>CM035844.1:327906876-329371876 GCA_020510985.1 Pholidichthys leucotaenia | reverse complement strand
GGATGCAAATATATACAGGAAAATATGCAGTTATTTACTCAGACTAACCACACTTTGCAGAAATATATGAAAAAATATACAGTCACACAGTATTTCAATGTGAACTCAGATTCAGTGATATAATGTGAATGAAGTAAAAAGCAGTATGAGAGTTATGTGCAATGTAATAATGGATGAAAAGTCATGAGTACAGCAACAGGTAGGACTAGGTGAATGTTAGGAGTTCATCAGAGTGATGGCTTGAGGAAAGTGTTCCTGTGTCGGGTGGTTTTGACCTTCAGTGATCTGTAACGACGACCAGAAAATAGAAGTTCAAACAGTTTGTGGCCGGGGTCTGATGGGTCAGCACAGATGTTTCCCGCCCATTTCCTGGTTATGGACCGATATAAGTTCTCAATGGAGGGTAGGTCGGTACCAATGATCCTCTCTGCAGACTTAACGATCCGCTGCAGTCGGGTCTTGTCCTGTTTAGTGGCAGATCCAAACCAGA
Source organism: Pholidichthys leucotaenia (assembly GCA_020510985.1). Taxonomy (NCBI): domain Eukaryota; kingdom Metazoa; phylum Chordata; class Actinopteri; order Cichliformes; family Pholidichthyidae; genus Pholidichthys; species Pholidichthys leucotaenia. The sequence goes on along the minus strand of CM035844.1, from coordinate 329,371,386 downwards.
CAGTGATGGAAAAGCAGAGGACAGATTGGATGATGGCGGTGTAGAAGACAACCAGCAGCTCCTGAGGCAAATCAAACTTCTTGAGCTGACGCAGAAAAAACAACCTCTGCTGGGCCTTTTTCCGGACAGTGTCTATATGGGAGGACCACTTCAGGTTCCGGGAGACTGTGGTACCCAGAAACTTGAAGGAGTCCACGGTGGACACTATGCTGTTGAGGATGGTGAGTGGGGGGAATGAAGGGGGGTGTCGCCTGAAATCCACAGTCATCTCCACTGTTTTGGCTGGGTTAAGTTCAAGATGGTTCTGGCTGCACCAGAGGATCAGCTGCTCCACCTCCCGCCTGTATGCAGACTCATCATCATCCCGGATCAAACCGATGACTGTGGTGTCATCCGCAAACTTCAGGAGCTTCACCGAAGGGTCCTCTGAGGTGCAGTCATTGGAGTAGAGGGAGAAGAGCAGTGGGGAAAGGACACATCCTTGGGGGGCGCCAGTACTAATTTTTCGGGAGCTGGATGTAAATCTCCCTAGCTTCACCTGTTGCCACCTGTCAGTCAGAAAGTTGGAGATCCACTGGCAGGTGGAGGGGGGCACCTTGAGCTGGAGGAGTTTCTGATGAAGAATGCCTGGGATGATGGTGTTGAATGCTGAGCTGAAGTCGACAAACAGGATCCTGGCGTACGTCCCTAAAGTGGATTATCAAACATTTGTGGAACTAAGGAGAACCATAGTTTGAATTTGTAGCTGTGATGGAAAATGAAAAACTGTAAAATCACTGTAACAGAAGGTGAAGGAAATTGGACGCAGTTTTATGAAGAAAATGATAAAAGCTAATTTATATGAAAAAAGGAATTTTGGGTGACTCTAAAAAGAAACGGAGAATAATAGAAAGATCGATATTATTTTTCTTCAATTTTATAACTCTGATCGGAGCCTATGACCTTGATCTAAACATGAGAAATTTTGGCATACTTCCATTGCAATGGACATCACATTTAGCCCAGCAGATGGACAATGGATCTTGCTTACGTGATCAGTTGATTGGGTGATTTCAGCTGGATCCTTCGCTGAACATCAGATGGCATAGGAAATTATCTGCCTGCAGATAATTTCTTCCCAAACGCAACCATCGGAAGCTGAGATCCTGAGATGCTAATAAGACTGCTGGCTCCGCTCATTTGTATGTCATTAGGATGGACAACTCGGGATTTTCAGCAGCCTTTCCCGGATCCAGGTACTTTGGAGATTGTTCAAAGTCCGATTGGAGTCACAGAATTGAAGAAAAGAAAAAAAATGATTTAAGCCATGAAATCTGAGTTCTTCCGATGTTGTGGTACATGAATGAGAGCAGCTTCTAGTGAAAAGTTAGAAAATCAGGATCAGTCCACTTTGACACGGTGATTTAAGGAAAACGAATGGAGAAAGTTTAACAAATTATTAAAAAGGAGTCTGAGGAGAAAAAAATGGAGTTTTACTCCAGGTTTGAGATCAAAAAGGAAAGAAAAGAAAACAATCTCTCCTCAGACAGAGACAAAAGCTTAGACGAACACAGAATAGGAGCAGAATTCAAACAGGAACTGGGAATTCACTACTTTTAGGCTGCGTGTCCACCAAATGCGTTTTTTCAGCTCTGGGTGGCTATTTTCCATTCTTTCTCTATGTAGTCTAGCGCTTACAGCACTGAGCGCCCATGGCACTAAAACGCTCTCGGCTGTGGTCGATTTTTGTCGTGGCGCTCAAGGCGTTCAGTGTTGAAAAATGTTCAGCTTTTCAGAGTGCAGCTGAGCTCGTCAAAGTCAGACCTTTCTAAGCAGCCTATCAGAATTGAGGAAGGGCGAGACATACTGGAAGAAGACAACTGATATGATTGCGGAGGAGAGGCTGATACTCGCTGTATCAGACAATCCGGTATTGTTTGATCTGATGCTAAAAGGCTCTCATGATCAAAATTTAAAACTGACTCCTACTCAATCTAAAATACTCTTTGAAATGGGCACCACCAAGTCGCAACTCCTGCACAAGACGGCGGTACTCTCCCAGCTGATTTCTCGACCTGTCGATGTCATGTATCCAGACTCTGATTTTCTTTTCCATTTCATCAAATTTGTCATCCAGAAGAGGAAAACAGCAGCCTTGTGTGTAGCAGAATGGAAAGTACACACTCTGTTGGACAGAACAACATCACAGCGCCCAGAAAGACAGACCGTGCTTGTGGCCCTGGAAATGAACAGGTACAATGTAGACATAGCTGCACTTACAAGATTGCCTGGATATGACAGCTTGGAAGACCATGAGTACGTCTTCTTTTGGAGTGGGAGATCAACTCAAGAAAGGAAGAGAAGCAGGAGTGGGCTTTGCAGTTAGAAAGGAGATAGCAGCAATGCTTGATGAGGAACCGGTGCCAATCAATGACAGGATAATGACTATGAGACTCCCACTACAGCGGAAGATGTATGCCACACTCAGCAGTGTATATGCCCCAACAATGACCAACACAGAGGAGGTGAAGGAAGAGTTCTACAGTGATTTACGTGAGACTATCAGGCATGTACCGACTGATGACAGGCTGAAACTCGTTGGAGATTTTAATGCCAGAGTTGATTCGGACACTGAGAAATGGAAAGGAGTGCTAGGCAGTCATGGAGTAGGCAAGTGCAATGCTAATGGAGAACTTCTACTTGCACTATGTTCAGAGTACAACCTTGTGATAACCAACACTCTATTTAAGCACAAGGACACACACAAGAAGACATGGATGCACCCAAGATCCAAGCACTGGCACTTACTAGACTACATCATAGTCAGACAGAGAGACATAAGGGATGTATTGGACACCAGAGCAATGAGAGGCGCGGACTGTGGTACTGATCATGTTATGCTGAGATCTAGATTATGGATTTGCAGATGAAAACAGCACTGCAGGACGGGTGTGAAGCCACCACGGAAGCTAAACACTAGTGCACTGAAAGGCCAAAAGAAGCAGGAAGAACTTACACAGGAAATGGATGAAAACCTGAAAGACTGGGACAGCAACAACTCAGAGAATGACATAGAAGAGAAATGGGCAACACTGAAGGATACGGTGTATCAGACTGTGAGTGATGTATTAGGCTACCCTGAGTGGAAACATCAGGATTGGTTTGATGAGCATGATGAACACATGAAGAAACTACTAGAAGTGAAGAATACAGCTAGGCAGGAAAACCTACAGTGTAACACAAGGTCGAAGAAGAAGAAATACTCAAAGGCTCAGAGTGAGCTACAGAAGTACACCAGGGAGATGAAGTCCAGCTGGTGGGATGAAAAAGTGGAGGAACTTCAAACTGCAGCAGACAGGAAGGACATGAAAACATTCTTCACAGGTTTGACAGAAATCCACAGCCCTAAATCAAGAGAATTGATCCAACTAAAGGCTATGGATGATGAAACGGTTTTGCAGGAGAAAGACAAGATCCTGGACAGATTTGCAGACCACTTTGACCAACTACTAAACAACCCTGGAGATCTCACTGAAGAGGCTAAAGAAGCTCTAGTGCAGCAACCAGCTGTATCAAGTCTGGATGAACCACCAAATTTTGATGAACTAATGGCAGCTATCAGGACAACACAGGATGGTAAAGCTCTAGGAAGGGATGGAATTCCAGCAGAAGTGTGGACATTTGGTATGTTCAGCTGACCAACTGCCTGCACAAGCTCATCCAAGAGATATGGGATGCCCAGAAGGTACCTCCAGACTGGAAGGATGCAAGTATTATGCCTTTGTTCAAGAAAGGTGACAGGAAAGATTGTGGAAATTTCCCAGATATGTCACTGCTAGCCACTGTTGGTAAGATTCTCTCACGTGTACTACTGAACAGACTCAATGAACACATGTCGCAGAATGTACTACCGGAAACCCAGTGCGGCTTTAGAAGTGGAAAAAGCACAATGGACATGATTTTCTGCTTGAAACAGGTTCAAGAAAAGTGTATCGAACAGAACATGCCGCTTTATGTAGTCTTCATAGACTTCAGTAAAGCCTTTGATACTGTTTCGTGACAAGGACTTTGGCAGGTACTCAAGAAATATGGTTGTACAGAGAAGTTTGTCAACCTGATTGAGGCACTTCATACAGGTATGCAAGCAAACGTGGCAATGAGTGGTTCAGTATCTAAAGACTTTTCAGTAAGCAATGGGGTGAAAAAAGGGTGTGTGCTGGCACCTACACTCTTCTTGCTATATCTGGCAGCCATGCTTGAGGTGGCCTTCAGAGACACTTCAGAAGGAGTATACATTCAAACAAGGAAAGAAGCAGACTTGTTCAATGTGGCACAGTTTAAAGCCAAGAGTAAGACATCGATAAAGGTGGTAAGAGAAATGCTCTTTGCCGACGACAGTGCTCTTGTTGCACACAGCATGGAAGATATGCAATCTTTAGTGGAGAAATTTGCAAGAGCAGCTAGCCAATTCAGCCTCCAAATCAACCTCAAGAAGACAGAGCGCCTTTATCAACCACCAAAGTTCCAGTTATCAACATCACTACCAGAAGAGATCAGCATTGGTACAGAGCCACTAGTCAAGTGCAAGACTTTCAACTATCTCGGGAGTACTGTTTCAGAGAATGCTAGGCTGGAGGATGAACTATCTCTCAGAATGGGAAGAGCGAGCACTGTGTTTGGAAACTTGAGAGACAGACTGTGGAACAATCGACATGTGTCTATCCGTGTGAAATGCAAAGTGTACAGAGCGACAGTACTGACTACTCTATTGTACGGTGCTGAAACTTGGACTGTCTACAGAGTGCAGGTGAAGAAACTCCACACGTACATGATGAGACACCTTCGAGCCATAATGAACATCTCATGGAAAGACAAGATAACCAACATAGAAGTGCTGAAACGAGCTGGTCTACCATCAATGGAGGGCATGCTAATACAGATGAACCTGAGATGGCTAGGACATGTTGAGAGGATGGACCATCAGCGTCTCCCTCGGCAGTTACTCTACTCACAGTTATGCGAGGGCAACGCAATCAGGGTAGACCAAGGCTCAGATTTAAAGACACTGTAAAAAGAAACTTGAAGAAGGTGGACATAGACAGGAGTTCCTGGTAGCGGAAGGCTAAGGACAGAGCTGTGTGGAGGAATCTGATCATACCTAAATGGAACAGTCATTGTCGCCCATGACAGACTGCTATGATGATGATGATGATCCCATCCCTCCATAGTCGTGGGAAGTAGTATGATTATGTTACTCTTTTTGAGGTGTCCCATTTCAGTGACAACCACACGTTCTAAACTAGTACCGAAAGTTGTGCCAATAATTCACGCAAGGCATCCTGGGGGCTAGGAATAAGGTGGATACATTTTATATAAAATTTGCAAGTTTTTTATGTAAATTTTCAAAAATTTTCTCATAAATTTGCATTTTTTACTGGTAGATTTGCAACTTTTCTCATTAATTACCTCCGCCAAGGAGGTAATGTTTTTACCAGGGTTGTCTGTCTGTCTGTCTGTCTGTCTGTTACCAACATAACTCAAAAAGTTATGAACGGATTTTGATGAAATTTTCAAGAAAGGTGTGTAATGGCACGAAGAACAGATGATTAGATTTTGGTGATGATCTGAGAGTGCATACCTCCACTAAGGACTTTGTTTGTATTTGTGCAGCAGGATCACACAAAAACTACTGAATGGATTTGGATGAAATTTTCACCAGAGGTGGTTCTTGGGCTAGAGAGGAACCCATTACATTTTGGTGATGATCTGAGAATGCATACCTCAGCCAAGGCTCTTATCTTCTCACAGTGTGTTAGCAACAATGCTCCAAAACTGATGGACAGACATTGATGCCATTTTCACCACAAGTGGCTATAGGCCTACACACAAACCCATTACATTTTGGAGGTGATCCATGACAAATGGAAGGAGCTATGGCGGAGGTATGCGCTCTATGAGTGCTTTTCTAGTTAGTAATTTTTTTTAACAAATTTGCAACTTTTTCTCATAAATTTGCAAGTAATATAAAAATTTTGGAGGAATAAATTGCAAACATGTTTTTCTATGAAATTTGCAACTTTTCTCGTATAAATTTTCAAAATTTTTCCCAATTTCCAACTTCTTTTTTCAGAAATGTCCAACTTTTTCTCGTAGATTTGCAACTTTCTCATCAGTTTGTGGTTTTTGTGCAAATTTGCAACGTTTTCCTTATAAATCTGCAACTTTTCTCTCAAAAATTTTCAACTAATTTTTCTCACAAATTTGCAAATTGTGCTCAAAAATGTGCAACTTTTTTCTTTGTAGATTTGCCACTGTAAAACTGTTGAAGCTGTTTTTTCTCATAAATTAAAAAAAAATTCCTGTAAATTTTGCACTTTTTTCAAATTTGCAGCCTTCATCTAGATGCTTGTAAAATTTATATCCTATGTATTTTAATTGTTATTTGTAACTCTGTAAAATTGTAAATTAGCACTTTTTAACACGTTTGCACCTTTACTCTTGCAAGTTTGTACCTCATTTGCATTTATATATTTGCACCCTATCATTCCTGTCCAGCGCAGGTCTTGTATATCCAAAAGAGGCATTTTTCAGTAGATGAGAAAAACTAGTTTCTCGTTAATTTAGCAGCTACATGAGATAGTCGCATGGCGTTTTTTAATGCTTCGAATTTGTTTAATATTTGTAAAAATATCAAAACAAAAAAAACATCCAGAGACATGGGGTGACAACATAACAAAAATATAAACCTTGGTCAGGACTTTCAGGTGTGAAAACGCTCTTAAAACATGTCTGTTTATTTTATCGTGTTCCGTTTTCTTCCCTGTGTGTGTTAGAAGTGCGTGGAGAAGAAGCCGAGGAGTCTCGACGTGAAGGTGGTGGATTTTGGCACGGCCACATTCGATCACGAACGCCACGAGTCCCTGGTGTCGACGCGCCACTACCGAGCTCCAGAGGTCATACTGGGTACTGGGACGGAAGCGCATGCACACAGATGCGAGTCCAGCGGCCGGTCCGTTTATTTGTGTTTCCATTTTATGGTGTATTTCTGTGCTCAGAGTTGGGCTGGAACCAGTCCTGCGACGTCTGGAGTCTGGGCTGCGTTTTGGTGGAGTTTTATCTGGGACGCACACTTTTCCCGGTACGCACACGCACACAAGCATGCACACTGGGCCTCTCCCAAGGACGCAAATATCCCCCCAGCCTGAAAAAAAGAGAGAATTGCCCCCCCTCTCCTCAATATCTTAATAATAATCCATAACTTTTGTCTCGAAAATGTTAAACTTTTTCCTCACAATTTTGCAGCTTTTTTCCTCATACATTTATAGTGTTTTTTTCTCAAAAATTTGCAACTTTTTCCCCAAACTTGTAACTCTTTTTGCATAAATTTGCAACTTATTTCTGAAATTTTTTACTTTTTTCTGTAAATTTGCATTTTTTTCTCAAAAACTTGCAACTTTTTTCCTCAAAATTTTCAGCTTTTTTTCTTGTAAATTTACAACTTTTCTCTCAAAAATTAGCAAGTTTTTTTCATGTAAATTTGTAATTTTTTCCTCATAAATTTGCAACTTTTTTGTCAAAAGTTTACAACTTTATTCTTGTAAAATTGTGTGTGTGGGGGGGGGGGGTTCTCATGAATTTGCTATTTTTGCCCTGTAAATTTTCAACTTTTTTCTTATAAAATATTAACTTTTTTCTTGTAAATGTGATTTTTTTTCCTCAAAAACTTGAAACTTTTTTCTCAAAAACTTTTTCTCATACATTTATAGCTTTTTCCTCATAAATTTGCAATGTTTTTCTTAGAAATTTGATACTTTTTCTCATAAATTTGCAAAAAAATTAAAAATTTGCAACTTTTTTTCTCAAAACTACAACTTTATTCTCATAAAGTTGTAAACCTACAACTTTATTCTCATAAAGTTGTAGGTTTTTTTTCTTGTGAATTTGCCACTTTTTCCTGTAAATTTTCAGCTTTTTTTCTTGTAGATTTGCAATTTTCATCTGGATGCTGGTTAAATTTTATGCTAATCTTTTTATGTTAATTAAATTGTAACTTGTGACTTTTTAACTGTAAATTTTAAAAAAAATAACAACTGGCCTGCTGCACGTACATACCCGTACACCTTTGATTTGTCCATCTCACTGTTTCTGTTTCAGACACATGACAGTAAAGAACATCTGGCTATGATGGAAAAAGTTCTGGGACCGATTCCTTCACATCTGCTGAATCAAAGCAGGTGATGTAGACACATACAGTGCATCCAGAAAGTATTCACAGCGCTTCACTTTTTCCACATTTTGTTATGTTACAACCTTATTCCAAAATGAATTAAATTAATTTTTTTCCTCAAAATTCTACACACAATACCCCACAATGACAACATGAAAAAGTTTTTCAGATTTTCACAAATTTATTAAAAATAAAAAACTAGGAAATCACATGTACATAGGTATTCACAGCCTTTGCCATGAAGCTCAGAATTAAACTCAGGTGCATCCTGTTTCCACTGATCACCCTTGAGATGTTTCTACAGCTTAACTGGAGTCCACCTGTGGTAAATTCAGTTGATTGGACATGATCTGGAAAGGTACACACCTGTCTATATAAGGTCCCACAATTGACAGTGCATGTCAGAGTGCAAACCAAGCATGAAGTCAAAGGAATTGTCTGTAGACCGCCGAGACAGGATTGTCTCGAGGCACAAATCTGGGGAAGGGTACAGAAAAATTTCTGCTGCTTTGAAGGTCCCAATGAGTACAGTGGCCTCCATCATCCATAAATAGAAGAAGTTTGGAACCACCAGGACTCTTCCTAGAGCTAGCCAGCCATCTAAACTGAGCGACTGGGGGAGAAGGGCTTTAGTCAGGGAGGTGACCAAGAACCCGATGGTCACTCTGTCAGAGCTCCAGTGTTACTCTGTCGAGAGAGGAGAACCTTCCAGAAGCACAGTCATCTCTGCAGCAATCCACCAATCAGGTCTGTACGGCAAAGTGGCCAGACAGAAGCCACTCAATAAAAAAAGCACATGGCAGCCCACCTGGAGTTTGCCAAAAGGCACCTGAAGGACTCTCAGATCATGAGAAACAAAATTCTCTGGTCTGATGAGACAAAGATTGAACTCTTTCGCGTGAATGCCAGGTGTCATATTTGGAGGAAACAAGGCACCGCTCATCATCAGGCCAATACCATCCCCACAATGAAGCATGGTGGTGGCAGCATCATGTTGTGGAGATGTTTTTCAGCAGCAGAAACTGGCAGACTAGTCAGGATAGAGGGAAAGATGAATGCAGCAATGTACAGAGACATCCTGGATGAAAACCTGCTCTAGAGCACTCTTGACCTCAGACTGGGGCGATGGTTCATCTTTCAGCAAGACAATGACCCTAAACATACAGCTAAGATATCAAAGGAGTGGCTTCAGGACAACTCTGTGAATGTCCTTGAGTGACCCAGCCAGAGCCCAGACTTGAATCCAATTGAACATCTCTGGAAAGGCCTGAAAATGGCTGTGCACCGACACTTCCCATCCAACCTGATGGAGCTTGAGAGGTGCTGCAAAGAGGAATGGGCCAAACTGCCCAAAGATAGGTGTGCCAAGCTTGTGGCGTCATATTCAAAAAGACTTGAGGCTGTAATTGCTGCCAAAGGTGCATCAACAAAGTATTGAGCAAAGGCTGTGAATACTTATGTACATGTGATATCTTAGTTTTTTATTTTTGATAAATTTTCAAAAATCTCAAAAACCCTTTTTTCATGTCATTATTGGGTATTGTGTATAGAATTTTAGGGAAAAAATGAATTCAATCCATTTTGGAATAAGGCTGTAACATAAAAAAAATGTGGAAAAAGTGAAGCATTGTGAATACCTTCCGGATGCACTGTATACAGTATGTATGAAAAGGAATCATTCTTTATACAGACTGCTACAAAGAATTTTTACTGCCACTGTTAGAAGAACCATTTTAACTATTTTTTTGCTATAGATGAATTTCATGTCAAAGTCATTTCTCAGCCATGGATGGATATTTCATGTCACTGTTGGGGGGAGGGTCAATTAACAGAATATTTTCTCTAGAGTAAAGACTGAGGGGGACTACAGGTAGTCTATAGGGGCCTAATGCAAAACTGTGTTAAGGGGCCTCTATTTCTGTAATAGGAAAGAGTTCAAACCCTTTAAATGAAAACTTTATTAAAGCAAATTTGAGTCATTGTCTTGATGAAGCGAGAAAATTTAAGGCATTACATGAAATAAAAACTAGCATTCATATGAATGTTGCAAATTTGAAAGAAAAGAGTCATAAATTTACAACAGAAATGTTGCAGAGTTATGATGAAAAATGTTGCAAATTTACAAGGAAAAAAATGCAAATTCATGAGGAAAAAATTTGCAGACTTAAAAGAAAAAAGTTGCATGTTTAATTCAATTCAATTCAATTCAACTTTATTTGTATAGCGCCATTTCACAACAACAGTCATCTCATAGCACTTTCAACTGTAGGGGAAACCTCCACAATTGCAAAAAGACCCCAGCAATCAGGCGATCCCCTATGAGCAAGCGCTTGGCGATGGTGGAGAGGAAAAACTCCCTTTTAACAGGAAGAAACCTCCAGCAGAACCAGGCTCAGGGAGGGGCAGTCATCTGCTGTGACTGGCTGGGGGGTGAGGGGATAGAGAAGATGAAAAGAACAGACATGTAGAGAGCAAACAGCACGATGGGGACTCAATCTATGGGAGAGAACAAACAGATGTTAATGACCAGCAAAAAAAATATTTCATTGAGAATGAAGAAAGGAGTGAAGTCCAGTGCATTATTGGAGGTCCCCCGGCTGTCTAAACCTATTAGCAGCATAACTAAGGGAGGGTTCAGAAACACATGATCCCTCCCTAATTGTAGGCTATATCAAAAAGGTAGGTTTTAACCCTATTCTTAAAAACAGAGATCGAGTCTGACTCCCGAATCCAGATTGGCAGCTGGTTCCACAAGAGAGGAGCTTGATAACTGAAGGCTCTGCCCCCCATTGTACTTTTGGAGATTCTAGGTATTACAAGTAATCCAGCATTTTGCATTAGTGCTCTGTTAGGATAATAGGGTCATATCAGATCTTTTAAATAAAAAGGGGCCTGATTGTTTAGAGCTTTGAAAGTGAAAAGAAGGATTTTAAACTTAATTCTAAACTCTATGGGAAGCCAATGAAGGGAGGCCAGAACCGGAGAGATATGATCTCTCTTTCTAGTACCTGTTAAACTATTGCTGCAGCATTTTGGATCAACTGAAGACTTTTTAGAGACGTTTCAAGAAAAAACTGAAAATTTATGAGAAAAAAGTTGCAAATTTATGGGGGGGGGGGGTAACAAATGCAAGTGAAAATAATAATAATAACTTTACAACAAAAAAAGATGCATATTCACAAGAAAAAAGTTCCAAACTGAAAAGAAAAACACTGCAAATTTATGAAGGAAACAGTTGCAGATTTACAAGAAAAAAGTTGCAAATTGGTGAGAAAAAAAAATTGCAGATTTAAAAGAAAGAAGTTGAATGAAATGTTCCAAATTTGCAAGCTTTTTTTTTCTTTTCTTTTTTTTTTTTTTTTGCAATTAACCATGTGACTGTATTGTGTTTAGAAAGCAGCGTTCTGTGCACAACAAACGTCTGAACTGGGATGAACAGAGCAGCTCCGATGAGGACTCCATCACAATCCACTGTAGACCTCTGAAGGTGCGCATCACCCACATCAGCAGTCAGCCGCAGCCGTCAAGCACAAGTCAGTGTTTGCAGTTTGTTTTTCTTTTCTTTTTTTCCAGCAGTACATGAAAACTAAAAGTGAGGAGGAGGAGCAGCTGTTCGAGCTGCTCGGCTGCATGCTGGAATACGACGTCTGCAGACGGATCAGCCTGGAGGAGGCGCTGTGGCACCCGTTCTTCAGCCCGCTGAGGACGGAGCAGCGCAGACAGGAGCGCGCACGCACAGAGTAGCCAGAAATTGCACTCAAGTAAATGTTGCCTTATGATATTAATTACTCAAGTGCAAATAAGAATAGTCACCACAGAAGTAGTTTCACACTGCTTCAGTGCAAAAATGTGGCGCAACAGTGCGGAAAATCTGCTTGCGTTTTTTCTGCGTGTCTACTGTTTACACCAGTCAAGTGCAAGGACTCGATAATGTGTACAGGTACAGTTTTGGGAGATGAGACAACCTGGACTTAAGTCATTGCAAAAAAAAAAAAAAATCAAATGAAACTCAGTAGACCTGAGATTACTAAAATCAATAAAGTGACTTTGAATGTACAACTTTTTTCTAATAAATTTGCCATTTTTTTCTTGCAAATTTGCATTTTTTCCTGTAATTTTCTCATCTTTTTTCTGGCAGATTTGTAATTTTTTTCCTCAAGAATTTGTGATTTTTTTTCCTCATAAATCTGCCATTTTTCTTGCCATTTTTCTTGTATATTTTTTCTGGTAAATTTTCCACTTTTGTTTTTATAAATGTGCCACTTTTTTCATCAATTTGCAACCGTTTTCTTATACAATTGCAGCTTTTGTTGCAAAAAAAAAAAAGACAATTTTCTCCCTGTAAATTTTCTACTTTTTTCTTGTAAATTTGCAACAGTCATCTGGATGCTGGTTAAATGTTCATTTTGTGTAATTAAATATGTTTGTACGTCATGCTGAATTGGAGAATACTCCCCCCCCCCCATCCCCTTTGTTAAAAAACAACAATTCACCTGCAGGTTTTAGTACCCACAAACCTGGACTAAATGAGGCCCCAAGAGTGCAAACAAATGTATTTGAATAAATTTACTGTTTCGTCTTCCAAAACTCTGGTCAAGTATCCTACATCAAAACTACTCAGAGAAATGCAATTTTTAAAAAGTTATTTGAGTATATGTACTGGAGTGTGACGACCCACCTCTAGATAAACATCTACCTCAGGCTGTGATATGCAGTTGCTGTTACTCAGTTTAGGGGGGTTTTTTTGTTATGCTTTTGATTCTTCCATTTATAGTCAGTTTCAGACGCATTCCCGATTAATCAGAAAATATTCTGTGGTTTCCAAAGCAGTTATTCTATGAAATGTATGAAAATGTTGTGTTTCCCTTCACTCTTCTTTTTTTCCTCAGTTTAATAAAGATTTTGCATTTTAATGTGTCTTTATTGTGTTTGATGATTCCAGTCAGATGTCTTCACTTGACTTAAAACACTCATTCCTAATGTTTCCACAGCTTGTCTGTTTCCCGTGTTTTTAGTGACATTCATGTGATGTGGGGTTTTATTATGAAGAGCGGTGTAGTGGCGGTCACTTCCTCTTCCGCCGCTGCACCACCCTATAAATACCAGCGGGCATCTTTGTTCGGTCTGTTTGTCGATGCCCCTGCCTGGTGGCTGTGTTGTGTGTAACCAACCCCATAATAAAGCTGAATTCAACTGTGCACCTGGCCTTGTCATTTAGGAGGTAATTCCATACATAACATTTTGGTGACGAGAATAAAAACTGGAGGCGTGTGTTTCACCGCTTCGGCCCTTCCTGGAGCTCCCGGGTGAGCCACCTGTGCCCTGGCCAAGATGGTTTGCTGCCTTTCAGGACTACATCATGGCACTCAACCTGGGTGAGCTAGATAAACTGAAGGCACGTGTGCTTCTGGTGCATAACTTGGGGTTTGAGGGCCAGCGTATCCTGCGTTCACTCGGAGCTACCGACTCGTATGAGGATGTGGTCGAGTTGCTAGTGCACCATTTCCACACCCTGGACAACGTCTCCGTCCGGAGGATTCGGTTCCGACAACAACACCAGCGAGTGGGTGAGTTTGTCCACCAGTTTGTTGCTGACCTGCGGCAGCTGGCCAGCAACTGTTGTTTCAGGCCCTTAGAGGAGGGAATGGCGCGTGACCAGCTGGTGGAGCACACAAGCAGCAATGCTTTACAAACTAGGCTGCTCTTGGCACCAAGTGACCTGACGTTAGCCAAGGTTGTCGAGTTAGCCCTCCAAGGGGAGACCACAGACAAGCTAGCTTCGGAGCAAAGTGGCGCCAATCACAACGGCAGCTGGGGCCTACCACCGCAGCATTAGTAGCAGACCCTGAGAGCAAGGTTAGCGCGACCGGCAACAACGCGGAAACCAATGCTATCAACCTGAGGTCTGCCCCCAAAAAACCTTTGTGCATAGGTTGTGTGTCCACGAAGCACCAATACAAGGTTAGGAAATGCCCGGCTAGAGGGAAGCGCTGTGGCAAGTGTGGTCACTTGAACCATTATGCCAGGGTGTGTCGTATGTTCGAGCCGAAGAGCCTACAGAGTAAAATAACTTCACCCGCCCCAACAGCTGTCCATGCGGTGTTCCCAAGTACCAACGGGTTCAAGTTCTGCAAGGTGACACTGGATGGTGAGAAGGTGCCGCTGCTGATCGACATGAGGGCGGAGAGAGGGCGTTATTGAACTGGGCCACGGTAAGGAAATTTTTCCCTCACCACAAAATAAGAGATAACCCAGCGCCGCTCTACGGTTATGGAGGTGGCGGACTGCGCACGGTTGGAACGCTGGAGTTAATGGCTCGGTACAAGACGGCGGTGATGGCTGACTGACCTTCCACATGATGGCCTGAGGCGACAACATCATGGGCTGTGACCTGTTTTATGAACTGGGGTTCGCCTTTAGAGACAATGCTGGGGAAGAATGGACTGGTTGTGGCCAGCAGAACTGTCCGGTTCCGGCGGTGGAGGACAGCGCGGTGTGGGGAGAAGATTTATCGGGCACCATGGCGGTCAAGCAGGACCAGCCTCATTCAGGCTCAACACAGGAGGGTCTCAGTGCCGGTGCTTGGGGTATGGTAGAAGAAGGTACCAAGCGTGACTGCGAGGCGCCTGCATCGGAAAGTGATGCCAAAGAGCTAGCACCAGTTTCCTCTGGACCTTGGCCACAGTGAGCTGGAGGATCTGGAGCTACAATGGCGACCCTGCAGCAGCTTTACAAGGAGTTGGGGCCAGACTGACAGGCACGGAGGGACCGCGTGCCGATCAGCAACACTGCAGGCCAAGCAGATCCCCTCTGAGAGTGACGAACCTGGTCCGGGCTTGAGGGGAGGGATGTCCACGGCAGATGCGGGCCAAACAACAGCCAGAGGAACCCTGGGAGCGGCTGTGCATCGTGGCTAAGTGGGGCGCAGCCTACTTCCAGCTGTCAGACGGCTTGTGGAAACATGCCAATGAGCTGCAGCGTACCCGGGAGGAGGCTTCGGATGGTGGGTCCGAACGAGAGGAGCGACCGACGGCGAGGAGGAGACACACCATCGTCTATAAGATCAGCTGCGGCCCCAGAGACATGCCGCCTCCAGGGGCGGGTCTACTGAGGGACTGCCCGGGGCCCCCACAAGCCGATACTGCCCCTAGCTTAGGTTTATTGTGCGAATGTGGTAGGCCATTTAATCGTTTAAATTCTAGTTTTCTTAGTGTGTGAGTTGGGTCCTAAATTGGGGAGGTTCTCGATTGTATGTATGGTTTTGGACTTTCTATGGGGGGGGGGGGGGTATTATGAAGAGCGGTGTAATGGCGGTCACTTCCTCTTCCGCCACTGCACCGCCCTAAGAATACCAGCAGGCATCTTTGTTCGGCCTCTTTGCCGATGCCCCTGCCTGGTGGCTGTGTTGTGTGTAACCAACCCCATAATAAAGCTGAGTTCAACTGTGCACCTGGCCTTGTCATTTATGAGGTAATTTCATACATAACAATTCATGCTGTATTTTTATAGCCAGAACGAGATCTATGGGCCGGCAGTCTAAGCACATTTTCTAGAAAAAGGTTCATACTTAAGAGGTTAAAAAAAATTTTGTATTATGTTATAGGTCAGTTCGTGCTATAGCGCCTCAGAAAAGCCCCATGCAGATTGTTTTTTAATGTATTTATTTATTTGGAACACACAGCGCCCATGGCTGTGAATGCATGTGGAACCATGATTATTGACAGTGTGCTGAACTGTAACAACTATAATAAATATAAATGCGCCCATCTCTGAAGAGGAATCTGTTATGGTACGATGATGTGTATCCAACCGTACGAGTTGTCGGGCGAACTCCTCCCACAGTTTTCAAGCTTGGACATTTTCATTTCACACAGTGTTCATGTATTGAAGATATACATATGGGGGTTAAATGGCTTTCTTGTATTTTCTCTACATTTTGTTCCACTTTGAATTGTAGATTGTTGACGTTGCTTGAACTTGCAACTACGTACATGGTTACTAGTTTTGTTACACTTCTGGATTGTACTGATTCACAAATTTGTTATCGATTTTCTGGTTGTTGGTGAGCTTGCGATGCTCTATCAATAATGACTATGGATGGGTGTATAATTTACCCTTTGAGGTGCTCTTGTTTTTATAGTGTTTCTGTGGAACTGTGAATTTTTTAGTGTGCCCATGCAGCTGTTAGCAGGTTTATTTGGTTTAAAATGCATAAAAAATACATAAGATACAAAAAAAGAACAGAAAAACTGAAAGGGTGTAGACAGAAGCATAGCTTATACAACCTACCCCTTTTACCATTAAAGATCTTACAAAATCTTGTGTATCAACCTCAAGAGTAGGAAAAAAGCACCAAAAAAACCCACACACAAATTCATACCAAGGCAAAAAAAACAAAAAGTGCGGTATGAATACATGTACAGTTAATGTAAACATACGGAAAACATGTAAATTTGGGCATTCGCACGTCCGAGGGATTTGGTAGCGCTAGCTGTTATGTTTGGAAACAGGACAGCGGAGGCAGGCGTTGTACTGAATGAAAACTTTATTATAAAATACTTTTAATACACGTGTCACAGTGTATGAGCTAGCAAGCTAACTAACAGCTAGTACAGGCTCTGACTGTTATGGACGCGGTGCGCCAAAAGAGGACGACTCCCGCCGTCAGACTCCTAATATAGGCACGGCGCAATGACGTCACATGGTGCTTGCATCCCCACGTCTGTGAGGCCATTGTTAACATGTCCATATCCAACATCTACCTCCTCCCTGGAAAAGCCCAAAACATTCTAAACATTTAAGCCTCTACATTCACAACAGTTCTTCACTTTGTTTTTTTTTTACAAACAGAGGCAAACAGAACCTGGGGAACCGGGTAGATCACCGGTTAACCCTGCATGGCTGAGTGGGTTATTCTGCCACTATGTTGCAACCATGCTCTGCCTAAACATTTCAAAACAACGTCATTTTACAGTTCACCTTCAGGAGCCTCAGTGTCATGTGCGGGACTGATGTTTCAGTTCCGCCCATGATTCATGGCTGTAGCCTCCTGATTATTTGTTAATTCGTCCCAGCTGGCAGGTTATTAGAGCCCTGAATCGGGGCTCCTTGTCAGTTTACTGCCACGCCCCTCTCTCTCTCTCTCTCTCTCTCTCTCTCCCTGTCAGGCATCCACCGAGCTGTCTATTGTTGTTTTCTGTTGTCCATGCACATTTATTCATTGGTGTACATTTCTACACACTCATTCAGCCTTCACACACACATACACACACGCATGCACTCTCTCTCTCTCACTCATCCAGCAAGAGCCGCCACACACCTGCTTCCAGTTGTCACTCATTAGTGCAGATTATTTATGGGTGATGCTGGGAGCACCTGTTGTGGTGACAATAGTCAATAATCCTTCATCCATTGTCAAGGTCGCTTCATATTAACAACAGTTTTCGTTGATGTCCTGGAGCCAGTTGGCGTATTTTCCTTTTGAACTTCCCCGGCGTTGTTTCCCAGAACCCGCTGAGCTCCAACGCCCAACGTCAGTCTTTCTTAATATTATTATGACTGCCCCTCTTGGTCCACTGCCCAGCTTCGCCCTGGGAGTGCGTGGGGTTTCTCCTCCTCCAGCTTACTGAGCTCAGCCACCCGAGACTGTTTGTTCAAGACTGTATTCTATGGCTATTTTTTGTGTGTCTTTCTTTTGTTAATAAAACATGTTTACTTCACTTGCACAGGCGTCAGCTGCAGCAGACCTGGGTGTCATCTCACCGGAGTCATGGCTCACTCGTTAGTCATGTCCCAGCCTGGGTCCCACACCAGCTGGGTCGGCTCCAGCGCTGCGTCTTGATCCTAGGCAGCTGCTCTTACCTTCCGCAGACGGCTGGCGTGCCATCTTGAACCATCAGCCAACTGGATGGCAGCTGGCCTCTTTTGTGGAGTGATTCTCATCTGCAATGATTGGAGTGTCTGTGGGTCCAGACGGTCGGATCATTGGACCTGACCCCAATTAAGTAGTGCGAGCAGCGATCTGTTTGGCTGCACTTGGCGCTGCTGCTCTCTTGTCTCTGATGTTGGTTGCTGTCGTGGTGGCGTGCCATTCACGGCAGCGGCAGGGCGTGTCCTCAGTTGGCAATGCTCTGCTGGGTCCTGCTGGGCCCCGAACTCTCTATCCTGCTGTGCTGGTTGTGGTGGCGGTAATGTGTCGCTGTCGTTGACAACAGGACGTGATCCGGGTTGTCGTCGTTCACCAGGGTCCCCTTTCTCCACGAACTCCCTCTCCTGTGGCTCCATGGCGGCTCCTTGAGGCTCATGCCGAGGATCGGAGATTAATTCAATTTGTGCTTTCTCTCTGTGCTGTGTTCCCTCTCCATGTTCTGATCTACTGCTGTACCCACGCCTAGGAAATCACACTCTCATTCCTGCAATGAGGCTGCAGCTCGAGAACGCTCGTGCTGTGCGGGGACCGGCTCCGGGTCCTGTGTAGCTGCGGACTGGGGCTTGTGGCTGTTCCGGTTCTGCTGGGATCTGCTCGCCGTGTGGTGCGGGGCAGGGAGTGGCTGCGTCCACGTCTGAGTGCAGTGGACCCGAGCCGTCGTCGTCCAAACTAAGTTTACTGCTGGGTTGTTGCGCTGTGGTGCCCTGCTGTCCCGCGGTTTCTACCTCAGGTCTCTCCCAAGAAGGTGTGGAGTCGGCGGGCTCAGCAACTGGGGCAACTGTCCGTACCGGCGGAGTTGACCGTGTGAAGCGCAGGCCAGGACCCATTAGCTGTAGTACTACTTTGGCTGTTATCTCCAACTGGGAAACTAATTTCATCACCTCTGACTCCGATAGGAGGTGCAGCATCCCCAACAGCGCCACCCATAGCCATTTCATCATGTCTGCCACTGTCTGAATGTCCGGCCCCTCCAGCAACATGTCCTGTATCAACGGATTCACAAAGTACCACATCAAATGTGACTATATTAGCCTGTCCTCCGCATGTCCAAACTCGCACGTGCTAGCCAGACAATGAAGGGCGGCTATGTACTGCATGAAGGACCCATCCCGTGGCTGTTGGCATTGGTAAAACACAAACCTCTGGGCCATCACTTCCTGTGCAGCAGTGAAATATTCGGTCAGCAGAGCGATGCAGTCTTCATATGTGTCCGCCTGTCGCAAACTGTCAAATATTGGCTGTCCCTCGTAACCCAGGCAACAGAGTAGATTTGCTCACTTCCACAGCTCTCTGAATCTCACCAGGTTTACAGCATCCGCGTAACTGGCGAACAACTTGAACCAACGAGGCCATGGAATGGGCGGCTCGCATGGGGTCACAAGGAACGGCGGCGGTGGTGCCAAACATGCTTCCATCTTGAGGAAAATAATTAGTTTTCCTCCAAAAGATACGGGTTTTCTCCTTGTCGCCAATTGTTATGTCTGGAAACAGGACAGCGGAGGCAGGCGTTGTATCAAATGAGAACTTTATCACAAAATACTGTTAATACATGTGTCACAGTGTATGAGCTAGCAAGCTAACTAACAGCTAGTACAGGCTCTGACTGTTACAGAGGCGGAGCGCCAAAAGAGGACGACTCCCGCTGTCAGACTCCTAATAAAGGCACGGCGTGATGACATCACATGGTGCGTGCGTCCCCACATCCGTGCGCCCGTTGTTAATATGTCCATATCCAACACTAGTTATAGCAATCGGCCTTGAGATTCTGCCATCACTGGAGTTAAACTGGAGAGTAAACTAGTTTGAAAATGAGACTGCCACTCACCTGCAGCCAGATGGACCGGAGCTCTGCAGCTGAATCAGTGTCGGCGTTATCCACCCATTGATTCCTTCCATGGATGTGCTAATGGGGGCTAGCAGGCTAGCAGTGCAAACAGCCGTCATCCAGGTGAAGGTTTGGAGGCAGGGACAATTTTTCTAAATGAGAGCCCCATCGGATAACGTAAACCTACACATGACGCTGTTTTGGGGGTTTCCACAGCAGGTAGAACACAGCTGCAGAAGTTGTAAAGGCAACTCCGTCCGTCTGCAACTCGCTCAAATGGGTGAATTCATGTCTATTTGCTGTCACGCCGCGCCGCTCATCAGCGGCGCCACCTGCACACACACCTGCACATCATCAGCGGTGAGGGATATAAGCCACCTCGCCCTGAGCTTCGGCCTGAAGCCGTCAGACTTCCCTACGCATCGCTGTGAGTTCCTTTCACCCTCAGCTGATCATTCTAACTAACTAACTAACTAACCTGCACTTATATAGCGCTTTTCTAGTCACAAAGACCACTCAAAGCGCTTTCATTAATACTAACCCTCTATTCTAAGGGCCTATAGGAAACAGATATCTAGGGACAATTTAGAACAGCCAATTAACCTAACATGCATGTTTTTGGCATGTGGGAGGAAACCGGAGAAATCCCGGAGTAAACCCACGCAACACGGGGAGAACATGCAAACTCCACACAGATCACTGTTGGTCGGGGGCTGGGATCGAACCCACGATCCCCACAATCCCCCGGCCAAGGGTAAACTGTGCTGCCGCAGTGCTAACCACTGCGCCACCGTGCAGCCCATTCTGGTAAGAAGACCTTACCTCCTTTCCCTTCCAAGTCTGCTCCCCTGTGCACAGGTGGATTTCCCGGCGGCGGACAACGCCTCTCCATCGCCTGTTCCTCGCTGCTGCACCGGGCTCTCCAGGTGGCTGTCTACCGGACCTCGTCCCTTGCTGTGCCAGTTATCTGTCCTATCCAAGTAAGCTCCTCTCTCGCTCATATATCTCCTGTGTTGGTGTGTGCCCGTCACCCTTCTCCTTGTGCTTTTCCCATAGGGTTGTCCGGCTGTACGGTCTCCTGCCTCTGTGCCCGAAGCAGACGCCGCCACCAATACATTTACATCCCGCAGACACACATTCATACACTCCTGTTGTTAATAAACTATTTGAACTACTCTGAGCCTGTGTGTGTGCGTCTCCTGAGCCGCGCGTTATGTCAGTACGGCTTCAGCAGAGTGGCTCGGCAGACGGCGGGCTCGCACACCGGTTTACCACTCTCGAGGCTCGAGTGGATCAGATAGCTTATCAGCAACAGGTGATTTTTAATCAGTTGATAAATATAACTAACCGATTGGGCCGCTTGGACTCCCAACAGCCGTTCCCCCCGGCTCGTCAGGGTGGCGCAGCTCCTGCTGCTCCAGTGGCCGTCCAGCAGGCTCCGGGTGCACCGGTTCGGCTCACGCCCATTCCAACCCCCGCCCGCTTTAGCGGTAAGCTCGGCGGAGCGCGGGGGTTTATAATGCAGTGTGAGTCCGTTTTCCACCGTGTGCCCGGGGACTTTCCCTCAGATCATAGCCGAATTGGTTATATCGGGAATCTCCTGGAGGGGCGAGCATTAACCTGGACCTACGCCGTTATGGCGAGGCCCAGTTATGCCACCCTCACATATGACCAATTCGTGAGAAGCTTCCTGGAGGTCTTTGACCATTCTCTTACCGAGACGGTCCAGGTCGATCGGCTTCTCGCCCTCCAGCAGGGAAGTCGGTTGGCAGCGGACTACGCGGTCGACTTCCGGGTAGCGGCGGAGGAATTAGGCTGGGAGGAACGCTCCCTCTGTGGCCTTTTCCTCCGCAGTCTCAACGATGATCTGAGGGATGAACTGGCTGGGCGGGATATCCCTGAGACGCTAGCGGAGCTAACATCCCTAGCGATCAGTTTGGACAACAGGCTGCGCGAGCGCTCCTCGGGACGGAAGTCGTCTTCTTCTCGCCCTCGTGGAGTCTCGCCACGCCTGTTCCAAGCTCGCCCCCTGGTGACGCCGCCACCATCGTGCCCCGAGGAGTCGGAGCCGATGGTGACGGGCTGGACAAAGCTTTCCCCTGCGGAGAGACAA
Source organism: Pholidichthys leucotaenia (assembly GCA_020510985.1). Taxonomy (NCBI): domain Eukaryota; kingdom Metazoa; phylum Chordata; class Actinopteri; order Cichliformes; family Pholidichthyidae; genus Pholidichthys; species Pholidichthys leucotaenia. The sequence goes on along the minus strand of CM035844.1, from coordinate 329,349,314 downwards.
CGCCGCCGTGAGTTGGATCTCTGCATGTATTGCGGAGATGACCAACACATGGTGAAGCTTTGCCCACGGAAGGCCAGTCGGCGGGGTCCGCGAGTCACTGTAGGGGGCCTCGCGGACGTCAATCGGTTAAGTTCTCTCACACAATTGAAGCTGCCCATCCGTTTCTGCCACAACCCCACTGGGCATCTCACCCACGCACTGGTGGATTCGGGCGCAGAAGGCAGCTTTATTTCTCAAAGCCTGGCAACCCGATTGGGCATCCGCTGTCAGGCACTCAGGAACCCTATCTCCCTGGTCAACCTCTCTCGTGCCTCCCTTGGGAGAGTTACGCACCAGACCATCCCCGTCCTGGTTATTATCTCTGGAAACCACCGGGAGGAGATAACCTTTTACGTCCTGCCCAACTCTGTGTCGCCCGTCATCCTGGGGTATCCCTGGCTACGCCTCCACAACCCCGTTCTGGATTGGAAGTCCGCCAGGGTGTTGGCATGGAGCACGTTCTGCATGGGCACCTGTCTACAGTCCGCTGCCTGCTCTCCGTCCGCTTCTCCCTCTTCTACGGACGCTGCGCCCCCGGACCTGTCCCTGGTGCCACTGTAGAAGTTACGGAAAAACAGACAGGATACGTGTAAGTCTGTCTGGAAAAACTTTATTTACATTTTTTCACTTCCTGCTTTTATCTCCATCCAAAACGGAAAAACTCCGCCTTCACATTAAAACTCCACCTTCACATTAAAAGATCCAATTTTGTGTGTGAGACCAACAACTAATATCACCACACAGGCCCCCCCAGAACACACAAATAACAACATAAATAAACATGCTGACAAAAAACAAACAAACAGCATGAACAAAAATCCAAAAGAAAATAACTCAAGAAAACCTCTTAGGCAACCTAATTACCCTGCCCCGACGACTGCACTGCACAGTCCTAGGGGGCACAACTGTAACTGGAGCAGAAACAACCTCAGGCGCAGGGTTGGGAGGGCGCCCCCGCCGAGCCGGGCGGGCTAACTCAACCTCATTGTCACAAAGAACATGCGCAGGCTTCAAACGATCCACCGAAATCCGATCCTGGCCAGTCCCCAACTCAACCAAAAAATCCTTATGGCCTGTTTCTAACACCCGAAAAGGGCCATCATAAGGTGCCTGCAGGGGAGAACGATGGGCATCGTGCCGGACAAAAACATATTTAGCCGACCTAAGGCTGTCAGGGACGTAAGACTGAGGAAGGCAGTGGTGCGCAGCCACAGGAACAAAAGCCCTAGCTTCCTCTCGACACTTAGGCCTCTTAACCATACTGGGACCTAACCCTGGACTGGTAGGAAGAAACTCCCCTGGAACCCTCAAGGTCTGGCCAAGGACCAACTCAGCAGAAGAGGAATGCAGGTCTTCCTTGGGGGCTGAACGCAAACTCAACAAAACCCACGGTAATCTGTCCACCCATCCACTATCCACCAATGACGCGCGAAGGGCCGCTTTCATAGTCCGATGAAACCGCTCGCATAGCCCATTAGCTTGTGGATGGTATGCTGTGGTCCGATGAAGTTTAACCCCCAAACTACCAGCTACTTCATTCCAAAGTGCAGAGGTAAATTGCGGGCCCCTGTCAGAGGTAACGTCCAAGGGGACACCAAAACGGGACACCCAAGAGGAGATAAATGCCCGGGCAACATCAGATGCTGTAGTTGATGTCAGGGGAACCACCTCCGGCCATCGCGTAGTCCGGTCCACCATAGTGAAGAGGTGAGTAAAACCGCGAGACGGAGGAAGAGGTCCAACTAGGTCCACCTGAACATGATCAAAACGTCGCTCCGGAATCCAAAAAGGCTCCAGTGGAGCCTTTATGTGGCGCTGCACCTTAGCACGCTGGCATGCCACACAGGTTGTCGTCCAAGTCTTCACATCCTTTCTAAGACCCGGCCATACAAACTTGGTGCTCACCAACTTGACCGAAGCCTTAACCCCAGGATGCGACAAAGAATGAACAGCGTCAAAAACACGACGACGCCAAGCCACAGGCACCAGAGGTCGCGGTTTTCCCAGTGTAGTATCACACAGAAGAGTGGCGCCACTGTCTTGAAAGCAGACATCCTCCAACTGCAAACTGGACTCCGTGGAACGAAGCACCTGCACCTCCGGGTCCAACAACTGATCGGCAGCCATCTCAGCATAGTCCATGCCCAAATGAACAGTAGCAACTGGTGCACGAGAAAGACAGTCCGCCACCAAGTTGGTCTTACCAGCCACATGCTGAATGTCTGTAGTGAACTCGGAAATAGCCGAAAGCTGCCGTTGTTGCCGAGCTGACCAAGGTTCAGTGGACTTGGCCATGGCAAACGTGAGAGGTTTATGGTCCACAAAAGCGGTGAATTTACGGCCCTCCAAAAGAAACCTGAAATGCCTTGTCGCCAAGAAAAGGGCCAACAGCTCCCTGTCAAAGGTGCTGTACTTCCTTTCTGACTCGCGTAACTGTCTACTAAAAAAGGCCAGAGGTTCCCAGGAATTGCCCACCCACTGCTCACAAACTGCTCCGACAGCATAATCAGATGCGTCGGTGGTAAGAGCAATGGCGGCCGTGGGATCTGGATGAGCCAACAAGGCAGCATCAGCCAGTGCAGCTTTAGCCCCATCAAAAGCACATAACCTCTCATGAGTCCACTCAATGTCCTGATTACCCCTCTTACCCTTCAAGGCCTCATATAGCGGACGCATAATATGGGCAGCATGAGGTATAAAACGGTTGTAAAAATTAACCATGCCCAAAAACTCCTGCAGGGGCTTGACAGAAGAGGGGCGTGGAAAAGCTAAAACTGCTTCGACTTTAGCCGGGAGGGGCACGGCACCCTGCTGGGATACCTTGTGCCCCAAGAACTCAAGTTCTGAGAGCCCAAACTGACACTTCACGGGATTCACTATCAGTCCATGGTCACAGAGACGTCTGAAAAGCTGGCGAAGGTGCAACACATGTTCCTCCACCGAAGCGCTCGCCACCAGTATATCGTCCAGATATACAAATAAAAAAGGCATGTCCCGCAACACAGAGTCCATAAGCCTTTGAAACGTCTGTGCAGCACCCTTAAGGCCGAACGGCATCCTCAAGAACTCAAACAGTCCAAATGGAGTGATCACCGCTGTCTTGGGGACGTCCTGGGGATGGACAGGCACCTGATGATAACCACGCACTAAATCCACTTTAGAAAAAATGACTGTCCCTGCCAGACGTGAAGAAAAATCCTGGATATGGGGGACTGGGTACCTGTCGTTGGTAGTAGCGTTGTTAAGGCGCCTAAAATCTCCACAAGGACGCCAACCCCCATCTGACTTAGGGACCATGTGGAGGGGAGAAGCCCACGGACTGTCGGAACGGCGCACAATACCCAGCCGCTCCATATTGGCAAACTCATCTCTAGCAATGGCCAACTTAGCAGCATCCAGACGGCGTGCACGAGCAAAAACAGGTGGACCCACAGTAGTAATATAATGCTCAACCCCATGCTTAACTACTGCCGCAGAAAACGTAGGCACAGTGAGAGCAGGAAACTCAGAGAGAAGGCGCTGGTATCTGTCTCCTGAGGCGAGCATGTTAGCAAGCAGTGGACCAGCCCCACCCAGTGTACATGGATAAAAATCAAAAGACACAGCATCAATCAAACATCTGTTAGCTACGTCAACCAACAGTCTGTAAGCACACAAAAAATCTGTGCCAAGAATAGGAACTGCTACAGATGCTACCACAAAGTCCCAACTAAATTCACGGCCGTTAAAACACACAGTAATGAACCTGGTGCCAAAGGTGCGAATAGGAGTACCATTAGCAGCGTCCAGTGGAGGTCCATGTTCATATTCCATGACGTCAGCCGAAGAGGGGGGAACGATGCTCCGCTGCGCTCCCGAATCCACCAAAAAACGACGTCCAGCTGCGCAGTCCTCAATAAAAAGCAGCTTATTGCTGGTGCCGGTGCACGCAGCTGCTAGCGAGCACCGGCCTTCTCGTTTCCCTGTGGCTGGAAAGAGCACGGTGGAATACAGCGCCGAGCCTTCGGTCCAAAACGGCGGTGATAAAAACACATGCTGCTCTCTTTCTTACGGCGATCCGATACTGCGGCCACACCCACCAAGACTTCTCCATCAGACTGCCCAGGCGGCAATGCATGCACCGACAAATGACGAGAAGCCAGCCAAAGCCTGTCCGCTTCTCCAGCCAAACCCCGATAATCCTTAGTACAAATGAGGGGCGAGCTGGCCAGGACAGTGCGCACTGGAGGCGGAAGCTGACGCAGAAACAGGTGGATAAACAGAAATGAACTGTCTCCTGAACCAAGAAGTGCCAACATATTCTCCATCAGCTCAGAAGGTTTGCTGTCCCCCAAACCAGTCATAGACAGAAGACGATCAGCGCGCTCTATATCAGAGAGTTGGTACAGCTGCAGTAGAGCCCTCTTCAGAGTGACGTACCTGTCAGCGAGAGGCGGGTCCCGGAGCAGTCCCATCAAACGACGAGTAGTGGCAGAATCCAAAGCTGCGACCACATGGAAATACTTCGTGTCATCTGTGGTTATTCCACGCAGATGGAACTGAGCCTCGACATGCTGAAACCAGGGCTCCGGGTCGTGCTGCCAAAAGTCCGGTAATTTAATTGTAGCCGCAAAAACAGCTGGTACGGGAACCACAGTGGATACAGACGCCGTGGCGGCGATATCAGAAGAAGTCGCTTGATTAAACATTCTTCAAATGTCGGGATCACCAATGTAGAAGTTACGGAAAAACAGACAGGATACGTGTAAGTCTGTCTGGAAAAACTTTATTTACATTTTTTCACTTCCTGCTTTTATCTCCATCCAAAACGGAAAAACTCTGCCTTCACATTAAAACTCCACCTTCACATTAAAAGATCCAATTTTGTGTGTGAGACCAACAACTAATATCACCACACCACTAGAATTTCACGACCTGGGTATGGTATTCAGCAAATCCAAGGCGATGTCTCTCCCTCCTCATAGGCCCTATGACTGCGCAATCAATCTCCGCCAGGGGGCACCCTTACCTTCTGGACGACTCTACAGTCTATCGGCGCCGGAGAAGGAGACAATGAACTCTTACCTCAAGGAGTCGCTGAGTGCTGGGATAATCCGCCCATCGTCATCACCTGTGGGGGCAGGATTCTTCTTCGTCGGTAAGAAGGACGGATCCCTCCGTCCTTGCATTGACTATCATGCCCTTAATGACATAACGGAGAAGGATCGTTACACCCTGCCCCTCATGGACACCGCTTTCCACTCCCTCCAGGGGGCGACTTGGTTCACCAAGCTGGATCTACGCAGCGCATACCACCTCGTCCGGATCCGGGAGGGAGATGAGTGGAAAACAGCCTTCCGTACCCCGAACGGCCACTTCGAATACCTGGTGATGCCGTTCGGGTTGACCAACGCTCCAGCCGTCTTTCAGCGCCTCATCAATGACGTCCTCCGGGATTTCATTGGCCTTTTTGTGTTCGTCTACCTGGATGACATACTCATCTTCTCCAAGTCCAGGGACGAGCACCAGGTCCACGTGAGGCGGGTCCTCCAAAGACTGCTGGAGAACCGGTTATACGTGAAGGCCGAGAAGTGTGAGTTTTACGCGAAGACAACATCCTTCCTTGGGTTCATCATCTCCCACGACCAGGTGCTTCCGGACCCAGAGAAGGTGAAGGCGGTGGTGGAATGGCCTACACCTGCGTCAAGGAAGCAGGTGCAACAGTTCGTTGGGTTTGCGAACTTCTACCGCCGCTTCATCCCAAATTTTTGCACCATCGTCGGTCCGCTGACCCGCCTCACGTCCCCTAAGGTTCCGTTCCGGTGGACCGAAGAGGCCGCGGCTGCTTTTCAGGCGCTGAAGGCGGAGTTCTCCTCCTCCCGGGTCCTTAGCCAAGTCAACCCTGCGCTGCAGTGCATCGTGGAAGTGGACGCTTCGGACACAGGAGTGGGGGCGGTGCTATCCCAGCAGTCGCCAGATGACGGTATCAAACGGCCCTGCGCCTTCTTCTCCCGGCGCTTGTCCCCGGCGGAGAGGAATTACGACGTGGGTGACAGAGAGCTCCTCGCCATCAAGCTCACGCTACAGGAGTGGCGTCACTGGCTAGAGGGGGCGGACCTGCCGTTCGTGGTCCTGACGGACCACAAGAACTTGGAGTACCTTAGATCTGCCAAGCACCTGAACGCCCGCCAGGCGCGCTGGTCCTTGTTCTTCACCAGGTTCCAATTTACCATCACCTTCAGGCCTGGCTCCAAGAACGGCCTGCCCGACGCCCTCTCTAGGCAATTCGCCCCTGAGGAGTTGGAGGACATGGTCCACACCATCCTACCCAGATCGTGCGTCGTGGGAGCCGTCACCTGGGACATCGAGAGCAAGATCCGGAAGGCGCAGGAAGTGGAACCTGACCCTGGCGGCGGACCGGAGGGGAGGCTGTTCGTGCCATCCACGGTTCGGGGGGAGGTCATCCACTGGTTGCACACATCCAAGCTCACCTGCCACCCTGGCTCCTCCTGGATGATTGACCCTCCTCCAGCGGTCCTTCTGGTGGCCGGGCCTGCGGAAGGACGCTGCCCGCTGCGCCCGGGCCTGTCCAGTGTGTGCCACCAACAAATCGGGTAATGCCCCTCCAGCGGGTTTGCTCCAGCCTCTGCCCATCCCTGGCAGGCCCTGGTCGCATATCGCCCTGGATTTCGTCACCGGACTCCCAGTCTCGAACACCTACGACACCGTCCTGACCATCGTGGACTGCTTCTCCAAGGCGGCACACTTCGTCCCCCTACGAGGTCTCCCAACTGCCCTGGAGACGGCGGACCTCCTCACCCAACACGTGGTCAGGCTGCATGGGATTCCGGTGGACGTGGTCTCGGACCGAGGGCCCCAATTCTCTTCAGAAGTTTGGAGGTCGTTCTGCAACGCCTTAGGAGCCAAGGTGAGCCTCTCCTCCGGCCATCACCCCCAATCCAACGGGCAGTGTGAGCGGACCAACCAGGAGCTGGAGGCTGCGCTCCGCTGTGTAACGGCGTCCAAACCTACGTCCTGGAGTAACCACCTCGCCTGGGTTGAATACGCCCATAACACCGCTCGCTCTTCTGCTACAGGGATGTCCCCCTTTAAGGTGTCCCTGGGTTACGACCCTCCGCTGTTCCCGGCGCAGGAGAGTGAGGTTACTGTCCCCTCAGTACGGGCGCATCTCAGGCAGTTTCGCTCCATCTGGGCGTCAGCGCGCAATGCGCTTTTACGCACGGCGGAGCACAACAGAGCCGTGGCGGACCGGCACAGAAGACCTGCCCCGACGTACAGAGTTGGTCAGTAAGTCTACGTGTCGACCCAGGACATGATTTTAAAGGGCGAGAGGAGGAAGCTGGCACAGCGCTTCATGGGTCCATACCCCATCACCAGGATCATCAACCCGGTGGCTGTGCGTGTAGCTATTCCCCCCTCCCTCCGCATCCATCCCACCTTCCACGTGTCCAAGGTGAAGCTGGCAGTCTCCGATCCCCTTTGCCCTCCTCCTGCTGCGCAACCCGCGCCCCGGATGATTGGTGGCCATCCGGCCTGGCCCGTCGCCTCCATCCTGGACTCCCGGCGCCGGGGTCGTGGGTTGCAGTACTTGGTGGACTGGAAGGGCTATGGGCCTGAACATCGACAGTGGGTACCCTCGTCGTTTGTGTTGGACCCATCGCTCATCGCTGATTTCCACCGAGCGCACCCAGAGAAGCCATCACCAGGAGGCGCTGCTAGAGGGGGGAGTACTGTCATGCCGCGCCGCTCATCAGCGGCGCCACCTGCACGCACACCTGCACATCATCAGTGGCGAGGGATATAAGCCGCCTCGCCCTGAGCTTCGGCCCGAAGCCGTCAGACTTCCCTACGCATCGCTGTGAGTTCCTTTCACCCTCAGCTGATCATTCTGGTAAGAAGACCTTACCTCCTTTCCCTTCCAAGTCTGCTCCCCTGTGCACAGGTGGATTTCCCGGCGGCGGACAACGCCTCTCCATCGCCTGTTCCTCGCTGCTGCACCGGGCTCTCCAGGTGGCTGTCTACCGGACCTCGTCCCTTGCTGTGCCAGTCATCTGTCCTATCCAAGTAAGCTCCTCTCTCGCTCATATATCTCCTATGTTGGTGTGTGCCCGTCACCCTTCTCCTTGTGCTTTTCCCATAGGGTTGTCCGGCTGTACGGTCTCCTGCCTCTGTGCCCGAAGCAGACGCCGCCACCAATACATTTACATCCCGCAGACACACATTCATACACTCCTGTTGTTAATAAACTATTTGAACTACTCTGAGCCTGTGTGTGTGCGTCTCCTGAGCCGCGCGTTATGTCATTTGCATGTTTACATTGAGTTAACATGTAATTGCGCTGCGCAAACAATTCCTGCTTTCGCGTTTGGTCTGAACACACCTTAATTCTCTTAGAGAAAGTGTGCAGTACTGACATATTTTTTTAACACTGTACTGGACCTTTTTTTTTTTACAATGTGCTTACAGAGCTGTTATTTTTTACAGTTTATTTTAGCTTGTGCAACCCACATTCTTCAATTTCATTGTTTTCCAACTTATATAGTCCTCTTTTTTACAGTGTGCAAGAACCATAATTTTTTTGTGTTTTCGTGTGTGTAACCTGTTACATCTGAGAAATGACTGAGCAGGAGGCGAGTCTTCATCCAGGTAACTCTCAACTTTATTACAGTGAACTTGGGTATATACTATACACAGTGGACCGTGCCCGCCTGACGTCACCCTGTGGGTGGGCACGGCATCACATACACACACTCTCATACCCAACATTCTCCCCCCCTTTAGAAAAATGTGAAACCACGCACACTCACATACACGCCAGCAAACAATATATACAAAATACACATATACACAGATATTTACGTTAGAAAAAAATTATTTTAGGTAACCCCAATGTCTCTGGGCAGCCACCATCTTCTAATCTGCCACGGAGGACCTGGGCAGCCCCACTGCATCAGTGCACCTAGTCACCGTCTACCCCCAGGGTCAAAGCCCCCCTCCCTAGCAAAAATGTCTCTACCTGCCATTTGGCACTTTTTCCCTCTGGGCCCGCCATGCTGCTGTTCGGTGCACCACCTCTCCGTGCCCGACGAGCTGTTCCCGACTGCCTTACGCACCGCCGTCATGACTCCAGACGCTCTGGCCCCCAGTGCCCGCATTTTGGGGAGAAACAAAGCCTGTTCAGCGGCGCCATCCGCCACCTCAGGTGCCTTGCCGTACTGCCCAGCGCCCTCGTCCAAGGCGCATGGAGCTCCAGCACTGAGACACTGCCCGACTTCCATGGTGCATGGTAGTTGCTGCTCACCTCCGGGGCTCACGACTTCACCATTCCCGTCGGCTCCACTGTCCAACCCGGGCACCTCGCCACTATTCTTGGCACCGTTGCCGTTGCATCCAGGGCTCTTGGTCCCAGTGCTTCAGGTGTCCCGTTGCGCCGTGTCTGCGACCTGCGGCTGCTGCACGTTGTTGCCCCCTGCATGCTCGGGCTCCCCTTCGGGCAGTTCTTTCCCTGAGAGCGTGGAGCGGGCACTCCGGTGTTGGTGCTTTCCATAAAATCCTCACCGGTGTTGGTCTCACCTAACCCGGTCTTTTTCTCCTCATGCTCCGGTTCTGGCTGTTCGAGGGGTGGAGACAATTCCAGTCCCTGCTTCTCCCTCCAGTTCGTCTTCACTCTCCGGGTCCCACTCGCTCTCAGTGTCAGTCTCACTGTCAGTGTCGTATTCACTCTCGCTGTCCACAGAACCCGTGTGAACTGGTTCTGGGCCGCTGACCATTTGTCCGCTGATTTCAAGAGTGAATCCCAGCTCCTTGAGCAAGTTCCACCTCATGACATTTTCACCTCGGCATTCCACCTGGAACCGGAATGCTGGAAGTATTTTCTTGCCATACTGCACTGCCAACATGATGTTCCTGCTGGTACCGGAGTTCCCATCGTCCGGCAGTTCCACTGCATCCAGGCGCCGGGAGGTGAGCCTCCAAACCCAGGCCTCACTCACAATGGACCGTGTGGTGGCGGTGGCTATCACATTGGGCACCCTCACGCCGTCCAGCTTCACCACCCGTTGCGGTTCTGACCAACCTTCGGGGCGCACGATGTTCACACCATCTCCACTGTCGTCAGTGGTCAGGGACTCCTCCACATGTGGCCCTGGTTCTGCCTCGAGGTCCAGCTTGGCACCCGCAGCCTTGTTTCGGCGTGAAACTAGCCTGTCAGCTAGCCTGTCCATTGACGCAGACTGAGCCCTTAGCTTCCCTAAGCTAACTGGCCCAAACGGTCCTGGCACCAACAGCTCACTCACCCGCAGCTCCCTGGCCTTCATCTGCTCCGCGAAGTGCGCTGTCATTTGCACGACAGCACCATCGTAGCACTCTTCCGTGCCCAGCGAGTCGAGGATCCTCCGGCCCTCTGTGCCAAGTTTGTAGGCCAGCAGTGCCCGGCACTGTTTCCCATTAACCCAAAGGAGATCCAGCTCTTTGATATATTCCTCGAACTCCTGTCTCCACTCCAGCCATGGGATCACCGGCTCCCCGGGTTTCTCCAGAAACAGCAGTAACTGTCGCGGTAGCCAGCATGCGCCTATTTTTACTCGTTGCCAAATGTTACATCTGAGAAATGACTGAGCTGGACGCGAGTCTTCATGCAGCTAACGCTCAACTTTATTACAGTGAACGTGGGTATATATACACAGTGGGCTGTGCCCGCCTGACGTCACCCTGTGGGTGGGCACGGCATCACATACACACACTCTCATACCCATCATAACTATAACCTATTTCTTTTAGTCAGAATCCTCCATTTTTTACAGTGTGCAAGGCGTCATTTTTTCCCACATTGTTATGATGCAACATTTTTACAGTGTACAGAACCATTTTTTCTTTTACAGTGTGCTTGCAGAACTGGCACTTTTACAATGTTTGCTTACAATTTCTAGCAGCTTTTTTAAAAAATTAGGTTTTTTTAACTTTGTGCTTGCAAAAAAACAACTGAGCCTTAACACCCGCACACTGTAAAAAAAAATGACAGTTACACAGACACACTGGAAAAATTATGGTTTCATTGGAACATTAAAAAATGAAGTCTGCAAGCACACAGTAAAAAAAAAATGATGGTTCTCTCCTTTTTCAGAATGTTTGCACAATTGTCATTTATATTATGCAAGTGGAACCATCCTTTTTGTCAATGTAAATGTCAAATTGTCACTTTTTTACATTCTGGAGAACCGACTTTTTTACACTAAGTTTGCAGAACCATCATTTTTTAATAGTGTTTGGGAAAACTCTACAGTGTGTGTATACATCCCTCAGTTTTTTGTTTTTTTTTTACAGTGTGCTTACAGAAGCAAAATTTTCTACAGTGTTATGATGGGACTATATTTTATTTATAGTGTGATAGTGCAGGGGTTTTTTTTCCCCAGAACCATTTTTTACAGTGTAGAGAACCATCATTTTTTTTATTGTGTGCTTGCAGAACCTTCATCTTTTACAATGTGTTCAGATTTTTTTGTGCAGAACCATTAACATTTTTAACAGTGTGCAGAACCCTCAGGGTTTTTTTTTTACACTTTCCATGAGGAACTGTCAGGCTTTATGGTGTGTGGAGTCGCTTTTTTAACAATATGTATCTCCTACTTGTTACAGTGTGATTGCAGAGCACTCCTGTTATGGTGTGTGGAACTGTCATTTTTTTTTAAATGTGTCTTTTTTCAGCATGCATGCAGAACCCTCTTTTTAACAACTGAATGATGCATATGTCCCTAAAATAGGGTTGATATGTAGTCATAACGAGCTCATATTTCCCACTGACTTCTTTGGATGAATGTATACATTACAGCCTGTCAGGGTAGAGTAAACAACAGCAGTCTCACCCCATTTTGAAATCCCTGACATTAACGAGCCTAATTGCCTTGTTGATGCAGACTTCTGACACAAGCAGATGATGATTATCACGATTCAAGCAGGAGAGGAAGTGCACACGACGGAACACCAGTCCACATATGAAGTTTTACGACAGATAAACAGCTGCTCCATCTGCTATCTGAGCGCCATCGGTTTAAATTACATGGATGTAATAAAAGTAAAGTGGTGTCCAAGGCCAAAGGCAGGCGATCTGTGTGTAATGTCATTGGTTCCAGGCTGTCTCACGACCTTTTGCTGCGTGTTTTTGTAATCTGCTCTTCTTCAGTTTACTCTAAACCCAAGACACGTCAATGAATCCATAGTCAGGAGCTGTGATTTTTAGAGAAAGGTTCAAAGACTGATATTAGAAATAATGACTAGAACCATCAAAATCAGGGGTCCCCAACCCCCAGTCCACGGACCGGTACCGGTCCGTGGATCATTTGGTACCAGGCCGCAAAGAAAAAAAAATGTGGTTAATATTAAAGCTATTTTTTTCATCAGTCTTGCAGAGATTTTATTTCAAAAAACAACCGTTTCCGCCCTCGCTTCACAACCGCTCTTGACTCTGGCACAATGTTTCACGCATCAGTGACACATGCTAACTCTTGAAAAAATGAGCCAAAAACAAAATTCACTGGAAAGCTTTTTCGGGAAGAAACGAGCAAACGATGGGGTTGCAGAAGGGTCACAGACTGCCTGCAAAAAGAAAGCTACATTTAAAAGAAAATTCCATGATTCCTAACTAAGTTACGGGTTCATCGCAACAGGTGACACAGAAGGTCCACACCCGCTATGTGTATTTTGCGGTGACCGACTAGCTAATGAAGCCATGAAACCCTCAAAACTGCTTTGGCACACTGAGACAAAACACCCCACTTTTAAAGACAAGCCCTTGGAATTTTTTGACCTCTCTGCATTCTGGATTAAAGTCAAAGCAGAATATCCAGATATCGCCACAAAAGTCCTGAAAATCCTTCTTCCGTTTATGAGACGGAGTTTTCTGCAGTGACAGCCACCAAGACAAGAGTAGACTGGATATACGGAACACAATTCGAGTGTCTCTGTCTCCCATCACCCCCAGATGGGACCATCTAGTTGCAGGGAAACAAGCCCAGGGTTCCCATTGATTATGGTGAGTTGATATTATGCTGTAGAATCATTGTAATTGCCTAATATAAAGTGTAATTGTTTCAGATTACATGTTCTGAACTGACAAAGGTTTTTGTTATTGGAACCCCCCCACCTCTACCTGGTCCGTGGAAAATTTTCATGCATAAAACTGGTCCTTAGTACAAAAATGGTTGGGGACCGCTGATCAAAATCATCCATCCATCCATCCGTCTTCTACCGCTTATCCAGGGATCTGGGTTGCAGGGGCATCAGTCCAAGCAGAGTAGCCCAGATTTTCGCCCAGTTCATATAGCACTATAATCTCCATGATCATCATTTTTTTTTAAATAGAGTAAAGGGGTCAACAGTGTCAGCACACCAACTGTTTAACTTCAACTGTTCTCCAACAGAAAACAATGGTAGAAGGCATTTTTTTTTTACCAGCAGGAATTACAGCTTAAAGTTGCATGTGTGACAAAAGTGACCTCTAGTGGTTGTGGCAAAAAGCTACACACAGTGAGATGGAGGAGGGCGAGAGGTGTATTCTGTTGAAAATAGTCCTTCATCTTCCTTAATCCTAACTCTAAACTTTTGTCTAACCTTCATCAAGCTGTTAAGACCTAACAATGCAAAAAAAAAATAAAAAAATAAAAAAATCTTCATAAGCTAAAACATCTTAAATCAAGGATATAATGCTTGCTTTTTGTTTGACAAGATATTTTTTCAATAAAATCAAATTGCTTAAAACAAGTATAATTTTTTTCCAGGATATTTTTGCTTGTTTCAAGCCATTTGATAAGTAAATTTTTTTCTTGTTCCACTGGCAGAAAATTTCACTTAAACAAGAATTAACTTGCTTAAAACAAGTAAAAAATATCTTGTTACAAGTAAAATTTTCTTACAGAAAACTGCACAAGAAAAAATATCTTGTCAGATAAAAAACAAGCATAATATCCTTGATTTAAGATATTGTATCTTACTAAGATTTCATTTTTTTGCAGTAAAAAAAACTGGGCCAACTGCCATTCCTCAAATGACCACTAGAGGAGACTCCAAAAGTGACTCATTACCACAGACTACATACAGCTCCTGAAAAAATTAACAGACCACTACAGAATCTTTCCTAAATTAGCATCTCTAAATATATGTCAGCCATTCAATTTGAGTATCTATTGAATTCCAACACAAGGATACGTCAGTCTAATTAAGGAGGTACTGACTCAGAGATCATCTACATAAGTACGGTAAGACGCATGAAAGCTATGAATAATAATAATAATAATAATTTATTACACAAATACAAAATTGAATTCTTTTTAAGTTAAAACTTAAGTGTTGTAGTGTTTAAGAATAACCATGAACTTGTTTTCTTTTTGTTATTTGATCTAAAAGCGCATCTACAAACAATATCATTTATATTGTTTTGGCCAGTTGTCATTTTCTATTGCCGTTTTTCCACTAGCCCAGTTCGCCTCGCCTCGTTTCGTTTCGCTACTACTCGGTTCGGCCGCGGTTGTGTCTCCATAGCAGTCGGGTAAAGCGGGGTTAAGCTGTGGTGGGCGGGATTTTTTTTACAGCAAGGCGGCGCCACACTCCCATGACGTAAAACACGCGACCCAAGCCAAACACAACATGGCGGCTTTACAAGGCAACTCCTCGGTCTGTGGCTTTTTTCACCGTAAATGCCAAAAAGGACCGCCAGACAAGGGTACAGGCAGTGAGACGAAACACTCTGGAATAGTACTGCAGCTTCTGGGAGAGCCGAAGACGTGAGGATACAAACTAGGTCATATATGACGGTAAGCTAATGTTGCTAATGCTAGTTTGCTATAAGTACGTCGTACTACACTGTAATCTCTGCAAGTTATCGCTGTTAGGTACTAAAATATGTACGCTGTGTGTGTTTCAGATGGCTCTGTTGTGGGAAAATTACCGCTTCAAACGGTCAGTCTGGCGTTCAGCACAGCCTGTCACTGATGTCAACACAGCTTCACAAACGATCAGTGGCTGTAGAGCTTAAGAATGTCTGTAGAAACATTTATTTCCTGTGCAAAAAATTGCTCTGATCTAAGTAAAGGAACCCTATTTCACTGTTTATGGGAATGTAGAAAAATCAGAATGTTTTGGGAAGAGGTGAGGGTAACAATTGAAAAAATAATTTCAAAACAAATCACATTGAACCCTAAACTGTTTTTGTTGGGTCTGTATCCAGAAAAACATAACTTTAATAAGAGTGAAAGAACATTCATAGACCTCAGTTTGCTTAATGCCAAAAAATGTATTGCATTACTGTGGAAAAACTCATAGACCAGTGTGACTCAGTGGTTAAGACAGATGTTACCAACCTTCCACTAGAAAGAATAACATATATACTGAAATCAAAGGAAAATGTGTTTGAGAATATATGGAGACCTTTCATTGATTATGTAAAGAAATTAAACATAACTTCTGAAGAAGAAGGTGAATGATATGTGTGGACCTTGCAAATTCCAAACTGGTGAATGTATATTATGTATTCTTATGTAATAGATTACCTAGACTAAACAGAGGAGCATTGTTGTTGACTTGTTTTTGTTAATGGTTGTTGTTTTTATTACCCCTTTTTTTGTTTTTTGTTATTGTTCTTTTTAGTTTTTAAATTACTTTTGTGTTAGTGTCTGACTGTGTGTGCTATGTTTGTAAAAAAAAAAAAAAAAGGTTCAATAAAAATATTGTTGGAAAAAAAAATTGCTCTGATCTGCGTGAAAATCATGGAGAGACTGTTGAGACATCATGGACGTACCTGCTCCAGAGTCTGAGATGGTGTCATAGCAAAAAATGATCAGCTGACACAACTTGATCACCATGTTAATTACTATATTAGCCACAAAATATATATTCAAAAAGTAAACAGTACTGAGTTAGGTATAATAAGATGTATTTGACAGTTATGATGCATTTTAGGCCAAAAAACTTGATCTAGGATTAAAAGCAATTAAAATAATGCAGTCACAAGGTTACATGGAAAATGCTTGATTTATTACATATACTGTAGAAATATATATTCTCTGCATCAACAATGTACTATACATGCATTCATGTAGTATTGCACTGACAATAAACCTCTGAAGTTTTTGCAGATGTCTCTTTTTTATATGTGAAGGTTACCACCATGTGGCATAAGCTTAATACTGACAGATTGGAAAAGCTGTCTAAGAACAATCCAGCAGTTTGAGAAATCACTTTTGGTTTGGTGTAAGTCTGTCAACAGGATTATGAACCATAAAGCAGTTTATGTTAAATCCCATTAAACTCTAACCCACAGGTGTCCAATCATGTGTCAAGGAGGGCCAAGACCCTGCAGGTTCTCTTCTACCCAGCCTCTTCAGCAGGTGTTCTCACTGATCTGCAGTGGAATCTGCTGTTGAAGACACTGGTTGGAGGTAAAGCCTGAAGGGTCTTGGCCCTCCATGGCACATGATTGGACACCCCTGCCCAAACCCATTATGATGAAGAGCAGATGCTAATATGACCCAGAATTCCTCCATATACTAGTACTGTCACTAAAGTATGCAGGGTCTTCTGCAGTGGCACATCCAACAATACAATCTTCAGTTATTAAAATAATTGTTTTGGTTACTTTTCTTAAAAATGAGCCATGATTTTCAAGGTCACCCATTAATGGTTTGTACTATTGACTCTTTTCCCACCAGTGTATTAACAGACAAAAATAGAAATCATGATGCAAACACATAAGTCACTAAATTGTTTATTACAATCAGCAGCAAATTCCAGATTATTCAGAATGTGCAAAACTCAAACTGTAAGACTGGGTCACTCAGCAGCTGGGATGTGCAGCTCACACTGGTCTCAGATCAGCAGATCTTAGGCCTGCATCTCTGTAAATAGTGACGCAAGGTCCAGTTTGGGGTGGATCTGTAGGAGTCAAGAATTGAGGAGACTGGATGATTTTCCAGTATCTGCTTTAATTCTCATTCATCCTACGTCCTCTCTCAATCGGAGTGAAAAGAGACAGGACGCAGTCACACACATACATTTATACACTTATCTCGAACAATACCTCACACACAAGTCACAATACATCACACAAAAGTCACACGACCTAGTTATATCCTTTCATCTGTTATAGAACGCCCAGCGTCCTTCTGTTCTCCTCTCTGACCCCCAAAAGGTCAGGCCGGGTAATCTTCTCCTTTCTTCTGAGTCCACGGGGGTGCAGACACCTCGTCCTCTTGAGGTGTGATGTCAATACACCTGGCTAGTTCAAAGTCTCTCTCGGCTGAATTCCAGCCTGCCACATGTGAGTCACATAAGTCAGAATTATGGGCTCCACATCACTCCCCCCTCCCACGCGAAAGACTGGGCACACACATACAGTAATACAATGTTCATACAGTATACATCATTCCCCCAACATAATCTCACAGCACCCTCTAAACAACCTGGTCAAAAAAACCACATCATTCTGCATGCAGCCTGGGTTTCCATCTCCTCCCGAATCTGCTGTATGCAGGTCTCCTGGTCTGTGTTAGGCCGTCCTGCTGTGCATCTGTGGAGTGAGGGGGAGAAGAGTTATTTGTCCCTCGTGGGGGGTCCAGGGGCCGCCCCTTGGGAGGCCTGCCGCGTCGATGCAACACAAAAGCAGGTTTTAGTCTATCGATATTGATCGTCTCCCTCCTGCCCCCCAAATCTAGCACAAAATATTTCTCCCCGGTTTCCAGCACTCGAAATGGACTGTCGTAAGGTGGGCGGAGGCTATGCCGCTGCGCATCGTGCCTGACAAAAACAAACTCTGCGTCTCGTAAAGCCTGGGGCACGAACACACGCGGGAAAGAGTGATGAGCGGGGCCCGGGAGCATTTTTGCTCCCATGTTACTCAGAGACCCCCGGATCGGGGAGGGCCCTGGTGCCGTGTGGTCGGGTAAAAACTCGCCTGGCAGCCTGAGCGGTTGTGCAAAGACCAATTCTGCTGGTGAGGCATCTAGATCCTCTTTGGGTGCCGAACGCAACCCCAATAAAACCCATGGTAGCTTGTTTACCCAATCTGTGTCCGTCAGTGACGCTCTGAGGGCTGCCTTCAAAGACCTGTGAAAACGCTCGCATAAACCGTTGGCCTGGGGATGATAAGCGGTGGTGCGATGTACCGCCGCTCCTAAGCCGCTGGCCACTGCTGACCACAGTTCCGACGCAAATTGAGGTCCCCTATCAGACGTAATATCTGATGGGACCCCGAACCGCGCTACCCAGGCTGTTAAAAAAGCGCGTGTTGCCTCTGTCGCTGTGGTCGATGTTAACGGGACCACTTCCGGCCAACGAGTGGTTCGGTCCACCATCGTCAAGAGATGCGTGAACCCTTGTGATGTGAGTAGGGGGCCCACGAGGTCCACGTGCACATGATCGAACCTTTTAGCCTGAATGTGGAACGCTTCTAAGGGCGCTTTAGTGTGCCTGTGAATTTTCGCCCGCTGGCAAGCCATACGGGCTTTAGCCCACTCTTTCACGTGCTTGCGCAGGCTCGGCCAAACAAACTTCTCCGCCACCATTTTCACCGAAGCGCGCACCCCTGGGTGCGCTAGGGAGTGCACGGCATCAAAAACACAACGGCGCCACACGGCTGGCACCACCGGGCGCGGTCGCCCTGTGGTGGATACATCGCAGATAAGCGGGGGGGGAACCGGTTTGTAGACTTTTGCGTTCCAGCCTTAACCCTGTTGGTCCAGACAGGAGCGCGCGCACATCCGCGTCCTCGCTCTGCTCCGCCGTCATGGCTGCATAATCTATTCCCACGTGGACCGGAGCCGCGCACGTGTCCGCGCTGTTACCGCGCTCTGGGTAAGCGGCCGCGCAATCCGTTTCCGCGCGGACGGAATATAAACGGACGGAATTTTATAAAAAATCTCTTAGAAAAGCTAGAACGAGTTATTACTCTGCATTAATAGAAGAGAACAAGAATAATCCCAGGTTTCTTTTCAGTACTGTAGCCAGGTTGACAAAGAGTCAGGACTCTGTCAATCCTAGCATTCCCTTAGAGCTTACTAGTCAGGACTTTATGAACTTTTTCAATAATAAAATTTCATCCATCAGAGATAAAATCAATCAGATTCTTCCCACAGTTAACTTAAATACTGTAACTACTACAACTCCTTCTATTGATGTCTGTCTTGATGAGTTTACTCCAATCGACCTTTGTGAGTTAGACAAAATAGTTTCCTCATCCAAACCTTCAACTTGTCTTTTAGACCCTATTCCTACCAGGTTATTTAAAGAAGTCTTCCCACTTATTGGTAGCTTTATTCTTCATATAATCAATTCTTCATTAACTTTAGGCCATGTACCGCAGGCTTTTAAAACGGCTGTAATTAAACCCTTACTCAAAAAGCCAACGCTAGATCCAGGAGCTTTAGCTAACTATAGACCAATCTCTAATCTCCCTTTCATTTCAAAAATCTTAGAAAGAGTTGTTGCTACACAATTATTTGACCACCTGCAGGGAAATGGTTTACTTGAAGAGTTTCAATCTGGGTTTAGAATCCATCATAGTACTGAAACAGCCTTAGCGAAGGTCACTAACGACCTCCTCATTGCATCTGATAATGGACTAGTTTCTGTACTTGTCCTTTTAGACCTTAGTGCAGCTTTTGATACTATCAATCATAATATTCTACTTGATAGATTAGAACACTATGTTGGACTTAATGGAACTTCGTTGCAATGGTTTAGATCAGGGGTGGGCAATCATGTGCCATGGAGGGCCATTCCACTGCAGATTTTCTGTTCCACCCAGTGTCTTCAGCAGGTGTTTGCTCTGATCAGCTTCAAGGATCGCTAATAATTGAAAACACCTGCTGAAGACACTGGGTGGGACAGAAAATCTGCGCTGGAATGGCCCTCACTGCCCACCCCTGGTTTAGATCTTATTTATCTGATAGGTTCCAGTTTGTTCATGTAAATAATGAGTTTTCTTTCAACTCAAAGCTTAGTCATGGAGTTCCACAGGGATCTGTGCTAGGCCCTACTCTTTTTAGTTTATATATGCTTCCGTTAGGCAACATTATTAGAAAGCACTGTATACATTTTCATTGTTATGCAGATGACACACAATTATACCTGTCAATGAAGCCAGATGATAGTAATCAATTAGCCAAGTTAGAAGCCTGTCTTAAGGAAATCAAAGCTTGGATGACTTGTAATTTCCTGCTATTAAATTCAGATAAGACTGAAGTCATTCTTGTTGGTCCAAAAAACCTTAGAAATTCCTTTCCAAATCAAACTTTCAGTTTGGATGCGGTTACTCTTTCTCTTAATAGCTCTGTGAGGAACCTTGGAGTTATTTTTGATCAGGATTTGTCCTTCAATTCACATATTAAATTTGTTTCTAAGACTGCCTTCTATCATTTGCGTAATATTGCCAAGATTAGGAGCATCTTGTCTCAGAGTGATGCTGAGAAACTGATCCACGCTTTTGTTAGCTCGAGATTAGATTATTGTAATTCTTTATTATCAGGCTGTCCTAAAACATCTTTAAAAAGTCTTCAGCTGATCCAAAATGCTGCAGCAAGAGTTTTAACAGGTACTAGAAAGAGAGATCATATCTCTCCAGTTCTGGCCTCCCTTCATTGGCTTCCCATAGAGTTTAGAATTAAGTTTAAAATCCTTCTTCTTACTTACAAAGCTCTAAACAATCAGGCTCCTTTTTATTTAAAAGATCTGATACTACCGTATTATCCTAACAGAGCACTACGCTCCCAAAATGCAGGATTACTTGTAATACCTAGAATCTCCAAAAGTACAATGGGAGGCAGAGCCTTCAGTTATCAAGCTCCTCTCCTGTGGAATCAGCTGCCAATCTGGATTCGGGAGTCAGACTCAATCTCTGTTTTTAAGAATAGGGCTAAAACCTACCTTTTTGATATAGCCTACAATTAGGGAGGGATCATGTGTTTCTGAATCCTCCCTTAGTTATGCTGCTAATAGGTTTAGTCAGCCGGGGGACCTCCAGTAATGCACTGGGCCTCACTCCTTTCCTCACTCTCTATGAAATATTTTTTTTTTTTTTTTTGCTGGTCATTAACATCTGTTTGTTCTCTCCCATAGATTGAGTCCCCATCGTGCTGTTTGCTCTCTACATGTCTGTTCTTTTCTTCTTCTCTATCCCCACACCCCCCAGCCAGTCGCAGCAGATGACTGCCCCTCCCTGAGCCTGGTTCTGCTGGAGGTTTCTTCCTGTTAAAAGGGAGTTTTTCCTCTCCACCGTCGCCAAGTGCTTGCTCACAGGGGATCGCCTGATTGCTGGGGTCTTTCTGCAACTGTGGGGGTTCCCCCCTACAGTTGATAGTGCTATGAGATGACTGTTGTTGTGAAATGGCGCTATATAAATAAAGTTGAATTGAATTAAATTGAATTGTTACTGCGCGTGACAGTCTGCCACCACATTGATTTTACCGGCTACGTGCTGAATATCGGTGGTAAATTCAGAAATTGCGGCCAGCTGTCTCTGCTGCCGCCCTGACCATGGTTCTGAAGTTTTGGACATCGCAAAAGTGAGCGGTTTGTGGTCGACAAACGCGGTGAAACGCCGCCCTTCCAGCCAGAACTGGAAATGGCAAATAGCCAAGTGGAGCGCCAGCAGCTCCATGTCAAACGCGCTGTATTTTCGCTCAGCCTCGCGTAGGGATCTGCTGAAAAATGCGAGTGGCTGCCAAACCCCGGCAACCTGCTGTTCTATAACGGCCCCTATGGCCACATCTGACGCGTCTGTGGTTAGCGCTATGCGGGCTGCCGGGTCTGGGTGGGCCAACAGTGCCGCGTTTGCCAGTGCTTGTTTAACCTCTGTGAATGCGCGCTCCCGCTTCGGGGACCACTCAATCACATGGGAGGGCTTCTGCTTTTTAAGCGCGGTGTACAAAGGCTGCATAAGCTGCGCTGCGTGGGGTATGAAACGGTTATAAAAATTTACCATCCCCAAAAATTCTTGCAACGCTTTTACCGCTCGAGGCTGGGGAAAATCTGCCACTGCATGTACTTTGGCCGGCAGAGGAACTGCTCCCTCCGAGGAAACGCGGTGCCCTAAAAAATCGATTTGTGTCACGCCAAAATGGCACTTGGCTGGGTTGATTATCAACCCATGCTCTCCTAACCTCTGAAAAACTGTCGTGAGGTGTTTTGCGTGCTCCTCCTCGGAGGCGCTGGCTACCAAAATGTCGTCTAAATAGACAAAAACGAAAGAAAGGTCGCGCAACACTGCATCCATCATCCGTTGGAAGGTTTGTGCGGCACCTTTAAGGCCAAAAGGCATGCATAAAAACTCAAAAAGCCCGAACGGGGTTATTACGGCTGTTTTGGGGATGTCCTCTGGTTGGATCGGGACTTGGTGATAACCGCGGACCAGGTCTATTTTAGAAAAAATGCACGCCTTCGCCAAGTGCACTGAAAAGTCCTGGATATGCGGAATCGGGTATCGGTCCTGCGCTGTGGCATTGTTCAACCTGCAGTAATTGCCACAAGGTCTCCACGAGCCGTCAGCTTTAGGTACCATATGGAGGGGGGAAGCCCAGGCGCTCTTCGAGCGGCGAATTATGCCCAACCTTTCCAGGTTGGCGAACTCCTCGCGCGCAATGGAGAGTTTAGCTGCATCCAAGCGCCGAGCCTTTGCAAAAACCGGTGGACCACTCGTGGTAATAAAGTGCTCCACCCCGTGCTTCGCCAACTTATAGCTGAAAAAGTGGGAACTGTGAGTGCTGGGAACTGGTGTAGAAGGCTGTGGAACTTACCACCTGCTGTGGTGACGTTGGTCTGTACTGGCAGCGGGGACACCCGAGCTGCACAAGGGATAGAACAGAAAGAGAGTGCATTTACTAGGCGTTTGTTGGCCAGATCAACTAACAAACCATGTGAACACAGAAAATCAGCACCTAACATATTGAAGCTCACTGCCGCTACGATGAAGTTCCACTCATAGGCGCGGCCGTGGAAGGACAGAGACAAGGTTCTCTTTCCGTACGTCTTGATGTTGGAGCCGTTGGCCGCTGTCGCTCCGTCTCCGCGGGGTCCAGCGACCAGATCAGCATAGGTCGCAGTGTTGAAGCTCCTCTGGGCTCCGGTGTCCACTAGGAATTGCCGCCCGGAGCCCGCGTCTGTCAGATAAAGCAGCTTGTTCCGTTCACCGAGAGTGGAAGCTGTTAACGGCTCCCGGCCCGGTCGTTTCCCTGCTTTTTGAACTTGCAGGGCGGGATGCATTTGTGCGCCTTCCCAGCGAAACGTCGATGGTAAAAACAGAGGCCGTCATCTCCCCTGCCACGGAATCTCGCCGCTGCTGTCACTGCTGAGGTGGTCACTGCTGTCTCTGGCTCCACACTGCCCCCGGCCGCCGCGCCAAGGTCTGCCGCTGCCACGGAAGCCTCTTGCTCCTCGCAGGCGTTGAGGAGTCGCTCCGCCTCTTGGGCCAGCTCGCGGAAGTCCTGCTGGTTCACACACCGTCTGCTGGACAGGGGACCTCTCATGTGCGCTGGAAGGGTCCGCAGGAAGATGTGTTTGAATAGGAACGCGTCATTGTCCGTCCCGATCCTTTGTAGCATGTCCTCCATGAGGACAGTCGGCCTGCGTCCACCCCTGTCGCGCAGGTCCAGTAGCTGCCTGGCTCTTGCCTCAGCCGACGGCACGAAGCTCCTGATGAGGGTGGCTTTCAGCTCGTCGTATTTACCGGCAGCGGGTGGCTGCTGCACCAGGCTCCGCACACACCGAGCCGTGCGGCTGTCGAGCGTCGCGATGACATTATGGAATTTAATGTCGTCTGCTGATACTCCCCCGAGCAGGAACCGCGACTCCACATGCTGGAACCACGAGTGCGGGTCGTTTTGCCAGAACTCGGGGAGCTTAATCAGTCTTGTGCCCCTGCTGGCACTCCTCGGTGAATCCGGGTCTGAGTGGCTGTCTCCCAGCTCTTCCATATCGATCACGAGGCTGTCCTCCAGCCTCGGCGTGCTCAGATTCATGCGTAGGTCACCAATTGTAGGAGTCAAGAATTGAGGAGACTGGATGATTTTCCAGTATCTGCTTTAATTCTCATTCATCCTACGTCCTCTCTCGATCGGAGTGAAAAGAGACAGGACGCAGTCACACACATACATTTATACACTTATCTCGAACAATACCTCACACACAAGTCACAATACATCACACAAAAGTCACACGACCCAGTTATATCCTTTCATCTGTTATAGAACACCCAGCGTCCTTCTGTTCTCCTCTCTGACCCCCAAAAGGTCAGGCCGGGTAATCTTCTCCTTTCTTCTGAGTCCACGGGGGTGCAGACACCTCGTCCTCTTGAGGTGTGATGTCAATACACCTGGCTAGCTCAAAGTCTCTCTCGGCTGAATTCCAGCCTGCCACATGTGAGTCACATAAGTCAGAATTATGGGCTCCACAGATCGATCGTTTACCTCTTTCCTAGACAAAAGACAGAAATGGGTGGTGGTTAAATAAAGGAAGTTTAAAACATATTTGGGAAATACACTTGTTGCTAAAAGCCAGTGGTGGAATGTGAATGAATGAATCTTTATTTCGGATAGATTAAAAGAGAATAATATAACAAAGGGGAAAAAAAATCTAATAAGGTCGAATTAAACAATAATTTGTTTCTCCTCTGATTATCCAGTTCAACATAGGTTATCTGAAATGGGTGATGGCTGAAGCTGCAGCTTATATTGCCCACCATATTCCATCCAAGAATTCAAAAGAAAAACAAAACAGGAGCGATTCCAATTCCAATGTGACAATAAAGTACTTCGTTGATGTATTTAACCACAATTTTCATGTAGCTGCACTGATGTAAAGTCGATTTTACAAGGGCTGCGTTACATTTAAAATCATCTGTTTTTACTGTGGCCTCAGCAATCAGAATGAATTAATACATTCACTTGAATGGAATCTAGTACTTTAAATGAAGGTGTGCATCACCGAGTATGGAGTCGCTCAATCAAAATATAGAGTTTTTATCAATAAAAGTTTGTCTTGAATGTAAAAGTGTCTCTTCTTGCTCTGGCTTCAAGTGTGGGCGGTGTTTTGTACTAGCATTGCTAAAATATAAAAGGAAGCACTACAATGGGTCTCAAATATTTGTAATGTGTCCTGTTACTGCATGAGTTTATTGATGATAGAGTATAAACTACACATATAAACTAAATTATATTGATGACTGAACAACTGCCATTCCCCAAAAGATACAGTTATGAACATAACTCACAAAGGATCACACAAGTGATCTGACAAAAAAAATAAATACATTAACAAGTGGTCTATTTTACAGTTGATGCGCCATTCTTTTTCAATTATTCTGTAATTAATACTCACAAAATCAAATAAATCTCAGTTCAGTCCCTTTTATATTAAGTGGAAATTGTGCTACTTTGGTTTTGACACTTTACCTATAAAAGCAAAGGATTTCAGTATGTTCCACAGTGGCGAGGTCCATTGTGGAGCGGCTGATTTCCTCTTGCCTAGACGAACGACAGAAATGGATGGTGGTTAGTTTCAAGCAAGTTCAACACTTATACAGGCACATCTCAAAAATTAGAATATCATGAAAAAGTTCAATATTTTTGTCACTCATTTCAGAAAGTGAAACCCATATATAGATTCATTACAGGGACAGTGATATATTGAAAGTGTTTATTTTAATATTGATGGTTATGGCTACAGCCCATATTAACCAACACCTCAGCGGCCAACATTTCTATTTAAAAACTATTTTTTAAAGTTTATGTAATATTCTAATTTTTTGCCAAATTGAATTTGGGGTTTTCAGGGGCTGTAAGCCATAATCATCCAAATTAAAATAAATAAATGCTTGAAATATATCACTGTCTGTGTAATGAATCTACACTACCGTTCAAAAGTTTGGGGTCACTTAGAAATTTCCTTATTTTTGAAAGAAAAGCACTTTTTTTCAATGAAGATAACTTTAAACTAATCAGAAATACACTCTATGACTTCCAGTCTGGACGCCATGGCGATAGCAGCTTAACGCTGAAACTCCCAGACCCAATCCAAGAAAATATCTTGAAAATCAAACTTAACGGATTTTTGGAGGAGTGAAAATCAAAAGACAAAATCATCATGTCTAAAGGAAAACAGAGGAAACTGAAATTTTCCAGGCCAGGACACGTATCGGCCGGAGAATCTGATCCGGATGATTTCCATTCAGAAGACGAGGAGCTGAATGTAGCTAACAAGAAGGTTAGCTTGAAAACGCTATTTGAAGAACTACGACGATTTCGCCGAGAGGTTTGGGCCGAATTTCGTGAATTCAGAGACGAATTAAAAAGGACAAACAGCAGAGTGGACCAGGCCGAGAACCGAATCTTGGAAGCAGAGGAACGAATAAAAGTGCTTGAAGATTCTGTCCTGGACCTACGCAAAAGACAAGCATCAATAGAGGCTAAGCTAACCGACCAAGAAGGAAGACAGAGAAGAGACAACATAAGAATTCATGGTCTGATAGAAGGAGCCGAAAACGGTTTTAACTCAATGGCAGAATGCGTGGAATCTTTACTAAGAGAGAAATTGGATATTCCACAAACCACCGCCTTGAAGATAGAAAAGGCACATCGTTCATTAGCCGCTAAGCCAGTGGCGGAAGCGCCCCCACGTTCGGTGTTGGTAAGATTTTCCAATTTCAAAATAAAACAAGAGGTTGTAAGACTGGCTTGGCAGAAAAAAGGATTTATGCACCAAGAGAGAAAAGTCTTCGTGGAACACGATTACGCCCCGGAGGTCCTTAAAAAGCGCAGGGAATATAATGACGCCAAAAAGGTGCTACGTGAGAAGAAACTGCGCTTTCAGACGCCATTTCCTGCGAAGTTAATGGTCTTCTACGGTGAAGAAACATGTCTCTATAATTCGGCGGAAGAAGCAACAGCTGACATGGCGAGAAGAGGGCTCCCGGTAACGGTGTTTAAACCCGCAGCTGACCCGAGTGATAGGATCAAAGCTCAAACGTGGACCACACAGAAACCTTCAAAATCCACGGGCCAGCAGCGGGAAACCCAGCGCCAGAGCGTCACTGATAAACTGGCCGTTTTCAGGTTGGAATAGCGACCTTTTTTTTTTTTTTTTTTAGTCAATCTGCACATCCAAATCCCCTCATACAAGGTAACTGTGGCGGTTTGGGAAAACCCCCACAAACAGACTAAGGACAGACAGCTCGCTACTCCTGGTTTTTTCCGCTACACTACTGAGACGTAATGTGCCATTCATGCCTTGTGATGTTAATGTTGCCTTTCATGCATTGTGTTCATGCGTCCTGTCCTTACTGTGACCTAGAGACTCAGATCAATATGTAGATGTGCCTTTTAACCTCTTTGTTCTGCAGCTGGAGCAGAGTCTAGCAAATCTGCCTATTGTGATGTATGTCTCACAAATGCAAATATCTCATGCCTGTTCTGCAGTCCCTTTGATCAGACCAACTGCTGTGAATCTGCTTTGATATATTGTTTGAGTTGGGTATAAATACTGCACAGGTTCTGTAACACATCCTCTCATTCTCACTCTGCAAATGCTGCTGCAGGACACAGACATTGTGTCCTCTCTTCACTGAGAGCCGTGGGCTTGCTCCCGGCGCGCACACACGGCGCCGGGAGAGAAGCTCGTGACGGCGGTATGATATAATAAACTTCCTTAAAACCACAGCATCGCTGCCTTATTTTATCATGCCGCCGCACTGGTGACCCGACGCTGAAACGAACACGCTGCCAGCGAACGCAACACCCGGCGGTGATTCTCCGACAACAAGCGAACGCGGCAGCCTGACTGATCTGCCCTCCCTTCTGCTTCAGGGAGACCTCAACGCGGAGTTTCCAGGCGAAACTCCCCGGAGAACACCCACGACCGGGAAAGCTGAGCAACGTTTCATGGTGAGATCTGCACGCCTAGATCGGCACATCCACGCTGGACCGGCCGCGCTCACAGCCCCTCCACACGAGAGCGCATTCACCTCGTCCCCTCTCCACGACGGCGATCCCCATGGCCGACGGAGCACACGTGGACCTGAACGCACCATGACCGAGCGAGTGACAGAGCGTCTACTTCCCTTCACCGCTCCAACACACTGAGCAGGGATGATTAAGCTCCCTGACCCTGGTTCTCCTCTCCAGCTGGCCCACCCATCACGGAACCCCGGCGCACGCACCGGGGAGTTACGAGGACGGCGCACACCACGCACGGGACAAATACGGCTTTTCTGACCGCCTTCCTTCTGCTGCACACTGGCCCTTCAGGCTTGCTCGTTCACCTGAGGCACGCAGCTTGCTCACTGGATTTTATGGTCTTAGCCACGGCACACATGGGAAATTCAGCGGTTTGCGGTTCCCGAGAGCTTTAAGGTTGTGCCCGCACCTAAAGCCAACACGCCAGTCCCTCTGCTCTCATCACAGCCGCCACGCAGCCTCGTCTTTTCTTCATGGCCGCTATTAATCCTTGCAGGACTTAATCGCGAGAGGGGCCAGTGACTAATTTTTCTTCTTGTGGACCTCTGCACGTTCAACGGGACAGCCCTAAGACATCGCGGACCCACAAGCAATTTTTGCGAAGCCCGGACGTTTTCATCGTCTCCGGCCGGCTTTTACTACCCCCCACCCCCCTCCACCCCCTCCTGCACAGACCTTTTCCCTGTTCGCTGCCCAAGCTGCACTATCGAGGTCTCAGCCACCCGCCGAGCCCTCTGGGGGGGAGTTGTGGCGGTTTGGGAAAACCCCCACAAACAGACTAAGGACAGACAGCTCGCTACTCCTGGTTTTTTCCGCTACACTACTGAGACGTAATGTGCCATTCATGCCTTGTGATGTTAATGTTGCCTTTCATGCATTGTGTTCATGCGTCCTGTCCTTACTGTGACCTAGAGACTCAGATCAATATGTAGATGTACCTTTTAACCTCTTTGTTCTGCAGCTGGAGCAGAGTCTAGCAAATCTGCCTATTGTGATGTATGTCTCACAAATGCAAATATCTCATGCCTGTTCTGCAGTCCCTTTGATCAGACCAACTGCTGTGAATCCGCTTTGATGTATTGTTTGAGTTGGGTATAAATACTGCACAGGTTCTGTAACACATCCTCTCATTCTCA
This sequence comes from Pholidichthys leucotaenia, assembly GCA_020510985.1. Lineage (NCBI taxonomy): Eukaryota > Metazoa > Chordata > Actinopteri > Cichliformes > Pholidichthyidae > Pholidichthys > Pholidichthys leucotaenia. The sequence goes on along the minus strand of CM035844.1, from coordinate 329,320,153 downwards.
CTCTGCAACTGCTGCTGCAGGAAAACCACAGCATCGCTGCCTTATTTTATCATGCCGCCGCACTGGTGACCCCGACGTGATTAAGGCAGCGATGCTGTGGTTTTAAGGAAGTTTATTATATCATACCACCATCACGAGCTCCTCTCCCGGCGCCGTGCGTGCGCGCCGGGAGCGAGCCCACGGCTCTCAGTGAAGAGGGGACACAATGTCTGTGTCCTGCAGCAGCACTTGCAGAGTGAGAATGAGAGGATGTGTTACAGAACCTGTGCAGTATTTATACCCAACTCAAACAATACATCAAAGCAGATTCACAGCAGTTGGTCTGATCAAAGGGACTGCAGAACAGGCATGAGATATTTGCATTTGTGAGACATACATCACAATAGGCAGATTTGCTAGACTCTGCTCCAGCTGCAGAACAAAGAGGTTAAAAGGCACATCTACATATTGATCTGAGTCTCTAGGTCACAGTAAGGACAGGACGCATGAACACAATGCATGAAAGGCAACATTAACATCACAAGGCATGAATGGCACATTACGTCTCAGTAGTGTAGCGGAAAAAACCAGGAGTAGCGAGCTGTCTGTCCTTAGTCTGTTTGTGGGGGTTTTCCCAAACCGCCACAGTAACAAACATTAAAGGAGATGCATATTCAGCATGTGGTAAAACATTTCATGGAACAGTCATAATATTAGAAACAAATAAGTTTAAAAAAAAAAAAAAATCTTGTTAAAATAGAAATGTGACAATGATCCACATGTTCTCCCCACACTAACAAATACCGTCCTAGCGTGAATGTTTGCTGTGATGGGGGTGGGAGGGTGCACACAATTTCAGAATCAGAATCAGAATCAGAGAATCAGAATCAGCTTTATTGCCAAGTATATTTACAAGTAAACACACAAGGAATTTGACTTGACATTGGGCGCGCACATTTGGCGCATCCAATGACACGGCAGCCATAGAGGCGCCTGTCTGCAGTGGGGGTAAAGGGGGGAAGGGGGGGGAAACACAATAGGCAGAGAGAAAAAACATAGTTATCAGAATCACGCTCGTATAAGCTCATATAAGCTCATGAGCCAAATTTTGATTACACAGAAAAAAACCCTCTATGCACATTAGCAGACAATAGATACAATCACACAGCAGAGGGAGGGAGAGCAGTGTGTGTATATTTGCATGTCATTGTGTAGTGTGAGTGTAACAGTTGTTAGTGAGCAGCAGAGGGCGCCTCCAGGCAGTGGATAGATGTTATAATCATGTGACTTATAAACAAGTCAGAGATCAGAGTCTGTCTCTCTTTTCCTCTTCCTTGCAGAAGGCACATGGGCAATGTCCTTGAGAGACCAATCCGCTGACGACAACAACTGATTGTTGATGTATGGGTAGACATAAGCCACTTCTCCGGCGTTATCTTCATCGAGGAGGAATGTAAACAAAGGCACCAAAACACAAGGTCAAATCTGCACAGTGCACTCAGAGAATAAAAAATTTCTCTCTCTTCGATTCTGTGCTTCAATTTCATACAGGCTTGAATCATACTTTAGATCATTCTCTGGAGAGCACTCAGCGATCCACAGATGTTATCCACCTACCGAAACATAGGTAAAACATGTCCAGAGAGTTCGTTCTCTCTTCAATGCATGCCAGATAGTAAATTCCATGTTAATCCTGCCGCTGACAGTCAGTGCTCCCCCCAGCTGGACGAATTGTTGAATTTGTTAAGGGAGCTACGCCGGGGTCCGCATTTGATTAGCTCACCCAGATAATTTCGATACATTAGGAAAACTCCAGGGGCCAAACAGAAGATCCTGTGATCAGTTCAATCTCAGTCGAATCACACAGACACATGAATTCCAATACCATGAGTCTCCCTTGGGTTCCCCCTGACCCGATCTTCTACTTTTTAAAGTGGTGACAATCGCATATAAGCCGCTTTCCAGATCCATAATTTCCATTTGGATTAAGATTCAGCCAGGAGAAGAGTGACATTGCAAGCTGGGATCAGAAGGGAGAGGATTAGGAGGGAGAGGGAAGAAAAGCGTCTGCTCTCTCTCAGAAGCGGAAGTGAAAAATTTCACAGGGTATAGGCATAAAGGGAAAAAAAAAATCATTACAAGTTCGGATTGGGTTCTGAAACTCACGTTAAAAGCATGGGTCAACTTACAGGGGTAAGAGAGGGCCCTCAACACGTAACAGAGTTTGAGGAATTTCCCTCAGAGCCTACACTCCATCAAGGCTCTTCCAGGGTCTCTAAAAAGACCTCAGCTCAAGAAGTTCTTTTGACAGTTTTTTGTTTTAAAGTTTTATACACTATGTTCTTAATGTTTTTCTTGTTCGTAATGTTCTTTCAGTTTCTGAGTAGCACAAAAGAGGGCCACCACACTGTTATACTAAATAAAACAACACAATGGAGAAACAGGGTGTAACCAAAATAATTTCATATAATGTAAAAGAAATCCTGAATCCAGTTAAAAGATCCAAGATTCTAGGCAAAATGAAAAAAGACAAAGCAGGAATAATATTTTTACAAGAAACCCACCTAACAGACGTGAAGCACACTAAACTCAATACACAAGGGTTTAAAATGATCTCTTCATCTTCATACAAGTCAGGGAGGAGGAGGGGAGTAGCGACATTGATATCAACCAAAATTACATTTGAAAAAAAATCAGAACACAAAGATAAAGAAGGGAGATACAGTTTGGTAATTGGGCGGCTAGAGGGAGAAGATATCACCCTGCTGAATGTATATGCACCCCCAGGGGCTAACTGGAAATTTTATAAAAATGTATTTGACCCAATGATAACTTAAGCTCAAGGTTTAGTGATATGTGGTGGGGACTTCAGTCTAAGACTGAATCCATACTGGGATGCTTCTGGTAATTCTCCACATCAAAATAATACCCAAAGCAGGAAGACTCAGATGCTACTAAAAGAAATGGGAATTTGTGATGTGTGGAGGGAACTCAACCCCAGTGTAAAAGATTATACATTTTACTCAACGCCACATTCATCTTACTCAAGGAATGACTATTTTTTTTATGTTTTTTTATGTACATCTCTCGGCGCCACATGAGTAGGCTGCCTTTTGCAACAGCGGCTCGATTCCGAGTTTTTTTCCCTTCCTCTCTCTTTTGATCAGTCTTTTTTTTTCACCCCACTTATATCATGGACACACAGATCGTCCCAAATGTCTCCTGAGCCGGTGGACGGAGCCACTGTTTATAGCAGGATACGATACAACAGGGAAGAGCTGCTAGCATTTAACCGCCACCCGGTCCCATTGGAAAAACTCGACATACCGAGAGAACTGAGGCGAAAGCGTCGCGGCTGCCGGGCTGGAGTAAGGCGGAGGACAAAAAATATAAGGTACAGACCCTCCCTTCCATCTGTTGTCATGGGAAATGTACGGTCGATACTGGGAAAGTTAGATGAGCTAGCGGCTATCTCCCGTTATGATAGCACTTACCGGGAGTGCTCTCTCCTTTTGTTTACTGAGACGTGGCTAACTGAACTAGCAGCAGATGCTAACATTGAGCTGGAGGGTTTTCACATGATATGAGCTGACCGAACACCGGACAGTGGCAAAGCTAGGGGCGGTGGAGTGATAATGTATGTTAACAACAACTGGTGCAGACCGGGACATATCACTGTTAAACAACGACACTGCAGCAAAGACATTGAGTTGCTAGCTGTTAGCATGAGGCCTACATATCTCCCGAGAGAACACTCACACGTGATCTGCATTGTTGTTTATGCAAATCCGACGGCGAACGCTGGGACAGCGCGTGAAGTCATCCATTCAGTAACCAGCAGGCTGCAGACAGAACACCCAGATGCTCTTCTCCTCATCTCAGACGATTTCAACCACGTTTCACTGTCTCCCATTCTACCCACGTTCACCCAGTATGTCACATGCCACACTAGAGACAATAAAACACTGGATTTATTCTACGCAAACACTAAGGAGGCATACACCTCATCACAACTCCCCCCACTCGGGAGATCGGATCACAACTTGGTTCATCTCCGGCCGGTGTACAAACCCCTAGTGCACAGACAACCTCCGGCCATGCACACTGTGGAGTTATGGTCTGAGGAGACAATGGACACTCTAAAGGACTGTTTTGAAGCCACCGCCTGGAAGCAGCTCTGCGATCCACATGGTGAGGACATCGATGGCCTCATTCACACCTTCACGGGCTACCTCAGCTTCTGTGTGGACAAATCCGTTCCCACCAAGACCATACGGCGTCACTCAAACAACAAACCCTGGATCAACCCTGAGATAAAAACACTTCTGAGAGAGAAGAAGAGGATCTTCAGGTCGGGGAACAGGGAGATGCTGAAGTCCGTACAGAGGGCGCTGAGGAGAAAGATCAGAGAAGGCAAGGACAGCTTCAGGAAGAAGATGGAGGACAAGCTGCAACAGAGCGACATCAGCGGGGTCTGGAGAAACCTCAAAACCATCTCGGGGCTCCAGAATACCTCCCCCCAGGCCACGGGGGGCAGGGAGTGGGCGAACAACCTGAATCTGTTTTTCAATAGATTTGACCAACCGCCCTCCCCCCTGTCTGCACAACAACCACTGCTGCCTCTAAGAAATCAAGTCCTGCTGCCCACTCCCCACTCCACCGACACCCCCCCCACTCCCAACACACAGCCCCCCATCCTGACCCTGACCAAGACCCAGGTGAGGACGGAGCTGAGGAAGATCAAGGCAAGGAAGGCGTCGGGACCGGACGGCATCAGCGCAAAGCTCCTCAAGTCCTGTGCAGACCAGCTGTGTGGGATTGTGACGTATATCTTCAACATGAGCCTGAAACTGGGGAGGGTACCACAGCTGTGGAAAACATCTTGTGTGGTACCTGTACCAAAAACTTCCCACCCCAAAGACCTGAACAGCTACAGACCGGTGGCCTTGACGTCCCACTTGATGAAGACCCTGGAGAGACTGCTCCTTGCTCATCTCCGCCCCCTGGTGGAACCAGCGATGGATCCACTCCAGTTCGCCTACCAGCATGGCATTGGGGTGGAGGATGCGGTGATCTTCCTCCTTCACCGTTCTCTGTCCCACCTGGAGAAGCCCGGGAATATGGTGAGGATCATGTTCTTTGACTTCTCCAGTGCTTTCAACACCATCCAACCGATGATCCTGAAGGACAAGCTGCTGCGCGCAGGGGTGGACCAGCACCTGTCATCATGGATCCTGGACTACCTCACGAACCGGCCTCAGTTTGTGAGAACCCGGGACTGTGTTTCCGACACGATCATCAGTAGCACGGGGGCCCCCCAGGGAACGGTGCTGGCTCCCTTCCTGTTCACTCTTTATACTGCGGACTTCTCACACAACACAACACACTGCCATCTACAGAAGTTCTCTGATGACTCTGCGATCGTTGGTCTCATCTCCAACGGAGATGAAGCTGAGTACAGAGGGCTTATCCAGGACTTCGTGGACTGGTGCCATCGGAACTGCCTCCAGATCAACGCGAGGAAAACTAAGGAGCTGGTGGTGGACTGCCGCAGGCATGGGCAGCCCCTCACAGCACCAGTTAATATACAGGGAACAGACATCGAGATGGTGACATCCTATAAGTACCTGGGTGTTCATCTGAACAATAAACTAGACTGGTCACACAATACTGACGCACTCTACAAGAAGGGACAGCGCAGGCTGTTCCTGCTGAGGAGACTCAGGTCTTTTGGTGTACAAGGGGCACTGCTGAAGTCATTCTATGACACGGTGGTGGCATCAGCCATCACTTTTGGAGTGGTCTGCTGGGGCAGTGGCATTACTGCAGCCGATAGGAAGAGACTGAACAAACTGATTAAGAAAGCTAGCTCTGTCCTGGGGCAGCGCCTTGATCCGATGGAGGAGATAGGAGAGAGAAGGACGGTGGCTAAACTGTCATCTCTGCTGGAGTCCGAGTTCCACCCTATGCAGGACATACTGGATGCACTGAGGAGCTCATTTAGCAGCAGACTACATCATCCCAGGTGCACAACCGAGAGGTTTCGTAGGTCCTTCCTACCAACGGCTGTCAGACTGTACAACCTAAGCAGGGCTGCTCGCAGAGATAGCAAAAAGACGTAACAAACTAATAGTTTTTTTGAATGCAAAAGATGCAATAGACTTACACAATGGTCCTCTCCGGCATACAACTAGGAACATACCGGTCGCTATGGAGGGTGAGAATATGTATGGGCACATAATCATACCATGTAGGATAACTAAGTAGACGGTTATGCTGTTTCATCCCATCTAGCAACAATGCTCTGCACTGTGTGTGTTTATATATTTACATATTTATTCCATCTAGCTACAATGCTCAGCACTGGGTGTGTTTATATTTATATATCTATATATTTATTCCATCTAGCTACAATGCTCCGCACTGTGTTTTTATATATCTACATATTATTCCATCTAGCTACATTGCTCCGCACTGTGTGTGTTTATATACTTGCATATTTATTCCACCTAGCTGCAATGCTCTGTACTGTGGGGGTTTATATATTTACATATTTATTCCATCTAGCTACAATGCTCTGCACTGTGTTCATATATTCATATATTTATTCCATCCAGCTACAATGCTCTGCACTGTGTGTGTGTGTGTGTATATACAGTATATATTTTATAGTAAAATGTACATATGTATATTAGCTGCTCTTGCTTGCTTGTTTTTTTTTCTTGCCTTCTGATTGTTGCTCTGAGTGTTGCTATCCCTGTGCTGTTGCAATCCTGGAATTTCCCCGTTGTGGGACTAATAAAGGCTTGTCTTATCTTATCTTATCTTATCTTATGTAAAATAGGACTGATGGATCTCTCTGACCACAGTCCGATCTATATGGACTTAAATATCCAAAAATACACAAATAATACATTTTCTTGGAGGTTGAATTCAAATGTCCTGAAAGGACCACTGAAAGATGAGTTGGAATCAGACATTCTCAGATATTTGGAAGAAAACGATAATGGAGAGGTATCCCCTTTAGTACTGTGGGATGCATGCAAAGCTGTAATAAGGGGGAAGATTATTGCAAAACTGGCAACCCAAAAGAAACTGAGACAAGAAAAACTAACCGCATTAGAGTCAGAACTTAAGAACCTAGAAAAAGAACACAAAGGCAACACTCATTCTATTGACTCGCTCGAGATTAAGGAAATTAAAAACCAAATAAGTGAGATCTACACAATAGAAATCCAGAAGAAACTTACATTTTTGAAACAAAAACACTATGAAGCAGGCAGTAAATCGGCAAAATTGCTAGCCTATAAATTGAGGAAACAACAAACAGAAAGAGCAATCTACAAAATCAGAGACCCAGTATCAAAGGAAATAAAATTCAGAATTCAGGATATTCTTAAAAGCTTCGAGAATTACTACAAGAACTTATACTCCCACAAAAAACATAAAAACGCATCCGAGGCACTCCTAAACACATTAAACCTTCCCCAACTTACGGAGTCACAAAATAAAACACTACTGTCAGAAATACAACCTAAAGAATTGGAAAAAGCAATTATGAAACTTAAAGCTAACAAATCCCCAGGAGCAGATGGCTATACAGCAGAGTGGTACAAAACCTTTAAACAGCAACTATCTCCTCTCCTCCTGAAAACATTTAACTATGTCCTCCACACAGGGGAAATCCCCCCCTCCTGGAGAGAAGGGGTCATTGCAGTTATACCTAAACCTGAAAAGGATAAACTAGAATGCTCCAACTACAGACCAATCAGTGTATTAAATCAGGACTATAAGCTTTTTACCATTATCCTTGCCAAAAGGTTAGAAAATATACTGACAGACTTAATTCACTTAGACCAAACAGGTTTTACAAGACAAAGACAGACACAAGACAACATTAGACGCACTTTACACATAATTCATCATATAAAAAAATATAACTTAAATGCAGTCATATTGGGATTAGATGCTGAAAAAGCATTCGATTCGGTTGACTGGTCTTTCCTATATAGAATCTTATCCAGTTTCAATTTTCATAACGACTTCATTAGAACTATACAGGCATTATATAAAAAACCAACAGCTAAAATAAGGATTAACAGTAATTTATCATCATCTTTTGAGCTGGAAAGAGGATGTCGTCAGGGCTGCCCCCTGTCTCCACTGCTCTTTGCAATCTTCATAGAACCTCTGAGCCAATGGATAAGACAAAATCAAAAAAATTCAAGGTATTACACTTGGTCAGAAGGAACATAAATTAGCACTCTTTGCTGATGACATTTTAATATACCTAGGGCAGCCGGACACTTTTTTACCAGAACTAATCTCAGTTTTTTCAGAGTATGGAGATTTATCGGGGTACAAATTAAACATGCATAAAACCCAAGTTTTAACATTCAACTATGACCCAAATCCTTTTTCACTAAGCAAACTCAAAACTAACTGGGAGATGGAATCTATGAAATATCTGGGGGTCAATATCCCGAAACAACTCAACAAAATTATAACACTAAACTATGATCCACTGGTGACAAAAATAAAATCTGACCTAGCAAGATGGAATATGATACCATTCTTGGGTACTGCACAAAGAATTGAAGCAGTCAAAATGAATATACTTCCACGTCTTCTATACCTTTTCCAAACAATACCGGTAGAACCTCCCAAAAAAACATGGCAGGAGCTGGACAGAAGGATCTCAAGATTCATATGGCAAGGCAAGAGACCTAGAATCAGATATAGAACCTTACAGCTAAACAAAGACAAAGGTGGGCTTGTGCTGCCAAATATCAGGGACTATTTTAAAGCCGCACAAATTAAAACTTTAATAGAGATATGTAACCCAGTCTACACTGCACAATGGAAGGAGATGGAATGCCAAATAACAAGTGACATCCCCCTACAGGCGATAATAGGGAACAATGCCTTACCTAAACTTTTGAATAACCCAACCCGTGGATAGAGACCCCGCTAAAAATTTGGTTTAAGATAGTCAGAGAGAATCAAACTAAAGAGCCCTATCGACTCCTGCAATGGATTGCCTATGATCAAGACTTTACTCCTAATAAAACAGACACTAGATTTAAAAAGTGGAAAGAGAAAGGGCTGATAAAATATTACGATTTTTTTAAGGGGTAAACTTTAAGAAGTTTTGAAGATTTGAAAAAACAAGGTCTAATAAACCAAGATCTTTACAGGTTCTTTCAGCTTAGACACCACATAAACAATATACTTAAAAAGGAGGATTTGGAAAGGGCCTAGTCAGGTGTTCTGAAGGTCTTCTTAATGGCATATAAAGGGATCCCAGGGATCAGATACATTTCTAAAATATACCAAGGTCTTCAAGACTTAAAAGGAGACAACACATCATATATAAAAGAAAGATGGGGAAAAAGAGGGGAATTTCACTTTACAACTGGAGATATGGGAAAAGCTAAATAAACAGCAATGGAAAAGTACCTCATCCCTGCAGTGGAGAGAATTTGGATGGAAAAATTTGGTAAGATTTTTCAGAACACCTGCACAAAACAAATTTACCCATAAGGGGTTGAACTGTTGGCACTTGTGTGGTGAAAAGACTGCAAATCATTTTCATGTGTTTTGGTCATGCCCAGTTATCCACCAATATTGGACCAATGTACGGACAATATTGGGGAAAATATTCAAAATAAAAGTTCCCTTTTCTTTTGTAACTTTGTATTTGGGTTTACTACCGGACTCACTGGAAAGACGAGGAGAAAAATACTTATTCAATGTTTTAATATTGGCAAGTAAAAAAGCCCTAACTAAAAAATGGATGTTGAAGGACTGTCCTACACCTGAAGATTGGTCTAACGTGATCCAAGACATTTACTCGATGGAAAAGTTGACATTCGCACTGAGACAGGACATGGATGGGTTCATGAACTTTTGGCAACCCTGGATCTCATATGTGTCTTCCATTAGATCTAATCTTTGACAAATACCATTTCAATAATGGTTCCGCTCTTTGTTCCAATGCTACTCAGATGCTCTTTTACTTTTAATTACCTATTTTTCTTTTTGTTTGTTTTTTGCTGTTTTGTTTGTTTGTTTGTTTGTTTTTTATTTTATTTTATTTAATTTCACTTTTTCTTTCACTTTAAAAAAAAGGGGTGTTGTAATAATTATTCTTCCAATGCTGTCAAATAGCAAAAAATAAGGGAACATGTGATGAAAATGTAAACAATGCAATGCTGTAATGACCTGTATACCCTTTACAAAAACTTAAATTTAAAAAAAAAAAGAAATACACTCTATACATTGCTAATATGATAAATGACTATTCTAGCTGCAAATGTCTGGTTTTTGGTGTAATATCTACATAGGTGTATAGAGGCCCATTTCCAGCAACTATCACTCCAGTGTTCTAATGGTACAATGTGTTTGCTCATTGAGTCAGAAGGCTAATGGGTGATTAGAAAACCCTTGTGCAATCATGTTAGGTCTGCAATGCTGTAATTGCTGCAAATGGAGGATTCTTTGACGAAAGCAAAGTTTGAAGGAAAAAATTATTATTTCAAATACAAATCATTATTTCTAACCTTGTCAATGTCTTGACTATATTTTCTATTCATTTTACAACTCATGGTGGTAAATAAGTGTGACTTTTCATGGAAAACACAAAATAATTGTCTGGGTGACCCCAAACTTTTGAACGGTAGTGTACATATACAGTACATACATACACACACACACACACATATATATACACATACACACACACACACATACATATATATACACACACACATATATGTGTGTATATACACACACACATATATATATATACACACACACACACACACACACACACATATATATATATATATATATATATATATATATATATATATATATACAGTATATATACATATATATAATGATAGGCGTCTGTCGATCAGGGTTGACCATGGGTGAAGCATCCTAGTTCTGGTTGTCTGCTAGCCTGGAGCAGCGTCATCTGTGGCTGAATAGATCAATGTGGGAGTGGAAGTCTCTATTGCAAAGGTCACACCTGTGTGTAGTCTCTTGTCTGTTGGAGCCGCTGCGTTTCTTCCTGCGTGGTCATTTTTCTGCAGCAGCGGTCATCATTTTCTTCTCCTCTGATTTCAGGTGTTGTTTCAGGGTCCCTTTCCACTTTGCACAGTCACCTGCTAGGCTCTCCAGGGTCTCTGTGTTGATGTCGGTGGCCTTCATGTCTCTCTTAACAACATCTTTGTATCGGAGCTGGGGGCAACCAGTGGATCTCCTCCCAGATGCCAGTTCTCCATACAGGATGTGTGCTGATGACACAGACGTTATACACTGCCATCTTAGTCTTCACCGACAGCTAGGGGTTTGTCCACACTCTGGTTGTAAGGCGAGCAAGTGTTGTAGCTGCTTTCCTGATCCTCCTGTCTATTTCTGTGTCAAGGGAGAGGTTGTCGGTTATGGTAGAGCCAAGGAAAGTGAAGTGGTGGACAACGTCGAGTTCATAGTCATCAGTGGTGATGGCAGGTGGTGATTCAGTGTCTTGTCCCAGGACATTGGTCTTTTTCAGGCTAATGGTGAGTCCAAAATCCTTGCAGGCCTGTGAGAAGTGGTCCATCAGTGTCTGCAGCTCCTGTTGGGTGTGTGTTGCAATTGCTGCGTCGTCAGCAAACAGCATGTCTCTGATGAGCATTTCGCAAACCTTTATCTTGGCTTTTTGGCGGGCAAGGTTGAACAGCCTGCCATCTGACCTGGTGCATAGGTAAATTCCTTCAGTTGCAGTGCCAAAGGCATGCTTTAGGAGAACAGCAAAGAATATCCCAAAGAGTGTGGGAGCAAGGACGCAGCCTTGTTTGACGCCACTGCAGATGCTGAAGGGGTTGGAGGAACTCCCGTTGAACTGCACAGTCCCCTTCACGTCTGAGTGAAAAGACTCGATCATGCTCTTCAGCTATGGTTGGCAGCCTATCTTTGGGAGAATCCTGAACAGGCCATCTCTGCTGATGAGGTTGAATGCCTTGGTGAGATCTACGAAGGTGACATACAGGGGCATCTGCTGTTCTCTGCACTTCTCCTGGAATTGGCGGAGGGAGAAGATCATGTCTACCATTGATCTCTTGGCACGAAAGTCAAACTGTGACTCTGGGTAGACACGTTCTGCCAGCTTCTGCAGGTGGATCAAAATGACCCCAGCAAAGACTTTGCCCACAATACTGAGTAGAATGATGCCTCTGTAGCTGTTGCAGTCACTTCTTTCACCCTTGTTCTTGTAGAGGGTGATGATCTTGGCGTCCCTCATGTCCTGTGGTACAGCCCATTCTTGCCAGCACTGACAGAGGACTTCATGCAATGGGAGCAGGAGGGTAGTCTTGCAGTGTTTGATCAGGTCCGGGGGAATCCCATTGCTGCCTGGGACTTTGCCTAAAGCCAAGCTGTTGATGGCCTTCCTGAGTTCCTCTATGGTTGGCTCTACATCCAGCTTCTCTATGATTGGCATACACTCGATGGCGTCAAGAGCTGTGGGGGACATTGTGTTCTGTCTGGAGTGGAGGTCGGAGTAGTGTTCCACCCATCTCTCCATCTGTTGGCCCTTGTCTGTAATTACTACCCCAGTGGAAGATTTGAGGGGAGCTGTCTTGCTCTGGACTGGTCCAAGCACCTTCTTGATACCATCGTACATCCCTCTAATGTTGCCTGTAGCAGCAGCTGTCTGGATGTCTTCACTGAGCTCTGTCCAGTATTCGTTGGTGCAACGCCTGGCAGTCTGCTGAGCCTTGGCCCTGGCAGCCCTGAGAATCTGCAGACTCTTCTCACTGGGTGACCGCTTATACTCGGTGAGGGTGGTGCGCTTGGCTTCGATGACGGGAGTCATCTCTGTGGACTTGGCCTCAAACCAGTCATGAGACTTGGAGGACTTCTTCCCAAAGGTAGCCAAGGCAGTGCGGTGCATGGTGTCCCGCAGCACTTCCTACTTCTCTGTGGCAGAGTCTCTGGGCTGTAAGGTTTGCATTTCCTTCTCGAAGGTCTCTGCAAACTTTTCCACGAGGTCTGGTTGAGACATCTTGCTGACATCAATGCGGGCCTTCCCTTGTTTCTTTGAGAGGTGGATCCTCTTTGGCTGTAGTCTGATCTTGCAGCAGACCAAGGAATGATTTGTGTCACGGTCCACACTGTGGTAACAGCATGTGTGGAGGACGTTCTTGATGGTGGTATGCCTGACCAGGATAAGATCTAGCTGATGCCAGTGCTTTGAGTGTGGGTGTCTCCAAGAGACCTTGTACTGAGGCTCGGCCTTGAAGTAGGAGTTGGTGATGCACAATTCATGGTAACTGCAAAGCTCAAGCAGTCGTTGGCCATTCTTGCTCATTTTGCCCACACCACACTGTCCAAGGCAAGAGGGCCACAAGTCATAATCTGCACCCACTCTGGCATTGAAGTCACCCAGGAGGACAAGTTGCTCCTTGCTGGGGATGCTTGCAATGATGGAAGTGATCTTCACGTAGAACTCATCCTTTGTGTCTGGTGTGGAAGACAGTGTCGGGGCATACACGCTAACAAGGGTGACTGGGCCTTCGGTGGTGTTGAACCGAAGAGTGAGGAGACGCTCTGTGCCATTGCTGCCTGGCTCTACCATATTCAGCAAGTTGTTCTTTACTGCAAAGCCGACTCCATGCTCCCTTGGCTCGTCATAGCCTTTCCCCCGCCAGTAGAATGTGTAGTCCTTCTCCTTCATCATACCTGAGTCAGCAAGGCGTGCTTCCTGAAGGGTGGCAATGTCCACATGCAGCCTCCTGAGCTCGTCATTTATGACAGCTGTTTTCCTGGAGTCACTGATGTCCTGAAGGTTTTCAGAAAGACCGGTCATCATTGTCCGAACATTCCAACATCTCAGTTTCAAAGCTAGTTTCTTTTGTTGTTTTGTTTTTTTTCCTGGTGTGATGATTGCAGTCTACTGCTTGGACGTTTCCTAATCTCCATGCACCCAATGAGGATGGCAGACTGTGGCAGGACAACACCTTACTGGCTGGGGGCTGCCTACCTTGAGGCGGGCGGTAATTGTCCAGTGAGATCCAAGGATCCCTCCCACTGTCGGGAACAACCCCTGGCGCCAAACTCTACGCCAATCGAGCAATGACTTATAATTGGTAACTGTTGTTCCTCGTGTTGTGCCGATGCTGCAAGCAAAGCTGGAGTTACCTCTCCAGGGTGTAGGGTGTGAGTTTGTGTTGGTGAGTGTTGCTGGATGCTAGCCTGGGCAATGTGATATGGAGGACAGGCTGTTGCCAATGTAGCATGTCTCCCCTCTCCATGTCATTGATGGATCCAAAGGAATAGCAAAGCTGTTACAGTTTGGCACCAACGCCATCGCAGGAGCTGCCAGAATGAAGTTTAAATCAATGATGGACTGCCTTAGGGGCTCCGACTCCGGATTTTACCTCAGGGTTGAGTCCTGAAGCCTTTCCCATGACCGGGTATGGCGCAAGGCAGCAGAGGTTTGAAATCAGGGTTTTCCTTCCCCTAGATGGACTAGGGGAAGGAAAACATACAAAAAAAGAGAAATCAGGAAGGGGGCAAACACTTTTTCACACCACTATGTATGTATATATATATATATATATATATATGTGTGTGTGTGTGTGTGTGTGTGTGTGTGTGTTTTTGCCCCCTTCCTGACTTCTCTTGTTTTTGTATGTTTGTCACACTTAAATGTTTCAGATCATCAAACAAGTTTAAATATTAGACAAAGATAACACAAGTAAACACAAAATGCAGTTTTTAAATGAAGGGGTTTATGATTAAGGTAAAAAAAAAATCCAAACTTACATGGCCCTGTGTGAAAAAGTGATTGCCCCTAAACCTAATAACTGGTTGGGCCACCCTTAGCAGCAACAACTGCAATCAAGCGTTTGTGATAACTGGCAATGAGTCTTTTACAGTGCTGTGGAGGAATTTTGGCCCACTCATCTTTGCAGAATTGTTGTAATTCAACCACATGGGAGGGTTTTCAAGCATGAACCACCTTTTAAAGGTCATGCTACAGCATCTCAATCGGATTCAGGTCAGGACATTGACTAGGCCACTCCAAAGTCTTCATTTTGTTTTTCTTAAGCCATTCAGAGGTGGACTTACTGGAGTGTTTTGGATCATTGTCCTGCTGCAGAACCCAAATGCGCTTCAGCTTGAGGTCACGAACAGATGGCCGGACATTCTCCTTCAGCACTTTTTGGTAGACAGCAGAATTCATGGTTCCATTTACTACAGCAAGTCTTCCAGGTCCTGAAACAGCAAAACAGCCCCAGACCATCACACTACCACCACCATATTTTACTGTTGGTATGATGTTCCTTTTCTGAAATGCTGTGTTACGTTTACGTCGGATGTAATGTGACCCACACCTTCCAAAAAGTTCAACTTTTGTCTCGTCAGTCCACAAAGTATTTTCCCCAAAGTCCTGGGGCTCATCAAGATGTTTCCTGGCAAAACTGAGATGAGCCTTTATGTTCTTTTTGCTCAGCAGTGGTTTTCCTCTTGGAACTCTGCCATGCAGGCCATTTTTGCCCTGTCTCTTTCTTGTGGTGAAGTCATGAACACTGACCTTAACTGAGGCAAGAGAGGCCTGCAGTTCTTTGGATGTTGTTGTGACCTCTTGGATGATTGGTTGCTGCACTCTTGGGGTAATTTTGGTCAGCTGGCCACTCCTGGGAAGTTTCACCACTGTTCCATGTTTTTCCCATTTGTGGATAATGGCTCTCACTGTGGTTCGCTGGAGTCCCAAAGCTTTAGAAATGGCTTTATAACCTTTTCCAGACTGATTGACCTCAATTACTTTGTTTCTCATTTGTTCCTGAATTTTTTGGGATCACAGCATGATGTCTAGCTTTTGAGGGTCTTTTGGTGTACTTCACTTTGTCAGGTAGGTCCTATTTAAGAGATTTCTTGATTGAGAACAGGTGTGGCAGTAATCAGGCCTGGGTGTGGCTAGAGAAATTGAACTCGGCTTTCTTTTTTTTTCTTCTTCCCCTTGTCCTGTCAGGCAGCTAGGTGAGCAGAACAGAAATCTGCTACCCTTATTGTGCCAAAACAGATTTACTTTGCCAAAACGAGCTTTATACAGTACCTATCTCTGTACTTTATATTGTTGTAAACTCCTCCTGTAATAACTTTTAATACTTTATTTAAATTATTTTACCCATGAAGAGCCCGACAGGATGGGGAATGAGGAAGAGAAGTTTGGGGAGGGAAAAGAAAAGAGAGAGGAACAAACAAAAAAGATAAACAAACCAACAACTAAAACAAACGAAAGACAGACTGCTTCTTCCACCGAAGAGGTTTCAACACGAGTCTGGTATCTGCACCTGTTAAAGGAGAGACATTTGTGCGTGTGCATCCATGTGCGTGTATATGAAAGCGCACGCAAAATAAGTGTGTGCATGTGAGTTGTTTGTCATGGAACATACGAAGAGGGCGGCTGGTCGCAGTAACTCCCCCCTTCCCCCCAGAAACCCGGAGCAGGTAAGGCAGCACCACCAACCCCCACAGGGCACAAATGCCCGAGGTCATTGAGCCCTAGGAAAGCCAGGCATCCGCCTCAGGAGGGACGGCTGAAGGAGGCCAGGCCGCCAGGCGCGGCAGGCCCACGCACCTGAGCCTGCCAACCACACACCCCTTCCCCCACACACACATCCCCAACGGGGCAAACGCCAGCCCCCAGGCCCCAGGCGCCGGGAGGCCAGCGCCCCCATACCCCGGGCAGGAGACTGGCCCACGCCCCCGGCGCGAGCCCTCCAGGCACCCTCCCAGCAGCCCCTTCCCCCCAGCGCCACTGCCATACACACCGGTGAACTCATCTTTCTAAAGATGTGATAAATCACAGTTATGTTTTAACAGGGGGGAGCAATCACTTTTTCACACAGGGCCATGTACAGTAGGTTTGGATTTTTCTTTACCCTTAATAATAAACCCCTGCATTTTGTGTTTACTTGTGTTATCTTTGTCTAATATTTAAATTTGTTTGATGATCTGCAACATTTAAGTGTGACAAACATACAAAAAATGAGAAATCAGGAAGGGGGAAAACACTTTTTCACACCACTGTATATATACAGTATAAGATGAATGGATGATAGTTAATGAAAATAAATTTTGGGGAGTAATAGTAGATCATAAATTAAGTTGAAAGTCATATATTATGCATATTAGAACAAAAATACCCAAAACCATTGCCATACTACATAAAACTAAGCATATTCTAAACCAGAAGTCACTTTATGTTCTATACTGCTCCCTCATAGTCCCATACATAACTTATTGCTTGGAGATTAGGGGAAACATCTATCAAACCAATACACAACCAATCTACATATTACAAAAGAAAGCCATAAGAATTATACATCAAACTAATTATTATGAAGCAACCAATCTATCGTTCAGTAACCTACAGACTTTAAAAGTCTGTGACCTAGTTGATTATAAAACTATCCAAATAATGTATAAAGTACATAACAATTTGCTCCCCCACTGCATTCAGAAGATGTTTGAAATTAGGAAAAGTCAATAAGAACTCAGGAATGCATGTACATTCAAGAAACCAAGAGTGAGAATAAATGGAAAGAACGTGTATATCAGTGAAAGGTGTAAATCTATGGAACAACTGTGTGAATGAATTAAGGATGTGTAATTCATTGTACTCATTTAAAAAAATAGTTTAAGAACAGTGTATTAGCTAAATATAAGACTCAGGTGTGAGCACCTTGCTGGAGAAGACTTAAAGGGCTGATGACATTTTTAGGATGTTGTGTAAACCCAAAAGTCATTGTCGATGATCAATAAAACATTTACAACCGCGCCTGCATAAGCTAGTTATCATCAAAAAACAGCAGCCGCTGACTGGACTGTGGTGCCGCCCAACGCATTAAGGGAGGCACCCCCATGACGTAAGCAGGAGAACGAACACCGGTGTTGTTGACTGGAATGACAGCAGCTTTGTAGTTCACAATTTCTCTGGTTTCTTGTTTTAATTTTATGGCTGTGCCTTGGCGTTGTGTCGCAGGCTTAGATAAACAGCAAACCGTGAAAGACCACATCACACGCTTCAGCTCCAACTGTTCAAGTCTTTCATGCGCTTTTATGCAGGAGGAGTGCACAAGGAGTGTCACAACTCGCTCTCGCCTGTCTCCCTCTTCAGCTGCGCGCACACCTGCTCCTCATCAATCTCGGGCTATATAACCCGCTCCGCCTGGAGCCTCGGCCTGGAGCCGTCTGCTCGTCAACGCTCTCTACTCCAGCGCTTGCCCGCTTCCTCACGGCCTGCGCCCTTTGATTGATCCCTCATCTAGCACGTAAGATACTTCTCCACTTACCTGCTCTCCAGTTTCTCCCCTGTGCACAGGTGGATCCTCTGGCGGCAGATATTCCTCCCGCATCCTCGCCATTCCTCTCCTCACCGCGCCGAGCGCGCATCAGGACGCTGTCTTCCAGGCAGGAGACCTGCGGCTTAAGCCGACGCCAGCCACCAAAACATCTACAAGTAAGCAGCAGACTGAGCATTAGTTCTGCTGGGTGTAAACCCATCATTAACCTCTGTGTTTGCACTGCCCTTAGGGTTGCCTGGCTGTACGGTGCTCCGTTTCGCCCTCGACGCATCCCGTCCTCCTGCAATGCATCTTATCCCTCACACACGCATCCATACACCTGTTGTTGCCTAATAAAATCATTGAATCACACTTGAGCCTGTGTGTGTGTTCCCTGGGCCCAACATTATGTCAAGGAGGGGAAGGATTAATGGATGTATGCGCAGCTTTGACCTACTTTCTGTGATCCCATGCTGACATCTCGCCAGTCCAGGCATGTCCCCTCTATCATTATCACCAGCTGATTCAAACTCCTGCTGATCATGTTTCCTGGTCCTCGCCCAGGTGCTTCTAATCACACCATCACCAGCAGTGCGTGTACTTCGCGGCCGTTTGCCAGTCATGCACTAATGGTCCATAGTAGTTACTTCATGTTCGCTGTGGTTCTCATGTGTCCTTGAAGCGATGTCCTCTGGGGCGCACCTGTGGCAAACACGTCTCCTCTCATTCGTTCGCTGGGCGATGTCTGCCTCCGAACGCCATCAGTAAGTGTGTCTGTTTCTTGTACGTCTTCACCTTTCAGGGAACTGTCTGTCTTTCTGTATTAAATGTGCTGTGATGAACCCTGCCCGCAAATCCTCGTTATTTCATCCTCCCTCTCCCTGCCCTGCGTAAGAGCGCACAGAGGGTCATGATGAATGGATTTAGGCGCAGAATTCACCACAGCTCATGTATTGAACATAAGAATGATGACAACAGTTCCCAAAAAGGTGAAGACCCACAAAAATAAACAGAAACACTTACAGTTGGTGTTCGGGGCCGACATCGCCCAGCGAACATGGAGAGGAAACGTGTTAACCACGGTTGCGCCCCAGGGCTGACATCACTTCAAGGGGCGCAACAGAACCACGGCTGTGTGGAGCGGCCAACACGTCGTGATAGCGCTGGCAATATTGACTGGCTGACAACACGGCAGATGGTGCACACAAACCATGAACAGCTGCCTGTCAAAGAGAGAGGGCACATGTGTTCGGACTGGTGAATCTTGAACAGCGACCACCTGAAAGTGGCTCAAAACACGTACAAAACAAAAACAACAAGAACTCAAAATATAATCCATAATAAACCCGATGCCTGAGCCACAGAGAATACACTGCTATGGTTTTATTGAAAAATCAGGTTTAAATAAATTATATTTATGAACAAATAATTTGTTGCAATATCTGTAACAAAAGAATAACACTGGTGTTCCCCTGCCGTGTGTTTGTCGCTGCTGCTGCTGCGGCGGGCATGTGTGCCTCTCCACCCGTCACTCTCTGAGTGTGACTGGCTTGGCATAATGCCTGCTTGGCACGGCTCAATCCTATACGGTCTGATGCCCCCAAATTCTTCATTATCATCCCATTCTTCGGAACTATAATCGTCTGAAGATTGGACAACACAAACCAATTCCAGACTACATGTGCTGGAACCATCGTGGATGTTTTCAACCGCTTCCATCCTGTGTGTACAATGGGCAGCCAAGCGCCCTGCTCTCCCGATGACGTGACTACATGGCTGGGAGATTTTCCAGCCACTGATGTAATTGGTGACGTGGCGCTCATGAAAACATCGGATATTCGCGTGATAAAAAGCCTGTTTGACTTAGAACTGCACAGACCAACCTATTTTGTCATATTGTATTATGTGTTGAAAAATTAGAGGAAGTCAAAAACGTGTCATCAGCACTTTAAGGAAGTCGTACTTTATTGTTCTGTTCTAGTTTGTTGTTTTAACTTTGGCATACAAGAGTATGTAATGTCTTTTGTTATGTAACAAATGTAATAGGGTAAGTGAAATAAACTATAGCTTTGACCTACACCTTTTCGGTCATTGTTTTGTTTGCGTCTGTGTAATTTGTGTTCTGTATTGAATATTATGACCGAAATAAACAAACTAAACTAACATGAGAGTCCTCCAAAAGTGGCATTCATGCATCTCTACTGACTTATGGATTTCAAAAACACAGTGATGGAAATGGTGACAGATGTACAGTATATCAAAACCTCTGAATCTCCCAGTAAGCACCACTGGGACCATTATCCAGGTGGAAGTAGCATCACTCTACTACCCATCTCCAGGAGCTCCTCACTAGGTATCTGACCAGGAAGTCAGAAGGACAGTCAGAAGAGTAATGCAAGGGGGAAGGACAACTCGGGAAGAGTTCTAGAAAGGCTTGCAGGTAGCAGGTATAATTGTGACCAGAGGTTGTGTTACCTGAAAATTGTTAATCATTGACCGATTTTTTTTTTTTTAGCAGTGACAGAAAAATCTGAAAGCTGTCATTTTGACAGATTAAACTGAGGTTGATCTGACATAATGCACGGCTCAGGAGACACACACGCAGGCTCAGGGTAGATTTAATAGCTTTATTAACAACAAGTGTGTATGAGTGTGTGTATGTGAGATGTATATGTGTTGGTGGTGGCGTCTGCGTCAGGCACGGAGGCAGGAGGCCGTTCAGCCGGACAACCCTATGGGAGAAGCAGAGGGAGAAGGGTAACGGGCACCACACCAACACAGGAGATATGACAATGATCGTAGGCTTACTTGGTTTGGGCAGGTGGCTGGCACAGCAAGGGCGTAGCCCGGTAGACAGCGACCTGGAGCGCCTGATGCAGCAGCGAGGAGGCGGTGGCTGTAGGAAGTAGTCTGCCGCCGGGAAATCCACCTGTGCACAGGGGAGGAGACTGGAAGGAGAAGGTAAGAGATTCTTACTTGTAATCTTGCTCGTTGAAGGGGATTCCTTGCAGCAAGGGAAGCCAATGAAGACAGATGGCTTCAGGCCGAAGTCCAGGGCGAGACGGCTTAAATCCCTCGCCGCTGACGAGGCGCAGGTGTGCGTGCAGCTGGCGCCGCTGATGAGCGGCGAGGCGTGACAGTACTCCCCCCTCTAGCAGCGCCTCCTGGCGATGGTTTCTCCGGGTGCGCTCGGTGGAACTCAGTAATGAGAGATGGATCCAACACAAACGACGAGGGTACCCATTGCCGATGTTCGGGTCCATAGCCCTCCCAGTCCACCAAGTACTGCAACCCGCGACCCCGGCGCCGGGAGTCCAGGATGGAAGAGACGGGCCAGGCCGGATGACCACCAATCATCTGAGGCGCGGGCTGCGCAGCAGGGGGAGGGCAAAGGGGGTCGGAGACTGCCAGCTTCACCTTGGAAACGTGGAAGATGGGATGAATGCGGAGGGAGGGGGGAATAGCCACATGCACAGCCACCGGGTTTATAATCCTGGTTATGGGGTATGGGCCCATGAAACGCTGTGCCAGCTTCCTCCTCTCACCCTTTAAAACGACGTCCTGGGTAGACACGTAGACACGCTGGCCTACCTGGTAGGCTGGGGCAGGTCTTCTGTGCCGGTCCGCCATAGATTTGTTGTGCTCCGCCGTGCGTAAAAGCGCATTGCGCGCCGACGCCCAAATGGAGCGGCACCGCCTGAGGTGCGCCCGAACTGAGGGGACAGTTACCTCACTCTCCTGCGTAGGGAACAGAGGGGGATCGTAGCCCAGGGACGCCTTAAATGGGGACATCCCCGTGGCAGAAGAGCGGGCGGTGTTATGGGCGTACTCAACCCAGGCGAGATGGTTGCTCCAGGACGCAGGCTTGGATGTAGTGACGCAGCGGAGCGCAGCCTCCAGCTCCTGATTGGTCCGCTCACACTGCCCGTTGGTTTGGGGGTGATGGCCGGAGGAGAGGCTTACCTTGGCTCCCAGGGCGTTACAGAAGGACCTCCAAACCTCTGAGGAAAACTGGGGACCCCGGTCCGAGACCACGTCCACCGGAATCCCGTGCAGCCTGACCACGTGCTGGATAAGGAGGTCTGCCGTCTCCAAGGCAGATGGAAGCCCTCGTAATGGGATGAAGTGAGCAGCCTTGGAGAAACGATCAACGATGGTCAGGACTGTGTCGAAGGTGTTAGAGGCCGGGAGACCGGTGACGAAATCCAGGGCGATATGCGACCAGGGCCTGCCAGGGACGGGCAGAGGCTGGAGCAAACCCGCTGGAGGGGCATTACCTGATTTACTGGTGGCGCAGACGGGGCAGGCCCGGGCGTAGCGGGCAGCGTCCTTCCGCAGGCCCGGCCACCAGAAGGATCGTTGAAGTAAATCGATCATCCAGGAGGAACCAGGGTGGCAGGTGAGCTTTGATGTGTGCAGCCAGTGGATGACCTCCCCCCGGACCGTGGACGGCACAAAAAGCCTCCCCTCCGGTCCGCCGCCAGGGTCTGGTTCCGACTCCTGCGCCTTCCGGATCTTACTTTCGATGTCCCAAGTGACGGCTCCCACGATGCACGACCTGGGCAAGATGGTGTGGACTGCGTCCTCAGACGCCTCAGGGGCAAATTGCCTAGAGAGGGTGTCAGGCAGGCCGTTCTTGGAGCCAGGCCTAAAGGTGATGTTAAAGCGGAACCTGGCGAAGAACAAGGACCAACGCGCCTGGCGGGCGTTCAGACGCTTGGCAGATCTCAAATATTCCAAGTTCTTGTGGTCAGTTAGAACCACGAACGGCAGGTCCGCCCCCTCTAGCCAGTGACGCCACTCCTGCAGCGCGAGCTTGATGGCGAGGAGCTCTCTGTCCCCCACGTCGTAATTTCGCTCCGCCGGGGACAAGCGCCGGGAGAAGAAGGCGCAGGGCCGTTTGACCCCGTCGTCAGGTGACCGCTGAGATAGAACCGCCCCCACCCCCGTGTCCGAAGCGTCCACCTCCACGATGCATTGCAGCAAGGGATCGACTTGGCTGAGGACCCGGGAGGAGGAGAACTCCGCCTTCAGCGCCTGGAAAGCAGCTGCGGCCTCTTCAGTCCACCGGAATGGGACCTTAGGGGACGTGAGGCGGGTCAGAGGGCCGACGATGGTACCAAAGTTCGGGACAAAGCGGCGGTAGAAGTTGGCAAACCCAATAAACTGTTGCACCTGTTTCCTTGATGTAGGAGTGGGCCATTCCACCACCGCTTTCACCTTCGCTGGATCCAGAAGCACCTGGTCGTGGGAGATGACGAACCCGAGGAAGGACGTAGTCTTAGCATAAAATTCACATTTCTCAGCCTTGACATATAACCGGTTCTCCAGCAGCCTTTGGAGGACCCGCCTCACATGGACCCGGTGCTCGTCCCTGGATCTGGAGAAGATGAGGATGTCATCCAGGTAGATGAACACAAACAGGCCGATGAAATCCCGGAGGACGTCATTTATAAGGCGCTGAAAGACGGCTGGAGCATTGGTCAACCCGAACGGCATAACCAGGTACTCGAAGTGGCCGTTTGGGGTACGGAAGGCTGTCTTCCACTCGTCTCCCTCCCGGATCCGGACGAGGTGGTATGCGCTGCGAAGATCCAGCTTGGTGAACCAAGTCGCCCCCTGGAGGGAGTGGAAGGCGGTGTCCATTAGGGGCAAGGTGTAGCGATCCTTCTCCGTGACGTCATTCAGGGCGCGGTAGTCAATACAAGGACGGCGGGAACCGTCCTTCTTGCCCACGAAGAAGAATCCAGCGCCTAATGGTGATGACGAGGGACGGATGATTCCAGCACTCAGCGATTCCTTGAGATAAGAGTTCGTGGCCTCTTTCTCCGGCGCAGACAGGCTGTAGAGTCGCCCTGAGGGTAAGGGTGCCCCCTGGCGGATGTTTATCGCACAGTCGTAAGGCCTGTGCAGAGGAAGAGACATCGCCTTGGACTTGCTGAATACCATACCCAGGTCGTGAAACTCCGATGGCACCAGGGTGAGATCCGGAGGCGCGGCGTCCTTAGGAGTAGGAGGAGAGGACGGGGAGCAGGCAGCGGATTGAAGGCAGGTGCTCATACAAAAGGAGCTCCAGGCGGATACTCTGGCGGACTTCCAGTCCAGGACAGGATTGTGGAGGCGGAGCCATGGGTATCCCAGAATGACGGGTGACACAGAGCTAGGTAGGACGTAGAAGGAGGTTTCCTCCCGGTGGTTCCCAGAGATGATCACAGGGACAGGGACGGTCTGATGTGTAACTTTCCCCAGGGACACATGGGAGAGGTTGACCAGGGCGAGAGGAGACTTAAGGGCTTGGCAACGGATGCCCAGTCGGGTTGCCAGGCCTTGTGAAATAAAGCTGCCCTCCGCGCCCGAATCCACCAGTGCATGGGTGAGGTGCCCTGTGGGGTTGTGACAAAATCGGATGGGCAGCTTCAATTGAGAGAGGGGAGTTAACCGATTAGCGTCCGCGAGGCCCCCTACAGTGACTCGCGGACCTCCCCGTGGCTTCTGTGGACAAAGCTCCACCGTGTGTTGGCTGTCTCCGCAATACATATAGAGACCCAACTCACGGCGGCGTTGTTTCTACGCTGGGGGGAGCTTTGTCCAGCCCGTCACCATCGGCTCCGACTCCTCGGAGTACCCCGGTGACAGCAACGCCAGGGGGCGAGCTTGGGACAGGCGAGACGAGGCACCTCGGGGGCGAGAAGAAGACGACTTCCGCTCCGAGGCACGCTCGCGCAACCTGTTGTCCAAGCTGATGGCTAGGGAAGTTAGCTCCGCTAAAGTCTCCGGGATGTCCCGTCTAGCCAATTCGTCCCTCAGACCAGCGCTGAGACTGCGAAGGAAGATGCCGCAGAGAGAACGTTTTCCCCAGCCAACCTCCTCCGCTGCTACCCGGAAGTCGATCGCGTAGTCAGCTGCCGACCGGCTTCCCTGCTGAAGGCTGAGAAGCCGATCGACCTGAACGCTCTCTGTACGCGAATGATCAAATACTTCCAGAAACAGTCTCACGAATTGGCCATAGGTGAGGGTGGCGTAACTGGGCTTCGCCATAACGGCGTAAGCCCAGGTAAGCGCTTGCCCCTCCAAGAGGTTCCCTATGTAGCCAATCCGGCTATGGTCTGAGGGAAAGTCTCCGGGCACTCGGTGAAACACGGACTCACACTGCATGATAAACCCCCGCACTCCACCGAGCTTACCGCTAAAGCGGGCGGGGGTCGGAATGGGTGTGAGCCGAGTCGGTGTCGCCGGAGCAGGCTGGACGGCCGCCGGAGCAGCAGGAGCCACGCCGCCCTGACGGGCCGGGGGGAACGGCTGTTGGGGGTCCAAGCGGTCCAATCGGTTAGTGATTATGGTTAACTGATTTAAAATCACCTGTTGTTGGTGGGCTATTAGATCCACCCGAGCCTCGAGGGTGGAAAGACGGCGTGCGAGCCCGCTGTCTGCCGAGCCGCTCTGCTGAAGCCGTACTGACATAATGCACGGCTCAGGAGACACACACGCCGGCTCAGGGTAGATTTAATAGCTTTATTAACAACAAGTGTGTATGAGTGAGTGTATGCGAGATGTATATGTGTTGGTGGTGGCGTCTGCGTCAGGCACGGAGGCAGGAGGCCGTTCAGCCGGACAACCCTATGGGAGAAGCAGAGGGAGAAGGGTAACAGGCACCACACCAACACAGGAGATATGACAATGATCGTAGGCTTACTTGGTTGGGGCAGGTGGCTGGCACAGCAAGGGCGTAGCCCGGTAGACAGCGACCTGGAGCGCCTGATGCAGCAGCGAGGAGGCGGTGGCTGTAGGAAGTAGTCTGCCGCCGGGAAATCCACCTGTGCACAGGGGAGGAGACTGGAAGGAGAAGGTAAGAGATTCTTACTTGTAATCTTGCTCGTTGAAGGGGATTCCTTGCAGCAAGGGAAGCCAACGAAGACAGACGGCTTCAGGCCGAAGCCCAGGGCGAGACGGCTTAAATCCCTCGCCGCTGACGAGGCGCAGGTGTGCGTGCAGCTGGCGCCGCTGATGAGCGGCGAGGCGTGACATGATCTAATTAAACCAATTAAAATGAAAGGTAATAACTGATTATGACAGAAGTTCTACAACCCTATCTGTCAAAGTGACATAACAAAAAAAAGTCTAGTGCAACTGCTGACTTTGACAGAAAAAACATAGGCAACTAGAAAAGCACTCATAGAGCGCATACCTCCGCCAAGGCTCCTTCCGTTTGTCATGGATCACCTCCAAAATGTAATGGGCTTGTGTGTAGGCCTATCGCCATTTGTGGTGAAAATTGCATCCAAGTCTGTCCATTAGTTTTGGAGTTTTGTGGCTGACACACTGTGAGAAGAGCCTTGGCTGAGGTATGCATTCCCAGATCATCCCCAAAATGTAATGGGTTCCTCTCTAGGCCAAGAACCACCTCTGGTGAAACAGACAGACAAACAGACAAATGCCAGTAAAAGCATTACCTCCTTGGCGGAGGTAATAAACTCAAGTGTTGCTGTTGTGTCCATCTCCTCCATCTCCAAACTCCCAGGCTGCGGGCGTTGCAATTCATTGCACAACCGCGTACAACCCACAGGCCAATGGGTTATGCGAGCGTTTTCATAGATCACTGAAAGCAGCACTCAGGGGTTCACTGACGGATGCAAATTGGGTAGACAGGTTGGCGTGGGTTTTATTGGGGTTGCGCTCCGTGCCAAAAGAGGATTTGGAAGCTTCCCCGGCAGAGAGCTCATTTTTGCGCAGCCCCTATGGCTGCCTGGGGAATTTCTGCCAAATAATGCGGCGCCGGACAGCTGCCCGTCTCAGCTTTTGCAGCGTAGCAGAAACACAGGCATGCTGCCGGGCCCGGCCCACCACTGTTTTCCACGTGCTTTTGTGCCTAAAACTTTGAAGAACGCGGAGTTCGTGTTCGTCAGACACGACGACCAGCGCCCTCCATTGCGCCTGCACACATGTTGAAAATGGCCCTATCTCACAATGTTAAAGAATCCTTTAAAAAATTCCTGTATCCAGACGGTGATCCGGATCATCCCCAAAATTTAATCAGTTCTTGTACCATTTCCAGCAACGCCTGAAAGTTTCATCGAAATCCGTCCAAAACTTTTTGAGTTATCTTGCTAACCAACAGACAGATAGACAGACGGACAAACAAACCCTGGCAAAAACATTACCGCCTGCGGCCTGGCGGAGGTAATGACTCCACCATCATGGGCTTCACGCTCACTCACCTGTCAAGACTAAGCATCATTTGGACAAGCATATGAAACACTGGAAGAATGCAGTCTGGTTAGATGAGACGAAAATATAACTTTCTGTCTGTCATGTTTGGAAGAGAAATGGCACAGCACATCACCCACAAAACACTACTCCAACAGAGAAATTTGGAGGTGGAACTCTCTGGCAGACTTAATATTCAAAAAAGGAACAATGAATGGATACATGTACAGGAGTAATCTTGAAAATAATCTGCTGCCATCCATCAGGATGATGAGGATGGACCTTCCAGCAGGTGAATGATCCCAGTCAACACAGCGAAGGAAACTCATAAATGTGTAACAAAGAAAATAAAGTTGTTGGGATGACCCAGTCAATTGCCTGTCTTAATTCCAATTTGAAAATTTGTGGGAAAAAATTCAAGCTCAGGATTCAGAAGAGTCCCCCAAGGATTTTCTGGATTTAAAGTCTGAATGGGCCAAACTTCTATCTGAGCACTGTGGGAGATTAGTTTCTTTGTACAGGAAGGGTCTTGAAGCTGCCATGACTAAGTATTAAATAAATTTCAGTTACCATGTTGAGTACTTTTTTTCTGTTTCATTCTACTTTAAAACACGTAATTTTATCTGTGAATGTAAATGTTTTGTCTTCTTTCTATGTGTGGATTTCTTAAATTTGTACCCAAGTCTTGTTAAAATTTAATGTGAAATTAATGTACTAGGAAAAACTTTCAGTACTTATCTCCTCACTGTATATCATCATGTGTTGATGGTCCAGCTGGGATCACGGATGTTGGATGGATGGGCAAGGTATCACAATGGGTGTCATAAAGGATAGCTAATCTAGACTAACTCAGCTAGCTAGCATGTCTGTTGTGCTGTGTTTGAAATGTCCACTTGCTCCCCATATAGTGTACTATATAGGGAATCAGCCATTTTGTAGTGCTATTTGAATTCTTAACTGAGGGGTGTCCAGTCATGTGCCATGGAGGGCCAAGACCCTGCAGGCTTTACCTCACACCAGTGTCTTCAACAGCAGATCTCACTGAATTTCTTCCCACTGATTGCTGATAAGTGAAAACACCTGCTGAAGAGACTGGGTAGAAGAGAAAACCTGCAGGGTCTTGGCCCTCCATGGCACATGATTGGACACCCCTGTCTTAACTGAAAATTTCATTCACTACATAGTACACTCTAAATATCCCACAATGCATTTTGAAAAGTAGTGTACAATGGATGGTCACTACATTAGCCAATATATCCCATAATGCAATGCGCAGCCAACGGAGCAGTGAGAGGAGAGCTTCATATCACAGCAAAACTACCTTAAGGTATTTATCATGTGTGTCTGTCTCTGTGTGTGTCTGTCACGTTTATAGGACATCATAGGACAGCCTATGATCTCTGCCTGATCATCATAGGATGTCCTGTGAACTCAGGCATCATAGGACTTGTGATGCCGTCATAAAGATATGATGTCTATATGACGAGACAAATGTGTCTTTATGATGTCATATAGACCATCACTCACGATGCCTAGACTAATGTGTCTTTATGATGTCATATGACTCAAAATTGGCAAGTTGAATAAGTCGTTGGTGTCTTCCTGAACAGGGTCGAAAGCCTCTTTTTGCTCAGATCGATGCACAGTGGTCTCAAGGAAGAAGAAAAAGAAGACCCACCAGATGGAGAGCAATAGAATGAGGAGAACTGCTGCATGTCAGAAAAGACGCCATGAAGATGAAACACCTGAGGTTCCAGCGAAGAAGAAGAAGACCCACCAGATGGAGAGCAATAGAATGAGAACTGCTGTACGTCAGAAAAGGTGCCATGAAGATACCTGAGGTTCCAGCAGTACATCGCATGCATGACTCTGAACAACACACCCGTCTGAGACAGGAGGAGACCCTTCACCAGCATAGGGTACGACAGACAAGGGATGCACAAACAGACAGGAAACATATGGCAGTGCGGCATGCACATGCTGAGTCACTTGAAGCCCGGAATGCCCGCAAAGCGAGCAACGCTGCACGCCAGGCAAGGCGCAGACAAGCTGAGACCGAGGAGATGCGGAATAGTTGGCTGGCCAGAGACAGTGAATTCCATGCAAGGCACAGAGAAGCTGAGACAGAGGAGATGCGGAATAGTCGGCTGGCCGCCAACGCTGCACGCCAGGTGACGTAACTCCTCCTATGATGTCATATAGACATCATAGGCACATTGTGAGGTCAGAACACTTTCTATGGGCATGCAGAACTGCTTGCTTACACTTGCTTTCGACGGGCATGCAGAAATACTTGCTTAACCATGTCAAAGATCCAAAGCAGGCATCACCATGGTTACTGTTGCCATGGTAACAGTAACTTTCGACGGGTAAGCACAAATGCTTGCTTACACCTGCTTTCTACGGGCATGCAGAAATACTTGCTTATATTTGGTTTCTACGGGCATGCACGGGTATGCACTAGTATTTATTAATTCAGCAAAAACAATTTGATTTAAGACATAGTTACTACAAATCACTTGCAGGTATTCATTTTTTTTTACCACCATTAGTCTTTTACATGTTACTGTCTCACCATGATGACATCATTAACCGCAGCACGAAAACAAGCCCAGTAGTGTCTGAAAGCTGATAATTTTATTGCTATATTGAGTTTACTATATAGTCCACTATACTGTATCTAAATCCACTATAGTAGGGATGGAGTGAGTGAGTGAACATTCTGAACATAGCTTTGGTGTGATAACAGGGCTATTCCAACCAAAATTATAACAAAATAAGTCAGGATAATGTCTGGAAATGAGACGTAAGATTGAGTGTGGATTAATGAATGAGTTGAGAACATGGATGTCTTGTGGGTTGAGCAGAATATACAGAGAGGACAAACACCACAAGAACGCTGCTAAGCTAACTATCCTAGCGACATTGGCAGTGTAGGTTTTGAGTCTCGTGTAGATGAACAATTCAGAAAGGCTTACTAAATGACAGTAAACAAGATCAACAAAATGACATGGTTGTGGTTTTTCAGAAGGGTTTGTTGTTGGGGTTTTTTTGCATTTGTAGACACTCTAGTTACCCAAATTCATGGGCAAAAACTCACAAAAAAAAAAGAAATGTTCATAATCTATCCCCTTTAAATCGAGCTTCACATCGTGTTGCTCTTGAGAGCTTCCCCAACCATTCACAGTGAATATCCACTGCATGTCTCTGTGGGATACTGCTCTGATAAGTGTGTATAAAGGGCTTTAAAATACAGTGATTCCACAAATGGGAGAAGTCTGAATCCCTGCATACTTGTGCAGAGAATAAACATTGAACTTCCTGCTCCTTAGCTGCTACTGACCTCTGAACTTCCTGGATTCACAGGAATATTGAACAAATCTCTTGAGTTATAAAAACTGAAAGCTCAGTGCTGGAACTCTGCTTTATATAAGTTTATTTAAGCAATATCACATTTTAGTGCCACTGTAGGCCTACTATATATACTGGTATTTGAAGAGCTTCAAGCTAAGTGGGTGAATCACCACAGGCACCACGTGTTAGATCGGAAATCACACAGCACACAGAGCTTCTTGAGGAACTTACAACTGAACTTTATTAAGCAGAACACTCAGCTATATACAGAGTGGGCCGTGCCCGCCAACGTCACCCTGTGGCTGGGCACGGCATCCCAGACACACATATTCCCATACATAACACCCCCCCTTTAGAAAAATGTGAAACCACACACACAATCGAACCTCCCAAATTTAGAAACCCGAATCATGCACTAAGAACAAGGAGGATAACATACTGTGATAAAATAACCACATTCACACCAAAACAACTAAACTGGACCTTGAAAATACAAAATAATCCCATATTGTTCACATTCTCACTCATATGCACACCAGCATCAAATATACATATATATATGCATATAATTATCTACACAAGGAAAGTTTTAAGTAACACCAATGTCCCTTTTTAGACACCATCTTCTATACAGCCACGGAGGGCCTGGGCAGTCCCAAGGTGTCAGTAAGTCCGACCACTGCCTCCCCCCAGGGTCAAACCACCCCTCCCTGGCCAAGATGTCTCCAACCGCCAAAACATGTTTCATCCTCTGGGCTGGACGCCACCGCCGACCCGCAGGGGAACCCGACCTGGTCTTCCGTGCCCACCACGTTGTCTCTGGACCTCCTTCCTGTGTCGTGCTGTCCCACCGACCCAGCCCGAACTCTTACCCCGACGATAGCGTTTGGCTCTCTGCAGAACCGCACCAATTTGTTCTGCTCCGCTCTCTTGTCCTCCAGCCTCGGCAGCCATCTTCACAGGGACCCCGCGGTGCCGTCCGGTTCCCACACCAAGGGCAATGCAGCCACCGGCACCGGGGTCAACCCTCGCTGTGTTATCATGGGTGGATGGCAGGATCTGTAAAGCGCTTTGGTCATCAAGAGATGAGAATAAAAGTGCTATATAAGTGAACACCATTTACCATTTACCATCATCACTCCAGTCACAATTACCTCCCAGCTCGCCAGACCAGCTCGTGTCCCGAACCGTGCTGTCAACCATGTCTGGCTGTAGCTGCTGTCCCTCAGGGCTCTCGGTGACACTCTCATGGGCTCCATCTCCCGACCCAGGCACATCGTCACTGCTCTCGGCCCCCTTGCTCCAGGCGTCCCACTGTGTCACTTCTGCGTCCTGCCACTGCTCACCTCCGGGGCACGCACCTTCACCTTTGCCGGGCCCGTTCACCAACCCGGGCTCCTCACCACTGAATCCGGTGCTCTCGGTGTTGGTGCTCCGCTGTGCTGTCATCGTGTCCTGTGGCTGCTGCTCCTTCCTAGGGGCGTTAGCCTGCCTGGTCTCGCTTAACCGTTGTCCAGCCTCCAGCTGCTTGGCCTCCAGCGGCAGGGCTAACTCCTGCTGCACCACCTCGTTGCCGGTGTTGGTCCTGCCTAACTCGGATTCTCTCTCTCTCTGCTCCGGCTCTGGCTGCTCGAGTGGTGGGGGCAATTCCGGTTCTTGCTCATCCTCCATTTCATCTTCACCATCTGAGCTATAGTCACTCTCTGTGTCCCATTCGCTGTCTGTTTCACTCTCACTGTGATCCTCGGCCGCAACCACGTCCGTAAAGCCTGTGCGAACTGGTTCTGGGCCGCTGATGGTTTGTCCACCGATTTCGAGAGTGAAACCCAGCTCATCAAACAGGTCCCGCCCCATGATATTTTTGCCCCGGCATGCCACCTGAAACTGGAACGCAGGAAGAGTCTACTCTCTGTACTGCACCATCAGCGTGATACTCCTGCCATTACTGGAGCCCTCATCGTCCAGCAGTTCCACTGCATCTGGGCACCAGGGTGTGAGCCTCCAAACCCAGGCCTCACTCACGATGGAGCGCGCAGCGGCGGTGGCTATCAACATGGGCACCCTCACGCCATTCAGCTTCACCACCTATTGCAGTTTTGACCATCCTTCGGGGCACGCAACGTTTAAATAAACAGAATTTGTACATCCATCCATCCATCCATTTTCTACCGCTTTTCCGGAGGTCAGAGTCACAGAGGTAGCAGCTCAAGCAGACAAGCCCAGACTTCCCTCCCCCCAGCCACCTGCTCCAGCTCTTCAGAGAGGATACCAAGACGTTCCCAGGGCAGCTGAGAGACATAGTCTCTCCAGCGTGTCCTGGGTCTGCCCCAGGGTCTCCTCCCAGTGGGATGTGCCTGAAACACCTCAAGTGGGAGGTGTCCAGGAGGCATCCTGGTCAGATGCCCAAACCACCTCAGCTGGTTCCTTTCGATGTAGGGGATCAGCGGTTCTACTCTGAGTCTCTCCCAGATGACTAAGCTCCTCACCCTACTTCTAAGGGTGAGTCCAGCAATCCTACAGAGAAAGCTCATTTCAGCCACTTGTATCCATGATCTCATTCTTTCGGTCATTACCCAAAACCCATGACCATAGGTGAGGGTAGGAACATAGATTGACCGGTAAATTGACAGCTTTGCTTTAGAGCTCAGCTCCTTCTTCACTGCAACAGACCGATACAACATCCGCATCACTGCAGATGCTGCTCCGATTCATCTGTCAATCTCTCGCTCCATTCTCCCCTCACTCATGAATGAGACCCCAAGATACTTAAACTCCTCCAGTTGGAGCAGGAGCTTGTCCCCAACCCCGAGTGGACAATCCACTCTTTTCTGG
The DNA here is from genome assembly GCA_020510985.1 of Pholidichthys leucotaenia. Classification (NCBI taxonomy): domain Eukaryota; kingdom Metazoa; phylum Chordata; class Actinopteri; order Cichliformes; family Pholidichthyidae; genus Pholidichthys; species Pholidichthys leucotaenia. The sequence goes on along the minus strand of CM035844.1, from coordinate 329,286,443 downwards.
CTGAGGACCATGGACTCGGACTTGGAGGTGCTGATTCCAATCCCAGCCACTTCACATTCAGTAGCAAACCGTCCCAACAAGACCTGTAGGTCATTGCTCTATGAAGCCAACAGGACATCATCTGCAAACAGCAGTGATGAGATCCTGTGGTAACAGAACACGACACCTTCCAAATTTGTATCTGCAACATTTATTAATACTTTATTGAAGTATCACAACACTGGCTCTCTGAATCGATACAGTATCATGGACACAAAGTATTGCAATACTACGAGGGAGGGTTGAAAAGTTCTTAGGCTGACAAAGATGCAGTGGTAATATTTGACCAAATGTGTTTTATTTTTCAGCATAGTCTCCCCTTCGGTCCAAACACTTCTTCCATCGGCATTGCAGCGCTTGGATCCCTGTGGTATAGAAGCTCTCTTCTTGATCCTCAAAGACATAACTCCTTCTTAGTCAGAACTTTTCAGCCTCCCCCTCTCCCATACACTGCATGGATTTTTTTTTTTTTTTTTTTTTTTTGCCCCACAACTGGAATGACTGAACTGGATGTCGGATAGTGGTGATAAGCACTCAATTCTCAAGGAAAGTTCAAGTCCCAGCTGGGAATGTCTTTGTGGCACTTACGTACTGTTGCTGTGGTTTCCTGGATTTATGCTGGGTGCTCTACTTTCCTACCACAGTCCAAAGATGTGTATGTTAGGGTGACAGTGTCAAACAAAGAAAGGAAAAGAAAAAGGAAAGAAGTCTTTGCTCCTACTTGGACTGCCAAGTGAATCAAGTTCAAACCCTGTCGGATGCTATCCAGGTGACTTTCCCAGTACTACAGCTATTCCAACCACATGTTCAGTCATTGTATGGTAAAGTAAACTCCCGTCTACACCATGTGGGAGACCATATCATGCATAGGAGATGGTGCCCATCTCTTTTTTCTATAACACTATAGGCCACAAAGCTACTGCCAGTAGAAGAAGGTATATTGGGAGTTCCACTCTTCTGGTACCTCACTGTGTTAACTTTTATTTCCTCATTCTATTATGCTGAGCACTGAGCAAGAAGGCAGAAAGTATTTTTTTTTTTCATGACTTTAGTATGACCTGGCTAAGGCATGAATTTAAACCTCCCAGTTGTTGGGCAGATGCTCAACCACTAGGGAGGCACTCCAGTCTACTAGGTTAATTGGTGATTCTATAATTGAAAATGTGAAACTATAGGCCCTCTTGTAACGGTCAACAGCAGGCTTTTGCACCGTGCTTCCTGCCCTGTGCAGTGCGTTTCTGTCAGTGCATCATTGTCTGTTTTTTTTACACTTTGCATTACACTATCTAAATAGCAGTAGACAGAGCTCCGACTTTCCGCTGGGAGGAGTGAGTTCATTTCAAAGAGTTGTGGAGGTGGAAAATCTTGTGTGCATCGATATTTTGGTGCATTTTATGACAATGCAGATTTGATCAGGAAAAAGGAGGTCTGTTGTAAGAAGCGTATTGTTAATGCTATTTCAGTGGTGTGTTTTGAAATTGTGCAGCTCCTACTGACAGGAGTCCATAAGGAAACACAGCATGTGCTGGGATTTTTTATTATTTTAATGGAGAGAGTTGTAATAGTTGTAATCTAATCACCCGTCAATTTAAATATGATGAAACACTTAATAGTATTTTATTCCATCCACGTTTTCATTTTAATCGTGGAGTTGCCATTGGAATCTGTAGATTAGGCATTAATATATAAATTTTAGGGGAATTAATGAATGAACAGGGATTGTGCATGTATTTTGGTGTTGATGTGGTACACGGGGGAGGTGTGGTGGGATATTGCCAGTCTGAAGATCTTAAATGACAAACCTCTTCTGTGACAAAGTATTCTGTCCACTAATTTATCATGTTTCATTATATCACATTATCATATCACATGTCCGTTCATGTGCGCACATCCCAATTAATGAAAAACACACACTCATCTGTTGTTTTCTGTTAAATGAGGACAATTAAATCTAAACTATCTGAAGACACAGCAGAGTTTTTCAATGCACAGAGAAGAAGATGCTGCATGGGTTTATGATTCAGCGTATTGTCCTCTTTTTTACTGTAATTTAACTACCAGACCACAGTGGGACCAGTCTATTCTATACCAGGAAAAGAGCTGCCACTGCAGCCCTGGATAAGTGTCATGAAGCGTGAGCACGGGGAGTGTACCGTGCTCACGCTTTCATTTATTTCTAATTATGCTCTGTACTGTCTTCCTCTCGGAATTATTTTGTATTGGGTTTGGGTTTGTTGTATTTTGTGATCTAAGTTTGTCCTTTGTTTCTGTTTTTGAGTTTTTCTGTTGTCATATCTTAGTTTGGTTATTAGTGGTGTGCATTTATTTTATGTTTTTCTGTAGTATCTTGTATTTCAATTTATCTTCCTGTGTTTATATTTGAGCCTTCTCCGTCCTTGTCTTTAGTTCTCATTTTGTAACCTCAGCATTCATTAGTATTTTATTATGAGCAACTTCTTGGTTTGGTATTTCTTCTTTGCCTTGGCAGTTGTGATTATTTTCCCTTCATGTTTTCTGGTCTGTTCTTGTCTTGGAATCATTTTATATTTGTAGTCAGTTACCTTTTTGCTTCCCCTGTACTTTTGTTTTGACAGCGTTTTGTGTTTACTTCCGTTGGTTCAAGTTCTGTTCGCAGGCTGTCACAGCTGTCACTGTTTGATCCTGATTATCCTCACTCTTGTACCCACACCTGTTCTCATTTTGGATTTATCCCTGTGCTCTATTTAAAGTCCACTGCACCGATCGTTCTCCATGCTCAGACGGGAGTCCTCCGTCTTATTTCATTTTGTTATCCTGACATGCGCGCCACGTCTCAATCTTCGTTGTTCTTCCTTGTCAACTCCTGCATCGTAAGTTTTTGTGTTGTTGTTATGCTTTGTGTTTTTTATTATTAAACCTTACAAACTCACAGTTAGCATTTGGGTCTTTGTTCCTGCCCTGAGGGGCATTTATGACAAGAAGAGCAGACAGGTGCATGGAAAACCGACATTCATCATTATTTAATTATGACAGGTGTGGGGCAACCCCCACAACAGACTGAGACAGACACAGCGCTCGGCTAGAGCAAATAACAGAACAGTGAAATGTGTGTATTAATGTCTGCAGGCAGCCCCGCTCCGTCTGGCTTGTTCCGGCTCAGTATTGTGATGTTAATGTCCCATTCATGCATTGTGTTCATGCTTCCTGTTCTCACTGTGTCTCTCAAATGCAAATGCCATACCCACGGCTGTGAATGCTCTTTCATGTATTGTTGTAACTGGGTATAAATACCGCACATATTCTGTAACTCACTCTCTCATTCCTGCAACTGCTGCTGACACACTCACTCTTGTGTCTGTCTGCTGAGAGCCTCCGGGCTCGCTCCCGGCGCGCATGCACGGCGCCGGGGCGAGCTCCGTGATGGCGGTATGATTTAATAAACCTGCTTAAAACCTCACTTCGCTGCCTTTATTTTATCATCCGCTTCACAGGGTTTTGGGTTGAGTTTTTTTTTTTTTTTTTTCAATTTTGAACCTCATTCACTGTCATTCTTTTAACAGAATGATTCAAAACGAAAGTATCCTGACAGTTGTTTTGAGTTAAAACGCAGCAATTTTGCATTCAGCTGAGGACATTAGTGGACCTCAGGCCAAGATGAACGGCTCACTATCTTCTTGGTTTAAAAGAGAAGGTCAGATGAAGGTTGTGTGTAATTATGATAATGTCTCCCAGTGTGAGCAGCACTGTGGAGGAGGTTAACCCCTTGCACTCTGGTCAATTTCCCTAAAAACACCAAAAAATAACGTACCCAAAGTAAATCAAAAGCTGTTCTTCAACCCTGTGCAGCATCTTCATGGGGTTGGTCTCATTTAAAAGAAAACACTTTGAATTTTTTGGCAAAATAGTCATAATCTCTCTAAGTGCTCCAGCCACTGAGTAACAGTCATCTAAACATACTGAACTTGAAGAAAATAAATTTCGCCGGGGTGTTTTTTTGGATACAAATGCTTGCAAATAACACACAGCTTCAGATCCGGGCTGGAAAATGCAACAGAAATGTAGAACCAAGTGTTACCCAGCTGAGGTCAAAATTTTGTAACAATACCACAAAAAATGAATATATTACACAGCTTTTTTCTTAGGTTGTTCCCAGGCGTTTTTGAACTGTGCCAAATTGTGCCAAATGGTACAGTTTGGAAAAACGTCTGTAACTTTTGAATGATTCAATATAGAAGCTTCATCTTGGGCTCTAATGAAAGGTGACACTCAGGGCTGTGTGTGTGTGTGGGGGGGGTTGTTTATTCATTCATGAATGAATGAATGAATGAACAAACAAGCCCCCACACACAAAGAAGCATGCCACGTAAAAAATTTGTGGCTTTTTTTTACAAGAAAAAATAACCTACAGTGCACTAAAAATTATTCTAAAATATCTGTAATGTAGAAGATAACAACTCCCTCCCCCCCCCCGCTACAGAGGACGGACATCGCCCGGTGCGCTGCGGTCACGGTGCGCTGCGGTCTACTACGCACAGTTGGACTAAAATATCTGCAATATATCTGCAATCCGCTACAGAAGAGTAGCGGGGGGGGGCCTTCACAACATGACGGGGGGGCCGTTCGCAACATGTAATTTACCGATCGGTCAAAAGTCATTTGGATTACAATTTTCAGGGATAAAGAATAATTTAGCTTATAACACTTACCTGTCCACAATAGCAGTCTCGCTGGCGAACTTCTCTTCCTCATTGTCAGACGAACATGAAGCTGGTCCGCTTGTTACGGACTCGTGGTTCTGGTCACGCGGCCCGGTCAAACCATAATTCCATTATTGCGGTTTTGCGCTTCCATGATTGCGGTTTTGGCGAACGATTTTTCAAAACAATTAAGAACAGTAATAAGAAAAAAAGACTGGCGAACGCGTGTGTGTCACCCAGCCTTACACAAAACAGCTTTCGAACTTCTGAGCTTCAATTGGCTGGCTGTATTCGCAGCCGTTGGTAGGTGGGTCCTGCTTGCTAGGTTTTCAGTCATTGGTTCTTCAAGGTTTCAGAAACCCAATTCAAGGCTCTTATTAGTCAAATGAGAGGTCAATCACATCTAAACCAATCAAAGCACTCCTTTGGCTTTCTGTTCGCAGCTGTGTCTGTAGTGGACGAACGGAAATGCAGCTTTTTTTTTCAGTGCGCTCTAGGACGCAGCGCCCTCGTGCGCTCTAGGATGCAGAGACGTGTCCGCCTGCGGTACACCGGAGTGCAACAGGTTAAAAAGCTCCTCAAAAGCTCCTTGCCCTTAAACACATTTTTACCTTGTGAATGCGTCTGCATTGTCCTCAGCACAAAACAGATTTGTCCTCCCATTTAAACACTGTCATATTAGTATTAAACCTTTGATCTTGCGGGCCTTTTTATTAAAGGGAATGAGAGCAAAGACACTGATTAGTTTATTTCATGTTACACCCCAAACACACCTCTGAATAATTAAGAGCATTAGGATAACCTCTTTGCACTTTGCGCCTGGCGCAAAATTCATTTTTGTGCTGCTGTAATAGCAAAATGGACTTGGAAACCCCATAAATGCACCCTGTGCCTCAGACAATTGACTATGGACTGCACTGCTGTAATACAGCCAAAAATAGTTGTTTTGTGCTCAGTCTTGCCCCTGCAGTGGACTACCAGTATGTCCAGGGTGAACCACACAGCTCACCTACAGACAGCTAGGCTCCAGTCTCTCCGTAACCCTGTACAGAAAAAAGCCATTAAGCTGAATGAATTGAACAACTTAGCTAGTTTGTGGCTTTTTTTCAACTGAATTCAGAGCCTGTGCTTTACTTTTGGTGGGTGAAATTATTGTATTTTATTGATCTGCCTAGAAATTATTTGCAAGGATCTGAGAATCCAAAGAGTATGGATGGAACCTGGTAAGCTAGTGGTCAAAGTGTGAATGTTAAGGCTTCAAAATGCAGAGTTCAGAAAGCAAAACAGCATTTTTCCTGCAACTGGTGATTGTATGGAAGGAGTTTCACATCACAGTCAACACTAAATTCAAAATTAATTCTACCAGTGATGCCTCAGTTGTTATCTTGGTCACTGAGATGCAACCAAGAGGGTTTCTGGGTGGCAAAAACTGCTTCAACAAACCTCTGTATTTGGCAAAAGTTTGAAGCCCTTGCTGGAAACAAAACATCAATATAGATCAAGTTGACCCATCATCACGTCTCACAACAGCTGTTTCTCTGAAACTAACTCAGAGAACTGACTATGACAACTGAGGCACCAAATGCTTTCAATGGAAGAGGTTCAAAGGATATTTCTAAAATTAAATAAAAGTTTGCCCACAGGAGAAAACTTGGCAGATTTTGCAAACCATAACACTTTAGAGAGACAATCCTTTGTGTCTTCTGACTTTGAAGGGCAAATTAGCAGCTCATATGGGTCATATCCTTGTTCTGAAGACCCATTCACATTCATTTCAGCTCAGGGGTTGAACACAGTTTCTTCAGCTTTTTTCACAAAGTAGTAGTGGCTGATAGAGGCACGGGATTCCCATCATGATTGGTGATTGGCTGCAGTGAAGCCTTGAGGGCATCCCCTCCAGAAATATTGACTTGAGTCTGCATAGGTGGTGGTGGCGGTTCACATCGTTCCATGACACCTGGCGGTCCAGTGGCGTATGATCTACCTGTAACGCAGGAAAACATGGCCGCCAACTGGAGCCGCACCTCCCTTTGCCAGAAGGCATAAACCAGAGGGTTGATCAGTGAGTTAGACAGTCCCAACAGCCATAGATGGTTCTCTAGCACCACTTTAAGTTCACAGCTTTTGCATAGAATGTGCACGATGCAGACCACGAAAAAGGGGCACCAGAGCACCATGAAGCACCCCACGAGCACCGCCACCGTCCTCAGGGCTTTGACATGGGTCCAGTAGCAGATCTTCAGGTACTGATGCTGGGGGTGTTCCTTGTTGTCTTGGTGGTCCTGGTGGTCACTGTTCCTGGAGCTGGCTTTTCTCACTCTGCAGATCTGCTTCTGGTGGCTGCAGGCAATCTTTAGAATGTCCAAGTAGATGTAGATGAACAGGGAGAGGACGGGGAAGAAGAAGACACTGAATAAAATCACAATGCTCAAGTCCCGGATGACGGAGAAGAAGGCACAGAAGCCGTCGTAGCTTTCCTCCTCCTGCATTTCCCGGACTACGACTGAGGAGCAGAGAACAAAGGTTAGGTTTTACTTTTGACACTTTAGTCTAAACCATGCTTTAGAAGAAGTCCCACAACAACAATTAAATAGGAAGCAGCTATGAAGGATAAATTTACCTGTCACTGATTGTTGTACTTTAAAAACTCACATAGGAGACATCCAAGGCACCCACACAAACCCCCTTTGTCTGGAGGGCATTATAATATTTTTTTTTTTTTTTATTTAAGTTTTTGTAAAGGGTATACAGGTCGTTACAGCATTGCATTGTTTACATTTTCATCACATGTTCCCTTATTTTCTGATATCTGACAACATTGGAAGATTAATTCTTACAACACCCCCTTTTTTTTTTTTAAAGTGAAAGAAAAAGTGAAATTAAAGAGAAAAAAAAAACTAAAACAAACAAACCAGCAAAAAACAAACAAAAAGAAAAAGTAAGTAAATAAAGGTAAAAGAGCATCTGAGTAGCGTTGGAACAAAGAGCGGAACCATTATTGAAATGGTATTTGTCAAAGATTAGATCTAATGGAAGACACATATGCGATCCAGGGTTGCCAAAAGTTCATGAACCCATCCATGTCCTGTCTCAGTGCAAATGTCAACTTTTCCATCGAGTAAATGTCTTGGATCACGTTAATCCAATCTTCAGGTGTAGGACAGTCCTTCAACATCCATTTTTTAGTTAGAGCTTTTTTGCTTGCCAATATTAAAACATTGAATAAGTATTTTTCTCCTCGTCTTTCCAGTGAGTCCGGTAGTAAACCCAAATACAAAGTTACAAAAGAAAAGGGAACTGTTATTTTGAATATTTTCCCCAATATTGTCTGTACATTGGTCCAATATTGGTGGATAACTGGGCATGACCAAAACACATGAAAATGATTTGCAGTCTTTTCACCACACAAGCGCCAACAGTTCAACCCCTTATGGGTAAATTTGTTTTGTGCAGGTGTTCTGAAAAATCTTACCAAGTTTTTCCATCCAAATTCTCTCCACTGCAGGGATGAGGTACTTTTCCATTGCTGTTTATTTAGCTTTTCCCATATTTCCAGTTGTAAAGTGAAATTCCCCTCTTTTTCCCATCTCTCTTTTGTATAACATGTGTTGTCTCCTTTTAAGTCTTGAAGACCTTGGTATATTTTAGAAATGTATCTGATCCCTGGGATCCCTTTATATGCCATTAAGAAGACCTTCAGAACACCTGACTGGGCCCTTTCCAAATCCTCCTTTTTAAGTATATTGTTTATGTGGTGTCTAAGCTGGAAGAACCTGTAAAGGTCTTGATTTATTAGGCCTTGTTTTTTCAAATCTTCAAAACTTCTTAAGATTTGCCCTTTAAAAAAATCGTAATATTTTATCAGCCCTTTCTCCTTCCACTTTTTAAATCTGGTGTCTGTTTTATTAGGAGTAAAGTCTTGATCATAGGCAATCCATTGCAGAAGTCGATAGGGCTCTTTAGTTTGATTCTCTCTGACTATCTTAAACCAAATTTTTAGCGGGGTCTCTATCCACGGGTTAGTGTTATTCAAAAGCTTAGGTAAGGCATTGTTCCCTATTATCGCCTGTAGGGGGATGTCACTTGTTATTTGGCATTCCATCTCCTTCCATTGTGCAGTGTAGACTGGGTTACATATCTCTACTAAAGTTTTAATTTGTGCGGCTTTAAAGTAGTCCCTGATATTTGGCAGCGCGAGCCCACCTTTGTCTTTGTTTAGCTGTAGGGTTCTATATCTGATTCTAGGTCTCTTGCCCTGCCATATGAATCTTGAGATCCTTCTGTCCAGTTCCTGCCATGTTTTTTTGGGAGGTTCTACCGGTATTGTTTGGAAAAGGTATAGAAGACGTGGAAGTATATTCATTTTGACTGCTTCAATTCTTTGTGCAGTACCCAAGAATGGTATCATATTCCATCTTGCTAGGTCAGATTTTATTTTTGTCACTAGTGGATCATAGTTTAGTGATATAATTTTGTTGAGTTGTTTCCGGATATTGACCCCCAGATATTTCATAGATTCCGACTCCCAGTTAGTTTTGAGTTTGCTTAGTGAATAATGATTTGGGTCATAGTTGAATGTTAAAACTTGGGTTTTATGCATGTTTAATTTGTACCCCGATAAATCTCCATACTCTGAAAAAACTGAGGTTAGTTCTGGTAAAGAAGTGTCCGGCTGCCCTAGGTATATTAAAATGTCATCAGCAAAGAGTGCTATTTTATGTTCCTTCTGACCAAGTGTAATACCTTGAATTTTTTGATTTTGTCTTATCCATTGGCTCAGAGGTTCTATGAAGATTGCAAAGAGCAGTGGAGACAGGGGGCAGCCCTGACGACATCCTCTTTCCAGTTCAAAAGATGATGATAAATTACCGTTAATCCTTATTTTAGCTGTTGGTTTTTTATATAATGCCTGTATAGTTCTAATGAAGTTGTTATGAAAATTGAAACTGGATAAGATTCTATATAGAAAAGACCAGTCAACCGAATCGAATGCTTTTTCAGCATCTAATCCCAATATGACTGCATTTAAGTTATATTTTTTTATATGATGAATTATGTGTAAAGTGCGTTGAATGTTGTCTTGTGTCTGTCTTTGTCTTATAAAACCTGTTTGGTCTAAATGAATTAGGTCTGTCAGTATATTTTCTAACCTTTTGGCAAGGATAATGGTAAAAAGCTTATAGTCCTGATTTAGTACACTGATTGGTCTGTAGTTGGAGCACTCTAGTTTATCCTTTTCAGGTTTAGGTATAACTGCAATGACCCCTTCTCTCCAGGAGGGGGGGATTTCCCCTGTGTGGAGGACATAATTAAATGTTTTCAGGAGGAGAGGAGATAGTTGCTGTTTAAAGGTTTTGTACCACTCTGCTGTATAGCCATCAGCTCCTGGGGATTTGTTAGCTTTAAGTTTCATAATTGCTTTTTCCAATTCTTTAGGATGTATTTCTGACAGTAGTGTTTTATTTTGTGACTCCGTAAGTTGGGGAAGGTTTAATGTGTTTAGGAATGCCTCGGATGCGTTTTTATGTTTTTTGTGGGAGTATAAGTTCTTATAGTAATTCTCGAAGCTTTTAAGAATATCCTGAATTCTGAATTTTATTTCCTTTGATACTGGGTCTCTGATTTTGTAGATTGCTCTTTCTGTTTGATGTTTCCTCAATTTATAGGCTAGCAATTTTGCCGATTTACTGCCTGCTTCATAGTATTTTTGTTTCAAAAATGTAAGTTTCTTCTGGATTTCTATTGTGTAGATCTCATTTATTTGGTTTTTAATTTCCTTAATCTTGAGCGAGTCAGTAGAATGAGTGTTGCCTTTGTGTTCTTTTTCTAGGTTCCTAAGTTCTGACTCTAATGTGGATAGTTTTTCTTGTCTTAGTTTCTTTTGGGTTGCCAGTTTTGCAATAATCTTTCCTCTTATTACAGCTTTGCATGCATCCCACAGTATTAAAGGGGATACTTCTCCATTATCGTTTTCTTCCAAATATCTGAGAATATCTGATTCCAATTCATCTTTCAATGGTCCTTTCAGGACATTTGAATTTAACCTCCAAGAAAATGTATTATTTGTGTATTTTTGGATATTTAAGTCCATGTAGATCGGACTGTGGTCAGAGAGATCCATCAGTCCTATTTTACATGTTTTTACTCTTCCAATGTCTCTATTAAACATAAAAAAATAGTCAATCCTTGAGTAAGATGAATGTGGAGTTGAGTAAAATGTATAGTCTTTTACACTGGGGTTGAGTTCCCTCCACACGTCACAGATTCCCATTTCTTTTAGTAGCATCCGAGTCTTCCTGTTTTGGGTGTTATTTTGATGTGGAGAATTACCAGAAGCATCCCAGTATGGATTCAGTCTAAGATTGAAGTCCCCACCACATATCACTAAACCTTGAGCTTTAGTTATCATTAGGTCAAATACATTTTTATAAAATTTCCAGTTAGCCCCTGGGGGAGCATACACATTCAGCAGGGTGATATCTTCTCCCTCTAGCCGCCCAGTTACCAAACTGTATCTCCCTTCTTTATCTTTGTGTTCTGATTTTTTTTCAAATGTAATTTTGGTTGATATCAATGTCGCTACTCCCCTCCTCCTCCCTGACTTATATGAAGATGAAGAGATCATTTTAAACCCTTGTCTACTGAGTTTATTGTGTTCCACGTCTGTTAGGTGGGTTTCTTGTAAAAATATTATTCCTGCTTTGTCTTTTTTTCATTTTGCCTAGAATCTTGGATCTTTTAACTGGATTCAGGATTCCTTTTACATTATATGAAATTATTTTGGTTACACCCTGTTTCTCCATTGTGTTGTTTTGTTTAGTATAACTGTGTGGTGGCCGTCTTTTGTGCTACTCAGAAACTGAAAGAACATTAAAAACAAGAAAAACATTAAGAACATAGTGTATAAAACTTTAAAACAAAAAGCTGTCAGAAGAACTTCCTGAGCTGAGGTCTTTTTAAAGACCCTGGAAGAGCCTTGATGGAGTGAAGGCCCTGAGGGAAATTCCTCAAACTCTGTTACGTGTTGAGGGCCCTCTCTTACCCCTGTAAGTTGTCCCATGCTTTTAACGTGAGTTTCAGAACCCAATCCAAACTTGTAATGATTTTTTTTTTCCTTTTATGCCTAAACCCTGTGAAATTGTGTGCACTCTCCCACCCCCATCACATCAAACATTCACGCAAAAACAGTATTTGTTAGTATGAGGAGAACATGTGGATTATTGTCACATTTCTATTTTAACAAGTTTTTTTTTTTTTTTTTTTTATTAAAAAGACTTATTTGTTTCAAATATTATGACTGTTCCATGAAATGTTTTACCACATGCTGAATACGCATCTCCTTTAATGTTTGTTACCTTGTATGAGGGGGGTTGGATGTGCGGATTGATTCAAGAGAAAAAAAAAAAAAAAAAAAGGTCGCTATTCCAACCTGAAAACGGACAGTTTATCCGCGACGCTCTGGTGCTGGGTTTCCCGCTGCTGGCCCGTGGATTTTGAAGGTCTTTGTGTTGTCCATGTTTGCGCTTTGATCTTCTCACTCGGGTCTGCTGCGGGTTTAAATACCGTTACCGGGAGCCCTCTTCTCGCCATGTCAGCTGTTGCTTCTTCCGCCGAATTATAGAGACATGTTTCTTCGCCGTAGAAGACCCTTAACTTCGCAGGAAATGGAGTCTGAAAGCGCAATTTCTTCTCTCTTAACACCTTTTTCGCGTCATTGTATTCCCTGCGCTTTTTAAGGACCTCCGGGGCGTAATCGTGTTCCACGAAGACTTTTCTCTCCTGGTGCATAAATCCTTTTTTCTGCCAGGCCAGTCTTACAACCTCTTGTTTTATTTTGAAATTGGAAAATCTTACCAACACCGAACGTGGGGGCGCTTCCGCCGCCGGCCTAGCGGCTAATGAACGATGTGCCTTTTCTGTCTTCAAGTCGGTGGTTTGTGGAATATCCAATTTCTCTCTTAGTAAGGATTCCACGCATTCTGCCATTGAGTTAAAACCGTTTTCGGCTCCTTCTATCAGACCATGAATTCTTATGTTGTCTCTTCTTTGTCTTCCTTCTTGGTTGGCTAGCTTAGCCTCTATAGATGCTTGTCTTTTGCGTAGGTCCAGCACAGAATCTTCGAGCACTTTTATTCGTTCCTCTGTTTCCAAGATTCGGTTCTCGGCCTGGTCCACTCTGCTGTTTGTCCTTTTCAATTCTTCTCTGAATTCCCGAAATTCGGCCATAACCTCTCGGCGAAATCGTCGTAGCTCTTCAAATAGTGATTTCAGGCTAACCTTTTTGTTAGCTACCACCAGTTCCTCGTCTTCTGAACGGAGATCTTCCAGTTCAGATTCTCCGGCCGATACGTGTCCTGGCCTGGAGAATTTCAGTTTCTTCTGTTTTCCTTTAGACATGATGATTTTGTCTTTTGATTTTCACTCCTCCAAAAATCCGTTAAGTTTGATTTTCAAGGTGTTATCTTGGATTGGGTCTGAGAGCTTCAGTGTTAAGCTGCAGTCGCCATGGCGTCCAGACCGGAAGTCGGGCATTATAATATTTTTAAAACCTATTTTACAAATGCAAGATGATAATATCATTATTCAAATTAACCTTTTATTTTGTCATATTTTCATTCATTTTCACCAAGATTCACTCTAGAATAGTAGTATCGCAGTAGGCGATTTGTTATTTTTTAATAAAGGGGATGGGAGGTATTCAAAAATTTAGCATAAGCTACAAAGTATAAATAGTAATTAGGTACAAATTTGCAAGAATAAAGATGCAGAAGTGTAAAAGATGCCAAAATTTAAAAAGTTACAAAATCTAATTTATAGCATAACATAGAAAATTTAACCTCTTAAAATTCTGGTGTTCTGCAGGGGGGTCGTTTCAAATTTTCTACTGCCAGTCATTGAAGAAAGAATCTGATTTTCTTTGCATATGCTAAATTTAGGGAAATTGGCTGGGATGCTAAGGAGTTAGCCAGTATCCAAATGAAAGTACAAATTTACAAGAAAAAAAATTAAAATATGAAAAAAGTTTGCAATTTTGCAAAAAAGTTACAAATTTATGAGAAAGATGCAAATTTACAAGAAAAAGGTTGCAAATTTACTATAAAAAAAGCTGCAAATTTATGTGAAAAAAGTTACAATTTTATGATTAAAAAGTTGAAATTTTGCAACAAAAAAAAAGACAAATTTATGAGGAAAAAGTTGCAAATTTACAAGGAAAGGCTTGCAAATTTATGAGGAAAAAAGCTGCAATTTTACAATAAAAAAAAGTTGGAAAGTGCCCCCCCCTTCCCCACACGCCCCCTTGATATACACCTATAAATCGGGAATGGCATGGTAACAAGGGCGATGATTTTGGTCATTTTGCTAACAAGGGGCATGGCATCCCCCCTCACCCCCCTTCAAATCCCCTACTGGGTGTAGGTCAGCATTACTTTAGAAGCCTGTTTGTGTTGTTTATTGAAAAGATGAAAAGAAAAGAAGAAAAGGACACAAGAAAAACTTTCAAAATAAGAGCTCCAATCTGGTCTTGCAAACCTTCAAAATAAGAACGAGTGGCTGGCCAAATGAAGAACTAATGAAACGTGGACACATAAAAAACAAAAACAAGTAACAAATTATACTTCTCTGACTTATTAGATTGACAAGTATTAACTATGTGGAGGTAACCTGAAATACCTATGTGTATAAACTTGATTACTGATAATCTGAGTTTTGTTAAGCAAGGGGGGGAGAAGACACTTTCATCAACTATTGTTGTGAAGAACTTTATCTGAGGTGTGTGTCATGGATGGCCCTCACGAGCCATCAATAAGACGCTATATATCAGCCGGTGAGTTTGCACAGTTTATTAAAGGAAAGGATGGATGACAAAATAACAAGCCACGAGGGGCTAAAACACACTACAACGTTAACTCCGTCTATGACGAGGAAGAACAGATTCATGATGAAACACACTTACGATAATAGATGAAGGGTTGTAAACGTTTGACCAGAGGAATGCTCGATGATGTCAGACGAGGGGTTGTCCGACGAGACTGCAGCAACGCTCAGCCTTTAGCTGATCCCTTAAATAGGGCTCAGGATGGGACAGCTGATGGCAATCGCTAATGCAGCTCAGTTGTCAGAGAGCTCCGCTCTGACAGCCGGAAGCCCCTCCGAGCGCTGTCACAGTAAGAGCTCGGAGAGCCATCGGGGACACACACATCAGCTGGGAAGAAAATACTGCATGGCCCGAGTGCGGACGAAATCGGCGTTCAAACCACGACAGTACTCCCCCCCGAGGCGGCGAACTCCGGACACCGTATGACACCCAAGCCCCCCCCACCCCACCCCACCCAGGGTGGGAGGATGGAGGAAAGGCCTGGAGGGTGAGAACCAGAAAAGACAAAAAAACAAAACAAAACACCAAGACAATGACACAGGAAAACACAGGGAACAAACGAAGCAATTAAAGAGCATCGTAAAAAAAAAAACACAATACCCCATAAATCACGGATGGAACATAGACAGGACAAAAAATGCAAATAACAGGGGGAGACCTATAACCAAAATACACAGGCCCATGAGACACGATGTAGCAGACACAAATCATCCCACAGACAGAGGAGGGGAGAAGAAAAAAAAGCACGTTAAACAGCGGAGAATACACAGGTCCAAATAGAACAAATGACAATACACCTGAGTGACCTTAATATTTAATGGAAATAAGAAACACACAGGGATGGCGGCAGGCAGAGTCCAATGAGACAGAAGCAGTTCTGGTGGTCTCCCTGCGTCCAATGTCCAGATAACTGGCCGGGGGAAAAGGAAGTGTTCAGGTGGCCTACCCCAGTCCCAGGCCCGGAGAAACAGGAACTCTGGCGGCCAGACCAGGTCGCCAAGCAGACAGTCCAGTTGGTCAGGTGGCCGACCCAGAACGCCAAATGGGCGAGGCAGTCCTCCAGGCGGCCGACCCGCATCGCTCAGCCACCAGGACCGCAGGGGAGAAAACGACAATGGCTTCCCTGTAGAGGGGGACAGCAAGGGAGAGCTGAGCCGAGTATGGGGACCCCCAACAGCACCTGGTGGAGAAGGCTTGGAGGAAGGGTAATGGACAATGGGATGAGGGACCAGTCCGGCGTCGCTCAGCAGAGGACCTGCAGCTCCATCTCCGAACGTCACCAGAATAGGCGCTGCCCTCCTGTTGGACCCCAGGTGAGCCCGCGCTGCACCCACGATGGACCCCGACTGGGTTGGAACAGCTCCATGGACAACCTCCAACCCCGAACCTGGAACCTCTAGCACAGCGACCGGGGTTGACTCTGCACCAGTGACCCTGGGAGAAGGCTCAGGAGAAGAAGAAGAACCGGGATCAGGAACACCGGTAGTGACAGAGCCCAGCGAAACGAACTAGGATGCAGCGGGCGGCTGCCCCTGGCTCGTCTCCCCAAGAGACAGGCAAAAATGCTCTAGAACAGATAGTAGGAAGGAAAAATAGAGCACTTGCCTGCACTCGAGTTCTGTTACCGTCCAGGACTTCGACGATCCTGTTTCAGCAGGCAGAAGGATGTCTTCTGGCTCCCACTCGGCTACGGCGGGCCCAGCAGCCGGCATGGTGTTCTCCACAGTCTGAGGACCCTCCAACGCTGACATCCACACCGACGACCCGCACGGCTTGGTGGCAGGGGATCCTCGACCTGCTGGATCGAACCGCTCATCGATGGAGACCTGGGGACGTTTCATCATCGGCGCAGGCTCCACACTGCAGTCCACTCTCCTCCTCTGCCCGTGATGTGGCTGCAGGGCTGGAACCAGGCTCTCCAGGTCCGCAGCCCCCCCCTCCCCCGTCCAGCGACGTAGGCCAGGCGTTGCGGAACACTCAGCGGAGGGAGACACAGAAGCAGCAGGTTCAATGTTAGATGCTACAGCAGGTGGTGGGACCTCAGGGGACTGCGAACTTCGAACTCCACCCCCAGGAGTCAAACAAGGCAAATCACCACAACGAGGAGAAGAATGAAAATGCACTTGCCTGTTCCCCGGAGGGCCGATGGTGCTCACTGTGGTGGGCGGAGTTCTTCCCTTTCCCCTCTGGATGGTGACAGCAGGCCCCTCGGGAAGGCGAGGAGGAGCCACTCACGATGGATTGCAGACGGGCCTCGCCAAAGCAGGACTCATGGCCCTCACAGCAGCCGGGGATGACATCAAGGAGGAGGGGATGACAGCCGAGGCGATCCGGGCATGAGGTGCTGACGGGACAGCAGGGACAGATGACCCGGGGGGAGCGGCTGCAGGAATTCCCTCCTGACGTGACACAGATGAAGCAGCTGACTGGGAGGCTGGGTTCCTCCGACGACCCGGAGCTGGATCCAGACGGGATTCTCACTGAGGCTTATTTGTGGCATGGCGACGACGTTTACTGGCAGATGGTGGAACGGAGATGGGACCAGGAACACATGGCACCTGGGCTGGATGGGTGACAGGAGCTGGATCTCAAGGCAAGGAGCGGGGATGCCTCTCTGTCGGCCTCCTGCCGGGGTTCCCCTCCAGTCCATGGATCTCCACCCTCGTCGGGGACGCCATACTCGGGGGAGAAGGAGAGGGTTCCTTGGCCGCCTTTTCGATCAACTCACGCTGAGCCACAATCCATGTCACCCTCTCCTTTCCTTCCGGAAAAGAGGTAAGGTGATATTTTAATAAAGACCTCTGGGCGAGAAACAGGTAGTTGTGTGCCGCATGGGTGGGCATGAGAAGATGGGCCTTGGACAGATAGCCGTCGATCTCCTGCAACCACTCAGGGCAAAACCCACGCTCGAGGGCGGACATACTTATACCAACAAGCCCTACCGAAGGGAAAAAACTCCAGCCCACGGCAAACTCACGGCGACAGGCGTCTCAGTCTGGCTGCAGTCTACTGTTATGGATGGCCCTCACGAGCCATCAATAAGACGCTATATATCAGCCGGTGAGTTTGCACAGTTTATTAAAGGAAAGAATGGATGACAAAATAACGAGCCACGAGGGGCTAAAACACACTACAATGATAACTCAGTCTATAACGAGGAAGAACAGATTCATAATGAAACACACTTACGATAATAGATGAAGGGTTGTAAATGTCTGACCAGAGGAATGCTCGATGATGTCAGACGAGGGGTTGTCCGACGAGACTGCAGCGACGCTCAGCCCTTAGCTGATCCCTTAAAAAGGGCTCAGGATGGGACAGCTGATGGCAATCGCTAATGCAGCTCAGCTGTCAGAGAGCTCCGCTCTGACAGCCGGAAGCCCCTCCGAGCGCTGTCACAATAAGAGCTTGGAGAGCCATCGGGGACACACACTTCAGCTGGGAGGAAAATACTGCATGGCCCGAGCGTGGACAAAATCGGCACTCAAACCACGACAGTGTGCTTTCATTTAATTTTTTTATGCAGATATTTCGTAAGTGAAATAAAATTCTGTCTCTCTAGCCTATGTGTACAGTGGTGTGAAAAAGTGTTTGCCCCTTCCTGATTTCTCATTTTTTTGTATATTTGTCACACTTAGATGTTTCAGATCGTCAAACAAATGTAAATACTAGACAAAGATAACACAAGTAAACACAAAATGCAGTTTTTAAATTAAGGTGTTTATTATTAAGGGTAAAAAAAAAAAATCCAAACCTACATGGCCCTGTGTGAAAAAGTGATTCCACCCCCCACCCCCCACCCACCCCTGTTAAAACATAAATTAACTGTGGTTTATCATATCTGTGGAAGGCTGAGTTCAATTTCTCTAGCCACACCCAGGCCTGATTACTGCCACACCTGTTCTCAACCACGAAATCACTTAAATAGGACCTGCTTGACAAAGTGAAGGGGACCAAAAGATCATGAAACGCGAGACATCATGCTGAAGAAACCCTAAAGAAATTCAGGAACAAATGAGAAACAAAGTAATTGAGATCTATCAGTCTGAAAAAGGTTATAAAGCCATTTCTAAAACTTTGGGACTTCAGCAAACCACAGTGAGAGCCATTATCCACAAATGGCAAAAACATGGAACAGTGGTGAACATTCCTTGGACTGGCCAGCCGACCAAAATGACCCCAAGAGTGCAGCGACGACTCATCCAAGAGGTCACAAAAGACCCCACGACAACATCCAAAGAACTGCAGGCCTCACTTACCTCAGTTAAGGTCAGTCTTCATGTCTCCACCATAAGAAAGAGACTGAGCAAACATGGCTTGCATGGCAGAGTTCCAAGATGAAAACCACTACTGAGCAAAAAAAACATAAAGGCTCGTCTCAGTTTTGCCAGAAAACATCTTGATGATCCCCGAGACTTTGGGGAAAATACTCTGTGGACTGACGAGACAAAAGTTGAACTTTTGGAAGGTTTGTGTCCCATTACATCCGGCGTAAAAGTAACACAGCATTTCAGAAAAGGAACATTGTACCAACAGTAAAATATGGTGGTGGTAGTGTGATGGTCTGGGGCTGTTTTGCTGCTTCAGGACCTGGAAGACTTGCTGTGGTAAATGGAAGCATGAATTCTGCTATCTACCAAAAAATCCTGAAGGAGAATGTCCGGCCATCTGTTCATGACCTCAAGCTGAAGCGCACTTGAGTTCTGCAGCAGGACAATGATCCAAAACACAACAGCAAGTCCACCTCTGAATGGCTTAAGAAAAACAAAATGAAGACTTTGGAGTGGCCTAGTCAATGTCCTGACCTGAATCCGATTTAGATGCTGTGGTATGACCTTAAAAAAGCGGTTCATGCTCGAAAACCCTCCAATGTGGCTGAATTTTTTTTTTTAATTTGATTTTGTATACTTTATTGATCCCCAGAGGGGAAATTGAGAGCATCCACCTGGATGGATGAAGCAGCCATGGTACGGCGCTATCCCTTTACCATTCACACACACATTTATACCTAGGGCCACTTTTAGAGTCTCCAATTAACCTAACCTGCATGTTTTTGGCCTGTGGGAGGAAACCGAAGAACTCCCGGAGTAAACCCACGCAGACACAAGGAGAACATGCAAACTCCACACAGATCACTGTTGGTCGGGGGCTGGGATCGAACCAAGGATCCCATGGCCAAGGGTGAGTTGCAGTGTTGCCGCAGTGCTGACCACTGCTCCACTGCACCGCCACCGAATTACAACAATTCTGCAAAAATGAGTGGGCCAAAATTCCTCCACAGCGCTGTAAAAGACTCATTGCCAGTTATCACAAACGTTTGATTGCAGTTGTTGCTGCTAAGGGTGGCCCAACCAGTTATTAGGTTTTGGGGGCAATCACTTTTTTACACAGGGCCATATAGGTCTGGCTTTTTTCCCCTTAATAATAAACATCTTCATTTAAAAGCTGCATTTTGTGTATACTTGTGTTATCTTTGTCTAATATTTAAATTTGTTTGATGATCTGAAACAATTAAGTGTGACAAACACAAGAAAATGAGACATCAGGAAGGTCGCAAACACTTTTTCACACCACTGTATATCAGGGGTTGCATTACCTGAAAATTGTCCTTCATTGAAAGATTTGTTTCAGCAGTAACTGAAAATTGTGAAATCTGTCTGTCATTTGATAGATTGCACTGAGGGTGATATAATTTTGTCAATTAAAATGACAGATAAAAATAGATTATGACAGAATTTTTACAAGCCTGTCTGTCAAAATGACCGATAACAAAAAAAGTTGAGTGCAAAATGTATGTAAAACCACATTTTAAAGGACATTCAGTGCACAAAATACATATTGCAATATATATCGTGTATTACAATACAGAGGAATTATATCATGATTTTTTTTTTTCAACTGCTCCCTTTCAGGGCCACCACGGCGTATCATCATCTTACATCGCAATGATTTGCATGTCAATTTGGCAAGGATTTTTCATTGGATACCCTTTCTGACACAACCCTCCTCATTTATTGGGGCTTGGGACCGGCACAGGAAGTACACTGGCTTGTGCACCCCTGTGGCTGGGTAACTGACTTTCCTTCCTCCATTCTCCATTTGGTTCTGCAGGTCCTTCCTACCTGCTGCTGTAAAACTTTATAATCTGTGCTGCTCATAGAGACCATACATAACACCACTGCATTGCACAGTAGGGATCGTTCCATTCCAATACACGACTAATAGACTTACAATTATTATTGAAGGTGGCAACAACACTGTTCATTCAAGTGTGAAATATACTGTCTGGATTTATATATTGCTGAGTAATTTAACTTAACTGTAATGCTGTAAATACCATTTAACTGCAGTTCTCTTGTACTGTGTATATATACTGTTTTTCTACCCAGTTTTTTAAATCTTATTTATTATTGCTCTGAATGCTGCTATCCCTTTACAATCCTGTAATTTCCCCTTTGTGGGACTAATAAAGGTTTGTCTTATCTTATCTATTATGCTGAGCACCAAGCTAGAAGGCAGGAAGTACCATTTTTTATCTGGTCTTTGGTATGACCCACCCGGGACTTGAACCCACGACCTCCCGGTTGTGGGGCGGATGCTCTTCCTCTAGGCCACCACTCCAGTATACAGAGGAATTATATCCCACTTCTGACCATTCTATCAAAAAGTAAAAATATAAATATTTCTAAGTGAAGCGAGATTTTAATATTTTAACAGTAATTACATGACCAAAGAAAACATTTTGCAAGGTTAAAACCCACAAACGCATGACGTTTTAGTAAATGGGACCTTTAAAGTCTCACCTGGTAGAAACCCAAAAGTGAACGAGGTCATCCACAGGACCAACAGGGACCCGGCTGCAGTCCCCTTCCCAGACAGCTGGGAGTACCTCAGGGGCATCTTGATGGCGGCGTAGCGGTCAAGTGAGATCAGAAACATGGACATGATGGACGCCGTACAGGGTGACATCACGAAAGCCATCCGAATCAAACAGCGGCTCCTGCCCTGGGCTGCTGGAGGCGTGGCGTTGGCGAAGAGGTCGGTGTTGATGGGCCCGCTCTGGCTCACGTGGCTCTGGCTGTTGAAGTCTTCCGTGGCCAGGCCTGTGATGGCCACGCCCACCAGAGTGTCTGCCAGCGCCAAGTTGAGTACGAAGCACCAGCTCTGGCTGCCCTTCCTCAGGAGGAGCTTCAGTAGTGCCACAGCCACCAGCAGATTGGTGGAGATGATAAGGAAAGCGGCAACGCTGAGGATCACGCCCATCGCCATCGGCCTCACTTCACTCTGGGCTGTTAGCAGATTTGTTTCAGTGCTGTCAGAAGTCATTATGATGGATGGATCGATTGTCCAGAAAATAAAACAGACCTTAATGATGAAGTCACAAGAATAATGTGCCGTTGAGATGGAATGGCCTTTTTGTGATGACAGTTAATGTTTTATGAGTTATTGTCCTTTTCCATCATAGAAAACAGTGTCACTCTGACAGAAACTTGACCCACACATGCTTGAAGATGGATAAAAACAGCTCCACAACTCAGCCACACTGGTGACTCCAACCATCTGACGGCCACAAAATAAAGTCTCTTCAGCAGTCTCCAGCTCTTGGAATCTTTCGTCCCTGTTCCAGAGTTCCAGAAAATGAATCCATCTCATCTCAGCAGTCTGGTCTGATCCTGACAGTCCTCTCAATGAAAGCCAGAAAGAGAAAGAGCTCAGCATTAACAGCAGCTTGCTCTTATCCCCTCCCCTTAAACACACACACACACACACACACACACAGAGAGGCACAAAGTACTTTGCCACTGTTCATCTGTAGCTGTTGTTGCCTCTCTGAGACCAGAAGGAACAAAAATTTTCAATATTCACTTAGTTTTTTTTTTGTTTGTTTGTTTTTTAATTGTAGTAGAAGTCTTAGAAGAGGACTCTACAATCTGGAGCTCTTTTGCCAGTAAGCTGTGGATCCCCGTGGCTTTCACACAAAAAAGAAGAAGAAAAAATGAAAATTAGCAATAGAGGAGTTCAAGTATTCACCTGTGGTCATGAACTTTGGGCACTGACCGAAAGAATGAAATCACGGATACAAACGGTTTAAATGACTTTTCTCTGTAGGATTGCTGGACTCATTCTTAGAGACAGAGTGAGGAGTTCAGTTATTCAGGAGAGGCTCAGAGTCGAGCCGCTGCTCCTCCATGGATGGATGGATGGATGGTTGGATGGATGGAATAGGGGTGGGAATCGTGAGGGACCTCGCGATTAGATTTGGATCGCGATAGTCACGATAATCACAATATGGCAATATCAAGTATCACAATTCCATATATTTCAAATTTTTTCAACTCAACCTCAAATCCTGTCCCAAAGTAAAACTGTTGACATCTCTTTCATAGAATAAAGTATTTTCAGGGCTTCATTTTCCGTGGACACACGTCTCTGCATACAGGGAGGGCGATGGACGGTGTTTGGAATAGACTCCCACTCCAGCTACATTTAGCGGACTCTGTGGACTCTTTTAAAAAGCAGCTGAAAACTTTTGTTTAACAAAGCGTTGTGTTGAGTTTCAATTCAACTGCTTTTTAATGGTAAGTCTATTTAAAAATTGTTTTAATCTTGTGTTTTAACTTATTTTTGTATTTTTAAAATTATTTTTATCAACTTCCTTTTATTCCATTTTATTGCACAGCACTTTGTGACTATATGTCTGTGAAAAGCACTTCATAAATATACTTTACTTACTTGGTGCTCGAAGAAAAAGCTCCATGCCATTGTGTTTGTAGCTTAGCTGTTGCTAATGCTATTCCAAGACGTGTGCTGGCCCATGTGCTCCAAGTGGTTTCTTGCGGGTTGTGTGTCACGTCAAGGTCTTTCCTTCCATCTTTGTTATAAAATCCAAAAAAGGCCCATTTGAGCTAACTTTGCACTAACTGCTTCCTAACTTTCAAAGCTGGCTGCAAATCTCGCGAGACAAGATATGACTTCACTTGACTGGGTGCTTGCTTTGCGCCATCTAGTGGACTGAAAAGGCAATTGGTTGAATACCCAAGAGAGTATGCAACGTTTACATGATAATTAATAAAAGATCGATCCATGTGTTTAGGGATTGGTGCATTGTCGTTCATGTCAAGTATCGCGATCCATCACTGAATCAATCTTTTGTCCCACCCCTAATATCCACATGTATGATTTGGATTAAATTATTATGATGACAGAAAAAAATGAACCTGCAGTCATTTCAGATCAGTGGAATTAAAAGTAAGTCAAAGAGAATGACTAAAACTAACTTTTTCTTCACAAATGTACTCAAGTAAGAATAAAAGGCAAGTTGCTTGATTCTATGTACTTGATTACTACCCTTCTCTGGAACTGAGCCGCCTTGGCTGAGGTTTGCATTCTCTAAGTGCTTCTAGGTACCCATTTGTCTGTCTGTTCTCTAAATGGTGAACTGTTCTAGGATCACCAAAATTTCTACACATTTGTGACAGTCACCTGTGTATATGTTTTTTGTTTTGTTTTTTTTTTTGGGGGGGGGGGGGTCAAAAGGTCAGAGTTCAAGCTGACAAGGCCAAGAGATGAACTGTGGAATTGTATGTCCAGATTTTCATGGTGCCCCAATTTAAGTATGTTCAGCATCTCTAAGGCTTTAGAACAAATTCATCTTTTCTCCATCACGTTACAGTACATGAGACCGATTTTACAGTTAATCATAAAAACCCGGAAGACTACAGTTCACAAAAAAAGAAAACATGCAGCTAAATGGCTAAAGTGTATGGAGCTGAGTAAGCTCAGTTAAACTGTAACCCTGCTGGCTGCCGTCCTGTTTTGGTCCCCCGGGAGAGACATCTGGCGCAATGGGCCATTTTCCACTAGAATTCACACACCGATAGATGTGTGTAATGATGCTTTCTCAGTGCACACGTTCTCCTGGCTTCACAACAGCTTCAAAAATAGGAGAAAGCAGTGTTAAAATTAATGCAATTTAACAGTCTGTTGAATAGCTTCCTGTTTTTGTAATGGGGAAGAGTTGAAGCCCTTTAAAACAAAGGGGGGAAAACTCTCACCTCTCCCACCAATTACATTAAAAAGTAAACTTGTCATTGTGTAGATGAACAGGAAAAAATAAAACAGTTCAATAGAATAAACATTTAACCAGTATCCACATGGATGTTGCCTTTCATACAGTAGCTCACCACATTTTATAAAGCAGAGTCAAACATGTGGTGGACCTCTCAGGTACCGTTCTTGAATGGTTTAATTCTTATCTCACAGATTGTCACTATTTTGTAAGTATGGATACATATTCTTTGGCAATCCACAAAATCAAGTGTGGGGTACCCCAAGGTTCAATTTTAGGCCCAATACTTTTTAATCTTTTTATGTTACCACTTGGGGATGCTATCAGGAGACATGGCATCAATTTTTATAGCTATGCTAATGATACACAGCTGTACATTGCCACGTCTCCTGATGACACAAAACCAATTAATGCCCTTTTGAACTGTATTTTAGATACAAAGTCATGGATGGCAGATAACTTCCTACAGCTCAACCAGGACAAAACAGAGGTTTTAATCATCGGTCCTGAAGACAAGAGAGATAAACGTTTACCCACATTGCTAGGTTTAAAACCTACACATTGTGTCAAGAACCTGGGCGTTCTTCTAGATTCTGACTTTAATTGAATTTCACACATTAAAAATATATCAAAAATTGGATTTTATCATTTTAGGAATATAGCCAGAGTCCGCTCTTTTCTCTCTCTTGCCAGCATGGAGGTCTTGATGCATGCGTTTATTACCAGTCGTTTAATGCCCTGCTCTCTGGTCTTCCCCAAAAAAGGATATCACATCTCCAACTGCTCCAAAATTCAGCAGCACAAGTGCTGACAAGGAACGGGGATGAGCGCATATTACACCAGTTTTAAAATCACTGCAATGGCTCCCCGTGTGTTTTAGGATCGATTTTATGGTTCTCTTAGGAATTTTTAAATGCCTCAAAGGTCTTGGGCCTTCTTATCTATCTGAGCTGCTTTTCAAACTTCAAACTTTATTTATATAGCATCTTTCATGCTATAAAGTGCAACTCAAAGTGCTTTACAGTTAAAAACAATTCCAGATAGGACAAAAACAAAACAATAAAGAAGACAAGAGAACCCTCCTCAAGCCCTCCCACCCCATCCCTACTCTCTTCCAAGACATCCATCCGCCCGACCCCTCAACTCACCCCAGACCCCACCTCCTCCCACCCCGACCCACAAGTAATAATAGGCATAGTTAAAACATGGCTGAGCAAAGAGGACCAGAGTGAGAAAGCGCCATCATAGGGGGACTGTCAGCACCAGGAGCTGGTCTCAGCCCACAGCTGCAGGGACTCCGCCTCAGGGGCCACCCCGACACAGGCAGACAGAGGAGTCCATACCACAGCCAAGAGGCTGTGACTGAACTCCCCCATCCCATCAAGCCAGGGCCACCACCACAGCAGCATCCCACTGCCAGAACCAATTACAGCTCCCAGTGCCGACGGCTCCCCAGTGAGGAAACACTAGAGCTAAAAATAACATAAGATAAAATAAAATACAATAGAATACAATAAGAAGCATAGTAAGATCATGAATAAAAATAAACAGAAAGAAAATAAAATGGTTAAAAGAATAATAATTCGTCGTCGTCGGCCTCCGTCGGTCTATGATGACCATGGAAGAGAATCCTAAACATCTACTCTGCTGGAACAGCACCGCCTGTGGCTGAACAGGCCGATGCGCGAATGGCAGTCCCTGTCACACAGGTCGCACTTGTGGGTGGTCTCCGTGCTGCTGGGTCTGTGGCGGTTCTTCCTGCGGGTCCTTTTTTCATCTGCAGCAGCAGTCAGTCTCTCTTCACCCGCCTTGAGCTGTCTGGTCAGAGTGCCTCTCCATTTGGAGCGGTCCGTTGCAAGGTCCTCCCAGCGCTCTATGTTGATCTCCAGGGCCTTCATGTCTCTCTTGCAGACGTCTCTAAAACGCAGCTGTGGGCGGCCAACGTCTCTCTTGCCAGTTGCCAGTTCTCCATAGAGGACGTCTTTGGGGAATAATAATTATACCCATATATAAAACGTAATGCAAAACTGAACTAAGATCATTCAAAAATATAAAGATATATAAATAAGTAGAATAGCTAAATAAGTATGTAAACATGAATGATAAAATTAGTTAAAAGCTAAGCTAAAAAGGTGGGTCTTGAGCCTCCTTTTAAAAATATCAACGTTCTCTGCAGCCCTGAGGTCTTCAGGCAGGCCGTTCCACAGGTGTGGGCCAAAAAACTTTAGCAATGCCTCGCCATGAGTTTTTGTCCTAACTTTAGGTATCATTGAAAAACCAGTACCAGAGGACCTCAGGGTCCGCGAGGGTCGATATGGTGAAAGCAGATCAAATAAATAAGAAGGACCAAGACCATTAAGAGTTTTATAAACTAATAAAAAGAACTTTAAAATCAATTGTAAAACTCACAGGGAGCCAATGCAATGATTCTAAAACAGGCATACTGTAATATGTTCCCTCTTTCTGGTTTTTGTCAGTACACGAGATGCTGAATTCTGTAATAGTTGTAAGTTACTGATCATCTTTTTAAGAAGACCAGAAAGAAGAGTATTGCAAAAATCAATATGACTGGAAATAAAAGCATGCATTAGCGTCTCTGTGTTTTCGAGAGAGAGAGAGAGAAACAGGTGGACTCTGGCAATATTACCACCAGAGTAGTGGCCTAGTTGACACAACCGGGAGGTCATGGGTTCAAGGCCCGGCCAGGTCATACCAAAGACCATATAAAAATGGTACTTCTTGCAATCTAGCTTGGTGCTCAGCATAATAGAATGGGGGAAGGAAAAGTTGTTTGTGACAGTGCCTTGCATGACAGCGACCTCTCTGATTCTAGATGTGATTAACATTGTAGAGAGGAGAAACATAATTTCGTTCTACTGTACATGATTGAGTCTATGGATTGAATGACAATAAAGTCGGCTTCTTTAGATGATAAAATCCAGTTTTTAAAATATTATTAACGTGGAATAAAACTAAACTCGGAGCAAAAAATAACCCCCAGGTTTTTAACTTGTTTTGATGAAATAAAAGACAATGTTTGTAATTCTGACTATCCTGCAGAGGGCTAACAACCTACCCAGGAGAAACCTACTTTGTTACAAAACCAATCAGAAGATACCGGACTGCCCATTTTAGAATTGGACCCCAGTATGCCCCCGGCCAATGAGTACGGACTGACCTTCATCGCAGCACCCGTGTTGTCATGTGGAACGTCCAGACATTCCTTCATTCTGGAGCTGCCACACTGCTGTCCGGAGAGCTCGCCCACTACAACATCACCATAGCGGGTCTCTGCGAATCACGGTGGCAAAGCAGTGGCGAAACCATTGTAGGTGATTACTGTTTCATCTGGAGCAGCCCTGAGATGCGGACGGGCCTCTATGGTGTGGCACTTGCCATGCCAAAGCCCATCCGCAAGTCACTCATCAGCTGGATACCGGTGATGAGCAACAGACTACTTTCGGCCCACTGCTTTCTTCACCAGCATGGAAAGATGACAGTTATTGTCGCCTAAGCCCCCACTGATGTTGCAGATGAAGAAGAGAAGGATGCTTTCTTTGACCAGCTTCATCAGGTTGTTGGACAGGTTCCACCGCACAACATCACCATCATTCTTACCAATGCCAACACTACCCTCTCCTCCGGAGATCTGCTCCCAGCCAGTCTCTCGGTCCACCTATCGGCACCACCTTTGCCGACCCATCTACAAACAACAATGGTAACCGTCTCCTTCTGCTCTGTCTCTCCTACAGTCTCTGCATAGCCGACACCTGGTTTCCTAAGAAACTCATCCATCACTGGACTTGGTACAGCCCGGATGGCAGAACCTGAAAGGCCCTCAACCACATCATCATCTTCCGCTGCTGGAAGTCATTTATGACAAACTGCCATGTGTTCAGAGGAGCAGAGCTTGGTAACACTGACCATCGCCTGCTGAGTTACGCAGCTTAAGCTGAAGCTACGGGCCAATCCACCTGCCAAGTGCCAGTCCCGCCTGGACTAATCCCAGCTCTGTGATCCCTACATCGCCACTGAGTTCCGATGTTCTATCAACAACCGCTTCAGTGCCCTGGCCATGGACAAAGTGGGCGACTGGGAGATTTTCAAGAAAAACATCATCCAGTCTGCCCGCAATGCCCTGAGAAGTTCACAATCTTCCCCAAAATGTCCTTGGATCTCTCGGAAGACTCTGGACATCATCAACCATTGCCGAGAGGCCCACCTCCGAGGCGACCTGATGGAGTACCGCAGATTAAACCATTTACGCAATGTGGCCATTGGAAAGGACAAAGAGAGCTACTGGTCGGAAGAAGCTGAGCGCCTGGAGTTAGCGGCAAGCTATAACAACATGAGCTGCATGTTCAGTATGCTCCACCAAACACACAATGGCCCACACACAAAGACAGCCCCGGTGAAGGACATCAACGGCAATCTCATACCATTGTGACAGACTGCCTTGACCGCTGGAAAGAGCACTTCAGTCACCTTCTGCATCATCCTTCTGCATCATCCCCAATCTCTTAGCCACTGCCAATGCCACTGCTTCCTGTGACTCCTGCAGGATCAATCTAGTCACCCCCGAAGAAGTCGCGGCTGCCCTGACCAAGATAAATAACAGGAAAAGCCCTGAAATTTGTACTATAACCGCTGAAAGGCTGAAGATGGGCGGAAATTGCACAATCCAGTGGTTCACCCACATCATCAATGCATGTTTGAGTGACAGAGCAGCTCCCCAGTGACTGGACCAGGGGAATCATCCTCCCCTTCTGGAAGGGAAAGGGCGACAAACCCATCTGCAGCAATCACAAAGGCATCACCCTTTTGTCCATTCCTGGTAAGCTCTTCACCAGGATCCTCCTCAGTCGTACCCTTCCAGCCATCAGTGACGGCCATCGCCCTCAGCAGGCAGGCTTCATGCCCAACTGCTCAACCTCAGACCACATTTCTGCTGTTCGCCTATTAATAGAGAAGGCCTATGAATTCCACAAGGACCACCATCTCTATATAGCCTTTATAGATCTTAAGGCTGCCTTTGACACCATGGGCCACTCTTCTCTTTGGAGTATCCTGCAGACCCTGGGAGCCCCACCCAAGATTGTAGCCCTGTTTAAGCAGCTCTACAGCAGCTTGGAGAGCTGTGTCTGTGTAAATGGAAAGAAGTCTGGCTGGTTCCCCATCAACAGCGGGGTCTGACAAGGTTGTGTGGCTGCTCTTGATCTCTTCAATTGTGTCATAGACTATCTGATGATCAAGGTCTGTGAGCAGGTCCCTGGCTTGCAGTTTGGCAACTACCATCTGGCTGACCTTGAATATGCTGATGACACCATCCTGTTCAGCCCATCTTACGGTCAGCTGAGAGATGCTCTAGCTGTCTGCCATGAAGAGGCAGCAAAGCTGGGCCTTCAGGTGAGCTGGACGAAGACTAAGCTAATGCATATCGGTGACGGACTGGACCCATGTCCGTTACAGCCTGGGAATGATGCCATCGAGTCTGTCAATTCCTTTGTGTATCTGGGCTCCACGGTGACCAACAACGGGGACATAAAACCAGAGATCAACCGCAGACATGGCCTCGCTGCATCAGCGGTGCAGGCACTATGGCAACCTCTCTGGTGTCATTGTTCAATCTCTTGAAAGACGAAACTCAGCATATACAATGCATCAGTCCTCTCCATCCTACTCTATGGGTCAGAGGCATGGCCACTGAATAAGACTCTGGCCTCGAGAAGGTTTGATAGTTGGGCCCTCAGAACCATCGAAAACATTAGGATGGCCCCAGCGCACTTCTAATGATGTGCTCCAAGCCCGCACACATCAGCCTGCTGCATCCCACCTTATTACACAGCAGCGTAACTGCTGGTTTGGCCATATCCACCACCTCCCAACAGAATACCTGACAAAAGCCATCCTCATGTTCGACCCCAGGGCCTCAGGGTGGAAAAGACCTCGGGGCAAGCCATACACCAGATGGTTCAATGTGGTGGAGAGGAACCTCCAACAGCTCTGAGTCGCTGTTGACGACGCAGAGGAGCTGACCCAAAACCGGCAATGTTGGCACACACTGGTTAACCTGATTGGCTCTACACATGGTGATGGCCCCCAGCCCTCACCCCACAGGAGTAGTAAGTAAGTAACTTTGGTTAAAGTTTCTTTCTCTGACCTTCAGGACCAATAACTAAAACTTAAGTTTTGCCCTGGTTGAGCTGTAGGAAATTCTCTGTCATCCAGGACTTAATGTCTAAAATTCAGTTAAAAAGGACATCAAGTGGTGCTGGGTCATCAGGAGACTCGGAAATGTAAAGCTGGGTATCATCAGCATAACTGTGGAAACTAATTCTGTGTCTTCTGATGACATTGCCTAGTGGCAGCATGTACAAACATGAAAAGCACTTGGAGAGGGCAGACCTCCGCCAAGTGCCACAGATCCCCCCCATACAGTGTTTGTGTGTACGTTTTCAGATTCCTTGACCATGAAAACATATGACTAGCAATTGGATTGACAATGATAGGATTAGTGGTTCAGTAGTTATTCACGAAAATGGCATTTTCCGTAATGGCGGCCACAGTTCCCCCCATACAGTGTTTGTGTGTACGTTTTCAGATTCCTTGACCATGAAAACATATGACTAGCAATTGGATTGACAATGACAGGATTAGTGGTTCAGTAGTTATTCACGAAAATGGCATTTTGCGTAATGGCGGTTTTCTTCTGGACGGTGATCCAGATCACCACCAAAATGTAATCATCTGTAGGATACCCCATTTCTGACAATCTGTGAAAATTTCATGAAAATCCGTCCATAACTTTTTGAGTTATCTTGCTAACAGACAAACAAACAGACAGACAAACCAACGCCGATGATCACATAACCTCCTTGGCGGAGGTAATTAAAAAGGATTGGACCTAAAATCGAACCTTGGGGAACACCACAATCCATATTGTATCTTTTTGATGACGAGTGTTCACTCAGGGTGACTTAAAATTCTCTGCCACTGAGGTAGGATTTAATCCAGTTAAAAACAGTGTCTGAGAGGACGATCATATTGCGCTGTTTCAAAGAATATCTGTCAAATGCTGCGCTTAAATCCAATAAGACCAGGACCGAGAGCATGCTCTCATCCATGTTAATTCTAAGATCATTTAAAACCTTGATTAGGGCCATCTCAGCACTGTGATTTGACCGAAAACCAGATTAAAATGTCTCGTACAAATCATGAGTTTTCATAAAATCATTTAGATAGATAGATAGATAGATAGATAGATAGATAGATAGATAGATAGATAGATAGATAGATAGATAGATAGATAGATAGATAGTTTATTTCAAACACAAAAATATAACAAATACAAGCAAATGGCAAATGCAATAAAGTAACATTATACACTGTTCGAAAGGGAGAAGGAAGAAGTGAACACTTATTAATTCCATCTCCTCTTTTCCATAGATACACCCATGTGAATTTTATACAAATTACCACCTTTAAGACCCCAAGTAAACAATTTACTGTATTTTTTACAAATCAACATTAACACCCATCCATTCTAACATACAATGATGTCCATACAACAAAACCAGCCTCAAACAACACAGATATACACAGTGCTGTCCTACCCACCATTCCATAGTGTCCCATAATATCCCAGAGTGAACATAATGAATCGTACATATAACTACTACCCTTCTAACATATACCCTTTCAGCAAATGATGCTTATACCTCTTTTTGAATTGATTTCTGTTTGTACATAGTTTCAGTTCCGGCTCTAGACTGTTCCACAAATCCACCCCACAGACAGATATGCACATACTTTTCTTGGTTGTACGTATCTTGGGTTTTGTAAAGTTTAAGTCTCCCCTCAAATTATGATCATTGTCTCTTTTTTTAAATATTTTTTGTATATTAGTTGGTAGTTGATTATTAATTGCCCTGTACATTACTTGTGCTGTCTTAAATTTAACTAAATCGATGAACTTTATGACATGTGACTTTAAGAACAACGAATTGGTATGGTCTCTATATCCTGCATTGTTTATTATCCTTATAGCTCTTTTTTGTAATGTGCATATTGACTGTAGGTTGGTTTTGTAGGTGTTTCCCCAGACTTCTACACAGTAGTTAAGATAAGGTAAAAACAGTGAATTGTACAATAAGACCAATGATTTATAGTCCAAGAAGTGTCTTGTCTTCCCCAGTATGCCTATACATTTTGCTAATTTGGCCCGGATGTGACTGATGTGAGGTTTCCAGCAGATTTTATTGTCAAGCGTCACCCCCAGGAACTTATTTTCCTGTACTGTTTCTATTCTGGTATCATCTATCGTTACCATTATTTCATGATTTATTTTATAATTTCCAAACAACATAATCTTTGTTTTTTTTAGATTTAGAGATAATTTATTTTTGTTGAACCACTGCGTTAATTTTTTCATTTCAGTTGTGACCACCTCTAAAACCTGCTGCAAATTCTCACCAGTGCAGAGGATATTTGTGTCATCCGCAAACAAAATAAATTTCAGAATTTTTGATACTTGGCATATGTCATTTATATATAAAATAAAGAGTTTGGGTCCCAAAACTGACCCCTGGGGCACACCACAAGTGATGTCCATGAAGGGTGATTTGTGCTCTCCAATTTGTACAAATTGTTGTCTGTTACTTAAATAACTTTCCACCCAACTCAGTCCAACCCCTCTTATCCCATACCTTTCCAGTTTCCTTAGTAGTATTCTGTGGTCAATGGTGTCAAAAGCTTTCTTTAAATCTATAAATACTCCTACAGCAACATTTTTTTTATCTATACAACTAGTAATTTCTTCTATAAGTTCGATCAGTGCCAAAGATGTAGATTTATCTGCTCTAAAACCATACTGGCTATCTGTAAGGAGGTTGTGTTTTTCAGTGAAATCATCCAGTCTCTTAGTGAAGATTTTTTCAAGTATTTTGGAGAATTGTGAGAGTAAAGAGACTGGCCTGTAATTTGGGAAACAATGACTGTCTCCTGTTTTGTATAGAGGTATTACTTTTGCTATTTTCATTTTGTCTGGAAATGTACCAGTTTGAAATGACAGGTTACAGATGTGGGTGAGTGGCTTAACAATTCCCTCAATTACTTTTTTCACTATTGTCATGTCAATTTCATTCCAGTCCGTTGATTTTTTGTTCTTAAATTTACTCACAGTCTCGATAATTTCCTTTTCAGTAACTGCACCCAAAAAGATTGTGTTTGGATTTCTATCTTCTATTTCATTCACAGAACCACTGTAGTTTGTTTCTGGTGTCACTATTGATTTTGCTAATTCAGGACCAACGTTTACAAAAAATTTATTGAAACCACTGACCACATCGTCCATATTATTTATCAAATTGCCATTTTCGATAAAATATTCTGGATAATTTGCATTCTTAGGACGATTACTAATAATCCCATTGAGTACTTGCCATATTCTTTTTATGTTATTTTTGTTATCCTCTAGTATTCTGTTGTAATATTCTTTCTTACAGGTCCTCATTATAGTAGTAAGCTTATTTTTGTATCTTTTATATTTGATCTCAGCTTCCACCCTTCTGCATTTAATGAATTGTTTATATAATGTATTCTTCTTTTTACATGCATTTATTAACCCCTTGGTGACCCAAGGAATATTTTTTTTTTTGTTGTCTGTCACTGTATTGTTTTATAGGACAGTATTTATTGTACAATGATTGAAATGTTTGTAAAAATTTATCATATGCTCTATTTATGTCATTTTCATCATAAACTATCTTCCAATCTTGTATTAATAATTCCTTTGTCAGTAAATGCATTGATTCTTCGGTTCTTATTCTTTTATATTTAATATTTTTGGTATACTTTTTCTTCCTATAATCACATTGATAGACAACAAAAATCGGCAGGTGGTCACTGATATCATTCAATAAAAGCCCACTCCTGATATTATTTTCCATAATGTTTGTGAATATAATAATATTTAATAATAATAATAATATAATGTTTATGAATATTTAACTGGTTAAAAACTACTTTCTCTAAAATTTTACTGAAAATGGAAGGTTGGACACTGGTCTGTAATTGCTCAGTACTTCAGTGTCTAAATTATTTCTCTTCAGAACGGGCTTGACAATGGCTGTCTTAAAAGCACTAGGAAAAACTCCTGTCTGAAGAGAATAATTTAAAATGTTAAGAACATCATCAACTAAAAAGCTACAAATGGATTTTAAAAAATGATGTAGGAATTGGATCTAAAAGGCAGGTTGCTGGTTTTAACTGGGAAATAACCTTCTCCAGCACCTTAGCATCAACCAGGTCAAAACTGTCCAGTGTTTCCCCACATAAAAACAAAGGTTCAGCTGTATTAAAAGCAGTTGGTTGTAACAGACTAATAGCTGACCTTATAGTTTTTATTTTACTGCTGAAGTGAGCTGTAAATTCCTCACATTTGGAATCTGTAGACATCGTGCTAGACATGTTAAAAACCAGGTTTATTACCTCCGCCAAGGAGGTAATGTTTTTACCGGGGTTTGTCTGTCTGTATGTCTATTTGTTACCAACATAACTCAAAAAGTTATGAACGGATTTTGATGAAATTTTCAGGAAAGGTGTGTAATGGAACGGGGAACAGATGATTAGATTTTGGTGATGATCTGAGAATACATACCTCCATCAATGGCTTTGTTTGTATTTGTGCAGCAGGATTACACAAAAACTACTGGATGGATTTGGATGAAATTTTCACCAGAGGTGGTTTTTGGGCTAGAAAGGAACCCATTATATTTTGGTGATGATCTGAGAATGCATACCTCAGCCAAGGCTCTTATCTTCTTACAGTGTGTTAGCAACAATACTCCAAAACTGATGGACAGACTTTGATACAATTTTCACCACAAGTGGCTATAGGCCTACACACAAACCCATTACATTTTGGAGGGGATCCATGACAAACGGAAGGAGCCTTGGCGGAGGTATGTGCTCTATGAGTGCTTTTCTAGTTATCTGATCAATTATTGAAAAAAAAAAGTTTTGGGGTTACTGTGATTATTGTTGATGAGTTTGGAAAGATGTGCCTGTCTTGCTTTTGTTATTGCTTTATTGTAGGTGGTAAGTTGATTTTTAAAATTTGGAGGTTAATTACCAAGGAAGGAGGTAATGTTTTCGGTAGCGTTGGTTGGTTGGTTGGTTTGTCTGTTACCAACATAACTCAAAAAGTTATGAACGGATTTTGATGAAATTTTCAGGAAACATGTGTAATGGCATGGAGAACATATGATTAGATTTTGGTGATGATCTGAGAGTACATACCTCCACCAAGGGCTTTGTTTGTATTTGTGCAGCAGGATCACAAAAAAACTACAGGATGCATTTGGATGAAATTTTCACCAGAGGTGCTTCTTGGGCTAGAGAGGAACCTGTTATGTCTGGGAGTGGTGTAAGAAACTGACAGAGAGCGTCTTGCTGGGAACACGAACTTTATTACATAAAACCTTAGTGGTGGTGCAGAGTGTCATCGGTTGGCAGGCCAAGTGCCGAAAAACGAGAAGAGAGGCTGCAAAATAGCCGTCCCTTGCATTTATAAGTTTGGCGTGATAACGTCACTGAGCAGCCGTGCCATCACGCCGACAGTGACCAAACCTGTGGTTTTACAACACCACATTCACCACCCCCCCTTCCTTGGAAAAGGAGAGAAACGTTATTGATTTACCCTCCCCAATTTGGTAATTGTAAAACCCCAGAACTAGCTAGAGCCAGCAGGTGGACTACTGCATGGTCCAGTATGGCTGAGTGGTTTATTACGCCACTTCTGTTGGCAGCTGCACCCCCAGCTAAACCCGTCCTTTTTTTATTGAGGAAGGCAGTTCAGTTCAAGGGGCCCTGAGGTGAGCCCGTGGTGGATGCGCCCCTGGAGGTGCAGAGGCCCACGGACTGGGATCGTCTTCTTCGAAACCAGAGTCCGGGTCCCACACCATGCGAGTCGACTCCTGCATAGCCATGTCATCTGGGGCAGCTGCTTGAACTTAGCGAAGACGGTTGGCGTGCCACACGAACCATCTGCCAGCTGGAAGATCACTGGCCCCAGCTGTGCGGTGATCTTGATGGGTGCCAGTAGTGGTGGAGACGGTGTTGAGGCTGACTGTGGGTCCGGGTGTTCCAGTCTGTGGACCCAAACCCAGTCCATCACTGTGAGCAGCGCTCTGTTCGGCTGCACTCAGTGTCATAGTTGTGGTGGTGTGGCTCTCACGTTTGCTGTGGGACGTCCACCAGCTTGTGGTGATTCTGCTGTATCCTGTTGGGTCATGGACTCTTCATCCCGCTGCTCAGCGGCAACTCCTGGAGGCTGATGCCAGGTGCGGATTTGAAAGCAGTCCGGTGGCTCTACAGTGTTTCACTGAATCGTGGACCCTTCATCCTGCAGCTCAGCGGCGGCTCCTGGAGGCTGATGTCGGGCATGGATTTGGAAGGTGTCTGCTGGTTCTGCTATGTTTTGTTGGGTCGTGGACTCTTCGTTCTGCAGCTCAGCGGTGGCTCCTGGAGGGTGGTGCCGGGTGTGGATTCGGAAATAGTCCAGCCTCTTTTCCCCCTCTCCTGGGAAGTCTGGTCATGGTGATGTGTTGTTGTCGCCGTTGATAGAACCTGCACCGGGTTGTTGTGTCCCGGGGTTCCCGAGAGACACGGGCTCCCTCTCCTGCAGCTCTGCAGTGACTCCCTGAGGCTTATGCTGGGCGAGGATCTGAGGCGAGTCCGGTCGCTGCCCCTTCTCCGAGCAGGAATGTGCTCTGGATTGGCATTGCTCTGCTGGATCCTGCTGGGCTGTGAACTCTCTATCCTGCAGCGCTGTGGTGGCTCCTGGAGGCTGATGCCGGGCAAGGATGCGAGATGATTCCGGCTTCTACCCCCTCTCTCCTGGTGCTGACTGTGGTCGCGGTGATGTGTCGCTGTTGCCGGCGAAGGGACGGGCACCGGGTTGTCGTCGTTCACCAGGGTCCCCTTTGGCCATGAACTCCCTCTCCTGCAGCTCTGTGGCAGCTCCCTGAGGCTCATGCAGAAATTTTTCTGTACCCTTCCCCAGCTTTAGGCCTCAAGACAATCCTGTCTCAGAGGTCTACAGACAATTCCTTTGACCTCATGCTTGGTTTGTGCTCTGGCATGCACTGTCAACTGTGGGACCTTATATGGACATGTGTGTGCCTTTCCAAATCATGTCCAATCAACTGAATTTACTACAGGTGGACTCCAATTAAGCTGTAGATACATCTCAAGGATGATCAGTGGAAGCAGGATGCACCTGAGCTCAATTTTTCAGCTTCATGGCAAAGACTGTGAATGCTGATGTACACGTGATTTCCTAGTCTTTATTTTTAATAAGATAAGATAAGATAAGATAAGATAAGCCTTTATTAGTCCCACAACGGGGAAATTCCAGGATTGCAACAGCACAGGGATAGCAACACTCAGAGCAACAATCAGAAGGCAAGAAAAAAAAAAAAAAAAAACAAGCAAGCAAGAGCAGCTAATATACATATGTACGTATTACTATAAAATATATATATATACACACACACACAGACACACAGTGCAGAGCATTGTAGCTGGATGGAATAAATATATGAATATATGAACACACAGTGCAGAGCGTTGTAGCTAGATGGAATAAATATGTAAATATATAA
Organism: Pholidichthys leucotaenia; assembly: GCA_020510985.1. Taxonomy (NCBI): domain Eukaryota; kingdom Metazoa; phylum Chordata; class Actinopteri; order Cichliformes; family Pholidichthyidae; genus Pholidichthys; species Pholidichthys leucotaenia. The sequence continues at coordinate 329,248,118 of CM035844.1, read as the reverse complement.
ACACCCACAGTACGGAGCATTGCAGCTAGGTGGAATAAATATGCAAGTATATAAACACACACAGTGCGGAGCAATGTAGCTAGATGGAATAATATGTAGATATATAAATATATAAACACACCCAGTGCTGAGCATTGTAGCTAGATGGAATAAATATGTAAATATATAAACACACACAGTGCAGAGCATTGTTGCTAGATGGAATGAAACAGCATAACCGTCTACTTAGTTATCCTACATGGTATGATTATGTGCCCATACATATTCTCACCCTCCATAGCGACCGGTAAGTTCCTAGTTGTATGCCGGAGGGGACCATTGTGTAAGTCTATTGCATCTTTTGCATTCAAAAAAACTATTAGTTTGTTACGTCTTTTTGCTATCTCTGCGAGCAGCCCTGCTTAGGTTGTACAGTCTGACAGCCGTTGGTAGGAAGGACCTACGAAACCTCTTGGTTGTGCACCTGGGATGATGTAGTCTGCTGCTAAATGAGCTCCTCAGTGCATCCAGTATGTCCTGCATAGGGTGGAACTCGGACTCCAGCAGAGATGACAGTTTAGCCACCGTCCTTCTCTCTCCTATCTCCTCCATCGGATCAAGGCGCTGCCCCAGGACAGAGCTAGCTTTCTTAATCAGTTTGTTCAGTCTCTTCCTATCGGCTGCAGTAATGCCACTGCCCCAGCAGACCACTCCAAAAGTGATGGCTGATGCCACCACCGTGTCATAGAATGACTTCAGCAGCGCCCCTTGTACACCAAAAGACCTGAGTCTCCTCAGCAGGAACAGCCTGCGCTGTCCCTTCTTGTAGAGTGCATCAGTATTGTGTGACCAGTCTAGTTTATTGTTCAGATGAATACCCAGGTACTTATAGGATGTCACCATCTCGATGTCTGTTCCCTGTATATTTACTGGTACTGTGAGGGGCTGCCCATGCCTGCGGCAGTCCACCACCAGCTCCTTAGTTTTCCTCGCGTTGATCTGGAGGCAGTTCCGATGGCACCAGTCCACGAAGTCCTGGATAAGCCCTCTGTACTCAGCTTCATCTCCATTGGAGATGAGGCCAACGATCGCAGAGTCATCAGAGAACTTCTGTAGATGGCAGTGTGTTGTGTTGTGTGAGAAGTCCGCAGTATAAAGAGTGAACAGGAAGGGAGCCAGCACCGTTCCCTGGGGGGCCCCCGTGCTACTGATGATCGTGTCGGACACACAGTCCCGGGTTCTCACAAACTGAGGCCGGTTCGTGAGGTAGTCCAGGATCCATGATGACAGGTGCTGGTCCACCCCTGCGCGCAGCAGCTTGTCCTTCAGGATCATCGGTTGGATGGTGTTGAAAGCACTGGAGAAGTCAAAGAACATGATCCTCACCATATTCCCGGGCTTCTCCAGGTGGGACAGAGAACGGTGAAGGAGGAAGATCACCGCATCCTCCACCCCAATGCCATGCTGGTAGGCGAACTGGAGTGGATCCATCGCTGGTTCCACCAGGGGGCGGAGGTGAGCAAGGAGCAGTCTCTCCAGGGTCTTCATCAAGTGGGACGTCAAGGCCACCGGTCTGTAGCTGTTCAGGTCTTTGGGGTGGGAAGTTTTTGGTACAGGTACCACACAAGATGTTTTCCACAGCTGTGGTACCCTCCCCAGTTTCAGGCTCATGTTGAAGATATACGTCACAATCCCACACAGCTGGTCTGCACAGGACTTGAGGAGCTTTGCGCTGATGCCGTCCGGTCCCGGCGCCTTCCTCGCCTTGATCTTCCTCAGCTCCGTCCTCACCTGGGTCCTGGTCAGGGTCAGGATGGGGGGCTGTGTGTTGGGAGTGGGGGGGTGTTGGTGGAGTGGGGAGTGGGCAGCAGGACTTGATTTCTTTAGAGGCAGCAGTGGTTGTTGTGCAGTCAGGGGGGAGGGCGGTTGGTCAAATCTATTGAAAAACAGATTCAGGTTGTTCGGCCCCCTGTGGCCTGGGGGGAGGTATTCTGGAGCCCCGAGATGGTTTTGAGGTTTCTCCAGACCCCGCTGATGTCGCTCTGTTGCAGCTTGTCCTCCATCTTCTTCCTGAAGCTGTCCTTGCCTTCTCTGATCTTTCTCCTCAGCTCCCTCTGTACGGACTTCAGCATCTCCCTGTTCCCTGACCTGAAGATCCTCTTCTTCTCTCTCAGAAGTGTTTTTATCTCAGGGTTGATCCAGGGTTTGTTGTTTGAGTGACGCCGTATGGTCTTGGTGGGAACGGATTTGTCCACACAGAAGCTGAGGTAGCCCGTGAAGGTGTGAATGAGGCCATCGATGTCCTCACCATGTGGATCGCAGAGCTGCTTCCAGGCGGTGGCTTCAAAACAGCCCTTTAGGGTGTCCATTGTCTCCTCAGACCATAACTCCACAGTGTGCATGGCCGGAGGTTGTCTGTGCACTAGGGGTTTGTACACCGGCCGGAGATGAACCAAGTTGTGATCCGATCTCCCGAGTGGGGGGAGTTGTGATGAGGTGTACGCCTCCTTAGTGTTTGCGTAGAATAAATCCAGTGTTTTATTGTCTCTAGTGTGGCATGTGACATACTGGGTGAACGTGGGTAGAATGGGAGACAGTGAAACGTGGTTGAAATCGCCTGAGATGAGGAGAAGAGCATCTGGGTGTTCTGTCTGCAGCCTGCTGGTTACTGAATGGATGACGTCACGTGCTGTCCCAGCGTTCGCCGTCGGATTTGCATAAACAACAATGCAGATCACGTGTGAGTGTTCTCTCGGGAGATATGTAGGCCTCATGCTAACAGCTAGCAACTCAATGTCTTTGCTGCAGTGTTGTTGTTTAACAGTGATATGTCCCGGTCTGCACCAGTTGTTGTTAACATACATTATCACTCCACCGCCCCTAGCCTTGCCACTGTCTGGTGTTCGGTCAGCTCGTATCATGTGAAAACCCTCCAGCTCAATGTTAGCATCTGCTGCTAGTTCAGTTAGCCACGTCTCAGTAAACAAAAGGAGAGAGCACTCCCGGTATGTGCTATCATAACGGGAGATAGCCGCTAGCTCATCTAACTTTCCCAGTATCGACCGTACATTTCCCATGACAACAGATGGAAGGGAGGGTCTGTACCTTATATTTTTTGTCCTCCGCCTTACTCCAGCCCGGCAGCCGCGGCGTTTTCGCCTCAGTTCTCTCGGTATGTCGAGTTTTTCCAATGGGACCGGGTGGCGGTTGAATGCTAGCAGCTGTTCTCTGCTGTATCGTATCCTGCTATAAACAGTGGCTCCGTCCACCGGCTCAGGAGACATTTAGGACGATCTGTGTGTCCGTGATATAAGTGGGGTGAAAAAAAAAGACGGATCAAAAGAGAGAGGAAGGGAAAAAGTCTCGGAATCGAGCCGCTGTTGCAAAAGGCAGCCTACTCGTGTGGCGCCGAGAGAAAAAAAAAAAATAAATAAATAAATAAATAAATAAATAAATTTGCAAAAATCTCAAGAAAATTTTCACATTGTCATTATGGGGTATTGTGTGTAGAATTTTGAGGGAAAACGTGAATTTAATCCCTTTTGGAATAAGGCTGTAACATAACAAAATGTGGAAAAAGTAAGGCGCTGTGATTACTTTCCAGATGCACTGTATCTACACCATGGTAGAACAGTTTAAATAAACCTCCAATGCTTCTAGCCTTCCTTCCATCTGGTTTCTTGAACACACAGTATATCTATCTTTCTTCTCTCCATCATGTCAACCAACTATCTGCCATTACCAGTCATGGTCCCTACATGACTGAGGGAGTGTGGAGGTCTGGTGGAGAAGACCTAGGCCACAGAGTTCCTCTGTAACGCTCTGATCCAAGACATAATGTTTGGTCTTATTCCTTATCTCCAGAAGGCTGTGGCGACTGTAGCTTGTGCGCAGCATCATATATGGACATATAATCTTTTAAACTGATTTAAAACTGAGTCCACAGAAGGGCCAATTTTAACTTTTCTTTTCATTTGTGACTTCTCACACCCTCCCCCTCAAACCAAAACAGACACACAATGGATGTTGTTCACCCCTGCTGGACCTTTCAGGACAGTTCAAAACAAAGCGTGGGTCAGCAGGAATTCTGTCCAGTACCCAGCAGCAGCCATCAGGGACAGGAGCTGTGTTTACACCTCTGTCAACACTGACTGACCTGTGAGGGATTCTTGGACTTACACCTGTCTGATTTTTTTTTAATCTTCTAAACTGAAGCAAGAAGTTTTTGAGATTCAAGAAAAGTGGAAAAGCATTCTTCTGGACTGTTGAGGTAGGATGCTGCCAAAAGGAACAATGATTTAGACTGTCTAACCCTCTGTAGTTTAGTAGACACAGACAGTAGGTGATTTGAAGGGGGATGTGGGTGCTATCCCCCTTGTTAGCAAAATGACCCAAAGTCATCATGGCAACCCCCCCCCCCCATCCCTGTAAATCAAAGGGGGGAGGGGGACAATCCTGGCCCAGTCTGGAAAAAGAACTGTCTCTCTAGAATCATCTTCATCCTTCCTCTCATGTTATAGAACTAAATTAAGTGACTTTGACTCACCAATTCTAAGAGAAAATCTTATAAATTTGCAATTTTTTTTCTCATAAATTTGTGAATTTTCTCTTGCAAATTTGCAACTATATCCTCAAAATTTTTACAACTTTTTTCTCAAAAATTTGCCACTTTTTCTCACAAATTTGTGACTTTTCTCTTGCAAATGTACATTTTTCTTTAAAATGTGCAACTTTTTCATGTAAAATTTCAACCTTGGCCTCATAAATTTGCAACTTTTCTCATCAATTTGTGATTTTTCTCTTGCAATTTTACATTTTTCTATAAAATTTGTAACTTTTTCATATAAATTTTCAATTTTTTCTTATCAGTTTGCAACTTTACTCATCAATTTGTGCTTGTACTCTTGCAACTTTACATTTTTCTGTAAAATTTGCATTTTGTGTAAATGTTCAACCTTTTTGTAATTTGAAATTTTCTCATCAATTTCTAAATTTTTTTTTGCAAATTTGCAACTTTTTCTTCATAAATGTCCAACTTTTTTCTCATAATTTGTAATTTTTCTATTGCAATTTATGTTTTTCTATGAAATTTGCAACTTTTTGTGTAAATTTTAGATTTTTCTTTTAAATTAACTTTTTATACTCCCAAATTTGCAACTTTTTACTCATAAATTTGTTATTTTTCTCTTCTAAATTTACAATTTTTTATAAAATTTGCATTTTTTTCATGAAATTTTTCATCCTTTTCCTCAAAAATTTGCAACTTTTTCTCATAAATGTGCAACTTTTTCTTCAAAATTTTTGCAACTTTTTTCTCAAAAATTTGCAACTTTATTCTAATAAATTTTTGATTTTTCTCTTCCAAATTTACATTTTTCTTTAAAATGTGCAACATTTTTCATGAAAATTTTCAACCTTTGCCTCATAAATTTGCAACTTTTCTCATCAATTTGTGATTTTTTTCTCTTACAAATGTGTATTTTTCTGTAAAATTTGCATATTTTGTGAAAATTTTGAACCTTGTAAATTTGCAAGTTTTCTCATAAATTTGTGACTTTGTTTTGCAAATTTGCAACTTTTTCCTTATAAATGTAGAACTTTTTCTCATAAATTTGTAATTTTTCTATCGCATGTAAAATTTTTCAGCTTTTTTCATGTAAATTTTTATAAATGTTTTCATAAATTTGCAAATTTTGTTCTCAAAAATTTCATAAATTTGCAACTTTTTTCCTCATAAATTTCTCTTTCAAATTTACATTTTTCTGTAAAATTTGCAACTTTTTCATGCAAATTTTCAGCCTTTTCCTCATAAATTTGCTACTATTTCTCATGAATCTGCAACTTTTTTCCTCAAAGATTTGCAACATTTTTCTCATCAGTTTGTGTTTGTTTTGTTTTTTTCTTTGCAAATTTGTGCGTTGATTCAGATTTGTTTGTGACTGCATCACGATGCATCGGAAAAATTATCTCCCCCACCCCTAAAAATAACTGATTAAATAAGCAAACAAATCACCATCTGCCACTTATCGATGAGTTCCTTTTCGTGGAGCAAGTCAGATTTGCTCAACAAGACATGAAGTTGGCTTTTTACTTATGAAGTTAAACCTTGGTAATCAATCAGTCAATCAATTAAACTTTATTTGTATAGCACCTTTCAAACACTGGGTGTTGTGCAAAGTACTTTACATAGATAAAAACAGTAGACAAATTTAAATACATATATTTACACGATACATCCCAACCCTCCCATACACACACACACACACACATCCATCAATAGTGTAAAATATTAAACTAGCATCTCTTTTTTATATTTATCTTTGCCGCTGGTTGCATGCACTGCACTGCCAAACTTTTACTCTGAACGTGTTGCTGCACCACACATTTTGTTTTTTTCCAGTGGCCTTTGCTACCAGTGGCTAATGACTAACTGGCTACAGCAAACAATTCCCCCACCTCATGACAATAAACAGAAAAAAGCAGCAAATTCCTTTTTAAGATAGATTAATACAGCCAAATTGTATTGTTATGGAACAATTTTGACTCGGTTGTGATGTGATTTGCATCAGCTGGTTCTTCTGTGATATTGCTTAATGAAAGGGAAAGAAGTGAAGCCTTCTGAGATTTGTAATACTTGGCTATATAAAGTCATTGTTTCCTGATTAAAAAAATGCAGTGAAGTTGTTGATATTTGACTGCATTTGTGTTCTCACCAGACGGAAAATGTCTTTGAAGAGACGGCTGCTGTCCATGTTCTTGTGTTGTGTTTACTGCCTGGCCTCGCTCTTCTGCCTCCATCCACACCGCAACAACTGCTTCTCAGTCGGAGCTCGGTGAGTCTGTGTGCATTGTCCAGGAACCACTAAAACCACCTGAGAACACCACATGTTCACCCAGTTCTCATTTCTGAGGTGTCAGTTGGTGCCTTCCCCTTAGGATGTTTTCACACCTGAAACTCTACACCAATGTCCGGACCAATGTTCATATTTTTCTTACATTTTCTACATCTGGTCAGGTTAGGTTTGGTTTGCAAGATGTCAGTAGAAGCAAGACAGAGTACATTTGCGTGGAAGAGAAGGGAGCAGGTGTAACAGTGAAGATGTAAGGAGCAGAGGTAGTGAAGGTTGATGAGTTTAAATACCTGGGGTCAACCATCCAATGCAATGGAAAAAGCACAACAGCGATGAAGAAGAGAGGATGCAGTGGGTGTAGATGAATGTCAGGGGTGATTTGAGACATAAGAATAGCAGCTAGAGTGAAAAATAAGATTTACAAGATGTAGTGAGACCTGCTATGAAGTATGGTTTGGAGACGGTGGCGCTGACAAAAAGACAGGAGGCGGAGCTGGAGGTGGAATAGTTGAAGATGCTAAGATTGTCATTGGGAATGACTAGGAGGGACAGGATTAGAAATGAGCATGTCAGAGGAACAGCTCAGGTTGAGTGATTTGGAGACAAAGTAAGTGAGACAAGACATTTTCTGCATAAGAAAGACATTCACTGAGGCTCGTATTATAGTGACTTTGCGAGAACTCTCCTGTAGTCTCAAGCATCTTGTTGCAACTGATGCTCTGACAGACTGCTTCAGCACTACAGACTGGGACACTTTCAGGCATGCAGCCACTCACAATGGATACACCAACATAGAGGAGGGCACTGAGGTTGTAGCATACATAGCTCCAGTGGATATAAAAAAGTCTACACACCCCTGTTCAAATGCCAGGTTTTTGTGATGTAAAAAATGATACCAAGGTATATCATTTCAAAACTTTTTCCATCATTAATGTGACCTATAACCTGCACAACACCCTATTGAAAAACAAACTGAAATCTTTTAAGGGGAAAAATAAAAAATAAAAAACCTACAATAACCTGTTTGCATAAATATGCACACCCTCTTTTAACTGGGGATGTGGCTGTGTTCAGAATTAACCAATCACATTCAAACTCATGTTAACTGGGAGTCAGCACACACCTGCCACCATTTAAAGTACCTGTGATTAACCCCAAATAAAGTTCAGCTGTTCTAGTAGGCTTTTCCTGACATTTTTGTAGTCACATCTTACAGCACTAGCCATGGTCCGCAGAGAGATTCCAAAGCATCAGAGGGATCTCATTGTTCAAAGGTATCAGTCAGGAGAAGGGTACAAAAGAATTTCCAAGGCATTAAATATACCATGGAACACCGTGAAGACAGTCATCATCAAGTGGAGAAAATATGGCACAACAGTGACATTACCAAGAACTGGAAGTCCCTCCAAAATTGATGAAAAGACAAGAAGAAAACTGGTCAGGGAGGCTGCCAAGAGGCCGACAGCAACATTGAAGGAGCTGCAAGAATTTCTGGCAAGTAGTGGCTGTTTAGTACATGTGACAACAATCTTCCGTCTAGGCTGGCAAGGACAGAAGCCTTATCTTACGAAGAAAAACATCCAAGCCCGGCTACATTTTGCAAAAACACATTTAAAATCTCCCAAATGCATGTGGGAAAATGTGTTATGAAGCCAAGGTTGAACTTTTTGGCCATAATTCCAAAAGGCATACAGTATTTGGCTCAAATGCAATACTGCTCATCACCAAAAGAATACCATACCTACAGTGAAGCATGGTGGTGGCAGCATCATGCTTTGGGGTTGTTTTTCTTCAGCTGGAACTGGGGCCTTAGTCAAGGTGGAGGGAATTATGAACAGTTCCAAATACCAGTCAGTGTTGGCACAAAACCTTCAGGCTTCTGCTAGAAAGCTGAAGATCAAGAGGAACTTCATCTTTCAGCACAACAATGACCCAAAGCACACATCCAAATCAACGAAAGAATGGCTTCAGCAGAAGAAAATTAAGGTTTTGGAATGGCCCAGCCAGAGTCCAGACCTGAATCTGGTCAAGCATCTGTGGGGTGATCTAAAGAGGGCTGTGTACAAGAGATGCCTCACAATCTGACAGATTTGGAGCATTTTTGCAAAGAAGAGTGGGCAAATATTGCCACACCAAGATGTGCCACGCTGACAGACTCCTACCCAAAAAGACTGAGAGTTGTAATAAAAGCCAAAGGTGTTGCAACAAAGTATTAGTTTAAGGGTGTGCAAAACCTGTGCAAACAGGTTTTTGTAAGTTTTTTTATTTTTTATTTTTCCCCTTAAAAGATTTCAGTTTGCTTTTTAGGTCACATTAATGGTGGAAAAAAGTTTTGAAATGATTTATCTTGGTCTCATTTTTTCACATCACAAAAACCTGGCATTTGAACAGGGGTGTGTAAACTTTTTATATCCCCTGTAAAGGCACTGATGATGTCACTCACTGCAAAACCATCACTGCTAACGCTAACCAAACACCATGGATGACAGCAGAGGCTGCATCGGTGCTGCACGGCTGCACGGTGGCGCAGTGGTTGGCACTGTGGCAGCACAGTTTACCCTCGGCCGGGGGATCGCGGGGATCGTGGGGTCGATCCCTGCCCCCGACCAACAGTGATCTGTGTGGAGTTTGCATGTTCTCCCCGTGTTGCGTGGGTTTACTCCGGGATTTCTCCGGTTTCCTCCCACATACCAAAAACATGCAGGTTAGGGATATGGGGCGCTTGCGCACGCAGCGACCGGCAGCTGGTGGCTTGTCACCAGACTGCAAAACAAATCTACCTACAGGTACAAAATAAGTAATAAAAAAAAAACAGGTCTACGGGCTCCTGAGGGTTTGGGACGCAGCTTTCAGGGCCGGTGACACTGCAGAACGAACAACAGCTAAGGCCAACCTGTCCTATGGCATCAAGGAGGCAAAACGACAGTACAGCAAGAAAATATCCGGACACTTCAGCAACACCAGAGATGCATGTTTTCTCTGGCATGGCATACAGACCCTCACCAACTACAAACCTCCACCTCAGACCTGTGCGAGTGACATCACACTGCTTAAGAACTTAAATGACTTCTTTGGCTGCTTTGAAACACAAAACAGCACTTCAGCAGAGAAGACCGCTCCTCCCCCAGATGAGCAAGCTATACAGGTACATCTCAAAAAATTAGAATATCATGAAAAAGTTGAATATTTTTTGTCACTCATTTGAGAACATGAAACCCATATATTATACAGAGTCATTACACAGATAGTGAAATATTTCAAGTGTTTATTTATTTTAATTTTGATGATTATGGCTTATAGCCAATGAAAAACCCAAATTCAATTTCTCAAAAAAATTAGAATATTACATAAAATTAATTTTAAAAAATAGTTTTTTAATAGAAATGTTGGCCAACTGAAAAGTATGTCCATGTACACACTCAATACTTGGTCGGGGCTCTTTTTGGATTAAATACTGTATTAGTGTGGCGTGGCATGGAGGTGATCAGCCTGTGGCACTGCTGAGGTGTTATGACGGTCCAGGTTGCTTTGATAGTGACCTTCAGCTCATCTGCATTGTTGGGTCTGGTGTCTCTCATCTTCCTCTTGACAATACTCCATAGATTCTCTATGGGGTTTAGGTCAGGAGAGTTTTCTGGCCAATCAAACACAGTGATGCCATGGTCATTAAACCAGGTTTTGATACTTTTGGCAGTGTGTGTCTGAGGGGGGTGCCAAGTCCTGCTGGAAAATGAAATCAGCTTCTCCATAAAGCTTGTCAGCACAGGGAAGCATTAAGTGCTCTAAAATTTCCTGGTAGGCGACTGTGCTGACTTTGGTTTTGATAAAACACAGTGGACAAACACCAGCAGATGACCTCTGTTCAGATAAAAGTAAATTTTGCATTTCATTTGGAAATCAAAGTCCCAGAGTCTGGAGAAAGAGTTGAGAGGCACAGAATCTAAGTTGCTTGAGGTTCAGTGTGACGTTTCCACAGTCAGTGATGATTTGAGGAACCATGTCATTGGCTGGTGTTGGTGCACTGTGTTTTATCAAGACCAAAGTCAGCGCAGTCGTCTGCCAGGAAATTTTAGAGCACCTCAAGCTTCCCTTTGCTGACAAGCTTTATGGGGAAGCTGACTTCATTTTCCAGCAGGACATGGACCGCCCTCCACACTGCCAAAAGTATCAAATCCTGGTTAAATGACCATGGCACCACTGTGTTTGATTGGCCAGCAAACTCTCCTGACCTAAACCCCATAGAGAATCTACGGAGTATTGTCAAGAGGAAGATGAGAGACATCAGACCCAACAATGCAGACAAGCTGAAGGTCACTATCAAAGCAACCTGGACCTCCATAACACCTCAGCAGTGCCACAGGCTGATCACCTCCATGCCACGCCACATTAATACAGTATTTAATCCAAAAGGAGCTCTGACCAAGTATTGAGTGTGTACATGGACATACTTTTCAGTTGGCCAACATTTCTATTAAAAAACTATTTTTTAAAATTAATTTTATGTAATATTCTAATTTGTTGAGAAACTGAATTTGGAGTTTTCATGGGCTGTAAGCCATAATCATCAAAATTAAAATAAATAAACACTTGAAATATATCACTTGCCATGTAATGAATCTATATAATGTATGGGTTTCACTTTCTGAAATGAGTGACAAAAAATATTGAACTTTTTCATGATATTATAATCTTTTGAGATGTACCTGTAAGTCTGAATCTGGCTAGCGTGAAGAGGACCCTCTCCAGGATCAACCCACGCAGGGCAGCTGGACCAGACAACATACCAGGTCATGTTCTGAAGGACTGTGCGGAGGAGCTCAAGAATGTCCTGGACGGCATCTTCAACATTTCCCTGAGTCAAGCTGTTGTCCCCACGTTTCAAAACTGCCACCATAATACCAGTCCCAAAGAAGCCTGTCCTATCCAGCTACAACAATTACCAGCCTGTAGCACTGACCTCCATCATATTGCAGTGCTTCGAGCAGCTGGTCATACAGAACATCAAGTTCATCCTCACTCACTCCCATGACCCATCTCAGTTTGCATACAGGTCAAACAGGTCCACAGAAGATGCCATCTCTGCTGCCCTCCATCCAGCCCTCACCCACCTGGACTCAAAGAACTCCTGTGTACAAATGCTGTTCTTGGATTTCAGTTCAGCATTCAACACAATCATCCCCCAGCACCTAATACAAAAACTCAGACACTTAGGACTCAAAACCTCTCTCTGTAACTGGGTGCTGGACTTTCTCACAGGGAGGCCACAGAGTGTGCAGGTTGGCAGCAACACCTCCAAGACCATCACAATGAGCATAGGAGCCTAACAAGGGTGCTTGCTGAGCCCGCTGCTCTTCACTCTGCTGACCCATGACTGTGTACCAGCCTACAACACCAACCACATCATCAAGTTTGCGGAAGACATGACGGTGGTGGGCCTCATCATCAACAATGAGGAGGCCAACTATAGAAATGATGTGAGCCAACTGGTCCAGTGGTGTGAAGACAATAATCTCTTCCTGAACGTGGGAAAAAGGAGATTGTAGTCGATTTCAGGAGGGGACATGCACAGCATCCCCCTCTGATCATCGACGGAGCAGCTGTGGAGAGGGTGAGTAGCACCAGGTTCCTGGGGGTGCATATCTCTGAGGACCTCTCTGTTGGATACCTGTTGTGAAGTGCAGTGTGGTGAAGTTCACTTCCCGTCATGTCACCGCCTTATTTAAGGCAGAGGGCATCTATTTTACGCCCTCTTACGCCGAATCCCCATGCTGGTGCCTGCCGTGCGCTGTCTGTACATAGTCCATAATAAAGCTGTGTTCGTCCAACCATAATTGTTCCTCATCCTTCACCCAGGTATTTTACATACATAACACTCTCCTGGTCCAACAACACTACATCACTGGCCAAGAATGCTCAAACTCGCCTCCATTTCCTCTACAAACTGAGAAGAGCACGAGTCCCACCCCCCATCATGTGCTCATTCTACCAGGGCACCATTAAGAGCATCCTCACCAGCTGCATCAGGGTGTGGTATGGAAGCTGCACTGCTTCCTGCCGGAAGACACTACAACACACAGTGAAAGCTGCCAGCAAGATCATCGGTACCCCCCCCACCCCCCAGACATCTATCTCACTCACCTCACCCCCAGACCCATCAACATTGCAGGCAACACCTCCCATCCCTCACACTCCCTCTTCAGCCCCCTGCCCTTGGGGAAAAGGTACCAGAGCCTCTGGGCCCACTCCAAATGACTGCTTAACAGCTTTGTTCACCAGGCCATCAGGACCCTGAACTCTGTCCACCTTCCTTCACCCTCTGGACCTAACACACTCACCGGCACAATAATTACCTCAGCTGTTGACACAGAAACACTGGCACACCAACAGTAATACATCTGCTGCTGTATGTCTCTGCACCTTACTGCAACCATTTGCACAAATGCCATACCTGCTGCTGTCTGTTATTGCAATATTGATCATGTGCAGTCCAATCTGTCACTGTCTGCACCTACATTACTGCACTGAACTTGCAACTATGAGTATTACTGCTCTACTTTTCTGTATATAGGATTGCTGGGTTTCATCGTTTATCATTTTTCTTTATTTGCACTATGGGATGTCTGGGTTTTATCTTTTACCGTTATTTGCACTATGGGTAGCATTACTGTACATAGACTGCGGTTGTTGTTTTCCAGCCTTATTACTTTTTTTATATATTGCACACACCACTGAAGAAAGAGAAATGGTATTTCAATTCTCCTGTACTGTATGTCCTGTATGTATAGTAGTATTGACAAATAAATTTTTTCAATCTTGATCTTGAACCTGTAAGACAAAGCAACATAACTTTATTTATATAAGATTAGGTTTTCTTTCTCCACCAATCACTGTTCTCCTCCTCCCTCAGAAATCTGGCATTGGTGATCCAGCAGATTTACCAGCGTGTCATCAGGCTCCTACGCACCACTCCGTGACCCCCCCCCCCCCCCAACACACAGTTTTTCCACCTCTGTACTGATAATAATGGACCTTTCCTGCAGACATATCTGTTATGAGGCATGCCCTCCAATCATGCATCACCAAACAAAAGCAGGAAGTCGAAACAACAGAAGGGGGACAGTGTCAATCCACGCTTGGACTCTGGAGCTTTCTTTGAACTGGGATGCTCACGTCCATTTGTGTTCACTGCTGCTGGTTTCTGACTACAGAAGATGCTAAGGGGTAGACTTTTAAGCTTATTTTTTAACAAAATATAGCTGGTTAGATCCCCCTACATATCAGTGATGAGAATGGCTGGAGAGATGGGTTGCAGTTCACTTATTGCCCACAGGTGTCACTAAAAACAAGGGATTTCCAGGACTATAAAGAGTGCCTTTTATGATAAAGTTTACCTTTGCAGACATGCTATGGCTCATATATATTTTTTTTTACCCTACTACCAGGGCTTGACATTAACACCGGCCAACCGGCCAATGGCTGGTGGATTTCAGCAGTGGCTGGTAAGCCAGCCACACCCACTAGCCACTTTGGCCTGTTGTAGTTTTCTCAGACAGCATCTAAAATAATTAACCTATTGCAGTGTGAGACTATGAAACTACAACTACCATAAGTACTGTGGGTTTTCTTTTCTAATCAGTTTTCATTTTCTTTCTCTTCTTTTTTCTGCTGAAGACAGGTAGTGTCCATTTAGGTTAAATCCGTCAGCAACTACTAATGACATTGTGCAGCCATGAAGGGGTGTCCCAATTCATAGGGGTAGGCAAAAGAATTGGAGTACAAAGGAGAATTGGGACTGATCCAAATCTACCTGGACTTCACTCTCATATTGCAAATATTTTTCTCTAATGTTTTACAGTATTTATTGCTCTTCATAAATAAACAGACAGTGTTTCTCTTGCTATATTTAACTCTATGTATAAGGGTAATTTACATTGAAAAAGGTTGTAAATTTAGTTCAAGCAAAGGCCATAGTCACATTTGAGCATATTAAACATAATTGTCCAACCACAAAATTGTGGCTAGTGAAAAGGCTGCGTGGCTATAACTTTGGAAAATCACTAGCCACAGTGGCTGGTGAGCAAAAAAGGTAATGTGAAGCCCTGCCTACTACACTGCTGTTATTGCATAAATGAAACTTACAGATGCATAATAATGACTTTTAATTATATTATAATGTCTTTCCAATAAAGCATTATAGCTGACTTCTTTTTATTTTGTAGAATGTGTACCCAGTCCAAATCCTTGTTCTTAATTTGAATTTGCGTTGGACAAAACTCGACCAACAGGTCAAACTGCAATGACACAATAATGAAAGGCATGTCGCTCCATGTTTTGCCAGCTGAATTACATTACACCTGAGACTGCAACGTTCAAATTCTGTGAACATAATGTTGTGCTGCTGTCTCAAATAGGGATACCTCAAACATTCAGTGTTAATTTTCACCTTTAATCAAATTATTGGTATTGACCAGAATGTGTGTTAACCAGTGTTGGGTAAGTTACTAAAAAATAGTAACTAATTACAGTTACTAGTTAGTTCTTTTCAAAAGTAACTGAGTTACTTTACCAATTACTGCATGATTAAAGTCACTAGTTAGTTGGAAAAGTAACTCACATTACTTTTAAATACATACTTAAAACATCTTGAACACATAACAAGATAATTTAATTAATGGATTACATTACGGGCTTATTAATGTCAGGCTGAAAACAGACTGTTTCAGACGGAGCTTTTAGAACATGTTCAGTCTGCTTTATCCTGCCTCGAGAGCTCCTATTGTGAGAAAAATCTGAGGAAAATCAACATGATATTACCAGTAATTTCCTCATTTTGGAGTGAGAGTTGGGAACACTGCATAAAGCTGTCCATATTTATCTTACCTTTATGATATGGATTTAATCTGATGTGCAGTGATCCAAAGAATATGTCTATTATCCACAGTCCAGTGTCTGCTGTGATGTGATCCAGTCCCTCAAATTCCTTTTGGAGATCAAAATCCATTTTTGAATACTCTTTAGGTAGCAAGTATATGTGTTTTTACTTCAGTGGCTCACAGTCTCAACTGTCTGGTGGAAAGTGACTATTATCTCGTCTTCATGATGTATCTGGAAATCAGGTTTAATTCTTACTCGGTCACAAACTGTCCAGATGCATACCTGTGCTTGAAATTCAGATGTGGCTGTTGAGACAAGAACATTTCCACTTTACATCCAGCCGTGGCTGTTCAGATAGCGTAAAGCCAGTAACATGGTGTTATTAGCATAGCTAGCCATTACTTAACACTAGCTTTGTTGGAGCTTTGTTGCTGTTTTCAACCGCTTCTGAGTAGGTCTCAACCAGCACTTAGCTTCCAACCCACCAATATGGTTTTTGTCCTTAACCGCGACAAAGTAAAAATAATCTGTCTATTTCCACAAAAACAAAGTAGCTTCATCTTTTCCTCCACTCAGTAGCGAAGACTCGGCTCTCTGCAACAGGTCACATCGACTGCTGGCTCGTCTCAGCTCCGGTAGGGTCAGTTTGTATATTAATTTATTTGCACTAAAAATATCTATCCATATTAATAAAATAAGTAATGAGTAACACATATGATCAAATCTCAGTAACTATAATGCATCACTAAATTTTTAAACAGTAATTTCGTTACACAGCATGTTACTGCAAAAGTAGTGGCATTACAGTAACACGTTATAACACGTTACTCCCAACACTGGTGTTAACTGAAAATTGTCCTTCACTGACAGATTTTTTTCAGCAGTGACTAAAAATTCTGAAAGCTGTCTGTCATTTGACAGATTACACTGAGGGTGATCTGATTAAAGTCAATTAAAATGACAGATAATAACAGATTAAGACTGAATTTTTACAAACCTGTCTGTCAAAATGACAACAAAAAAGTCTAGCGCAACCTCTGACATATTTTTTATTGATATTGATTTTAACTTGTAATTTGGCTCTTTAACCAGAGGCTGTGTAAATAAACATAAATAATAATAATAATAATAATATTTTACAGTTTCAAAACATAAATTTCTTGCATTGAGGTGGGAAGGGGAGATCCATGTTTGCTTACATTAGTTTAAGGTGAAAATCTTATATAGTGTTGCTTTAAGTACAAATCTGCAAGCATAAAGGTGCAAAAATACGATAAAAGGTGCTAATTTAGAACTTAAAAAGTAATAAACTTAAGATAAGCAATTCCAATTTTATGAGGAAAAAGTTTTAAATTAATGAGACTAAACAGAACTTTTGAATGAGGAGGAAAATATATTTCAAAGAAAAGGGCTGTGAACTGATAATAAACTTACAAATTTATAAGGAAAAAAGCATATATGTATATTTTTATAGATTTGACTTTTTCGCTCATAAATTTATTTTCTCACCAATCTGAGGTTTTTCTTGTAAACCTGAAACATTTTTTAGCATTTAACTTTTCTGATAAATTTATTACCTTTTTTCCAAACAAATTCATAAATTTATAACTTTTTTCTCAAATTTTCTTCTTGTACATTTGCAACAACACTTCCGCTGACATAGAAAAGTTAAAAAAGGGAGATAGTTGTTGGTCATTTTGCTAAAAGAATAGGCTATTTTTATAGAATGAACTTGACATTATATATTTTTAATCAGTGACCACAATGATCTTTAATGCTGTGTGAAACAGCGACCCTTCTGTTTTATTTTGAAAGTCAACTCTTACCGGAAATCCTGTTTGTGGGATTTCCTGCGGCTAAGATGGGGAGCTAAAGGCAAACAGAAGTTTTACGCTCTTTGTTGGTCAAAGTGAAGGCACATGATATGCTCTGAACGATGGAAAAACAAACCAAATAGCAGCACGCGGATCGTGTCGACGCCACAGGTACGTGACATTTGTTGTGAGTGTAACGGAACCGGGCGGTCATTTTTAGTGAATAGTTAGCCTGTTAGCCTGGCACAAGCCATCTGTTTTTAAACTGAGCGTTAATGTCGGTGGAGCCGCCATTTTTGTCACACTGACTAATGTAATTCACCGTTTGGTATAAAAAATCAGTACTGTATTGTTTTTTTTCCGTTTAAAATTCTGGAGGCTGTTTTGTCTGTTAAAATAATAATTCTGAAGACAACTCATTTATTTCTGAATGTGACACCTGCCACCGCTAAACGTTTCGTCTCGCCTCTTTCACACGCCAGCCAATGGCGGCGCCCCAAATGTGATTGACTGTAACGCCCAACTAATGGGTAGCAAGAAACCAAAATGACGGCTCTGCACGCCGCGTTGAATACATCGGGGGCGTCTCTTTTCGGCGCAGTAACGCCGCGGGGGATGCTGATGCTGTGCAGACGCGTAGATCCGTAGCATCTCCCGGTTCTCCCAAATGTTTGTCGACATGTTGTGTGGCCTCAGGCTGCAGCACTGCATTGACCTGTGTGTGGGCTGTCTGCTCTTGTTTCTAGCGGGGCTGCAGCAGGTGGAGGCAGCCGCCGCCGCCACGGAGATGTCCACCGTGAACTGGAAGCCGTTCATCTACGGAGGGATGGCCTCGATTGTCGCAGAATTCGGTAAGTGATGCACCGCAGCACGCAGACCCAGCCTGTCGTGTGTAATTTTTTTTTCCCTCCTCTGAGGCATGTAAATGACATGGTTATGCAAATGTCAGCTGCTGAAATGTGCACTCTTCCAAAGCTATTAAAATGACGTTTAACTGATTTCAGCGTGGAATTGTCAAAGCTTCTGGCTGCTAGTGCATTACACTGCTGCTGCTGCTGCAGATGTATAAGTATAAAGTAGTTGCTGTGACAAGATATCAGTGTGGCAGTTAGCCCCGAGTGTGCACGTCTCAGCTGCCAACATTGCATCAGAGTGACGGAGTTTGGAATCAGTTTATTTCTACAGGGAGTATATTTAGATTGTGTATCATTGGAGGTAAAATACCTTTACTTATAACCAGAGGTGGGTAGTAACTAGTTACCTTTAAGTAAATGTACTCAAGTCACAAAATTGTATTTTTTGAGTAGTTTTATTGCAGCATGTTTTTACTCTTACTTGAGTAAATTTTTGAAAAAAAAAAAAACTGTACTTTTACCCAAGTACTTTAAAGTCTCCAGCATTTTGCGATGTTGCGATTGTACCAATTCCCGCAAATGCAGCAGGTCCTGCATTGTTTATATTTATATATCTATATATTTATTCCATCTAGCTACAATGCTCCACACTGTGTTTTTATATATCTACATATTATTCCATCTAGCTACATTGCTCCGCACTGTGTGTGTTTATATACTTGCATATTTATTCCACCTAGCTGCAATGCTCCATACTGTGGGTGTTTATATATTTACATATTTATTCCATCTAGCTACAATGCTCTGCACTGTGTGTTCATATATTCATATATTTATTCCATCCAGCTACAATGCTCTGCACTGTGTGTCTGTGTGTGTGTGTGTGTATATATATATTTTATAGTAATATGTACATATGTATATTAGCTGCTCTTGCTTGCTTGTTTTTTCTTGCCTTCTGATTGTTGCCCTGAGTGTTGCTATCCCTGTGCTGTTGCAATCCTGGAATTTCCCCATTGTGGGACTAATAAAGGCTTATCTTATCTCTTATCTTATAACTTGAATTTGGTCCAATCACAGCAACTTTCCCGCAATTTTGGCCAATTGTCGTCATCTTCCACCAATTTCGCCAGTCAAATTTGTCCCCGAGTAGCATGCAAATGTGTACGTCATCAGCCTGACCAGTCAAATGCGGTGCTGCACCGTGCTGACTTCCACGTTTACAGTGAGTGTATACGGAACACATCAGCAAAAAACGGTGTGTGATTTAAAAACAAAAAAAAAAACGCTCACCTGCGAGTTTCCCCACATCGTTCCTTCATCTGTCTCCCCCAGCCCGCTGGTGAACCTCTCCTTGAGTCTCCATAATAACTGCGTGTATGAAGTGTCGTGTGTGTGTCGAAAAACGTCCGCCTGTCTGAAAGCACCCCCGTCTCGGGAGCGCGTGTGAGGAGAGATGCCATAAAACCACAAACAAACGAGCAAATCTAACACTACAGCCAGTGTTTGAACATTTTATACATCTTTAGAGGTAAAAGTCGCTACTACGTCTTGTTAATGAGTTTTAAAGCTGTGAATCTCCGGTCTGGACGTGGACCAACGCGTGATTCAGGCAAATCCCCAAGGAGAGCCCCGCAACTTACTGCATCCTTGAGGGACTGACATTTGGTGGTACTCTGAGTAACTTAATTTCAGTTACTTAAAAACCATTCAGAAATGTGCATGTTTGTAGTGTAATAACAAAAAATTACTGCACATTTAGGAATTTTGTAATTTTATGTCATTTGGATTATGTTAGGGTATAAATTTGGAAGTTTATTGTCCTTGGATTAAAACACTTGAGAGAACACAAAGAAGTTCCAAATCTACAAGAAGACAGTTGAAAACTTCAAACAAAACTTGCAAATTTATAAGTTATTTAAGACTGCCTGCACATTCTCTTAGTG
The DNA here is from genome assembly GCA_020510985.1 of Pholidichthys leucotaenia. Lineage (NCBI taxonomy): Eukaryota > Metazoa > Chordata > Actinopteri > Cichliformes > Pholidichthyidae > Pholidichthys > Pholidichthys leucotaenia. The sequence continues at coordinate 329,227,800 of CM035844.1, read as the reverse complement.
CGGCAGCATTGTCAATTCTCAAATGTCAATTGTCTAAATGTCTATGGACTGTTACCTGATGTCTGATGGACTCCTCCTTCTTCCCTCTCGCAGTGCGATTTTGGCTCTGGAGAGTTTTCCTCTGTAAGTTACTTTAAAGAGTCTGTGACATAATTCAACCAAGACATCATTAGAAAGAAGAACTACTGTGTTTTTATTCTGTGTTGACAAAAAAATTCAATAAAATTTTGTTTCCATATACTACCATAAATTGCATCGTGATGCAGACGATTGCAATGTTCGTTTGTTGAAATTGGGTCAAACGCTGCCGCCATTTTGTGACGTAATGAGGGGAACCAAAGATGTAAACAAGCATGGCTGGGTACACTGAAGCGGAGGAAGTTGTGAGCGATTTCAGTGAAGATTTGAGCGATTTGTCGATAGTTTTTGAGGAAGAAGCAGGACCGAGTGATGAAGAGCGAGTTGGTTCTAACGAAGGACTGCAACCCTATTTATTTGAACCATATCGTTCAGGAAGCGAAGATGACTCCCACGTTTCAGAGGATGAAGGGTCTGACGTGAAGGGTTAGAGATGGACATCAGTCGCCTAAAAAACACTGAATGGTAATATACAGAAGATCTAAATTTCCCTATCGGGTGGTCGGGGAAATTTAAAAAAAATGCTCAGATATTCAGTTTCGGTAGGCAATGAGATTTATAAAAATGAAAACTGAAAAAAGTAATATAACATTTTTTAACACAAAGTCATTCCATTTGGAGTAAAGTCAACACTCAGCTTCAAAATTCATAGGGGAGGATTTTAATTTCACGATCATGATCGCCTAATGTGGAAAAAAATCAATTACACAAACTCTTTTCCGGGCAAGTTTTGACACTGTTGCTTCTCGCGCTGTTTTGATAAGGGCGATCGTCCGTATCTCTGCGCTGTTTTGATATGGACGATCGCCCATATCAAAACAGTGCAGAGAAGCAACAGTGTCTAAACTCGCCTGGAAAAGAGTTTGTGTAATTGATTTTTTTTTTTTTTTTTTTTTTTTTTTTTCCCCCACATAAGGCGATCGCTTTTTAATCGTTTGGTTTACAGAAATTTTGGCTTCAATTTTTTTTTTTTTTTTTTAATTCCTCATCGGGTGGTTGGGGAAATAAAAAGAAAAAATGCTCAGATATTCAGTTACGGTAAGCAATGAGATTTATAAAAATGAAAACTGAAAAAAGTAATATAACGTTTTTTAGCACAAAGTCATTCCATTTGGAGTAAAGTCAACACTTGGCTTCAAAATTCATAGGGGAGGATTTTACTTTTGGTGGAAAAAAAATATAATAAAATCACGATCGCCTTATATGGGGAAAAAAAAAATCAATTACACAAACTCTTTTCTGGGCAAGTTTTGACACTGTTGCTTCTCTGTGCTGTTTTGGTATGTTGATATTGTCTTGAGCTGTGGGTTTTCGTTTGAAAACCGTAGGTATGGCAGTCGGTTTTAGAACCCATTTGTAACAAACTTTCATGCCTAAAGATTCCTGTATAGCAGGCGCCTCTTCAAAACTGTCTGCAGTGAAGTGATCGCTACAGAGTACAGAAGATAGTGTTGGTTGCCATTTGTCCCTTGTTCTCCTTGCTTCGCCCATTTTTTAAAAAGATCTGGATCTTTTGGGAATGAGAACAGGCTTATACATTCACTGGAGCAATTAGAACACCCAGCCGCCACGCAACATTTCAGCATTTCTTCGCTGATATAGAAGCTAAACAGCTTGTTTACATTGACAGCACACTGATCAGCTGAGAGGAAACTCTCCTCATGACGTCATATCCGGAAACAAGGCGAGTCTCCGGATATCGCATTACTGCAACATGGCGCTAAATTTGAATTCACTTAGAAATATTTTTCCACTTATTTAGCATTCTAAGTCAACAGAACCAACTATGTGGATGATTGAAGATAAATTCATACTGAATATTGATCCATAGTTCCTACATCATGTCACAGACACTTTAAGTTCACATTTTTTTTGTGTACCGTGCACAGTTTTTGGATTTTCTGTTCTTGTTAATAAATATCTCTAAACAGTTCAGTGCCTGAGTTATTCTCTCTGCCCCGAAGGGGCCAATTCATGACATCTCCCAATGATAACTTTTTTTTTTTCCCAAAAAATAAAAAAACTCAAAATGCACTGTTCCAAATTATTATGCACAACAGAGTTTCAAAACATTTTATTGGTTGTAAAGAACTAAAAATGGTCATTTGTTGAATTTGCAGCATTAGGAGGTCATATTTACTGAAATCAAAAGCTATTTCAATGAAAAACATTTTAACAGGCCAAGTTACATGTTGACATAGGACCCCTTCTTTGATATAACCTTCACAATTCTTGCATCCATTGAACTTGTGAGTTTTTGGAGAGTTTCTGCTTGAATTTCTTTACAAGATTTCAGAATAGCCTCCCACAACTGCTCTTTTGATAGGAACTGCCTCCCACCCTCATAGATCTTTTCCTTGAGGATGCTCCAAAAGTTCTCAGTAGGGTTGAGGTCAGGGGAGGATGGGGGCCACACCATGAGTTTCTCTCCTTTTATGCCCACAGCAGCCAATGACACAGAGGTATTCTTTGCAGCATGAGATGCTGCATTGCAATGCTTGAAGATAATTTTGCTATGGAAGGCACAGTTTTTCTTTTTGTACCATGGAAGAAAGTGGTCATTGAGAAACTATATACTTTGCCACAATCGTTTTCACATCTTCAGGGATCCTAAAGGGGCCTACCAGCTCTCTCTCCATGATTGCGGCCCAAAACATGACTCCCCACCTTCTTGCTGACGTCGCAGCCTTGTTGGGACATGGCAGCCATCCACCAACCATCCACTACTCCATCCCTCTGGACCATCCAGGGTTGCACGGCACTCATCAGTAAACAAGGCTGTTTGAAAATTCATCTTCATGTATTTCTGGGCCCACTGCAACCGTTTCTGCTTGTGGGCATTGGTTAGGAGTGGCCAAATAATAGGTTTATGCACAACTGCAAGCCTCTGGAGGATCCTACACCTTAAGGTTCATGGGACTCCAGAGGCACCAGCAGTTTCACATACAGTGCCTGTTTGCTGCTTTGTAATGGCATTTTAGCAGCTGATCTCTTAATTCGATGAATTTGTCTGGCAAAAACCTTCCTCATTATGCCTTTATCTGCACAAACCCATCTGTGCTCTGAATCAGCCACAAATGTCTGGACAGTACGATGATCACGCTTACGTTTTCATGAAATATCTAATGTTTTCATACCTTATCCAAGGCATTGCACTATTTGATGCTTTTTGGCAGCAGAGAGATCCTTTTTCTTTCCCATATTGCTTGAAATCTGTGGCATGCTTAATAATGTGGAACATCCTTCTTAAGTAGTTTTCTTTTCATTGGGCTCACTTGACAAACTAATTATGACAGGGATCTGAGATTGATATCAGTGATCCAAAGAGCCCTGAGACACAATACCATCCATGAGTTTAACTGAAAAACAAAAACTGAATATTTATTACACAATAATCCTCTTTGCACAATAATTTGGAACGCGGTGTACAATGGGGCATCCTCCCCATAAGTCTCTTTCATCTCATTGAACGTCTCCTGTGGTGTGCAACGTCTGAAGTACAGGAACCTTATGACTGCTCTGCATTTAACTGGCTCCATGCAAGTTAGGTTAATTGGCATCAGCTGGGGATTCTAAATTGTCCTTAGGTATGACTGTGAGAGTGAGTGGTTGTCTGTGTTGGCCCTGCGATGGACTGGCGATCTGTCCAGTGTGTACCCTGCCTCTCGCCCAAAGATGCTGGGATAGGCTCCAGCCCCCCTGCGACCCGAAAAGGATTAAGCGGGAGAAGATGGATAGATGGCATTATCACACCTTATTCCACTTTAGCACCTGGAAAACAGAAACTCTTAGGAGTTCAGAGCTGCAAATTACCATATGACCTAGAGACATATGTATTATTATACCTGATGTACAATTTCAGCCTCCTACAAAAACTGGGAGTGGGTCAGGGTGCTCTACCATGAGCAGCCCTCATGGTAGTTTTTTTTTGTTGTTGTTGTTGTTTTTGGAGGGGGGGACACTTTTTTTTTCTTTTTTTTTTTTTGAAAAAATGTCAAAGTTTGAGGTAGTAAGAATAACTCTGTTGTTCTGATTGAATAATGATTGCAATAACTTAATGATTTTAACACCAGGATAGTCGTACGTCTTTAGGAAAATGTTAAATATGCACGTTCACATTTACAGTGGTGTGGAAAAAGTGTTTGCCCCCTTTCTGATTTCTCTTTTTTATCTATGTTTGTCACACTTAAATATTTCAGATCAACAAACAAATTTAAATATTAGACAAAGATAACACAAATAAACACAAAATGCAGTTTTTAAATGAAGGTGTTTATTATTAAGGGTAAAAAAAATCCAAACCTACATGACCCTGTGTGAAAAAGTGATTGCCTCCCCTTTAAAACATAAAATAACTGTGGTTTATCACATCTTTGGAAAGCCGAGTTCAATTTCTCTAGTCACACCCAGGCCTGATTACTGCCACAGCTGTTCTCAATCAAGAAATCACTTCAATAGGACCTGCCTGACAAAGTGAAGTAGACCAAAAGATCCTCAAAAGCTAGACATCATGCTGCCATCCAAAGAAATTCAGGAAAAAATGAGAAACAAAGTAATTGAGATCTATTAGTCTGGAAAAGGTTATCAAGCCATTTCTAAAGCTTTGGGACTCCAGCAAACCACCGTGAGCACCATTATCCACAAATGACAAAAACATGGAACAGTGGTGAACCTTCCCAGGAGTGGCTGGCCGACCAAAATTACCCCAAGAGCGCAATGACGACTCATCCAAGAGGTCACAAAAGACCCCACAACAGCATCCAAAGAACTGCAGGCCTCACTTGCCTCAGTTAAGTCAGTGTTCATGACTCCACCATAAGAAAGAGATGGGACACAAATGCATGGCAGAGTTCCAAGACGAAAACTACTGCTGAGCAAAAAGAACATAAAGGGGGCGCAGTGGTTAGCACTGCGGCAGCGCGGTTTACCCTTGGCCAGGGGATCGTGGGTTCGATCCCAGCCCCCAACCAACAGTGATCTGTGTGGAGTTTGCATGTTCTCCCCGTGTTTGCGTGGGTTTACTACGGGATTTCTCCGGTTTCCTCCCACGTGCCAAAAACATGCAGGTTAGGTTAATTGGAGACTCTAAAAGTGGCCCTAGGTGTGAATGTGTGTGAATGGTTAAGGGATAGCGCCGTATCGTGGCTGCTTCATCCATCCAGGTGGTGGATGACCCTCAATTTCCCCTCTGGGGATCAATAAAGTATACTAAATCTGAAAAAAAAAATAAATCTAAAACTAAAGGCTTATCTCAGTTTTGCCAGAAAACATCTTGATGTTCCCCCAAGACTTTTGGGAAAATACTCAGTGGACTGACGAGACAAAAGTTGAACTTTTTGGAAGGTGTGTGTCCCATTACATCTGGCATAAAAGTAACACATCATTTCAAAAGAGGAACATCATACCAACAGTAAAATATGGTGGTTGTAGTGTGATGGCCTGGGGCTGTTTTACTGCTTCAGGACCTGGAAGACTTATTGTGGTAAATGAAACCATGAATTCTGCTGTCTACCAAAAGCTCCTGAAGGAGAATATCCGGCCATCTGTTCATGACCTCAAGCTGAAGCGCACTTAGGTTCTGCAGCTGGACAGTGATCCAAAACACACCAGCGAGTCCACCTCTGAATGGCTTAAGAAAAACAAAATGAAGACTTTGGAGTGGCCTAGTCAAAGTCCTGAGTTGAATCTGATTGAGATGCTGTGGCATGACCTTAAAAAGGCGGTTCATACTCGAAAACCCTCCAATGTGGCTGAATTACAACAATTCTGCAAAGATGAGTGGGCCAAAATTCCTCCACAGCGCTCTAAAAGACTCATTGCCAGTTGTCACAAATGCTTGATTGCAGTTGTTTTTTTCCCCTTAATAATAAACACCTTCATTTAAAAACTGCATTTTGTGTATACTTGTTATCTTTGTCTAATATTTAAATTTGTTTGATGATCTGAAACATTTGTGTGTCAAACGTACAGAAAAAAATGAGAAGTCAGGAAGGGGGCAAAGACTTTATCACACCACTATAAGACTTTGAAAAGTATTAAAATTGTTTGGGGAATTTTTTTTTTTTTTTAATCCCCCATGCGCTGCTGCTATTTTCACCCCTCTTACATATTATTATTATTTTGGATTAGGCTAGACTCTTGATTCTCTGATAGAATATTAGCATTTTTTCATCTTAAATGGCTGTTTTTTTCTCATAAATATGCTGGGTTCACTGGGCTCACACAAGTTTCTCACAGCACACAGAGTAACAACTCAAGCAAATATGCCAACAGCAAGTATGAGTAGAAACTTATGAACTCTGGCAACAAAGTTTCTACTGTTCCTTCACTAAAAAGCAAAGAGAGTCAAATTATTGCAGCTAATGACAAGCCTGTACTCCTGAATAGTACTTTTGCTGCTTATGCTAACCTTGATGACAGTGGCAATGTTCTTTTCATGTTCCATCCGTTTCCACTAACTAATGAAATCCTTTCCACAGTAAAATTCTGGCCTAAGACTATCCTCAGGAAACTCTGTAACCTTGACACACGTAAAGCTAATGGTCCAGATGGTATTCCAGCAATTATACTGAAAAGTTGCACACCAGAGCTTGCACCGATTCTTTCCAAGCTTTTTCAGATCTTGTTCAACAGTAAATCTGTGCCAATAGAGTGGAAAATTGCCCATGTACTGTAGTTGCTGTGCCTCAGAAAGGCAGTAAACAAGACCCAACAAATTACAGACCTATTTCTCTTCTTCCTGCCATTTCCAAGGTAGTGGAGAGGATCATTAGTGACTATATCTGGAGACACCTTGAAAAATGCCAGCTTCTCAGTGACAGTATGGTTTCCGTGAGGGGAGGTGCACACTTGACATGCTTTCATATATTACCCAGTGGTGGAATGACTCCCTAGATGCTAGGGCTGGGAATCGTCACTAATTTCCAGAATTGATTCGATTCCAGTTCTTGAGGTTCTGAAGCAATTCAATCCCGATTCAATCAGGGAAATTACCATTTTAACAGCTATTTTACTTGCCAGGAAAAAAAAAATCTTAGCGACCTAATGCTGCAAATTGTACCCGGGATACTCTAACTTTGTTAATACATAAATTATCACATAAAGAACTAACCCAAAATCAGTTACAATAATGCACTTTTTATTATTTAACTTATGATTTCACAAAGTGCTCACAAGTGCTTTCTTTAGTGCAAAGGGTGTGTAGTGTCAAGTTAACAACCCAGAGTCAGTAAACAAATTCAATGCATGAAGCATGTAGACATAATCTCACTGGATTTCAGTCCCTCCAGGATTTTGTCGGCTGTTTTTGTGATTGTTGTGGCTCAAAAAGCCTGAATTTGTGGGAGCTTTTCCAAAAAGTTGGCATTTTTAGGTTTTTTTTTTGCACTGAAAGTTGTGTGAGGAAGTACAGATTTTAAAGTAGCTGCTATTTCCATAGTTTACACACAGTGGTGCTATTCAATGTAGCACGACAAGAAAAGCACAGGATTGCCAAAAATTGACTGTTAAACAGAGATTTATTTAGAATTAAATGCTCAGTAAAGTTGTCAAAAAATGACCAACATTGTATTCTTGCTGAGAAATTAAATTAAAAAAAAATAAAAGAATTAGTAATTACAACAACTAAGTTGCATTGAATTCATGTTAGAGTATGGAACAAGTTATGGCAGCACCTTTTTGAATCTTGAATTTGAAAACTAAGACCGTAAAAAATTTTAGGTCTTCTTCTGTGCTGAAATCCACAATGAAGCAGGGATGCTCCTCCACTGACAACCTCTGACCTTCAGAAGGTCTCGGTGCAGGATGGAGCTTGGAGTGGAAACCCAGTCTTCACAGGTCTGAAGGGGAGATGAAAAGGAGAATATATTTCAAAGTAAAATTAATCATATTTTTAAATCCCTACACCACAGTAGGGTTTAATAATTTAGTTTCTTTTTTGTTGCTTATATTTTTACTACAAATTAACTTTCACTTATTGAAAAGGGTTTCACTTAATTTCCTGGAAAGATTTGTTCATTTCAGTTTAGTTTTATTGAGTAAAAAGGGCTCATACTGCAGCTTTTATTAATTCTGCAATTTTCATTTTATTGTGATTTTTATTATCTTCAAATCTCTCATTTAAGTGCTAGAAGTCCATAATCTCATAAAATATACCTTTATTCTGCATTTATTCACAGTGCTTAACCAACAGTTAACTCTGTATCCACAGTTTGTAAAAGAAAACACCGTCATACTGGATGAATTATTAATTTACAACACAAATGTTAAAACAAATTATATTTTACTTAGAATCTCAGCAGCTCCAAGTCTCTCTCTCTGTACACGAGTTTCAGCCAGTCTCCATGCGTTTTCCGTTTGAAATGTTTATCAGTCGTCAACTTTATGTTCCAGCACAGCACTGCACGTAGTACAAAACCATTTATCCTCGCTTTATGAAAAATATTCAGAAACTGTTGAGGACATGCTTTACGGTGACTTTTGTTGATAAATTAAGAGACACGCACGTCAACAACAAAGGAAGTAAAGACGTGCGCATGCACTGTAGGGAACTCTTGCTGGATGAGAACCGTTTTAACACCACAGAAGAAGAACCAGCATCTCTGTTAGGTGAGAGAATAAATTAGTTTGAAAATAAGACTTACCGGGGGTGGGTGGATGGATAGATGGACAGGCTGAGCTCCTTGACAGTTTTCCTCTTGTTTGGTGCTGAGGGCAGTTGTCCTCGGGATGTGGTTTCTGGAGGCCGTTTTTCCGGCTGGTGTGCCCCTCTGGATGGTGTTGTGGGCTCACACATGGCAGTGGCTGAGAGTGAGCAGTTTCTTTTAAGAGAATTTTTTTTCCCAGTCACTCACGCTGTGTTCATGTGACATAAGTGATGTGAGAACATGAAACTTGATACGCCGGAGAAATGCACTGTTATTTGTGGGAGATGAGACGTCTCCTTAAAGTCTGAAAAATGCATGGAGGGTTGCTGAAGTGTTAATTTATGCTAATGGAACCTGCATCTGCGGCTCACCAATTGTAGATTGAAAGTGGCATTAGACAGTTTCCCATGGCACCCTGGTTGAAAAACACTGGATTAATCAACTAATCTTTGCATCACTAATGTGTTCTGAGAAACTGCGAAACTATTGTTTTTTTTATTCCTTTTGTATTTGTTTTCCATCCTCAGGCACTTTTCCCATTGACCTGACCAAGACTCGGCTTCAAGTCCAGGGTCAGTCTCAGTACACGGAGGTCCGCTACAGGGGCATGTTTCACGCCCTCTTCAGGATTGGCAGAGAGGAGGGAATCCGGGCGCTCTACTCTGGGTATGGAGCAAGTTGTTTTAGGTCACATTTGGCCACTCTGCTTCTCCTTGGGTGTCACAGTTGTGCTCTTTAAGGATATAATGATATATGGTAAATATACAGTATATTGTTATATTGTTCATTATTGTTAAGATAAGAGTAATTTCTTTATATGATACTTTATATAATAAAGCACTGGTTAACCAAAGAAAACTTTTGACTCAGTCCAGGGTGTCTGTGCATTCTTAAAAATTCTTAATCTCAAATTTAGGCATTAATCTTCTTTTTAAAAAAAAAAACAATTTAATGCTTAGGTATTAATGCCACAGATACAACAAACACGACAGCCATGTTTTCTTGAATTTAGGGGTGAAATCTGTGTAAAATTTGGGAATTTCCACTTAATATTTTTGCATTTTAACATATTTTTTGATGCTTTGCTTACAAATAGTGTGCATAGTAAGCAGAGGAACAAATTGTCATTTTTGTGCAAAAAATAGTGTAAAAATGTTCATAATAGAGAAGAAACAAGGTGCATTAAAAAAGGAGACAATTTCAAAAAGTAGAAAAATAAAAGCAAAACAGGACAACAAGGTAGCATTTATGACTGGTCTTACATAAATTAGAACTGTTTTTGTGTAAATTTTCTACTTTTTTCCATCTAAAATAGTGACTTTTGGCATTTTGTGAAGGACTTCCGGGAAGATGGCGGAGAGACATAACGCTTAAACAGAGAGCTCTCCCTAGTCAGATTAAAAATCATTGGTAAATGGCCAACTCGACATAAATGGATCAATAAACCAAGGGATGAAAACACGAAGAAGCCGGGCACACGGACAAAAGCAGGGTAAAATTAAAGAATCCCTCTTCAACAACGCAGGAGAAATCGCTGAACACGAGGCCCAAAAAAACGAGGTGGCTACAGCAGAGAAAATGAAGGACGCCAAACTCGATACCATGAACACTGGCATCGCCAATATAGGTAAAGAGTTAAAAGACTTCAAGCGACAACTCCAACAGGATTTAGCGGCTCTTAAGGAAGAGCTGAAAAAAGAGATGAAGGAGGAAATTATGGGTCTCCGAAGAGAAATGGAGCGCAAGCTAGCTGAAAACATGGAGGAACTGCGCACCCAACGGGCAGGTATGACAGAAGCACAGGCTCGAATATTGGAGTTGGAAGACTGGAAGACCGAGGCAAGCGAGCGGCTGCAGACCCTGACGGCGCAAACACAGAGGATGCAGGAAAAAATAACCGACCTGGAGAGCAGGTCCAGACGGAGCAATATACGCATCTTCGGGATTCCGGAGAGCACCACCCCTCTCCTGGACCCGCTGCAGTTTGCCTACCGAGCCAACAGGTCTGTAGACGATGCAGTCAACCTGGCCCTCCACTCCATCCTGCAGCACCTGGACTCCCCGGGAACCTACGCCAGGATCCTGTTTGTGGACTTCAGCTCCGCATTCAACACCATCCGCCCCGCTCTGCTCCGGGACAAGCTGTCCCTGCTCAACGTGCCTGACTCCCTCTGCAGGTGGATCATCGACTTCCTGACGGACCGGAGGCAGCATGTGCGGCTGGGAAAGACTGTCTCAGACTATACTAGCATCAGCACCGGATCACCCCAGGGCTGTGTACTTTCCCCCCTACTCTTCTCCCTTTACACCAACTCCTGCACCTCCAGCCACCAGTCTGTCAAGTTGATCAAGTTTGCGGACGACACCACCCTCATCGGGCTCATCTCCAACGGCGACGAGTCCGCCTACAGGAGAGAGGTGGCCCAGCTGGCGTCCTGGTGCAGCAATAACAACCTGCAGCTGAACGCTCTGAAGACAGTGGAGATGATTGTAGACTTCAGGAAAGTCACTACTCCTCTGCCCCCCCTCACCCTCTCAGGCTCTCCCATCACCACTGCTGATTCCTTCCGCTTCCTAGGCACCACCATCACCAGGGACCTCAAATGGGAGCTGACCATCAGCTCACTCATCAAAAAAGCCCAGCAGAGGATGTTCTTCCTGCGGCAGCTGAGGAAGCTCAAGCTACCCACCAAGATGTTAGTGCAGTTCTACACAGCCATCATCGAGTCCATCCTCACCACCTCCATAACCGTGTGGTACGCAGGAGCCACTGCCAGGGACAGACTAAGGCTGCAGCGCGTCGTGCGCACTGCTGAGAAGGTGATCGGCTGCAAGCTCCCATCTCTCCAGGATCTGTACATCTCCAGGACCCGGAGGCGTGCTGGCCGGATCATAGCCAATCCCTCACACCCTGGTCACGTACTGTTTGCCCCCCTCCCCTCTGGTAGAAGACTTCGGTCCATCCAGACTAAAACCTCCCGTCACATGAACAGCTTCTTCCCCTCTGCCATTAGACTGCTGAACACTAAGTGACTCTCGTGCACCATGTACAGCAGCTCAACCAGACTCATGTCAATCATCACTGTTTTCTTCCTGCATTACCGACTGCACTATATAGTTCTCCACAGTATCTGCTGCTGGCTAATATATATTTTAACTGTTGACCAGTATCACTTAATCTTATCCTACACTTTATTACATGTATAGTTTATTTCTCTTATCTTATCATGTTTAATGTTGCAGCATTGTACCGAGACAAATTCCTAGTTTGTGTACTACATGAACAATGGCAATAAACCTGATTCTGATTCTGATTCTGATTCTGATTGAAGGCAACTCGATGACGAAATTCATGGATCATTTCTTAAAAAAAGAGCTTGAGCTGCCCGGTGAAGCGGACCTGCAGATCCAACGAGCGCACAGAGCCTCGGCACAGAACCCGAATCCAAACTCTACACCCAGGTCAGCTGTGGTAAACTTTCTGAAATACGACATAAAGGAAAGAATCCTGACACAAGCGTGGAAAAAAAAGATACGAATCGGCGACAAACAGATATTCTTTGACCATGACTACCCGACAGAAATTATGCAGCAGCGAAAGAAATATGCCAACATTAAAAAAACGCTGAAAGAGAAAAAAAATTACATTCCAAACGCCGCTAACGAAGATGAGGATTCATTGGGAGGACGGCGTGAAGACATGCAACACAGCCAGAGAGGCAGCGCGGGACATGACGGAGCGAGGCTTTGTGGTGAGCGTACCGGAGGAAGCGGCTGGAGCAGCAGCGGCACTGAACGCATCACGACAGCCGGAGTGGAGACGAGTGAACGGCAGAAGGAGGGAGACGGACGTGGCACACCGGGCCCAGGAAAAACTGCAAGGCTTTCAATGGAACGCCTAGATTATAACAAAGATTAAGAAGGACACAGAAGAAACTAGAAAAGCACTCGGAGAGCGCAGACCTCCGCCAAGCGCCACAGTTCCCCCCATACAGTGTTTGTGTGTGCGTTGTCGGATTCCTTGACCATGAAAACATCTGAGTAGCAATTGGATTCACAATGACAGGATTAGTGGTTCAGTAGTAAAAGCATTACCTCCTTGGCGGAGGTAATAAACTGAAGTGTTGGTGTTGTGTCCATGTCCTGCATCTGCAAACTCCCAGGCTGGGGGTGTTGCAATTGAATGAACGAATGAATTAATCTTTATTTTGAATAGATTAAGAGTACAGGTTAAAAGAAAGTGAATAATATAACAAAGGGGGTAATAAAATCCAACAAGGTCAAATTAGACAATAGCTCCTCTGATTATACAGTTCAACATAAGTTATCCGAAATATGTGATGGCTGAATCCGCAACTTATATTGCCCACCCATGTTCCATCCAAGAATTCAAAAGAAAAAACAAAAGAAGTCATGACGCAACTGCGTACAACCCACAGGCGAATGGGTTATGTGAGCGTTTTAGATCACTGAAAGCAGCACTGAGGGCTTCACTGACGGATGCCAATTAGGTAGACGGGTTGGCGTGGGTTTTATTAAAAAATCAAACGTTTATTTCAAACTCAGGGTTCATATTAAATGCAGAACTAAAAGGAGTAGAAAATAAATAAATAAATAAATAAAAGTATATACAGATCAGCAGACAGTCGGCGGTCTTGTAACAACAATAACATACAATACTGGACTCAGTATAAAATGGAACGCCACCACTTCCAAATGTTGGAGTGAAGTGTGAGTGACGAGTTGGCAACTGCTGATATAAGATGATTGTTACATGGCAGCAACCTTGTCATCAAACTGTAAACATCGTTACGTATCAACTCGCCAAAAGACGGAATGTTCACAGACACAAACATCTTGCTTGCAGTCGACCTTCGTGGTACATGTAATCTTTATCTTTATTGGGGTTGCGCTCCGCGGCCAAAGATGATTTGGAAACTTGCCCGGCAGAGAGCTTCTTTTTGCGGAGCTACTATGGCTGACCGGGGAATTTCTGCCAAATAATCCAGCGGCGGACAGCTGGCTGTCTGAGCTTTTGCAGCGTTGCGCAAACACAGGCACACAGCACGCTGCCGAGCAGCTGGTTTTTGCGCAGCGCCTATGGTTGGCCGGGGAATTTCTGCCAAATAATCCGGCGGCGGACAGCTGCCCGTCTCAGCTTTTGCAGCGTCGCGCAAACACAGGCACTGTGTTTTCCACGTGCTTTTGTGCCTAAAACGTTGAAGAAGGCGGAGTTTATGTTGGTCAGACGCGATGACCAGCGCCCTCCATTGCGCCTGCGCACATGTTGAAAATAGCCGTATGTCACAGTGTTAAAGAATGCTTTAAAAAATTCCTGTATCCAGACGGTGATCCGGATCATCCCCAAAATTTAATCAGTTCTTCCTTGTACCATTTCCAACAACGCCTGAAAGTTTCATGGAAATCCGTCCAAGACTTTTTGAATTATCTTGCAGACAGACAGACAGACAGACAGACAGACAGACAGACAGACAGACAGACAGACAGACAGACACCGGCAAAAACATAACCTCCTCCTGCCCTTTTCCGCCTGGCGGAGGTAATGAAGGCCAACAACACAAGGTAAAAGAGAAACAAACAGCTAGGAGACGTTTAAGTGACTTTTGTTGGACATTTCTAGACTAATGACTATTACTTGGATAGTAAGTACAGGTCTAGGGAGGGCCCTTCACTCTGTGAGGTCATTCCCTCCACCCACCAACAGGGACCAGTGGGCAGAAGAAAGGCCCAAAGTACGGAGGTCGAGATTCGTTAATGTGTTTTTGTATAAATATGTGTTAGTTTTGTTGTTAAAGGGGTTAGGAGCACAAGTTAAAAAAAATGGAAAAACATGAATATGGGTAAAAATCTTAAGATAATGACATTAAACGTGAATGGTCTGAACTCACCTGTTAAAAGGGAAAGAATAATAAGAAAATTCAAGAAGGAAAAAGCCGAAATTATATTTATGCAAGAGACACATTTGAGCAAGACAGAACATGAGAAACTAAAGAGATTTGGCTATAAGAACTCCTACTACAGTTCATTTAAGGGAGGAACTAAAAGGGGGGTTATGATACCAATTTCAAATAATACAATTTGAATGTGAACAAGAAATCCAGGATAAAGAAGGCAGGTATGTAATAGTAAAGGGAAGAATAGATGGTATGCAGATCACATTAGTGAACATCTATGCCCCACCAGAAGGTGACAAGGGTTTTTTTCAACATCTGTTTGATCTCATAGCAACACACAGTGAAGGAGTCCTAATTTGTGGAGGAGATTTAAATGCCGTCATGGATCATGAAGTTGACACAACAAGTGTTAAGAAGACAAAAAAACATGTAACAAAGTTCATAAGAACCTCACTGGCAGAAATGGGTATGGTAGACATATGGAGGGACCTGCACCCACTCGAAAAAGACTATACACATTATTCAGCAGTCCATAAAGCACACTCTAGAATAGATTACTTCCTTATGAATGAAGGTGACAGACATAGGGTGAGAATTTGTCGGATTGGAGGGGCAGAAATATCAGATCATAATCCTATATACATGGAAATATATTTAAACAATAGAAAACGACAAACAACATGGAAACTTAATGTAGGACTGTTAAATGATGAGAACATGAAAGAAAGAATAAAAGTAAACAAACGAGTATATCGAAGAGAATGATAATGAAGAAGTGGACCCAACAATACTATGGGATGCACTAAAAGCCGTGTTGAGAGGTAAATTAATTGTTGAAACAGGAAAAGCAAATAAGTCTAAACTGGAAACATATGAACAAAGATGTGAGAGACTGAGGGAATTAGAACGTAAACATCAAAGCACAAATGACCCCAAAATATACCAAGAAATTAAGGAAGAAAAAATAAAGATAAAAGAAATACAAATAGATGAAATTGAAAGGAAAAATAGATATTTAAAGCAAAAATATTATGAAACGGGGCCAAAAGCCACAAAACTGCTGGCAAAACGGTTAAGAAAACAACAAACAGTGAATGATGTATATAAGATTAAGGACCCCATCACAAATAAAACCAGTTAACCCAGAAAACATCGAAGAAATATTCCATAATTTCTATCAAGAACTATACTCGCAACCTGATGAAACAAATGCTAAGGATATTAAAAAATTTCTATGCACATTGGACTTGCCATCAATAGGAAATCAACAAAATGAAAAGCTAACAGCAGAAATAACAACTCAAGAGATTAAAGATGTGATTAAGTCACTTAAAAACGGTAAATCACCAGGTAGTGATGGATACCCCTCTGAGTTTTATAAACTGTTTATAGAAGAACTCATGCCACAGCTCCTAAAGTCATTTAATTGGACGTTAAACAACAACAAAATACCTCCATCATGGAACAAAGCCATTATTTCAGTTATTTTAAAGCCAGGGAAAGATAGGGAACAATGCGGAAACTATAGGCCAATCTCTTTATTAAATGTGGATTATAAAATATATACAACAATTATATGTAAACGAATAAAGACATTCTTGACGGAATTGATAGAAGATGATCAAACTGGTTTCATAGAGGGACGCCAAACACATGATAATATCAGGAGAACAATACATATAATTAATCAAATACATAAAGAAAAGAAAAGCGCAGTAATAATGAGTTTAGACGCAGAAAAAGCATTTGATAGGGTTAATTGGAAGTTCCTATATAGTGTGCTGGAACGCTTTGGATTTAACGAAAAATCAGTACAATGCATAAAGACACTGTATCAAAAACCTGTGGCAAGAATCAAGATAAACGGTAGCTTAACAGACAAAGTAAATATACAAAGATCAACCAGGCAGGGATGCTGCCCATCGCCCACCTTGTTTGCTCTGTTCATAGAGCCACTGGCTCAAGCGATGCGACAAAATAAGAAATTAAAAGGTGTAACGATAAAGGGAGCGGAACACAAGATTGGGCCATTTGCAGATGATATTATAGTTTACCTTGAACAACCAGATGAATCAATAATGGAAATGATGAACTTGATAGAAAATTTTGGAAAATTATCAGGATACAAGATAAACATAACAAAAACACAAATACTGACATTCCACTATAACCCTCTAAACCAGATAACTGATAAGATCAAACTAAACTGGAAACAAAAAGAAATAAAATACCTTGGAGTGAACATACCTAAAGATCTAAGCAAAATCTATAAAGCAAACTATGATAGGTTGGAACAAGAAATAAAAAAAGATATTGATAGATGGTCAATCTTAAATATGGATCTGAATTCAAAAATTGAGACAGTCAAAATCAGCATACAACCTAGACTGCTTTACCTCTTCCAGGCTCTTCCAACAGAGATTCCTGGTGCCCAGTTCTCAAAGTGGGACAGGATGATATCGAGATTTGTTTGGGGAGGTAAAAAGCCAAGAGTGAAATATAAAACTCTCCAGTTACCAAAAGAGAAAGGAGGCATGGGTCTGCCGAGTCTAAAGGAATATTACTACTCAGCACAAATAAGATATATCATATGTTGGTGCGACGGAGGATATGAGGCAAAATGGAAAGAAATGGAAAAGGAAATCGAGGGACTCCCAGTACAAAGCATAATAGGAGATAAGGATGCATATAAGCAAATCAAACAAATAGACCCAATCACTAAATTTACTTGGAACTGTGGTATAAAATAGTACAAAAGTATAATATAAAGGAGGACATAAAACTATTGAAATGGGTAGCATTTGACAGTCAGTTTGAACCGGCAAAGCAAGATAGGGGATACAAAAATCTGGTGAACAAGGGAATCACAGCATGGGGCAATATCAGAAAAAAAGATTTCGGGAGCTTTGTAAACATCAGAAGAAAATTTAAACTAGAAAAATCGGAATTCTTCAAATATCTGCAGGAGAGACTATTATATGAGGAAGATTAGGCATAACCTCCACACAGATGTGAGCGAGATTATACAATTCATTTTAAGCTCGTATGCAGGAAATAAAATAAGAATTATTTCAAAGTTATATCAGAAACTTATGGCAAACAAACATTCAAGTAACTATATAAAGGAGAAATGGGAGAAAGAGCTAAATTTAAACATAACAGAAGAAAACTGGCAAGAAATATGGAAAACACAACACACATCAACAAATTCAAGGACATGGAGGGAATTTGGATGGAAAAACCTGATTCGCTATTTCATTACACCACAGATTCAAAGAAAATATACAAATACCCAATCTTTATGCTGGAGGGGCTGTGGGGCTCAAAATGCAGACCACTCGCATATGTTTTGGAAATGCTGCAAAATCTCATCATTCTGGAAATCTATACATGTGACAATACAGAGGATATTAGGATATAACATACCAATGAATTGTAACTTGATGTATTTATTTGATCTTAAGAGACAATGTAATACAGGCTGAGGACAGATATCTAGTTAAAATCTTGTTGATTGCATGTAAAAAATCAATCACAAGAAAATGGCGATCAGAAGTTCTTCCTGACCAAGAGCAATGGGCTGACATTGTTGAGGATATACGTTTGATGGAAAAACTAACATATCGACAAAGAATGCAAGAAGGACTATATGAAAAAAAATGGCAGAAATGGACACACTACAAAGTGCAACAACGAGACAGAAATTGAAAGAATAACCAAAGACACTGGGAAAACCAGAAGAATTAAGAGATGGAAACTAAAAACTTGATGCTCCAACATTTGTCCCCCCCCCCCCCTTTTTTTTTTTCTTTTTTTTTTCTTTCTTACTCTAGCTCCTTTTTTTAAAATATAGACTGTGATCTGAGTGTAATATGTATGATGAAAAATGAATAAAAATCCAAGTTACAAAAAAAAAAAATAGTGACTTTTATCCTTGTAAATTTGTGAGTATTGTAAATTCTTCACTTTTTTCCCACCATTAAGCTGTGACTTTTGGTTGTGGAGGTAGGGACGAGTTAACGTTATTTTACATGAATAGCTTGATTATCAGTTGGAAACACTGATCTTGGGAGCTGGATTTATGACCCAAAATTTGCAACATTTTCAGTTTTAGTAAGTAATTGGACAAGACAAATGCCACGTTTCCTCACCGTGAAAACCTTTTTGGGTGTAACACTCTTTAAACTAGGCCTCAGATGTTCTGTAAGCTAAAAGGAGGTTGTTTAAACAAGAACATCTTTAGAACGTCAGCAGCAGAGAGACTCTGGTTTCCAGGTAGTGTGGTTATGATCCCAGGTGCCTCGCCGTTCCCAGCAGACGGCGTGTTTGGGTTTTTTGTTGTTTTTTTTTCCTAGTGTGCTGTGAAGTCAATCTCTTGGGCACTGTAAGTTCCCGCCGGGTGCTCTGCAAAAGCAGTCTTGTTTCTATTTTAGCTCTGTGATATTTTATGTGTGAGCCGGGAACATAAGTGGTGGGGGGGGTCGGGGTGTCATCAGGTCATTTCTGGTTTGGAGGAAGGGTCAGGAGGTTGTAGGGTGAAATATAAATTCACTGTTGACCAGTCAATCTAAAACCCAACAATATACATCAGTCACACACAGTATTTGAATGTGGGGGTTTATTGCTTTGTTTTTTGTCTTCTTTATATTTTCGTGATAGTTTAAGAGTAACAAGAGCCTCCTCTATGGGAAATTCTTATCTTGAAGGGTTAGGGTTCTTTCTGTTCTCATACTCTTTACATAGCTAGCCCAGTTGCTCTCCTCTTGAAACTTTTGGCCCACTTTTGCTGCTTGGCAGCATGATGTCACTCGCCATCATACCGCAAAGGCTCATGGGTGCGAGTCACCATAATGCACATTCATTCAGTCCTCTTCTCTCTGTCTGGCGCTTGATGCGACTGCACAGAAGAGCCATCTATCTGTCAGCCACTACCTGTGGGGCAGGCTGTAGACTCAAGCCTTTGCTCCCAAGTTCCTTCTCCATTGTTCTATGTAGGGATGGGCATTCGGTGAAATTTTCTTCACCGATCGTCGGGAGAATTAATGATTAATAATCGGTTAATCATTAACATTTTTAGGTACGTAACAAGGCAGGTAGACTACATTATAACATCAGGTGCACGGAGAGCCCTCTCTCTGTTCTCGTGTTGGCTCGGCTCGGGAATCTCGCAAGCTGATTGGCCGAGACGTTTCACCCCGCAAGCTGATTGGCCGAGACGTTTTACCCACCTTGTCTCCCTGCCGAGCGGCCACCCAACAAACGAAGACCGCATTCATTGCTCTATCGCTCGTGTTACTTAGTCTAGCCGCGCAGAACTTTTTGCTGTTCTCTTGTGCCATTTTGTGCGAAATAGTCTTCCCGTCGAGCTACTACGCCGCCTCCTGCAGCTTCCCTCGACGTGTGTACACCGAATCTTCATGACCTTCTCAATAAAGTTTCTGGAAAAAAAAAAAGAATCTTCACGACCGCCATTACTCAGCGCGCAACCACTGTTGGCGGTTTCTTTGCGTAATAAGGGTGTTCCATGGACCCTGTCGATGAGGTATATTTGTATGCTGCATTGCAGTGATTGCAGTACACCTGGTCATTTTTTAAATTGAAATGGTCCCACGCAACACTTCGCCGTAACCGCTTAATGATTTGGCGATTGCCCTACGGAAGCCCGCGTGTATCAACTGAGGCACGCCAGGGTACGGCGATGGTGTAATGTTGCCCCCTGGTGCCCAAATTTTGCCATTGCATTGTTTGAGGACGGCCGTACACTAGGCCTCGGATTGTTTAAAAAAAAAAAACGGTTTGTCGACGAAAATGAAAATTTCCTCGGTGAAATTCTTAATGATCAATTATTGGTTAATCGGTAAATTATGCCCATCCCTAGTTCTATGTCAAGTCTCCTTTGGTCATCCTCTCTTCCTTTTTCCATAATGCACTAGTGCAGTGATATTTGGAAGAAAGGAGGGAGAAAGGTGGATCGCCCCACCTTATTGGGGTGGAGGAGTCTGCATGCTATCATGATCCCAGGAACTATGATATTGGGGGCAGTTTGCTCTTGGTAGAGTCTCCCAAGACAAGATGGTCCTGGGTGAAGGGCTGGACCAAGAGTGGTTCAGTAGATGCCCATAAAAAAAAAAAAGTTGCATCAAGGCCGCAGTGTACCCAAAGGAGCCACATGGGTCTGTACTCCAGTGGATTCATCACCTGCAGGAGGGATCATGGTGCTATGTGAACCAGGCAGCAGTCCAAACAGAGTAACCCAGACTGTTGCCCCTGCGATCCAGAACCCTGGATAAGCTGTAGATGATGGATGGATGGAAATACCACTGCATGAGCGAAAATGACCTTGTGATTCATATGAAACAGATATCCTACGCCCACTGTGACTTGTTTTATTAACTTTTGTGCACAGCATCCCATGGCTATAGTTTATTTTTCCAGATAGCATTGCATTACGTCTTATCAATCTAGGGATGTTAATGATTGACTGTCGATTAATTGTCGATAAGAATTTAATTGACTAAATTAAATTAGTTATCAATTAACTGATAACTCAGCAGTCCTTTTCAATGGGAGATTATTCTATGACAGCGGTCACCAACTGATGGACTCCGATCCGGACTTTGAGAGTCCTCCACCTGGACTCTGAAGCTTTTTAATATAATTTGGGGAATAATTATACCATTTTGTTTTAACCGAATGAAAAAGCAGAACTCAAGTGCTGTATCAGCGGCGGCTGCCCCGACATTTTATGGCGTGGAACCTTGGACGTTCTCCGTGGGATAAAGCAGGTGGACAGCCACGCTTCCTTCCCGGTGTAACCTGCAGAATGAAACGTTGCTGTGAAATTGTGTCCACCACCACCCTGGCTGCCTGCGATGGTATGGGTCCACCCGGGGGTTTGTTGATGGACGGTCCCCACGGCTCCTCCACACCTTCTTGGGAGAGCATCCCCGTTGGGCTGCACGACGTTGTTTATGGAGGTAATTTCTGCAACCCTCTGATATCATGTCAAAACAATAATTTGCTTTGTGTGTTACTGAACATGAAAAGCTCCACACATATCCACCTCCTTTCTCCCTGTGACAGAGTGTTACCCAGACAGACCCAGACCAGGTTAACTACTTGAGGATTTTGGTTGCAGATCCGGACCATCTGCATGCACCCTCTGGTGGCAAAGATTTTTTTCAAGAAAATATTCAGTTTAGATATCACAAATTCCAAAGGCTGTAACTTGAAAGTGGTAAGAGATAATGGCTTACTGTCAATGAGAAAGATGTAGAATATGATCCAAAGTTTATGACAGGAGCAAATTTATGCATCTAATTTGCGTAATGTGACGGCAGCCACATCAGATTACATAATTTTCGGTCAAAGTGGACTTGGGACATATTTACACAAAGGATGGTTTTGGTTTTTTGTCTTTGTTTTTTTTTTTTTTTTTTTTTGGTTTGTTTTTGTTATCTTACCTTAAAAATATATGAACCAGAAAATCAGTAGAATGTAAACAAACTGATAAAAAAAAAATATCTGACCTACCGCTTGCCATATGTTGTCATGTGTACGTGTGCTCGTCAGTGTGCTCACCCTGGTCCTTATTACCGCCGCCAAAGGGGGAGGTTATGTGATCATCGGCGTTGGTTTGTCTGTCTGTCTGTTTGTTTGTTTGTCTGTTTGTCTGTTTGTCTGTTAGCAAGATAACTCAAGAAGTTATGGACGGATTTTCATGAAATTTTCACAGATTGTCAGAAATGGGGTATCCTACAGATGAATAGATTTTGGTGGTGATCCCGATCACCGTCCACAAGAAAACCGCCATTACGCAAAATGCCATTTTCGTGAATAACTACTGAACCACTAATCCTATCATTGTCAATCCAATTGCTAGTCATATGTTTTCATGGTCAAGGAATCTGAAAACGTACACACAAACACTGTATGGGGGGAACTGTGGCCGCCATTACCGAAAAGACCATTTTCAAGAATAACTACTGAACCACTAATCCTATCATTGTCAGTCCAATTGCTAGTCATATGTTTTCATGGTCAAGGAATCTGAAAACGTACACACAAACACTGTATGGGGGGAACTGTAGCGCTAAACCGCCATTACGCAAAATGCCATTTTCGTGAATAACTACTGAACCACTAATCTTATCATTGTCAATCCAATTGCTTGTCATATGTTTTCATGGTCAAGGAATCTGAAAACGTACACACAAACACTGTATGGGGGGAACTGTGGCCGCCATTACGGAAAATGCCATTTTCGTGAATAACTACTGAACCACTAATCCTATCATTGTCAATCCAATTGCTACTCATATGTTTTCATAGTCAAGGGATCTGAAAACGTACACACAAACACTGTATGGGAGGAACTGTGGCCGCCATTATGGAAAATGCCATTTTCCACAATAACTACTGAACCACTAATCCTATCATTGTCAATCCAATTGCTAGTCATATGTTTTCATGGTCAAGGAATCTGAAAACGTACACACAAACACTGTATGGGGGGAACTGTGGCCGCCATTATGGAAAATGCCATTTTCGTGAATAACTACTGAACCACTGCTTCTCATATGTTTTCATGATCAAGGAATCTCAAGACTGTATGGACGGAACTGCGGCGCTTGGCGGAGGTCTGCGCCCGCCGAGTGCTTTTCTAGTTTTGTCTTGTGTCGGTCATTTTCGCTTTCTCTCCCACATCCAGAAACAATCTCATTTATCTTCTGATTTATTCCACCTCATTTTCGGTTAGTTTACCCCGCGGAACCAGCAGGATTGTCCTCTCCATCACGTGCAGCTTCATCAATGGTGGACGAAAAGTGTTCCGCTTCAGTCCATCTTGTGCTGTCCAGAAGGTAAATATTTCCCGTCAGAAGCTAAATAATCCCTTTTAGAATCATAGTTGGCAAAATTTGGAGCAAATGCTTCCTCCCTGTGGAATATATGTTGCGCAGTTGTTTATACATCTCTTCTTCTGCGCCCTGGAAGTTATATCAGATTCGACGCGGTTCTGGTTTTGCTGAGCTCGGTCCTCGAGTGCAGACCAGTAAGCTAAATGTGTCTGCCATTTAGTGATGTGAAATGATTGGTACATCTGGGTTTGTTTGTTTTTTTCCAGACTTTTTGACCAATCACGTGACAGGCGCAGATGTGCGACACCAGCCACAGGACAGGAAGATCATGTAATCAAATGTAATCCTTAAGGAGTTAAAAAGATAAAACTATTGTTGACATAAAAAACCTGTAAAGGAATTCTGTACTGTGGAATTAATTATATTTTCTCTTTGTCTCTTTTTTTAGACTTGGTTTGAAACTTTTTATACCGAAAATACAGTGGTGTGAAAAAGTGTTTGTCCCTTTGTGATTTCTCATTTTTTTGTACGTTTGTCACACTTAAATGTTTCAGATCATTAAACAGATTTAAATATTTGACAAAGATAACACAAGTAAACACAAAATGCAGCTTTTAAATGAAGGTGTTTATTAAGGGGAAAAAAATCTAAACCTACATGGCCCTGTGTGAAAAAGTGACAGCCCCCTAAACCTAATAACTGGTTGGGCTGCCCTTAGCAGCAACAACTGCATTCAAGCATTTGCGATAACTGACAATGAGTCTTTTACAGCGCTGTGGAGGAATATTGGCCCACTCATCTTTGCAGAATTGTAATTCAGCCACACTGGAGGGTTTTCGAGCATGAACCATCTTTTTAAGGTCATGCCACAGCATCTCAGTTGGATTCAGGTCAGGACTTTGACTAGGCCACTCCAAAGTCTTCATTTTGTTTTTCTTAAGCCATTCAGAGGTGGACTTGCTGGTGTGTTTTGGATCATTGTCCTGCTGCAGAACCCAAGTGTACTTCAGCTTGAGGTCACGAACAGATGGCCAGACATTCTCCTTCAGGATTTTTTGGTAGACAGCAGAATTCATGGTTCCATTTATCACAGCAAGTGTTCCAGGTCCTGAAGCAGCAAAACAGCCCCAGACCATCACACTACCACCACCATATTTTACTGTTGGTATGATGTTCTTTTTCTGAAATGCTGTGTTACTTTAACTCCGGATGTAATGGGACACATATTCCAAAAAGTTCAACTTTTGTTTCATCAGTCCACAGAGTATTTTCCCAAAAGTCTTGGGGATCATCAAGATGTTTTCTGGCAAAAGTGACACAAGCCTTTATGTTCTTTTTGCTCAGCAGTGGTTTTTGTTTTGGAACTCTGCCATGCAGGCCATTTGTGCCCCATCACTTTCTTATGGTGGAGTCATGAACACTGACCTTAACTGAGGCAAGTGAGGCCTGCAGTTCTTTGGATGTTGTTGTGGGATCTTTTGTGACCTCTTGGATGAGTCATCGCTGCACTGTTGGGGTAATTTTGGTTGGCTGGCCACTCCTGGGAAGGTTCACCACTGTTTTATGTTTTTGCCATTTGTGGATAATGGCTCTCACTGTGGTTCGCTGGAGTCCCAAAGCTTTAGAAATGGCTTTATAACCTTTTTCAGACTGATAGATCTCAGTTACTTTTTTCTCATTTGTTCCTGAATTTCTTTGGATTGCAGCATGATAGATGGATGGATACTTTATTTTGAACAAAAAAGTATAACAAAAACAAATGAAAAATGCAATAAAGTAGCAGTATACAGTGTTCGAAAGGGAGAAGGAAGAAGTGAACACTTATTAATTCCATCTCCTCTTTTCCATAAATACACCCATGTGAATTATATACAACTTACCACGTTTAAGACCCCAAGTAAACAATTAACTGTATTTTGTACATATCAACATTAACACCCAACCATCCTAACATACATTGATGTCCATACATCAAAACCAGCCTCAAACAACACAGATATACATAGTGCTGTCCTACCCACCATTCCATGATGGATTGGTGGGTGGGACAGCACCCACCACCTAGACATCATGGGACACCATGATGTCTAGCTTTTGAGGATCTTTTGGTCTACTTCACTTTGCAGTCCCTCCAGGATTTTGCCAGATGTTTTTATGATTGTTGCGGCCCAAAAGGCCTGAATTGGTGGGAGCTTTATTAAAAATTTGTGATAAAACTTGTGATGTTTTTAGAGTGTTTTTTGCTGTAAAAGTTGTGGGAAGAATTACAAATTTTAAAGCAGATGTTTTTGTTTTTCAGTTTACTGCAGTGATATTCAATATAACAATACAAGAAAAGCACAGGATTGTCAAAAATTTCCTATTACAGCGATTTATAAATTAAGCAGAAACTTCTGCTATACAGAAAAAAAACTCTTGTGTAACAGCAAATGAGATACAAACATTAACACAATATCCATAATATTATATATAATATAATATATTTATTTGTTATTTGTATTATTTATTGCTTTATTTTATCTATATATGTATATATTTTATCTGTATACTCTATGTATTTTTTTTATATGAAGGCTCTTATGTACTACTTCCATTTTGTATGTGTGGATTGTGTGGTTGCAGCATGGGTGATAAGCCCAAGGCAAATTGGGCTGCACAGTGGCGCAGTGGTTTAGCACTGTGGCAGCACAGTTTACCCTCGGCCGGGGGATCGCGGGGATCATGAGATCGTGGGTTCGATTCCAGCCCCCAACCAACAGTGAGCTGTGTGGAGTTTGCATGTTCTCCCCGTGTTGCGTGGGTTTACTCTGGGATTTCTCCGGTTTCCTCCCGCATACCAAAAACATGTAGGTTTAGGGCGCTCGCGCACACAGCGACCAGCAGCCGGTGGCTTGTCACCAGACTGCAAACCAAATCTACCTACAGGTACAAATAAGTAACAAAAAAAAAAAAAAAAAATTCCCCTTGTGGGACAATAAAGTTTATCTCATCTCATTATAACCACTAAATTGCATTGAATGCATGTTAAAGAGTAGAGATTTGGAAATGATTAGCAGCACCTTCATTTGAAAACTCCCTATGGTCACCAGCCACTCTGTACCGAGTGGAGAGGAAAAAATAATTTATCCAGTTAGACTGTATTGTCTATAGGAATCTGTGTTTTTCTGAAAAAAATTACAGAGAATATTCTCCCTTTCCTGTGCCTTCCTACCTGTCTGCCTGCTGCACATCGGACTTGACACACATCTTTCATTTGGGGGGGGGGGGGGGGGGGGGACGGGTGCGTTTGTCCATCCGTCCAGACTGGAGATCGACAGCTTAAAAGCTCATTGACCAGATGTAGTAATGATTTTACCTCTAAAGATGTGTAAAATGTTAAGTTTTATGGCCTTTGTCCTTACGCACACTCCTGCAACGGAGTGCTTTTGGGGCAGGCAAACGTTTTTCAACACAAACCCAGTGATTCGTACAGGATGGAGACGTGGTGAGACGTCCACAGGCAGGCTGGGGGAGACAGAGGAAGGGACGGTATTGGAAACCTCGTGGGTGAGTGGGTTTTTTTTATAAATCACACACTCTGTTTGCTGATGTGTTCCGTTAATACTCCTGTAAACACGGAAGTGAACGTGCTGCAGCAATGCATTTGGTTGGTTAGACTGACCGTTTTGCGCCAGTCAGAGACAAATTTGATTGGTGAAATTGGCAGAAGTTGATGAGGATTGGCCAAAATTGCAGGAAAGTTGCGGTGATTGGACAAAGTTGCAAGGTCACTCAATAGTTGCGCGGATTGGCTGATTTCACGTGAATTGGCACGATCGCAACATTGCGAAATCTTGGAGGGACTGACTTTGTCAGGCAGAAGTGATTTCTTGATTGAGAACAGGTGTGGCAGTAATCAGGGCTGGGTGTGGCTAGAGAAATTGAACTCAACTTTCCAAAGACGTGATAAACCACAGTTAATTTGTGTTTTAACAGGGGGGCAATCACTTTTTCCACACAGGGCCATGTAGATTTGGATTTTTTTAACCCTTAATAATAAACGCCTTTGTTTAAAAACTGCATTTTGTGTTTACTTGTGTTGTCTTTGTCTAATATTTAAATTTGTTTGATGATCTGAAACATTAAAGTGTGACAAACATACAAAAAAATGAGAAATTAGGAAGGGGGCGACCATTTTTTCACACCACTGTATAGTATAAAGGCAGACTTTTGTGAAATTTACTTTTGTAAATATTAATCCTTTTAAATGTATGTAATTTAGTTTGTGTTCTCCTGTAAAACTTTCCATTTTTAGTATTTAAGTTGTAGATTTTAGAATTTTAGAGCTATTTATTTGGAGTCAAAAACGCATTTAGTGTTCCCCTGTATTGTGATTAAATTGTGCTTTTTTTTTAAATTGACCAAAGAATTTATTTGATTTTTTTTTTTTTTGTTTAAAAAATACAGAACTAAAAGCAGCTAAAACATCTGCTTCATACAATAATGGCATTCTCTTATATAGCGCTTTTTCTCATCTCTAGATGACCAAAGTGCTTTACAGATCCTGCTATCCGCCCATTCACACACTAATGGCAGCAGATGCCATGCACAGGTACTGGCCTGACCCACCAGAAGCAATTGGGGGTTCAGTGTCTTGTGCAAGGACACTTCGACATGTAGACTGCAGACAGAGCGGAAATCGAACCCTCAGATCAGTAGTCGGCCACACTACACCTACGCCACAGCCACCCCAAATAATGTGTAAAAGCAAATGATATTGGCCTGCTGGAGACAGCTGTGGTCTTCTTAAAGAATGTCCATGAAAAGATGACAGTTCTTAAAAGCACATTTTCAGATGAATTTGTCTGTGTGACTTGTCACATTTCTCTTCCACTTTTTTTTATTAAAAGATCTTCTTTCGGCTGCTCCCTTTAGGGGTTGCCATAGCGGATCATCCGTCTCCATCTCACCCTATCCCTTGCATCTTCCTCTGTAACACCAACCCTCTCCATGTCCTCCTTCACTACATTCATGAATCATCTCTGTGGTCTTCCTCTTTTCCTCCTGCCTGGCAGCTCCATCTTCAACATCCTTTGTCCAGTATATCCACTATCCCTCCTCTGCACATGTCCAGACCATCTCAGCCTTGCTTCTCTTACTTTGTCTCCAAACCGTTCAATGTGAGCTGTTCCTCTGATATACTCATTTCTAATCTTGACCCTCCTAGTCACTCCCAATGAAAATCTTAGTGTCAGTGCCACAGTCTCCAAACCATACATCATAGCAGGTCTCACTACCGTCTTGTAAAAGATGTTTGAAGTAAATTCATGGGTCATTGCAGACACTTGGTTTTAAGAGTACCAAGCTGTCACACAGTGAGAGGAATAAAATCCTGAAAAACAAAAAATACATCAAGAATCGTTTTAGAATCAAATTGGAGACCCTGAATCATAATTGTATCGTGAGGTGCCTAAAGATCCCCAGCCCTAATTCGAACCTCAGCTGGGGAGGAGGACTGACTTATTGGACCTCTTGCACTTTTAGTTGATGACCCCTGTTCTATGAAATGTAGTGGCATTGCCGTCTCGGTAGGGGCGCACTCGTTCACCCATTGCCACCTTTCAACCAAAACTTAAGAAAAAGCAGAAGAAAACACCAAGCCCTCAGAGCGCATGCGCTGTGCACAGCGAAAAACCTTGTCCTTTCGGGTTACGTCTGAGAGCCAAAACAAGTTCCAATGGCATGCAAGCTTGAAGATTCACCCACCTGCTTCAAATCAGCAGGGTGGAGGAATGGACCAGAGCAAGGAAAAAGACTACACAAGCATAAAAACCCATCCCCGCTGCCTTCAACTCGCTGCTAGATGGGAAGGCAGACTGGACCCAGTTACCACTGAGGTAACATTTCAATACAAAGCAACAGAGGAGCCTCGCATGGACGAAAGCTGGGTTCATCCTGTACCTCCACTGTTCGCATCTGCTCGACCGTGAGGCTTGTATGACAAAAATTATGTCATCGTCTCCAGTCCATTCTCCATGCCAGATCGTACTGGATTTTTCTGGATTGCCGGGGTACTCTGATAATGTTTAACATGCAACAGGTGAAGCAGCTCATAGTTTATTTTCCTGTTAAAACAGTCTAGTGTATCTCAGTAAACTAGAACAATGTAAAAGATATTTTTTGTAATATAACTAAAAAAGCTCAAGTTTATGATATTGATAATGGTTTTTAAAATAAATTAAAAATTGTGACATTTGTAATTTACTGAGATGTACCAGCACATAGTACCATATTTTTCAGACTATAAGGCGCACTTAAAATCCTTTAATTTTCTCAAAAATCGACAGTGCGCTTTATAATCCGGTGTGCCTTATGTATTAATTCTGGTTGTGCTTAGTGACCTCAAACCGATTTTATGTGGTACATGGCGCTCAAAAATCTGTCAAAATGTTTTAGTACAACTTTGGTAAGCTATGAAGCTGCACCGCTTGATGGATTGTCGGAGCATTACGGCTACCGTAGTCAGGAGCCTTGCGGAGTAATATGTGCTTCAACATAATGGCCAGATGGCTTTTTCCACAAATCTCCGTCCCTATTGATCTGCGACTCCATGCGCGCCCATCTCACCGATACTGTCAAAACCCAAGTGAAGCAAACTAATTCGGAGCTTGCCATCATTCCGGGTGGATTAACCAAAGCACTCCAACCGCTAGATATTGGTGTCAACAGGTCATTCAAAGTTAAATTGCGAGCGAGTTAGGCCACTATCTGCCAATGGATCGTGGATGCCTGGGCTAAGGTATCAGTCTCAAGTGTCATCCGAGCTTTCACGAAGGCTGGAATCATCACTGAACAGCTAAATAACAGCAACAAGACTGACTCGGATAATGACAAGAGGGATCCGGGCATGCTTGATGCCGAAATCGCCCAACTGTTAAACTCAGCTATGTTTACATGGACACAAGCAACCGGATTAAAAGCCTGATCGGAATAAAAATGCTTCATGTAAAAATGGCAGTCTGAATATTCTAACCCGATCACGCTCATTCGGATCAGAATTTCATTCCAGTTGAGAGGGGTGGGTTATGCCGATTGTTAATCCGAATGGTGCGCATGAAAACACTTATTCTGAACGTAGAGCAGAAAATATGTCTACTGCGCATGTCTGTACACCAGCTGCACGTCAACGTGACATATTTCCGCCTTAGCAGCAGCTAGTGGAAAACATAGCGGGAGTAAAACAAAACTGGTCTGTATCATCCTGCTGTCTCCCTCTGTTCATCATATGCAGAAGTATGTACTTGTAGCTTCATTACGGAGACCAGCAGAAGCAAAAGTTCAGTCTGAATAACACAATACAGGTCCATTTCGACACGAAGCAGGGCTTGCTAACACTGGAAGTTGCTTCGTCTTCTGCTATTTTTGGAATGTCGAAATGTCGACATACGTATGTCAAAATGATTTATTCCATTCAAACGACTTAATGTGCCTTATAATCCGGTGCGCCTTGTGTATGAAAATAGACCATCAAATAGACCGTTCATTGATATTGCACCTTATAATCCGGTGTGCCTTATAGTCCCAAAAATACGGTACACACAAGGGCTGCATCTAAAGATTATTTTAGTAGTTGACTAATCTAACGACTATTTTTTTTCAACTAGTCAACTAATTGCCTTTATTTTTCTTATGTCCACCATCTCTGCTTCTTGTTGGGGCTCTAGTCTAGTAATGCATATTTTACCTCAGCCACTGTTTAGTACCTCTTAACGTTCCATCTCCCGTGGGCGGGAGGCATTTAATTGCCATTTTGTCTCAGCTGGACACAGTGTAACACAGTGTAACTAATATTCAGAATGAGGGCTAATATTAACAAAGATGAAAAAGCGATAGCGACTCCTGTAATTCATTTACTGCATTCAACACGTTTGCCATGACAGCTCAGCCCTCAGCAACCAGAGAGCTTATTGTCAAACAGGTAAGCTAACATTAACAGCACATACTAACAGTATTGTCATTTTTCTAAAGCTTGAAACAGTTGGCCATTGAAAATAAGTGGCACTAACTTTCTTTACTCGCTAAAACTTACCCTTGCAGACGGTGATGCCATAGCTTCCGGGCGGCGTTGTTTCAGATCCTCATTGTTACCTTCTTGACTTTAACAGGTTGGCAGTTCCTAACCGTAGTATGGACTCCCTGTGAATTAAAGCTAAAATGTCCGTATTTTAGCCTGGCTTGTTAGCTGGTAACAGGCTTTGCTCTAGGTAGGTTCTGCAGCCGGCTAGACACGGAGCACACGTTAATACCTTCACAACAGTGGGTCTTTATTCTCCTTTCTCTGCGTTGGAGAGACACATACAGCCGCTTTGCACTTAAACTCTGTAACAACTGCCAAAACACAACACAGCGTAACTGCGTAAGGATGTAGACACCGTGGATCTGCGGAGATGTCCACTTTCTTAAAGGGGCAGACAAAGTCGGTAGCATCATGCATCACTGTAGTGCTGCCGTGGTAAGAAAGGTCTGCCATGCAAAGTCTGCATTTTACTTGTTTTGTTCTTTTGTCTTCTGTAAAATGTTCCCAAACAACAGAAAGTTTGGGTCTGACGTTTTTTTTTTATCCACTTCGACAATCACCATACTCAGAGCCGTAAATGTGCTCCTCTTCTTCTTCGTTGGAAATTGTTCACGCATGCCAGACAACAGAGGTGCTACTTCCCTCAGCACTTCCGGTCGTGCATTGCAGTTACAACATTACCGCGGCATGCATATAAACTTTATAATTAAACAATTTGTCAACAATAAAAATATTTGTCGACAAATTTTTATTGTTGACGTTATCGACAACGTCGACTAATCGTTTCAGCCCTAGTACACACTATACAGTACAGAATTTGTTAAAACTATAAAATAAGACTTTGTCTGTAGTAAAAAAAAAATGCAAATGGTACAATAAATCATTAGAGAATGTGATGTTGATATTTAAAAACAATAATTAACTTTTTATATGTTAAAGATAGACCATATTGTGCCAAGGGAAATTCCGATTCTCTGGAAAATTGCCGCTTATCAATTAAATGTTAATCGATAGATAAGGTGAGTCAACCAATGATTAACGAATTAATCGATAACTTGCATCCCTATATCAAACATTTCCACATTCCATTAAATTTTACAACTTTCTCATAAATCTACAACTTTTTCCTTGTAACTTAATTCTTAATGTTAAAATTGTATTATATTTGATTAAACGAATCAAAAAAAATATGCTGAGGCCCATTTGTGTGTCTTGGTAGTTGCATTTTTCCTCTATTTTACTTTCATTTGGTATGGTTGTCTGGATTAGTTTACAGATGACAATTAGTTAGGTGCTTTTTTTGTTTGTTTGTTTGTTTTTTTGCCATTTCTTGTATAACTAGTGCATTACCCATAGAATGCATTATTTTATTGTGTGAATATTAATTACAGAATACCTAAATATTGAAAATGAATGGGACATCCAATATTAGCGACAGTTTCAGATCCCTTGTTTGTTTGTTTGTCAGATCACTTATAAGTGTGATCTTTCATTACTTACATTCAAGATAATAGTGTATCTTGCACTTTGGGAAATGGGAGTTGTTCAGTCATCATAATTATTTTAGTTTATATCACTGTTCAGTGATGGAGTTAAGTGTAATATTGAATTTCTTCTGTGTATCGTCAATAAACTCATGCAGTACTATAACAGGACACATTTACAAATATTTGAGACCCATTGTAGTGCATCATTTTATACTTTAGCAATATTTTGTTATTAAAATGTTTTTTAAAACTGTAATCAACCAAATTAACTGCAAAACACCCAACATTATTATACACAGCAGAAGAACCCGTTTGACTACAACCGTTGCATCAGTAGCCACGGTTACATGCAAAATTTCTTCAATCTGATTACACTTCAGATCAGAACTTTGCTGTTTACATAGATCCTGAAAAAGTTGACCTGATTAGGACGTGCGTTTCCACGTGTCACACGTTTGAACGGACTAAATCATTTTGACATGCGCACAATTAAACGACATTCCGGAAGTAGTAGACAAAGAAGCAACGTCTGATGTAAACAAACCCTGCTTCGTGTCTTTCTCTTTTTGAAATGGACCTGTATTGTGTTATTCAGACTGTACTTTTTCTTCTGCTGGTCTCCGTATTGAAGCTACAAGTCCAGCAGTACATACTTCTGCATATGACGAACAGAGGGAGGCAGCAGGACGATACAGACCAGTTCTGTTTTACTCCCGCCATGTCTTCCGCTAGCTGCTGTAAAGGCGGAAATACGTCATGTTGACGTGTGGCTGATGTACAGACATGCGCAGTAAGCATTTTTTCTACCCAGACTTCGGAATTAGTGTTTATATGCGCACCAATCGGATTAACAATCGGCATAACCCACCCGTCTCAATCGGAAGGAAATTTTGATCCGAATGAGTGTGATCAGGTCAGAATATTCAGATTGGCGTGTTTACATGAAGCATTTTTATTTTGATCAGGTTTTTAATCCGGTTACTTGTGTCAATGTAAACCTGACTACTGTTGCCCATTTGTCAGTAAATATTTAACTAAAAATGATTTATTTCGTTATTTGGGTGTTTTTGTGTCCTGCGTGTAGGCCCTGTCACACCTAGACGATTTAAGCAGCGTTTGCAAAACGTATGAAAAAAATTTGTAGAGTACGCTGGCGTACGTCGAATCAGCTATGGCTAAGTTTTGTCTAAGTTAAGAGCACGCTGGTATACGCAGTAGTTCATCGAGCTCCTCTGAAATTTTTCAGCATGCGGAAAAGTTAAGCAGAAGGACCCATTTGACTGCAACCATTGCATCAGTGCTGAAAATTTTTGGCATGCTGAAAATTTTCCAATGTATCCAGCATACGGTTGATATGTCCCGCCCCACTGTGGGACTAATAAAGGCTTATCTTATCTTATCTGATCTTATTCACAGAGCAAAGGTTGTAGGGAAGTTATGCGTTTGTTTACACACGTTACTTGTCAGCGACTCGGTTACTCAAAAGTCAAAATACGTTAAGATTAATGTCTAGGGTACCCAAAAAATATTTCTAACATAGGAGTAATGCTCTTTGAACTTATGTGTAACTTATTGAATGGGTTTCTAACTTGGAGCTACCCTATAATGGCATATTTGCAGCGTTGGGTCTCAGGAAAAAGTCGTACAGAGCTCTGCTCAGCTGCTGCCTGCAGCGCATACACACACACACACACCTAGACACACGTACTTGTTCGTATCACAGGACCTGTCGAGGATGTGTCTGGGCACTTTCAAGCTACAGGATAGAGATCCAAATTACTGTTTAGCCCAGAGATGGCAATTTTCTGCCGATCCGCGGATTTCCACTGATTTATTTTCAAAGTGATCATTTCTGTAAATCGTCTAAATCCGTTGAGAAAATTTTAGGGGGGCAAGGTACCTTATTGTTCCCGATTTTAGCGAAAATCAACATGATTACATAAGCGCTTCCCCGGGTCAAGTCTCCCACGATAACCCAGATGTTTTGTACTCAAGCTACTGCTGTATTGTAAACAGCCCTGCGATTGGATAGTTGCAAACGATTGGACCAATCAAATTGCTCGTTGTATGCTTTGTCAAAAATTCATGGTGGCGTGTTCATGCTGGAATTCTGAGCTTTCAGTATCGTTTTCAGCAGAATTATGAGATTTTTATCGAAGGATCAGGAGTCATCAGTGCTAGAAACAGACAAAAGTGTCAAAAATAAGTTCCGATGGAATTGGCTTGAGAGAAAAGTGACTGTAAAGGTGAAAATTGGCTCAACGTTCGACGAGGTAACAGAAACACTCGGACAGTTTCTGAAGAAACCAGAAAAGAAGATGAAGTTCAAAGTTCAGAGACTGACACAGCTTGCTGCCAAAAAGGAAGAAAGTTTCACATTAGAAGTGACTTGGTGACCAGTTTAAATAGTGTAATAAACTCTTATAGAACTGTTAAATATGTTGGACTAAAGACAGTGAGACAACATTGAAGAAAAAGTAAGTTAACTTTTCATTAAATTTAATGATTTATCTAAGTCTAGTATTTCATTTTTTTTTAATCATTTTTTTCAGTCTAAATTACTTCTGTTTTACTGAAAACCTCTCAGTTTCAGGGGGGGCTCCGGCCCCCCCATAAGTCAATCAACCAAATTAGATTTCAGCTGAAATCAGAATTTCCTGTTGCCATCCCTGTTAGCCCTCCCCCCATGTTTTTGTTTTTTTGTTTTTTTTTACCTTTGACTGCAGTTTGTCCCATCAGCTGTCCAGTGCTGTTCTGATAGATACGTATGTCAAAATGTCAGAACACCGGAGGTGGATCCAATCAGCTGATCGCCCGAAACACAGAGGTCAGCTGTTTGCCATGATAAATCATAGTCACACTTTGCTGTTGGCTGCACCTTCCGGCAAAAGCACACTCCATGCATTAGCTTGTTTTTTTTTTTTTCACTTTATTGAAAATAAGCATTTTTTTTATCACCATCAGTTAGCGTGCCTTTGAGCCAGGCTGTGTCGGGCTGCTGCTTCTCCCAGCATGTTCTGTGTTGTTACACCGGTGTTCTTTGTCAGACCCGGTACCTGCTGACGCTCCGCCCAGTCTGCTTGCACACCTTGTGTTCTCCACATATGCTGAATTATCCTTTAGACCTACGCAATCATGGCAACTTTGTGATATATTTTTTTTTAGCATTAAATCTTCAGTATTATCTTTTTCTAGTCAAATTTGTTGTTTTTGTACTTCCTTGTTTTATCCAGGGAACACTGTGGTGACTGACAGGTTGTGATGCCATGTGTTATCCAATCAGCATGGAAGTGATGCCGCATATTATCTAATCAGCACGGAGTCAATCCAGAACCTCATCCACACTTCCTGAAGCCAGGGCATGAAGAGACAGAGTGGTGGCTAAACTTTTATTGATAAAAATTACATATTTTGACTGGTTGACATCATACTCGGGGATGCACACCCTCGTGACCTCAGCAAAGCACGTATAAAATCGTCGGCCAGTCTGACGAACGGTTCAAGAGTTATGTATGGAACAGAGACACAGATGGAAACACACACAGAGATTCCGTGCAGTAAATAGCTTACATTGTCTATGTAATAATAATAATATTATCAGCATAAAAAGTGAGTAATAAAATACAGTAAACACTTTTCAGGAGCACCCTAATTATTGGCTTTGGCTCCGGTGAAGCTAAATCAAAAAGTTAATGTGATGTTGTTGATGAAATGTTCGAGCTGCAAAGCCCAGTGGGGTTTTTTGAAGCAATTAGCCCCAAATTTTCCAAATAGTCAACAATAAAAAAAAAAAAAAAGCACACTGCCTTTATCCCGTTTTTCCTCTCAGAGAAACTTCCAAAACGTTTTTTTGACTCTTCCTGATAACTCTTCTATGTCGAGTGTTCAAAAAGCTCATCCGCTGCTGTTGTTGAGACCAGCCCACTGCTCTATTATTGGCCCACCTAGCTGTCTGTCATGTAGATGGAAGGGGTGCTAAAAGTAGCCTGAGCTATTAGGCCCCAAGCTAATACCAGGAAGCTCGAACCAAGCATAGCTTATATTGTTATTTTCTTAAGATCTCAGTGAGCCTAATAACCATCCCTGTTACCACCTGGTTCACCAGTCCACAGTCCACAATATATCTCATGTCCCTACGGCCCATCTCCCAGTGGTTTTGCTGTGATGGTGTGCTGGTTGCGGCAACCCGCGGCTGCTCCCCCGAATTCCTCCACCATTCTCCGGGGCTCCGCACCACTCTGCTCTACTCTCGCAGGCAACGTTGGGGAGCCGTTTTGTGACAGCGTATCATCCAGCTGGGCTGTGGGAGAGGAGCGGAGTCCCGCGGAGCGAGACACGGCACTTTGAGATCCCGTGGCTCGGCAACTCGGCTCGGCCAGGGGCCTTGTGTTGCGGCAATCGGTGGGTTGCCCGGCATGCGGTGTTGGCGATTTGTTGTGGCATCCTGGCAAGGTTGTTGGGAGATGGGCCGGATTGAAGCAAAATACACAAACGACTGTGGCTCATTGAACCAGCGCTGCTCATCCAAGCCAGGAAGCTAGAAACTACTCAGCTAATGGCTAACTGACATAAGAGGGAGGGCGGAGTTGAACAGCTGAAGGATGTTTCTTAAAGTGACAGGCTTTAAATCATAGCTTTTCAAGAAAGCCAGGAAAAAAAAACTAATTTGCTTTAATAATTTAAAAATTAAAGAAAATGTGAACAAAATATGGCACAAACACTTCATTAAGACATGAGTGAGCTGTTAAAATGTGGAAAAAGTGCAGTTAATGATTCCTTTAAAGCAGTGCGTGTGACCACAGTGGGAGGCTTTTAAAGGGACATATTAACATCTACCTCAAGACAACTTTGATGCTTTACTTACAAATAGTGTGCATAGTAAGCAGAGGAACAAAATGTCATTTTTGTGCAAAAAAAGTAAAAATGTTCATCATGGAGAAGAAGAAACAAGGTGTGTTTACAGAAGGAAACATCATTTTAAAAAGTAGAAAAATTTAAAAAAGCAAAACAGGATGACAAAGTAGCACAGGGCCAGCAACTGACGGCCCACGGGCCGCATGCAGCCCCCGACATCATCCACTGCAGCCTGCCTATCCATTTCCAAAAATCATTTATTTATATCCTGTTCGAACATATTTGGAACTGCATTCTTAAATGCAGTCATAGAGTTCGCCAGCAGAGGGAGCTCTAATCAAAACCTTGGTGCCACTCCGTGAGTGGTCGAGCAAGAGTGAGGGAACCACAGAGTAGTGTGCCCTGGAGTACGTCTTTTAAGGTATGCATGTGTTGCATGCTGAGACCACATTAATAGGCTGTGAACAGCAATAAATGTACAGAGTAGGCTGCTTTTAATAAAGCTACAGCTCCTCACTGAGGAATATTTACAGTGGGGCAAAAAAGTATTTAGTCAGCCACCAATTGTGCACGTTCTCCCACTTAAAAGATGAGAGAGGTCTCCAGTTTTCATCATAGGTATACCTCAACTATGAGAGACAAAATGAGAAAAAAAAAAAATCCAGAAAATCACATTGTCTGATTTTTAAAGAATTTATTTGCAAATTATGGTAGAAAATAATTCTACTAATAATAATAATTCTACTAATAATTCTAATTCGGGTTCACCCGATCTGAACCCGAGTGGTGTTCAGTTATTGGACTTCTGTGCTAACCACAGTCTGTCCATAACGAACACCATGTTCAAGCATAAGGGTGTCCATATGTGCACCTGGCACCAGGACACCCTAGGCCGCAGGTCGATGATCGATTTTGTTATCGTATCATCAGACCTGCGACCGTATGTCTTGGACACCCGAGTAAAGAGAGGTGCAGAGCTGTCAACTGATCACCACCTGGTGGTGAGTTGGATCCGATGGCAGGGGAGGAAGCCATTCAGACCTGGTAGACCCAAACGTATAGTGAGGGTGTGCTGGGAGCGTCTGGCTGAGGCCCCTGTCCGGGAGGTCTTCAACTCCCACCTCCGGAAGAACTTCAACCACATTCCGAGGGAGTCTGGAGACATGGAGTCTGAATGGGCCATGTTCTCCACCTCTGTTGTTGAAGCGGCGGCCCAGAGCTGCGGCCGCAAGGTGGTCGGTGCATCTCGTGGTGGCAACCCCCGAACCAAGTGGTGGACACCAGTGGTGAGGGGGGCCATTAAGCTGAAGAAGGAGTCCTATCAAGCTTGGTTGGCTTGTGGGACTCCCGAAGCAGCTGAGGTGTACCGGCAGGCCAAGCGGAGTGCAGCTCGGGTGGTTGCTGAAGCAAAAACCCGGGTATGGGAGGAGTTCGGTGAGGCCATGGAACAAGACTTTCGGTCGGCTTCAAAGAGATTCTGGCAAACTGTTCGGCGGCTCAGGAGGGGAAAGCAGCTCCCCGTCCACACTGTGTATGGTGCGGATGGGACACTGTTGACTTCAACTGGGGATATCGTCGGGCGGTGGAAGGAATACTTCGAGGATCTCCTCAATCCCACTGATACGCCTTCCACAGAGGAAGCAGGGTTTGGGGACAAGGGGGATGACTCGCCTATCACAGGGGCTGAGGTCGCCAAGGTGGTTAAAAATCTCCTTGGTGGCCGGGCCCCGGGGGTGGACGAGATTCGCCCCGAGTACCTCAAGGCCCTGGATGTTGTTGGGCTGTCATGGTTGACACGCCTCTGCAACATTGCGTGGAGGTCGGGGGCAGTGCCTTTGGCATGGCAAACCGGGGTGGTGGTTCCTCTCTTCAAAAAAGGGGACCGGAGGGTGTGCTCCAACTTTAGAGGGATCACACTCCTCAGCCTCCCTGGGAAGGTCTATGCCAAGGTACTGGAGAGGAGAGTCCGGCCGTTGGTCGAACCTCGGATTCAGGAGGAGCAATGTGGTTTTCGTCCTGGCCGTGGCACATCGGACCAGCTCTTTACCCTCTCGAGAATTCTTGAGGGTTCGTGGGAGTTTGCCCAACCAGTTTACATGTGTTTTGTGGACTTGGAGAAGGCATTTGACCGCGTCCCTCGTGGATTTTTGTGGGGGGTGCTTCGGGAGTATGGGGTATCGGGCTTGTTGTTACGAGCTATTCGGTCTCTGTACGACCGTTGTGAGAGTTTAGTTCGTATTGCCAACACTCGGTCGGAGTCATTCCCAGTGAGAGTTGGACTCCGCCAGGGCTGCCCTTTGTCACCGGTCCTGTTCATAATTTTTATGGACAGGATTTCTAGGCGCAGCCAGGGAATGGAGGGTGTCATACTTGGTGACCACAGGATCTCATCTCTGTTGTTTGCAGATGATGTTGTCCTGTTGGCTTCATCCAGCAATGACCTACAGCTCTTGCTGGGACGGTTTGCCGCTGAGTGTGAAGCGGCTGGGATGAGAATCAGCACCTCCAAGTCCGAGTCCATGGTCCTCAGCCGGAAAAAGGTGGATTGTCCTCTCCGGGTTGGGGACAGGCTCCTGCCCCAAGTGGAGGAGTTTAAGTATCTTGGGGTCTTGTTCACGAGTGAGGGGAAAATGGAGCGAGAGATCGACAGACGGATTGGAGCAGCATCTGCAGTGATGCGGACGTTGTACCGGTCTGTTGTGGTGAAGAGGGAGCTTAGTTCTAAGGCAAAGCTGTCGATTTACCAGTCAATCTACGTTCCTACTCTCACCTATGGTCACGAGCTTTGGGTAATGACCGAAAGAACGAGATCGCGGATACAAGCGGCTGAAATGAGCTTTCTCCGTAGGATTGCTGGACTCACCCTCAGAGATAGGGTGAGGAGCTCAGTCATCCGGGAGAGGCTCAGAGTAGAACCGCTGCTCCTCCACATTGAAAGGAGTCAGTTGAGGTGGTATGGGCATCTGATTAGGATGCCTCCTGGACGTCTCCCACTTGAGGTGTTTCAGGCACGTCCCACTGGGAGGAGACCCCGGGGCAGACCCAGGACTCGGTGGAGAGACTATGTCTCCCAGCTAGTCTGGGAACGCCTTGGTATCCCCTCTGAAGAGCTGGAGCAGGTGGCTGGGGAGAGGGAAGTCTGGGCTTCTCTGCTTGAACTGCTGCCTCCGCGACCCGGACCTCCGGAAAAGCGGTAGAAGATGGATGGATGGATGGATGGTAGAAAATAAGTATTTGGTCAAAAACAAAAGTTCATCTCAGTACTTTGTTATATACCCTTTGTTGGCAATGACAGAGGTCAAAACGTTTTCTGTAAGTCTTCACAAGGTTTTCACACACTGTTGCTGGTATTTTGGCCCATTCCTCCATGCAGATCTCCTCTAGAGCAGTGATGTTTTGGGGCTGTTGCTGGGCAACACGGACTTTCAACTCCCTCCAAAGATTTTCTATGGGGTTGAGATCTGGTGACTGGCTAGGCCACTCCAGGACCTTGAAATGCTTCTTATGAAGCCACTCCTTTGTTGCCCAGGCGGTGTATTTGGGATCATTGTCATGCTGAAAGACCCAGCCACGTTTCATCTTCAATGCCCTTGCTGATGGAAGGAGGTTTTCACTCAAAATCTCACGATACATGGCCCCATTCATTCTTTCCTTTACACGGATCAGTCGTCCTGGTCCCTTTGCAGGAAAACGGCCCCAAAGCATGATGTTTCCACCCCCATGCTTCACAGTAGGTATGGTGTTCTTTCTCCTCCAAACACGACAAGTTGATTTTTTACCAAAAAGTTCTATTTTGGTTTCATCTGACCATATGACATTCTCCCAATCCTCTTCTGGATCATCCAAATGCTCTCTAGCAAACTTCAGACGGGCCTGGACATGTACTGGCTTAAGCAGGGGGGACACATCTGGCACTGCAGGATTTGAGTCCCTGGCGGCGTAGTGTGTTACTGATGGTATCCTTTGTTACTTTGGTCCCAGTTCTCTGCAGGTCATTCATTAGGTCCCCCCGTGTTGTTCTGGGATTTTTGCTCACCGTTCTCGTGATCATTTTGACCCCACAGGGTGAGATCTTGCGTGGAGCCCCAGATCGAGGGAGATTATCAGTGGTCTTGTATGTCTTCCATTTTCTAATAATTGCTCCCACAGTTGATTTCTTCACACCAAGCTGCTTACCTATTGCAGATTCAGTCTTCCCAGCCTGGTGCAGGTCTACAATTTTGTTTCTGGTGTCCTTTGACAGCTCTTTGGTCTTGGCCATAGTGGAGTTTGGAGTCTGACTGTTTGAGGTTGTGGACAGGTGTCTTTTATACTGATAACAAGTTAAAACAGGTGCCATTAATACAGGTAATGAGTGGAGGACAGAGGAGCCTCTTAAAGAAGAAGTTACAGGTCTGTGAGAGCCAGAAATCTTGCTTGTTTGTAGGTGACCAAATACTTATTTTCCACCATAATTTGCAAATAAATTCTTTAAAAATCAGACAATGTGATTTTCTGGATTTTTTTTTTCCTCATTTTGTGTCTCATACTTGAGGTATACCTATGATGAAAATTGGAGACCTCTCTCATCTTTTAAGTGGGAGAACTTGCACAATTGGTGGCTGACTAAATACTTTTTTGCCCCACTGTACAGTAACAAGTTTCAAACTGAAAGGCAAATTTATATAAGTAACGGCAAATTTATGACAGAAAAACACTAATTTAGAAAAAGCTCAGTACAACTAAAAAGTTATAAATTTTTAAATAAAATGATTCAATTCAACTTTATTTATATAGCGCCATTTCACAACAACAGTCATCTCATAGTACTATCAACTGTAGGGGGGAACCCCCACAGTTGCAGAAAGACCCCAGCAATCAGGCGATCCCCTGTGAGCAAGCACTTGGCAACGGTGGAGAGGAAAAACTCCCTTTTAACAGGAAGAAACCTCCAGCAGAACCAGGCTCAGGGAGGGGCAGTCATCTGCTGCGACTGGCTGGGGGGTGAGGGGATAGAGAAGAAGAAAAGAACAGACATGTAGAGAGCAAACAGCACGATGGGGACTCAATCTATGGGAGAGAACAAACAGATGTTAATGACCAGCAAAAAAAATATTTCATAGAGAGTGAGGAAAGGAGTGAGGCCCAGTGCATTACTGGAGGTCCCCCGGCTGACTAAACCTATTAGCAGCATAACTAAGGGAGGGTTCAGAAACACATGATCCCTCCCTAATTGTAGGCTATATCAAAAAGGTAGGTTTTAGCCCTATTCTTAAAAACAGAGATCGAGTCTGACTCCCGAATCCAGATTGGCAGCTGATTCCACAGGAGAGGAGCTTGATAACTGAAGGCTCTGCCTCCCATTGTACTTTTGGAGATTCTAGGTATTACAAGTAATCCTGCATTTTGGGAGCGTAGTGCTCTGTTAGGATAATA
Organism: Pholidichthys leucotaenia; assembly: GCA_020510985.1. Taxonomy (NCBI): domain Eukaryota; kingdom Metazoa; phylum Chordata; class Actinopteri; order Cichliformes; family Pholidichthyidae; genus Pholidichthys; species Pholidichthys leucotaenia. The sequence goes on along the minus strand of CM035844.1, from coordinate 329,184,432 downwards.
CGGTAGTATCAGATCTTTTAAATAAAAAGGAGCCTGATTGTTTAGAGCTTTGTAAGTAAGAAGAAGGATTTTAAACTTAATTCTAAACTTTATGGGAAGCCAATGAAGGGAGGCCAGAACCGGAGAGATATGATCTCTCTTTCTAGTACCTGTTAAAACTCTTGCTGCAGCATTTTGGATCAGCTGAAGACTTTTTAAAGATGTTTTAGGACAGCCTGATAATAAAGAATTACAATAATCTAATCTCGAGCTAACAAAAGCGTGGATCAGCTTCTCAGCATCGCTCTGAGACAAGATGCTCCTAATCTTGGCAATATTACGCAAATGATAGAAGGCAGTCTTAGAAACAAATTTAATATGTGAATTGAAGGACAAATCCTGATCAAAAATAACTCAAAGGTTCCTCACAGAGCTATTAAGAGAAAGAGTAACTGCATCCAAACTGAAAGTTTGATTTGGAAAGGAATTTCTAAGGTTTTTTGGACCAACAAGAATGACTTCAGTCTTATCTGAATTTAATAGCAGGAAATTACAAGTCATCCAAGCTTTGATTTCCTTAAGACAGGCTTCTAACTTGGCTAATTGATTAGTATCATCTGGCTTCATTGACAGGTATAATTGTGTGTCATCTGCATAACAATGAAAATGTATACAGTGCTTTCTAATAATGTTGCCTAACGGAAGCATATATAAACTAAAAAGAGTAGGACCTAGCACAGATCCCTGTGGAACTCCATGACTAAGCTTTGAGTTGAAAGAAAACTCATTATTTACATGAACAAACTGGAACCTATCAGATAAATAAGATCTAAACCATTGCAACGAAGTTCCATTAAGTCCAACGTAGTGTTCTAATCTATCAAGTAGAATATTATGATCGATAGTATCAAAAGCTGCACTAAGGTCTCAAAGGACAAGTACAGAAACTAGTCCATTATCAGATGCAATGAGGAGGTCGTTAGTGACCTTCGCTAAGGCTGTTTCAGTACTATGATGGATTCTAAACCCAGATTGAAACTCTTCAAGTAAACCATTTCCCTGCAGGTGGTCAAATAATTGCGTAGCAACAACTCTTTCTAAGATTTTTGAAATGAAAGGGAGATTAGAGATTGGTCTATAGTTAGCTAAAGCTCCTGGATCTAGCGTTGGCTTTTTGAGTAAGGGTTTAATTACAGCCGTTTTAAAAGCCTGCGGTACATGGCCTAAAGTTAATGAAGAATTGATTATATGAAGAATAAGGCTACCAATAAGTGGGAAGACTTCTTTAAATAACCTGGTAGGAATAGGGTCTAAAAGACAAGTTGAAGGTTTGGATGAGGAAACTATTTTGTCTAACTCACAAAGGTCGATTGGAGTAAACTCATCAAGACAGACATCAATAGAAGGAGTTGTAGTAGTTACAGTATTTAAGTTAACTGTGGGAAGAATCTGATTGATTTTATCTCTGATGGATGAAATTTTATTATTGAAAAAGTTCATAAAGTCCTGACTAGTAAGCTCTAAGGGAATGCTAGGATTGACAGAGTCCTGACTCTGCAAAATGCAAATGCAAATTTATCAGTAGAAGCATGCACATCTAATACCAAAAAAAAAAATAGATTTTCAAAAAAAGGCTCATTTAAACTAGAAATGTAGCATATTTATCAGTAAAACTGTTTTTTACTTTGATCATTTTCTTCTAATATTTTAAAAACATTTTTCTTCGTCATATTTCCTTTTCTTCTTGGCTTTTTTGTTAATTACTGTCCAGAATTTCTCTTTGCTCATTTTGATGGAGAGAGTTTTAAAAATTAGGTCATGATATAATTTTTTTCAGTAATTTTATTTCTAATATGATAAAACACTGAGTAGCTTTTATTTTCATTTGCATTTTCAGTTTTAATTATGAAACTTTTGACTTTGAAGAAATTACCCCCACACACACACACAAACACACACACACAGGTTTACATGTAAATTTGGCCCTCGGGAAGTGAGGAAAAAATTTGTGGCCCTCACTACCACTAAAGTTGCCCATCCCTGAGGTAGCTTATTATTACTGTTGGATAAAATCCGCTTATGTCCAAAGCTGCTTCTTTTCAAGAAATAAAACAGATGACAGACTGATGCAGACTGCTGTTCAATAGATGGCTTAGAAGGGTGTTTAATCAGGGTGGAAAATGGTGTTGCTGTATTTAAACCCTGAAGCATTTTGACCAAGGCATGCCCACTGAAAATGTAAACAGACAAGTACATTTACAAAAGTATAAATCCTTTACAGCATTAGATTTAAGAGTTCAATTTTGTTTTTTGTTACCCAAGCTGCACAGATGTATTGACTGATGAGCTCAAATGTATTCCTTCTTGATTTACAGGATTTCCCCTGCTCTGTTAAGACAAGCCTCTTACGGAACAATAAAGATAGGAACTTACAATTCTCTGAAGAGGTTGTTCGTCAGTCGACCAGAAGGTAGGCAACATTATTTCTCCATCTAATTTCCTGTTTTCTTTCTGCTAAACTCTCTCATAAGTTGTAGATTCTTATATAGATTCTGTCTGTGTGAAATAAGACCAGCATTTTCTGTCACAGAACCCCGCTAAAGACGTTAAAGCAAAAGTGTTCAAACTATATACACTATATAATTATGATATCAATATTTATTATCCCTTATTTCTCATGCTGGAATTCTGCCATTTATTTGATTTAGTCTTCACTTTTGTCTTTTTGAATTTTGTGCCTCAGATTTCACAAACATGGTGAACCTGATCTCTTCTTTGTTTAAGTTTGACATTTTGCATACACACAGGGCACTTTATGTCACTCTACTGGGTTAAGATAAGATAAGCCTTTATTAGTCCCACAATGGGGAAATTCCAGGATTGCAACAGCACAGGGATAGCAACACTCAGAGCAACAATCAGAAGGCAAGAAAAAACAAGAGCTGCGAATATACGTATGTACATATAAATATATAAACACACAGTGCGGAGCATTGTAGCTAGATGGAATGAACAGCATAACCCCACAACTCAGAAAAGGATTTATTGCCAAGTACATTAACAGTAAACAACTGATAACATACGAGGGATTTGACTTGACACTGAAAACGACCTGCATTTCCGGTGACGCGGCAGCGTCGATAACGCGCCTGTCATCAGACGGGAACAGGAAGCATAGGGAAGAAAAGGATAACACAATAGGAGAGAGCAAAAAAGCATTGATTGTCAGAATACCGGTTATTAAATGATTAATATTATGATTACAAGAAAAAAAGCCCTCAATGCACAATTAGCAGACATAGAATGTACACAAGACACAAAGGGAGCAGTGAGTGAATGATCTTCTCATCAGTTTATTGAGTCAGTGTGGGTGTAGTGTTGAGTGGAGGTGTTTATATCAGTTAAGAACAACAAAGTCTCTTCAGCAGGAGACGATCTACTTAGTTATCCTACATGGTATGATTATGTACCCATACATATTGTCACCGTCCGTAACGACCGGTATTTTCCTAGTTGTATACCAGAGGGGACCATTGTGTAAGTCTATTGCGTCTTTTGCATTCAATACTATTAGGTTGTCATGTTTTTTTGCTATCTCTGCGAGCAGCCCTGCTTAGGTTATACAGTCTGACAGCCGTAGGTAGGAAGGACCTGCGAAACCTCTCGGTTGCGCACCTAGGATGATGTAGTCTGCTGCTAAATGAGCTCCTCAGTGCATTCAGCATGTCCTGCATAGGGTGGGACTTGGACTCTAGCAGAGATGACAGTTTAGCCACCATCCTTCTCTCTCCCATCTCCTCCACTGGGTCAAGGCGCTGCCCCAGGACAGAGCTAGCTTTCTTGATCAGTTTGTTCAGTCTCTTCCTATCGGCTGCTGTAACGCCACTGCCCCAGCAGACCACTCCAAAAGTGATGGCTGATGCCACCACCATGTCGTAGAATGTCTTCAGCAGCGCCCCTTGTACACCAAAAGACCTGAGTCTCCTCAGTAGGAACAGCCTGCACTGTCCCTTAAAAGTGTTAAATAAAAGGAAAGCTGACTGGTGAATCATGCGGCATCTATGCACAATTTACCCTGATTACACCGAGGCTGTCAAATTCCTTTTCTCCTGTTTTTTTTCACTCATTAGATTAGTTCTCAGCACAGTAACACAACACCTGGAACCAGATGGAGCAGGTTAACATGCTGGGACTAATTAGCAAACGAAATATCAGGCGAAGTGCTTCCAGGAAAGAGAAAAAAAGATGCAAGACAATGGGAAGGCCCCACCAACTGTCTTTGGCACAAATGTTGAATTAGCGTTTGAAAGGTCATCTGTCTAAAGCTGTGCACCTGCCTCCATAGATGTCTGCGTTTGATCAGTTTGAACCTAGAAAAGGAATACAGTCTCTTTAGTAATTTGCAATAAAATTATTTAATCAGTACACTTAATGGGCCAGGTGGATGGAATTAAGTGGGAGACTCCATATAGGCTTATTGAAACACAATTACTTATTTGTAGATAACTTAAAAGGTTCAGCCAGTCAGTTTCGAGGGAAAGCCAGGAATCAGGCCGCCAATGTTTCTGCCTTCATCTACCACCCAATCCACATAGCACCAGACCCCCATGATCCCTCCTGCAGCTGGTAAGCCCACTAGAGGATGGACCCATGTGGCTCGTTTGGGCTGAGCCTGGTCAAGTCCCATGGGCAGAAACCCAGCCACCAGGCACTCGCAATCAAGCCCCTCCTCCAGGCCTGGCTCCAGGGCGGGGCCCCATTAACCCCATACCAGGTGGGGTATGCTGAATCCTTGATAAGGGCCAAACTGGCCTTTGTCACCAATCCTGTTCATAATTTTTATGAACAGGATTTCTTTATGGAATCAGAGCCCAGACTGTATGCAGAAATAATTACTTATTTGTTGATAATTTCAAAGTTTTATTGTTTGTGTAATTACTTAATAATAGAGCCAAATTTTTTCCTCTTAAATAAACAACCATCCATCCATCATCTTCTGGTTAATCCTTTTCGGGTCGCAGGGGGCTGGAGCCTGTCCCAGCATCTTTGGGCGAGAGGCAGGGTACACCCTGGACAGATTGCCAGTCCATCACAGGGCCAACACAGACAGACAGACAACCATTCACTCTCACAGTCATACCTAAGGACAATTTAGAATCCCCAGTTTGATGCCAATTAACCCAACTTGCATGTTTTTGGCATGTGGGAGAAAACCGGAGAAATCCCAGAGTAAACCCGCGCAGATACGGGGAGAACATGCAAACTCCACACAGATCACTGTTGGTCGGGGGCTGGGATCGAACCCATGATCCCCCGGCCAAGGGTGAGTTGCTGTGCTGCCGCAGTGCTAACCACTCCACCACTGTGCTGCCCTAAATAAACAACCTTTTTCTTCTAAATCAACCTTTTATTGACTTTTTCCCCCTCAATATTTGTTTTCCCTCCCTCAAATTTGGTAAATTTTCTTCCCAGAAATTTGCAGTCTTGTTGAAAATTTGCAATTTTTTTTACATATTTATCATTTTTCTCATGCATTTGTGATAGTTTGTAAAAGTGTAAATTTTCAACTTTTTTCAGATAAATTTGCAACTTTTCATATAATTTGGGATGCATGTTCATGTAAATTTGTATGCTCTTTTTGCTTTGTAAATTTGTTTGCAGTTTTTTGTATGTCACTGGTTATGGCAAAAGAGCCTCTTTTCACGTTCACATTTTTTTCCCTTGTAATAATAAAACTTTTTTTCTCTAGATTTTTTTTTTTTTTTTTTTACTTTTCATGTAAACTTGCAACTCTTCATGTGAATTTAATTTTTCTCATGTCTTTTTCCTTTAAGAAATATAAAAATATTTGTTTATGTATTTATGCAGACACATTTAAGGAAAAAAGCCACATGGTGACTCTGGAGGCAGCCATAGGGGGGTGCACAAGCCAGTGTACTCCTAAGTGCCAGTCCCAAACCGGGGTAAATGGGGAGGGCTGTGTTAGAAAGGACACCAACATAAGGTCATCCAACATAACTCTCTGCTGATGAGTCATTTACCTGCAGAGCCCTCAACGGGGGGTGTCCACTCCGGGGAGCCCGGGCCAACACCACCTCTTCGTCTGCCAACACAAACACGAGCTTGAGCCTGTCAATGCAGATGGTTTCGCTGCGTCCCTCCCAAGTCTAACACGAAATGTTTCGTCCCAGGTTCCAGCACTCTGAATGGCCCGTTGTATAGTGGGCGCAACGGGGTCCAGTGTGCATCATGCCTGACGAAAACGAACAATACATTCCACAAGCTTTTTGGGACGATTGCGTGGGGAAAACAGTGGTGGACCGGGCCCAGTACCCTCCCTGGCTCTGCGCCACATAGGGAATTCGGGGATAGCTCAGCCTCGAGCGCTGGATTGTCGGGCAAAAATTCCCCAGGGAGCCGCAGCGGTTGAGAAAACACGAGTTCTGCTGGGGAGGCCACCAAATCCTCCTTCGGTGCAGAACGCAACCCTAACAAAACCCACAGCAGCCGGTCCACCCAATTGGCGTCCGTAAGCGAAGCCCTGAGCGCTGCTTTAAGTGACCTGTGGAAACGCTCACATAACCCGTTGGCCTAAGGGTTGTATGCGGTAGTGCGGTGAATGTTGACCCCCAGGCTTCGGGCCATCGCGGACCAGAGGTTGGAAATGAACTGAGGGCCCCTGACGGACATGATGTCCGACGGAGCACAGAAACGTGCCACCCAAGTTGGCAAAAAAGCTCGTGTGACGTCCGCAGACATGGTGGAAATCGGCGGCACCGTTTCGGGCCAGTGCATAGTGCGATCCACTACAGTCAGGAGGTGCGTAAACCCCTGCGACGGCGGGAGGGGCCCCACCAGGTTCACGTGGACGTAGTCGAACCTCTTAGCCGGGATGTGGAACTGTTCAAGGGAGTCTTTCGTGTGCCTGTGCACCTTGGCCCGCTGGTACGCGACGCAAGCTGCTGCCCACTCTTTCACCTGTTTATGCAGACACGGCCAGACGAACTTCGCCCCCACCAACTTGACTGCCCTGCCGCACGCACTCCCGGGTGCGTCAGGGAGTGAACCGACTCGGGAACTCGACAGCGCCAAGCGCGCGGGATGACCAGGCGCGGGTGGCCTGTGGAGACATCACAGAGTAGGGGAGGGCCCCCGTCTTGCAGTACTCTGCTCTCCAGCCTAAACCCTGTTGGTCCAGACTGGAGCGCACAAACGTCCGCATCGGCGGCCATGGCAGTGTAATCTATTCCTACGTAGACCGGGGCCACCAATGCGCGCGAGAGACAGTCTGCCACCACGTTTAGTTTACCAGCCACATGCTGAATGTCGGTCGTAAACTCCAAGATTGTGGCCAGCTGTCTTTGCTGCCGGGTCGACCATGGTTCCGAAACCTTGGCCATGGCGTAAGTAAGCGGCTTGTGGTCCGCAAACACTCTGAAGCTGCGCCCTTCCAGCCAGAACTGGAAATGGCGTATGGCCAGGTGGAGAGCCAGCAACTCTCTGTCGAACACGCTGTATTTACGCTCATTGTCGCGCAAAGACCTGCTGAAAAAGGCAAGTGGCTGCCAAGAACCTGTGACGCACTGCTCCACGACAGCGCCTATGGCCACATCCGATGCGTCGTGAGCGCTATCCGTGCCGATGGGTCTGGGTGCACCAGTAATGCGGCCTTCGCTAGTGCTGTTTTGGTATCTGAAAACGCCTGCTCCCGCTCGGTGGTCCAGTCGATGCTGTCCGCCTGTTTCTGTTTCTTAAGCGCGGCATACAGCGGCTGCATGAGCTGAGCTGGGCTGCGTGGGGGAGGAAACGGTTGTAAAAGTTAACCATTCTTAAAAACTCTTGAAGCACCCTTACCGTCTGAGGACGCGGAAAATCTGCCACCGCGCGCACCTTGTCCAGTAATGGGATCGCGCCCTCCGGCGAGATGCAGTGGCCCAAAAAGTTGATCACTGTAGCCTCGAACTGGCACTTCGCTGGGTTGATTATTAACCCGTGCTCTTCCAACCTCTGGAAAACCGTCCTGAGGTGGGCGACGTGTTCGTCCTCGGACACGCCGGCCACCAGGATGTCGTCCAGGTATACGAAGACAAAAGGCAGATCGCGCAGCACCGCGTCCATCATGCGTTGGAAGGTCTGCGCCGCGCCTTTTAACCCGAATGGCATCCGCAGAAACTCAAAAGACCGAACGGGGTTATCACTGCCGTTTTGGGTATGTCTTCTGCGCGCACCGGGACCTGGTGGTACCCACGCACCAGGTCCACCTTGAAAAAAATGGGTGCCCCGGTCAGGTGGACAGAAAAATCTCGAATATGAGGAATGGGGTAGCGATCATGTGCTGTAGTGTTGTTTAGTGTACGGAAATCGCCGCATGGTCACCACGACCCCTCAGCTTTAGGCACCATGTGTCGCGGGGATGCCCACGGGCTGTTTGAGCGCCTGATGATGCCTAACCTCTCCAAACTGGCGAACTCCTCGCGTGCGCTGGCCAGTTTAGCTGCGTCCAGGCACTGAGGTCGTGCGAGAACAGGCGGCCCCATGGTGGTAATGAAGTGCTCGACCCCATGCTTAGTGACGGCTGCCGAAAATGTCGGAACCGTGAGTGCTGGGAACTGGGTGAGTAGTTGTTGGAACTTGGAGTTGTGACGTTGGTGAGTGTTTTGGACCCGGCTCCTCGAGCTGTACAGGGCAGAGAATCAAAGGAAAGAGTGTTAATCAGGTGTCTATTAGCAGCATCGACTAATAGACCGTGCGCACACAGAAAATCTGCACCCAAAATGGGGGAGTTACATGCCGCTATGACGAAAGACCACTGGAAGTTACAGCCGTGCAAACATATGGTCAGTGTCCTTTCACCAAATGTCTTAATGTCTGAGCCGTTGGCTGCTGCCAGCTCGGGACCGCTACTTCCAGCCAGCTGGTCTGCGTTGGACGGCAGGATGAGGCTCTTTTGGGAGCTGGAGTCCACCAGCAACCGTCTCCCCGAACGTGAGTCCGTAACGTAGAGCAGCTTGTCTGTGTTACCGGCGGTCGCAGCTGCTACCGACTGCCGGTCCTGGCGTTTCCCAACCGCTTGAATTGGCGCGGTGGCACGCATCGCCGTGCGTCTTCTCTGAAACGGCGGTGGTAAAAGCAGAGCGTGCCCTTCCCGTGCTTCCTGGCATCCACACCGGCCACCATCAATGGCTCCTCGCCCTCGGTGGTCGTCTCTCTGGGCTCCGGCGCCGCTGCGTTCACTACGAAGGTTCTGGTTGCCAGAATGATCCGGTCCCCTTCTTGCGCCAGTGCGCGGTAGTTTTGTGTTGCCAGCAGTGGTGAGTTGGCGAGGATCGCTCTGGACACTTTGGGGAGGTTTCTGAGGAAAAGATGGGCAAACAGGAACGGCTCGCCATCTCTGCCCATCAGTGCCAACATATTCTCCATTAACTCGACTGCTGACCTGTCTCCCAACTCGGAGTGCGTCAGGAGCCTTTCCGTTCTCTTGCAGTCCGAGAGCGTGTCGTGCTGGGTCAGCATGGTCTTGAGGGCGTCGTATTTGCCGTGGGCTGGGGGCTGTTGGAGCAGGCTTGCCACGCGCTGTGTTGTGCGTGCATCCACCGTGGCAATCACGTAGTAATATTTGGTGTCGTCCGTCGTCACCCCGTGGAGCGCGAACTGGGCCTCTGTGTGGCGGAACCAAGCCTTTGGGTCGTGTAGCCAAAAGTCCGGGAGCTTGACCGAAACAGCGCACGCAGTGCTGGCACTTCCAGTCCAGGCCGTCTCCGGGGTGTTCACCTCGTATTCCATTGTACGTCAAGGGTCACCAGTGTAGAGAGAAATGAGCAGGCGAGACAACGAGCTGGATCAGCACAGACTTTACTTCTCTCTAACAGTCGAGTTGACAAGAAGAGCTCCCAGGCCGCAGGGCATCTCTCTTTTATACCTTTAATGCCTTGCCTAGTGGCCTGGGGTCTCACACCTCAATACACATTACATACAAAGTCTGCACAGCCCATTAGCATAACAGTCTGCTGGTGCCGTGCTTCTTCCTCCTCCTGGCAGCCAGTGTCTCCACCTCTGCCGTTCTGTCTAGACTCCCCGTCAGCCTCTCCCCTCCTGGGCCATCATCTCTGGGTGGAGAATGTAACATCTATGTCTCCCACAATATAAGGGATTACTTTTTTTTTTCTTTCTAGTTTAGAAGCACGGCATGCAATTTTAGTTACTAATGGACTTAAGTTTACCCCATCAGGTGGCAGAATAATCCACCATGCCATGTGGGCAGAACGGCAGCCCACCCGTCCTCCCTATTTTAGGTTTTGTTGTGTGAATGTGTTAGGCCATTTGGAAATATTAGTTGTCGTTTGTTAGTGCGTGATTCGTGTCCCAAATTGGGGTGGGTCTTGAGTGAGTGGTTTTGGTCTTTTTTAAAGGGGGGGGAAATGTTATATAGTTATTTTACTGTGGAGTGCTGGGTGGTGACACTCGCCTCCAGTGACATCACCAGGCTGTGCTTTGTAAGGCCAAGGTCAACCATCTTACGGCCTCTTAACTCGCCTGGAGGCTGGCCGGTGCTGAGTCTGTTACTGCCGTTGTCACTGGCCTAAATGAAGCTGTGTTCCAAGTCACCTTGCCTCTTATGTACAGCAGGTATTACTCATCATTTGTTAGTACATTACCATTTCTGTCCTTAACCTAACCTGCTGTACATCCCGTTATGTCTGGTGTGTTGAGAAGGTGGAAGAAGTACTTTGAAGAGCTGATGAGTAAAGAAAATGAGAGAGAGGGGGATGGCTGAAGGAAAGATGGTGAACAAGGAAGTCCCGAGGATTAGCAAGGCGGATGTTTAGTTTATTGGTTTATTTGTCAGGGGCCATGTACAGCAGGCCTATTCAATTAACAGCCCACGGAGCCACATGAGGCCCAGAAGCAACCTCCCGAGTGGCCCATGGGCCCAGTTCACGCCAAGGAAATATAAATTTAAGAAAAAAAATGTGACCCGTGCTGGCAAAATGAGTCACTTTGAGGAAATTATTAAAACTGAGGTAACGTTTTTTTCCATATTCTGTATTGAAAGACCTTCAAAATGATATTTAATTTGTAGGAATTGTGCAAAAACGGACCCGGAAAAAGCTGATTTGTTTATATTTTGGCTAGGTTTAAAACTCGCGTTCGACTGGTCCAGAGTTACGTCTTCCGCCAAAACATATGTATTTTTAGAAAGTACGATTTCTAAGCTTTACAATGAAACCAGGCACTCACAGGGGTTTTCCCGGGACTTGCCACTAGCAGACAAAGAGTCATGATTTATGACTTCTCGTGCCTGTACCGCATAATGACGCTGTGCGCATTCCGATTCATTTTGCCAGCACAGGTCACAAATATGAAGGAAGCGTGCACACGAACAACGCATGTGACCATCATCCGCCCGGAGGTCAGAAGCGCCCTGTCCACTTGACCGTTCCAGTTAGAGACAGAGCAAACCTTCCATGCAGAGCGTCTCGCTGGCATCATTGTTTGAGAGATGCTTGAGCTTATTAAAATACTTTAAACATGGAAAAAATCAGAAGAAGTATGTAAGCAGTGGAAGCATTTATGGTGGTTTTAACCCACGGGTAGCAGGAACAATAAGAGTCGCTGAGCAAACAGAATGACTGAAGAGTGACTGAATCGCTGAGCATTTACTTCACCAGCCATTACAATAATTTATGTTCATTATTATGTACCTGGCAAGTTAAGATGACCAAAATTCACCAAGTCAGTGACTTTAATCCATCCACAGCCTTCAGACAAACTAAAGGTGCCAACATTTGCATTTCAAAATAAGGGAAGTTTTTCTTGCTGTCTGGTTGGTGAGGAGCGTTCTAAAAAACTATAAATATATATAGAAATATTTTAAAATGGTAAATGGCGTTCACTTATATAGCGCTTTTCTTCTCATCTAGGATGACCAAAGCACTTTACAGATCCTGCAGTCCACCCATTCACACACACATTCACACACTGATGGTGGCAGAGCTGCCATACACACAGGTTTAACAGAAATAACTGAATCTTTGGTCCATCCATCCATCCATCTTCTACCGCTTTTCCGGAGGTCCGGGTCGCGGAGGCAGCAGTTCAAGCAGAGAAGCCCAGACTTCCCTCTCCCCAGCCACCTGCTCCAGCTCTCCAGAGAGGATACCAAGGCGTTCCCAGACCAGCTGGGAGACATAGTCTCTCCACCGAGTCCTGGGTCTGCCCTGGGGTCTCCTCCCAGTGGGACGTGCCTGAAACACCTCAAGTGGGAGGCGTCCAGGAGGCACCCGAATCAGATGCCCATACCACCTCAACTGACTCCTTTCAATGTGGAGGAGCAACGGTTCTACTCTGAGCCTCTCCCGGATGACTGAGCTCTTCACCCCATCTCTGAGGGTGAGTCCAGCAATCCTACGGAGAAAGCTCATTTCAGCCGCTTGTAAAACAAGCGACTGAATCTTTGGTAATTTATGTCATTAAATGTAATTTTATAAATATTTTTTTCTTTTGAAATCGGAGTAAATTATTGTTCTGTTCTGGTTCTGCAAAATTTAAGTGTAAATTGTGTAAGGAAAAAAAGTCAAATTTTTACCACAATCTGTTTCAAATTTATTAAAAAAAAAACAGTAATTAAATAAGCCATAAAATAATCCACAAATGTATAATAAAGTCTTAAATGTACAAGACAAGTCAGTTTTACAAGAGGAAATTACAAATTTAAGGAAAATGGTTTCAAATTTAGATGAATTTACAGAGAAAAGTAGAAAATTATAAGAAAATTGTTATACATTTTGGAGAAAAACCTCAAACCTTCAAGACTGAAGTCATTACTCAAGTTTTTAAGTGGGTGCTTTTTGCATCCTTAACTCTACTAGAAATTTCTGGTTGACTGATATGTGTGTGTAATGAAATGTGTAGTTATAAAAAGAGGTTCCTACTCACACGTGGTGATTTAAAACAAAACAAACCATAATAGTGGATGTGCAATGTTTGTTAATGTTATTGGGGGATTTGTGCACTGAAGTGTTTGACAGTTCTTTTTTTATTCAGCTAAATGCACTTTGTGCATTTAGGGCAGCAGTGGCTCAGGAGGTAGAGCAGGCCGTCCAATAACCGTATGGTTGGCGGTTCGAATCCCGCTCTCTCCGGATATCCTGCCGTTGTGTCCCTGGGCAAGACACTTCACCCCCAGTTGCTCCTGGTGGGTCTGGAAGCACCATGTTAGGTAGCATGCCGCCATCAGTGTGTGAATGTGTGTGTGAATGGGTGGATAGCAGGATCTGTAAAGCACTTTAGTCATCAAGAGATGAGAATAAAAGCGCTATATAAGTGAATGCCATTTACCATTTTGTGATGTGCCAAGGTCAGTTATGACCAGGATGTAGTACATTTTATTTCAAAAGGGAAACAAATGTTAATGCTAACAGTGCACATTGAGTTTTTATGCACTTTGAGATAGAGTATGCCTGAGTTAGATGTGACCAAAATGGTCATTTACTGATTTTTTTTTTTCATTCTATTTATTTGTTGTTCACAAGAAAAACTATTTCTACTACTTCCAAGTTCTGGTCAACCCCAGCACTGTTATTGTATTTTTATGCTCTTTTAATGTGCCTTTGTCATGTGCCAAGCGCACATTTAAAACCAAGACAATGAATAAAAAGTGCATATTTTTTATCACACTGATCTGTGTTGGTTTGAAATTTGTCATATTCAATGGATCGCTGAACATGTGCGGCCCAGTTACACGTCTTTATTTCAAATTGTGGCCCAACTGATTTTGTAATTGAATAGCCCTGATGTACAGAAAAAAACATTAAACACAGGGTAAATATGCTTTGTACCAGATTATAGCATTTTCACTCATTTCCATCTGTGAGGGCAGCTTTGAAGAGGATGAATGGAAAGGCGGCTGGTCCAGATGAAATACTACCTGTGGAGGTATGGAGATGTTTAGGAGAGATGGCAGTGGACTTTTTAACCAGATGTTTAGCACAGTCTTGGAGAGCGAGAGGATGCCTGAGGAGTGGAGAAGAAGTGTCTTGGTACCAATTTTCAAGAACAAAGGTGATGCTCAGAGCTGTGGTTATGACAGAGGCATAAAGTTGCTCCGCCACACAATGAAGATATGGGAAAAAGTTGTTGAAGCCAGGTTAAGAGGAGAGGTGACAGTCAGCAAGCAGCAGTACGGTTTCACGCCAAGAAAGAGTACTACAGATGCAATGTTTGCTCTAAGAGTGCTGGTGGAGAAGTATAGAGAAGGTCAGGAGTTGCACTGTGTCTTTGTGTATCTACAGAAAGCATATGATAGGGTGCCAAGAGAGAAAGTGTGGTACTGTATGAGGAAGGCAGGAGTGGCAGAGAAGTATGTGAGGGTAGTCCAGGACATGTATGAGGACAGCAAGACGATGGTGAGTTGTGCTGCAGAAGTGACAGATGGATTCAAGGTGGGGGTGGGATTACATCAGGAATCGGCTCTGAGCCCGTTCTTGTTTGCCATGGTGATGGGCAGGCTGACAGATGAGGTCAGGCAGGAGTCTCCGTGGACCATGATGTTTGCAGACGACATTGTGATCTGTAGTGAGAATAGGGAGCAGGTGGAAGAGAACTTGCAGAGGTATAGAGCATACTTCCAGAGCATAGCATACTCTCTCCAGAGTATGCTCTGGAGAGAAGAGGAATGAAAGTCAGTAGAAGCAAGACAGAATACATGAGTGTAAATGAGAGGGAGGCAGGTGCAACTGTGAAGATGGAAGGAGTAGCGGGAGTGAAAGTAGATGAGTTTAAATATCTGGGGTCAACCATCCAAAGTAATGGAAAATGCACAAGAGAGGTGAAGAAGAGAGTGCAGGCAGGGTGGAATGGGTGGACACGAGTGTCAGGGGTGATTTGTGACAGAAGCATAGCAGCAAGAGTGAAAGGAAAAATTTACAAGACGGTAGTGAGACCTGCTATGATGTATGGTTTGGAGACGGTGTCACTGACAGAAAGACAGGAGGTGGAGCTGGAGGTGGCAGAGTTGAAGATGCTAAGATTTTCATTGTGACTGACTAGGAGAGACAAGATTAGAAATTAATAGGTCAGAGGGACAGCTCAGGTTGAGCGGTTTGGAGATAAAATAACAGGCAAGGCTGAGATGGTTTGGACTCAGGATGTTAATTGATTTTCGGTTAATTGTCGATAAGAATTTAGTTGACTAAATTAAATTGTCAATTAATTGATAACTCAGTAGTCCTTTTCAATGGGAGCTTATTCTAAGAAGTGTAGTGGCTTCGCCGTCCAGACGGGGGCACACACAATCACCCACTGCCGCTTTTCAACCGAAAAAGCAGAAGACGACGCTAAGCCCCTAAAGCGCGTGTGCTGTGCAGAGCGAAAAAACTCGTCGTATCGGGTTACATCGGAGAATCACAAAAGTTCCAATGGCACGTTCCAGTGTCCACCCATCTTCAAATCACCTAGGCGGATAAGCGGACCGTAGCAGGCTACACAAGCGTAAAAACCTATCCTCGCTAGATGGGAACGCAAACTGGACTTAAGTCACCACTGAGGTAACGGACAACAGAGAGAGCCCAGATCGTTCTGGGTTTTCCTGGATTGTTGGGATCCTGTGATAATGTTTAGTATGCAACAGATGAAGCAGCTCACAATTTATTTTCCTGTTTAACAGTCTACCAGTGCATCTCAGTAAGTTGGAATGTGAAAGTTTGTTTTTTGATATAACTAAAAAAGATAAATTTTATGATATTGGTAGTAGTTTTTAAAATGAATGAAAATCATGTATGTATGTAATTTACTGAGATGTACCAGCACATAGTACACACTATACAGCACAAAATTTGTTAAACTTCAAAAAAATGCCATTGTCTGTAGTAAAAAAAAATGCAAATGGTACAATAAATCATTAAGGAATATGATGTTCTTGTTTTATTCAGTATATGAAAAAACAGCAACTTATTAAATGTTAAAGATGGACTGTATTACACCGAGGGAAATTCAGATTCTCAGGAAAAAATCAGTTAATCATTAATTGATAAATAAGATGAATCAGTTATCAATTAATGAATTAATCAATAACTTGCATCCCTAGTTTGGACATGTGCAGAGGAGGGATCAAATATATTGGACAAAGGATGTTGAAGACGGAGCTGCCAGGCAGGAGGAAAAGAGGAAGACCACAGAAGATTCATGGATGTAGTGAAGGAGGACATGGAGAGGGTTGGTGTTGGATGCAAGGAATAGGGTGAGATGGAGATAGATGAGCCGCTGTGGCGACCCCTAAAGGGAGCAGCCAAAAGAAGAAGGAAGAAGGTGACTCAGGAGCCACAGTTTGCAAACCCCTGTTACAAACAGAAGCCTGTTTTCCACTAGCCCAGCACACCTCGGTACGGCTCAATTCACTTCAGTACGGCTCAGAATGCTTCTGTCTCCATTAGCACGGTGTTGTGCTTGTGCTGTGATGGTTTGTGTTAGGAGGTTTTAGAAGCGGGGCAGCGGCAGATTCTCAGCGAGGCGGGGCCACACTCCCGTGACGTTACGCACCCGACTGAGTCCTTATTTACACGAGACAAAAAAGGATCCAAGGATTATTGCCTTGCTCGCTCTGTGGTTTTATCTCACAATTAATTTTATCTCATAATTAAGCTGCAGCAACACAAGTCACTTTTGTTTTGAATTAACTGCCAAATGACCTAGAAATAATGAGCTGAAACTTGTTTTTATTCGTATTAAATAATGAGACGGTGGCACACTGCCCAACACCAAATTGTATTATTTTTTACATCCTAGGGCATTTTGGATGTACTGAATTAAAAAAAAATTCATGTTTTTCACCTTCAGGTCAACGTTTGGAACAACAGTATTATTATTTTCTGTTTAGATGATGCTACACTCCTTCTAAAGTATTGTAAATCTCTGAATTTGGAATGCCGATAGAACATTCAATTTACATATACTTGTACCTACTTTGACTTGGTGCTAATTTTTTATGATATTTCAATAAAAAGAACAGAAAGCTTACAAAAAGATTTCTTTTTTGGTCTAGTTAAAAATTACATTACCTTTACAATGGTTGACCCTGACAGGATGATCAGCATCATTTTGATCAGATTAGGGAATGGAATTTCTATGTAATTATACTGTTTTATAATTCAGTGATATAACAGACAAACCACACTTTCCAAAACAATTCCATTTTATTATATACAAAATATTAAAAGAAAAAAAAAACTTTGCAACACAACATGAAGGTTAATCGACATTTTATACACGCCGACTACTGAGTGTCTACACCAGCTTCCCAAACTGGGTCACGACTCGGATGAATGAAGCCGTCAGCTGTGGGTCAGGAAGGCTCGGTTGAATAATCTGTGCGGGCTGTCGCGGCGGACGCGTGGGATGATTCTACAAGGAAAATGCATACAATAAAATACAGCACGAAAGTGCAATATATACAGAAAAGACAATAGTTTTTAACAAGAATACATAAGCTTATTTCAGCGTATTGTTCACATGAATAATTAAAATAAAAGCTTTAGTCCGCAGTGTGCTGCAATAAAGCAGCGATCCATCCACAAATGAACAGCTTTTTTATTGCATAAATAAACTGAGCGTCTTACCGAATATATTTGCGAAAAAACGCACAATAAAAAAAAAAATTAAAACTCACCATTAAAGGACTCCGATGTCGAGACCTCCCAGTATATTTTTTCATTCCGGGCGGCTCCGTCTAGCTCGCGCTGGATACGTTCGTCTGACGATGCAGTGAGCAGACACTGCACCTCCTTATTGGTCCGTGGAACACCCTTATAACGCGAAGCCATTTTTGATAGAGAATAAATGAAAATAGCACAGCAATACACTGAAAAGAAACTGCCAACAGTGGTTGCGTGCTGAGTAAAGGCGGTCGTGAAGATTCTTTTTTTTTTTTTTTTTAAACTTTATTGAGAAGGTCGTGAAGATTTGGTAGATGAGGAGGAGGAGAGGGGCGGTTACAACCTGACCAATCAGCGCCGGTTACGACCTGACCAATCAGCGGCGACCAGTCTGTTAACGTCACAACACGGCACAGCTCAGCACTGCTGTACCCTGCCGTGGAGCGGGGCTGAGAATCGCGGCTGTTAAACCGTGTTGGGGCTTGTGGAAAAGCGTACAAAGCGTGCTGAGCCGTCCCGTGTCGCGCTAAAGCGTGTTAGTGGAAAAGGCCCTTAATAATACTGTCTCTGTGTTTGTTCTGCATAAATAGATGTTTAATATTTGACATTTGAGTGGAAAAAAAGGTTGTAGTGTTAACCATTTTATCTCCATGCAACGCTATCCTGGATAGAATAGAATAGGCTTCATTGTCATTGTATAGTTGTACAGCACAACGCAATTGTGGGTGCTCCACCAGACTACTGCGTAGTAAAGTAAGAGAGAAGAATTTGAATAAAACAGTTACAGAACACACGATTAAGCATACGACTGAAATAAAAATAAAATAGGCCATAGGTACAATGGTGTGAAAAAGTGTTTGCCCTCTTTGTGATTTGTTTGTCACACTTAAATGTTTCAGATTATCAAACAAATTTAAATATTAGACAAAGATAAAACAAGTAAACACAAAATGCAGTTTTTAAATAAAGGTGTTTGTTATTAAGGGGAAAAAATCCAAACCTACATGGCCCTGTGTGAAAAAGTGATTGCCCCCTAAACCTAATAACTCGTTGGGCCACCCTTAGCGGCAACAACTGCAACCAAGCGTTTGTGATAACTGTCAATGAGTCTTTTACAGCGCTGTGGAGGAATTTGGCCCGCTCATCTTTGCAGAATTGTTGTAATTCAGCCACATTGGAGGGTTTTCGAGCATGAACCACCTTTTCAAGGTCATGCCACAGCATCTCAATCAGATTCAACTCAGGATTTTGACTAGGCCACTCTAAAGTCTTCATTTTGTTTTTCTTAAGCCATTCAGAGGTGGACTTGCTGGTGTGTTTTGGATCATTGTCCTGCTGCAGAACCCAAGTGCACTTCAGCTTGAGGTCACAAACAGATGGCCGGACATTCTCCTTCAGGATTTTTGGTAGACAGCAGAATTTCTGGTTCCATTTACCACAGCAAGTCTTCCAGGTCCTGAAGCAGCAAAACGGCCCCAAACCATCACACTACCACCACCACCGTATTTTACTGTTGGTGTGATGTTCCTTTTTTGAAATGCTGTGTTACTTTAACGCGGGATGTAATGGGACACGCACCTTCCAAAAAGTTCAGCTTTTGTCTCATCAGTCCACACAATATTTTCCCAAAATTCTTGGGGATCATCAAGATGTTTTGTGGCAAAACTGAGACGAGTCTTTGTTTTTTTTGCTCAGCAGTGGTTTTCATCTTGGAACTCTGCCATGCAGGCCATTTTTACCCAGTCTCTTTCTTATGGTGGAGTCATGAACACTGACCTTAATTGAGGCAAGTGAGGCCTGCAGTTCCATGGATGTTGTTGTGGGGTCTTTTGTGACCTCTTGGATGAGTCGTCGCTGCGCTGTTGGGGTAATTTTGGTCAGCCGGCCACTCCTGGGAAGGTTCACCACTGTTCTATGTTTTCGCCATTTGTGGATAATGGCTCTCACTGTGGTTCGCTGGAGTCCCAAAGCTTTAGAAATGGCTTTATAACCATTTCCAGACTGATAGATCTCATTTACTTTTTCTCATTTGTTCCTGAATTTCTTTGGATGGCAGCATGATGTCTAGTTTTTGAGGATCTTTTGGTGTACTTCACTTTGTCAGGTAGGTCCTATTTAAGTGATTTTTTGATTAGGAACAGGTGTGACAGTAATCAGACCTGGTTGTGGCTAGAGAAATTGAACTCAGCTTTCCAAAGATGTGATAAACCACAGTTAATTTATGTTTTAACCGGGGGGGGGGGGGGTCACTTTTTTACACAGGGCCATGTAGGTTTGGATTTTTTCTTGCCCTTAATAATAAACACCTTTATTTTAAAACTGCATTTTGTGTTTACTTGTGTTATCTTTGTCAAATATTCAGTCCCTCCAGGATTTTGTGGGATGTTTTTATGATTGTTGCGGGCCAAAAAGCCTGAATTCGCGAGAGCTTTTTTAAAAAGTTGCAATAAAAGTTGCAGTGTTTTTAGTGTTTTCTGCACTAAAAGTTGTGGGAAGAATTCCAAATTTTAAAGTAGATGCTTTTTTCCAGTTTACTGCAGTGATATTCTGTATAACAATACAAGAAAAGCACAGGATTGTCAAAAATTTCCTATTATACTTTTTTTTTTTAAATTAAGCAGAAACTTATGCTATACAGAAAAACTCTTGTGCAACAGCAAATACAAACATTAACACAGTATCCATTACAACAACTAAACTGCATTGAATGCATGTTAAAGAGTATAGATTTGGAAATTATTGGCAGCACCTTCATTTGAAAACTCCCTACGGTTCCCAACCACTCAGTACCGAACGAAGAGGAAAAATTAATTATTTTGTTGCACTGTATTGGCTATTGGAAACTGTTTTTCTGAAAAAAAAATACGGAGAATATTCTCTCTCTTTCCATGCCTACCTGTCTGTCTGCTGCATGTCAGTCTACACACACACACACACACACACACACATACATCTGTCATTTACAGCAGGACAGCGAGGGTGGGGGATGGATGGGTGGGTGTGTTTGTCCGTCCAGAGTCCACACCGGAGATAAACAGTTTAAAACTCATTGATCAGATGTAATAATGATTTTACCTCTAAATATGTATAAATGTTCCAACACTGGCTGTAGTGTAGTGTACTCTCCTCACGTGCGCTCCCGCGACGGGGTGCTTTTGGGGCAGGTGCATGTTTTTCAATACAAACCCAGTGCTTCGCACATGCGGTCAGGATGGAGGCATGGCGAGGCGTCCACGGGCAGGCTGGGGGAAACAGAGGAAGGGACGGTGTTTAAAACCTCGCGGGTGAGTGTTTTTTTTTTTTAAATCATACACTCTGTTTGCAGATGTGTTCCGTTACTCACTGTAAACTATAAACTCACTACTCACTGTAAACACGGAAGTGAACGCGGTGCAACGATGCATTTGATTGGTTAGACTGAGCGTTTCAGTGCCAGTCAGAGACAAATTTGATTTGTGAAATTGGCTGAAGTTGATGAGGATTGGCCAAAATTGCGGGAAAGTTGCGGTGATTGAACAAAGTTGTGCAATAGTTACACTGATTGGCTGATTTTGCGTGAATTGGTGTGATCGCAACATTGCGAAATCCTGGAGGGACTCCATCCATCCATCTTCTACCGCTTTTCTGGAGGTCCGGGTCACAGAGGCAGCAGCTCAAGCAGAGAAGCCCAGACCTCCCTCTCCCCAGCCACCTGCTCCAGCTCTTCAGAGAGGATACCAAGGCGTTCCCAGACCAGCTGGGAGACATAGTCTCTCCACCGAGTCCTGGGTCTGCCCCAGGGTCTCCTCCCAGTGGGATGTGCCCGAAACACCTCAAGTGGGAGGCGTCCAGGAGGCATCCTAATCAGATGCCCATACCACCTCAACTGACTCCTTTCAATGTGGAGGAGCAGCGGTTCTATTCTGAGCCTCTCCCGGATGACTGAGCTCCTCACCCCATCTCTGAGGGTGAGTCCAGCAATCCTACGAAGAAAGCTCATTTCAGCCGCTTGCATCCGCGATCTCATTCTTTCGGTCATTACCCAAAGCTCGTGACCATAGGTGAGAGTAGAAACGTAGATTGACTGGTAAATCGACAGCTTTGCCTTAGAACTCGGTTCCCTCTTCACCACAACAGACCGGTACAACGTCCGCATCACTGCAGATGCTGCTTCGATCCGTCTGTCAATCTCTCGCTCCATTCTCCCCTCACTCGTGAATAAGACCCCAAGATACTTAAACTCGTTCACTTGGGGCAGGAGCCTGTCCCCAACCCGGAGAGGACAATCCACCTTTTTCCGGCTGAGGACCATGGACTCGGACTTGGAGGTGCTGATTCTCATCCCAGCCGCTTCACACTCAGCGGCAAACCGTCCCAGCAAGAGCTGTAGGTCATTGCTGGATGAAGCCAACAGGACAACATCATCTGCAAACAACAGAGATGAGATCCTGTGGTCACCAAGCACGACACCCTCCATTCCCTGGCTGTGCCTAGAAATCCTGTCCATAAAAATTATGAGCAGGATCGGTGACAAAGGGCAGCCCTGGCAGAGCCCAACTGTCACTGGGAATGAGTCTGACCGAGTGTTGGCAATACGAACCAAACTCTCACAACGGTTGTACAGAGACCCCGAATAGCTTGTAACAACAAGCCTGATACCCCATACTCCCGAAGCACCTCCCACAAAAAAACACGAGGAACGCGGTCGAATGCCTTCTCCAAGTCCACAAAACACATGTAAACTGGTTGGGCAAACTCCCATGAGCCCTCGAGAATTCTCGAGAGGGTAAAGAGCTGGTCCAATGTGCCACGGCCAGGACGAAAACCACATTGCTCCTCCTGAATCCGAGGTTCGACCAACGGCCGGACTCTCCTCTCCAGTACCTTGGCATAGACCAGGGGTCACCAACGCGGTGCCCGCGGGCACCATGTCGCCCACAGGGACCACATGTGTCGCCCGCAGGCCTGTTCTAAAAATAGCACAACTCGCAAGTGAGCTGCAGATGTAATTTTTTCTGCCGCTGTTTTTTATTTTATATTTTTTATATTTTTTAAAATCACATTTGCATTTATATAGATTTTAAAATGACAATGTCTTAAAAATAAAAAAAATGAAAATATGTTTATTATATGTAAAGTTAAGGTGAACTCTGACCTAGTTCAAAGGTCAGTATTGTGCGCATGACAAAACCTTCGCGCTTGTGGAGCGTAAGCTTAGCTAGCGGGCAGTTAAGATGGTGGGCGCAGTGCGGTTTCCAAGCCCAAAAACATGGCAAAAAAAAGACATAAAATTTATCATTTTCAAAGTGAGCGGGAGGAAGAGTTCTTTTTTACTACCGTGAAAGGAAGCTGCGTGTATTTCATTTGCGGGGCGATGGCGAAGCGCTACTTCACTACCCACTCTTTTTTTTTTTTTTTTGGACTTATCTTGACAAGCCACCAGCCGCTGCGTGCGCAAGCGCCCCTTAACTCCCTAACCTGCATGTTTTTGCATGAAAAACGAGAACATGCAAACTCCACACAGATCACTGTTGGCCGGGGGCAGGGATCGAACCCGCGATCCCCCGGCTGCCACCTGCCACGGTGCTAACCACTGCGCCACCGTGCATATAAGCAGTCTCAGTGCTTGTTTAGTTTCTTCTCATGAAAGGACAGTGCTGGTTGCTCAAGCATGATTCTTGGCAAGAACTGTATGGATATAATTCCAGTGAAGAAGAACACACAAAAGTGTGTTTATTAAATGTAACAGATTTTGAGCAGAATTGCAGCAGATTTGTTCAGTTAAAAATGTGATAAGATTTATTTAATATGAAAGTTGATTTTTCTTAAATGTTGCATAACTTTTTCAAACATGGTTCAACATAGTTCATGAATTAAAAGGGTTTAGTTTTTTATGGTTAAAAGGGACTGGTGAAAACTGGACATTTTTTTATGAAATGTAGAAGGGATCATCTGAACAATTGCTGAGATTAATAAAAATAAAGTGTTGAATATTGATCTTGTCTGTTACCCACTCTAAGTTATTGATGATTATTTATTTATGTGTGTGTATATTATATATATATATATATATACTGTATATATATATATATATACACACACACACACACACACACAATTTGTTATTTTAGAGGAGTGTGTCAAGCTGGTGCCCTTCACATGACTCGATACCCATGAAGTAGCTCTTGGTTTCAAAAAGGTTGGTGACCCCTGGCATAGACCTTCCCAGGGAGGCTGAGGAGTGTGATCCCTCTAAAGTTGGAGCACACCCTCCGGTCCTTTTTTCTGAAAAGAGGAACCACCACCCCGGTTTGCCATGCCAAAGGCACTGCCCCCAACCTCCACGCAATGTTGCAGAGGCGTGTCAACCATGACAGCCCTAGAACATCCAGGGCCTTGAGGTACTCAGGGCGAATCTCGTCCACCCCCGGGGCCTGGCCACCAAGGAGATTTTTGGCCACCAAGGAGATTTTACCCACCTTGGCGACCTCAGCCCCTGTGATAGGCGAGTCATCCCCCTCGTCCATAAGCCCTGCTTCCTCTGTGGAAGGCGTATCAGTGGGATTGAGGAGCTCCTCAAAGTATTCCTTCCACCGCCCGACGATATCCCCAGTTGAAATCAACAGCGCCCCATCCGCACCATACACAGTGTGGACAGGGAGCTGCTTCCCTCCTGAGCCGCCGGACAGTTTGCCAGAATCTCTTCGAGGCCGACCGAAAGTCTTGTTCCATGGCCTCACCAAACTCCTCCCATACCCGGGTTTTTGCTTCAGTAACCACTCGAGCTGCACTTCAATTGGCCTGCCGGTACACCTCAGCTGCTTTGCGAGTCCCACAAGCCAACCAAGCCTGATAGGGCTCCTTCTTCAGCTTAATGGCCCCCCTCAACCCTTAATGTCCACCACTTGGTTCGGGGGTTGCCACCACGAGATGCACCAACCACTTTGCGGCCGCAGCTCTGGGCCGCCGCTTCAACAATAGAGGTGGAGAACATGGCCCATTCAGACTCCATGTCTCCAGACTCCCTCGGAATGTGGTTGAAGTTCTTCCGGAGGTGGGAGTTGAAGACCTCCCGGACAGGGGCCTCAGCCAGACAGACGTTCCCAGCACATCCTGACTATACGTTTGGGTCTACCAGGTCTGAATGGTATCCTCCCCTGCCATCGGATCCAACTCACCACTAGGTGGTGATCAGTTGACAGCTCTGCACCTCTGTTTACCCGAGTGTCCAAGACATACGGTCGCAGGTCTGATGACATGATAACAAAATTGATCATCAACCTGCAACCTAGGTTGTCCTGGTGCCAGGTGCACGTATGGACACCCTTATGCTTGAACATGGTGTTCATTATGGACAAACTGTGGTTAGCACAGAAGTCCAATAACTGAACACCACTTGGGTTCAGATCGAGCAAGCCATTCCTCCCAATCACCCCCTTCCAGGTTTCTCTGTCGTTGCCCACGTGCGCATTGAAGTCCCCCAGTAGGATAATGGAGTCTCCAAGAGGAGTACCCTCCAGCACCCCAGTCAGAGACTCCAAAAAGGGTGGGTACTCTGAAACATCATTTGGTGCATAGGCACAAATGATGGTCAGGATCCGTTTCCCAACCCGAAGGCGCAGGGAAGCAACCCTTTCGTCCACTGGGGAAAACTCCAATATAGAGGCAGCAAGGTGGGGGGATACAAGAATACCCACCCCTGCTCGTCGCCTCTTGCCTGGGGAAACTCCAGAAAAGACCAAGCTCCAGACCCTCTCCAGGAGGCTGGTTCCGGAACCAGAGCTGTGTGTTGAGGTGAGGCCGACTATATCTAGCCGGTATCTCTCAACCTCGTACACCAGCTCAGGCTCCTTCCCCACCAGAGAGGTGACATTCCACGTACCAAAAGCCAGTTTAGAAAGCTTGGGATCAGTCCACCAAGGTCTCCGCCTTTGACCGCCACCTAATCCACATAGCACCGGACCCCCATGATCCCTCCTGCAGGTGGTGAGCCCACTGGAGGGCGGACCCATGTAACTCCTTCGGGCTGAGCCCGGCTGGGTCCCATGTGTTGAAACCCAGCCACCAGACGCTAGCCATCGAGCCCATCCCCCAGGCCTGGCTCCAGGGTGGCGCCCCAGTAACCCCATACCGGGCGGGGTACACTGAATCCTTCATCTAGAATTTATCATGAGAGTCTGTTGGATCATTCTTATTCTGGCCCTTCACCCAGGACCAGTTTGTCTTGGGTGACCCTATCAGAGGCAAATTGCCCCGGACAACATAGCTCCTGGGATCACTGGGGCACGCAAACCCCCCACCACGATAAGGTGACGATCCATGAGGGGCCTGGAGGGACTCAATATTTAAATTTGTTTGATGAACTCAAACATTTACGTGTGACAAACATTCAAAAAAATGAGAAATCAGGAAGGTGGCAAACACATTTTCACACCACTGTATATACAGAGGTATGGTAGTGGCTTCACAGGTGGAACTATATACAGTCATGTGAAAAAATTAGGACACCCCATTAAATATTCAGTTCTTTATTAATAAATGTTCACATATCTGTCTAACCTTGTTTTTGTTTTTATTTGCATTTTTTAACATTTATTTTAGCCATTTTAAGTGGGAATGAATGTGAGGGTGTCCTAGAAAAGATGGGGGCTGTCCTAATTTATTCCTCACTATTTGTTTAGAATTACATTTTACAGAAAATTGGGGAAAAAAAGTCTTTAATTCATTTTTAATTGTTTAGTTGTATTACATGAATCTCCCAGTATTTATTACATTGATATTAAATATCCATATGTCCAAATATGTAAAAAAAAAAAAAAACAACAACAACAACACACACACAGGCTTATACAGGGTGTCCTAATTTTTCTACGACTGTACAATAAGAGTGCGGACTGCAGAGCACATAATTGAGTAAAATGGCCCAAGGATTGTGGAAAATATGTACAGTAGTGATTTCACAGATGGGTCAATATATATGAAAGTGAGGAGTGCAACGACAGGTGAGTTATAGTGATAATTAAAAGGTCCTCAGTTCAGTGCACGTGAATGTTCGGAGGGAGGGGGGTGGGCCCTCTGACTGTTTGCAGTTCAGATGGCTCAGGGGAAGAAACTGTTTGTCAGTCTGGAGGTGTGGGACCTGATCAGTCTAAACTGTCGTCCAGAGGGAAGCAGGTCAAACAGGTGGTGGGCGGGATGTGAGGGGTCTCCTGTGATGGCCTTGGTCCCTCTGAGACAGGGGGATCTGGAGATGTCTGTCTTCCAGGGAGGGCAGAGGGCTGCTGCTGATTTTTTTGGGGGTGGGGTGTGGGGGTGTTGATGACCCTCTTCACAGCCTTCCTGTTCTCGACCGTGGAGCTGGCGTACCATACACCCAGACAGTAGGTGAGCACGCTCTCCACTGAGCAGCGATAGAAGGCCAGCAGCAGCTTCTGGTCCAGGTTGTGCTTCCTCAGGATATGGAGGAAGTGCAGCCACTGCTGGGCTTTCTTCACCAGGGCCTTGGTATTGACAGTCCAGGAGAGGTCAGTGGAGATGTGGGTGCCCAGGAACCTGAAGGCGGGACATTTTCCACGCGGTGACCATTTATGGGGGGGGGGGGGGGGTCCCTGTCTGTTCTTCCTGAAGTCCAGTATGAGTTCTTTGGTTTGTTGGACGTTCAGTTTCACGTTGTTTGCTTGACACCACAGCAGCAGATTCTGTACCTTTGCCCTGTATGCCTTCTTATCGTCGTCGGTAATGAGCCCAACCAAGGTGGAGTCGTCCACATATTTCACGATGACGGTGGTTGGGTGAGTTGGAATACAGTCAAAGGTGTACAGGGAGTACAGTAGAGGGCTTAGCACGCAGCCTTGTATAAGTCATTGGGATTGCGTCATTGGGATTGCGTCATTGGGATGCGCCTTTCGTGCGCGCCCAATGTCAAGTCAAATTCCTCGTATGTTTACTTGTTTACTTGTAAATGTGCTTGGCAATAAATCTGATTCTGATAAGACCACTGTAACACCTCTTGTAGCACTTTAGGTGTGTAATACTACTTTAGGTGCAGTCTTGTACCCTTTTGTAGTACTGGGTATGGCAGTGTAGTTACCTTTAACCTTACTACATGGATAGAAGGAATAATTGGGCCAGGTCAGATAGACCCTAGGTTCGTAGGAGCCTGGAGGGCGTAACAACAGATGACACAACACAGATATATGGGAACTTGCAACTATGTGTATTTTTACAGGTATGTACACTTTAAACAAAAACACAGTGCTTATGAATACAATAATAGAAGGGAAAAAATAAAAATAAAGTACTCCAAAATATATTTACAGTATGCACAATTTTCTAGTGTCCATTCCAGGTGACCAGTTGAGTCACCTTTACCAGTTGATATGCTCGGGCAATCGGCTCGCCATCCAGATCTGGAGAATCCACGCTTTCTTGTAATCCAGGTTAGAAAGAAAAACCTGACCTACAAAATAGGTCAGAACACAGAAAAATAAGCTATGCTCTAAGCTGATCACATGGGTTTCAAATATTCTAAATTATACAACAGTAATATTTTTAAACATCCTTGAACCACAGATGTAACATTCATTCTTAAGCAGCAGTCAGTAGTAGTGAAATGAAACCGTTGCTAACCATTACAGCTTTGAAAAACAACCTCCTCCTATGGAAAACCTAGCCGGAATTAGCATCGGAGGTTTAGCATGTTAAGCTAGCGATTAGCATTCCACACACACACTGAATGGCACTCACCATGCTAAGCAACACGTGCTCCAAAGGGTTCCCGCGCTCACGTGAGTTCACAGCCTTTGGGTTCAAATCTTAAAATTTACAAAAGGGGTATTAGAATTTAGCAATACCGCAATGTCTCATTTCTCATGTTGGTTTAGGCTTACCAATCTCAAAAGTTTTGTCCAAGCAAAGGCTGCTACTAGCACGTTAGCTCATCGTCTCAGTGAGGGATCGCATTCTATCGGTCGTGTCTCGGCGGTGTCTGAAAGCGTTCTGCGGATTACACCAAGACCGAGCGAGAAAGCGCGTGACCCCATTGGCTGATACTGCCAAACAACCGACGCAGCCATTGGTTGCTCAGTATACCAACTAAAAACACTGGGAACTCTAGGAGAGCTTTCCAGAAAATGTTCCTAACTATTTATGAACATATTTTATGAACTTGCACTACCGTTCAAAAGTTTGGGGTCACTTAGAAATTTCCTTATTTTTGAAAGAAAAGCACTTTTTTTCAATGAAGATAACTTTAAACTAATCAGAAATACACTCTATACATTGCTAATGTGGTAAATGACTATTCTAGCTGCAAATGTCTGGTTTTTGGTGCAATATCTAGATAGGTGTATAGAGGCCCATTTCCAGCAACTATCACTCCAGTGTTCTAATGGTAACTCCAGTGTTCTAATGGTACAATGTGTTTGCTCATTGCGTCAGAAGGCTAATGGATGATTAGAAAACCCTTGTACAATCATGTTAGGTCTGCAATGCTGTAATTGCTGCAAATGGAGGATTCTTTGACGAAAGCAGAGTTTGAAGGAAAAAATTATTATTTCAAATTCAAATCATTATTTCTAACCTTGTCAATGTCTTGACTATATTTTCTATTCATTTTACAACTCATGGTGGTAAATAAGTGTGACTTTTCATGGAAAACACAAAATAATTGTCTGGGTGACCCCAAACTTTTGAACGGTAGTGTATATTGTATTTATATACCCATCTTCAAAATATCGATTCCCATTGTGAAATGAGTGTCTGTCAAAGCGGTATCGATATTTATAATTCTATTCACGTTTTTAACACTGGGTTACACTTGGGATGGAGCCAGTGCTGAGGGACAGTGTGGAGGAGTGGTGGGGGCCTAGTCTGTGGGTGGTTGGTGAGAAAGTTCTTTATCCAGGAGCAGGTGGGGGATGGTGGGGTGGAGGAGGTGCAGTTTGTTGATCAGGGTGTTTGGGGTGATGGCGTTAAAAGCTGGGCTGTAGTCCACAAAGACTGAGCATCCTCACGTAGCTTCTTGGGTTCTCCAGGTGACTCGGTGCTCTGTGGAGAGTGGTGGCGATGACGTCTTCCGTAGACCGGTTCTCCCTGTAGGCGAACTGATGGGGGTTGAAGGAGGAGGGAAGACAGTCCCTGATGTGCTGGGACACCAGTCACTCAAAACACTTAATGACTACAGGGGCGGCTGTGGCGCAGGTATCGTGTGGCCGACTACTGATCGGAGGGTCAGGGATTCGATTCCCACTCTGTCTGCAGTCTGCATGTCAAAGTGTCCTTGAACAAGACATCGAACCCCCAGTTGCTCCTGGTGGGTCAGGCCATTGCCTTTGTATGGCAGCTCTGCCGCCATCAGTCTGTGAATGTGTGTGTGAATGGGTGGATAGCAGGATCTGTAAAGCGCTTTGGTCATCTAGAGATGAGAAAAAGCGCTATATAAGTGAATGCCATTTACCATTTACAGACATGAGTGCTATGGGTCTGTAGTCATTCAGGCTGTCAGTTGCAGACTTTTTGGGGATGGGGATGATGGTGGAGGCCTTGAGGCAGGAGGGGATGGTGGCGTGTGTCAGGGAGAGGTTGAACAACTTGGTGAGGATCCCTGCCAGCTGGTCTGCACATGCTTTGACCACCGCTTCTGGGATGCCGTCTGGACCAGCAGCTCTGCGGGGGTTTAGCTGTTTTTAATTCCCGTGAAATAATTCAAAATATTTACCATTAGCTTGAGTAATACAACAAAATATTTTATAAAATTTCTCCAGAGGATTAAGTAGCTCAAAAGGCTTAAGATTCAAGATTCAAAGATTCAAAGGCTTTGTTATCATGTGCACAGTTAAGAAATGCAACATTTCCTGAGCAATGAAATTCTTACTCTGCTCTTCGAACGAATGCCAAGGTAA
Organism: Pholidichthys leucotaenia; assembly: GCA_020510985.1. NCBI lineage: Eukaryota > Metazoa > Chordata > Actinopteri > Cichliformes > Pholidichthyidae > Pholidichthys > Pholidichthys leucotaenia. The sequence continues at coordinate 329,153,924 of CM035844.1, read as the reverse complement.
TAGATACACATAAGTACTAATAAAGGTAATAAACACACCTTAATACTAAATACTAATAAATAAATACACATTAGGCAATTAGGACAGTTAAAGCAGTCCAACTAGAGGAAACAAGAAGAGTGAAAATTGAAAATTCACTGTATGGCTATAATGGACAATGGTATGTTAATATCAGAGATGATATGAACCTGAAATGGCATGAGACCATGTACAATGTGCAAATGAGCAATGTACAAATTAGCACCCAGTGTGAGAATTTCTCTGTTTAAAGCCGTGTGCCCTGATAATATCCAGTAGACTGTACAATGATAATTTAGCAGTGTGTGAATTCCTATTTGCAAAGCTGTGTCTGGAGTTTATTTATTCAGGAGTCTGATGGCAGTGGGAAAGGAGGAGGGTTTTTTTTTTTTTTGTCTTGATGTCCTGCATTTCACACTTCTGTACCTCCGGCCTGAGGGTAGAAGTGTGAATATTCTGTGCTGGGGGTGGGTGGGGTCCTGGAGGATGGAGGCAGCTGTCCTTTGGACTCTGCGGTGATAGATGCTCTACAGCGAGGGGAGTGGAATCCTGATGATCTTCTCCGCTGTCTTCACCACTCTCTGCAGGCATTTGCGGTCTTGGGCAGTAGTGCTGCTGTACCATGCAGTGATGCAGTTGGTCAAGATGCTCTCGATGATGCAGCTGTAGAAGTTGTTGAGGATCTTGGGGGGACATGCCAAACTTCCTCAGCCTCCTCAGAAAGTACAGCTGCTGTTGAGCTCTCTTAACCAGCTCTGTGGTGTTGAGTGCCCACATAAGGTCCTCACTGATGTGGATGCCCAGGTATTTAAAGCTGCTCACCCTCTCCACCTCAAGTTCCCAGATGAACAGCGGCCGATGAGGTCTCCTCCCTTTCCTCATGTCAACTGTCATCTTCTTCGTCTTGTCCATGTTGATGGTGAGGTTGTTGTCCTCACACCATGACACCAGGCTGGCCACCTCCCTCCTGTAGGATGCTTCATCACCACCAGTGATGCGTCCCATTACTGCTGTGCCATCCGCAAAGTTTAAGATGACATTGTCCTTGTGGGAGGCAACACAGTCATGGGTGAAGAGGCTGTAGAGGATGGGGCTGAGAACACAACCCTGTGGGACACCTGTCTTCGTGATGATGCTGGCTGAGGTCCTGTTACCCATCCTGACAGACTGAGGCCTGCCAGTCAGAAAGTCCAGTAGCCAGTCACAGAGGGTGGGGTGCAGACCAATTAAAGACAGTTTGTAGGTGAGTTTGTGGGGGATGACTGTGTTGAAGGCGGAGCTGTAGTCGACAAAGAGCATCCTGATGTAGGAGTCTTTATCTTCCAGGTGGGAGAGAGAATAATGGAGTACAGCAGCAGTGGCATCGAAAGTGGACCTGTTGGGCCGGTAGGCGTACTGCAGGGGGTCCAGGGTATCCGGTATGCTGTCCTGAATGAGGGCCAGCACCACTCTTTTGAAGCACTTCATGATGATTGGAGTGAGTGCTACCGGCCTGTAATCATTCACGCAGGTCGGCGGGCTCTTTTTGGGGAGGGGAACGATGGTTGTGGTTTTGAAGCAGGAGGGGATTGTGTTCTGGTTGAGGGAGAGGCTGAAGATGGATGTGAGAACATCAGTCAGCTCAGCAGCGCATGCTCTGAGAGCCCGCCCAGGGATATTGTCTGGTCCTGCTGCCTTGCGGGGGTTGATATTCCTCAATTCTTTGTTTACCTGGTCCGATGAGACTTTTAGGGTGCTTTCACACCTAAATTTGTTTAATTTGGTCCGAATCAGTTGACAAGTTTTTTACTTTGTATCATTTTCTCCTCGGTTCGGTCCCCTTTCACACAAGCAAAAATTGAGGCAGACCATAAGCAGACCAAACGGTGTCACGTTAAATCCCGTGAGACTTATGTCAGAATGTTCTCTCTTCTTATTGATCAGATTTTTTTGCCACGAGAACTGGAAAGGTAAATACACAAAGTAGGATGACTACCGTGTATTTATGCATTTCTGGGAGAAAATAATACAAATCGTAGTGTAATCTACGGTGGGGGGGGGGGGGGTTCATTGCCCTGGTTATCGTTTTACATAGGTGCATATACCACTTTTGAAAATGAAGCGTTGCCACGGATGGGAAATAACATGTTAACGTTCATTAATCCTCCAGAACCGTGACGTGCGCAGCCACAGGTATTTTCAAAGATCTATCAGGTATGTACAGTGACATAAAATGTTTTACCACTTGCTGCTGGTCCCATTTTCGTGCGGTTGGTTTCTCACCTGCAGGACCACACCAGAGTTCGCCATTTAATTTGAACCGAGACCACCTCTTTCAGGTGGTCTCAGTACGGTTATTTTGATGCGCACTTGAGTGCGATTACCGTGTTGTCACCAGACAAAACGAACCGCACTAATGGAGAAAACAAACTTGAGTTTGATTGCAGGTATGAAAGCACCCTTAGTGGAGGGGAAGGTGCGTGTGTGTCTCCTCTCTGTACTGTAGCTGGAGGTCTCAAAGTAGGTGTAAAAGATGTTGAGATCATCCGGCATGCTGTCTGTGGAGCTAGTGGTGTTGCTGTTGGTTCTCTTGTAGTCTGTGATTTGCTGCAGGCCTTGCCACATGCGCCCAAGGTCAGGAGTGGAGTAGAGGCTGTCCAGCTTTTAAGGGTATTGCTTCAGTTAGGATTATTAATTAAACATTTATTTCCTCAACAAAATCATTTTATGTTCAAAGCTCATCAATAAAACACTTAAATATTAAATCCATGAGAATAACCTGCTTGTTCTGTAAATATTTATACATATTAAATCAACTTTTCTTGTCCTTTTATTGTAATTTTTGTCTGTGTTGTGACAGATGAGACCATGGTCATCAACGTCTTCTGTGGGGTCGTGTCTGGCGTCTTGTCCTCCTCTTTAGCCAACCCCACTGACGTCCTCAAGGTAACTTCTGATACATCGGCCAAACTCTGTGTGTTCATATACCAGTGTAGTTGTGTTCAAAACTTTACACTTTTATTTTGGTGTTATTCCAGATCAGAATGCAGGCCCAGGGCAGTCTGCTCCAAGGCAGCATGATGTCCAACTTTATCAACATCTACCAGACAGAGGGCACCAGGGGGCTGTGGAGAGTGAGTCTGTGAATGTTGTGTTGCCATCATGTAGAGTTGTTTATAATATACAGATATTGGTGATGATTGTAGCATAGGAACCCGAAGCTCTGAAGCAGTCACAGTAAGAACAAAACTTTGATAGGTGGAGATTGCTTCATGTTTAACAGCTCTGTTAGTTTTACTGAACTATTATGTTGTGGTGCGTCTGTGTGTGTGTGTGTGTGTGTGTGTGTTTTGTCCTCCTCAGGGTGTCATTCCCACAGCACAGCGAGCAGCCATCGTTGTCGGGGTGGAACTTCCTGTTTATGACATTACTAAGAAGCACCTCCTTCGCTCTGGCCTCATGGGAGACACCATTTTAGCCCATTTCATGTAAGTTTATCATTATTATATAGAGTGTTGTACACAAACATTTGATCATTTGGATATATATATATAATGCACACACTAGGGATGCAAGTTATTGATAAATTCATTAAATAATAATTGATTCACCTTATCAATCGATCAAGGATTAATTGATAAGCAGCGTTTTTCCTGAGAATCTGAATTTCCTTCAGTACAATACGGTATATCTTGAACATATAAAAAGTTGTTGTTTTTTCAGATACTGAATAAAACATGAACATCCTATTCCTGAATGATTTATTGTACCATTTGCATTTTTTTTTTTTGCTACAGACAATGGCATTTTTTGTAATTTAACAAATTTTGTACTGTATAGAGTGTACTATGTGCTGGTACATCTCCGTAAATTACAAATGTCATGATTTTTAAATTTTGTTTTAAAAACTATTACCAATATCATAAAATTTATCTTTTTTAGTAATATTAAAAAAAAACTTTCACATTCTAATTTACTGAGATGCACTAGTAGACTGTTTTAACAGGAAAATAAATTGTGAGCTGCTTCATCTGTTGCATCTTAAACATTATTACAGTACCCCAGCAATCCAGGCAAACCCAGTACGATCTGGGCTCCTCTGTTGTCTGTTAGCTCAGTGGCAACTTGAGTCCGGTCTGCTTTCCCCTCTAGCGGCAGGTTGAATTGAATTAGGCTGAATGCAGCGGGGATACGTTTTTGCGCTTGTGTAATCTTTTTCCTTGCTGCAGTCCTGTTGATTTGAAGTAGGCGGGTGGACATTGCCATTGGAACTTGTTGTGATTCTCCGACGTAACTGGGAAGAGTGAGTTGGGGGCTTAGCGTCGTCTTCTGCTTTTTTGGTTGAAATGCAGCAGTTGGTGACCACGTGTGCACCCACCTGGACGGCAACACCACTACATTTTATAGAATAAACTCCCATTGAAAAGGACTGCTGAGTTATCAATTAATTGGCAACTAATTTAATTTAGTCAACTAAATTCTTATCCACAATTAATCGAAAGTCAATTAATCATGAACATCCCTAATACATACACTACTCACAAAAAGTTAGGAATATTTGGCTTCTGGGTGAAATTTCAGGATGCACCTAAAATGCACTATAACCTTTACAGGTGAACTTAATTTGAACTTCTCGAACCTTTTGGATGCACATGTCCAACTGTTGAATGGTCAGTAGTTTTTGCATGACTTGCTGTTCTCTGACAAGGTGCTTAAGAGCAAAAATTCACAACAGGTGTTTGATCCATGAATCGACCAATAAATTTTCTGGTTCATTTAGAATTGGTATTTAAACAGCCCTCTTCATCATGCTGGTCACATTTTGACATCATGAGGCCAGGACGACACCTAACAATTGGTCAACAGTACCTCGCCATTGCAAGGCTTCAAACAGGATGTTTTCAGAGGGAAGTGGCCACTGAGCTTAGAGTGTCACAGTGTTATCAGCAGGTTGCAACAGAGATACAGAGAGACTGGAAGAATCATAGAAAGGCATAGAAGTGGACGTCCTTTGGCCACATCCCACGCTGATGACCGCTTCATTGTGAACAGTATCCTGCAGAACCGGAGGATGAATGTCACTCATCCCCGGGCACATATAAGGGTGGTGAGAGGCACCCAAGTGTCACGTCAGACCATTCAAAACCATTTACATCAGCGAGGTCTGCGTGCTAGATGACCTGCAAGGGTACCTGACCACACCACCAGGCACAGGCATCGTCTTGCACGGGCCAGGGAGCGTTTACGCTGGACAAGGGACCAGTGGGCCTCAGTGCTGTTCTCTGATGAAAGTTGTTTCACACTGAGCAGAAATGATGGCCACCAATGATATCGGAGATGTTAAGAAGAGCGCTGTGCATCAGTCATTGTTGTCACCATGTTACAGTCTGGGCAGGTGTGTCTAGTCAATACAGAACTGCCCTACACCTTGTGAATGGTACAGTGACAAGCCAATACTACCTGAATAACATCATTAATCCAGTCATTGTGCCCCTGCATGAACAACACAGGCCTAATTTCATCTTTATGGCTGACAAAACTCCAGCTCATCAAAGTCACATCATTAGGGCACAGCTGCTGGAGGCTGGGGTAGCTCAAATGGAGTGGCCTGCATTTTCTCCAGACCTGAATCCCATAGAAAACTTATGGGATCAGCTGAGTCGCCGTGTAGAGGCTTATAACCCTGCATCCCACAACGTCAGTAACTTGAAGGCCACCCTTCAAAAAGAGTGGAATGCCATGCCTCGGCAGACAGTAAGGCTACACGTGTCCACCAAATGTGTTTTTTCTGCTGTGCGCAACTATTTTCTATTCATTCTCTATGTAGTCCAGCGTTTACAATGCTGAGCGCCCTCGGCGCTGAAACGCTTTCAGCAATGACCGCTTTTTGTCGCGGCGCTCAGGGTACTCAGAGTTGAAAAAATGTCAACTTTTCAGATTACAGCTGAGCTTGTCAATGTCAGACCTTTCTAAGCAGCCAGTCAGAATAAGGAAGGGCTGGACATAGGACGCCAGTACAGTCTGTACTCAGACTCCTGTTTTCCGTGTCATCATATTTTGCATCCAGAGCTGCTACCAATGCTAGGGTACATTTCCTGTCCATTGTTATTTAGAGACTGCTATTAAAAAATAAGTAGAAAGTCTGACCATAGGAAAAACAGAATTGCTGAGCTGTGAGTGACAAGCTGTTGCTGGGATACAGGGCACAGACTTTTTTCCCCCCAGAGTGCAGCACACAAGCGCTGAAAAAAAGAAGTTCAGAGCGGTCGGGTGACAAAAAACGCATTTGGTGGACACGCAGCCTAAGTCGACTTGTGAACAGCAGGAGACGTCGTTGTTAAGCTGTAATTGATGTTGAGGGCACATGAAAAGTTATTGAGACATTGACATTTTTTGTTGTGGTATACCCACCACTGTTGTTGGCTTTTGTTTCAATAAATTGTTTGCGATGAGGAAATGACCATTGCATTCTTCTACTTAAATGCCCTACTTTCATTACAGCCGTGGACAAAGTTGTTGGTACCCCTCTGTTAATGAAAGAAAAACCCACAGTGGTCACAGAAATAACTTGAATCTGACAAAAGTGGTAATAAATAAAAATTCTATGAGAATTAACCAATGAAAATCAGACAGTGCTTTTGAATTGTAGTTCAACAGAATTACTTTAAAAAACAAACTCATGAAACAGGCCTGGACAAAAATGATGGTACCCCTAGAAAAAATTTAAAACTAGAAAAGCACTCGGAGAGCGCAGACCTCCGCCAAGCGCCACAGTTCCCCCCATACAGTGTTTGTGTGTACGTTTTCAGAGTCCTTGAGCATGTAAACATATGACTAGCAATTGGATTCACAATGATTATTTTTTTATTTGACAGGGACAGTGCAATAATAAACACACAATTAATCAATGACAATCAATGTGATAGTGATAGGATTAGTGGTTCAGTAGTAAAAGCATTGCCTCCTTGGCGGAGGTAATAAACTGAAGTGTTGCTGTTGTGTCCATCTTCTCCACTGACGGATGCAAATTGGGTAGACAGATTGCCGTGGGTTTTATATTATATTATTTTGGGGTTGCGCTCCGCGGCAAACGAGAATTTAGAAGCTTCGCCGGCAGAGAGCTCGTTTTTGCGCAGCGTCTATGGCTGGCCGGTGAATTTCTGCCAAATGCGCAGCTCCTATGGCTGGGCGGGGAATTTCTGCCAAAGAATCCGTCGGCGGACAGCTAGCCGTGTGAGGTTTTGCAGTTGCGCGCAAACACAGGCACGCTGGCGGGCCCAGGCCAGCAGTGTTTTCCGCGTGCTTTTGTGCCTAAAACGTTGAAGAACGCGGAGTTTGTGTTGCAGACACGACGACCAGTGCCCTCCATTGCGCCTGCGCACATGTTGAAAATGGCTGTATGTCACAGTGTTGAAAAATGCTTTAAAAAATTCCTGTATCCAGACGGTGAACCGGATCACCCCCAAAATTTCATCAGTTCTTCCTTGTACCATTTCCAACAATGCCTGAAAGTTTCATGGAAATCCATCCAAGACTTTTTGAGTTATCTTGCTAACCAGCAGACAAACAGACAGACAGACAAACAGACAAACACACAGACAAACCCCGGCAAAAACATAACCTCCTCCTGGCCTTTTCGGCCTGGCGGAGGTAATAATGTGACCATAGGGACATGTTCAACCAAGATGTGTCCTCTAATTAACATCACAGGTGTCTACAACTTGTAAACAGTCAGTCGGCCTATTTAAAGGGTGACAAGTAGTCACTGTGCTGTTTGGTGACATGGTGTGTGCCACACTAAACATGGACCAGAGGAAGCAAAGGAGAGAGTTGACTCAGGAGATTAGAAAGAAAATTATAGACAAGCATGTTAAAGGTAAAGGCTATAAGACCATCTCCAAGCAGCTTGATGTTCCTGTGACTACAGTTGCACATATTATTCAGAAATGTAAGATCCATGGGACTGTAGCCAACCTCCCTGGATGTGGCTGCAGGAGGAGACGGATAATACGAATGGTAACATAAGAGCCCAGAACAACGTCTAAACACATTCAAGGTGAACTCCAAGGTCAAGGTACATCAGTGTCATATCGCACCATCCGTCGTTGTTTGAGCCAAAGTGGACTTCATGGGAGACGACCAAGGAGGACACCACTGTTGAAAACAAATCATAAAAAAGCCAGACTGGAATTTGCCAAACTTCATGTTGACAAGCCACAAAGCTTCTGGGAGAATGTCCTATGGACAGACGAGATAAAACTGGAACTTTTTGGCAAGGCACATCAGCTCTATGTTCACAGACGCAAAAATGAAGCATACCAAGAAAAGAACACTGTCCCTACTGTGAAACATGGAGGAGGTTCTGTTATGTTCTGGGACTGCTTTGCTGCATCTGGCACAGGGTGTCTTGAATCTGTGCAGGGTGCAATGAAATCTCAAGACTATCAAGGTATTCTAGAGAGAAATGTGCTGCCCAGTGTCAGACAGCTTGGTCTCAGTCGCAGGTCATGGGTCTTGCAACAGGATAATGACCCAAAACACACAGCTAAAAACAGCCAAGAATAGCTAAGAGCAAAACATTGGACTTTTCTAAAGTGGCCTTCTATGAGCCCTGATCTAAATCCTATTGAACATCTGTGGAAGGAGCTGAAACATGCCGTCTGGAGAAGGCACCCATCAAACCTGAGACAACTGGAGCAGTTTGCTCATGAGGAGTGGGCCAAAATACCTGCTGAGAGGTGCAGAAGTCTCATTGACAGTTACAGAAATCGTTTGATTGAAGTGATTGCCTCATAAGGTTGTGCAAGAAAATATTAAGTTAAGGGTACCATCATTTTTGTCCAGGCATGTTTCATGAGTTTGTTTTTTAAAATAATTCTGTTGACACACAATTCAAAAGCATTGTCTGATTTTCATTGGTTAATTTTCATAGAATTTTTATTTATTACCACTTTTGTCAGATTCAAGTTATTTCTGTGACCATTGTGGGTTTTTCTTTCATTAAGAGGTTGAGCGTTAACATTTTACATTTTCCAAAAATTTCACCCAAAAGCCAAATATCCTTAACTTTTTGTGAGTAGTTTGTCTGTTTACCTGAAAAGCTGCAAATTTGAAAAAAGAATCAAAATTTACAAGGACTAGTACATACCCGTGCATACCCGTAGAAACCAAGTATAAGCAAGTATTTCTGCATGCCCGTTGCTGAAGGGTCTCCTCCTGTCTCAGACGGCTGTGTTGTTCACAGTCATGCCTGCGGCGTACTGCTGGAACCTGAGATGTTTCACGTTCACGGCATCTTTCCTGACATGCAGCAGTTCTGGTTGAGGGATACGTGCGTCGTAATTCCAGTTCAGGGGCAGGATCATGAAAATAGATCTGAGCAAAAAGTGGCTTTTGACCCTGTTCAGGAAGACCCATGCATGCCCGTAGAAACCAAAAAACCGGAGCACCCAGAGAAAATCAGTGCTTTGATTGGCATTTTATACATGTGTAGTGTAGACTGGCATTCTTCAAGGTTACACATTTTTACTGTGTCAGCGCCTCTTTAAAAACGACATTGCTGAGAAAGCGACTCTTTTGCTTAGTTTCTTCATCTTGAGCAAGAATATGCAGACTGCTTGATCTGGCAACTCTGCTCGCGGCAACATAGAATTGGCCATGGCTGCAGAAATCTGTTGTGCAGAAAACATGAACGCGCTGTAAAGACTGGCCCTGTGACTTATTCACCTTGCCAATTTTGAGCCATATGACATCATAAAGACACATTAGTCTAGGCATCGTGAGTGATGGTCTATATGACATCATAAAGACACATTTGTCTATCTGCTGTCATATAGACATCATATCTTTATGACGGCATCATGGTTCCTATGATGCCTGAGTTCATTGGACGTCCTATTATGATCAGGCAGAGATCATAGGCCGTCCTCTGATGTCCTATAAACGTGACAGACACACACAAGACACAAAGATTTCTTGCTTTAATAAAGTGATGAAAGTGGTGTGTTCAAAAGAAAATCGTAAATGTACATGTTGGTCTCAAAAAAGCGGCAAATGCATGAGAAAAAAGTCAAATTTACAAGAAAAAACAATAATTTACAAAAGATTAAAAAACTAATTTCCAAAAAACGTTGCAGTTTGGCATAAAGAAATTCCATATTTATGAAAAAAAGTTACAGATCTTGATGCTGAAGCACAAAACAGAATATTCTGATATTTGCTCTGAATTGCTTTATGAATATTCATAGCCTTAAAATCAGTATTTGGTACAGCCTGAATTATCAGTTTTTTCTTTGGAAGAATCTTTTGTCCCTTAACCTCTCTCTGTGCTTGGATATAGTTCCAGTTTCACTTGTGGCCTGGCAGGGGCACTGGCCTCCAACCCCGTAGACGTGGTGCGGACTCGTATGATGAACCAGCGAGTTTTGTCAGGAAGTCCCATGTACAAAGGAACGCTGGATGGAGTCATGCAAACGTGGAGGAACGAGGGATTCTTTGCTCTCTATAAGGGATTTTGGCCAAACTGGCTGAGGCTGGGGCCCTGGAACATCATTGTATCCTTTACAAAAAACAAGGTCCTTTTTTATGGGAGGAAAAATTACATAACGTGGCGTGGTTGTTGGTCTGAGTATTTCACAAACTGCTGATGTACTCGGATTTTCACGACATCCATCTCTAGGGCTTACAGAGAACAGTCAGAAAAAGGTAAAATACTCAATGAGCAGCTCTCTGGGCCCAAACACCACGATGATGCCAGATGTCAGAGGAGAAACGGCAGCCTGGCTTGAGCTGACAGAAAAGCAACAGTAAATCAGATAACCACTTATTACAACCGAGGTATACAGAAGAACATCTGTGAATGTTCAACACATTCACCCTTAAAGTGGAGGAGCTACAGCAGCAGAAGACCTCATCTGGCACCACTCCTGTCAGCTCAGAACAGGAAACTAAGGCTACAGTTCATACAAGGGTCACCAAAACTGGAAAATAGAAATTTGGAAAAAAAAATGTTATCTGGTCTGATGAGTCTCATTTTCTGCTGCAACATTTTGATGGTACGATCAGAATTAGGGCTGGGCAGTTAACCGAAATAAAACTGGAGCTGAGGTTCAGGATGTAGAACTGACGTAGTCTTGCTCATGTTGGTTTCCCCCCTCTCCCTGTTGCATGCGTGTATGTGAGAGATTTTCATGTATTGCCCCTTTAAGTTGTGCCCGCAAAGTGACAGGCGCTAGCACGTAACTCCAGAAGCAGTGCAGTCGGATGCAGCAGAACAATTAGAGACAGCTTGTAACAAAAACAAACACTGTCTCTAGCTACATAATATATGATGCTTGACTCTTCATTTCATCTGAAGATGCCAAGAAAAAGCAAGTGAAGTTCATGGATACTAACACTAAAAGGAGCAGAAGCTGAGTCACTGCTGGCCTCTGATGGCTATCCACGTCATCACAGAGGGAATGGGCAAGCTAAGAGCTAAGAGACTCATAATCACTATGCGATGGTTACACAATCATGGATGTATAAAGGACTCCCCCAACGCAGATAACAAGCTAATTAGCTGTCGTGCATGTGACGTGACCCACAAACCCTCAAGAGGTATGTGTTGTAAACACTGGACAATATTTGTGTGTCAAATTACAATAGATCTGTTCTTTATTATATTATGCTCATTTGGTACTGCAGTGATATGATACCACACTCTTCTGTAATAATAATTACGAGCCTTGTCAGTAAGAAAAAAGGAGGAAAAAATCACCCAAAAAAAACCCCCAAAACCTGAAGATAAACGTGAAAGGGACAATTAACCGTGATGCTGATTTAAGATCAAATTGCCCAGCCCTAGTCAGAATTTGGTGTAAACAACATGAAAGCATTTATGCTTCCTGCCCGGTATCAGCATGCTAGGTTGATGCTGGTGGTGTAATGTTTTTTTTTTGGTGGGGGGGATATTTTTCTGGCACACTTAACCTTTTGTCCAAAAGGTTAATTTGGTACCAAAAGGTCCTTTTGGTACCAAATGAGCATTATTTAAATGCCACAACCTGTCGAAGTATTTTTGCTGACCGTGTCTGTCCCTTCATGTCCACTGATCTGTGGTGGCTGCTTCCAGCAGGATAACGCAACATGTCACAAAGCTTGAATCAAAGGGCCTCCGCAGTCACCAGATCTCAGTCCAGCAGAGCACCTTTGGGATGTGGTGGAATGAGAGCTTTGTATCATGAATGTATAGCCCAGAAATCTGCAGCAACTGTGTGATGCTTTCATATCAGTACACACTAATGTCTCTGAGGAATGTTTCCAGCTTCTTGTTGAATCTCCGGCACGAGTAAGTACTCTGAATTCCACCAACATGCAGCTGGAGGTAAACGCATTAAAATATCGTCTTATTTCTATGGTTGTCCTAAATGTTTTCCTTAACAAACACCTCAGTTCTTCATCACCTTCGAGCAGCTGAAGAAGCTCCCGCTTTAACTCTTGACAGGAAGTGGGACTGCTATGGTTCCGCCGTTTGACTGTGTCTGACATGGATGGGGGTCTAAGGATCTTCGGGAGGCTGATTTCATATTATTTAAGAATGATTGTTTTTATTTATTTTATTTATGTGCACGTGTTTATTTATTGGCACCATTTCTGTTTTAATGAATATTTGACTGTTGCGTTGATGTTTTGAATCTCTGCCTACGTTACTCTCACTGTAAGGCAGCTAAGTGTGCTTCTAATGGAGAAAAAAGATGACCCTTTTTATCTCAGGGTTCTTGCACATACAGTATATGAAAGGTAGCAAAATTATCTAATTAATGACAGGCATTATGGCATTTTAAGATGACTGGAATTGCAGGGTTGGTTTTAAAAATGTCGAGGCTGCATGGCATGTGCAAGAAAAAAAAAATTACTGAATGTTGAGGATTCTGCGTAGAACCAAAATACAAATGACGCATCAGCCGTTACAAGGGATGGAGGTAAAATTCACACTGAAGTCACTGAATAATTGTTAAATATGTAGTTTGGATTTATATGAAGATGTTTTAGACTGAAAATCTAAGAATCTGAACTTGGAAATGTTATTTTTACGGTAAGGGAGTTTTAAAGATGTACTGGAATATAAAAGTCTCAGAAGTGACATATTATTCCTTATATTTATATTTACTTTAGCAAATGCTCATATTGTTGGAGTTGTGCCATGCCACTCTTCTGTGGGGTTGCTTGGATCCCTTTCTGTTTTTCCTGAAAGGAACAGTGTAACAATTTGGGGGATCTTTTAGCAAAATAAAAGTTAATAAACATGTTTTCAATAGTGTAACTATTAAAAATGAAAATTTGTTGGGTTATCTTGCCTTAGAATAAGCTGGGAGTGCTGTGAAAAAGTATTTGCCTGTTGATTTTTTAAAAACATTTTTGCATATTTGTCACACTTAAAAAATTTCAGATCATCAGACAAATTTTAATATTATACAACGATAACCCAAACATCGGGGTGGCCTTTGAAAGACAAAAAAAGACGCTGAAATTTCCTGCTTTCTGCCTGACAAATAACGTAGCCTACAGATAAATGTAAATTGTAATGCTTTTTTTTCAGAAAAAAAAACATTTGGCATTTTCACTAATTATAACGGTTGGCTTTTTTTTTTTCAAAATGTTTGTTTTGTGGTAGGCGAACTAATAATGATGCATCAGATTTATATAGCGCTTTTCATAGACACTCAAAAACGCTTTACAATGGATACATTATTCATTCACTTCACAGACAGACAATGGTAGTGGTAAGCTACTACTGTAGCCACAGCTGCCCTGGGGCAGACTGACGGAAACGTGGCTGTCAATCCGTCGTGCCAGCGGCCTCTCCAACCACTGCTGAACATTTATACACATTCATGCCCAGTGTCATGGACACTGGAGGCAAGGTGGGTGAAGTGTCTTGCCCAGGGACACAAAGATGGGATGTCTGGGAAGAGCGGGATTTGAACCACTAACCCTCCAGTTATTAGACGACTCGGTCTACTTCCTGAGCCACTGCCGCCCACATGGCGGCCCCTTTCCTCAAGCACCTACTCAGCTCGACTCGCCTCGACTCAATTTTGGTCATTTTCCATTACAACTGAGTACCACCTCAAAGTGGGTGGGTTCATTATAGCAAGGCAGCCCATTATGTTGTTGACATGCTGATGTTTTGCTGTCAGAAGCGACGACTTAAGAGACAGCAAGCGCAAAATGCAAGCAAAGCACGGAGTTAGCATTGATGGCTAGCTAGCTAACTAGCTAGCTCATTGTCTGCATACAGAAGGCAACGGTGATATGCTTGTTCAACGTGAGCTTGCCACCAATGGGATAAATAACATAAAAAATGCTTAAAAACACAACACTCACCATCCTCTATCACGGTTTCCAACAATGCCATGGCCGAGTCGAGACCACTCTCCCTCCTGTTGCTCGCCAGTCGGTGCCTGTAAATGGCATCCATTTTGAACTACTTCCAGTCTTTTCTGTTTGACCCATTTCGGCTGTTGTGGTTCTTGAGGGTCTGGTAATAAGCTTTTAGTGTCTGTGGTACATGTGAGCGGCCATCAGCTCAGAGACCTGGTACAGTGGGGTAAAAAAATATTTAGTCAGCCACCAATTGTGCAAGTTCTCCCACTTAAAAGATGAGAGAGGTCTCCAATTTTCATCATAGGTATACCTCAGCTATGAGAGACAAAATAAGAAAAAAAAATCCAGAAAATCACATTGAAGGATTTTTAATGAATTAATTGGTAAATTCCTTGGTAAAATAAGTATTTGGTCAATAACAAAAGTTCATCTCAATACTTTGTTATATACCCTTTGTTGGCAATGAGAGGTCAAACGTTTTCTGTAAGTTTTCACAAGGTTTTCACACACTGTTGCTGGTATTTTGGCCCATTCCTCCATGCAGATCTCCTCTAGAGCAGTGATGTTTTGGGGCTGTCGCTGGGCAACACAGACTTTCAACTCCCTCCAAAGATTTTCTGTGGGGCTGAGATCTGGAGACTGGCTAGGCCACTCCAGGACCTTGAAATGCTTCTTACGAAGCCACTCCTTCGTTGCCCGGGCGGTGTGTTTGGGATCATCGTCATGCTGAAAGACCCAGCCACGTTTCATCTTCAATGCCCTTGCTGGTGGAAGGAGGTTTTCACTCAAAATTTCACGATACATGGCCCCATTCATTCTTTCCTTTACACGGATCAGTTGTCCTGGTCCCTTTGCAGAAAAACAGCCCCAAAGTATGAGGTTTCCACCCCCATGCTTCACAGTAGGTATGGTGTTCTTTCTCCTCCAAACACGACAAGTTGAGTTTTTACCAAAAAGTTCTATTTTGGTTTCATCTGACCATATGACATTCTCCCAATCCTCTTCTGGATCATCCAAATGCTCTCTAGCAAACTTCAGACGGGCCTGGACATGTACTGGCTTAAGCAGGGGACACGCCTGGCACTGCAGTATTTGAGTCCCTGGCGGCGTAGTGTGTTTCTGATGTAGCCTTTGTTACTTTGTTCCCAGCTCTCTGCAGGTCATTCACCTAGGTCCCCCCGTGTGGTTCTGGGATTTTTGCTCACCGTTCTCGTGATAATTTTGACCCCACGGGGTGAGATCTTGCATGGAGACCCAGATCGAGGGAGATTATCAGTGGTCTTGTATGTCTTCCATTTTCTAATAATTGCTCCCACAGTTGATTTCTTCACACCAAGCTGCTTACCTATTGCAGATTCAGTCTTCCCAGCCTGGTGCAGGTCTATAATTTTGTTTCTGGTGTCCTTTGACAGCTCTTTGGTCTTGGCCATAGTGGAGTTTGGAATCTGACTGTTTGAGGTTGTGGACAGGTGTCTTTTATACTGATAATGAGTTCAAACAGGTGCCATTAATACAGGTAACGAGTGGAGGACAGAGGAGCCTCTTAAAAAAAGAAGTTGCAGGTCTGTGAGAGCCAGAAATCTTGCTTGTTTGTAGGTGACCAAATACTTATTTTACTGAGGAATTTACCAATTAATTCATTAAAAATCCTTTAATGTGATTTTCTGGATTTTTTTTTCTCATTTTGTCTCTCATAGTTGAGGTATACCTATGATGAAAATTGGAGACCTCTCTCATCTTTTAAGTGGGAGAACTTGCACAATTGGTGGCTGACTAAATACTTTTTTGCCCCACTGTATGTGTTTTCATTTCAGGTCACTCTGTCTAGCTCCCTCTGGGTTCTCTCGTCAGCCACCAAGCACAGAAAAGTCTGAACCTCGTCATTGGACAATGATGTTGATTTGTGTGTAGCCATTTATCTTGTTGCTTAGCACAGAAATAACCAGAAAAGCACTCAGAGTGCATACCTCCGCCACAGCTCCTTCCATCCCTCATGGATCACCTCCAAAATGTAATGGGTTTGTTTTGGAGAATTCTTGCTAACACAGCATGAGAAAATAAGAGTCTTGGTGGAGATATGCGTTCTCGGATCATCACCAAATTGTTATGTGAAACTTTCATCCAAATCCATGCAGTAGTTTTGGAGTGTTCTTGCTAACACAGTATGAGAAGATAAGGGCCTTGGTGGAGGTACAGTATGCATTCTGGGATCATCACCAAAATATGGGTTCCTCTCTAGTCCAAGGGCTACCTCTGGTGAAAATTTCATCAAAATCCATTCCAGTAGTTTTTGTGTAATCCTGCTAACGGACGGACGGACAAACAGACAAACCACCCTGATTACATAACCTCCTTGGTGGAAGTAATAAAAACTCATGTTCACTGTTGCCGAATTTTACAAATGGTAAGTTTGATCCTTGTGAAGACGTTGCTCTCATGATTCATCCAGTGATGTTACGCCCCGGCCAGTCAGTGGCCTGCAGTCTGTTGACATCACATTTTCAGCTTGATTCAGCTTGCTTGGAATCCTGGCTGAGTAGGTACTAAAAAAGTACCTAGTACCAGGTACTACCACCTAGTGGAAAACCCTCCAAATCAAGTTGAGCTGAGTAGGTGCTCATGGAAAAGGGCCATAAGATCAACTATATAAACAATAGCCAGGTTGTGCCGTTTGTTTTGGTAGAGTTGGGCTGAAAATCTAATTATTGTACATAATAATCAGTTACTTTCATATTGTCACAGTACATTGAGGGTTTCTGGCACCTGACAGCCACCGCGGATTAACATTTGCATTTGGGGTTGGGACAGGTTTTCAGTTGGTTGTAGTCTGGAGCATTACAGCTAAAGGTTGCCAAATGGTACACATTGTTCCTTGAATTATTTCAGTATTTTAATTTTGCAGCACATACTCCTACAATAGAGCATTTTGTCGTTTCTTTTTGCTGTGAAGAAATGTTTTTTCTCTTTCCGGCTGAATTGGCGTTTAGAGGCAGTGGGCAGAGCTTCCTGGTACATATTGTAAATACACGTCTGTACAGACTCGTTCACACACAGGTGGATGGATTTTATCTGAGGAGTTTCTCAGTGTACATACAATGACTTTTTTGTGCTACTTTACCCATTCTGTCCCTTGTTGTGCCAAATAGTTTTAAACCAAACCGGTTACACTTTTTTCTTTGTTACAGAAAGAAAACCTTGATGGTGACTGATACAGTTGTGCGCATAAGCTTACATACCCTGGCGGAATTTGTTGTTTTGTTTTTTTTTTTTTTTGGGGGGGGGGGGGTGGCGGCCATTTTTCAGAGAATATGAATGATAATACAAAAACTTTTTTCACTCGTAGTGGTTGGTTGAAGCCATTTATTATCAAACAATTGTGTTTACTCTTTGTAAATCATAATGACAACAGAAACCACCAGATGACCTTGATCAAAAGTTTACATACCCTGGAAGTTTTGGCCTGATAACATACACACAAGTTGACACACATGGGTTTCAGTGGCTACTACAGGTAACCATCCTCACCTGTGATCTGTTTACTTGTAATTAGTGTGTGTGTGTATAAAAAGTCAGTGCGTTCCTGGGCTCCTGACAGACCCCTGAATGTTTCATCCAGCGTTGCACTGACGTTGCTGGATTCCGAGCCATGAGGAAAGAAAAAGAAGTATCAAAGGACCTACGGGAGAAGATAGTTGAATTTTATGAAACAGGAAAATGATATAAAAAGATATCCAAGGAACTGAGAATGCCAGTCAGCAGTGTTCAAACTCTAATTAAGTGGAAAATGAGGGATTCTGTTGAAACCAAGTCAGAGTCAGGTAGACCAACAAAAATTTCAGCCACAACTGCCAGGAAAATTGTTCAGGATGTACAGAAAAACCCTCAAATAACTTAAGCTGAAGTACAAGACTCTCTGAAAAAAGTGGTGTGGCTGTTTCAAGATGCACAGTAAAGAGGCACTTCAAGAAAAATGGGCTGCATGGTGGAGTCGCCAGAAGAAAGCCATTACTACACCAGTGCCACAAAGCAGCCCGCTTACAATACACCAAACAGCACAGAGACGAGCCTCAAAACTTCTGGAACAAAGTGATTTGGAGTGATGAGACCAAAATTGAACTTTTTGGCCACAATCATAAACGCTACATTTGGAGAGGAGTCAACAAGGCCTATGATGAAAAGTACACCATCCTTATTCTGAAACATGGAGGTGGATCGCTGATGTGGATTTGGGGATTTGAGTTACAAAGGAATGGGGAACTTGGTCAGGATTGATGGCAAGATGAATGCAGCTTGTTATCAGAAAGTTCTGGAAGAAAATTTGCACTCATCAGCCCAGAAGCTGTGCGTGGGACGCACTTGGACATTCTAACATGACAATGATCCAAAACACAAGGCCAAGTCAACCTGTTGTTGGCTACAGCAGAAAAAAGTGAAGATTCTGGAGTGGCCATCTCAGTCTCCTGACCTCAATATCATTGAGCAACTTTGGGGAGATCTCAAACGTGCAGTTCATGAAAGACAGACCAAGAATTTACAGGAACTGGAGGCTTTTTGCTAAGAAGAATGGGCAGCTTTACCATCTGAGAAAATGAAGTGCTTCATCCACAACTACAACTAAAGACTTCAAGCTGCCATTGATGTTAAAGGAGACAATACACTGTATTAAGGACTAGGGTATGTAAACTTTTGATCAGGGTCATTTGGGTAGGTTCTGTTGTCATTATGATTTAAAAAGAGCAAGCACAATTGTTTGACAATAAATGGCTTCACCCAACCACTATGAGTGAAAGAAAGAAAAGTCTCTGAAAAATGGCCAAAAAAATCACCAATTCCGCCAGGGTATGTAAACTTATGAGCACAACTGTATATAGAGATTTTAAATATAGATATGTTTCCATACACAATACTGGATGAGACGGTGTCATTTATATTGGTATAGTTTACACTGCGTTAAAATTTAACTTTTAAAGCACCAGTTTGTCTGTTTCTGACACAGTTTTACATCTGAGCACAACCCGCCCCTCCCAAAACCTCCCACGAGATAAATGATTGACAACACGCTAGCACAGAGCTGCTCCTGATTGGATGGCATGGGTAGCTACCCACGTTAAACTTCCTGTTACCTTGAAAGTGAAGCATCAAAATGTATTCCTGAAAAGCTCAAAGCCCAATGACAACTATATGAAAAATATTTAAAATTTCAGAAGCTAAAACTGCAATTCAAGTTTCTGCATCCAGTCAATTAGATTTTTGATTTTCTGCTTAAATCCGCTGTTTTGGCTGCAGTGATATAAATGTGTATAGAACATTTACAGTGGTGTGAAAAAGTGTTTGCCCCTTCCTGATTTCTCATTTTTGTGTTTGTCACACTTAAATGTTTCAGATCATCAAACGTATTTAAATATTAGACAAAGATAACACAAGTAACACATAAAGTGCAGTTTGTAAATGAAGGTGTTTATTATGAAGGGTAAAAAAAAAAATCCAAACCTACATGGCCTTGGGTGAAAAAGTGATTGCCCCCTCCTGTTAAAACATATAAATTAACTGTGGTTTATCACATCTTTGGAAAGCTGAGTTCAATTTCTCTAGCCACACCCAGGCCTGATTACTCCACACCTGTTCTCAATCAGGAAATCACTTCAATAGGACCTGCCTGACAATGTGAAGTAGACCAAAAGATCCTCAAAAGCTAGACATCATGCTGCCATCCAAAGAAATTCAGGAAAAAATGAGAAACAAAGTAATTGAGATCTATCAGTCTGGAGAAGGTTATAAAGCCATTTCTAAAGCTTTGGGACTTCAGTGAACCTTACCAGGAGTGGCCGGCCAATCACAATTACCCCAAGAGCGCAGCGACGACTCATCCAAGAGGTCACAAAAGACCCCACAACATCATCCAAGGAACTGCAGGCCTCAGTTAAAGGTGAACTGAAACCACCTTTTTGCGCAAAAAGTAGAATAGCAGATTAATTCCTTATTACCTATTGTATTTTTCAACACATAAAAGAAATTTTTAGGCCGTGCGATGGCCAAGCTATAAGCCGATAAACTTTTGCCTCTGGCTGGCAGTGCCAAACAAACCGGAAGTAGTGCAGACGACGCTGCGTGACGTCACGAGTGTGACCCTTATCAAAACAACAATGGCAGATGATAGCAGTTCCAGCAGTCAAGAAAACCAGAGTTTTCAGAGTGAAGAGGCATTCAAGATCGGTGACGAGACAGAGGAGGATGCAGGAGTGTCAAGTGAACAGGAAGAGAGCGAGGGAGGCATCGAACCGTACAGATTCGAGCCAGAATTTTCGGGGGATTCCAGCACCGACTCAGAGTCAGACCGCAGCAGTGATGGGGAGGAGAGTCGCTTATTGAATACAGAATGGTGAATCTTTACTTCTCTACTTTGGCATGTTTGGGGTGTCAGGATAAGGAAAATTAACAATAAAAAAGAAAGGGGGAAAAAAAACAAACCATCAGCATTTTTCCAACTTATTATTTATACATAGGGCTAGGACTGTACAATAGCCTGGCCGTGTACACACTTGGCATTGAATAGACACATCCGTGGCGTAGGGTTAACACATGTATTCAGGACAAGTTCCATGACCATGGGCTATGTATTACAATACTTCTACAGACTATAGTGGCAATACACATGAACAGAACTGGCCTCTGGATTTGACTGTGCTATTTATAAATAATATGTATATCTATAAACGCATCGCTTCCCGGTCGCTTTTCCTCCCCCTTTCTTTTCTTTCGTCGCCATGACAGCTTTCCTTGGCCACTGAACAGATCTTCCCAGGTGTTGGAAGTGTTTTGTAGTTGACTATCACGACAAAATGCACCAAAAACAACCAGTGTCGACGTGCTCGCAATGGTAAACATGAGGACTGGGTCCCATTCGTGACGTCACGCGGAACTCCGGCTGCACTTCCGGATAATCGGCGGATTCGTAGGATTTTTCAGGGTGGGAAATTTAAAATCGCGATTTTCTCCAAGATTCCAGGATTGGTGGAGGGGGTGCCAATGATAAATTATCTTTATAATTGTATGTACTATCACCCAGTGCCGTTCAATGCCGTTCACTTCAGTTCACCTTTAAGTTCAGTCTTCATGACTCCACCATAAGAAAGAGACTGGGCAAAAATGGCCTGCATGGCAGAGTTCCAAGACAAAAACCACTGCTGAGCCAAAAAAAAAAAAAAACATAAAGGCTCATCTCAGTTTTGCCAGAAAACATCTTGATGATCCCCAAGACTTTTGGGAAAATACTCTGTGGACTGACGAGATAAAAGTTGAACTTTTTGGAAGGTGTGTGTCCCATTATATCCAGTGTTAAAGTAACAGCATTTCAGAAAAGGAACATCATACAAACCGTAAAATGTGGTGGTAGTGTGATGGTCTGGGGCTGTTTTGCTGCTTCAGGACCTGGAAGACTTGCTGTGGTAAATTGAACCATGAATTCTGCTGTCTACCAACAAATCCTGAAGGAGAATGTCTGGCCATCTGTTTGTGACCTTGAGCTGAAGCACACTTGGGTTCTGCAGCAGGACAATGATCCAAAACACACCAGCAAGTCCACTTCTGAATGGCCTAAGAAAAACAAAATGAAGACTTTGGAGTGGCCTAGTCAAAGTCCTGATCTGAATCCGATTGAGATGCTGTGGCATGACCTTAAAAAGGCGGTTCATGCTCAGACACCCTCCAATGTGGCTGAACTACAACAATTCTGCAAAGATCAGTGGGCCAAAATTCCTCCACAGCGCTGTAAAAGACTCATTGACAGTTATCGCAAACGCTTGATTGCAGTTGTTGCTGCTAAGGGTGGCCCAACCAGTTATTAGGTTTAGGGGCAATCACTTTTTCACACAGGGCCACATAGGTTTGGATTTTTGTTTCCCTTAATAATAAACACCTTCATTTAAAAACTGCATTTTGTGTTTACTTGTGTTATGTTTGTCTAATATTTAAATTTGTTTGATGATCTGAAACATTTAAGTGCGACAAACATACAAAAAAATGAGAAATCACGAAGGGGGCAAACACTTTTTCACACCACTGTATAACTACTAAAAACTGCTTCTTTAATCTTTAGAGTAAATCGTTAAAACACTCGTCTAAATCTAACCCAAGACAAACTGATCACTGCTCAATATAACCTCAATATAAGGATGCACTGCTCTATATGATCAAATAATTCTGCGCTGCATCAGATCTGTCATGAGATCTACGCACACATGATCATGTTCAGATTGATAAATACCGAACTTTGCATTGAATTGGTATAAGACCATTTTTCTGTTAGATAAATCAGGAACATTGTTTTCAAGTTATAATCTTATAAATCTGTATTTATGGTAATACATAGCGGAGTATATTGTCCACTCAGGTTAAGTGCCAGTGGATAATAGTGTACTGTACAATACAATAACCTGCCATCAGAATTTACATATTATAATTTAAAAAAAATCTAAGAATGTATAGCCAGTGCATTGATGTGGCCCAGCTTTGCCCCCAAACAATTCCAGGATGCTTTGCTGAATGCGTCACGAGCAGCTGCCATCATGCATTTGTGAAAAGGTCCATGGGGTGTGCATAAAATAAGTAACAGGACAGGCCAAAATTTCTAAAAAGAAAAAATCAAATCTGGATAGTGACAACTGTCACTTTCAAAAAGCATACGTGGAAATCTGAAAGACTCTACCTCATATGAAATGTGCACTACACAGTCTGGTGTTGGCTGTGGGCTTCCAATCTTTGCGATTGACAGCTGTCACCCACTGTTGTCTTCGCTCTTCATCTGATGGGAAACGGCAGAAAGCTATACCCTCCACCTTGCCCTGTATATTAGTACAACCAGCTGCACAGCAGTGGAACACCATTTTGGATGCTGTGTTCTCAACACAGAGCCCACGCAATGTGCCGTCCCAGAAGCCATCCAATATGGCAGACAATGTGGCACGTGACCACTGACGTCACGTGCAACCCCTCTATACAGCATCATGACTGCGGTGATTATTTCCTGAGGGATGCTGTAAGCATGAAGAGTCTTGGCCGTTTTCATGCGATGAATAGCCTCAAAAGCTTTGGGGAAAACTGTAAATAAGCGAACAGCTGATTAATCATTGGCCTTCACCCCTTCGATTATGCAGCTAACTGTAAGAATCTGACCAGTTGTTGGTCCTGCTTCATGTGAACCATTTTGATTTCAACAGAGTAGGGGTCCCAGATTCGGACGCAAGCGGTTAAAAGTTGATTGTATACTTTTGCAGCTGTTGCAGTGAGTGTGATTCCTCTATAGCTGGTTGAAATCCCAAGATCGCCTTTCTTGGGAAAAGGGATAAACTAGCAATCAGTGATGTCAAATAAGAACAGAATCAGCAACTCGGCGGCTAATTTTATCACCTCAGATTTTTTTTTAGAAGCTTACTGCCGAGCTGCCATGACGGAAATCTCAAAGCACCCGCCCACTAGTAGAGGTGCCGTCCACTCAGGTTCAGCTCCACGTTAACGTGTCTGTATGAGACAGTAGAGTGACCAGGAGAGCCATCGGGTTCAGTTTAACCTTTACACAGCCATTCAAAGAGGATTTTCAAGTATCGTGATATTTACCATTTATTTCAAGATAGTACAAGAATATTTTGGTATTAATTGTTGGCCATATCACCCAGCCCTAGTACAGATTACATGAAAATCCAAAACATTTTTAATTTTTTTTTTTTTTTTTTTTTTTTTTTTTACCTTAACACACATCTTAAAGGCAGCCAATAAGATTTTGTGGCCCAGCACCCCTGGAATTTCATTTTACTTGTTGCTTAGCAACAGTGCGTAATGCCTATCTGACACATGCCTCAGGCCTGAATAATGTTTTCATCAACAACGTTTATGGTACGTGTCCACTGGATCCATCCTTTCTCCACTTCCTATTCAGTGTCTACATGAAACGCAGTGCAAAGCGAGTTGCCCATATCCCTCATTTGCATAAAGTTGAAATCTTTTAAAGGGGTCATTGCCTGAAAAAATGTTTTTGTAGGTTTTAACCTAAAAAGTACCTATTGGGTATGTGATTATTTAAAAAAAAAAAAATATCAAAATACTCACTTCTATTAGAAAAACACAGTCTTTATCTCATTTTTCACTCCAAAAAGCGAAATTGACTGTTCCAGATTTACCCTGGGACGTCACTTGCTTAGTAAACCCATCTCAGCGCTGTCCTTGATATCCACCCGCTGCTCTATTATTGGCCAGCCTCATCCAGCAGCAAACGGGAGAGGCTGCACGCTGGAGCGAGGCAACAGCTGAATCCTATTACACAAGCTCCCAAAAAATGCAACTCTAGAAGAAAAGTAGCTAAAACTTACTTTAACAGACGTTCCGGAGGAGTTTAGCCCAAATGTATTACTCTGTTCCGGTCATTTCACTGCGGATTTGTTCCAAAACCTTCTAAAGTGGAACTTCGGTTTTGTCAAAAAGCAAAACTCTTTTTAAGGATGCCACTGTATCGTGTGCATTGATGCTGTAAAATGCGTGAATATTTAAGATCTAATCCCATTGGGATTGTGGAGGGTCTGAACAGTAGTTTGCCACAGTCGAGTGGACTTGCTGAATCACAGCGAAGTAGGCAAGGCGCGGGACCGGGAGTCTCCCGAGAGCCGTTCTGCTGTGCTCCCAGTGGGTTCATCAATTGTAGATTTTGTTATAATGGCACAAAATTTGCTCCATATAAAATGTTCTAAGATTAAAGGGCATTAAGTTTGGTGCCACCTGTCTATCATTAACCAGCTCATCTCTATTGTGGTCTTATCTTTACATCTGTTCTTTCTCGTTTCTCTATTAAATTAAAATTAGAAACAACTCGCACCATCCCGGACTTCAGTCGCTATGTCATAACATCCAACCTTTTTCTTAGCTACCTAATAAAAGTGAACTGATTAAAACGAGAAAACTTTTGGCCTCCTGGATTATTGATGAATTCGAACATACATTATAACTCATTGAATTCCTTGATTATCCATCAAAACTCCTCACATAATTTCTTCTTCTCCATCCAGGTTGAGTTCAAGGTTGGGGTCAAAGGTCAGGAGATCTTATTTGTTGTTTTATGAAAATTGTTACTCCTCCTAGGCAATTGCCCTAATTCTCAACAAAGTCAGTCATCCTCAACGGTGAGGAGATCTGATCTCGGGGTGATTTCATCAGGTCAGGAGACTGTCCAGTCTGATTAGTTTAACAACAAGATCAACAGGTTTTTTTTTCCTGCTGTGATCCTGGTCAAGACTTGAATAATCCTGATAACATCCCTAATAACCTGATATAATTTCAGGTGCAGTAATAATAAACGCAGTGCTGGCTGTGATGACTGAAAATGTCAAAATGAGTTTTGTTTCATTAGTAGTTTTGCAGTCTAAATGTGAATTAGAATGTGAGTTTTTCATAGCAATGAAATGCGGTGAAATCCACTTTGTTTTGTTTTATTTTTGAGTCAGTTTCTGTTAAAACTGCTTTGCACATTGTTAAGAATGTAAATAATGTCACAATGTTGGGTCGGAGAAAATACACGACTCATTCCAAAATATAAAATAAAAATAAATGTTCACATAGTTTTCTATTTGTGATTATTCTTTTTTTTTTAATAAGCTGGAAATGTGCAGCTAAAAATTAGAATATTGTGTCAAAGGTGTTTTTTTTTAAATAGATTTTAAAAGATAATAGTATTCTATATACAGCAGGGAAAATAAGTATTGACCATGTCAACATTTTTCTCATTAAACATTTCTGACGGAGCCATTGACCTGAGATTTTCATCAGACGTCAGTAACAACCCAAGTAAATCATACATCTATCTATAAATTTACGAAATCTGTGTGTGTGTCTGTTCCACGCATATCTCTTGAACCGTTTGTCAGACTGACCTAAGACTTTAAACGTGGTTTCCTGAGGTTACGAGGGTGTGCATCCCTGAGTATGAAGTCTCTCAGTCAAAATATGTAATTTTTATCAATAAAAGTTTAGCCACCGCTCTGTCTCTCTTCATGCCCTGGCTTCAAGAAGTGTGGACGGGGTTTTGGAGTGACTCCGTGCTGATTGGATAATACATGGCATCACGCCCATGCTGATTGGATAACACACAGCCTCATGACCTGTCAGTCACCACAGTGTTCCCTGGACAAAACAAGGAAGTGAAAAATGACAAATTTGACTAGAAAGATAATACTGAAGATTTAATGCTTAAAAAATTATACCATAAAGTTCCCGTGATTGTGTAGGTCTAAAGGATAATTCGCCATATGTGGAGAACATGAGGTGTGCGAGCAGACTGGGTGGAGCGTCAGTGGGACCGGGTGTGACAAATCAACACAGAACATGCCGGGAGAAGCAGCAGCCAGACACAACCTGGCTCAAAGGCAAGCTAGCTGATGACAATTAAAAAAAAAAAAAAGTTATTTTCTATCCACCTTATTCCTGGGGGTGCCGCTGTAGGAGCGATTATGGGCAGAACTTCTGGTTTCGGCTCTACAGAAGGAAAATAAAGCCTCTAGACTGGCCCAGTCAGTCACCTGACATGAATCCAATTGAAAATCTATGGAATGAACTGAAGATCAGAGTTCATAGAAGACACCTACGGAACCTTCAAGATTTGAACCTTCAAGATTTGTCATTAGGGAGCGCTTAACATGAGCGCACCTTAATGTCAAGTAAAATTCCTTGTATGTGTAAAAAGCATGCTTGGCAATAAAGTTCATTCTGATTCTGATTCTGAAGACAGTTTGTGTGGAAGAATGGGCAAAAATCACTCCTGAGCAATGTCTGCACCTAGTTTCTCCATACAGGAGGCTTATGGAAGCTGTTATTACCAACAAAGGCTTTTCTACTAAATATTAAATGAATTTCACCAAGCATGTTCAATATTTATTCCCTGTGTCATTCCACTTTATTAAATATAACCTGTTTTGTGAACACAGTTGCCTTGATTTCTTTGTAGGTATGAATTATTTGGGTTGTTACTGATATCTGGTGAAAATCTCAGGTTAATGGCTCCATCAGAAATATGTTTAATGAGAAAAATGTTGGCATTATGGGGAACCCATGCTATGATATTCATCTCAGACTGGAAGGAAGGGAGAGGCAGTAAATTCCTCTGCCGGAAGAGCATGGGGGATTAAGCAACTGTGGGACAATAAGAATTGTGATGGGAGAAGGTATTGTGATGCAAGACCTCAGGCAGCAGGATTAAGCAACTGGGGGACAATAGGAATTGTGATGCGAAAATGTATTGTGATGCAAGACCTCAGGCAGCAGGGGGAGTGAGTGTTGTAATATAAAGGAGAGACCCTGCAGCATGAGGTCAATTCTTTTTCTGGTTCTGATAGATGTGAGAGAGTGAATAAAGTTCGTCTACTGTGAATGCCTGGCCTGATTTTTCCACTCTCCACAGTGGTGACCCTTGACGAATAATGGAACACGAGGCAAACACCCCAGAGATGACCCGGACAGGAAGCCCCAGCAACGCGTGTGCCATTTCGGTCAAACTACCAGACTTTTGGCTGCACGACCCGAAGTCTTGGTTCCTCCACACTGAGGTCCAGTTCACGCTCTGGGGAATAACGGCAGATGACACCAGATATTACTATGTGGTTGCAGCGCTGGACGCTCGCACGACTCAGCAAGTAGCGAGCCTGCTCCAACAGCCCCCAGCCCGCGACAAATACGGGGCTCTCAAAGCCACGCTGACCCGGCGCTACACACTCTCGGACTGTGAGAGAGCAGAGAGGCTCCTGACGCGCTCCGAGTTAGGAGATGGGTCGCGATCGAACTGATGGAGAAGATTTATCCTTTTTTTTTTTTTCCTTTGAAAGACAAAAGTAAAATAGAAAGATGTCTTTACCTTCTTTACATGTTTCAACTGCACTGCAGCCTTCATCAGAACAAGGATAAATAATTGAAAGAAGACAAAATGAACCTGTTTGACGTATTGATGGAGAAGATGTTGGTGTTGATGGGCACGGACTACAGGCACGGACTACAGGCATTTTCTGTTTGCCCACCTTTTCCTCTGGAACCTCCCAATGGAGGCCAGAGCGGTCCTTGCCAACTCACCGTTGCTGGCCGCGCGTGACTACTGTGCGCTAGCCCAGGAGGCAGATCGGATCATCCTCACCACCAGAGCCCTCACAGTGAACACAGCGGCGTCGGAACCCAGTGAGACGGCCAGCAGGAGCGAGGAGCCAGCGATGGTAGCGGCAGCGAGGGCCAGGAAGTGCCAGAGAGACACGCTCTGCTCCTACCACCGCCGTTTTGGAGAGAACGCATGCCGATGCGTGCCACCGTGCCAATTGAAGCGTTCGGGAAACGCCAAGGCCGGCAGTCGGTAGCAGCTGCGAAAGCCGGTGAAGAAAGCAAGCTGTTCTATGTGACAGACTCGCGCTCGGGGAGACGGTTCCTCGTGGACTCCGGCTCCCAAAAGAGCCTCATCCTGCCGTCCTATGCCGACCAGCTAGCGGGTGCTAGCGGCCCCGAGCTGACGGCCGCAAACGGCTCGGACATTAAGACTTTTGGTGAAAAGACACTGACTGTATCCTTACACGGCCGTACGTACGAATGGACATTTGTCATAGCGGCATGCCGTTTCCCAATTTTGGGCGCTGATTTTTTGTGTGCACACGGACTACTAGTCGATGTTGCTAACAGATGCCTGATTAATGCAATGTCTTTGGATTCCCTCCCCTGTACAGCTCGAGGAGCCGGGTCAACGCTAGCCAACGTCATAGCTCCAGGTGGTAAGTTCCACACACTGCTTACCCAGTTCCGAGCACTCACAGTCCCGACGTTTTCGGCAGCTATCACTAAACACGAGGTGGAGCACTTTATTACCACCACCGGGCCGCCCGTTTTCGCACGACCTCGGTGCCTGGACACAGCTAAACTGGCCATAGTGCGCGAGGAGTTTGCCAACTTGGAAAGGCTGGGCATCATCAGGCACTCAAACATCCCATGGGCATCCCCACTACATATGGTCCCTAAGGCCGAG
The DNA here is from genome assembly GCA_020510985.1 of Pholidichthys leucotaenia. Classification (NCBI taxonomy): domain Eukaryota; kingdom Metazoa; phylum Chordata; class Actinopteri; order Cichliformes; family Pholidichthyidae; genus Pholidichthys; species Pholidichthys leucotaenia. The sequence continues at coordinate 329,124,532 of CM035844.1, read as the reverse complement.
GGATCGTGGCGACCTTGTGGAGATTTCCGCAGATTAAACAACGCCACAGCGCACGACCAGAATCAGAATCAGAATCAGAATCAGGTTTATTGCCATTGTTCATGTAGTACACAAACTAGGAATTTGTCTCGGTACAATGCTGCAACATTAAACATGATAAGATAAGAGAAATAAACTATACATGTAATAAAGTGTAGGATAAGATTAAGTGATACTGGTCAACAGTTAAAATATATATTAGCCAGCAGCAGATACTGTGGAGAACTATATAGTGCAGTCGGTAATGCAGGAAGAAAACAGTGATGATTGACATGAGTCTGGTTGAGCTGCTGTACATGGTGCACGAGAGTCACTTAGTGTTCAGCAGTCTAATGGCAGAGGGGAAGAAGCTGTTCATGTGACGGGAGGTTTTAGTCTGGATGGACCGAAGTCTTCTACCAGAGGGGAGGGGGGCAAACAGTACATGACCAGGGTGTGAGGGATCGGCTATGATCCGGCCAGCACGCCTCCGGGTCCTGGAGATGTACAGATCCTGGAGAGATGGGAGCTTGCAGCCGATCACCTTCTCAGCAGTGCGCACGACGCGCTGCAGCCTTAGTCTGTCCCTGGCAGTGGCTCCTGCGTACCACACGGTTATGGAGGTGGTGAGGATGGACTCGATGATGGCTGTGTAGAACTGCACTAACATCTTGGTGGGTAGCTTGAGCTTCCTCAGCTGCCGCAGGAAGAACATCCTCTGCTGGGCTTTTTTGATGAGCGAGCTGATGGTCAGCTCCCATTTGAGGTCCCTGGTGATGGTAGTGCCTAGGAAGCGGAAGGAATCAGCAGTGGTGATGGGAGAGCCTGAGAGGGTGAGGGGGGGCAGAGGAGTAGTGACTTTCCTGAAGTCTACAATCATCTCCACTGTCTTCAGAGCGTTCAGCTGCAGGTTGTTATTGCTGCACCAGGACGCCAGCTGGGCCACCTCTCTCCTGTAGGCGGACTCGTCGCCGTTGGAGATGAGCCCGATGAGGGTGGTGTCGTCCGCAAACTTGATCAACTTGACAGACTGGTGGCTGGAGGTGCAGGAGTTGGTGTAAAGGGAGAAGAGTAGGGGGGAAAGTACACAGCCCTGGGGTGATCCGGTGCTGATGCTAGTATAGTCTGAGACAGTCTTTCCCAGCCGCACATGCTGCCTCCGGTCCGTCAGGAAGTCGATGATCCACCTGCAGAGGGAGTCAGGCACGTTGAGCAGGGACAGCTTGTCCCGGAGCAGAGCGGGGCGGATGGTGTTGAATGCGGAGCTGAAGTCCACAAACAGGATCCTGGCGTAGGTTCCCGGGGAGTCCAGGTGCTGCAGGATGGAGTGGAGGGCCAGGTTGACTGCATCGTCTACAGACCTGTTGGCTCGGTAGGCAAACTGCAGCGGGTCCAGGAGAGGGGTGGTGATGGACTTGAGGTGGGACAGGACCAGGCGCTCAAAGGACTTCATGACTACAGAGGTGAGCGCTACAGGTCTGTAGTCATTAAGTCCAGTGATCCGTGGCTTCTTGGGGACAGGGATGATGGTGGAGGATTTGAGGCAGGACGGCACGTGGCATAACTTAAGGGAGGTGTTAAAAATGTCTGTGAATACAGGAGCCAGCTGTTTCGCACAGAGTCTCAGGGTGGAGGGAGACACGCCGTCTGGGCCGGGGGCCTTGCGCGGGTTCAGTCTGGAGAACTGTTTGAGCACATCCTGCTCACTGATGATAAGGGGAGGGGGGGAGGTGGGGGGGGGTGCCTTAAATGAAGTAGGGAATGTGGAGGCTGTGGAGCTGGAGGGAGGGGGGGAGTTGGACACAGATGACGAGGTGTCAAAACGGGCATAGTGTTGGGACAGTCTCTGACAAAGGGCTTTGTCATCCTGACCTTTAGGAGCCTGAGGCCGATAGTTGGTGATCTGCCTCAGTCCTCTCCACACGGAAGCCGAATCATTAGCAGTGAACTGCTGCTGGAGTCTCTCTGAGTACACAGATTTAGCCCTCTTCAGCTCTCTGTTAAACCGGTATTTAACCTCCCTGTAGCAGTCCCTGTCTCCACTTTTCAGCGCTGCTTCCTTCTCCTTCCTGATCTGTCTGAGCTTAGCTGTGAACCAGGGTTTGTCATTAGAGTAACTCACCCTGGTGCGTGATGGAAGAATGTTCTCTTCACAAAAGTGGATATATGAGTTCACAGTGTCCGTGTACTCATCCAGATCATGCGTGGCTCCTTTAAGCATGCCCCAGTCAGATATTTCCATGCACGTTTCCAGCTTCTCCTCAGCATCACTGGTCCGTATCTTCGTAGTGCTCACAACAGGTTTAGTGAGCTTCAATCTCTGCTACCCGATTCCCCATATTCAGGATTTTTCCGTTCACCTCGCCGGGGCACGTATTTTTTCTAAGATAGACCTGGTCCGTGGTTACCACCAGGTCCCGGTGTGCGCGGAGGACATACCTAAAACAGCGGTAATAACCCCGTTTGGTCTGTTTGAGTTTTTACGCATGCCCTTCGGATTAAAAGGCGCGGCACAGACATTCCAACGCATGATGGATGCGATGTTGCGCAATCTGCCGTTTGTGTTTGTCTACCTGGATGACATCCTGGTGGCCAGCGCGTCCGAGGTCGAACAAGTAACCCACCTCAGGATGGTTTTCCGGAGGTTAGAGGAGCACAGGTTAATAATCAACCCGGCAAAATGCCAGTTCGGCGTGATGGGGATCGATTTTTTGGGGCACCGCATCTCACCGGAGGGAGCGATACCCTTGCCGGACAAGGTGCGCGCGGTGGCAAATTTCCCCCGACCTCAGACGGTCAGGGCGCTGCAGGAGTTTTTGGGGATGGTTAATTTTTATAACCGTTTCCTCCCCCGCGCAGCCCAGCTCATGCAGTCATTGTACGCCGTGCTCAAGAAATGGAAACCGGTGGACAGAGTCAACTGGATTCCTGAGCGGGAGCAGGCATTCTCTGAGGTTAAAACAGCCCTGGCAAATGCCGCACTGTTGGCACACCCGGACCCGGTGGCTCGGATAGCGCTCACTACCAACGCCTCAGACATGGCCATAGGGGCCATCGTGGAGCAACGCATTGCCGGTTCTTGGCAGACGCTCGCTTTTTTTAGCAGGTCTTTGCACAACAGTGAGCGTAAATACAGCGCGTTCAACAGAGAGTTACTGGCTCTCCACCTGGCCATACACCACTTCCAGTTCTGGCTGGAAGGGCGCAACTTCACTGCGTTCGTGGACCGCAAGCCGCTAACGTACACGATGGCCAAGGTTTCGGAACCATGGTCGGGCCGGCAGCAGAGACAGCTGGCTGCGATCTCGGAGTTTACGACCGATATTCAGCATGTGGCCGGTAAACTGAATGTGGTGGCGGACTGCCTCTCGCGCGCAGTAGTGGCCCCAGTCTATGTAGGGATAGCTTACATGGCCATGGCCGCAGAACAGATTGGCGATGCGGACGTGTGCGCATTCCAGTCTGGACCAACAGGGTTAAGGCTAGAGAACAGAGTACTGCAAGACGGGGGCCCCCCCTAATCTGTGACATCTCCACAGGACACCCGCGCCCAGAGGTCCCATATGCTTGGCGTCGCCACGTTTTTGAGTCCGTTCACGCCCTGGCGCACCAGGCGCGTCACTCAAAATTGTGGGACCAAAGTTCGTATGGCCGGGCCTGCGCAAACAGGTGAAAGAGTGGGCTGCAGCCTGCATAGCATGCCAACGAGCCAAAGTGCACAGGCACACAAAGGTCCCTTTGGAGCCGTTCCGTATCCCGGCTAAGAGGTTCGACCACGTTCACGTGGACCTCATGGGCCCCCTCCCGCCATCACAGGGGTTCACGCACCTCCTGACAGTGGTGGACCGCACCACACGATGGCCAGAAGCAGTCCCGCTAGCTTCCACCGCGTCCGCGGATATGGCGCGTGCCTTTTTGACAACATGGGTGGCACGTTTTGGCATCCCTTCGGACATCACGTCCAATCGGGGCCCTCAGTTTGTTTCCGACCTCTGGTCCGCGATGGCCCGTAGCCTGGGCGTCGCAATTCATCGCAAAACCGCGTACAACCCACAGGCCAATGGGTTATGCGAGCATTTCCATAGGTCACTGAAAGCAGCGCTCAGGGCTTCGCTTATGGATGCAAATTGGGTGGACCGGTTGCCGTGGGTTCTATTAGGGTTGCGTTCTGCACCAAAAGAGGATTTGGAGGCTTCCCCAGCAGAGCTGTTTTTTTCTCAGCCGCTGTGGCTCCCTGGGGAATTTTTACCAGATAACCCTGCGCCGAAGACCCACCCGTCCCCACGTTCACGGCATAGCGCAGACGCAGGCACGCTACCGGGCCTGGCCCACCACTGTTTTCCACGCGCTTTTATGCCAAAAACTTTGAAGAACGCGGCGTTCGTGTTTGTCAGGCACGATGCCCACCGCCCCCCATTGCACCCACCCTACGATGGCCTGTTTAGAGTGCTGGAACCAGGGGACAAACATTTTGTGTTAGACTTGGGGGATCGCCGGGAGAAAATCTGTATAGACAGGCTTAAGCCCGCCTTTCTGGTGGCAGATGAGCAGGTGATGTTGGCTCGAGCTCCTTAGCATGGAAGACCCCCACTGAGAACTCCCCAGGTAAACAATTCATCAGAGCAGTCACACGAGCATGCTGAGTGTTCCCTCACCCCCTCCATTGTCCACCCACAGACGGACACACCCCCAGGAACCCCCCACCGGCACAGCTGCGCCGTGGAGCCGAAGACCCCTCGTTACAGCAGATATGGGAGGAGGCTGAAGCCTGAAGGACGTGAGAGTTAACGCTCAGTCTGAGACGCTGGGGGGGGGGCAGTATGGGGAACCCAGGCTGTGATATTCATCTCAGACTGGAAGGAAGGGAGAGGCAGTAAATTCCTCTGCCGGAATAGCATGGGGGATTAAGCAACTGTGGGACAATAGGAATTGTGATGGGAGAAGGTATTGTGATGCAAGACCTCAGGCAGCAGGGGGAGTGAGTGTTGTAATAAAAAGGAGAGACCCTGCAGCATGAGGTCAGTTCTTTTTCTGGTTGTGATAGATGTGAGAGAGTGAATAAAGTTTGTCTGCTGTGAATGCCTGGCCTGATTTTTCCTCTCTCCACAACGTGTTCAATACTTATTTTCACTGTTGTAAGTACCAGAAGTGGGTGGTAACTAGTTACATGTACTGAAGTAACATTTGCACAAAATTGTGCTTTGCAGAGTATTTTTTTCTTCTTTGGCATAATAATTTTTACTCTTGTACATTTATGAAGAAAAGCCTGCACCTTTACTCAAGTCACAGCCGTTTCTGCCTACAAAGCAGAGCACACAAATGCTGTTGGCGCCCTCAGTCACAAGGAGGCATCCAAGCTTCATCTTCACCCTCAATTTTTTTTACCTTCAGTTTTTTTCCTCATAAATTTACTACGTTTTTCTTGTTCATTTTTTTCTCAGAAATGTAACTTTCTTCTTTTAATTTTGCAACAATTTTCTCATAAATGTGCTACTTTTTCTTATAAATTTGCTACTGTTTTAAATTTTTGTCTTCCTTGTATATTTGCAGCTTCTTTCCTCACATAAATTTGTCAACTTATAAATTTTCAATTGGTTTTGTAAATATGCAACTTTTTTCTAATAAATTTCTAACTTGTAAGTGTTCAGCTTTTTTTTACATAAATTTGACTTTCATAAAATAAACTTGAGACTTTTTCCTTATAATTTCTTTAATGTAAATTAGCATTTCCCCCCCAGAAATTTGTGACTTTTGTCATCAGTTTACAACATTCATATGGATGCTAGTTACATTTTTATTCTGTGAAACTGTTGTTTTTGTTGTGCTGGGAGATGAGATCTATTTTCCATTTTAAAGGGTTTGAGCTCTTTCCCATTACAAAAAAGGACCCCCCCCCCCCCCAACGCAATCTTGCATAGGGCCCCCATAGGCATAAATCAAGGGGAAGGGAGGGGGGGGATGGCAACCTGGAAAAAACAGTTGCCCCCCCCCCCCCCGTTCATGAATAACCTTTGTTATGCCGTTACAGAATAAAATGCATCTGAAGCAGCAGTTTTAAATCTGCTGTGGGGCACATATGTTGGTTTCATATGCTCCACAGATATATTACTGTATGTTTATTGTGTGCTTCAAGTCTCAGGGGAACAAAGGGACTGAGCCTCCTAGGGGTAACGGGAGGGTGTGAGATTTGGCCTTTTGTTTCAAGGAGATGGCCTTGAGAGATTTCCTGACCACTGGAGACTAGGGGGTGGATGGCGTTAAGATCAGGCGGGGGAAGTTACATTGTGACTGGGATTAAGTACCATGTGACTGTATGTTTGATTAAACACCATGTGACTGTAGGTTTGATGTCCTGGGTATAAAAGGACAGATGTGAGAAGATTCATCCTCTTTTTCTGCTTTGGAATGTTGGAGTATGTGATTGTGAATAAAGCTGAACCTGAGGAATAAACTCAGTCTCGTCCTTCAACACATCTCCACACTGCAACTTTTTTCTTGAAAATGCAATTTTTTTCTCACAAATTTGCAACTGTTTTTAATTCCACAACTTTAGTATAAATTTGCAAGTTGTTTTTTTTTTCAATTTGTGTGGCTCACATATTTTTGTCTACATATGTATAAGCACAAAGGAGATGCTTAGGACTGCATGTGTTGATTGACCTCACATCTGGGATGGAACAATACGGCTGGACCGCCTGTGGATAATGGCAGGAGGACTGAGGTGCCTTGATAAGACTCTGAAAGGACTTCCTGACCTCCTGGAGTCAGACTGAGGAAGGAGAGAACTTGGGGAGAGAATTATTGTCAATGGGGGATTTGACGACATTGTGTGATTCTGCCTCTGATGTGATATGTATAAATGTGGGGGGTTTTATGCAGCTCACTCTCTTCTTGTCTAGAGAGAAAGCTGGGGATGTGAAATGTGCATTAAACCTGAATTGAGAAATAATTCAGTCTCTTTATTTTACGCTCCCCACAATTTGCAACTTTTTTCTCATATATTTAAAACATTTTTTTCTCATAAATTTGCAGGGTTTTTTATTGTAAATGTACAACTTTTTTCCTTTTAAATGCAACTTTTTTCTTGTAAATATGCAACTTTATTATCATTAATTTGCAACTTTTTCTGGTAAGTTCAAAACTTTTTTTCTCAAATTTGCAGGTTTTTTTTATTGTAAATTTGCAACTTTTTTTCTTTTAAATTTTCAACTGTTTTCTCAGAACTTTTCCAATTTTTTTCTGCAGATTTTTTCTTCTAAATCTGCAACTTTTTTCTGGTAAGTTTTTTCTCAAATTTGCAGGTTTTTATTGTAAAGTTGCAACTTTTTTCTTTTAAATCTGTGACTTTTTCTTATAAATTTGCTTCTTTTTTCTTGTAAATCTGCAATTTTTTTCCTCAAATTTTCCACTGTTTTCCATTTAATTCTACAACTTTTTATCATAAATGCAATTTTTTCCCTCATACATTCAAAACTTAACTTTTTTTCTTTAAATCTGCAACCTTTTTTCTGGTAAGTTTGAAACTTTTTTTTCTCAAATTTGCAGTTTTTTATTGTAAATTTGCAACTTTTTCCTTTTAAATCTGCATTTTTTTTCATCAAATTTTCCACTGTTTTCCATTTAATTCCACAACTTTTTTATCATAACTTTGCAATTTTTTCCCCTCATACATTTAAAACTTTTCTCATAAATTTGCAGGTTTTTTATTGTAAATTGAATGCAATTTTTTTTCTCATAAATTTGCAACTGTTTTCTCTTTAACTCAACTTTTTTTTCTTTTAAATCTGCAACTTTTTTCTGGTAAGTTTGAAACTTTTTTCTCAAATTTGGACTTGATCGTCACTTCCTTGTGGTAACGTATCGTCACTTCCTGTTTTGCTGTCTGCCTGTGTGGTTTGCTCTCCAGCTCTCGAGCCACTAGCTATGGCTACTAGCTCTCTTTCCTCTCCTCCTCTGGTGTGCTCTCTCTGTCAGATGTTTAGCTACACCTCTGCCTCTTTTAGTGATAACGGTAAATGTAATAAATGTTGTCTTTTTGAGGCGCTCGAGGCGAGGTTGTCTGATTTGGAACCCCGGCTCCGCTGCATTGAAACACCGTCTGCGCCAGTTAATCTTGACGGACGCCCATTAGCTGCAGCGGCGCTAGCTAGCTTAGGTCCCCCTGTCACCGGTTCCCCGGCTCTCCTCAGCAGCGAGGAGACTGGGTGGGTGACGGTGAGAAGGAAGCCTAGTCGCAAAGCCCCGGTTCACCACCAACCTGTTCACGTTTCTAATCGTTTTTCCCCGCTCAGCGACACACCCGCTGAGGAAAAAACTCTGATCATTGGCGACTCTGTAGTCAGAAACGTGAACCTAGAGACTCCAGCGGCCATAGTCACATGCATTCCTGGGGCCAGAGCAGGCGACATCGAGTCAAATTTGAAAATGCTGGCTAAAAGTAACTGTAAATACTCCACAATTGTTATTCACGCCGGCATTAATGACATCCGTCTCCGGCAGTCGGAAGTCACGAAACTTAATGTAGAATCGGTGTGTGACTTTGCAAAAACGATGTCTGCCACTGTAGTATTCTCTGGGCCCCTCCCCAATCTGACCAGTGATGACATGTTTAGTCGCTCGTCATCCTTGAACCGCTGGCTGTCTGTGTGGTGTCCTAAAAATGACGTGGGCTACATTGACAATTGGAGCTCTTTTTGGGGAAAACCTGGTCTTATGAGACGAGACAGCATTCATCCCACTTTGGATGGTGCTTCTCATTTATCTAACAATCTGGCATCTTTTTTATCCAAATTTCCAAAACCCTGACTACTCAGAGTTGGGACCAGGAAGCAGAGTCACAGTCTTACACGCCTCTCTGCAGCTCCTCTTCATCCGCCACCCCTCAGCTTAGCCCCTGTCTTCCCCATCAGAGAATCGTTGTCTGCTTCCTCCAAAGTAAATAAAAATATAATGTATAAGCATCCCAAAGTGATAAAGCAAAATATTGGTAAAACTCAAATTAAACATAAAGCCTCTAAATTGAATGATTTGGCCTCTGTTCCTCCTCATAATTTAAAAATTAAATGTGGTTTATTAAATATTAGGTCTCTAACTCCCAAGTATATATCCGCAATATAAGCTGCGGCTTCAGCCATCACCCATTTCGGATAACTCACGTGGAATTGTATAGTAGAAGGAGTCTTTGTCTAATTTGACCTTGTTGTTATATTATACAGTTTCTTTTAACCTGTAATGTACTATCCGAAATAAATTCATTCATTCATCAACTCCCAAGTCTCTGTTAGTCCATGATCTGTTAATTGATCATCAGATTGATTTAATTTCCCTTACAGAGACTTGGTTAGGGCAAGAGGATTATGTTGGTTTAAATGAATCAACTCCCTCTGGTTATTTAAACTGTCAAAATCCCAGAAGTTCTGGTCGTGGAGGAGGAGTAGCATCAATTTACCATTCCAAATTACTAGTTAATGTAAAGCAAAAAACATGTTATAATTCCTTTGAGGGCCTGGTCCTCAGTGTTGGGCACTTTAGCAATTCCAGGTTAAACCCAATTTTATTTGCCATAGTTTATCGTCCCCCATCAACCTATTCAGAATTTTTATCCGAATTTCCTGATTTCTTAGCTGATTTAGTGCTGAAATCTGATAGAATAATTATAGTAGGGGACTTTAATATACATGTGGATGTAGATAGTGACTGCCTTAATGTGGCTTTTAATTCAATATTAGACTCGATTGGGTTTTCTCAGAAAGTAGGAAATTCTACTCATTACCTCCACCATACATTGGACCTTGTTCTGACATATGGCATAGAAATAGAAAATCTTGTAGTGTCTCCTCATAACCCTGTACTGTCAGACCATTGTCTGTTAACCTTTGATTTTACTATTTCTGACTATTTGGCTCCTAAAGAAAAATATTATCACAGTAGATGCCTCTCAGATGATGCTGTTTCCAAATTTATGCAGATTGTTTCCTCTATGCCATGTGTCAACACAACGGAAATAAGCTATAGACAGCTTGCTCCTTCTGTAATTGATAACATGGTGGATAGTGTTTCAGCTTCTCTGCATCAGGCTCTAGACTTGGTGGCCCCCTTAAAAAAGAAAAAGTCTAATCAGAGATTTTTAACTCCTTGGTTCAACACAGAAACTCGTAGCTTAAAACAGAAGACTCGTCAATTAGAAAGAAAATGGCGCTCTACTAATTTAGATGAAATCTATTTAGCTTGGAGAAATCATCTTTTAATTTATAAAAAATCTCTTAGAAAAGCTAGAACGAGTTATTACTCTGCATTAATAGAAGAGAACAAGAATAATCCCAGGTTTCTTTTCAGTACTGTAGCCAGGTTGACAAAGAGTCAGGACTCTGTCAATCCTATCATTCCCTTAGAGCTTACTAGTCAGGACTTTATGAACTTTTTCAATAATAAAATTTCATCCATCAGAGATAAAATCAATCAGATTCTTCCCACAGTTAACTTAAATACTGTAACTACTACAACTCCTTCTATTGATGTCTGTCTTGATGAGTTTACTCCAATCGACCTTTGTGAGTTAGACAAAATAGTTTCCTCATCCAAACCTTCAACTTGTCTTTTAGACCCTATTCCTACCAGGTTATTTAAAGAAGTCTTCCCACTTATTGGTAGCTTTATTCTTCATATAATCAATTCTTCATTAACTTTAGGCCATGTACCGCAGGCTTTTAAAACGGCTGTAATTAAACCCTTACTCAAAAAGCCAACGCTAGATCCAGGAGCTTTAGCTAACTATAGACCAATCTCTAATCTCCCTTTCATTTCAAAAATCTTAGAAAGAGTTGTTGCTACGCAATTATTTGACCACCTGCAGGGAAATGGTTTATTTGAGGAGTTTCAATCTGGGTTTAGAATCCATCATAGTACTGAAACAGCCTTAGCGAAGGTCACTAACGACCTCCTCATTGCATCTGATAATGGACTAGTTTCTGTACTTGTCCTTTTAGATCTTAGTGCAGCTTTTGATACTATTGATCATAATATTCTACTTGATAGATTAGAACACTATGTTGGACTTAATGGAACTTCGTTGCAGTGGTTTAGATCTTATTTATCTGATAGGTTCCAGTTTGTTCATGTAAATGATGAGTTTTCTCTCAGCTCAAAGCTTAGTCATGGAGTTCCACAGGGATCTGTGCTTGGCCCTACTCTTTTTAGTTTATATATGCTTCCGTTAGGCAACATTATTAGAAAGCACTGCATACATTTTCACTGTTATGCAGATGACACACAATTATACCTGTCAATGAAGCCAGATGATACTAATCAATTAGCCAAGTTAGAAGCCTGTCTTAAGGAAATCAAAGTTTGGATGACTTGTAATTTCCTGCTATTAAATTCAGATAAGACTGAAGTCATTCTTGTTGGTCCAAAAAACCTTAGAAATTCCTTTCCAAATCAAACTTTCAGTTTGGATGCGGTTACTCTTTCTCTTAATAGCTCTGTGAGGAACCTTGGAGTTATTTTTGATCAGGATTTGTCCTTCAATTCACATATTAAATTTGTTTCTAAGACTGCCTTCTATCATTTGCGTAATATTGCCAAGATTAGGAGCATCTTGTCTCAGAGTGATGCTGAGAAGCTGATCCATGCTTTTGTTAGCTCGAGATTAGATTATTGTAATTCTTTATTATCAGGCTGTCCTAAAACATCTTTAAAAAGTCTTCAGCTGATCCAAAATGCTGCAGCAAGAGTTTTAACAGGTACTAGAAAGAGAGATCATATCTCTCCGGTTCTGGCCTCCCTTCATTGGCTTCCCATATTGGCTTCCTTCATTGGCTTCCCATCTCAAATTTTCCACTGTTTTCCATTTAATTCTACAACTTTTTTATCATAACTTTTATGGGTAACCCTCACAACAGCCAAGGACAAGCAGAGCACACAGCTGGAGCAATTAGCAGAACAATGACTGATATCAATAGGCAGCCTCTCTTTTGTCTAGCTTCTTCCTGCCAGTAATCTGCTTTGATATGTGTGACTCAAATGCAGGTGTTCATGCTTCCTGTTCTGTGATGCTAGTGTGCCTTTCATGTATTGTCTGTAACTGGGTATATAAGCTGACTGAAATTCATGTTCATTCTCTCTCACTGCTCATCTGACTAGACACATCCACTGTCTGTGAGGAGAGCCTCCGGGCTCGCTCTGGCGCGCATGCACGGCGCCGGAGTGAGTCTGTGATGGCGGTATGATTAATAAACTCCCTTAAAAACACCCAGTTCGCTCCTTATTTTTTCATGCCGCCACATTGGTGACCCCGAAGAAAGCACACGCTTTGTGCAGCAACCTTCTGGTCTGGACAGCTACACTGGTGACCCGACCAAGAAAAGAACACGCACGCAGCACCCGGCGGTGATTCTCCGACGACAAGCGAACGCAGCAGCCTGACGCAAATGATCTGCCCTCCCTTCTGTTACAGGGAGACCTCGACGCAGAGCCACCACCGGGCGAAACTCTCAGGAGATCACCCACTGTTCCGGCCCCGGATTATGAGCTGCATTTTGGTGTGCAATAACTGATGTTTGACACATCTTTAATGTCCTTGCTTTTGACTTTAATGCATCAAACACCGTAAAGACTGAAACATATCAAACACAAGAAACATTATTTCAGCTGTGGACACAAAATTCTAGCATTACAGAAATTAAATCATACTGCATACACACAAATGTAAACATTTATGATCTCGAATTGATAGATTTTTTAGGTTTACTGAGTTGTTGCAAGAAAGCTACCAGCAAAAATTATGCAGCATTTACTGTAAACAAATACAACAGATTATCAAATCCACATTTAAAATTGTATGGCTTGTGCACATCAGATTTTCATATTAAAAACACACACAAAAAGTTTCTATTCTTTGGACATGTGCATATTCAAACAACCATCATTAAACTTCAACAGAGTTAAACATTTCACTAGCCACTTTGCCGGGTCGCAGCCTTCCGCGGGCAGAAATTCCTTGCAGGCTCTCACATTTTGTCTGCAATTAATAGCCCGGAATAAATACCTTGTAAATTGGTATTTCAGCTAATTTAAAGTCAAGATGTCAATTCAAAACATAACAATAAAATTGACTAGAACTAGGCATCCAGTAAATAATGAAGGATTGCCAGATTTGCACTTCTAGAAACTACCAAGGCCATGCAGGCCGGGAATTGCAGCAGTGATTGACCAGAATAATACTGCATTTACTTCAAGTCAAAAATACATCCCTATTCACAAAATGAAGCTTCAAAAATTACTTTTTCACAACTATTACAGTTTTTCGCACATGCATAGAGACTAGGTGAAATGTTACATAGGCATGGATTACCACTGACAGTCACATGGTCTAGTCACACTTCAACAAACTTCAAAAACATCATCATCTCTCAAACAACCCACAAATATCGGGTAGATAATTGGATATGAGGGATTATTTCATCATTATGACAGTTTCACCCTACCTGGGCTGAGGTAAGCAGCTGGATGGCTTGGATTCTGTTTTAGCCAGCCATGCTCAATCTGTCCGTTGCCATATTGTGCTGGGCAGGAAGTCTCAAAATCGTCTACTTCCTGTTGTGAATAATACGTATACCTCATGTATTTTTGATGGCAAATTATTTCAATAATTTTTTTTAAATCTCCCCCTCATGGATCGTCACCTTATCGTGGTGGGGGGGTTTGCGTGCCCCAGTGATCCCAGGAGCTATGTTGTCCGGGGCAATTTGCCTCTGATAGGGTCTCCCAAGACAAACTGGTCCTGGGTGAAGGGCCAGACTAAGAACGATCCAACAGACTCTCATGATAAATTGTATATCAAGGATTCAGTGTACCCCGCCCGGTATGGGGTTACCGGGGCCCCACCCTGGAGCCAGGCCTGGGGGAGGGGCTCGAAGGCTAGCGTCTGGTGGCCAGGTTTCCACCCATGGGATCCGGCCGGGCTCAGCCCGAAGGAGTTACATGGGTCCGCCCTCCAGTAGGTTCACCACCTGCAGGAGGGATCATGGAAGTCCGGTGCTATGTGGATTAGGTGGCAGTCAAAGGTGGAGACCTTGGCGGACTGATCCCAAGCTTTCTAAACTGGCTTTTGGTACGTGGAATGTCACCTCTCTGGTGGGGAAGGAGCCTGAGCTGGTGTACGAGATTGAGCGATACCGGCTAGATATAGTCGGCCTCACCTCAACACACAGCTCCGGTTCCGGAACCAGTCTCCTGGAGAGGGGCTGGAGCTTGGCCTTTTCTGGAGTTGCCCCGGGCGAGAGGCGACGAGCAGGGGTAGGTATTCTTGTATCGCCCCACCTTGCTGCCTCTATATTGGAGTTTTCCCCGGTGGACGAAAGGGTTGCTTCCCTGCGTCTTCGGGTTGGGAAACGGGTCCTGACCATCATTTGTGCCTATGCACCAAATGATGTTTCAGAGTACCCACCCTTTTTGGAGTCTGTGACTGGGGTGCTGGAGGGTGCTCCTCCTGGAGACTCCATTGTCCTACTGGGGGACTTCAATGCGCACGTGGGCAACGACAGTGAAACCTGGAGGGGGGTGATTGGGAGGAACGGCCTGCCCGATCTGAACCCGAGTGGTGTTCAGTTATTGGACTTCTGTGCTAACCACAGTCTGTCCATAACGAACACCATGTTCAAGCATAAGGGTGTCCATATGTGCACCTGGCACCAGGACACCCTAGGCCGCAGGTCGATGATCGATTTTGTTATCGTATCATCAGACCTGCGACCGTATGTCTTGGACACCCGAGTAAAGAGAGGTGCAGAGCTGTCAACTGATCACCACCTGGTGGTGAGTTGGATCCGATGGCAGGGGAGGAAGCCATTCAGACCTGGTAGACCCAAACGTATAGTGAGGGTGTGCTGGGAGCGTCTGGCTGAGGCCCCTGTCCGGGAGGTCTTCAACTCCCACCTCCGGAAGAACTTCAACCACATTCCGAGGGAGTCTGGAGACATGGAGTCTGAATGGGCCATGTTCTCCACCTCTGTTGTTGAAGCGGCGGCCCAGAGCTGCGGCCGCAAGGTGGTCGGTGCATCTCGTGGTGGCAACCCCCGAACCAAGTGGTGGACACCAGTGGTGAGGGGGGCCATTAAGCTGAAGAAGGAGTCCTATCAAGCTTGGTTGGCTTGTGGGACTCCCGAAGCAGCTGAGGTGTACCGGCAGGCCAAGCGGAGTGCAGCTCGGGTGGTTGCTGAAGCAAAAACCCGGGTATGGGAGGAGTTCGGTGAGGCCATGGAACAAGACTTTCGGTCGGCTTCAAAGAGATTCTGGCAAACTGTTCGGCGGCTCAGGAGGGGAAAGCAGCTCCCTGTCCACACTGTGTATGGTGCGGATGGGACACTGTTGACTTCAACTGGGGATATCGTCGGGCGGTGGAAGGAATACTTCGAGGATCTCCTCAATCCCACTGATACGCCTTCCACAGAGGAAGCAGGGTTTGGGGACAAGGGGGATGACTCGCCTATCACAGGGGCTGAGGTCGCCAAGGTGGTTAAAAATCTCCTTGGTGGCCGGGCCCCGGGGGTGGACGAGATTCGCCCCGAGTACCTCAAGGCCCTGGATGTTGTTGGGTTGTCATGGTTGACACGCCTCTGCAACATTGCGTGGAGGTCGGGGGCAGTGCCTTTGGCATGGCAAACCGGGGTGGTGGTTCCTCTCTTCAAAAAAGGGGACCGGAGGGTGTGCTCCAACTTTAGAGGGATCACACTCCTCAGCCTCCCTGGGAAGGTCTATGCCAAGGTACTGGAGAGGAGAGTCTGGCCGTTGGTCGAACCTCGGATTCAGGAGGAGCAATGTGGTTTTCGTCCTGGCCGTGGCACATCGGACCAGCTCTTTACCCTCTCGAGAATTCTTGAGGGTTCGTGGGAGTTTGCCCAACCAGTTTACATGTGTTTTGTGGACTTGGAGAAGGCATTTGACCGCGTCCCTTGTGGATTTTTGTGGGGGGTGCTTCGGGAGTATGGGGTATCGGGCTTGTTGTTACGAGCTATTCGGTCTCTGTACGACCGTTGTGAGAGTTTAGTTCGTATTGCCAACACTCGGTCGGAGTCATTCCCAGTGAGAGTTGGACTCCGCCAGGGCTGCCCTTTGTCACCGGTCCTGTTCATAATTTTTATGGACAGGATTTCTAGGCGCAGCCAGGGAATGGAGGGTGTCATGCTTGGTGACCACAGGATCTCATCTCTGTTGTTTGCAGATGATGTTGTCCTGTTGGCTTCATCCAGCAATGACCTACAGCTCTTGCTGGGACGGTTTGCCGCTGAGTGTGAAGCGGCTGGGATGAGAATCAGCACCTCCAAGTCCGAGTCCATGGTCCTCAGCCGGAAAAAGGTGGATTGTCCTCTCCGGGTTGGGGACAGGCTCCTGCCCCAAGTGGAGGAGTTTAAGTATCTTGGGGTCTTGTTCACGAGTGAGGGGAAAATGGAGCGAGAGATTGACAGACGGATTGGAGCAGCATCTGCAGTGATGCGGACGTTGTACCGGTCTGTTGTGGTGAAGAGGGAGCTTAGTTCTAAGGCAAAGCTGTCGATTTACCAGTCAATCTACGTTCCTACTCTCACCTATGGTCACGAGCTTTGGGTAATGACCGAAAGAACGAGATCGCGGATACAAGCGGCTGAAATGAGCTTTCTCCGTAGGATTGCTGGACTCACCCTCAGAGATAGGGTGAGGAGCTCAGTCATCCGGGAGAGGCTCAGAGTAGAACCGCTGCTCCTCCACATTGAAAGGAGTCAGTTGAGGTGGTATGGGCATCTGATTAGGATGCCTCCTGGACGTCTCCCACTTGAGGTGTTTCAGGCACGTCCCACTGGGAGGAGACCCCGGGGCAGACCCAGGACTCGGTGGAGAGACTATGTCTCCCAGCTAGTCTGGGAACGCCTTGGTATCCCCTCTGAAGAGCTGGAGCAGGTGGCTGGGGAGAGGGAAGTCTGGGCTTCTCTGCTTGAACTGCTGCCTCCGCGACCCGGACCTCCGGAAAAGCGGTAGAAGATGGATGGATGGATGGATGGATTTTTAAATCTCAAAGGACAAATTTCCAAACCTAGGTTTTAAAAGAAAATATGGAGGGAATAAATTAAAAAAAAAAGGTAGGGAATTCCCAAGGGATTCCCCAGAGGTCAAAGGTCATTTCCGTGTTGGGGGTTCCCCCAGACACAAAGTAAACAACTTTTGACTGGCACACAGAGCCAGGCTGTGAGTATATATACCTGCCAAAACAAATCTTTGGGAGGCATTGCTGTACAACCAAAGGTCAAATACTGGAAAGGATGTCACTGTTGACATATATAGCGGGGAAATTACAACAGTCACAAGAATTGCCATGTTTCTCACATGGATCAAACAAACACAGCTGCTGCCGTTACACCCACGACTGGGAAAGCTGCAGAATGCTTCATGGTGAGATCTGCACGCCTGAGATCTGCACATCCACGCTGGGACTGGCCGCTCTCACAGCTCCTCCACACGAGAGCGCACGCACCTTTTCCTCTCTCCACAACGGCGACTTCCAGGGCCGACGGAGAACGCAGCGCGTGGACCTGAACGCACCATGACCAATCTACAGCGACAGCTCAACAGGGATGACCATCGGCGCCGACTACGCTGATCTGCAGCAAGCTCCCTGACCCTGACTCGCCTCTACAGCGGACCTGCCAAGCACCGAACCCCGCACGCACACCGGGGGGTTACGAGGACGGCGCACCACGCACGGGACAATAACAGCTCCACAGACCGCCATCGTCCTTCGCCGCTGCACACAGAACCTTCAGGGCTGCTCACACACCTGAAGCACGCACTCAGCTCGCTCACAGGATTTTGTATGGGTCTCAGCCACGGCGCACAAAGGGAATTCAGCCGTCAGCTGTCCCTGAGGGCTTTAGGGCTGCGCGCGTGCACCTAAAGCCAACACGCCAAGTCCCTCACAGCTGCAGCTCCTTTTCTCTCACAGCCGCTACGCAGCCTTGTAGCTCCTTTTTTTTTCTTCATGACCGCGAGAGTAGTCAGAGACTAATTTTTCTTCTTACAGCTGCTGTGGACCTCCGCACGTTCAACGGGACAGCCCCTCAACATCGCGGATCCACAGGCAATTTTTGCACGGCCCAGACAATTTCGCCGTCCCGGGCCGACACTTGCTACCCCCACCCCCCTCCCTCCACCGCCGCCTGCAGCGAGCTTCCCCCGCAGCTCGCTCCCAAAGCCGGACTATCGAGGCCTCAGCTTCCCGCTGAGCCCTCTGGGGGGGAGTGTATGGGTAACCCCCACAACAGCCATGGACAAGCAGAGCGCACAGCTGGAGCAATTAGCAGAACAATGACTGATATCAATAGGCAGCCTCTCTTTTGTCTAGCTTCTTCTTGCCAGTAATGCGGGTTGCCAGTGGGCTGCACGGTGGTGCAGTGGTTAGCACTGCGGCAGCACGGTTTACCCTTGGCCGGGGGATTGTGGGGATCGTGGGATCGTGGGTTCGATCCCAGCCCCCGACCAACAGTGATCTGTGTGGAGTTTGCATGTTCTCCCCGTGTTGCGTGGGTTTACTCCGGGATTTCTCCGGTTTCCTCCCACATGCCAAAAACATGCATGTTAGGTTAATTGGCTGTTCTAAATTGTCCCTAGATATCTGTTTCCTATAGGCCCTTAGAATAGAAGGTTAGTATTAATGAAAGTGCTTTGAGTGGTCTTTGTGACTAGAAAAGCGCTATATAAGTGCAGGTTAGTTAGTTAGTTAGTTAGTTAGTAATCTGCTTTGATATGTGTGACTCAAATGCAGGTGTTCATGCTTCCTGTTCTGTGATGCTAGTGTGCCTTTCATGTATTGTCTGTAACTGGGTATATAAGCTGACTGAAATTCATGTTCATTCTCTCTCACTGCTCATCTGACTAGACGCATCCACTGTCTGTGAGGAGAGCCTCCGGGCTCGCTCTGGCACGTATGCACGGCGCCGGGGTGAGTCTGTGATGGCGGTATGATTAATAAACTCCCTCAAAAACTCTCAGTTCGCTGCATATTATATCATGCCGCCACACTTTGCAATTTTTTCCCCTCATACATTTAAAACTTTTCTCATAAATTTGCAGGTTTTTTATTGTAAATTGAATGCAATTTTTTTTCTCATAAATTTGCAACTGTTTTCTCTTTAACTGAACTTTTTTTTTTTTCTTTTAAATCTGCAACTTTTTTTCTGGTAAGTTTGAAACTTTTTTCTCAAATTTGTAGTTTTTTATTGTAAATTTGCAACTTTTTTCTTTTAAATCTGCAATTTTTTCCCTCAGATTTTCTGCGGTTTTCCATTCAATTCTACAACTTTTTTTTTTATCATAACTTTGCAATTTTTCCCTCATACATTTAAAACTTTTTTCTCATAAATTTGCAGGTTTTTCATTGTAAATGCAACTTTTTTCTTCTAAATTTGCAACTGTTTTCTCAGAACTTTTCCAATTTTTTCTGCAATTTTTTTCTTTTAAATCTGCAACTTCGATACTGTAAACCACAGTTTTCTTTTATCCAAAATGGTATCTTTTAACTTCTCTCCAGATACATTAGAATGGTTTGCATCTTATCTCCAGAATAGAGAACAGTGTGTAAAAGTTCACCAGGATAAATCCTTATTTTTAAACAACCGTATGGGTATCCCACAAGGGTCCATTCTTGGTCCTTTACTTTTCAGCATTTTTATTAAGGACTTGCCACTACACTGCTCAGCTGCAACATGTCAACTTTATGCAGATGATGCAGTTATTTACACAGCTGCCAATTCTCCAGCACAGGCTGCAGATGTACTGTCTACAAGTATGGTTGATGTCCAAGAGTGGCTCTTCCAGAACCATCTATTGCTGAACCTTCAGAAAACAGTTTCAATGTGCTTTTCAATCAAAAAAATGTAACCTGCAACATTTTAAAGTTAATATACATGATCAAGACATCAGTTTAGTTACAGAATTCAAATACCTTGGCATTGTACTAGATCCTCAATTCAAATTTAATCTTCATATAAAGAAAATTTCTAAAACAGTAAAAAAAAAACCTGAACTGCTTTAAATTAATTAGATATTATATACCATACCAAGCAGCTGTACTGTATATGCATTCTATGGTTTTTTTTCTCATATATCATACTGTTTGACAGTCTGGGCTCAAGCAGCTCCTTCCATAATAAAACATATAGGTTCATTATATAATCAAACTCTAAAAATCTTGGATAAAAAGCCCATTAGGTGGCATCACTGTTATATTTTAAAAAATTACAATCTATTGAATTTTGAGAGTTTCATTGAAAATCAGCGCCAGAGCCACTTGCTGGATTCATCCAAAGACAGGACAGCAGCAGAGCCACCAGGAGTTCTGTTAACAATAACTGTAAAATATTCCACCGCAGAACCACATTTGGACAAACAGCTTTCTCTATAAAGGGCAGTCATATCTGGAACACAATGCCAAATGAAATTAAAATAACGGACTTTAAAACATTTACTACAAAGGTTAAAAACTGGCTGAAAAATAAACAAGAATGTACCCATGTATGAAATGATTGTTTGCAGGGTGAGAGTGAAGAAGGGAAGGAATGAATGTGTTTGTTTATAGTGAGTGAGGAAGGGAGGGAGGCCTGAAATAGGCAAATGTGAACCAGGTTTTTATATTGTGTATTTATAATCTTGTTTGCATTGATGTATGTGGTTATTGTTTATTCTGTTTTCATTTTTTCTTTTCCTTATCTTTCTTTCTTTTTACCAGTTTCTTCTTTCTAAAGCCCATCCAGGGACAAGAGTTGCAAATTAGCTAATAGCTATACACTCTTTGTGCAACACATTTGATTGATTGTCATTTGATTAATTGTCTATGTTTATTGCACTGTCCTTGTCAAACAAACAAATAAAAAAAAACTTTTCTCCCTCATGAATTTCAATTTTTCTTCACAAATTCACCACTTTTTTTGTCATAAATCTGTAACTTTTTTCTTGTAAATTTGTGACTTTTTTTCTTCTAAATCTGCAACACTCACATCAACTCTGGTTTAATTTTTGTGTCTCGTCTAGCTGATTACATTTTTTTGTTCATCTAGATAATGGCTCAAATTTTTGTTTTTTTCAAGGATTTCAACTCTTCTCTGTAGGAGCCCCTAAACACAATCTTGCACAAGGCCTCGAGTACAGTAACACCTATCATGCCCCCCTCAATCTTTACTTTTGCATGGGAAAATCTTCTGCTTATTGCCCCCCCCCCAAAAAAAAAAAAAAGTGACCCAAAACATCCGCCCCTGGTGGCCCCAAAAAAGCTGGAAACGGCGCTGCTGCTCATCAGGAGAAGCGGCTGCAGCTGCTTCCCTCAGCTGACCTGGACTGTTAATAACGTGATGGACTCCCACCGTTTCAGCGTGATCTGAGCTGCTGCCTCGTTCACACATTTACTTTTTTGTCTTTAATGGAGCTCTAAATGTCACATTTCATGTGTTGCGCTCCAGCAATATGTTTGCTTGAGTTAAAGTTGGTCCTCATTAGTTTTATTAATTTTCCTGTTGTGTAACAGTAGGATCCTCCAACACAGTGTTTTATCTGGAGAGGTTTTTTTGTTCTTGTTTTAAAAGTCTAGTTTTTTTTTTTTTTTTGCAAGTGTAGCCATGAAGGAAGAGATCGCGGCCGCCGTGTTCTTCGTGGCTCGGCTGGTGAAGAGGTACGGCTGCCTGGATAACGAGAGCAGGGAACGGTTCTCCGCAGAGTTCACCTCAGTCCTGTTTGAGAACTACAAGAACCACTGGCACCCCTGGGCGCCCACCAGGGGCCAGGCCTACAGGTCAGTGATCTGGCTGGTAAATATTCACCTGGACACTCAGTATTATCTTGATAACAAGAAATATTCAGCCATAGAAAGCATCGATCCACTTGTGGGGACTAGTTCCTGTGGCAAATTCTTACAACAAGCAGTTTGCAAAGTTTGTCAATTTTACAAATGCAAGGTCTTAAATTTGACAAAGTGGCCTCAGACAAGGTTTTAAAGGCTTAAATTTAACTTCCTTTTACCTGCAGAGACCTTGGAACTGAATGGCAGCCATTTTCTGTCAAATTAGAATTTTTATTAAAGCCTATTCCAAAGAAACCTCACAAATTTATGATTGAAAGTCACACATTTTGAAGGGAACAGTGGTTGGTAGCCACTAAATTGCTGTTGCTGTTTTTTAAGCACGGTGCAAGTTGGTGAACATTAATATCAATCAATGTAAACTTGCCAGATTGTAGCCAGTGGCTAATTTCCATCTGTTGTCTGTGGGTTACAATTTTTCCTTCCCCCATTCTATTATGCTGAGCACTAAGCTAGAGGGTGGAAAGTACCATTTTTATATGGTCTTTGGTATGACCCGGCTGGGGCTTGAACCCATGACTTCCTAGCTGAGAGGTGGGTGGGTGCTCGGCCACAAGGCCGCCACTCCTGGTACAAATGGATGCAAAAAAAATCACTGAAAGCAATTTTCACATGTCCCCTTTAGTTTTGTGGAGTTTGACTGTGTTGGTACTTCCTTCCAGGTGTCTACGCATGAACAGAGTACAGCTGCAGGACCCGGTTCTCCAACAGGCCTGTGAGAGGAGCTCGGTGAGGTATGAGGACCTGGGTCTGCCTCAGGAGTTGACAGTGTGGGTCGACCCCGGAGAGGTGTCCTGCAGGTAAACTCATCCAGGAGTCGGACCAGAGAAATTTGGAAAATAACAGCCTCATTCTTTATCATCTAGGGGTCTAAGCCATATAAAACCCTGACTTCAAATTTTGGGACTTCTAACTTGGCGAGAGATTTTTATTACCTCTGCCAAGGGAGGATGGAAGTAATGTTTTTTGTGGCGTTGGTTTGTCGGCTGGTTGGTTTGCCTGTTGGCAACATAACTCAACGTTAGGAATGGATTTTGATGAAATTTTCAGGAAAGGTGTGTCCACCAAACTCGTTTTTCTGCTGTGGGCGACTAGTTCCTATTCATTTTCTATGTAGTCCAGTGTTTACAGCGCAGAGTGCCCTCGGCACTGAAACGCTTTGAGCGGTGGCCACATTTTGTTGTGGTGCTCAGGGCTGAAAAAAGTTCAACTTGTCAGACTACTGTACAGCTGCGCACGTCAATGTCAGACCTTTCTAAGCAACCAATTAAAATTAAGGAATGGTGGCATAGGACACCAGTACAGGAAGACAACGGTAGGTGACGGTGGAGACTGAACTTTGCTGTATCAAACAACCTGGTACTCTCTGATCTAACACTAAAAGGATATCATGATTAAAATTTGAAAGCAAATGCTTGAAAGCACATGTCTGCATCTGTCGGCATGCCAAGTGAGCGTTTGTGCCTTTGTCCAACCTCATATTTTAGTTGAAAGGCTCCTGCAACAATTTGATTTAAGCAATAATCTGGTGGGTTGGATTCTGGATTTCTTAACCAACAGGACGCAGAGAGTAAGGGTCAATGGCACATTGTGTGACCTAAAGTGCTCTTCTACTGGCTCTCCTCAGGGGTGTGTGTTGTCACCACTACTCTTCATCCTGTACACAAACATGTGTCAGAGCAGACATGACAACAGACACATTATAAAGTATGCTGATGACTCAGTCATTGTCAGTCTCCTCCAGGATGGTGAGAGTGGCCACGGCCCAGTAGTTGATGACTTTGTTCACTGGTGTGAGGATTCCTACCTGCAGCTGAATACAACAAAAACGAAAGATATGATTATTGACTTTAGGAGGAAAACTCCCAGGCACAAAGTCACCATACTAAAAGGCCAGACCACCGAATGTGTACAATCGTACAAATATCTTGGGACGATTATTGATAGTGGATTGAACTTTGAGGTGAACTGTGAAAGGGTGTGCAAAAAGGGTCAGCAAAATTTGCATTGTTTGAGGAAACTTGCACGCTTCCAAATTGACCGAACCATAATGACTGTTTTATCGGGCTTTTATTGAATCTGTTTTATCCTTTTCTTTAATGTCATGGTTTGGTCAGATAAAACTGAAACAGAGGAAATCCTTGGATCAGGTAGTCAGATGGTCCAGTCGTTTGCTTGGTGAGTCACAGCTGAGCCTGACATCCCTGTACACCAGACAAGTACAGAGGATGGCCGACTCTATTTTAAATGACTCCCACCCTTTGCACTGCAACTTTCAGCTTCTTCCCTCCAGACGGAGGTTTGCTGTCCCAAAAAGTAGAACCCAGCGCTACAAAAACAGCTTTGTCCCTGCTGCTGTCAAAGAGTTGAACAAGCTATAAAAATTATATTGTACATATTTTATATTTACCTATTTTGTAAGATGTGTTTGTGTCTATGTTGAATGTAATTAGTGGCTTGTAAATATGGATGTCACCAACTGCAAAACAAATCTACCTACGGGTACAAATAAAGTAACCTGAACCTTTGTCATGGTCATATTTCTTACAAGTTTGTTGCAGTAGATAATATGGATACTATGTGAATTTGTAGTTAACTGCAAAAAATGGTGTGATACCGCACTGTTGTGTAATATTGCTAAATAATTATGAACCTTGTCAGTAAACTGTAATGGAGAAGAGAGGAAGGGGGGGAAAAAAACGACCTGAAATATTTAATAAACCATGATGTTGATTTAAGGTGGAATTGCCCAGCCCCAATGTATGGTCAATACAATTGACAGTCTCATTATTATAATGTAGTCATTGTTTTTGCTGTTGCTTCTCAGAGACTAACTTTATTTTGAACAAAAAACGCAAAAAACAAATGACAAGTGCAATAAAAGTGACTGTGTACAGTGCTCGAAAGGGAGAAGGAAGAAGTTAACACTTACTTACTCCAACTCCACTTTTCCCTAAATACAACCCATGTGAAATGCAAGTGCAAGCAAGATGTTTGTGTCCTTGAATATTCCGTCTTTTGGCGAGTTGTTAGGAAAGAATGTTTATAGTTTTATGAGAAGGTTGCTGGCATGTAACAACCATTTTATATCCGTAATTGTTAATTCGTCACTCACACTTCAGTATTTGGAAGTGGTGGCGTTCCATTTTATATTGAGTATATTATTGTATTCTATTGTTATGAGCGCTGTGTGATTGCTGAATCTTATACACTTTTTTTTTTACACGTTTTGTATACACTATGAACCCTGAGTTCGAAATAAATGTTTGAATTGAATTGAAATATATACATATTACCTCAATTAAGAACCCCAAGTAGACAATTGACTATTTTATACATATCAACACTGACACCATCCATCCCTACATCCATACATCTGTATCCAGCCCCAAACACAGATATACACCGTACCGTCCCACCTACCCTACCATAGTGTCCCAGAGTGAGTTTAATACATCTTGCATATTAATACTGCACCTCTAACTTAAATCCTTTTAGCAAATAATGTTTATACCTCTTTTTGACTTGATTTGTTTGTACATAGTTTCAGTTCCAGCTCCAGACTGTTCCACAACTCCACCCCACAGATATTCACGTACTTTTCTTAGTTGTTCGTACCTTAGGTTTTGTAAAGTGTCTCCTCTCAAATCATTAAATCAAATCATGGTCTCTTTCATGAATATTTTTTGTATATTAGTTGGGCGTTTATTAATTGCCCTGTACATTACTTGTGCTGTCTTAAATTTAACTAAATGCATGGACTTTATGGCATGTGACTTTAAAAACGAGCTGGTATGGTCTCTATATCCTACATTAGTCATTATCCTTATAGCTTTTTTTTTGGGGTAATGTGCATATTGGCTGCAGGTTGGTCTTGTAGGCGTTTCCCCAGACCTCTACACAGTAGGTAAGATATGGTAAAAACGGTGAATTGTACAATAAGAATAATGATTTATAGTCCAAAATGTGTCTCGTCTTCCCCAGTATCCCTATACATTTTGCCAGCTTGGCCTGGATGTGACTGATGTGAGGTTTCCAGCAGATTTTATTGTCTAGCGTCACCCCCAGAAACTTATTTTCTTGTACTGTTTCAATTCTGGTATCTTCTATCATTACCATTATTTATTTTATAATTTCCAAACCTAAACTTTGGTTTGTTTTTTTTTTTTTTTCAGATTTAGAGAATTTATTTTTGTTGAACCACTGCATTAACCTTTTCATTTCTGTTGTGACCACCTCTAAAACCTGCTGAAAATTCTCACCAGTGCAAAAGATGTCATTTGCAAATAAAATGTATTTCAGAATTTTTGATACTTGGCACATGTCATTTATGTATAAGATTGAGTTTGGGTCCTAAAACTGACCCCTGGGGCACACCACAAGTGAGGTCCATGAATGGTAATTTGTGCTCACCTATTTGTACAAACTGTTGTCTGTTACTCAAGTAACTTTCCACCCAACTTAGTCTGACCCCTCTTATCCCATACCTTTCCAATTTCCTCAGAATTCTATGATCAGTGGTGTCAAACTTTCTTGAAATCCTTGACTTTTTGGGTTTTGAGCAGGTGGTGTCAGAAAATAAAAGTAAGAAAGTTAAGTGACCTGTAGAGGACAAGACTAGAAAGCCTGGCATTCCTTAGTGCACAACTATAGAAACCTCTATACAAAATAACTATAGCCAAATTTACTGAAAGATGCATAAAGTGATTTTTTTTTTTTAAGTTTTTGTAAAGGGTATACAGGTCATTACAGCATTGCATTGTTT
This sequence comes from Pholidichthys leucotaenia, assembly GCA_020510985.1. Taxonomy (NCBI): domain Eukaryota; kingdom Metazoa; phylum Chordata; class Actinopteri; order Cichliformes; family Pholidichthyidae; genus Pholidichthys; species Pholidichthys leucotaenia. Next base: position 329,097,875 of record CM035844.1, on the reverse strand, counting down.
ACATTTTCATCACATGTTCCCTTATTTTTTGCTATGTGACAACATTGGTAGGATAATTATTACAACACCCCCCTTTTTTTTTTTTAAAGTGAAAGAAAAAGTGAAATTAAAGAGAATAAAAAAACAAACAGAACAGCAAGAAACAAACAGAAAATTAAGTAATTAAAAGTAAAAGAGCATCTGAGTAGCATTGGAACAAAGAGCGGGACCATTATTGAAATGGTATTTGTCAAAGATTAGATCTAATGGAAGACACATACGCGATCCAGGGTTGCCAAAAGTTCATGAACCCATCCATGTCCTGTCTCAGTGCGAATGTCAACTTTTCCATCGAGTAAATGTCTTGAATCACGTTAATCCAATCTTCAGGTGTAGGACAGTCCTTCAGCATCCATTTTTTTAGTTGGGGCTTTTTTACTTGCCAATATTAAAACATTGAATAAGTATTTATCTCCTCGTCTTTCCAGTGAGTCCGGTAGTAAACCCAAATACAAACTTACAAAAGAAAAGGGAACTGTTATTTTGAATATTTTCCCCAATATTGTCTGTACATTGGACCAATATTGGTGGATAACTGGGCATGACCAAAACGCATGAAAATGATTTGCAGTCTTTTCACCACACAAGCGCCAACAGTTGAACCCCTTATGGGTAAATTTGTTTTGTGCAGGTGCTCTGAAAAATCTTACCAAATTTTTCCATCCTCCACTGCAGGGATGAGGTACTTTTTCATTGCTGTTTATTTAGCTTTTCCCATATTTCCAGTTGTAAAGTGAAATTCCCCTCTTTTTCCCATCTCTCTTTTATATATGATGTGTTGTCTCCTTTTAAGTCTTGAAGACCTTGGTATATTTTAGAAATGTATCTGATCCCTGGGATCCCTTTATATGCCATTAAGAAGACCTTCAGAACACCTGACTGGGCCCTTTCCAAATCCTCCTTTTTAAGTATATTGTTTGTGGTGTCTAAGCTGAAAGAACCTGTAAAGATCTTGATTTATTAGACCTTGTTTTTTCAAATCTTCAAAACTTAACATTTGCCCCTTAAAAAAATCGTAATATTTTATCAGCCCTTTCTCTTTCCACTCTTTAAATCTAGTGTCTGTTTTATTGGGGGTAAAGTCTTGATCATAGGCAATCCATTGCAGAAGTCGATAGGGCTCTTTAGCTTGATTCTCTCTGACTATCTTAAACCAAATTTTTAGCGGGGTCTCTATCCACGGGTTAGTGTTATTCAAGAGTTTAGGTAAGGCATTGTTCCCTATTATCGCCTGTAGGGGGATGTCACTTATTTGGCATTCCATCTCCTTCCATTGTGCAGTGTAGACTGGGTTACATATCTCTATTAAAGTTTTAATTTGTGCGGCTTTAAAACAGTCCCTGATATTTGGCAGCGTGAGCCCACCTTTCTTTGTTTAGCTGTAAGGTTCTATATCTGATTCTAGGTCTCTTGCCCTGCCATATGAATCTTGAGATCCTTCTGTCCAGCTCCTGCCGTGTTTTTTTTGGGAGGTTCTACCGGTATTGTTTGGAAAAGGTATAGAAGACGTGGAAGTATATTCATTTTGACTGCTTCAATTCTTTGTGCAGTACCTAAGAATGGTATCCTTTTCTATCTTGCTAGGTCAGATTTTATTTTTGTCACCAGTGGATCATTGTTTAGTGTTATAATTTTGTTGAGTTGTTTCGGGATATTGACCCCCAGATATTTCATAGATTCCAACTCCCAGTTAGTTTTGAGTTCACTTGGTGAATAATGATTTGGGTCATAGCTGAATGTTAAAACTTGGGTTTTATGCATGTTTAATTTGTACCCCAATAAATCTCCATAGTCTGAAAAAACTGAGATTAGTTCTGGTAAAGAAGTGTCCAGCTGCCCTAGGTATATTAAAATGTCATCAGCAAAGAGTGCTATTTTATGTTCCTTCCGACCAAGTGTAATACCTTGAATTTCTTGATTTTTGTCTTATCCATTGGCTCAGAGGTTCTATGAAGATTGCAAAGAGCAGTGGAGACGGGGCAGCCCTGACGACATCCTCTTTCCAGCTCAAAAGATGATGATAAATTACCGTTAATCCTTATTTTAGCTGTTGGTTTTTTATATAATGCCTGTATAGTTCTAATGAAGTTATGAAAATTGAAACTGGATAAGATTCTATATAGGAAAGACCAGTCAACCGAATCGAATGCTTTTTCAGCATCTAATCCCAATATGACTGCATTTAAGTTATATTTTTTTATATGATGAATTATGTGTAAAGTGCGTCTAATGTTGTCTTGTCTGTCTTTGTCTTATAAAACCTGTTTGGTCTAAGTGAATTAAGTCTCAGTATGTTTTCTAACCTTTTGGCAAGGATAATGGTAAAAGGCTTATAGTCCTGATTTAGTACACTGATTGGTCTGTAGTTGGAGCACTCTAGTTTATCCTTTTCAGGTTTAGGTATAACTGCAATGACCCCTTCTCTCCAGGAGGGGGGGATTTCCCCTGTGTGGAGGACATAATTAAATGTTTTCAGGAGGAGAGGAGATGGTTGCTGTTTAAAGGTTTTGTACCATTCTGCTGTATAGCCATCTGCTCCTGGGGATTTGTTAGCTTTAAGTTTCATAATTGCTTTTTCCAATTCTTTAAGTTGTATTTCTGACAGTAGTGTTTTATTTTGTGATTCCGTAAGTTGGGGAAGGTTTAATGTGTTTAGGAATGTCTCGGATGCGTTTTTGTTTTTTGTGGGAGTATAAGTTCTTATAGTAATTCTCGAAGCTTTTAAGAATATCCAATTTTATTTCCTTTGATACTGGGTCTCTGATTTTGTAGATTGCTCTTTCTGTTTGTTGTTTCCTCAATTTATAGGCTAGTAATTTTGCCGATTTACTGCCTGCTTCATAGTGTTTTTGTTTCAGAAATTTAAGTTTCTTCTGGATTTCTGTTGTGTAGATCTTATTTATTTGATTTTTAATTTCTTTAATCTTGAGCGAGCCATTAGAATGAGTGTTATCTTTGTGTTCTTTTTCTAGGTTCTTGAGTTCTGACTCTAGTGTGATTAGTTTTTCTTGTCTCAGTTTCTTTTGGGTTGCCAGTTTTGCAATAATTTTTCCCCTTATTACAGCTTTGCACGCATCCCACAATATTAAAGGGGATACTTCTCCATTATCGTTTTCTTCCAAATATCTGAGAATATCTGATTCCAATTCATCTTTCAGTGGTCCTTTCAGGACATTTGAATTCAACCTCCAGGAAAATGTATTTGTGTATTTTTGGATGTTTAAGTCCATATAGATCGGACTGTGGTTGGAGAGATCCATCAGTCCTATTTTACATGTTTTTACTCTTCCAATGTCTCTAAACATAAAAAAAGTAATCAATCCTTGAGTAAGATGAATGTGGCGTTGAATAAAAAGTATAATCTTTTACATTGGGGTTGAATTCCCTCCATACGTCACAGATTCCCATTTCTTTTAATAGCATCCAAGTTTTCCTACTTTGGGTGTTATTTTGATGTGAAGAATTACCTGTTGCATCCCAGTATGGATTCAGTCTTAGATTGAAGTCTCCACCACATATCACTAAACCTTGGGCTTTAGTTATCATTAGGTCGAATACATTTTTATAAAATTTCCATTTAGCCCCTGGTGGTGCATATACATTCAGCAGGGTGATATCTTCTCCCTCTAGCCGCCCAATTACCAAACTGTACCTCCCTTCTTTATCTTTGTGTTCTGATTTTTTTTCAAATGTAATTTTGGTTGATATCAATGTCGCTACTCCCCTCCTCCTCCCTGACTTATATGAAGATGAAGAGATCATTTTAAACCCTTGTCTATTGAGTTTAGTGTGTTCCACGTCTGTTAGGTGGGTTTCTTGTAAAAATATTATTTCTGCTTTGTCTTTTCATTTTGCGTAGAATCTTGGATCTTTTAACTGGATTCAGGATCCCTTTTACATTATGAGGCTATTTTGGTTACACCCTGTTTCTCCATTGTATTTTCTTATCTAGTATAACAGTGTGGTGGCCCTCTTTTTTGCTACTCAGAAACTGAAAGAACATTAAGAACAAAAAAAACATTAAGAACATAGTGTACGAAACTTTAAAACAAAAAACTGTCAAAAAAACTTCCTGAGCTGGGGTCTCTTTAAAGACCCTGTAAGAGCCCAGATGGAGTGTAGGCTCTGAGGGAAATTCCTCAAACTCTTACGCGTTGAGGGCCCTCTCTTACCCCTGTAAGTTGTCCCATGTTTTTAACGTGAATTTCAGATCCCAATCCGAATTTGTAATGGTTTTTTTTTTTGTTTTTTTTTTATGCCGATACCCTATGAGATTGTGTGCACCCTCCTACCCCCATCACAGCAAACATTCACTCTAATACAGTATTTGTTAGTGTGGGGAGAACATGTGGGTCATTGTTACATTTCTATTTTAACAAGATTTTTTTTTTTTTCTTCCCTTTAAATTAATAATGTGGAAGATGTGTTCAGTGACGAGACATGAGTGTATTTCTCAGGTTCGGCTTTATTGCAGAACACAATCATCCAACATTCTCAAAAGCAAGAAGAGGCAGAATAATATTACAGCTCACTCTTATACCTCCGGAGGATTAAGAACTGAAGTCACATGGTGCTTCTGCAAACATTCAATCACAATGCAAGTCTCTGAAGATTCACCATTGTCTCTTATTCTCCGGTGTCCCGGGAAACCCCCCAGGGCCTCCTCTGAGACAAGGGCCCGACTTCACGCCTCCTCGCCATCACCTGTCGGCCCCCGTCGATCCAATCTCCTGTTCCTCCAGACGTGAAGCCTCAATCCACATAAGCCATACATTTGTGGGAGATATGAACCAGACATATGTGCCACACTCTCGTGGGAAATATGAACCAAACATATGTGCCACAAGAAGACATTTGTTTCTAATGCTATAACTGCTCCATGAAAGGTTTTACCACATGCTGATTCTGCATCTCCTTTAATGTTTGTTACCTTGTAGGAGGGGGGAAGGAAGTGCAGAATGACTGAAAAGGGGGGGAAAAAAAGTAGCTATTCCTTCCTGTAACTGGAAAGCTTATCTTTGTAGCTCTGGGGCTGGGTTTCCCGCTGCTGGCCCGTGGATTTTGAAGGTCTCTGAGTGGACCACGTTTGAGCCCTGATCCTCTCGCTTAGGTCCGCTGCGGGTTTAAACACCGATACCGGGAGCCCTCTTCTCGCCATGTCAATTGTTGCTTCTTCCTCCGAATTATAGAGACATGACTCTTCACCGTAAAAGACCCTTAACTTCGCAGGAAATGGCGTCTGAAAGCGTAGATTCTGTTCCCGTAGAACCTTTTTGGCGTCGTTATATTCCCGTCGCTTTTTAAGAACCTCAGGGGCGTAATCGTGCTCCACGAAGACTTTTCTCTCTTGATGCATAAATCCTTTTTTCTGCCAAGCCCGTCTTACAACCTCTTGTTTTATTTTGAAATTGGAGAATCTTACCACCACCGAACGTGGGGGTGCTTCTGCCACTGGCTTTGCGGCTAATGTACGATGGGCCTTTTCTATCTTCAAATCGGTGGTTTGTGGAATATCCAACTTCTCTCTCAATAAGGATTCCACGCATTCCGCCATTGTGTTGAAACTATCTTCAGCTCCTTCTTTCAGACCATGAATTCTGATGTTATCTTGTCTCTGTCTTCCTTCTTGGTCGGTTAGCTTAGCCTCCAGCCTTGACTGTTTTTTGTGTAAATCCAGCATAGAATCTTCAAGCACTTTTATTCTTTCTTCAGCTTCCAAGATTTGGTTTTCAGCCTGGTCCATTCTGCTGTTCGTCCTTTTTAATTCCTCTCTGAATTCATGAAATTCGGCCCGAAATCGTCGTAATTCATCAAATAGCGATTTCAAGCTAACCTTCTTGTTAGCTAGGTTCAGCTCCTCGTCTTCTGAACGGAGGTCCTCCGGTTCAGATTCTGCGGCCGCTGCGCGTCCTGGCCTGGGGAATGTCAGTTTCTTCTGTTTTTGGTTAGGCATGGTGTTTTTGTCTTTTGATTTTTATTCTTCCAAAAATCCGTTAAGTCTGAATTTGAAGATGTTTTCCTTGGATTGGGTCTGGGAGCTTCAGCGTTAAGTTGCTATCACCATGGCGTCCAGACCGGAAGTGCATAAAGTGATTTTGATATATATTCCATACTATAGGTCTGTGTGTATGTATATTGTAGTTACTAACTTTGCACCATGTATCAACTGCATAAATACAGCCGATGGAGGTGTAACAAGTTGTGTAGGTTTGAAAGAACATTATTCAGCAAACTTCTTTAAAAATCTATACAACTAGTGATTTCTTCTAGGAGTTCAATCAGTACCAAAGATGTAGATTTGTCCGCTCTAAAACAATACTGTCTGTAAGGAGGTTGTTTTTCAATGAAATTATCCAGTCTTTTAGTGAAAATTTTTTCAAGTATTTTGGAGAATTGTGAGAGTAAAGAGACCGGCCTGTAATTTGTGAAATGACTCTCCTGTTTTGTATAGTGGTATTACTTTTGCCATTTTAATTTTGCTTGAAAATTTGCCAGTTTGAAATGACAGGTTACAGATGTGGGTGAGTGGTTTAACAATTCCTTCAATTACTTTTTTCACTATTGTCAGGTCAATTTCATTCCAGTCAGTTCCCCCCCCCCCCCTTAAATGGTCTCGATAATTTCCTTTTACTGTAGTTACTGCACCCAAAAAGATCGTGTTTGGATTTCTATCTTCCATTTCATTTACAGACCCACTATTGTTTCTGGTGTTGAGGCGGTTGATAAAATAAAGGCAGCGATGAGAGGTTTTAAGCAGGTTTATTAAATCATACCGCCTTCACGGGGCTCGCTCCATGAGCGAGCCCAGAGAGGCTCTCCAGCAAAGAGACACAGGATGTGTGTGTCAGCAGCAGTTGAAGGAATGAGCATGGATTTCAGTCAGCTTATATACCCAGTTACAAACAATACATGAAAGAGCATTCACAGCAGTTGGTATGGGCATTAGCATTTGAGAGACACAGTGAGAACAGGAAGCATGAACACAATGCATGAATGGGACATTAACATCACAATACGGAGCCGGAACAAGCCAGAAGGAGCGGGGCTGCCTGTAGACATTAATACACACATTTCACTGTTCTGTTATTTGCTCTAGCTGAGCGCTGTGTCTGTCTCAGTCTGTTGTGGGGGTTATCTCAAACCCGCCACAGTGTCACTGTTTTTGCTAATTCTGGACCAACGTTTACAAAAAATGTATTGAAACCACTGACCACGTCCTCCATATTATTTATCAAATTGTCATTTTCAATAAAATATTGTGGATAATTAGCATTCTTTGATCAGTTACCAATGATCCTATTTAGCACTTGACATATTCCTCTTAAGTTATAATAATGGATTGCATTTACAGGTACATCTCAAAACATGGGAATACCATGAAAAAGTTCAGTATTTTTTCACTCATTTCAGAAAGTGAAACCCATATATTATAGATTCATTACACAGAGTGATATATTTCAAGTGTTTGTTTTAATTTTGATTATTGCTTACAGCCCATGAAAACCCCAAATTCAGTTTCTCAAAAAATTAGAATATTACATAAATTAATTAAAAAAAAAAAAAAAAGTTTTTAATAGAAATGTTGGCCAACTGAAAAGTATGTTCATGTACACACTCAATACTTGGTCAGGGCAAATTTTGGATTAAATACTGTATCAATGTGGCGTGGCATGGAGGTGATCAGCCTGTGGCACTGCTGAGGTGTTATGAAGGTCCAGGTTGCTTTGATGGTGACCTTAATCTCGTCTGCATTGTCGGATCTGGTGTTTCTCATCTTCCTCTTGACAATCCTCCTTAGATTCTCTATGGGGTTTAGGTCAGGGGAGTTTGCTGGCCAATCAAGCACAGTGATACCATGGTCATTAAACCAGGTTTTGACACTTTTGGCAGTGTGAGGGGGGTGCCAAGTCCTGCTGGAAACTGAAATAAGCTTCTCCATAAAGCTTGTCAGCAGAGGGAAGCCTGAAGTGCTCTAAAATGTCCTGGTAGATGACTGCGCTGACTTTAGTCTTGATAAAACAGTGGACAAACACCAGCAGATGACATGGTTCCTCAAATCATCACTGACTGGAAACTTCACACTAAACCTCAAGCAACTTAGATTCTGTGCCTCTCCACTCTTTCTCCAGACTCTGGGACTTTGATTTCCAAATGAAATGCAAAATTTACTTTTATCTGAACAGAGGTCATCTGCTGGTGTTTGTCCACTGTGTTTTATCAAGACCAAAGTCAGCGCAGTCGTCTACCAGGAAATTTTAGACCACTTCATGCTTCCCTCTGCTGACAAGCTTTATGGAGATGCTGATTTCATTTTCCAGCAGGACTTGGTACCTCCCACACACACTGCCAAAAGTATCAAAACCTGGTTTAATGATCATGGCATCACTGTGTTGGATTGGCCAGGAAACTCTTCTGACTGAAACCCCATAGAGAATCTATGGAGTATTGTCAAGAGGAAGATGAGACACCAGACCCGACAATGCAGACGAGCTGAAGGTCACTATCAAAGCAACCTGGACCTTCATAACGCCTCAGCAGTGCCACAGGCTGATCACCTTCATGCCACACCACATTGATACAGTAATTAACCTCTTGCACGCCGGTGTACCGCGGACGGGCACGTCTCTGCGTCCCAGAGCGCACGAGGGTGCTCTCGTGCGCTCTAGGACGCATGAGGGCGCTGCGTCCAAGCGCACACTGGGGAAAAAAAAAAAAAAAATTCTTCCACTACAGACACAGCCGCGAACAGATCAGATATGATTGACCTCTCATTCGACTAATAAGAGCCTTGAATTGGGTTTCTGAAATCTTGAAGAACCAATGACTGAAAACCTAGCAAGAAGGACCCGCCTACCAACGCTGTGAATGCAGCGAGCCAATTGAAGCACAGAAGTTCGGGCTGGGTGAAGAGACTGACTGCTGCAGCAGATGAAAAAAAGGACCCGCAGGAAGAACCTGCTACAGACCCAGCAGCACGGAGACCATCCACAAGTGCGACCTGCACTTATTCCAGCAGAATAGACGTTTAGGATTCTCTTCCATGGTCATCATAGACCGACGGAGGCCGAAGGTCGTAAATCATTCGCCAAAACCGCAATAATGGAATTATGTTTTGACCGGGAACCACGAGCGGACCAGCGTCGCGTTCGTCTGACAATGAGGAAGAGAAGTTCGCCAGGACAATGCTGCTGTGAAAAGGTAAGTGTTATAAGCTAAATTATTCTTTATCCCTGAAAATTGTAATCAAAAAATGACTTTTGACCGATCGGTAAATTACAACTGTGTGGCGCACGAAGTCTGAAGTGCGTGCGCCACGGTACACGGTTCGTTCATCGCGTCCGGACCGTGAATGGCTCCCGCTACTCTTCTGTAGTGTGTGTGTGTGTGTGGGGGGGGGGGGGCGTGGTGACTGCGCCGCGGTCGCCACATAGCCACATGAGTCTATTCAGTCATGTAGCGATGGCCGATGTCCGTCCTCTGTAGCGAGGGGGGAGGACAACCCCCCCCGCACACACACACACACACACAGCCTTGAGTGTCACCTTTCATTAGAGCCCAAAATGAAGCTTCTATATTGAATCATTCAAAAGTTAGACGTTTTTCCAAACTGTGCCATTTGGCACAATTTGGCACAGTTCCAAAACGCCTGGGAACTACCTGAGGGGAAAAAGCTGTGTAATATATTCATTTTTTGTGATATTGTTACAAAATTTTGACCTCAGCTGGATAACACTTGGTTCTACATTTCTATTGCATTTTCCAGCCCAGATCTGAAACTGTTATTTGCAAGCATTTGTATGGCCAGGCCAAATTTATTTTTTTCAAGTTCACTATGTTTAGATGACTGTAACTCAGTGGCCGGAGCACTTAGAGAGATTATGACTGTTTTGCCAAAAAATTCAAAGTGTTTTCTTTTAAATGAGACAACCCCATGAAGATGCTGCAAAGGGTTGAAGAACAGCTTTCGATTTACTTTGGGCACATTATTTTTTTGGCGTTTTTAGGGAAATTGACCGGAGTGCAAGGGGTTAATCCAAAATTTGCCCCGACCAAGTATTGAGTGTGTACATGGACATACTTTTCAGTCGGCCAACATTTCTATTAAACTATTTTTACCTCCGCCAGGCCGGAGGCCAGGAGGAGGTTATGTTTTTGCCAGCGTTTGTCTCTGTCTCTGTCTGTCTGTTGGTTAGCAAGATAACTCAAAGTTTTGGACGGATTTCAATGAAACTTTCAGGCATTGTTGGAAATGGTACAAGGAAGAACTGATTAAATTTTGGGGATGATCCGGATCACCGTCTGGATACAGGAATTTTTTAAAGGATTCTTTAACATTGTCAGATACGGCCATTTTCAACATGTGTGCAGGCCCAATGGAGGGCGCTGCTCGTCGTGTCTCACGAACACAAACTCCGCCTTCTTCAAAGTTTTAGGCACAAAAGCACGCGGAACACAGTGGTGGGCAGGGCTCGGCAGCGTGCCTGTGTGCCTGTGTTTGCGCTACGCTGCAAAAGCTCAGATGGGCAGCTGTTCGCCACCAGATTATTTGGCAAATTCCCTGGCCAGCCATAGTAGCTGCGCAAAAAGAAGCTCTCTGCCGGGGAAGATTCCAAATCCTCTTTTGCCATGGACCGCAGCCCCAATAAAACCCACACCAACCTGTCTACCCAATTTGCATCCGTCAGTGAAGCCCTCAGTGCTGCTTTCAGTGATCTATGATAACGCTTGCATAACCCATTGGCCTGTGGGTTGTACGCGGTTGTCATGATTTCTGTTTTTTCTTTTGAATTCTTGGATGGAACATGGGTGGCTAATATAAGCTGCGGATTCACACATTTCGGATAACTTATGTTGAACTGTATAATCGGAGGAGTTATTGTCTAATTTGACCTTGTTGGATTTTATTACCCCCTTTATATTATTCACTTTCTTTTAACCTGTACTCTTAATCTATTCGAAATAAAGATTAATTCATTCATTCAATTGCAACGCCCGCAGCCTGGGACTTTGCAGATGCAGGAGATGGACACAACACCAACACTTCAGTTTATTACCTCCGCCAAGGAGGTAATGCTTTTACTAATGAACCACTAATCCTATCATTGTGAATCCAATTGCTAGTCATATGTTATCATGGTCAAGGAATCTGAAAACGTACACACATGAGGGGGAACTGTGGTGCTTGGCGGAGGTCTGCGCTCTCCGAGTGATTTTCTAGTTTTTAAATTAATTTTATGTAATATTCTAATTTTTTGAGAAACTGAATTTGAGGTTTTCATGGGCTGTAAGCAATAATCAAATTTAAAATAAACACTTGAAATACAGTATATCACTCTGTGTAATGAATCTACATAATATATGGGTTTCACTTTCTGAAATGAGTAAGAAAAAAATATTGAATTTTTTTTCATGATATTCTAATTTTTTGAGGTGTGTGTGTGTGTGTGTGTGTGTGTATATATAGTGCCTTTCATTCAGATTTTCAGGAAAGGTGTGTAATGGCACACTGAACGCATGATTAGATTTTGGTGATCTCAAAATGTATACCTCTGCCAAGGCTCTTATCTTTTCACAGACTGTTAGCAACAATACTCTAAAACTACTGGATGGATTTGGATGCAATTTTCACCAGAGGTGGCCCTTGGCCCAAAGATGAACTCATTAGATGTTGGCGGTGGTTCGTGAATGCATACCTCCAACAAGACCCTATCTTGCAATGTACAGATGGATGGCGATATGGATGGACAAAGGGACGGAGGGGAGAACAAAGGGAGGGAGAGATGGAGCCTTGGTGGAGGTATGCACTCTTTGAGTGCCCTGTAATTTTTAAATCATGAGTTTACTACATTTGTAAATTTTCTGCTTTGGTACTTTGGGGGCTTGTCTGTGATTCTGAAAGACCATTGTTAGTGATGGCATTTCAGTGTTAGTTTTTGTCTAAAACACTTTTTTTTTTTTTTTTTTTTTTTTAGGTATGGTGAACACGGGACTCCATTCTGCGTCTCGGAACTGAACGGTACCCGGCGGGCTGATGGAGAATTTTCACGCCGCATCCATGACGCCGTGGAGCGTGCCAGCCTCGATATCCCATCTGGAAGTTCTTCAGAGGAGGACGACGAGGAGGCGGGAGGAGAAAACAGCACGGCGTGCAGCAGCAGTAGTAGTAGTAATGGCAGCAGGCGTGCTTCAACTCCGCCCACATACTCGGAGCCCAAAACCATCCCGACTGTCAGCAACCCCAACAGTGTTTACAGGGTAAGTTGAAAGTATGAGGAAGACACACACACACACATATTGTCTAAACTAATCTACTACTACATACATCTCCCCTAATTGGATGGTGGAATTATTTGTTTTCTATAAGTTAACGTTAAAGAGCCCCTATTCTACTTTTTGGAGTTTATTTTAGTGGGTTATGTAGGATTTTTGTGATATATGGTGTATGAAGTCTGCCTGCACAGGAGTTCTCCCCCTCCCACAGAAACTAAGGCTACGGCTCTGCCAGAAAACGCCTCATTTGGATTGGCTGTTGTCTTCTGTGAGGTTATTGCATCAGAGTTGCTCGTGGCTAGTCTGGCATGCCTTCTCTTCAGAGAAGAGGAAGTTTCCCAGTGAGCCTCGGTGCTCGCATAGCTACACTGCAGCTTGTGAGCTAATTAGCAGACAGTTTTGTTTTTGTTGGTTTTTTTTTTGGGGGGGGGGGGGTAGGGATGCACAGATATCAGCAGATACTTCAAGCATGTCTGTCTCACGGAGCAGCAAATGGCAGCAAATGCAGACGAACGTTGCTGTTTTTGGTGTTCAGGGTTTGTAAAAGGTTGCACAACAGGTCTCAAATGTTTTGGGTTTTTTTCTGTTGAACTGTTGTGCACCCTTTATTTTGCAGCTTCACCCCCCCCCCCCCCAAGTGATTCACAAATCAGACGCACATGTCTTGCATTTAACAATGTAATTTGTATATGGTGACAGCAGACAAAAACGGAACAAAAAATAAAAATCGGTGATTTCAAAATATCAAAGGTTGTTTCAGTACTATTGAATACCAGTCCACTTCTATGAGTAAACACTTTTTTTTTTAATTAGTTGCACCTTTTTCTCACCCTTGTTTTTTTTTGTTTTGTTTTTAAAGAAAATAATGTGAATTTAGAATGTTCTGAACTATGAGAACAGTCTGCAGTAGTGAACCCAGGGGTCATTCATTCCATTTCAGTCATTAATCAAAGTCCTTCCTTGTTGGGCATATAGACTCAGTCCAGTGTTTCCAGAGTCTCTTGAATTTTTCCACTTCCAGTCTTACTGAAAATGCCAACTTTTATATATATTATATAATGCATCAATCCAATCCTCCCTTGTTGGCACATCAGTTCTATACCATCTTTTAGTCATAGCTTTCTTGCTAGCTATCAGCATTACTTTGTACATGTATATGTCCCCCATGTTAACAAGATTTGTTTAGTTTCCCCAGCTATAAAGCTTTAAATGTAAGTGGCAAATGGATCCTCAGTACTTTCCCATACAGTGCCGCAAGTCCTGCCAGTATGGGGCCCAATGATGGGCAACCCAGAATACATGGAAATGGTCAACTTTGTTTGCCCCACATAATCTCCAACATTTTGGATCATGGTATTTTTCCTGTGCTGGTGTTACAAAGTATCTTATAATATTCTTCCATGCATATTCTCTCCATGTTAGGTAGCAGGTTGTTTTCCACAGCTGGGCATTAGTATTTTCCCATTCTTCCATAGCAATGTTAATATTTGCCTCTGTTTCCCACTTTTATTTACAGCAGGGAAAATAAGTATTGAACACGTCAACATTTTTCTCATTAAACATATTTCTGATGGCGCCATTGACCTGAGATTTTCACCAGATATCAGTAACAACCCAAGTGATCCATACATACAAAGAAATCAAGGCAACTATGTTCACAAAACGGGTTATAGTTAATATTCCCTGTGTCATTCCACTATAAGTATTGAACATGCTTGGTGAAACTCATTTAACCCCTTGCACTCTGGTCAAGTTCCCTAAAAACACCAAAAAAATAACGTACCCAAAGTAAATCAAAAGCTGTTCTTCAACCCTTTGCAGCATCTTCATGGGGTTGGTCTCATTTAAAAGAAAACGCTTTGAATTTTTTGGCAAAACAGTCATAATCTCTCTAAGTGCTCCGGCCACTGAGTAACAGTCATCTAAACATACTGAACTTGAAGAAAATAAATTTCGCCTGGGTGTTTTTTTGGGATACAAATGCTTGCAAATAACACGCAGCTTCAGATACTGGCTGGAAAATGCAACAGAAATGTAGAACCAATTGTTATCCAGCTGAGGTCAAAATTTTATAACAATACCACAAAAAATGAATATATTACACAGCTTTTTTCTTAGGTTGTTCCCAGGCGTTTTTGAACTGTGCCAAATTGTGCCAAATGGCACAGTTTGGAAAAACGTCTAACTTTTGAATGATTCAATATAGAAGCTTCATCTTGGGCTCTAATGAAAGGTGAAGGGCTGTGTGTGTGTGTGTGGGGGGGGTTGTTTATTCATTCATGAATGAATGAACAAACAAGCCCCCACACAAAGAAGCATGCCACGTAAAAAATGTGTGGCTTTTTTTTACAAGAAAAAATAACCTACAGTGCACTAAAAATTATACTAAAATATTTGTAATGTAGAAGATAACAACTCCCCACCCCCCGCTACAGAGGACTGACATCGCCCATCGCTACATGACAGAAAGCGGTGACGGTGCGCCACGGTCTCCTATGCACAGTTGGACTAAAATATCTGCAATATATCTGCAATCCGCTACAGAAGAGTAGCGGGGGGAGGGGGGCATTCACAACAGATTGGTCAAAAGTCATTTGGATTACAATTTTCAGGGATAAAGAATAATTTAGGTTATAACACTTACCTGTCCCCAACAGCAAAGTCACTGGCGAACTTCTCTTCCTCATTGTCAGACAAACATGACGCTGGTCCGCTTGTTATGGACTCATGGTTCTGGTCACGTGACCCGGTCAAACCATAATTCCATTATTGCGGTTTTGCGCTTCCATGATTGCAGTTTTGGCGAACAATTTTTCAAAACAAATAAGAACAGTAGTAAGGGGGGAAAAAAAAGACTGGCGAACGCCTGTGTCACCCAGCCTTACACAAAACAGCTTTCGAACTTCTGTGCTTCAATTGGCTGGCTGTATTTGCAGCCGTTGGTAGGCGGGTCCTTCTTGCTAGGTTTTCAGTCATTGGCTCTTCAAGGTTTCAGAAACCCAATTCAAGACTTATTAGTTTAATGAGAGGTCAATCACATCTAAACCAATCAAAGCACTCCTTTGGCTTTCTGTTCACGGCTGTGTCTGTAGTGGAAGAACGGAAATGCAGCTTTTTTTTTTTTTTTTTTTCCCAGTGCGCTCTAGGACGCCACGCCCTCGTGCGCTCTAGGACGCAGAGACATGTCCGCCCGCGGTACACCGGCGTGCAAGAGGTTAATGTTTAGTAGAAAAGTCTTTGTTGGTAATAACAGCTTCCAGAAGCCTCCTGTATGGAGAAACTAGGCACAGGCATTGCTCAGGAGTGATTTTAGTCCATTCTTCCACACAAACGGTCTTCAAATTTTGAAGGTTCTGTGGGTGTCTTCTATGTGCTCTGATCTTCAGTGCGTTCCATAGATTTTCAATTGGATTCAAATCAGGTGACTGACTGGGCCATTCTAGCAGCTTCATTTTCCTTCTGTGGAGCCAGTTGAGTTTCCTTGGCTGTGTGTTTGGGATCATTGTTTTGCTGAAATGTCCATCCTCATTTCATCTTCAGCATCTTGGCAGATAGCAACAGGTTCTTATCAAGGATGTCTCTGTACATTTGTCCGTTCATCTTTCCTTCAATTGTATGAAGTCTGTCTGTACCATGTGCTGAAATCATCCCAACACCATGATGGGATGTGCAGTGTGGTTTTCTCCTCCAAACATGCTGTGTTGTGGCATTCAAAAAGTTCAGTTTTGGTCTCATCTGACCAGACTATATTCTCCCAGTATTTTACGGGCTTTCCCAAATGTTGTGCAGCAAACTTTAAACAAACTTAAACATGGTTTTTCTTCAGCAATGGAGTCTTGCAAGGTGAGCAGGGATAAAACCCATGTCGGCTGAGTGCATTACTTATTGTTTTCTTTGAAACAATAGTACCTGCTAATCCAGGTCCTTCTGGAGCTCTCCACGAGTGGTCTTTGGCTCTTGGATAACTCTTCTGATAATTCTTTTGATTCCTTTGTCAGAAATCTTGTAAGGAACTCCTGGTCATGACCAGTTTATGGTAGTGTTCTTTCCACTTCTGAATGATGGCTCAAACGGTGTTCACTGGAACATTCAGCAGTTTAGAAATGTGCCTGTAACCAATGCCATCATGTTTGCAACAATAAGGTTGCAAAGGAGCCTATCCCAGCATCTAAGATTAAGCGGAAGAAGATGGATGGATGGAAGGTTGCAAAGGTCTCGAGAGGTCTTTGTTACACCACAAAGACCTCATGATGGTAAAGCGGTCTAATATCCAGACCCTTTTAAAGGCTATCAGACAGGACTTGACCATCCATCCATCTTCTACCGCTTTTCCGGAGGCCTGGGTCCCGGAGGCAGCAGTTCAGGCAGAGAAGCCCAGACTTCCCTTTCCTCAGCCACCTGCTCCAGCTCTTCAGTGAGGATACCAAGGCGTTCCCAGACCAGCTGGGAGACTCTCTGTAGTGAATCCTGGGTCTGCCCCAGGGTCTTAACCAGCTGAAATTAATTTGTGCTGATGGGGGATGGCTTCCTAAATTCTGATGGGTTTCAGCTGGTTTCTTTGCTTTCTGTGCCTTTGTGCACCTCTTTTTCTCCGTGTTCAATACTATTCCCTGTCATTCCACTTTATTAAATATAACTTGTTTTGTGAACACAGTTGCTTTAATTTCTTTGCATGTATGGATTACTTGGGTTGTTACTGATATCTGGTGAAAATCTCAGGTCAATGGCTCCATCGGAAATATGTTTAATGAAAGAAGAAAAAAGTTGACGTGTTCAATACTTATTTTTCCCCACTGTATATTGTATTGTAACTTTTTAACAGCTCAGAACAGTGGTTAGCACTGTGACAGCACAGTGACAAGGTTGTAAGTTTGATCCCACCACCTGACCATCAGTGACCCTTCTGTGTGGAGTTTGCATGTTCTCTCTGTGTCTGCGTGGGTTTAACCTGGGTACTCGGGTTTCCTTCCACAGGCCAAAAAACATGCAAGTAAGTTTAAAGACTTTAAAGTGGCCCTAGGTGTGACTGTGTGTGTGTGTGAAGGGATTGGCGCCACACCGTAGCTGCCTCATCCATCCACGTGGATGCCATGAATTTCCCCCTGGGATTATTGAAGTGTACAACATTAAAAAAAAATTGAATTAATTCTTCCAATCCAGTGTATAATTTTTGCAACTAATTTCCTTACTGAATCAGAGTTAGAAGATAAATTGTTTATTTCCAATTCTATCCCTTCCAAGCATCCCCTTCTTACAATTGCTCTTGTTTGTCACTTGCAAATATCTATAGAAATGGTGATTTGTTAGCTCATATTCATCCTTCACTTCTTGAAAGCTTTCTTTTTTCCCCCTTAAACTCCCAGAATATCTTGGTCCCCCACCTCCCAACCACGCATTGAATTTCTTATCTAGTCATTGTTACCTCCGCCAAGGAGGTAATGTATTCGAGGTGGTTTCCGTCCATCCGTCTGTTTGTTTGCAAGATAACGCAAAAACTGCTGGATGGCTTTTGATGAAAAGTTCACCAGAGGTAACCCTTGGGCCAAAGATAAACTCATTAAATTTTGGTGATGATCTGAGAACGCATACCTCCACCAAGGCTCTTATCTTCTCATAGAGTGTTAGCAAGAATACTCCAAAACTACTAGATGGATTTGGATGAAATTTTCACCAGAGGTGGTCCTTTGGCTAGAGAGGAACCCATAACATTTTGGTGATGAGCCAAGAATGCATACTTCCACCAAGGCTCTTATCTTCTCATAGTGTGTTAGCAAGACTCCTCCAAAACTACTGGATAGACTTTGATGCAGTTTTCACCAGAAATGACTCGTGGTCTACACACAAACCCATTAGTTTGGCGATGATCCATGAGGGATGGAAGGAACCTTGGTGGAGGTATGTGCTCTCTGAGTGCTTTTCTAGTTAGGGATAAATTCTAAGTCATATGCAATCCAACCTTTTTTTTTTTTTTCTTTTTTTTTAAATGGCAGGGTTTTTTTTTTTTTTTGTTTTTTTTTAATTTTAGGTTCAGAATTTTCCGAAAGTCCCATAACTCATTCAGAATGGTTTCCAAATTAGCCATTTCTCAGTCAGGTCACCCTTTTTGCTCAGGTCAGAGCAGCTCATCACATCCACCGACTCGGGTCGTTGCTTGTCCTCGAGCTTGGTTAGCTCTGTTGCTAGCTTAGTTTTTGCTGAGTCTTCTGTGGTAATAAACTTCAGCTTTTCAAAGTTTTTCTTTGTTCTACCTTTTCGCATACTCGCACGCCCCTTTGACTACAACTTTGTGCTATCTCTCACAAATATTTACTGTTATGCGGGGCTTTCTCAGTGAATGTTGGGGAGCACTCGTTTTATGCTGTGGCCATGTTGGAGTCAGGTCTGGAAGTCGTTGTGCATCCTTTTACGAACCCTGATGAAACACTAAAAATGGCAATGTTCATCAGCATTTGCTGCTCAATGGGATACATGCTCTGACTGATACTGGCTATCGGCGAATAAGATATCAGCGGCGCTGATATTTTTCTGGTGTGTCCCAGTTGTGGCATTGATTTTTGCTCTGAAAAAGATAACTGTAGCTTTAAATTCAGAAAACATCTGGGACTGAACAATTTGTGTTTCAGTTCATTTTTTTTTTTTAAATGGTGTACATATCAGCTGATGATAAAAAAAAAAAAAAAAAGTTGGCAATTGGTAAACTTTTTTTGACATTGGTCTATAGAAGAACGGTATCCTTGAAGCCTTTTTAGAGGAGGAAGTTTGCCATTGTTGAGCATAAGTTCTATTTTCATATTAAGTTCAGGTAGTTTTATTCTCCTTGGGGGATATGTCTTTATGCCAGTTAATCATCACTGTAAGACAAGGGAGATGTAAATAGGTGGGGAAAAATACGTGCACATATTGACAATCAAAACTATTTTCAAAGTACAGTACTGGCATCAGTTATCAGCAAAAAATCTAATATCGTGTATCACTAGTTTTTTTTTTTTTTTTTTTTTTTTCTTAATAAAGAGCTTATTTCTGTAAATTCTAGTCACCCCACTAGGATATGTAATGTCATTCTGGTCCCCCCCCCTCCCCCGTTGTGACTTAGAACCACCATTTTAACATGAGCTAGAATGAAGTCTGGGACACCTCTTGAATGTCCAGTGACCTTGACCTTTCATTTGACCTTGAAGATCTGTAAGGTCTGGAAATGGGTCACGGGTCAGCGAACAAATCTGAGAAATTAGAAAGGGGTGAACTGAGGCTCATTAGTTTTTAAAGCAATGGGTCATAAAATGGCCTGTTTTAAGTAGAGCTCCTTCCCTGTGTTTAAAATGGTACTGCTGAAGCGGCATGGAGAAATAAGCAGCAGTGCTGTGGTTTTAAGCAGGTTTTATTATATCATGTCGCCTTCACGGGATCCCCTCTCCGGTGCATAGTGGAGCAGCCCGGAGCGGGATCCCTAAGCTCTCAGAGAAGGAGAGGCGGACACGCGTGTGTCTACCAGTTGCAGGATCAGAGTGAGAGAAGAAGAGAGAGATTGCGTTACAGAGTTGCACCTTAAATACTTGATCATAACAATACATCAAAAAGACATACCCCACAGTCTAGAATGATCAAAGGGACAACAGAACAGGCAGGAGGTATTTGCATTTGTAAGCCATACATCACAATGGGCAGATTAGCTAGACCTCGCTCTAAGTGCAAGACAAAGAGGCTAACAAGCACATCTACATATTGATCTGAGTCTCTAGGTCACAGTAAGGACAGGACACATGAGTACAAAGGATGAAAGGCATCGATTAACATCACATAGGTGAGACAGAAGAAACTCGTCTACCTGTAGACATTAATACACCAAAGCACATCTAAGATGCTCAGAAAAAGCACAGTAAGGACAAGCCATATGCACACTATACCGAATGGCGCATTACATCACAACACATGCATGTTTGCATCACAAATACATGAATGGCACATTGCTTCTCAGTAATGCAGCAGAAAAACAGAGAAAAGAGGGCTGAGTGTCCTTAGTCTGTTGTGGGGTTAAAACGAACCGCCACACACGCTCCCCCCCCAGAGGACGCGGCAGGGGGTCGCGACCTCGATAATCCATCTGTGTGAGCGAGCTGTGGGAGAAGCTCGCTGCAGGCGGAGGGGGAGGGAGGGGAGGGGTAGTAAGTGCCGGCAGGAGCTGTGAAATCGTCCTGAGCCGTGCAAAAATTGCTTGCTGCTCCGTGACGTCGAGGGCTTGTCCCGTTGCACGTGCGGAGATCACAAGAAGAAAAATTAGTCTCTGACTCCTCTTGTGGCCATGAAGAAAAGCAGGAGCGGCTGTAAGAGAAAAAGTAAACAAAGCATAGGGACTGTTGGCTTTGGGTGCTGAAGCAACCCCAAAGCTCCTGGGAACAGCTGACGGCTGAAATCCCGTTGTGCCGTGGCTAAGACCATTAAAAAATCCAGTGGCGAGCTGCGTGCTTGCTTCAGGTGAACGAGCAACCCTGAAGGTTCTGTGGGCAGCGGCGGAGGACGATGGCGGTCTGTGGCGTGGCTGAGACTGTTAACAAATCCTTCCAGTATGCTGCATGCGTGCCTCAGGTGAGCGAGCAGCCCTGAAAGGCAGCGGCGAAGGAGGAAGGCAGTCTGTGGAGCCATTACTTGTCCCATGCGTGATGCGCCGTCCTTGTAACTCCCCGATGCGTGCGCGGGGGTTCAGTGCGTGGGTGGGCCGCTGGAGTGGTGAGTCAGGGTGCAGAAACTTGGCGGAGATCAGCGCAGACGGCGCCAATAAAATCCAGGTTGAGCTGTTGCTGTAGATTTGGCCATGGTGCGTTGGAGCGTTGAGAGGAAATAGACGATCTTTAGTCCCTCAGGCCCGTGCAGAGGCGTTGGAGCGGCGGGAGGGAACAGACGATCTTTTGTTCCTCAGGCTCATGCAGCTGCGTTGGAGCGGTGTGAGGAAGTAGACGATCTCCGTCCCTCGGGCTCGTGGAGGCGCGTTGGAGCGGTGCGAGGCAATAGACGATCTTTGTGCCCCGGGCTCGTGCAGCTGCGTTGGAGCGGTGAGAGGGAGGAGACGATCGTTGTCGCTCGTGCGGCCATGGTGCGTTCAGTTCCACGCGCTGCGCTCCCCGTCGGCCCTGGAGGTTGCCGTCGTGGAGAGAGGACGAGGTGCGTGCGCTCAGTGAGAGCGGCCGGTCCAGCGTGGTTGTGCAGATCTCAGGCGACGGAGCATTCATGCCCGGGTGTTGCGTTCGCTGGCCGCTCGTTTTTTTCAGCGTCGGTTCGCCAGCGTGGCCATCCAAAACAGAAGGCTGCGTTGCACAAAACGTGTGCGTCTTCAAGGGGCCACCAACGCAGCTGTGTGGTTGTCCAGCTCGGAAGGTTGCTTTCGCACAAAACGTGTGCGTGTTCGAGGGGTCACCAGTGAAGCGGCATGGAGAAATAAGCAGCAGTGCTGTGGTTTTAAGCAGGTTTTATTATATCATGTCGCCTTCACGGGATCCCCTCTCCGGTGCATAGTGGAGCAGCCCGGAGCGGGATCCCTAAGCTCTCAGAGAAGGAGAGGCGGACACGCGTGTCTACCAGTTGCAGGATCAGAGTGAGAGAAGAAGAGAGAGATTGCGTTAGAGTTGCACCTTAAATACTTGATCATAACAATACATCAAAAAGACATACCCCACAGTCTAGAATGATCAAAGGGACAACAGAACAGGCAGGAGGTATTTGCATTTGTAAGCCATACATCACAATGGGCAGATTAGCTAGACCTCGCTCTAAGTGCAAGACAAAGAGGCTAACAAGCACATCTACATATTGATCTGAGTCTCTAGGTCACAGTAAGGACAGGACGCATGAGTACAAAGGATGAAAGGCATCGATTAACATCACATAGGTGAGACAGAAGAAACTCGTCTACCTGTAGACATTAATACACCAAAGCACATCTAAGATGCTCAGAAAAAGCACAGTAAGGACAAGCCATATGCACACTATACCGAATGGCGCATTACATCACAACACATGCATGTTTGCATCACAAATACATGAATGGCACATTGCTTCTCAGTAATGCAGCAGAAAAACAGAGAAAAGAGGGCTGAGTGTCCTTAGTCTGTTGTGGGGTTAAAACGAACCGCCACACTGCAATTAAACTGAGGCATTTGACCAAATCATGTCAGACATTTCATTAACACCTCTGGGAGCTGTGTCAACATGTGGGGGGGAAAAAGTGGCATAATGGGATCTTTAACACTGACTGAAATGTTAAACACTTTAGGTGTCCCTCAGGGTTGTGTTCTGGTTCTGCTGTTGTTCAGATCATAAATTTTTAGTTTATTACATTAACACCTCTGGGAGCTGAGTTAACATGGGGGGGGGGGGAGTAGCAGAATATGGGCTCTTTAAAGCTTGTATGTACTTGTTTTATCTATTATTTTAAAGGGATGTGGTTCTGTCCCTTGACTCAGATTCCACCCCGTGGAAATTTTATGGATTCTATTGGCAGCTGGACTCATGATTATATCTCAGCTTATATGATCTGAATTTATCTTGTGTAGATATTTTAAAGCCACAAAATCCTCAAATACCTTAGGTTTGTTACTAATTTTTGTTCCTTTTCTGCTCAGTTCAGCGAGTTCTCTCCTGGTGCTCCTCAGACATGGCTGAGGGAGAAGAGGAATTTTTTTAACAGTGAAGCTTTCTCTTCTGTTCCTCCTCCTGGAGCTCCACTGCCCCAGAAGGGCTTGAAACCCCACTGGGCCATGTTCACCTTCACTGGGCCCCGTGTCGACAAGTACCACTGGGTCAGCAAATCTCGATCATAGAATGAGCCGAGCCTCCGATTGAGAAAGTGGCCGCTGCAGTCCTGGACCTGACTGCTGGACATCGTTGATGTATGTTTAAAGTATTAGCTTGTTTTGTATGTGGTTTAAAATGGCAGTGATTTAAAGTAATGCTGTTTGAGCATGTTTTTAAACTTGGAAATGTAAATGTTTTTACTTCATCTTCTGTGTTTTTTAATCTAAGATTAAACTGTGAATAAAGTAACATTGAACTGTCGGGGAAAAGAAATAAAAACGTTCGTGTCTACTCTAGTGGCGCTTCTTTCATTTCTCCTCCCCAACAGAATCAAAGGTTCCCATACCTGAAACGCCTTGCTTGCTTGCCATGTAATAACTTAACACACCCTAGGAAGAGCTAAATTGGAGCGCTTTCACTTTGGGGAACATTTGTTGGACTTGTTGAGGAAACGGTGGTGGAAGTACATCTTCAATGATTTCATTCAGAGCCCAAATGCTTTGTGCCTGCAGCATTTTCCAGAAGATTGCTGCCAGAACCAAACTGCCAAAGAATAGCTTTTCTTCTCCATCTTCTGCTCTGGCCTACATGGGTACATCCTGGTCCTATCTCTGCCTTCCTCACCTATGCTACACTAAGCTGTCAAGGCTACCAAAATTTAACTAATTATCCAAACTGATCTTTAAAAAAAATTTACAAACTACAATGAAACAAAACTACTAAATGAGTACTATCAAAGTATACTCTAAATGGTGATGGACAGGCTGACAGACGAGGTGAGGCAGGAGTTTCCATGGACCATGTTTGCAGATGACATTGTGATCTGTCAGAGTAGGGAGCAAGTGGAAAAGAACCTGGGGCCTCATGTACAGACGTGCATGGATTTCCTACTGAAAGATGACGTACGTTTAAATCAAAACGCTGTAAGCAAAAACAATTCCAGGGGCCTCAAAGGACTGTGCGGCTTTCATACTGAAAGATGGCGTTGCGGAGCGTGTAAATAACGAGGCGGATTTGACTCAGTTTATTACACATCTCACACAGAAGCATAGAATGACATCTCAGCAAAGACTCTTCTCTTAAATACTATGGCATTCCTCCAGAAGCTTCTAACACACAAGGTCACATTGCATTCACTTCCTTAATCCTTTATCATCCTTCTAGAAGTTTCTGATACACAAAAGATCACACTGCATTCATCCTTCATACCTCCCTGTTATCTCACCAGGGAACCTCTGCTCTTTGTTCTTATCTAAGATGTTACACATTATGCTTTCCCCATGTGCCGCCACACCACCGCCCCCCCCCCCCCCCGAGCATATTGGATAGAACAAAAGAATAACGGTCCGTATTGTGCCAAAATCATTAAACATCAATCTACATGCTGCTTGGGCTTCAGAATCAGAATCAGCTTTATTGGCCAAGTATGCACAACACATACAAGGAATTTGACTTTGGCTAAAAACTTGCTCTCGTTGTTCAGGTGAAGGATTTAAATAAGGATTCAATGACAACCAGAGTATGTACAGTAAATTACAGTCTGTCCACGTTTCTATAAAAGGATGCAAATATATACAGGAATATATGCAGTTATTTACTCGGACTAACCACACTTTGCAGAAATATATGAGAAAATATACAATCACACAGTATTTCAATGTGGACT
The DNA here is from genome assembly GCA_020510985.1 of Pholidichthys leucotaenia. NCBI lineage: Eukaryota > Metazoa > Chordata > Actinopteri > Cichliformes > Pholidichthyidae > Pholidichthys > Pholidichthys leucotaenia. The sequence goes on along the minus strand of CM035844.1, from coordinate 329,073,115 downwards.
CAGATTCAGTGATATAATGTGAATGAAGTAAAAAGCAGTGTGAGAGTTATGTGCAATGTAATGGATGAAAAGTCATGAGTACAGCAACAGGTAGGACTAGGTGAATGTTAGTTCATCAGAGTGATGGCTTGAGGAAAGAAACTGTTCCTGTGACGGGTGGTTTTGACCTTCAGTGATCTGTAACGACGACCAGAAGATAGAAACACACACAGTTCAGTCTTCTCCCGTATCTGCTGTAACCAGGATTCACTGCCTCCGCAGCGCCGTCATGCTGGGGGGTTGATGTTGGTGGGTGAAAACTTTTTGTCTGTCCTTGTGGGTGTTCTGGGGAAACTTTTCTCTGGGAAGCTCCCCGTGGGGGTCTTCCACGCAACAGCACTTGCTCGTCCGCAACCACAAAAGCGGATTTGAGTCTGTCTATGCCAACCTTTTCCCTCCTACCCCCCCCCCCCCCCCAAATCTAGCAAAAAATGCTTATCTCCTGTTTCCAGCACTCTGAACGGTCCATCATAGAGTGGTCGCAGCGGTGGGCGTCGTGTCTGACAAACACAAACTCCGCGTTTTTCAACGTTTTAGGTACAAAAACACGCGGAAAACTGTGGTGGGCAGGGCCCGGCAGTGTGCTTGTGTCTATGCTACGCTGCAACAGCTGCGGCGGGGAAATGCCCAGCGTGGGATTATCTGGCAGAAACTTCCTGGGCAGCCGAAGTGGTTGTGCAAAAACGAGTTCAGCTGGGGAAGCTTCCAAATCCTCTTTAGGCGCAGAACGTAACCCCAATAAAACCCACGGTAGCCTGTCTACCCAATTTGCATCCGTCAGTGAAGCCCTGAGAGCCACTTTCAATGATCTATGAAAACGTTCGCATAACCCATTAGCCTGTGGATTGTACGCGGTAGTGCGGTGAATTGAGACACCCAGGCTGCGGGCCATTGTTGACGAGAGTTCGGAAACAAATCGAGGGCCTCTGTCGGACGTAATGTCCGACGGGACTCAAACGCGCCACCCATGCTGTTAAAAATGCGTGCGCCACCTCCTCAGCTGTGGTTGTGGCCAGCGGAACCGCTTCCAGCCAGCGCGTGGTGCGGTCCACCATTGTCAGGAGGTGCGTGCACCCCTGTGATGGCGGGAGGGGGCCCACGAGGTCCACATGGACATGGTTGAACCTCTTAGCCGGAACATGAAACCGCTCCAAGGGAGCCTTCGTGTGTCTGTGTACTTTGGCTCGTTGGCACGCCACGCAGGCTGCCGCCCACTCTTTCACCTGTTTACGCAGGCTCGGCCGCACGAATTTCTCCCCTACCATTTTGACCGACTCGCACACTCCCGGGTGCACCAAAGAATGAACCAAGTCAAACATGCGGCGACGCCATGCGGCCGGGACCACGGGACGCGGGCGCCCCATGGAGACATCGCAGATTGGGGGGGCATGCCGTCTTGCAGCACCCTGCTCTCCAACCTTAACCCTGTTGGTCCAGACTGGAGCGCGCGCATGTCCGCGTCACTAACCTGCTCCGCGGCCATGGCTGTGTAATCTATCCCCACGCAGACCGGGGCAGCCACGGCGCGCGCAAGGCAGTCTGCCACTACATTCAGTTTACCCGACACATGCTGAATATCGGTAGTAAACTGAGATCGCGGCCAGCTGTCTCTGCTGCCGGCCTGACCACGGTTCTGAAACCTTGACCATCGCGAATGTTAGTGGCTTATGGTCAACAAACACGGTGAAACAGCGCTCTTCCAGCCAGAACTGGAAGTGGCGAATGGCCAAGTGGAGAGCCAGCAACTCCCTGTCGAACGCGCTGTATTTACGTTCACTGTCGCGCAAAGTCCTGCTGAAAAAGGCGAGCGGCTGCCAAGCCCCGGCTACGCGCTGCTCCACAACCGCCCCTATGGCCACATCTGACACGTCAGTGGTGAGCGCTATGCGGGCCGTTGAGTCTGGATGTGCCAGCAACGCAGCGTTTGCCAGGGCTGCTTTGACTTCTGAGAACGCCCGCTCTCGCTCCGGGGACCATTCGATCTTATCCGCGGGTTTCTGTTTTTTGAGCGTGGCGTACAGTGGTTGCATGAGCTGCGCTGCGCGGGGAAGGAAACGGTTATGAAAATTCACCATTCCCAAAAATTCCTGTAACGCCCTGACCGTTTGCGGCAGGGGAAAATCTGCTACCGCGCGCATTTTGTCAGGCAGTGGAACCGCTCCTTCGGGAGAGACGCGGTGCCCCAAAAAATCAATCCGCGTCACCCCGAACTGACATTTCGCTGGGTTGATTAACCCGTGCTCTTCCAACCTCCAGAAAACCGCCGTGAGGTGGGTTTCGTGTCCGTCTTCGGACACGCTGGCTACCAAGATATCGTCCAAGTAGACAAACACGAAAGGGAGAGCGCGCAGCACTGCATCCATCATGCGTTGGAACGCCTGTGCAGCCCCTTTAAGCCCAAATGGCATGCGCAAAAACTCGAATAAACCGAACGGAGTTATCACCGCTGTTTTGGGTATGTCCTCAGCGCGCACTGGGACTTGGTGGTAACCGTGGACCAGGTCTATTTTAGAAAAAATGCGCGCTCCTGCCAGGTGAACGGAAAAATCCTGAATGTGAGGAATTGGGTAGTGGTCGTGCGCTGTGGCGTTGTTCAACCTGCGGAAATCCCCGCAAGGTCGCCACAAACCCTCAGCTTTAGGGACCATGTGTAGCGGGGAAGCCCATGGGCTGTCTGAACGCCTGATGATGCCCAACCTCTCCAGGTTGGCGAACTCCTCGCGCGCTATGGCCAGTTTAGCTGCGTCCAAGCGCCAAGGTTTTGCAAAAACGGGCGGCCCGGTGGTGGTGATAAAATTCTCCACCCCGTGTTTAGCGATGGCTGCCGAAAATGTCGGGACAGTGAGTGCTGGGAACTGAGTGAGCAGTGTGTGGAACTTACCGCATGCAGCTGTGACGTTGGCTTGTGCTGTTGGCCGGGACGCTCAAGCTGTACAGGGGATAGAATCAAAGGACAGTGCATTAACTAGGCGCCTGTTAGCGACATCAACCAACAAACCATGTGTGCACAAAAAATCAGCCCCCAGTATATTGAAATTCAATGCTGCTATGACAAAAGTCCACTCAAATGTACGGCCGTGTAGACAGGAGTAGAGTCCTCTCACCAAAGGTCTTAATCTCCGAGCCGTTTGCTGCTGCCATCTCGAGGCCGCTAGATCCTGCCAGTCGGTCGGCATAGGACGGCATGATGAAACTCATCTGGGCGCCGGTGTCCACAAGGAAATGCCTCCCCGAGCGTGTGTCCCATCAAGTAGAGCAGCTTGTTCTCCTCCCCGAGGGTCGCAGCTGCTACCGACCCCCGGTCTTGGCGTTTTCCCGAGCGCTTGAACTGGCACGGTGGTATACATTTGCGTGCCCTCTCTGCGAAGTGGCGGTGGTAGAAACAAAGGGTGTCTCCCCCGCGTTCTTTGGCCCCTGCTGCTGCTGTCGTCGGTGGCTCCTCGCCTCCTCCGGCCGTTGCACCGAGCTCCGTTGCTGCCGCCATGGTCGTGAACTCTGCTGGCGATGATCCGGTTTGCTTCTCGGGCCAGCGCACGATAGTCCCGCTTGGCCAGCAACGGCGAATTGGCCAGGGTCGCACTCGTCGCTGACGGAAGGTTCCGGAGGAAGAGGTGGGTAAAAATGAAATGGTCGTCGTCCGTGCCCTTTAATCTCAGCATCTTCTCCATCAGGTCAATGGCCGACCCATCTCCTAACCCAGTCCGCGTCAGGAGTCTCTCTGCTCTCTCACCATCCGAGAGTGTGTAGTGCTGGATGAGTGCAGCCTTCAGCGCGCCGTACTTGTCGTTGGTTGGTGGCTGATTGAGCAGGCTCTCCACATGCTGAGCCGTGTGGGCGTCGAGCGTTGCGACCACATAGTGGAACTTCGTGTCATCCGCCGATATCCCCCGGAGGGCGAACTGCGCCTCAACTAGGTGGAACCAGGAGCGTGGATTGTGCTGCCAAAAATCCGGTAGCTTGATTGCAACAGCATATGCTTGGCTGGGGGCTCCCAACAAGGCTGGCTCCGGGGATCTTTCATTGTGTTCCATGATTCGTCTTGGGTCACCAGTGTGGAGCGTGTAAATAACGAGGCGGATTTGACTCAGTTTATTACACATCTCACACAGAAGCATAGTCAGAAAGAATGACATCTCAGCAAAGACTCTTCTCTTACATACTATGGCATTCCTCCAGAAGCTTCTAACACACAAAATGTCACATTGCATTCACTTCCTTAATCCTTTACCATCCTTCTAGAAGTTTCTGATACACAAAAGATCACACTGCATTCATCCTTCACACCTCCCTGTTATCTCACCAGGGAACCTCTGCTCTTTGTTCTTATCTAAGGTGTTACACATTATGCTTTCCCCATGTGCCGCCACAGCGTACTAAAAAAAAAAAAAAAAAAAAAAATGCGTGCACACACAAATTTTCAATTTATAAAACTGGGTGCATGCCTGATTCTCTGCTCCTTTTCTTTATACAGTGCTTCCAGAAAGTATTCACAGGACTTTGTCCACATTTTGTTACAGCTTTATTCTAAAAGGGATTAATTCAATTTTTTTCCTCAACTCTACACACAACACCCCATAATGACGATATGAAAGAAGTTTGAGATTTTTGCAAATTTATTAAAAATAAATCACTTGTACATAAGTATTCAGCCTTTGCCATGAAGCTCAAAACTGAGCTCAGGTGCATCCGGTTTCCACTGATCATCCTTGAGATGTTTCTACAGCTTAATTGGAGTCCAGCTGTGGTAAATTCAGTTGATTGGACGTGATTTAGAAAGGCACACACCTGTCTAAAGGTCCCACAGTTGACAGTGCATGTCAGAGCACAAACCAAGCGAGCCCATTCTCAGCAAAAAAACGTTCTATTGCACGTTTTGTCAGAAAACGTACAGAGGCGCGTAAAAATGACTTTGGAAGTGCAGTGGGTACGTGGCATTTACAGCTTTAAGAAAGGTGTGTGACGGCATTTTTTCCCCCCTTTGTGCGTGAGCATGGAGCAACCCTAACCTCACAGGAACCTTTAATTAGTGGAGTGGGGGGAAAAAAAACAAGGTCAGTGACAGACGAGAGTCGGAGTCGAACTCGTGTGTTTTTGCTGAAACTGCTTGTATAAGTGTCTGCCATCCCCCTCCCACCAACTGAATGAGCGTTGGGCCATCCCCCTCCCACCAACTGAATGAGCGTTGGAAAACCAAAGTAAAAGATGCGTTGCTCTGCGCATGCGCAGTGAGGACTGTACAGTGAGTGAACTCGTGAAAACGTAGCGAGGTGTCATGTATGGAAATGATGGTCTGAGTCAGTGCAACGAAGAAGGCAGTCCCTCATAAATGGAGGCTTGGAGACGACTTGCAATTAGCAATTTTTCATTTTATTCCAAAAAACTTCACAGATAACTTCAGCGTACGTACCAAAACTTCACACCGACACGACACAGTTCTCCCAATAACCAACACCTGTAATATTGTGTGAGACAATTAGGGCTAATTAGCCCCTACCATAACCCCAGGTAAAACAAAACATTTTCCATTTTTCACACATGCCCAATAGCATCTAAAAGTCCATAACTTCCCACCTATTTACAAAATACATATAAATAACACGAAATAAATAAGACACCATAAATAATTCAATAAATAATTTAACCCCTATTTACAAAATCTAAATCACCCCTAAACTTACCATCACATGCTCCCTTCCTGCTGGTATTGTAGTGGATGCGTTCGAGTGATGAGCTGAGTTTTATTTCTCAGGTTCAGCTTTATTGACAGAACACATCCTCTAGCATTCTCAAAGCAGGAAGAAGAGAAAGAATCATCTCACATCACCCTTTTATACGTTTCCAGCATCAGAACTCAAGTCACATGGTGCTTCAGTAAACATACAGTCACAAAGCATCTCTTTGAAACTTCACCATTGTCTCTCATTCATTGATGAACAGGAAATCCCTCCGGGGCATCTTCTTTGGGACAAAAAGGCAAATCTCACACCTCCTCGTTATCTTCTGCAGATTCGAGTCTTTTGTCCTTCCAGAGGTGAAGCCCCCCAATACACATGCAGTCATACCTCTGTGGAAATGTGAGCCCAACATACAGTATGTGTCACCACAGTATCCTTTAAAAAGCATTCAACCCCTAAAGAGTCTTTTACCCGGACACCATCAGGGAGCATGCTGGCAAAGGTATGTGGACAATGATCACCACTTGTTTTACCCAAATAATTAAACATAACAATCTCACCAAAAAAGGCATTCCACATAGTCAGAAGCAGATCCTAAAATAATGTGTAAACTTAACAATAATTAACATTTACAAATATTACCCAAACAATATAACTACTAACTAACTAACTAACCTGCACTTATATAGCATAATCACATATACAGTGAACCATAACAGTGGTGACACTCCGTCGTCACAGTCAGTTATGCCATGCAGTGAAGTGACTCTCTATTGAAGAAAACAGAACTATATACACTCTGGCCGTAGCCCGCCTGACGTCACACCCAGGATGGGTACAGCAAGACACACACTACACATCATTTCCCTCCCCCTTACAAAAGTGTAAAACACATACACACAACTCAAACCCACCCCAATTTAGGACCTGAATCATACACTAAGGGAAATGGCAGGGAAACGGTGAACTAGAATAGCCTAATACATTCACCCAAAACAACTAAAATCAGCGTTGTTTTTTTCCCCCCATACTAAATACACAATCCCCAAATAACACACATTCATTCACATGCACCATCTGAACATATTTACAGTAACGTCATTTATGTTACTCCAATGTCCATGGGCAGCCAAAGGTAAAACCGGCTTGGAGGCCAAGGGAAGCCCCATGGCATACGCACCCCTGGCAGCCATCTGCCTCCGGGATCGAAACTGACCTCCCCGGCGAGAATGTCCCTTCTCCTCACCCTCGACCACTTCTCTCGTCTGGACCCACAGTGCTGCTGCCCGGTACGCCATCCCTCCATGCCTGACGGTCCACTTCCAACTGCCTTCAGAACCGCTGCTGCCGCTGTAGCCCCAAGCACTCCAGCCCCCTGGGGCTGAACTCCAGGGAAAACTAACGTTCGCTCGTCAGTGTCACTCCTCAACTCGGGCACATCGCCATAAGGCCCAGCACCCTCATCCAAGGTGCTTTGAGCCCCAGCACTGAGGTCCTGCCCAACCTCTGTGGCACCCGGCTCCTCCTCTCTGTCATCCGAGGTGCTCTGCTGTGCCGTCTCTGTGTCTGGCTGTCGCTGCTGCTTCCCGGGACTTTCAGCATCACCCTCGTCAGTGTCACTCGTTGACCCAGGCGCCTCGTTGCTGTGCCCAGCACCATCGTCCAAGGTACTCCGCTGCGCTACCTTTGCGCCCGGCTGTCGCTGCTCCGACTCCTGCGTGCTGAGCTCCTCGGCTGGCTTGCCATCTTCAGTGACCGGGGGCTCCCCCACTCATGGCCCGGTCCTACCCTAAAGTCTAGCTGGTAGCTTGTAGCTTTGTTTTGGCGCATACCTAGCTTCGTGGCTAACTTCCCCATAGACACTGGCCATTTGCCGCATCCATGTCTGCGTGCAATGGACTTGAGTCGTCGTCCAGGCTGAGTTTGCCGCTGGGTTGTTGCTCCACGGTGTCTATCTCAGTGCCCTCCCAAGAAGGTGCGGGGTCGGCGGGCTCAGCAACCGGGGCCACCGTTTGCACCAGCAGAGCTGACTGTGGGGAACACGGGCAGAGGCCCGCCAGCCGCAATTCTACCAGGGCCTTCATTTCCAGCCGGGTCGCCACCTCCATTGTAGTTGTCTCCAATAGGTGGTGCAGCACCCTCAACAGCGCCAACCGTAGCCGGTCCACAAAGCCTGCTACTGTCTGGACGTTCGGCCCCACACGCAACATGTCCCGTATCAACGGATCCAAGGCATACTCCTCCAACTGAGACTGTATCAGCCTATCCTCCATGTGCCCAAACTCGCACGTGCTAGCCAAATAGCAAAGGGAGTCCATGTACTGTATGAGTGATTCGTTCTCTCGCTGTCGGGACTGGTAAAACACGGACCTCTGGGTCATCATGTCCCATGGAACAGCGAAGTGTACAGTCAGCAATGTTACACAGTCGTCATTTGTATCCGCTTGTCCCAGAAGGCTGAATACCCACTGCCCCTTGGGGCCCAGGCCATCAGGGGCTTGTATGACGCTCTGGGCGGACTGCCTCCCCGCTCCCCCCACAAACACACACACGTTTTTTTAAACATGTCTTTTTACTTTTTCCTCTCTTAAATGTCCAAATGTTCAATTTTCAAAACAATTAGTGGGGTTTTTCTTGTAACTTTTTTCCTGCCAAGTTTATTACTTTTTTTAACTTTTGCCATGTTTCACCTTTTTTTCCTGATATTTTCATGATTTTCTTGTACATTTGCACCTATCCTCTCACTGATAGGTGCATCTCAATAAATTAGAATGTCATCAAAAAGTTGATATTTCAGTAATTCATTTAAAAAAAATAAAACTAGATTCATTACAGAGTGATATACGTATTTCTTTTAATTTTGATGCATGCTCTCCCCGTGTCTGTGTGGGTTTACTCCGGGATTTCTTCGGTTTCTTCCCACATGCCAAAAACATGCAGGTTAGGTTAATTGGCATCAAACTGGGGATTCTAAATTGTCCTTAGGTATGACTGTGAGAGTGAATGGTTGTCTGTCTCTCCGTGTTGGCCCTGCAATGGACTGGCGATCTGTCCAGGGTGTACCCTGCCTCTTGCCCAAAGATGCTGGGATAGGCTCCAGCCCCCCTGTGACCCGAAAAGGATTAAGCGGAAGAAGATGGATGGATGGATGGGTTATGGCTTACAGCTAATGAAAACCCCAAATTCAATATCTCAAAAAAAAAAAAAAAATATGTGGAGAAAGGAAGCAGGCGAGGCAACAAGATGAATGACACATGAACTTTATTCCTTCTCCAACATACAGTAAAAAGAGCTCCTGGGTCTTTGTGCATTCCTCTTTTATGCCTTTAATTCCATGCATTGAGACCCGGAACTTCCCACCATAATACATTGTTTGGAACAAAGACCTGTGTGGCATATTAACAGAACATAATGCCGGCACCGCTGCTCACACCCTTCTCTCTTCCAGTGGCTCTGGCAGTTCCTCCTCTCACTGGGGGTGCATAGTCCATACTGTCCCGTCTGAGCCGCCCCGGTGGCACTTCCTCCTCCGGTCCATTATTCCCCCTTATCCCAGCTGCCTTCTCTGGGTGGAGAATCCCCCAACCTGTGCCACCACAAATAGAATATTACATAAAATTAATTTTAAACAATTGATTTATTTATTTATTTTTTTTTTTTTATTCAAAGTCAGCACAGTCATCTAGCGGGAAATTTTAGAGCACTTCATGCTTCCCTCTACTGACAAACTTTATGGAGATGCTGGTTTCATTTTCCAGCAGGACTTGGCACCTACCCACACTGCCAAAAGTATCAAAACCTGGTTTAATGACCATGGTATTAAACCCTCCTGACCTAAATCCCATAGAGAATCTATGGAGTATTGTCAAGAGGAAGACGTAAGATTCCAGACCCAACAATGTAGATGAGTTGAAGGCTGCTATCAAAGCAACCTGGGCCTCCATAACACCTCAGCAGTACCACAGGCTGATCACCTCCATGATATGTCGCATTGATGCTGTAATTCATGCAAAAGGAGCCCCGACCAAGTACTGAGTGTGTACATGGCCATACTTTACACTCAGCCAATATTTCTATTAAAAATCCTGACATATATTTTTAACAAATCTCATTCCATGTGCCTTTTTTAAATTAATTTGAAAACCCCGCCTCTCAAATGGTCTCTGCACAGCCCTGAAATTAATTCATGTGGACAGTAAACTGAAGCCGTCTACAACACATTGGAAAAAATTTATGTTACATAACAAAAACTGAGATAACCAAAGGCCCTTTTCCACTAGCCCCACTTGGCCCAACACGTTATGCCTCGGCCCGTGTTTGAGCATTTTCCATTAGCCCCAGCACCGGTTAACAGGCGCTATTTTTGTGCCTGTTCGAGGCCAGGGTACAGCTGTGCTGAGTCGAGCCGAGATGTGATGTCAACAGACTGCGAGCCACTGATTGGTAAGGGCGTAACGTCACGAAAGCGCCTGTCGTCTGTGTAATCTACACGACCGCCATTTGCAATATTTCACGGACTAACTCGGTCACCGAGTAAATACGATATTAATACAGACAGCGTTTGTGGAAATCTACACCGTGGTCCAACGAAGAGGTGCGGGGTTTTCTCTGCTTGGTGGCAGATCCACGACCCGCACCGATACAGATGCAGCCCAGCATAGAACCAGACTACGGACAAGCTGAAAAGGAACGTGAGAGAACCACCGATGGTGAGTGATTTGTAATATTGTGCATCTGTTCGCTTATTTATCCTGTTGGTGGTAAGCTCACTTTTTTTGAACTATACAGCGCCGTCCTGTGCTGGCTAACGAGTGTTAGCTAGTAGCTAGCTAGTAGCCAACTGCTGATTCGTGCTTGTTTTGTCCTAAGTATTCGCTTGTGAGAGCAAAACGATGAAATATGTTAATCCTGGTTAAAGTCCTGGTTTGTGTACGTATTGCACTTTGGTGCTGCGCATTAAATTGTGTGCAATTTAATGCTAGAATGTGTTTCCATATGCCAGAGGTTTGCTTCCCTCAGTGTTTATATTGTGGATGCAGGTCAAGTGGACCACAGGAGCTGAAATTTCAACATACCGTATTAAAAGTGCTTTTTCAAACCAGTGATTTATAAAGTCATTCATATAATTTTCTAAAGCGTCAGAATAGACCCACACACCTATTCTGTGGATTTTCCGTAAAAGGTGTTGGGACAGTGTTGTTGTGCTGTTCCACCATAAATCCCTGGATTGAAAATGTACTTGTACATGTACAGAGTGGATCCTGGGGTTCTCACTGGTCAGAGAAACAAAGCATTTTTGTCACATCCCATCACTGACTTTCACAAGTCTATTTCCCTAATACAGGTACATCTCCAAAAATTAGAATGTCATGAAAAAAAACTGGCAATCCAAAAGAAACTGAGACAAGAAAAACTAACCACATTAGAGTCAGAACTTAAGAACCTAGAAAGAGCACAAAGACAACACTCATTCTAATGACTCGCTCAAAACTAAGGAAATTAAAAAACAAATAAATGAGATCTACACAATAGAAATCCAGAAGAAACTTACATTTCTGAAACAAAAATACTATGAATCAGGCAGCAAATCGGCAAAATTACTAGCCTATAAATTGAGGAAACAACAAACAGAAAGAGCAATCTACAAAATCAGAGACCCAGTATCAAAGGAAATAAAATTCAGAATTCAGGCTATTCTTAAAAGCTTCGAGAATTACTATAAGAACTTGTACTCCCTCAAAAAACATAAAAACTCATCCGAAGCATTCCTAAACACATTAAACCTTCCCCAACTTACTGAGTCTCAAAATAAAACACTACTGTCAGAAATACAACCTAAAGAATTAGAAAAAGCAATTATGAAACTTAAAGCTAACAAATCCCCAGGAGCAGATGGCTATACAGCAGAGTGGTACAAAACCTTTAAACATCTCCTCTCCTCCTGAAAACATTTAACTATGTCCTCCACACAGGGGAATTCCCCCCCCCCCCTCCTGGAGAAAAGGGGTCATTGCAGTCATACCTAAACCTGAAAAGGATAAACTAGAATGCTCCAACTACAGACCAGTCAGTGTATTAAATCAGGACTATAAGCTTTTTACCACTATCCTTGCCAAAAGGTTAGAAAATATACTGACAGACTTAATTCATTTAGACCAAACAGGTTTTATAAGACAAAGACAGACACAAGACAACATTAGACGCACTTTACACATAATTCATCATATAAAAAAATATAACTTAAATGCAGTCATATTGGGATTAGATGCTGAAAAAGCATTCGATTCGGTTGACTGGTCTTTCCTGTATAGAATCTTATCCAGTTTCAATTTTCATAACTTCATTAGAACTATCCAGGCATTATATAAAAAACCAACAGCTAAAATAAGGATTAACGGTAATTTATCATCATCTTTTGAGCTGGAAAGAGGATGTCGTCAGGGCTGCCCCCTGTCTCCACTGCTCTTTGCAATCTTCATAGAACCTCTGAGCCAATGGATAAGACAGAATCAAAAAATTCAAGGTATTACACTTGGTCAGAAGGAACATAAAATAGCACTCTTTGCTGATGACATTTTAATATACCTGGGGCAGCCGCACACCTCTTTTCCAGAATTAATCTCAGTTATTTCAGAGTACGGAGATTTATCGGGGTACGAACTAAACATGCATAAAACCCAAGTTTTAACATTCAACTATGACCCAAATCAATATTTACTAAGCAAACTCAAAACTAACTGGGAGATGGAATCTATGAAATATCTGGGAGTCAATATCCCGAAACAACTCAACAAAATTATAACACTAAACTATGATCCACTGGTGGCAAAAATAACATCTGATCTAGCAAGATGGAATATGATACCATTCTTGGGTACTGCACAAAGAATTGAAGCAGTCAAAATGAATATACTTCCATGTCTTCTATACCTTTTCCAAACAATACCGGTAGAACCTCCCAAAAAAACATGGCAGGAACTGGACAGAAGGATCTCAAGATTCATATGGCAGGGCAAGAGACCTAGAATCAGATATAGAACCCTACAGCTAAACAAAGACAAAGGTGGGCTTGCGCTGCCAAATATCAGGGACTATTTTAAAGCCGCACAAATTAAAACTTTAGTAGAGATATGTAACCCAGTCTACACTGCACAATGGAAGGAGATGGAATGCCAAATAACAAGTGACATCCCCCTACAGGTGATAATAGGGAACAATGCCTTACCTAAACTTTTGAATAACACTAACCCGTGGATAGAGACCCCGCTAAAAATTTGGTTTAAGATAGTCAGAGAGAATCAAACTAAAGAGCCCTATCGATTTCTGCAATGGATTGCCTATGATCAAGACTTTACTCCTAATAAAACAGACACTAGATTTAAAAAGTGGAAAGAGAACGGACTGATAAAATATTATGATTTTTTAAAGGGCAAATTTTAAGAAGTTTTGAAGACTTGAAAAAACAAGGTCTAATAAACCAAGACCTTTACAGGTTCTTTCAGCTTAGACACCACATAAACAATATACTTAAAAAGGAGGATTTGGAAAGGGCCCAGTCAGGTGTTCTGAAGGTCTTCTTAATGGCATATAAAGGGATCCCAGGGATCAGATACATTTCTAAAATATACCAAGGTCTTCAAGACTTAAAAGGAGACAACACATCATATATAAATAGAGATGGGGAAAAAGAGGGGAATTTCACTTTACAACTGGAAATATGGGAAAAGCTAAATAAACAGCAATGGAAATGTACCTCATCCCTGCAGTGGAGAGAATTTGGATGGAAAAATTTGGTAAGATTTTTCAGAACACCTGCACAAAACAAATTTACTCATAAGGGGTTGAATTGTTGGCGCTTGTGTGGTGAAGAGACTGCAAATCATTTTCATGAGTTTTGGTCATGCCCAGTTATCCATCAATATTGGACCAATGTACAGACAATATTGGGGAAAATATTCAAAATAACAGTTCCCTTTTCTTTTGTAACTTTGTATTTGGGTTAACTACCAGATTCACTGGAAAGACGAGGAGAAAAATACTTATTCACTGTTTTAATATTGGTAAGTAGAAAAGCTCTAACTAAAAAATTGATGTTGAAGGACTGTCCTACACCTGAAGATTGGATTAACGTGATTCAAGACATTTACTCGATGGAAAAGTTGACATTCGCACTGAGACAGGACATGGATGGGTTCTTGAACTTTTGGCAACCCTGGATCGCATATGCGTCTTCCATTAGATCTAATCTTTGACAAATACCATTTCAATGATGGTCCCGCTCTTTGTTCCAAAGCTACTCAGATGCTCTTTTATTTTTATTTTTATTTTTTGTTTGTTCGTTTTTTGCTCCTTTGTTTGTTTGTTTGTTTTTTGTTTTCTTTTTCTGTTCTCTTTAATTTCACTTTTTCTTTCACTTAAAAAAAGGGGGTTTTGTAATAATTATTCTTCCAATGTTGTCAAATAACAAAAAATAAGGGAACATGTGATGAAAATGTAAACAATGCAATGCTGTAATGACATGTATACCCTTTACAAAAACTTAAAAAAAAAAGAAAGAAAGTGAAATCCATATATTATATAGATTTGTTACACAGACAGTGATATATTTCAAGTGTTTATTTATTTTAATTTGGATGATTATGGCTTACAGCCCCTGAAAACCCCAAATTCAATTTGGCAAAAAATTAGAATATTACATAAAATTAACTTTAAAAAATAGTTTTTAAATATAAATGTTGGCCGCTGAGGTCTTGGTTAATATGGGCTGTAGCCATAATCATCAAAATTAAAATAAACACTTGCAATATATCACTGTCCGTGTAATGAATCTATATATGGGTTTCACTTTCTGAAATGAGTGACAAAAATATTGAACTTTTTCATGATATTCTAATTTTTGAGATGTGCCTATATATGTGTTGAACTTGCTTGAACTAACCACCATCCATTTCTGTCGTTCGTCTAGGCAAGAGGAAAGGGAAAGCAGCCGCCCCACAACGGACCTCGTCACTGTGGAAAGTACTGAAATTCTTTGCTTTCATAGGTAAAGTGTCAAAACCAAAGTAGCACAATTTCCACTTAATATAAAAGGGACTGAACTGAGATTTATTTGATTGTGTGAATATTAATTACAGAATAATTGAAAATGACTGGCACATCAACTGTAAAATAAACCGCTTGTTAATGTATTTATTTTTTTGTCAGATCACTTGTGTGATCCTTTGAGAGTTATGTTCATAACTGTATCTTTTGTGGAATGGGAGTTGTTCAGTCATCAATATAATTTAGTTTATATGTGTAGTTTATAGTCTATCATCAATAAACTCATCCAGTAACAGGACACATTACAAATATTTGAGACCCATTGTAGTGCATCCTTTTATATTTTAGCAATACAAGTACAAAACACCGCCCACACTTGAAGCCAGGGCAAGAAGAGACACTTTTGCAGACAAGACAAACTTTTATTGATAAAAACTCCATATTTTGACTGAGCGACTCCATACTCGGTGATGCACACCTTCAGTTAAAGTTCTAGATTCAAAGTACTTTATTGTCACATTCAAATTGTAATTGCTCCTGTTTTGTTTTTCTTTTGAATTCTTGGATGGAATATGGTGGGCAATATACGCTGCAGCTTCAGCCATCACCCATTTCAGATAACCTATGTTGAACTGTATAATCAGAGGAGTTATTGTTTAATTTGACCTTGTTAGATTTTTTTTCCCCTTTGTTATATTATTCTATTTTCTTTTAATCTTTACTTTTAATCTATCCAAAATAAAGATTCATTCACATTCCACCACTGGCTTTTAGCAACAAGTGTATTTCCCAAATATGTTTTAAACTTTCTTTAACCACCACCCATTTCTGTCTTTTGTCCAGGCAAGACGGAAACTATCCACCCAAACCGGACCTTGCCTCACTATTTACAGAGATGCAGGCTGAAGATCTGCTGAACCAGGACCAGTACGAGGGGCTGATCCAGTTGTTTCTCAGTGAGGCAGCGTGGCTGGCGTGTGTGACCCATTCCAGTTTCTTTTTTTTTTTTTTAGTTTGAATTTTGCACATTCTGAATAACCTGGAATTTGCTGCTGATTGTAATAAACAATTTAG
Organism: Pholidichthys leucotaenia; assembly: GCA_020510985.1. Classification (NCBI taxonomy): domain Eukaryota; kingdom Metazoa; phylum Chordata; class Actinopteri; order Cichliformes; family Pholidichthyidae; genus Pholidichthys; species Pholidichthys leucotaenia. The sequence goes on along the minus strand of CM035844.1, from coordinate 329,057,285 downwards.
TGACTTATGTGTTTGCATCATTATTTTCTATTTTGTCTGTTAAGACACCGGTGGGAAAAGCGTCAACAGTACAAAGCATTTATTGGTGACCTTGAAAATAATGGCTCATTTTTAAGAAAAACGTAACCAAAACAATTATTTTATTAACTGAAGACTGTATTGTTGGATGTGCCACCGCAGAAGACCCTGCATACTTTAGTGACAGTACCAGTATATGGAGGAATTCTGGGTCATATTAGCATCTGCTCTTCATCATAATGGGTTTGGGCGGGGGTGTCCAATCATGTGCCATGGAGGGCCAAGACTCTGCAGGCTTTACCTCCAAACAGTGTCTTCAACAGCAGATTCCACTGCACTTCTTCCACTGACTGCTGATCAGTGAGAATACCTGCTGAAGAGACTGGGTAGAAGAGAGAACCTGCAGGGTCTTGGCCCTCCATGACACATGATTGGAAACCACTGGATTAGGGTTTAATGGGATTTAACATTTTAACACAAACTGCTTTATGGTTCATAAATCTGTTGACAGACTTACACCAAACCAAGTGATTTCTCAAACTGCTGGATTGTTCTTAGACAGCTTTTCCAATCTGTTAGTATTAAATTTGTGCCACATGGTGGTAACCTTTGCATATAAAAAAGACACATCTGCAAAAACTTAAGAGGTTTATTGTCAGTGCAATTCCCAGTGCAATACTACATGAATGCATGTATAGTACATTGTTGATGCAGAGAATATATATGTCTACAGTACATGTATCTAGTAAATCAAGTATTTTCCATGTAACCTTGTGACTGCATTATTTTAATTGATTTTAATCCTAGATCAAGTTTGTTTTGGCCTAAAATGCATCATAATTGTCAAATATATCTTATTATACCTAACTCAGTACTGTTTACTTTTTGAATATATATTTTGTGGCTAATATAGTTATTAACCTGGCGATCAAGTTGTGTCAGCTGATCATTTTTTGCTATGACACCACCTCAGACTCAGTGCTGCTGGAGCAGGTACGTCCCATGATGCCTCAACAGTCTCTCCATGATTTTCACGCAGATCAGAGCAATTTGTGGCACAGGAAATAAACGTTTCTACAAACATTCTTAAGCTCTACAACCACTGATCGTTGGTGAAGCTGGGGTGACATCAGTGACAGGCTGTATTGACATCAGTGACAGACTGTGTTGAACGCCCAGACCGACCGTTTGAAGCGGTGATTTTCCCACAACAGAGCCATCTGAAACACACACAGCATACATATTTTAGTACCTAACAGCGATAACTTGCAGACATTACAGTGTAGCACGACGTACTTAAAGCAAACTAGCATTAGCAACCAATAGCTTACCGTCATATATGATCGACTTTGTATCCTCACGCCTTCGGCTCTCCCAGAAGCTGCAGTACTATTCCAGAGTGTTTCGTCTTGCTGCCTGTACCCTTGTCTGGCGGTCCTTTTTGGCATTTATGGTGACAAAAAGCCACAGACTGAGGAGTCGCCTTGTACAGCCGCCATGTTATGTTTGCTTGGGTCGCGCGCTTCACGTCACGAGAGTGTGGCGCTGCCTTGCTGTTCAAGAAATCCCACCCACCGCAGGCGTATCAGCAGTAATGTGGAAACGCAATCGAGGCCGAAACGAGTCGTTGTGAGTCGTGTCGTGTTAGCCAATCGGGGCCAAGTGGGCCTAGTGGAAAAGAGCCTCAGATGTTGCCGTTTTAGGGCTCAGTGTTTTAAAGTTCAAACCGCTGCATGATTTAAGGAAAAAAACTACTTTTAACATTTTTTTTCTTCCGTTGCTGCACTTTGAATGGACCATACTGGAGCGTGATCAGTGGAGTCTGCCAGCCGCAGCCAGAGGGTGCCGGCATCCCGCATGTAGAGGGTGCCCATTTGCCAAAAATACACGCTCAACACCAGTGTTGGGCAAGTTACTAAAAATAGTAACTAGTTACAGTTACTAGTTACTTCTTTTCAAAAGTAACTGAGTTACTTTTGAGCTACTGCATGATTAAAGTAACTAGTTACTTGGAAAAGTAACTTTCACGTTACTTTTAAATGCATACTTAAATCATCTTGCACAAACAGCAAAATCAAGGGGCCCTTGTTCTCATCAGAAAAAAGAAGAAAAACAAAACTGATGAGAAAAAACTCATCTTACAGAGGAAAAAAAATGTCTCAGATTTACACAAATTATTGTAATCAGTAGAAAGTCAGAAATTTACTAGAAATAAAGCTGTAAATTCACAGAGAAAATTTTGGACCCCCTGGTGGGCCGTTTTTGGTCCATGAGCCATATGTTTGACATCCCTGGACCAACCCATTAAAAATGCATATTTAGAGGATTTACTTCCATGAAATAGTTGCATATCACAAAATGAATGAGATAAAATAAAATAGAAAGCACAGATAAATTTCACCGCTTACTGGAACAAATCACACTTTTTCTCTGTGTATTAGAAAGCTTTAAATGCTTTTAATGCGGACATTAAATGCGAGCTTCTTGCTCACAAAATACTCATGTTTAACCAAAGAGGTAGGAGGTGGTAGGGGCTATTCACCGTTCGGACAACAGCTGACCAGGGCTCGATATGAGAAGTCGCCATGGCATTTCTTCACCGGGTTGTGATGTGAACTGGGGCAGGACAGGAAATGGACACGCGGAGGAGACAGTGTGACGGCTGCATCAGTTATGGTAGGGTCAGTTTATATTTATTTGCTTGCCTTTGCCTTTGGCATGACAACCTCCAGTGGCTTTAGGCCAGTGGTGGCACTAGGGATGGCAGTCCCGCCAATAGCCACCGAAACTGTGTATTCATCCCCAGTTGGCAGCTGATGAGGAGGGTGTCTAGCAACTGCAAGTTGTATGATCATCTATTTGTGCTAAAAATATCTATCTATATTAATAAAACGAATAACGCGAGTAATGCATCTGATCAAATTTCAGTAACTGTAACGCATTACTGAATTTTTAAACAGTAATTTCGTTACACAGCGCATTACTGTAAAAGTAGTGGCGTTACAGCAACACGTTACTTTGTAACGCGTTACTCCTAACACTGCTCAGCACACATAATTATGAATCTTTTATTATTAATTTTATTCTTTTGATTCTCATGGCACCCTGGGTGCCCGCCCACCGTGCCCATATCTGTGTCCGCCTCTGCAGGCTGTGGACCAGGACTGCTCGCATCCGCTGCTCTCCGTGTCTGCCCAGGTTTGCAGCCTCCGTGTAACTGGCAAACCACTCAAACCAACGGAGCCATGACATGGGTGGCTCACCTGGGGCGTCAAGGAATGGCGGCCTCAGACATGCTTTCATTTTGGGGTCATTAGGGTTTATCCTCGTTGCCGTTTGCTATGTCTGAAAAGAGGAGAGCGGATGCAGGAGTTGAACCGAACACAAACTTTATTACAGAGTGCAGGGATAAGTACATGTGAACAGTGTGGCTAATAAATATGCTAATACTGAGCTGTGCAGGCTGTTTGTTATGGAGGCGGAGCGCCAAAGACAACGGCTCCCGCCAACGGTGCCCCTATGTAGGACACGACGTGACGGCGTCACCCGTGCATCTGTCGTCACGTCTGCTCGGTCTGTTGTAAGCTGCAGCTTCACAACAGGTTCATCCGTGGCGTCAGAGTGCTAACCTCTTATCAGTTTCAGGCCTGGTCCACTTTCAAGCCGGCCTCTCTCAACTGAACTGTGAGACGAGGGCGTGGCTTCACAACAAAAAAGCTGAACGTCTGAACGCGATACACGTGAGAAGTTTCAGTAAATCCTGATATAACTGCCTTCATAACTGCTGTAAATTCTTTGTTAGATTTACAACAACAAAGCTGCAAATTTCTGAAACAACCTCTCATATTTATGGGGGGAAAAAACGAGTAAAAAGCGCTCCTGCCATTTAAGAGTAACTGTAACTCGGATGTTTCATCCCCATTTTTCGGCTACAACACGTTCTGCAGCTTCTCTTTTTGGTAAAAATGAATCCACGGCTCAACATTTTCAATACGCAGGAAACAGGAAGAATGTGAGCTTTGGCTAAAGGCGAGAATCGACCAATAGCACTCCCCCTTTCTAATTCTCATCCAATCACGTATGGGCTTCTTTGTGACGTCTTGTATGACGATTGCGCACATCCGGTCGTATATATTGTGCCACGAGTTAGCGGCGAATTCGGAGCGTGTCCATTTTGAGGAGCGACTCGGCGTCCCCGGTTTATTCACCCAGAGTAAGCGCGTTTTTCAGCCTGGTTTAGGTGTTTGTGTCTGTGTGAGTCGGTTGGGTTTTAATTCTAGGTCATTGTAGCCGTTTTTATTGTTCAAAGTATAGTTTTTTTAATCACCCGATTGTGTTCTTGTTAGCGGCGAGCGATGCTAACTCCCTGCTAGCCGCCGCGGTGCTAACGGTCGCAAACGTGCTCGTTGTGACGGTGTAATAAGTAGGTGTTTAGCGGGCCCTGGCGATGCTTAAGCTGCCCCTTTGTGATACCGCAGCTCGTGGATTGAGCGGTAATTGCGCCCGGTGCTCGGTGAACGTTTCGAAGTGTTTATTCGTTATCAAGGCCTGCACGCGGCCGTTAAGTAAAACGCGGTCCGCTTAAACATGGAGTCTCGCGTCGTCGTGCTTTTCTTCGTCTAATGGCAGCGCTTTGTTCCCTCACCTGAATACGAAACTATTTAATAGCCTATATAATATCCACTTTATTATAATAGTAATAAAAGCTCTGACCTGTTTATGTTCCCGAAGTGTAAAAAAACGAGGGTAGATGCTGGTAAAATTAGCAATAGCAACTGAGCTAACGGTATTTTAGTGTCGGAAATGGTGGCTTTGTGTTGTTAGCGCTGCGTTTCCCATTGAATGCTGCCGTTTGAAGTTGATCCTAAAGCAGGCTGCCCGCGGGTCATGAAATACATTAATACAAAATCAAGGCCTTAATAATTATTGACAAAAAAGTCAGTTCAGCATTAAATCTTATTTTCATAAAGCTTAGAAATGCACTTGTGATTAAAAAAAAATACATCTGCGCTGCGTTTATGGGTTTAAAATTTGCAGCGCCTTTTGACCTGAATTTCACATTTTGGTGGTAAATTAGTAACGTCAATGTTCCCCCCCCCCCCCCCCCGGTAAGTTGAAGTTGTTCCTAAAAGGAACGTACATAACGGATGGAATTAAATATAATGTGGATGATTAGAGGGGCTACAGAAACATTAATGGTTCCATGTGGCCTTGCATTGGCTATGTGCATGGTGTTGGTGGTGGTTGTCGGCAGCAATTGCTAGGCTAGGCAAGTTTTATTTACCGTAATGCAAACTAATTTGAGTTTTTTTTTTTTTTTTTTAATTGTTCATTCGTCCAGAAAGATGTAAATGTAATTTTTTTTTTTTTGCTAATTTACAGCTATGGTCAAAATTTAGTGATAAACTTTGATGCGTTTCAGATGTGTTTAGTTTTTAATTATTTACTTATTTGGAGTTTTTTAAGCTGTTTACAGTCAAACTGGTTTCATTTCAACTTAGTAAATTGTATTTTTTCATTAGTTTGAATGAATGGTGCCAGTTTAGTTTTGGTTTATTTGTCAGGGACCATGTACAGAAAAAAATGTTAAATGCAGGGTAAAGATGCTCTGTACCAGATTACAGCATTCTCACTAATTTCCATCTGTGGTCACTGAGGCATGCAGGAAGATATTAATGCAGTTACACAATTCCTGTGTAGTTTTGGTGTTTTAAGGCATGTCAACTATTACACTGGTCAACACCAAATTTATTGTCCCAAAGGTTTGTTGTGTTTTTTTTTTTTTTTTTTTTTTAGCTGATTCAGGACCATTTTGATGTGCTGAATCCAAAAATCACATTGGGTTTGCTCAATCAGGTCAACTTTTTTTGAACTATGGCCACATTTTTTACGTTTTTGTTTTCATGTACAGATATTTTCGCTTTATATGATGCAAAATTCTTTATTTCTCGAAATTCTCAGAATTTTGAACAATGATGATGTAGCATTCAATTTACATGTACTTACCTTTATCAATGTCTACTATTCAATTTATAGTACAACTGCTTACAACCTAGCATAAAAACCTGATTGAGAGAAACCGATGTCATTTTCAGATTCAGCAGTGCAAAATTGTCTTCAATCAGTTGAAAAAACTCAAGACAACTTAAAAATTATGCTGTGTTATTGGCATTTTGGGGGGGGGGGCGTCCTCTTGAGCTTGTCTTAGCATTGAGTGATGTTGATAGCAACACTTTTTTAACTTGCTATATATTTGTGGTAAAATACAAATTTTTGAACAGATTTTTGTGAACTTTTGGGCTATACATGAATATTCGATTGGTTGTGCCTAATTGAAAGCATAAATGAAATCAGTATTAATGATTATTTCAGACGGACTCAAAGTAATTATTGGTCTTGGACAGTGTTGTGGTTCATGCAGAATAAGTTTTTATTCCTAGGGATTACAATAAAATGAAAAGAATGTATTTAAATAACAAACATACTTGAGGTAAACTTGTCTTTGAGGTGATTAATTGCCAAATAAACTCTTGTCATCTTTCATACACATTTAAGACGCCTCGTGTGTGTGGTCACGTGACTCCACGACCCAGAAGCAGCAGAACAGTGGACACATTAAAATAGCTTGCACTGAAAAGAAATTTGACGTCCGTCCACATGAGATGTTTTGTTTCATCTGGGGATGCCGGGAGGGGGTGAACGGGGTGCGCGGAAGCTGGATCACTGTTGGCCTTCCACTGCTGTCCATGTTATCAACTGTTTGGCAGTAGGGATGGATAAGCTAGGGCTGTATTTAAAAACCCGATTGGAGAGAAATCCGTGATCCCTGTGTGGTGATGGCATGGTTACGGCTGTGTGAAGGCCTCTTCTGGAGCCGCTGGCGAGTCTTAGGCAAGATCAGTTCTACATAGTATCGCAATTCTTGACACTTATGATGATGCACTGATTCCCGAAGACACATACCATTTAATTATTCATTATATACTGTATATGGTATTGCAATACTTGGGAAATTGTAGTATCATGATAGTATTGCGTCATAACCCAAGTATTGTAATGCGTATCGTGAGGTCCCTCACAATTCCCACCCCTAGTGGACACTTGACTTCTGCGCTGGACAGTGTTTGGTTGTGTGATGACAGTGGTCCTATTCTTTATTACGTTATGCTCATTTATGGCCAAATCACTCGAGTGATGTATTCATTGATGCTGCACTCTGTGCTTAATTATGAGTCTTGTTGGTGAACTAAAAGAGGTGGAGCATGTAATCAACTTGAAAGCTTCAAATAATTATGATGCTGATTTAAGGTCAAATCGCCCAGCCCTACATCAGTGCGTTTGCACCACTATCTGGCTGGGATAAAACTACAGATGATAGTTGTGCATATGTCAAATGCTTGGTCAAACAGTAGCCGCAAATAAAGTGCATACCGGACTTGTCCAAAGTAACTTTTTTTTTTTTGTACACTAGCAGGTATTGGGTCAAACCTAGAATCATGTTTTTCCCCATCCTTTGTTTCAGTCTGTTAGTGAGCCCACCGTCAGAATGGCAGACACTGAGAACCAGTACATGGAAACTTCGGAGCAGAACGGAGATGATGAGAACGGAGCCGAGATGATGGCCGGTGAGGAAACCCAAGAGAACGCAGACGGAGGAAAGATTGATGCCAGCAAAGAAGAGGAGGATGCTGGGTGAGTTTCACCTGTGGTTTTATCTGCTTCTTTTAACTGTGTATGTCTTTAAATTGTTCTACTAATGTGAGGTGATGTTGAGGGCTGTGAAAGGTGTCTATAAATAAAATGTTGTTACCTGTTCATATGGAAATGCCCATGGGGACTTTTTAATCACTAAAATATACAGATTCATTTCAAATCATAATCTGAATTTTTAAAATTATTTTTCATATTTTTATATTCTGTACAAGTAAAGGGAAGCATTTCAAGCCAGTTTTATTTTGATGATGATTTATAGCATATTAAAGCCAGAAATATATCTTAAATCATAATTAGAATATTTTGTTTAGATTTTGCATAAATTACTGCTCAAATAGTGCAAATGCCACATATCTCTTCTGAGCAGGGAGTGTAGCCACAAAGGCTTATGTCGGTTGTTGCAGAGATGTGGGTGCCGGCCAGTTTAATGGAAATTGTTTCCCAAGAAGGGAGAATAACATTGACCATGTTTACATGTACAAAAATAAACCAGTTGTGCATTCAGTGCATGTAAACACAACGCAGATTATTGCAGTTATCAATTTATTCCCAGTAGTCTGTTTATTGTGACCATGTAACTGGGGTCATTGAAATGACCCGAGAGTACAATATGAGGCAGTACATTCTGCTGTCATGGGCTCCATACATGCTTGCTTCACAAGATTCCATTATTTAAAAAAAATAAAAGGTCACATTGAAGCTCTTTTTTTTTTCTCAAGTTTGCTGATCAGCATTTGGATGTGCCTATGAAATACTGGAGGGAATATAGTGTGGTCAGATGAGATGGAAGCAACTTTTTAGAAACACTATGTTGGGAGCAGAAATGGCACTGTACATCACCCCCCAAAAAAACTCACTACTCCCAACAGTGAAGTTTGGAGGTGGAAGCATCATGGTGTTAGGGATGTTCTCTCATGGCACTTTCAGACTTAATATACTTGAAAGGACAATCAGTGGAGCCATGTACCAGAGTATCATTGAAATGTCTGAAATAACACTTGCTAGGCTAACGAGTAATAAATTCCACTTTCACTTCACCTTGACTGGTTGCTGGTTATGATAGCCTTTAAAACTGCTGGGCTTACTTCCTGTCTGCATGATGAAAACCACATGGGGTATTTGATTATTGGCTAAAAAGCTGCAGGGTGTGGGCCGCTAAACTAGACCCTGTAAACTTTAGCAAATCTAATGTGGCATACATCACAGTTGAGAGAGTTCCTTTCTTTGTACAGTATGATTAAAAAAACAAAAGCCCTAAACTTCACAATTTCCCTCTTCATTTGCAGTAAAATGTTCGTGGGTGGCCTCAGTTGGGACACAAGTAAAAAGGACCTGAAGGACTACTTCACTAAGTTTGGGGAGGTGTCGGACTGCACCATCAAGATGGACCCCGCCACCGGCCGATCCAGAGGGTTTGGTTTCATTCTCTTTAAAGACTCCTCTTGCGTGGACAAGGTGAGTGATTTTTACATACACCCAACACATCGGTGGTTTCATTTGACGCTTGCTAGTTTCCATTTTGGTGGACAATCTGTTGATGTACTGTGCCTATACGTTTGCAGGTGCTGCAGCAGAAGGAGCACAGACTGGATGGGCGTCAGATTGACCCCAAGAGGGCAATGGCCATGAAGAAGGAGCCAGTCAAGAAGATCTTTGTTGGTGGTTTGAACCCTGAGGCGACTGAGGAAAAGATCAGGGAATATTTTGGCGCCTTTGGAGAGGTTGGCTTAAAAGGATTCCATTTCACTACTAGACTAAAAGTTGGTGCCATGTGTAATTCTGACTTAAAGTACAATGGTCAGCCCATTTTACATCATAGGAACTATAGGTAAAACTTGATGTGGCTTTATGCTCCACCGCCGCTCTGCGTGTGCTTATATATTGTGGATCAATCTGATAATTTCAGTTTTGTCAGTTTTTGATTCCTTGACACTACTGGGTTAAGTGAACTCGTGGTTAAGTTTCACTGCCTTGGTCTCCCTCCAGATCGAAACCATCGAGCTCCCCATGGACCCGAAGACACAGAAGAGGAGGGGCTTCATCTTTGTCACGTATAAGGAGGAAGCCAGCGTCAAAAAGTGTCTGGAGAAGAAATTCCACACCGTCCAGGGTGGTAGGGTACGTACACAGATTTATGTACTGAAAACCTCATGTCATGTAGCTGCAGGGGTGTCTTAAGTGCTGAGATATTGTAGGAGTATTTTATATGTAATGTGGAGATGTGTAGAAGGACGAGACTGAGTTTATTCCTCAAGTTCAGCTTTATTCACAATCACATCTCCAACATTCAAAAGCAGAAAAAGAGGATGAATCTTTTCACATCTGTCCTTTTATACCCAGGACATCAAACCTACAGTCACATGGTGTTTAATCAAACATACAGTCACATGGTGCTTAATCCCAGTCACAATGTAACTTCCCCCAATCTTAACACCATCCACCCCCTAGTCTCCGGTGGTCAGGAAATCTCAAGGTCATCTCCTTGAAACAAAAGGCCAAATCTCACACCCTCATGTTACCTCTAGGAGGCTCAGTCCCTGAGACGTGAAGTACACAATAAACACACAGTAATATATCTGTGGGGCATATGAAACCAACATATGTGCCCCACAGTAAAACTGATAATTTAAGAGAAGCCTCAAGTTACAGGAAAAACTAAATTAACCTAATGACTGCCACAGGCACTCCGTTGCACCATAAGCCCCTAGTGGTCAAGATTTTTTTCAAGAAAATATTCAGTTCAGATTTCCAAGGCTATAACTTGAAAGTGGCAAGAGATAATGGCTTACTGTCAATTAGAAAGATGTAGAATATGATCCAAAGTTTGAGATGGGAGTAAATTTATGCATCTAATTTGCATAATGCCATGGCAGCCATATCGAATTACATAACTTTAAGTCAAAAGTGGACTTTGGGCATATTTACACAAAGAATGTTAGGGCGGGGGTTGTCACCGTTTTTTGTTTTGGGCATTTTGTTATCTTCAAAGTATATGAACCAGAAAATCAGTACACTGTAAACCAGGGGTGTCCAACCATGTGCCATGGAGAGCCAAGACCCTGCAGGTTTTACCTCCAACCAGTGTCTTCAACAGCAGATTTCAGTGAACTTCTTCCCACTGATTGCTGATAAGTGAAAACACCTGCTGAAGAGACTGGGTAGAAGAGAAAACCTGCAGGGTCTTGGCTCTCCATGGCACATGGTTGGACACCCCTGCTGTAAACAAACAAATTCGTCATACCGCTGGCCGGGTGGCTTGCTTGCTTCGTCCTTTTGCAGCATCCTGGTCATTATTTTCTCGTGTCGGTCATTTTATTTTTCCCCCTCACATCCAGAAACTGTTATGATTATTCCACCTCAATTTTGTTTTTATCCCACCGCTATTTATTTTATATGATGACACAGAACCGGCACAATTGTTTTCTCCAGTCACGTGCGCTGGGGGTGATGGCAGGTGAACATCAACCAGCTTCGCCCACCCTCTGTTATAACAAAATGTATATATTTACCTTCATAAGCTAAATCTCTTTTTAGAATCATAGTTGGCAAATTTGGGAGCAAATGCCTCCTTCTTGCAATGGCAAACATCAGCATTCGTTTACAAACTCTTCTTCTGTGGTGTCCAGAAGTGAGGTTTTAGGATGGTTCTATGCCCACCATCAGTCCTCCAAGGCAAGAGCAGTAAGTTATACGTTACTGCCACCTTGTGAGGTGGAATCCTTTGAAAACTTAAATCAACTGGGGAGTTTTTGGCCATGTCATATAACATCACATGACAGGCGCAGCGCTGCGCCTGTGGCAGTGGGGGGCGCTATCTGTCATGAAATCTTGCCACAAGAAGGGTTAATAAGAGTGCAGATTGATAATTTTTCTAAATTATAGTTTTTGCCTTCATCTACAGCAAAGTGAAATGAGAGAAAAAAGGGCACTCATTTGTCACAAATTTGCAGCTTCTCATGAATTTGACAATTTCATCATTAATTAGCATCTTTTTCTTGTAAATTTTTGTCCCGTAAATTGGCAGACCACCCTGTAAACTTGCAAAAAAAAAAAAAAAAAAAAAAATTCCTGTTAAATTACCAGTTTTTGTTGTGGTGAAAATGTCTTTCAAAAATTTTACTTGAATAATTGAATTTTTTAGTGGCACCATTGACCGTGAGGGAGTTCAGATTTAATGAACTCTGACTGTGCAGAATTTATCTTGCAGTAAATGATTGAACAAGATTAATGGTTACAAATGCAAGGTCTAATTTGATCAGGTGGCCTTAAAAAGTCCTAAATTAAATTTTCTTACAGCAGTGTTTTGATGTTGCATATCAGTTTTTAAAAATGAAACCAGTTTTGTCATCTCTCATTCAGTGCGAGTTGAAGATCGCCCAGCCGAAGGAGGTGTACCAGCAGCAGCAGTATGGCGCAGTAGCGCGTGGTGGCGGTGGCAGCAGTGGTGGCTACGGGGGCCGGGGAGGACGAGGAGGCCGTGGTGGGGGTAAGGAAGAGGGCAAGATGTTGAGTTTAGCCAAAATCTTCTAGATTTAGTTTAGTTGACAGAGGAAGTAGGGCTGCACAATAATGGGAACATGAGAGATGTGATATTATTGATAAATGTTGCCATAACAACATGATTTAAAAAGATGGAACCTATTTACATAAAAAATTGCTACTTTTTTCCCATAGATGTTTTTACGTATTTGCTTCTTTTTTTTTGTCAACTTTTTATGCAAGTTTTGGAACTTTTTCTATTTTTTTTTTAATAGATTTTGGCTCTCTCTTTCCATATGAAAATTGCTACTCTTTTCCTCGTAAGTTGCAGCCTTTTACATATAAATTTGTGACTTGTGTAAATTTGGCAACTTTTTTTTTTTTTCATAAATTTGGGGTGGGGCAGCGCGGTGGTGGAGTGGTTAGCACTGCGGCAGCACAGCTTCTCACCCTTGGCCGGGGGATCCTGGGTTCGATCCCAGCCCCCGACCAACAGTGATCTGTGTGGAGTTTGCATGTTCTCCCCGTATCTGCATGGGTTTACTCCAGGATTTCTCCAGTTTCCTCCCACATGCCAAAAACATGCAAGTTAGGTTAATTGGCATCAAACTGGGGATTCTAAATTGTCCTTAGGTATGACTGTGAGAGTGAATGGTTGTCTGTCTCTCTGTGTTGGCCCTGTGATGGACTGGTGATCTGTCCAGGGTGGACTCTGCCTCTCGCCCAAAGATGCTGGGATAGGCTCCAGCCCCTCGTGACCCAAAAAGGATTGTGGAAGAAGATGGATGGATGGATGGATGGATATTTGGGGTGTTTTTTCATGTGACTGCAACATTAAACGTGCTAATTTCCCCCCATAAATTTGTGATTTTCCACATAAAATTGGCTTCTCCCCCCCCCCCCCCCTCAAATTTGTAAAAAAAAAAAAAATAAAAAATTCATGTAAATGTGGGACTTGATTACACAAAATTTTAATTTTTTCTCATAAATTTGTGATGTTCCAGATGAAATGTTGCTACTTTTTTCTTCACAAATTTTACTTTTTCATATAGATGTTGCAACTTTAGTCCTTTTTTTTTTTTTTTTCCAAAATTTGGAACTTTTTCAGATAAATTTTCAATATTTTACTGATTATTTATTTTTTTCCCCACATAATTTGCTAAATTTTTCTTGGAAAATTTGCAGTGTTTTTCTTGTAAAATATAACTTGCACATAAATTCTGACTTTCCTCATAAATTTGAGTCTTCATATAAATTTGGTAAAAAATCATGTAAAATAGAGACTTCTTATTTCACAGGTAAATTTGTGACTATCCTTATAAGTTTGTCTGAACCAGCCATCACCTTCAGTGTTTTTAAAATACTGTAAAGGGGGAATGTGCTGCCTTGCTGAAGGTTTGCACTCTTGAGTGCTTCAGGTTTTTGTTGGGAATTGTCAGTGGTATTTTTGGGTATTAGTCATCCCTTATTCTGTAGTTCTAATTGAATAAATCTGGATTAAACTTGAAACTGTATTTTTTTCAGGTCAAAGCCAGGGCTGGAACCAGGGCTATGCAGGCTACTGGAATCAGGGGTATGGTAACCAAGGCTATGGCTACGGTGGCTACGGTGGCTATGGCAACTACGACTACTCTTCTAGTTACTATGGATATGGCCCTGGATATGATTACAGTGAGTGAAGACAGCTGTACTACAGCGCTGTCGTCTGTATAGATACTGAAGATGGTTGAGTTTTTGTGAAATATTTTGTTGGAATTTGTACTTTGAACCAAAGAACAAGAATATAATTCAATAAATTAAAAAACAAATGGCTGTGGGAGTTTCTCCAGGATGAATGAACAAAGGTTACCTGAGACAAAGCAGGTTTTTCACACCTCAGTTTGTTTCCTTTGGTCCTGATCAGTTAATGAGTTCAGTTCCTTACCACACAGAAAAATCAAAAGTGGACCAAAACGCACATGTGAGAACGTCCTCTCCACTCTTGGTCAGAAAAGTAAAGGAAGGAAAAAAAACTAATTCCAGGAAGACATTTTCTTTACCAGAGTTAAACAAATCTGACTGCAAATGGTGATGATGCTATAAAGAGCCTAAAGCCTGATTTAGTTGTAGTCGTCACCCCTGCAAATAAGTCACATGATTAAAAGTGGTGTCACATTCTGTTTTCGTGCCGTTTTGACTGGTCGTGCTCCTCTTGATTTTTGTAACCTGGCGCACCTCTAACAAAACTGGGAGAAACTTTGTTTTTCTAACACCCAAGAATTTCAAGCTCATTCTGCAAAATCGAAAGGCGCTGATGCAAAGGCGTGGCGTCCATCCGTCCACATTTCACGGGAATTGCTGCTACTTCTAGGCATTTGCCCCGATGTTCACCAAACTCGCAATGTACAGTGAAATAATATTAGATCAAGACAAAGGTCTTGTTTTCAGTTGGTAAAAAATGGATTCAATCACTGGAGTGAAAACTAAGTCCAAAGATCCCCAAGCTCCACTATAAACGGCTATGATGCTTAGTGATGGAATTTTAATGTCATGTTTCATGGGAGCAGTGACCAGTACAGCAAATATAACCAGTCTTGATGCCCGCCCTTATACTTCTGCGTCATGGGATGTGACTGAAAAAATAGGTTGGTGACAGAAGGGAAATAACTTTTTTGGTTTCAGTGAAATTTTGCCAAGAATTACACATTTGTTAATTTTAAAGAGAACTTCACTCATTAAGTTGGTTATTGTGTAACTGAAGTGTAAGATTGTGAAAATACATAAATCAGAAAAACTACAATTCCAAAGTCGTGCAAGTTATGTCATCATTTTCGAATGGGGACCAACTAACAGTCATTTGGAGTATCAGCAGCTGTAGATGTGTCATGTGTGATTGATGGGAAGATTCGATCAGGCATCACAATGTCTGGTCAGAGGGTTGTGTGCACTGCCTCTGGGAACTTCAGCCTTCATTTCCACATCAGCTGCCATCTCCCAGGAATTTGCGGTTTGCAGCAGCCCGGCCTTTGTCGTCTTGGTTGAGGAGGGTCCCAGTTCCCTCCTTGATGGAGACCCTCTTCAGGGTTATGTGGTCTGTTTTTGGATCATTCCCACCCTGGTGTGTCGGCGCAGGGTAGAAGGACTTAATCATGGTGCCAGCTATACTTGGGACGGTGCCGTTCTGCACAGTGTGTGTGCCGTTGTCCCTCTGACCACAGGGCTTGCCGAGTAAATCCTCCTTCAGTCACCATGCATGCAGTTGAGATGGGGAGGGTGTCATAAAGAGACCGCAAGAGGAAGGAAATGTGATGGAGCTCCAGCCTCCACAGATCTTGTGCTTGGCAGATCCCGTTTTGTTCAGGAGCCCTGAGAACCTTGTATACACATAAATGTACGTTGTTTTTTTGTTATACATTGTTTTTTGTTTTGGGGTCTTTTTGTTTGTGTCCTTGTGTCCGATAACCTTTAACAGTAAAGTTAAAAAAAAAAAAAAAAAGACCCATGATGCCAACACCCAGAAGACTGAAAGATGGACAAACCCCAGTGAATCATAGCTTCCTGCTGCTGAATTTATAATCAACAAAATAAATGCTTCAAACATGCTAAAAGGTTTTGCTTTAACCATGAAGAGCTGAATGAAAATACCTGATGTGTGGCTTCTGTCTCTGCTCCACAGACCAGGGGAACGCCAGCTACGGGAAAACTCCTAGACGGGGGGGACATCAGAGCTTCAGGCCATACTGATGATCAGTGGGCAGTAAAAGGTATTGAGAAAAATAAGAATAAATATGCAAATTTTTAAGAATAAACTACCAATTTACAACTTGGTTACACGTACATGAGGTTAACATCAAATTATCCAGGAAGGAAATTCTTTTGGCTAACATGTACAAATACAGTTTCCCTGTTTTATTGCAATAAGCTTGCTTTAATGAACCCTCTGTAATTTGTTAGAATATATCACCCTCATCTTGCCAATTATGCAAGCAAGTTCTTTTAACTAATAAAGGTCTGGAGTCCTTATTGGTTTTAAACACTGTATGATGCTGCTGTGCTGTTAAACATCCCAGCCCCATTAGGTTGGATAAACTTGTCTTTTATCTCTCTTAAATTGTCAGGACACATTGTGAACATTGAACTGCAGCTTATAGTTTCTGACATTAAACATTTTTAAGGCAGCAGCAGTTAAAACCTAAGTTAACAGTGCCTTTTCTATGGTGCAAAACTAATTTCTGGGCGTTCCCAAGTCTATTTTGCTATGACAGTGTGTGTGGGGGGGACTTTGTACCTATGGAAAGTGTAAAGGAGCTGTCCTAATGGGCACTCAGATTTCGTACCTCTGCCAAGGCCTGTGTTAGGATTATGCAAAAACTGCTGGATGGATTTTTTTGATGAAATTTTTACTGAAAGTGGCCCTTGGGCTACAGATTAACTAGGGCTGGGTAGTTTGACATTAAATCAGCATCGGTTATGTGAAGCTTTCACACTGGTATCATTTTTTTTCTCCTCACTCCTTTCTTCCATATAGTTCACTGACAAGGCTCTTAAGCCATGAGATTGCGGCTTCATTGAATATATCATTGCGGTGATTTGGCCATAAATGAGCATAACATAATAAAAATAGGATCATTGTCACCCCACACACACATGCAGCCAAACTAAACACGGTCTGGCGCAGAAGTCGGTGTCCAAACATACAGGCAAAAAATTACGACACCCCATTAAATATTCAGTTCTTTTTCACATGTGTCTAACCTTGTTGTTGTATTCTAGCCATTGTAAGTGGGAATGAATGTGGGGGTGTCCTAATTTATTCCTCACTTTGTTTAGAACTACATTTTACAGAAAATTAGAAAAGTCTTTAATTCATTTTTAATTGTTTAGTTGTATTACATGAATCTCCCAGTATTTTTAACATGGACATTAAATATCCATATGTCCAAATACGTACGTTAAAAAAACACACACACACAGGCTTATACGGGGTGTCCTAATTTTTTCCACATGACTGTAACCTCTTGAGGGCCAACAGGCCGTGCAACTCACGCCGGCAGGCAGCCAGCTGTCCCAGGGGAGCCCTTCACGCAGCCATAGCCATGCCATCGCTTCATAGGAACTACGAAGCGGGTTCTTAAATACAAGCTTGGCTCATCCAACCCCACTGCAAAATGGTTGGTTTTGTCCCGACAGTCTGTTTGATTTTAATTCGGTTAATCACCCAGCCCGAGAATCATTCCATTAGATTTTGGAAATGATCCAGGTCACAGATTGTGGATCACCTTTTCACTTTAACATTGCAGTGTAGGGACTTGGTGGAGGTATGTGCTCTCAGATCACACCCAAAATGTAATGGGTTCATATGCAGCCCAAGGGCCACCTCTGGTGTAGAACGCTGGTGAAAGGATGTGCTCATGTGCAAAGAGAAAAATGCACATGACATTATTGGTCTGTGCTGCTTGGCATTAAGTAACGTGATATCCTTTATATCTCACATCTTTTTCCTTGTGACATTGCACATTTTTTAGTCATATTTATGCCATTTAAATTTTTTTGTAAGTTTTGGGAGTTTTAAGTTTTTGAGGCAGTTGATAGATTTGATTAAGCTTTAAAAATTGTGTATCCCCCCTTAGGACTACAGTGGGACGGATGGACGGACACTGGGCCGGGGCTCAACCTCTTTTATGACAGAAGACCATTTGTACAGAAAACATCTGAAATGTAACTTTTTTTTTTTAATCCTTTTATTTTTAGGTTTTAGTTTGTTTTTCCCTTTGGTGTTTTTATTTTTCTTCCCCACATTTCCACCAGGAAGTGTAATTTTTACTGTACTTTTTGGTACCTGTTTTGATTCTAATGTATTGTAAGGGTTGTATTTTACATGTGTGCTGGCTTTACAGGTTGAAAATCGTGGCGCTGTAAAGGAGCTTTTTTTGACAAATAAACAGTTTTCATTAAAGTTTCCCCCCCCCCCCCCCCCCCTCCTGACACGTCCATATTCTGGGGTTGAAGGTGAATGTGAGTATTGGGGGTTTAGGACTGAAGTTCAGTTGTCCGTTTCTGTGGGTTGTTTGTCAGCTTAAACTGTTTATCATGTGCCACTGTTTCTTTTGCTTTTTTTAATGACCATTTCTGAAGTTTGATGTCTCCCTTGTCAAGCTGTAGTCCCCTTAGCCAGGGTGTCTGACATTTATTAGTAATAAACTCTCATTTTGTAATTTAATGGCTAATGTTACTGTTAATGACCCAAAACATAATCAGAATTTGTGAAATTCAGATCTGTTGTGTGTAAAACCAACTTTTGACAGTGATATTTCATGAAAACAAATGATTTTATAAAATAGTTGTTGTGAAAAAGTGTTAACCCCCTTCAGGATTCCTCATTTTTTTTGTATGTTTGTCACTTAAATGTTTCAAATCAAACAAATTTAAATATTACACAAAGATAACGCAAGTAAACACAAAATGCAGTTTTTAAATGGTGTTTTATGATTAAGGGAGAAAAAAAAATCCAAATCTACATGGCCCTGTGTGAAAAAGTGATTGTCCCCAAAGTCTTAATTTTGTTTTTCTTAAGCCATTCAGAGGTGGACTTGGTTTGTTTTCAGTTGTCCTGCTGCAGGACCCAAGTGCGCTTAAGCTTGAGGTCACGAACAGATGGCCGGACATTCTCCTTCAGCATTTTTTTGGTAAACAGCAGAATTCATGCTTCCATTTACCACAGCAAGTCTTCCAGGTGCTGAAGCAGCAAAACAGCCCCAGACCATCACACTACCACCACCATATTTTACTGTTGGTATGATGTTCTTTTTCTGAAATGCTGTTACTTTTACGCCAGATGTAATGGGACACACAACTTCCAAAACGTTCAACTTTTGTCTCGTCAGTCCACAGAGTATTTTCGCAAAAGTCTTTGGGATCATAAAGATGTTTTCTGGCAAAACTGAGACGAGCCTTTGTTCTTTTTGCTCAGCAGTGGTTTTTGTCTTGGAACTCTGCCATGCAGGCTATTTTTGCCCCGTCTCTTATGGTGGAGTCATGAAGACTGACCTTAACTGAGGCAAGTGAGGTCTGCAGTTCTTTGGGTGTTATGGGGTCTTTTTGTGGCCTCTTTGAGTTGTCGCTGCGCTCTTGGGGTAATTTTGGTCAGCCACTCCTGGGAAGG
Source organism: Pholidichthys leucotaenia (assembly GCA_020510985.1). Classification (NCBI taxonomy): domain Eukaryota; kingdom Metazoa; phylum Chordata; class Actinopteri; order Cichliformes; family Pholidichthyidae; genus Pholidichthys; species Pholidichthys leucotaenia. The sequence goes on along the minus strand of CM035844.1, from coordinate 329,037,934 downwards.
TTCACCACTGTTACATGTTTTCGCCATTTGTGGATAATGGCTCTCACTGTGGTTTGCTGGCGTCCCAAAGCTTTAGAAAGGGCTAGAAAATGAACTCGGCTTTCAAAAATGTGATAAACCAGTTGTTCCCCCCCCCCCCCCCCGTTAAAACATAATTATTTTTTTTCCCCACACAGGGCCATGTAGATGTGGAATTTTTTTTTTTTTTTACCTTTAATAATAAACACCTTCAATTAAAAACTGCAGTTTGTGTTATCTTTAATATTTAAATTTGATCTGAAACATTTAAGTGTGACAAACATACAAAGGAAATGAGAAATCAGGAAGGGGGTAAACACTCACACCACTGTACATCAACTTGTAGAAGAGGGCAGAATGAAAGCCCATAGCCTTGTTTCCACAAGGAATACTCTGCAGGCTAGATATGGCCCTCATACACCCTCCCCCCAACACACACAACTTCAGTATATTTTTCTGAACCCTTATGTCTGGATAATGAAATGGAGAAGTAACTCCAAATAAATTGGGATCACGGGGTGTTCTGGCTGTATTTATGGGGATGCCTTATTCAAAGCCAGGTCGCAACTGACATTGGGCATATATTTCAGAATTTTTTTTACTGTGCTTATCTGTGAGCAATCATAACAAGTGTCATTTGAAAGCTTATTCAAAGTGCTCTTAACAAAAATAATAAAAACGGACACTATTAGCATTAAGGCAGTGTGGTGGCGGAGTGGTAAGCACTGCGACAGCACAGCTACTCACCCTTTGCCAGGGGATCCTGGGTTCAAGCCCAGCTCCCGACAAACAGTGATCTGTGTGGAGTTTGCATGTTCTCCCCATGTCTGTGTGGGTTTACTCCGGGATTTCTCCGGTTTCCTCCCATATGCCAGAAACATGCAAGTTAGGTTAATTGGCATCAAACTGGGGATTCTAAATTGTCCTTAGGTATGACTGTGAGAGTGAATGGTTGTCTCTCTGTGTTGGCCCTGCAATGGGCTGGCGATTTGTCCAGGGTATACCCTGCCTCTCGCCCAGAGATGCTGGGATAGGCTCCAGCCCCCCCCGTGACCTGAAAGGATTAAGCTGAAGAAGATGGATGTATTAGCATTAGGTGACCAAGACATGTAATGTGACACCACCTCTTGAATATGTATGATCAGAGAGGAAAAAAAAATATCAATTTTTTTTTATTTTCGGAGAGATTTTGGAGAATATCTGCTGCTAGTGTTAATGCATTAGCACATCCAAGATGCTTCTTATGGCACCACATCTGTTGACCTATTTCTCCATGTGAAGCTAACATCTTAAAATATTCAACTCCTGATTGGTATGCACCAGTTTTGGCAGTTAAGTCAGTGCATGTATATTCGTAAACCTGGATGTTCTAGATTCCCTAGCTTTCTCCATCTTAATATCAGGCAATATTTGGTACCAAATGAAAAGTAATCCAACTCACTCTATGGTAGAACTTCCTACCCAGGAGATTTTTAGCAGACTGTCTGGTGTTTATACCATACCCCACTTTTAGCTTTTATTACAACTGACCAGGAAAAATTCTCATGCTTAGAAATATTTCATGTGCATGTACATAAAATGCATAGTATTTGTAGTGTTAAATCATTTCAGATGTCAGCTAAATGTGCAATTGCAGAAATATTGGTGGGAATTAACTTCAGTGATTAACAATATAGATCACTAACAAGATTTTTACTTTCTAGAATTTTGTTTGCCATCCTTATTCTTGTATTGATTTTGATTGTATGGAACTGCCAGAATAAACCCAACAGAATATGCATAGTGCATGTTAAAAGACTGCATTATGGAGCACTTAAGTTATCGCCATGTTCTCATCCACAGGGATGATTAGTAAAACTCCAGAATGTTAAAGCCAGGCGTACGGTTCAGCCTCAATTCTGTCCACAGGATGAATAAAACATGTGAACTGGTACCAGACACACTTGATCATAATGGTTACCATGTCAAATTTTACGAGATTTACTGCCAGTCTGAATGGACTCGTGGAAGCACCTGGTGACGACTTCCCAGGACCTTCACGACCCAAGAGAAATTCAGCTGAAAAGTTGATCTTCAATCGATAAATTGCATCTTCTGTAATGTAATTACTCCCAAGAAAATAAATCTCGGACAGCAGACTTTTGAGAAGGAAGGTTGGCACACAGTTTTGCGACTTTGCAGAGAAGGCACATGATGAGAAACTGTTGGGCCAAATACAATGAGATGATCTTTGTTGTGAAGGCATAGAGTATCATCGTTCCTGTAAATGTAGCTATATACAAGATCTGCACAAATGGCATAGCCAAGATCAGAACAGTAAAGGGAAAAAGTTGCACTAGAAAAGGCTCACAGGATTTCATCCTCAGCATCTGATGGCCATTGTATACTACCCAGCAATCCCTAAACCAAGAACACTACAAGACGGTTGCAGAGTGTCTGAGGTATGCCAAAGAAGCCACCAGTGAAGTAAACCAGGAATATGTGCTGAAAACCTTTGACCTAGGAGTATGCATGAAGGCATATCTACTGGTATGGAGCAGTGTTGTAGTAGAGTCATCACATTTTTTCGGAGGCCATCTTCAAAGTGCTTTACGATATTGACATACTATTTATACTTTGTGGTCCTCGTTGCCATCACAAGAAAAAATGTTATTGACAGAACACACCCATTTATTTTATGTTTGCAGACATTACAGAAAATGTAATCAAAATGCACAAACTGTAAAATGGTTAGGTGGTTTCATTTCAGCAGACCTGTGAACAAAAATAAAATTAAACATTACACCTACCACAAGTCAATAACTTTGAAGTCATGGTCTCTGAATCAAATAATCTCTTCATTGCATTTTAGAAACAGGGTGTTGAGCATAGAAGGGGATAACTTTGCTTGATGTGGGCGCAAAATAATCCTAGCCTTGCTAAAGATGGCGCTCCACAGGTGCACTACAAGCGGACACTGCCAGAACATTGGAAGCCAGAGCATAGAGTGCAGGATATTTCTTCTTTGCAGCTTCATCTGGCTTCCAGAAAATGACAGCATTTTGGCCATGGCTTTCATTACACAGATAGCTGGCAAGCTGGGGTCTTACCGTTTCAGTCTCCTCACTCTTACATCGCCGTCTCAGGGTACGGTACTTCTGCGATAGTCGTGGTACCTTGGCTGGGGCGTCCTCCTCACTGCTTGCAGTCAGTGATTGTGCCTGCTCCTCATTGTGCTGGCCAGTACAGAGGTGTTCACCCTCACTGATTACCATCTTTGCAAAGAAGAAACAAGCAAAAGTAATGTTTTTGATGACACTGATCGAACACTTAAAAACTTTTATCATGAGCATTTGTATTACATGTACAGGAAACAATATACAGTGTACAAAAAAATGTGGACAAGTGAGCTCATCTTAAGCGTTGAACTTGAAAATTATTTACAGATGATTCAAAGGTTAATTATTTCAGATCTGTGACAAATTCAACATACCTCTGAGCTTATGTGCAAGGTATGTGCAAAGCATGCAAGCCTCTGGTGTGAGTTTGTGCTCAGGGCAGCATCCACATGTGTCATGTCTTCCTCATGTAGCTCCTCCCATAGTGTCTCATCTTCCACTTTTTAACCTTCGTCGTCCCCTACTGCTGCTTCATCGATATCCTCGACAGGAAATTTTACTGCAAATGCTTTACGCGTATTTGCAGCATTGTCTTGACAATGAAGTCAACCTGGTGAGAAAATTGGATAATATATAACAAAGTAATAAAATGATCACATTGTGGTGACACTAAACACAGCGGGGAGACATTCCTCTGGGACATTCTCCTGGAACTTGCCTCACACCCAGCAGGGGCTCGGAGGAAGCAAAGGATAATTGACACATGACCAAAAGAACCACAGGAGACAGACGGGACTGAATGCATACATGTTTGTGCCAACCAATGTCATGCTAATCATGTGTATTGACCAATGGTATTAGATGACAATTGATATGCTAATGTGCCATGCATTCGCTCTGTCTGTATGATGGTATAAAAGAGCGGCTCTTCCTCATCTCGCTCTCTTCACTCTTACACTTCTACCCTCATCACAACTAACCGGGCCCCAGCGGCCACGCTGGAGCCAACAGGCTGTATTCATGTTAGAGGCTAGATAAAGAATCTGCGCTGACCTACGCTTGTGCCTCACCTCCACATTCTTTCCTTTGCATCCTCTACATTGGTGACCTAACGTGAAATGGAATCAGAATCAGAATGAGATTTATTGCCATTGTTCATGTAGTACACAAACTAGGAATTTGTCTCGGTGCAATGCTGCAACATTAAACATGGAGTAGCACTAAAGATAAAAATAAAAAAAATGCATGCAATAAAAGGTAGAATATGAATAAGTAATACTAATCTATGCAATTTTTAAATATATTAACAAGCAGCAGATATTGTGGAGTTCCACATAGTGCAGTCGGTAGTGCAAAAAGAAAACAGTGATAATTGTCATGAGTCCGGTTGAGCTGCTGTACGCAATGCACGAGAGTCTAATAAGTCACTTAGTGTTCAGCAGTCTGATGGCAGAGGGGAAGAAGCTGTTCATGTGGCGGGAGGCTTTAGTTTGAATGGACCGAAGTCTTCTGCCTGAGGGGAGGGGGGCAAACAGTGCGTGTCCAGGGTGTGAAAGGTCGGCTATGATCCGACCTGCACGCCTCCGGGTCCTGGAGATGTACAGGTCCTGGAGGGATGGGAGCTTGCAGCCGATCACCTTCTCAGCAGCGCGCACAACGCGCTGCAGTCTTAGACTGTCCCTGGCGGTGGCTCCTGCGTACCACACAGTGATGGAGGTGGTGAGGATGGACTCGATGATGGCCGTGTAGAACTGCACCAACATCTTGGTGGGTAGCTTGAGCTTCCTCAGCTGCCGCAGGAAGAACATCCTCTGCTGGGCCTTTTTGATGAGGGAGCTGATGGTCGGCTCCCACTTGAGGTCCCGGGTGATGGTGGTGCCCAGGAAGCGGAAGGAATCCGCAGTGGTGATGGGAGAGTCTGTGAGGGTAAGGGGGGGCAGAGGGGCTGTGACTTTTCTGAAGTCCACGATCATCTCCACTGCCTTCAGAGCGTTCAGCTGCAGGTTGTTGTGGCTGCACCAGGACGCCAGCTGGGCCACCTCTCTCCTGTAGACGGACTCGTCGCCGTTGGAGATGAGCCCGATGAGGGTGGTGTCGTCCGCAAACTTGATCAGCTTGACAGACTGGTGGCTGGAGGTGCAGGAGTTGGTGTACAGGGAGAAGAGCAGGGGGGAAAGTACACAGCCCTGGGGTGATCTGGTGCTGATGCTAACAGAGTCTGAGACAGTCTTTCCCAGCCGCACATGCTGCCTCCGGACTATCTAAAGCCCCATTTCCACCAGTATCGCCTGGGCTTTACTTTTTTTTACTTGTTTCGGTTTTTCGCCATTTCCACCCAAGTCCTCACGGTTTAACCGTTACGATTTTCGTGCCTGTTCAGAGGCAGGGTACAGGCGAGCGAAAAGCGAGGTGTGAATTGACGTCAATCGACTGCTAAACGCTGATTGGTCAGGGCGTAACGTCACCAAACGCGTCCGTTTGTTTTCTGTTGAAGCTACACGTCCGCCATTTGTAATTTCAGCGAGTAACCGCGGTGACTGGATTCAAAATTGTGTTCTCATATAACGATGTCCACGCGCAAGTTTATTCCATGAACAAACGAGGAGGTGCGGACTTTTCTGTCCCTCGTAGCCGATGACTACATCCAGAGCGAGTTGGTGGGGCAACTTGCAATGAAAAAATATACCAGGAAGTGTCCGGCCTGCTATTATTGGCAGAGAATTTTGGACTCGACACGGCGACGGAATTGGAAAACGGTGACGGTGAGTGTTGTTTTGTTATTGTCCGTCTTCTTGCCTTTCGGTCAAAAGCGCACTTTATTTTAGCAATAAAGAAAGTTGTTTGATTGTGGGCAATTGTGGTGATGGCTAGCCCGCTAATAGCTAGCTACCTCTGTACCTTGCTGCTACCTGGCATCAAGCTGCTGAATCGCGCTTTTATTTCAGTATTCACGTGAACAAAACGCTGACGTAAGCTTATTGTATTCTGGTTAAAAAGTTTTGTGTTTGCGGTACATGTTGCACTTTGTTTGTGAGCGTTATTGTGTGTTTTTTTCCTTCTATACACAGTTTTCAAATCCCTTGGGTCCGCCTCACTGGACTGCCCCGGCATCTCCCAGTCAAGTGCTGGTAAGGCACAACAAACTGAAAATTACCACCCGGTTGTTTTTATATGTGATTGTTTTCTATAGACGCATAATAAGGAATTTAAAATGTCTTTCTACGTTTATAAAAATACTAGATTCAGGGGTGTTCATAGCCACAGTGGCCCAGTGTTATAGGTGTGTTGGTGGTGAAATACTGTTGTATTTTCACAAAAAAAAAGGAGCACATGTACAGACTTCAAATCAAAATGCTTGACTGAAATTCTTCAAGTCAGCTAACACTATTAACCCATTCTGATTTATGAGGCCACAGTACAAAGAAATTCTTTTAAAAATAACCCATTAAATCAAAATACTTTTTACAATTAATCCTTTTTGAAATGAAGGGGGGCCTAACCACATCACCACAGAAGTTGCTTATAGTCCACTCTACTGCGGGGCAACAACATGACAGTTGAGCTTAAATACAGCAACGAAGCATCCCACCACAGGCTTTCAACAGTTTAATTCCATATTATTTTTTCTGACATGTTTTGATCCGGTGTTATCTAAATACAATGACTTCTGTCTTTCATATAGGCAAGCTGAAGAGGTCCAGCAACATTGCAGACCTTGCATCACTGATGGCCCAGAATCATGCTGAGGAGATGCGGATCCATGAAAGGATGCTCGAACAGCGCGAAAGACACCTGCAGTTAGCCGCATTAAGAAGGGATGAGCTGACAGAGACGGCTTCCTTCCACGGAGCCTTCCGAAACCATTTTGGCAGTCTGCTCGAAGTACTGAAAGCTCCCCATTTGTTAACATGTTTTGGGAATATTTGTAATGTAATAAAATGTTAGTCTTTTGAATAAAAGTGTGATTTGTATATTATAACACTGGATGATAAAGACGAATAATTACATACACATTCCATTGCCTCATATGACCCTAATCCTGCTGTTCAGCCATAAAGGTGTCAAGATTTTTAATGGTAATGTAATTGTTATTGTTAAATTTAATAAATATTACCACTGCTGTATCCATTGCTCTACATTGGGTACAGTTTTTAAGTAAAATTGTAAGCAGTTGCACAGGTGTAATTTACATTCAGCAGTAGACACTGATAAAGGTGAAAGTCGAATTGGGTAAAAGGTAAGTACATGTGAATTGAATGTTCTATCGGCATTCCAAATTCAGAGAATTCCAATAAATTATAAGCAGTCTAGTATAATATAAAGCAAAAATACCCATACATGTAAACCCAAATATAACATTTTCGATGTTGTAAACGTTGACATGTATATGATAAACCTATGCGATAGTGATTCAATAGATCCATAGTGATCTTTGGTTTGAAAAAGAAAATTATAATTTGGTGTTGGCAGTGTGACAATGTCAGTGTATTTAGTAGGATTAAAAAAAGTTTCATCATAAAATTTCTAGGTTCATTGGCAATTCCATCAAACCAAAAGTGAGTTGTCTAGCTGCAGCATTTTTTTTTTTTTGGAGTCATTTCTACGTTGTTTTAGTGTGTAATTAGCCACCACTGAACAGATAACCCTTATAAATAACAATAGATGGGAAAAATGATACACAATGGGTCTAGATTTGGATTGGCTTTTTTTATAATATCAATTATTTGGTAAGTTAAAGTTAACTGGAAGTATAACAAGTTTCCACATATAATTCCAAGGTCAATTGGCAATTCCATCAAACCAAAAGTGAGTTGTCTAGCTGCAGCATTTTCTTTGCAGTCATTTTCTACGTTGTTTCAGTGTGTAATTAGCCACCACTGAACAGATAACCCTTATAAATAACAATAGATTGTACAATGATACTCAAATGATACCCAATACAAAAAATGGGCCTAGATTTGGATTGGCTTTTTTATAATATTTTTAATTATTTTGTAAGTTAAAGTTAACTGGAAGTATAACAAGTTTCCACATATAATTCCAAGGTCAATTGGCAATTCCATCAAACCAAAAGTGCGTTGTATAGCTGCCGCTTTTTTTGGGAAGTCAGTTTATCATCAGTGTATCATTATTACACAATACACAAAATGGGTCTAGATTTGGATTGGCTTTTTTTTATAATATTATAAATTATTTGGTAAATTAAAGGGGTTTAGGATTAAGCTTCTGCATAATTTTAAATTACCCCGGTGTTTCAGCATTTAATTAACCGTCTGTTAACATTTAACCGTTTTGAACAACAGAGGCGACGTAGTTTAAAAGTGCACAACATTTTATTTAAAAAAAAAGACGTTTGACATATGTATGCACATGAACACTGAACAAATGAAATGATCTCTGAATGATCTCTGCTTCATATGCAGCTGCTTCAGATTCCTCCTGGGCAACCGCTATTCTCCTCTCCTGCTCCAACGTGTGTTGTCTCAATCCACGTCGTCTTCTCCTGTAAAATTCTCTTGTCTCGTTAAAGACATTCATTGTGTTAAAAACCGTGGAAATCCTCCGCTCGTAATCCGCTATTTTTTTCTGTTGTTGAGGAGTCAGTCTCGTCCTTTATACGTCAGCAGTGTAGCGCCACCTCGATCCCGCCCACCCCAGCAATTCTCGGCTTTCCGCGGTTGTGATGGAGGCGCAGCCGCGGGAGAAACAAGTAAAAAAGAAAAGAAAAGAGTAGCGCAGAACTATATAGTGGAAATGTGGCTTAAATGGACTATCTCTCCCTCTCACCGCGCTGTGGATTCCAGAGACCGGGGATCGCCTACATCCTTCGCACCCACACGGGAGCGCGCGCACCTTGTCCTCTCCACGATGGCGACCTCCAGGGCCGGACGGAGAGCACAGCGCTGGGACCGAGATGCACGAGGATCAGCGACACGAGCAACGCACAGAAACAGCCTGAACAGGGAAGACCATCGGCGCCGACTGCGTTGATTTCCATCAAGCTCCCTGACCCTGACTCACCTCTCGGCAACGGACCTTCTGCGCACAGAAGCCACGCGCGCACACTGCAGGATTATGAGGACAGCGCAACTGGAAGCTACGTGGCCGCAGCGCGTGCTATGCACCAGGGACAGACCAGCTCCATTGTTTGTATGGGTTTCTCAGCCGCGGCACACAACGGGGATTTAGCCGATTGCTGTCCCTTCCGCATCTACGGCCACATCGCCAAGTCCCTCACACAGCTACAGTTGTTTCACAGCCGCTATGCTTCCTCGGGGAATTTGGCCGCCCGCCTTCCCCACATCCTCGCAGGACGAGCTGCGAGAAGAGTCATAGATGTAAGTTTTCTTTTTTTTTTTTCCACAACCACCAGCTTTTCCATCCCTCCCCTTTTCCCCCCACAGACTTACAGGCCCTCCAACTCTCCTCACCAGCAGGCAGTTTGACCGGAGTGGCACCCCCCCCCCCCCCCCCCCCGGCAGCCTCCACTGGCGTCGACTTGAGCCCAAACAACAGGGGGGGTCACAGCCCTTTCTGGGTGTTCGGGGGGGGGGGGGCTGGTGTGGTGACACTAAACACAGCGGGGAGACATTCCTCAGGGACATTCTTCTGGAACTTGTCTCACACCCAGAAGGGGCTTAGAGGAAGCAGAGGACAATTGACACACAACCAAAAGAACCACAGGAGACAGTCAGACGGGACTGAATGCATACATCTTTGTGCCAACCAATGTCATGCTAATCATGTGTATTGACCAATGGTATTAGATGACAATTGATATGCTAATGTGCCATGCATTCTTTCTGTCTGTATGATGGTATAAAAGAGCGGCTCTTCATCTCTCTCTCTTCACTCTTACACTTCTACTCTCATTACGACTAACCGGGCCCCAGCGGCCACGCTGGGGCCAACAGACTGTATTCATGTTAAGAGGCTAGATAAAGAATCTGTGCTGACCTACGCTCGTGCCTCGCCTCCACATCCTTTCCTTCGCACCCTTTACATGTACAATTTGTTCCTTTCTTTTGAAAAAATAAGTTTGACACATTCTTAATGATAAAATAGAAACATCTCTTGGTTGACAAATTGTAGTATTGATTGAAAAAAACTAAATATTTAACCAACCTTTGATTTGATGTTGACATCTTCAATGACATGTGACATGTGGGTATGACTGAGAGTGAATGGTTGTCTGTCTCTCTGTGTTGGCCCTGTGATGGACTGGCGATCTGTCCAGGGTGGACCCTGCCTCTCGCCCAAAGATGCTGGGATAGGCTCCAGCCCCCCCGCGACCCGAAAAAGGACTAAGCGGAAGAAGATGAATGAATGAATGAATCTTCAATGACAGCACCAAAAGCCCAGGCAATGCTCTGACCGGTATGCCGACCTGTGAAGCACTGATGAAGTCAACAACATGGACATCAGTCCCAAGTTGACAGTCTTGGGGTTTGTCTCAAGGACGTGTGCTGTCACTCCCAAGAAGCTACTCACTTTTCTGTTGGTCCATATGTCAGTAGTTAGTGAGACACTTCTGTGTTCTGCCAGCATCTCTGCTATTTTCTCTTTCCCGCTAGCTTTCAGTTGAGGTAGCTTCTGTGTAAGTGTCGACCTGGCCATTGGTTTGTATCTGGAATGACACAAATGAGAATTGGAACTTTTTAGTCAAAATTGAATATGTGTCTGAATATTAGCACATCACATTAAAAACAGGATGAATCTGCCGAATTATAAAAAGTTTCCATTCACACAAAAACAGAAAACATAGCTTTGGTCAGCAAGTTGCATGTCATTCCTAAAATGCATGTTCTCCACAATGGACAGGGCAAGGTGCACCCTACGATGAACTTGGCAATAGCATCCGATAGTCGTTTCTGCCTCGGGTTTGTATGGAGGCACATACTGATGATAGCAATTTCTTCTGTATTACTTGTACTAGCATCGCTCGAGGATGGAAAAAACAGCATGATGTCTTGCTGCGAGCCACCAACTGGGTGCTTCCCCTGAACATACTCATCCCACCTGTAGAGGAACAATATTACAGTATATAAAGCATGCATTCCAACTTATGTTAATCTCGCATAAACAACACAGATCAAGTGGATGGGTCATTTAGATATGCAAAAAATATGTTAAGTTGGCTTGCACTTATTATTCCATGGCTTGGGTGTTTTAGCTTGGGAAAGCATCAATTACAATTAAATATAATTAAATATAATAATTACAATTAAATTTCTATGAAATTGAAACAGACTGTATTGAAAGACATCTCTTCTCCTTGGCCTTTTAATGAGTTTGTAATCAGCTTTTATTATACATTTTATTTATTTATAAATTTGTGTTTTTTCCTTTAACTTCTTATTTTATGTGTTTTATTTTAACTTACTGTTGCATTATTTATCAGTGCAGTTTTTAAATCTGTGAAGCACTTCACAGCCATGGTTGTTAAATGTGCTTTATAAATAAAGGTGGCTTGAGACTTTTCCACATGTTGGCACAGCTCCCAGAGGTGTTAAGATGTCTGATGTGCTGTGGTTGTTGGATTATGTGTTAAATGGAGGGTATGCTCTTGGCTGATACTACTCTCTGTTACGTGATGACGTGCTTGGAGCACGCACTGCATTTTGGGAGAAAGGAGAAAATGAAATGAGCGCGAGTGTTCAAGAGAGTTTTGGCTACTATGCATTTTTCCTCCATTAGTTAACAACACTCTGCGGTTATCCGATCCTACATAATGTCGACCTCAACAGGTTATGGGCCCAGGAAGGATACCGGAAGCCAGTGGAGCAGGTTAGATTTCGATGGAGATGAGAAAAATTATGAGCTGTGGGAAAGCAGATTTCTAGGCCACCTGCGGACGTTAGGCCTAAAGGACACAGTGCTGAATGAACCAAGAGCGACAGAGGGAGAAAATGCAGCGGCCAGCGTGGAAGCTGATAATGCGAAAAATGAAGATGCCTACGCTAAGCGTATTCAGTTTTTGGACGATAAGAGCCTCTCCCTTGTCACAAGCGACGCCACGGACGACGGTAGGAAAGCATTTAAAATATTAAAAACATTATGCCAGAAGAGGAAAACCACAAATAATTAGTCTTTACACAGAACTGACTTCACTGCAGAAAAAGGCAGAAGAAACTGTGACAGACCATGTTATCAGAGCAGAGACTGCTATCACTGCACTGAGAAGTGCAGGAGAGACATTAAGTGACGAGCTGACTATCACCATGCTTCTAAAGGGTTTGCTAGAATCATTCAAGCCATTCGCCATATTTATAACACCCAATGATGACAGAATGACTTCCGGTGACTTTAAACCAAAGCTCAGAGATTATGAGAGCACTGAAAAGTTTAATGCCACTTCGGGAGATGACAGTGTGTTGAAAATGAGAAGCCTCACAATCGAGGCGAGGCACGGAGAAAAAGAAGCAATAACTCGATATAACTGTTGCCGAAAGGGCCACAAAGCATGGGCATGTCCCAGTGGACGTACGGCGCAGAAACGGCGGTGCAGTTTCTGCAAGAGCTCCACACACCGGGATGAAGACTGCAGGCGAAAGATGAAGGACGGAGTGAAGCAAGCGACGGACAACGAGGATGAAACATTTGCTTTTAAACTAAGCGAAAGCAACGTCAGCGGATTGAAAGAAAGTGGTTTGATGGTGGACACGGGAGCAACGTCCCACATAATCAGAGACCTTGACAAGTTCAAAAGATTTGACGAGTCATTCCAGCTGAATAAACACATCATGGAGTAGGCTGACGGCACACAGACCAGCAGTGCAGCTTTAAAGAGGGGGGATGCTGAGCTCTACCTGCAGGACAGTGGAGGACGCAAAGTGAAGGCAACACTGAAGGGGGCGCTATACATCCCATCTTTCCCACAAGATATATTCTCAGTCAAGTCTGCCACGGCCAATGGAGCAAGAGTAAACTTTCAACAGGGACAAGACCAACTCATCCACAAAGACAGTACCAGGTTTAATATTTTATTTATTTATTTAGCGAATGCAAAGTCCTTAAGCCAAGCAGTTGCCTCCTGGTTTGCTGTATGGAGGGTGTGTAATCCTCCTTCCAGTCTTTGGAGCGGGCAAGCCTCTATGATGTGTTCCATAGTTTGCTCCTCTCCACATGCGCACAGTGGGCTAGGGCTACTGCCCCATCTGTGAAGGCTGGCCAAGCAGGGGCCATGTCCAGTCCTGAAGCGATTGAGTGTAGACCACTGTCTCCTTGGGAGGTTGGTGCCCGGGACCTGTTGGTTGGGGTTTATCACCAGCTGTTTGTTTGGGACCTCCTTGGTTTCCCATTCCTCTTGCCAAGCTGTCTGGATGGTAAAGTCAGCTGGGGGAGGGTTTTTCCAAATCGGCCGTCTGGATGAAAGTCGGGCAGTGGGTGGGGTGTAGATATCTGCATGGATTGGTAAGTGAGGAAAATCTTTAACTTTTTGGAGCATCCTTTGAGTTAATGCTGCTCGCCGGATGTGTGGAGGGGCTATGTTTGACAGTACAGAGAGCCAGGGGAGTGGTGTTGAGCGGATTGTTCCAGTTATAGTTCTCATGGTTGAGTTGAGCTGGGTGTCTACATGGTGTGTGTAAGATGACCTGGACTAGACAGGGGCACAATATTCTGCTACAGAGTATGAAAGGGCCAGTGCTGAGGTGCGCAGGGTGGAGACTGCCGCCCCCCATTTTGCACCAGCGAGCTTGCAGAGCAGGTTGTTTCGTACTTTCACCTTAGCAGCCGTCCCCTTTAGATGTTCCTTGAAGGATAAGGTCCTATCAAGGGTCACTCCAAGATAAGTTGGATTTGGGGCATGCTTAAGCTTGAGTCCGCTCAGGTGGATGTTTAGTTCTCTGGCAGCTTTTGCATTGTGGAGATGAAATACACTGGAGACGGTTTTTGCTGGGCTTGGTTTTAGGCGCCAGATTTTGCAGAACTGGTCCAGTTTAGCAAGATCTTCCGTGAGCACCCGTTCCAGTGGTTCAAAGTCTGGTGCTTGGAATGCCAAACAGATGTCGTCTGCATAGATGAATTTGCGGGATTTTGTAGTAGGCAGGTCGTTTATGTAGAGGTTGAACAGAGTTGGAGCTAGAACTGAGCCTTGTGGGAGTCCGTTTTTCTGCATTCTCCATGCACTTGTGTTCTGACTGAGGTGGACTCTGAACCTTCGGTTGGTCAGCAGGGTTTTTATAATTGCTGTTGCCCAAGCAGGGATCGCCTTTATAAGTTTCAGGAGGAGGCCTTTGTGCCAGACCGTATCATAGGCGGCTGTAAGATCGAGAAACACAGCCCCTGTCTTCAGGTTTAATATAAAAGTGTGTGACAGATTGTATTATCTAGACACTATTGATGGAAAACCTGATATGTGTAATGGATGTAATGATATACAAACTTGGCATGAGCTATTAGGACACTGTAATCACAGTGACATACTAAAGTTAGAGGAAGTTGTTGAAGGAATGACGATAAAAGATAAAAACAGTAAACATACCCCAAGCTGTGAGATTTGCATACAGGGAAAGTTTACCCAGAGCAGAAATCGAAAACCAGATGTTGTGGAGAGTGCAAATAAGAAGCCAGACTTGCACAACAGACGACTTTATTTTCTCTCTCTCACTGCATTCATATACAGAAAAAGACTCCTTTCAATACACCAGGGTCTCTCATTTTATATCACTCCATTCCTTCCCCCTGTTGCCTGAAATCTTGCATCACAATACATTTACACATTACAATACGTACTGTCCTCCATTTAATCCCCCACGCTCTGCCGGCAGAGGGAATATTCCCCTCCCCTCTGCTTCCAGTCTGAGATGATTATCCCAGCGTGGGTTCCCTACACCCCCCCCCCCCCCCCCCACACACACACACACACCAAGTCTCAAGACTGAGTTTCAACCCTCATGTCCTTTTGGCTTCAGTCTCCTCCCATATCTGCTGTAACGAGGGACCTTCGACTCCACAGCGCTGCTGTGCCGGTGGGGGGCTCCTGGGGGTGTGTCTGTCTGCGGGTGGGCGGGGGGGGGGGGGACATTCTACTTGCCCGTGTGGCTGCTCTGCTGAATCTTCTACCTGGGGAGTTCTCAGTGGGGGTCTTCCACGCCAAGGGGCCCGAGCCAACATCACTTGCTCGTCCGCCACCACAAAGGCGGGCTTAAGTCTGTCTATACATATTTTCTCCCAACGACCCCCCCAATCTAACAAAAAATATTTGTCCCCTGGTTCCAGCACTCTGAACGGGCCATCGTAGGGTGGGTGCAATGGGGGGTGGTGGGCATCGTGCCTGACAAACATGAACGTTGCGTTCTTCAAAGTTTTTGGCACAAAAGCGCGTGGAAAACAGTGGTGGGCCGGGCCCGGTAGCGTGCCTGTATCCACGCTATGCTGCGAACGCTGAGACAGACAGTTGTCCAGCGCAGGATTATCTGGTAAAAATTCTCCAGGGAGCCGCAGTGGCTGAGAAAAAACAAGCTCCGCCGGGGAAGCCTCCAAATCCTCTTTTGGTGCGGAATTCAACCCTAACAGAACCCACGGCAACCGGTCTACCCAATTTGCATCCGTAAGCGAAGCCCTGAGCGCTGCTTTCAGTGACCTATGGAAACGCTCACATAACACATTGGCCTGTGGGTTGTACGTGGTTGTGCGATGAATTGCTACACCTAGGCTACGGGCCATCGCGGACCAGAGGTCGGAAACAAACTGAGGGTCCCTATCGGATGTGACGTCCGATGGGATGCCAAAACGTGCCACCCATGTTGTCAAAAGGCACGTGCCACGTCCGCGGACGTGGTTGCCGCTAGCGGGACTGCTTCTGGCCAGCGTGTGGTGCGGTCCACCACTGTCAGAAGGTGCGTGAACCCCTGCGATGGCGGGAGGGGGCTCACGAGGTCCACGTGAACATGGTCGAACCTCTTAGCCGGTATACGAAACGGCTCCAAAGGGGCCTTCATGTGTCTGTGTACTTTGGCTCGTTGGCACGATACGCAGGCTGCAGCCCACTTTTTCATTTGTTTGCGCAGGCCTGGCAATAGGAACTTCGCTCCCACCATTTTGACTGACGCGCGCACTTCTGGGTGCACCAGAGTGTGAACTGACTCAAACACTTGGTGGCGCCAAGCAACTGGGACCACCGGGCGCGGGCGTCCCGTGGGGACGTCACAGATTGGGGGGGGGGGCTGCCGTCTTGCAGTACTCTGCTCTCCAGCCTTAACCCTGTTGGTCCAGACAGGAGTGCACACGTCCGCATCGCCAATCTGCTCTGCGGCCATGGCTGTATAATCTATCCCTACGCAGACTGGGGTCACTACTGCGCGTGAGAGGCAGTCCGCCACCACATTCAGTTTACCGGCCACATGCTGAATATTGGTCATAAACCCCGAGATCGCGGCCAGCTGTCTCTGCTGCCGGCCCGACCATGGTTCCAAAACCTTGGCCATCGTGTACGTTAGCGGCTTGTGGTCCACGAACGCAGTGAAGCTGCTCCCTTCCAGCCAGAACTGGAAGTGGCAAATGGCCAGGTGGAGAGTCAGCAACTCTCTGTTGAACGTGCTGTATTTATGCTCACTGTCGTGCAAAGCCCTGCTGAAAAAAGCGAGCGACTGCCAAGAACCGGCGATGCGTTGCTCCACGACGGCCCCTATGGCCACATCAGAGGAGTTGGTAGTGAGCGCTATCCGGGCCGCCGGGTCCAGGTGCGCCAACAGTGTGGCATTTGCCAGGGCTGTTTTAACCTCAGAGAATGCCTGCTCCCGCTCCGGAGTCCATTCGACTCTGTCCGCCGGCTTCCGTTTCTTGAGCGCGGCGTACGATGACTGCATGAGCTGAGCTGTGCGGGGGAGGAACCGGTTATAAAAGTTAACCATCCCCAAAAACTCTTGCAGCGCCCTGTCTGTCTGAGGCCGGGGAAAATTCGCCACGGCGCGCACCTTGTCCGGCAAGGGTATCGCTCCCTCCGGTGATATGCGGTGCCCCAAAAAGTCAATCCCCGTCACGCCGAACTGGCATTTCGCCGGGTTGATTATTAACCCGTGCTCTTCCAACCTCCGGAAAACCGTCCTGAGGTGGGTTACATGTTCGTCCTCGGACACACTGGCCACCAGGATATCATCCAGGTAGGCAAACACAAACAGCAGATCGCGCAACACCGCATCCATCATGCGTTGGAAAGTCCGTGCCACGCCTTTTAATCCGAAGGGCATGCGTAAAAACGCAAACAAGCCAAATGGAGTTATTACCGCTTTTTTTTTTTTTTTTTTTTGTTACTTATTTGTACCCGTAGGTAGACTTTGTTTGCAGTCTGGTGACAAGCCACCGGCTGCAGGTCGCTGCGTGCGCGAGCGCCCTAAACCTACATGTTTTTGGTGTGCGGGAGGAAACTGGAGAAATCCCGGAGTAAACCCGCGCAACACAGGGAGAACATGCAAACTCCACACAGCTCACTGTTGGTCGGGGGCTGGGATCGAACCCACGATCTCATGATCCCCGCGATCCCCCGGCCGAGGGTAAAACTGTGCTGCCACAGTGCTAAACCACTGCGCCACCGTGCAGCCGTGGGCAGCTGTTTTGGGTATGTCCTCCACGCACACCGGGACCTGGTGGTAACCGCGGACCAGATCTATTTTAGAAAAAATGCGTGCCCCGGCGAGGTGAATGGAAAAATCCTGAATATGGGAAATTGGGTAGCGGTCATGTGCTGTGGCGTTATTCAATCTGCGGAAATCTCCGCACGGTCGCCATGATCCCTCGGCCTTAGGAACCATATGTACCGGGGATGCCCATGGGCTGTTTGAGCGCCTGATGATGCCCAACCTTTCCAAGTTGGCAAACCGATCGCGTGCTATGGCCAGTTTAGCTGCGTCCAGGCGCCAAGGTCGTGCGAAAACGGGCGGCCCAGTGGTGGTGATAAAGTGTTCCACCCCGTGTTTAGCGATGGCCGCCGAAAACGTCGGGACCGTGAGTGCTGGGAACTGAGTGAGCATTGTGTGGAACTTACCGCCTGGAGCTGTGACGTTGGCTAGTGTTGTTGGCCCGGCCCCTTGAGCTGTACAGGGGAGAGAATCAAAAGACATTGCATTAACCAGGCATCTGTTAGCAACATCGACTAGAAACCCGTGTGCCTACAGAAAATCAGCTCCCAAGATCGGGAAAGTGCATGCCGCTATGACGAATGTCCACTCATAAATACGGCCGTGTAGGGATACAGTCAGTGTCCTCTCACCAAAAGTCCTAATGTCCGAGCCGTTTGCGGCTATCAGCTCGGGGCCGCGAGCTCCCACTAGCCGGTTGGCGTAGGACAGCAGGATGAGGCTTTTTTGGGAGCCGGTGTCTACGAGGAACCGTCTCCCCGAGCGCGAGTCCATCACATAGAGCAGCTTGTTTTCTTCACCGGGGGTCGCAGCTGCTACTGACTGCCGGCCTTGGCGTTTCCCGAACGCTTGAATTGGCACGGTGGCACACATCTGTGTGCGTTCTCTCCAAAGCGGTGGTGGTAGAAGCAGAGTGTGTCTCTCTCTGGCGCCTTCTGGCCCCCGCTGCCACTACTGTCGCTGGCTCCTCGCCTCCGCTGTTCGTCTCGCTGGGTTCCGACGCCGCCGCGTTCACTGTGAGGGCTCTGGTAGTGAGGATGATCCGATCTGCCTCCTGGGCTAGCGCACGGTAGTTGCGTGCGGCCAACAACGGTGAGTTTGCCAGGACCGCTCTTGCCTCTGTTGGGAGGTTCTGAAGGAAAAGGTGGGCCAACAGAAAATACCCGTCGTCCGTGCCCATCATCGTCAATATCTTCTCCATCAGTTCAACCGCCGACCCATCTTCTAACTCGGAGCGCCTCAGGAGCCTCTCTGCTCTCTCACAGTCCGAGAGTGTGTAGCGCCAGGTCAGCGCGGCCTTGAGAGCGCCGTATTTATTGTGGGCTGGAGGCTGTTGGAGCAGGCTTGCTACTTACTGAGACGTGCGAGCGTCCAGCGCTGCGACCACATAGTAATATCTGGTGTCATCTGCCGTTATTCCCTGGAGGGCAAACTGAGCCTCGGTTTGGTGGAACCAAGACCGCGGGTCGTGCAGCCAAAAGTCCAGTAGTTTGACCAAAACAGCACACACGTTGCTGGGGCTTCCCGTCTGGGCCGTCTCTGGAATGCTTGCCACGTTGCTGGGACTTCCCGTCCAGGCCAACTCCGGGGTACTTGCCTCGTGTTCCATAGACAGCACATTAAATGTCCCACCAGGGACACAAATACACTCGACCACTGTGACACAGTTTTAAGAAACGCCTATCATGCCGTCCCCCGTGCAGCTCTGGGTTTTTCTGACCACTGTCTGCTCCATCTTATTCCAACATACAGACAGAAACTAAAAACTTCCAAGTCTGTTGTAAGGACTGTGAAGAAATGGACTGAGGAATCAAAGCTGGAGTTACAAGCCTGCTTTGACTGTACAGATTGGAGTGTTTTTGAAGCTGCAGCCATTAACCTAAATGAACTCACTGACACTGTGACGTCATACATCTGTTTCTGTGAGGACATGTGTGTGCAGACCAAGACCTTCTGCACATACAACAACAATAAACCCTGGTTCATTCCTAAACTGAAGCAGCTACGTCAGACCAAGGAGGAGGCCTACAGGACTGGTGACTGGACTCTGTACAAGCGGGCCAGAAACATGCTGACGAAGGAGATCAGGCTTGCTAAGAGGAGCTACAGTGTGAAGTTACAAAAAAACTTCTCAGCCAACAACTCTGCTTCTGTCTGGAGAGGCCTGCAGAATATCACCAACTACAGGAGACCATCCCCCCACCCTGTGGAAAACCTCCAGCTGGCTAACGACCTAAACAGCTTTTACTGCAGGTTTGAAAAGAACCTACAGTTCACACCTCCCACCCACACAAAAGGATTATCTGCAGCTCCAGGAACTCCATCCATCCTCCACTCTGACCTCCCACCAGCACTAACGATCTGTGAAGAGGAGGTGCGCTGGGTCTTTCAGAGACAAAAGATCAAGAAGGCTGCAGGACCTGATGGTGTGTCTCCGTCCTGCCTGAGAGTCTGCTCCAACGAGTTGGCCCCCATCTTCACCCGGATCTTTAACAGATCACTGGAGCTGCGTGAAGTGCCTTCCTGCTTCAAACACTCCATCATCATTCCAGTTCCCAAGAAACCCTCTGTTACAGGATTAAACGACTACAGACCTGTTGCCCTGACCTCTGTGGTCATGAAATCCTTGGAGAGATTGGTGCTGAACCACCTGAAGGTCATCACAGGCCCCCTGATGGACCCACTGCAGTTTGCCTACCGGTCAAACAGGTCAGTGGATGATGCAGTGAATATGGGACTACACTACATCCTGCAACACCTCGACTCCCCAGGGACGTACGCCAGGATCCTGTTTGTCGACTTCAGCTCAGCGTTCAACACCATCATCCCAGGCATTCTTCATCAGAAACTCCTCCAGCTCAAGGTGCCCCCCTCCACCTGCCAGTGGATCTCCAGCTTTCTGACTGACAGGTGGCAACAGGTGAAGCTAGGGAGATTTACATCCAGCTCCCGAAAAATTTGTACTGGCGCCCCCCAAGGATGTGTCCTTTCCCCACTGCTCTTCTCCCTCTACTCCAAAGACTGCACCTCAGAGGACCCTTCGGTGAAGCTCCTGAAGTTTGCGGACGACACCACAGTCATCGGTTTGATCCGGGATGATGATGAGTCTGCATACAGGCGGGAGGTGGAGCAGCTGATCCTCTGGTGCAGCCAGAACCATCTTGAACTTAACCCAGCCAAAACGGTGGAGATGACTGTGGATTTCAGGCGACACCCCCCTTCATTTCCCCCACTCACCATCCTCAACAGCACAGTGTCCACTGTGGACTCCTTCAAGTTTCTGGGTACCACAATCTCCCGGAACCTGAAGTGGTCCTCCCATATACACACTGTCTGGAAAAAGGCCCAGCAGAGGTTGTTTTTTCTGCGTCAGCTCAAGAAGTTTGATTTGCCTCAGGAGCTGCTGGTTGTCTTCTACACCGCCATCATCCAATCTGTCCTCTGCTTTTCCATCACTGTCTGGTTTGGATCTGCCACTAAACAGGACAAGACCAGACTGCAGCGGATCATTAAGTCTGCGGAGAGGATCATTGGTACCGACCTACCCTCCATTGAGAACTTATATCGGTCCATAGCCAGGAAACGGGCGGGAAACATCTGTGCTGACCCATCACACCCCGGCCACAAACTGTTTGAACTTCTATCTTCTGGTCGTCATTACAGATCACTGAAGGTCAAAACCACCCGTCACAGGAACAGTTTCTTTCCTCAAGCCGTCACTCTGATGAACTCCTAACATTCACCTAGTCCTACCTGTTGCTGTACTCATGACTTTTCATCCATTATTACATTGCACATAACTCTCACACTGCTTTTTACTTCATTCACATTATATCACTGAATCTGAGTTCACATTGAAATACTGTGTGACTGTATATTTTTTCATATATTTCTGCAAAGTGTGGTTAGTCTGAGTAAATAACTGCATATATTCCTGTATATTGTGACGTTTGCAAGGGTTCACACAAAGACAATGGAGCAGATGGCTGTGATCAACCAGATTTATTTTACACACACCCCAACCCCCAACTTGCAACTTAGTACACAGAGCAGGGGAGGTCATTCCCCCAGACCCCTGTTTGAATCATGGTTACACACACAGATACATCTTGCCCTAATCCTGCTAAACACTGCTGGGTCATTATAATGCAGTTATAATGACACAGCAGTATAACTCAGAAATAACACATTTAACACACACAGTAACGTTTCAAACTGGTAAAGCATGCTGGGAAATCCCTGGCTCCCTTAAAATGGCCCCGACGTTACACTGCCCCCCCCTGGACTGGTTTCTGTCCCCAGAAAATTCAAAGTCCACTTTCAGAAATCCAACGCGAGTCAGCCCGGTGCCAGGGCGGCATGCACGGGCCATCTGAGTCTCGGTCAGAGCATCTGGTTGGGGTAGGGTTCCGGTTTGGCCATCAGCGGGCGGATGGACACATCTGACAGCCTCTGTAGGACCACGCACAGTCCCTTCCCTGGCAGCGGGAGTCCCAGGCCCGCTCCAGCCGACTCCCACCGCTGCCAGATCTCCCAGGCGGCCGCTGGCCCGCGTCCATGCGTCCAGCCCTTGCCGCGCCTGGAAAGTGGCCGCATCTTCGTCCTGCTCGCTCCGCTGCGTCGCTCCTGCGCCGAGGGCCTCCGTGACGTCACCGAAAGGAAAAGCATCGGGTAGCGGTAGGACACGCACAGTTCCTCCTCTGGCAGCGGGAGTGCCATGACTCCTACCGCTGCCAGGACCTCCCAGTCGGCCGCTGGCCCACGTCCAAGCGTCCAGCCCCTGCCGATCCCGAGAAAAGACCGGATCTGTCCTGCTCGCTCCACTGCTGCTGCGCTCCAAAGGCCTCTGTGACGTCATCTGCCGGGGGAAACATCTGCAGGAGGCGGCTTTTTCCCCGTCCATGCCACCTCGCTCTAATTTAACGTCGGCGAGGGGCCAGTTTGTTGTGCGCTGTGTGCGGGGCAGTACCATGCCATGTACCCTGGCTCTGTGCAGCGGAAGCCGTCCTTCCTCGCGTCGCCACGGCTGTTTCCTTCGTGCACGCGCTGCTGTGATCTGCCGTAGCTCCTCCTCCACTCGCTCTCAGCACGGTGGTTTCCTCTGATGATCAGCGCGGCAGCCAACTCGACCTGGGCCAGGCGGTCATCCAACAGGTTCTCGCCGTTGTAGCGGGGAATCTTGGCCCGCTGCTGGGTGGATGAGACTGTCATCTCCCGGTCGATTGTCGCTCCTAATCGCTCTGGAATCGCCAGCCCGTCCTGCCCTGAAAAGGGCAGGAAACGGGGCTGGTTTGCTCTGCTCCGTCCATCGCAGCGAAGCTCTCCAGGGGCCGGCGTCTCAGCTCTATACTCCGTTCCCGGCTGAGCGATGAATCGCTCCGGCCGCTGTACCTCCGCCTGGATCTTCATCTTGCTCCATATCCCACTTCTGACACCAGTGTGATGTTTGCAAGGGTTCACACAAAGACAATGGAGCAGATAGCTCTGATCAACCAGATTTATTTTACACACACCCCAACCCCCAACTTGCAACTTAGTACACAGAGCAGGGGAGGTCATTCCCCCAGACCCCTGTTTGAATCATGGTTACACACACAGATACATCTTGCCCTAATCCTGCTAAACACTGCTGGGTCATTATAATGCAGTTATAATGACACAGCAGTATAACTCAGAAATAACACATTTAACACACACAGTAACGTTTCAAACTGGCAAAGCATGCTGGGAAATCCCTGGCTCCCTTAAAATGGCCCCGACGTTACAATATATTTGCATCCTTTTATAGAAACGTGGACAGACTGTAATTTACTGTACATACTCTGTTGTCATTGAATCTTTATTTAAATCCTCCACCTGAACAACGAGAGCAAGTTTTTAGCCAAAGTCAAATTCCTTGTATGTGTTGTGCATACTTGGCCAATAAAGCTGATTCTGATTCTGATTCTGATAATTTGTCAAGGGTCACCAGTGTGGAGAGTGCAAATAAGAAACCAGACTTGCACGACAGACGACTTTATTTTCTCTCTCTCACTGCATTCATACACAGAAAAAGACTCCTTTCAATACACCAGGGTCTCTCCTTTTATATCACTCCATTCCTTGCTCCTGTTGTCTGGAATCTTGCATCACAATACATTTACACATTATAATACATACTGTCCTCCATTTAATCCCCCATGCTCTGCCGGCAGAGGGAATATTCCCCTCCCCTCTGCTTCCAGTCAGAGATGATTATCCCAGCGTGGGTTCCCTCCAATGTAAGGGCAAAGGCTGCATTGGAGTTAATACACACTGATCTAGCTGGCTCAATAGAGCCTGAAACAAAAGAGGGATATAAATATGCCCTAACATTCACAGATGACTACTCGGGTGCTATGTTTGTGCATTTCCTAAAAACGAAGAGTGTTTCTGTAGCTAAAAAGCTACAGAAAAATTCATTGCAGATACCACCCCCTATGAGAAGATCAAATGCATGAGATCTGGTAATGGCACTGAATTTACAGCAGAAAGCTTTGAGTCACTACTTGGCAAAAACGCTATAAAGCATGAAAAATCAGCACCATATTCACCACATCAAAACGGAACAGCTGAGAGGAGCTGGAGGACATTGTTTGAGATGGCTAGGTGCATGCTCGTTGAAAGCAGACTACCAAAGAAGTTATGGGCCTATGCTGTAATGACTGCTGCGGTGATCCTCAATAGGTGTTACAGCAAACGCACGGGTCAGTCACCTTATTTTATGTTAACAGGAAGAAAACCAAACCTTGAGAGAATGAGAGCATTTGGTTCTGCATGTTACACATACAGTATAAACAGGATAAGAAAAAGGTTGACTCAAAATGTGACAAAGGCGGTATTTGTAGGTTATGACTGAAATAGCCCTGCATACCTAATACATTAACCTGAAACAGAAAAAGTCCTAAGACACAGGTTGGTGAAGTTTATCACTAAAGATACAGCCGAAAACGAGACACAAACAGAGCCAGGTGTGCCTGATGAAAGCTTAGATGAAGAGTGATTCAGACCCTTTATGTCAGAGAACAGAGGTACAATGGAAGTTCAAATAATGCAGGAAGAAAACAACCAGACTGTTGATTCTCCTTATGAAGAAGTTCAAGGTGCAGAGTCTAAACACAATGAGGGAGCTCAAGTGACACAAAAAGAGGACAGTCAGGCTAGTTTGGACATCAAATAGGGAGAGAAAACCCCCACAATACCTGACAGATTATGAATGCAAAGTTGAATGTGAAGATGATTCATCATTTGACATTGACTACTGTTACAGGGCAATTTGCGGAATCCCACAAACTTTTAGAGAAGCGGTGAAATCAACAGTCAGAAAAATGGATGGAGGCTATGAAAGAGGAGTTTTAACTCTCTCAAGGGAAATGACACCTTCATCTTATGCCCACTTCCAGAAAATAAACATACAGTAGGGGGGTAGGTGGGTATATGCATTAAAAGAGAATGCAGATGGATCAGAGATACATAAAGCCAGATACACACGTGGACAAAATTGTTGGTACCCCGCTGTTAATGAAAGAAAAACCCACAATGGTCACAAATAACTTGAATCTGACAAAAGTGGTAATAAATAAAAAATTCTATGAAAATTAACCAATGAAAATCAGACAATGCTTTTGAATTGTGGTTCAACAGAATTATTTTAAAAAACAAACTCATGAAACAGGCCTGGACAAAAATGATGGTACCCTTAACTTAATATTTTGTTGCACAACCTTTTGAGGCAATCACTGCAATCAAACGATTTCTGTAACTGTCAATGAGACTTATGCACCTCTCAGCAGGTATTTTGGCCTACTCCTCATGAGCAAACTGCTCCAGTTGTCTCAGGTTTGAAGGGTGCCTTCTACTGACGGCATGTTTCAGCTCCTTCCACAGATGCTCAATAGGATTTAGATCAGGGCTCATAGAAGGCCACTTTAGAATAGTCCATGTTTGGCTCTTAGCCATTCTTGGGTGTTTTTAGCTGTGTGTTTTGGGTCATTATCCTGTTGCAAGACCCATGACCTGCGACTGAGACCAAGCTGTCTGACACTGGGCAGCACATTTCTCTCTAGAATACCTTGATAGTCTTGAGATTTCATTGTACCCTGCACAGATTCAAGACACCCTGTGCCAGATGCAGCAAAGCAGCCCCAGAACATAACAGAACCTCCTCCATGTTTCACAGTAGGGACAGTGTTCTTTTCTTGGTATGCTTCATTTTTGCGTCTGTGAACATAGAGCTGATGTGCCTTGCCAAAAAGTTCCAGTTTTGTCTCGTCTGTCCATAGGTCGTTCTCCCAGAAGCTTTGTGGCTTGTCAACATGCAGTTTGGCAAATTTCAGTCTGGCTTTTTTATGATTTGTTTTCAACGGTGGTGTCCTCCTTGGTCGTCTCCCATGAAGTCCACTTTGGCCAAACGACGACGGATGGTGCAATCTGACACTGATGTACCTTGACCTTGGAGTTCGCCTTGAATGTGTTTAGAGGTTGTTCTGGGCTCTTTCGTTACCATTTGTATTATCCGTCTCTTCCATTTTTCATCAAGTTTCCTCCTGCAGCCACGTCCAGGGAGGTTGGCTACAGTCCAGTGGATCTTAAATTTCTGAATAATATGTGCAACTGTAGTCACAGGAACATCAAGCTGCAAGGAGATGGTCTTATAGCCTTTACCTTTAACATGCTTGTCTATAATTTTCTTTCATCTCCTGAGACAACTCCCTCCTTTGCTTCCTCTGGTCCATGTTTAGTGTGGTACACACCATGTCACCAAACAGCACAGTGACTACTTGTCACCCTTTAAATAGGCCGACTGACTGATTACAAGTTTGTCGACACCTGTGATGTTAATTAGAGGACACATCTTGGTTGAACATGTCCCTATGGTCACATTATTTTCAATCTTTTCTAGGGGTACCATCATATTTGTCCAGGCCTGTTTCATGAGTTTGTTTTTTAAAGTAATTCTGTTGAACCACAATTCAAAAGCATTGTCTGATTTTCATTGGTTAATTTTCAAAGAATTTTTATTTATTCCCACTTTTGTCAGATTCAAGTTATTTATGTGACCATTGTGGGTTTTTCTTTCATTAACAGAGGGGTACCAACAATTTTGTCCACGTGTGTATGTAGCAAAAGGCTACAACCAGGTTGAAGGGATAGATTACAAAGAGACCTTTTCTCCAGCAGCAGACATGACGTCAGTGCGCAGCTTAATGCAGATGGTGGCACAATATGACTTGGAGCTACATCAAATGGATGTTCAAACGGCATACTTACATGCTCCCACTGACTGGGAGATATATATCGAGCAACCAGAAGGTTTTCAGATAAACTCAAAAACAGGTGAAAAGTTGGTATGCAAATTAAACAAGTCCCTATATGGCCTAAAAAAGCAGGCAGAAACTGGAATAAACTTCTACATGATCATCTCCCTGAAAATGGATTTAAACAGAATCCTGCAGACCATTGTGTATACAGTAGGCAAACTGAAAGAGAAAAAGTAATACTAGTGATATGGGTTGATGATCTTATAATAGCAGCTGATAACAAAGACTCACTGAACAATGTGAAAGAAATGTTAAAGATAAGGTTCAACATGAAAGATATGGGAAGGCTTAGATATTTTTAGGCACTGACTTAGATAGATACTTTATTTCGAACAAAAAAGTATAACAAAAACAATACAAATGACAAATGCAATAAAGTAACAGTATACAGTGTTCGAAAGGGAGAAGGAAGAAGTGAACACTTATTAATTCCATCTCCTCTTTTCCATAAATACACCCATGTGAATTATATACAAATTACCACCTTTAAGACCCCAAGTAAACAATTTACTGTATTTTTTACATAGCAACATTAACACCCATCCATCCTAACATACATTGATGTCCATACATCAAAACCAGCCTCAAACAACATAGATATACACAGTGCTGTCCCACCCACCATTCCATAGTGTCCCAGAGTGAGCAAAGTGAATCGTACATATAAATACTACCCTTCTAACATATATCCTTTAAGCAAATAATGTTTATACCTCTTTTTGAATTGAATTCTGTTTGTACATAGTTTCAGTTCCGGCTCCAGACTGTTCCACAAATCCACCCCACAGACAGATATGCACATACTTTTCTTGGTTGTTCGTATCCTGGGTTTTGTAAAGTTTAAGTCTCCTCTCAAATTATGATCATTGTTGTGGCGGTTTGGGAAAACCCCCACAAACAGACTAAGGACAGACAGCTCGCTACTCCTGTTTTTTTCCGCTACACTACTGAGACGTAATGTGCCATTCATGCCTTGTGATGTTAATGTTGCCTTTCATGCATTGTGTTCATGCGTCCTGTCCTTACTGTGACCTAGAGACTCAGATCAATATGTAGATGTGCCTTTTAACCTCTTTGTTCTGCAGCTGGAGCAGAGTCTAGCAAATCTGCCTATTGTGATGTATGTCTCACAAATGCAAATATCTCATGCCTGTTCTGCAGTCCCTTTGATCAGACCAACTGCTGTGAATCTGCTTTGATGTATTGTTTGAGTTGGGTATAAATACTGCACAGGTTCTGTAACACCTTCTCTCATTCTCTCACTTCAACCTCTGCTGCAGGACACAGACTTTGTGTCCCCTCCCTGACCCCGAGAGCCTGAGGATCCCGCTCCAGCCTGCACACACTTGGGCCGGGGCGGGGATCCTGTGACGGCGGTATGATAATAAACTCTACTTAAAACCTTCAACAACGCCGCTTTATTTCATGCCGCCGCTCTGGTGACCCGACGCTGAAACGAACACGCTGCCAGCGAACGCAACACCCGGCGGTGATTCTCCGACGACAAGCGAACGCAACAGCTCCCTTCAGCTTCAGGGAGACCTCAACGCGGAGTTTCCAGGCGAAACTCCCTGGAGAACACCCACGACCGGGAAAGCTGAGCAACGTTTCATGGTGAGATCTGCACGCCTAGATCGGCACATCCACGCCGGACCGGCCGCGCTCACAGCTCCTCCACAAGAGAGCGCATGCACCTCGTCCCCTCTCCACGACGGCGATCCCCATGGCCGACGGAGCACACGTGGACCTGAACGCACCATGACCGAGCGAGTGACAGAGCGTCTACTTCCCTTCACCGCTCCAACACACTGAACAGGGATGATCAAGCTCCCTGACCCTGGTTCTCCTCTCCAGCTGGCCCACCCATCACGGAACCCCGGCGCACGCACCGGGGAGTTACGAGGACGGCGCACCACGCACGGGACAAATACGGCTTTTCTGACCGCCTTCCTTCTGCTGCACACTGGCCCTTCAGGCTTGCTCATTCACCTGAGGCACGCAGCTTGCTCACTGGATTTTATGGTCTTAGCCACAGCACACAAGGGAAATTCAGCGGTTTGCGGTTCCCGAGAGCTTTAAGGTTGTGCCCGCACCTAAAGCCAACACGCCAGTCCCTCTGCCCTCATCACAGCCGCCACGCAGCCTCGTCTTTTCTTCATGGCCGCTATTAATCCTTGCAGGACTTAATCGCGGGAGGAGCCAGTGACTAATTTTTCTTCTTGTGGACCTCTGCACGTTCAACGGGACCAGCCCTAAGACATCGCGGACCCACAAGCAATTTTTGCACGGCCCAGACGTTTTCATCGTCTCCGGCCGGCTTTTACTACTACCCCCACCCCCCTCCACCCCCTCCTGCACAGAGCTTTTCCCTGCTCTCTGCCCAAACTGCACTATCGAGGTCTCGGCCACCCGCCGAGCCCTCTGGGGGGGAGCTGTGGCGGTTTGGGAAAACCCCCACAAACAGACTAAGGGCAGACAGCTTGCTACTCCTGTTTTTTTCCGCTACACTACTGAGACGTAATGTGCCATTCATGCCTTGTGATGTTAATGTTGCCTTTCATGCATTGTGTTCATGCGTCCTGTCCTTACTGTGACCTAGAGACTCAGATCAATATGTAGATGTGCCTTTTAACCTCTTTGTTCTGCAGCTGGAGCAGAGTCTAGCAAATCTGCCTATTGTGATGTATGTCTCACAAATGCAAATATCTCATGCCTGTTCTGCCTTCCCTTTGATCAGACCAGCTGCTGTGAATCTGCTTTGATGTATTGTTTGAGTTGGGTATAAATACTGCACAGGTTCTGTAACACCTTCTCTCATTCTCTCACTTCAACCTCTGCTGCAGGACACAGACTTTGTGTCCCCTCTTCACTGAGAGCCGTGGGCTCGCTCCCGGCGCGCACGCACGGCGCCGGGAGAGGAGCTCGTGACGACGGTATGATATAATAAACTTCCTTAAAACCTCAGCATCGCTGCCTTATTTTATCATCCGCCGCAATTGTCTCTTTTTTTTAATATTTTTTGTATATTAGTTGGGAGTTGATTATTAATTGCCCTGTACATTACTTGTGCTGTCTTAAATTTACAATTTACAATTTACTTCACACAAGAGAAAGGACAGGTCAGGATGGATCAAAAGAAATACTGTGGGGTGTGTGAAATAAGAGGCCGACTCATGGCACACAGTTTATTACACACTTCACATCTCTCAAGCGCAGAACAGACTGACTCATTTCAGCAGGCACTCTCTTTACAAGTTTCATGGCATTTCTCCACACACAACATGACATTTGCATTACACTGCATTCAACCCCCTCCGTCCTTGACTCCTTCCTGCTATCTCACCAGGAACCTCCTGAGCATTGTTCTCCCATGCTTATCCACTGTCTCTTGTCTGAGATGCTAAATAATCTGACTCCCCCAAGGTGCTATACTCCCCCCCCCCCCCCAGCATCTTAGATAGAACAATAGAACATCAGTCCACATGCTGTTTGGGCTTCCGTCTCCTCCCGTATCTGCTGTAACTGGGGTTAACCGCCTCCGTGGTGCTGCTGTGCCGGTGGGGGGCTGCTGGGAGTGTTTCTGACTGCGGGTGGGCCGTGACGAAGGGGGGGGGCACTTCGGTCTGTCCGTGTGGATGCTCTGGTGAATCGTTTCCCTGGGGAGCTCTCCGTGGGGGTCTTCCACGCCGAGGGGCCCTAGCCAACAGCACTTGCTCGTCCGCCACAACGAAAGCGGGTTTGAGTCTGTCTATGCCAATTTTTTCCCGCCTACCCCCAAGTCTAGCAAAAAACACTTATCCCCTGTTTCCAACCCTCTGAACGGTCCATCATAGGGTGGGCGCAATGGGGGGCGGTGGGCGTCGTGTCTGATGAACATGAACTCCGCGCTCTTCAAAGTTTTAGGCATGAAAACACGCGGAAAACTGTGGTGGGCAGGGCCCGGCAGTGTGCCTGTGTTTGCGCTCTGCTGCAAAAGCTGAGACAGGCAGCTGTCTGGAGCGGGATTATCTGGCAGAAATTCCCCGGGCAGCCGTAGGGGCTGCGCAAAAACCAGCTCTGCCGGGGAAGCTCCCAGATCCTCTTTCGGCGCGGAGCGCAACCCCAATAAGACCCACGGCAGCCTTTCTACCCAATTTGCATCCGTCAGTGAAGCCCTGAGCGCTGCTTTCAGTGATCTATGAAAACGCTCGCATAAACCATTGGCCTGTGGGTTGTATGCGGTTGTGCGATGAATTGTAACACCCAGGCTGCGGGCCATCGCGGACCAGAGTTCGGAAACAAATTGAGGGCCCCTGTCAGACGTAATGTCCGACGGGACTCCAAAACGCGCCACCCATGCTGTCAAAAAAGTGCGTGCTAAGTCCGCGGACGTGGTTGCCGCCAGCGGGACTGCTTCTGGCCAGCGCGTGGTGCGGTCCACCACTGTCAGGAGGTGCGTGCACCCCTGTGATGGCGGAAGGGGGCCCACGAGGTCCACGTGAACATGGTCGAACCTCTTAGCCGGGATACGAAACGGCATGCAGGCTGCAGCCCACTCTTTTACTTGTTTGCGTAGGCTCGGCCACACAAACTTCTCTCCCACCATTTTGACCAAAGCGCGCACTCCTGGGTGCGCCAGAGTGGGAACCGACTCAAACACGCAGCGGCGCCACGCGACCGGGACCACCGGACGTGGGCGTCCCGTGGAGACATCGCAGATTGGTGGGGCCGCCATCTTGCAGCACCCTGCTCTCCAGCTTAACCCTGTTGGTCCAGACTGGAGCGCGCGCACGTCTGCATCGCTAATCTGCTCCGCGGCCATGGCTGCGTAATCTATCCCCACGCAGACCGGGGCCACCACGGCACGCGAGAGGCAGTCCGCCACCACATTCAGTTTACCCGACACATGCTGAATATTGGTAGTAAACTCTGAGATCGCGGCCAGCTGTCTCTGCTGCCGGCCCGACCACGGTTCTGAAACTTTGGCCATCGCGAATGTTAGCGGCTTGTGGTCCACGAACGCGGTGAAGCTGTGCCCTTCCAGCCAGAACTGGAAGTGGCGTATGGCCAGGTGGAGGGCCAGTAACTCTCTGTCGAGCGCGCTGTATTTACGTTCGCTGTCGCGCAAAGTTCTGCTGAAAAAGGCGAGCGGCTGCCAAGCCCCGGCGACGCGCTGCTCCACGACAGCCCCTATGGCCACGTCTGAAGTGTCGGTGGTGAGCGCTATCCGGGCCGTCGGGTCCGGATGCGCCAGCAGTGCGGCATTTGCCAGGGCTGCTTTAACCTCCGAGAACGCCCGCTCTCGCTCCGGGGTCATGAGCTGCATGAGCTGCATGAGCTGCTCCGGGGTCATGAGGGGCATGAGCTGCGCCGCATGGGGAAGGAAACAGTTATAAAAGTTCACCATCCCTCAAAATTCCTGCAGCGCCCTGACCGTCTGAGGCTGGGGAAAATCCGCCACGGCGCGCACTTTGTCGGGCAGCGGGCTCGCTCCTTTTGGAGAGACGCAGTGCCCCAAAAAATCAATTTCCGTCACGCCGAACTGGCATTTCGCCGGGTTGATTATTAACCCGTGCTCCTCCAACCTCCGGAAAACCGTCGTGAGGTGGGTTTCGTGTTCGTCTTCGGACGCACTGGCTACCAGGATATCGTCCAGGTAGACAAACACGAACGGGAGATCGTGCAGCACTGCATCCATCATGCGCTGGAATGTCTGTGCCGCTCCTTTTAACCCGAATGGCATGCGCAGGAACTCGAATAAACCGAACGGAGTTATTACCGCTGTTTTGGGTATGTCCTCAGCGCGCACTGGGACTTGGTGGTAACCGCGGACCAGGTCTATTTTAGAAAAAATGCGTGCTCCGGCGAGGTGAACGGAAAAATCCTGTATGTGGGGAATTGGGTAGCAGTCGTGCGCTGTGGCGTTGTTCAACCTGCGGAAATCACCGCACAGTCGCCACGATCCCTCATCCTTAGGGACCATGTGTAGCGGGGATGCCCATGGGCTGTTTGATCGCCTCGCTGGCTCGCTACCTGCTGGGCTGTGCGGGCGTCCAGCGCTGCTACCACATGGTAGAACTTGGTGTCGTCTGCCGTTACTCCCCGGAGGGCGAACTGGGCCTCGGTGTGGTGGAACCAAGACCGCGGGTTGTGCTGCCAGAAATCCGGTAGCTTGACTGAAACCGCACACGCGTGGCTGGGGGTTCCAGTCCGGGCTGTCTGTGGGATGGCTGCCGCCTTGCGGGAGCTTCCTGACCGGGCCGGCTTCGGAGTTCTTGCCTTGTGTTCCATAATACGTCTTGGGTCACCAGTGTGGGGTGTGTGAAATAAGAGGCCGACTCATGGCACACAGTTTATTACACACTTCACATCTCTCAAGCACAGAACAGACTGACTCATTTCAGCAGGCACTCTCTTTACAAGTTTCATGGCATTTCTCCACACATGACATTTGCATTACACTGCATTCAACCCCCTCCGTCCTTGACTCCTTCCTGCTATCTCACCAGGAACCTCCTGAGCATTGTTCTCCCATGCTTATCCACTGTCTCTTGTCTGAGATGCTAAATAATCTGACACCCCCAAGGTGCTATAATACATTGATAAGATACTTGACAGATTTGACATGACTGATTGTAAACCGAGACAAACACCATCTGAGCAGAAGCTTAATTTCAAAGATGATGATGAACCTGTAGATCCATGACATTATCATGCGATAGTGGGGAGCCTAATATATGTGATATGTACAAGGCCTGATTTAAGCTGGATTGTGAGTAAATTGTCACAGTATTTGTCAGAACCTAAGGGACAACTGACTGCAGCTAAGCATGTATTGAGGTATCTGAAAGGGACCAGGGATTATGAGCTATGTTACAAGAAAAACAAAGGGAAACTTAGACTCATAGCATATTGTGATGCTGATTGGGCTTCAGATCACAATGACAGATGGAGCACGACTGGCTATTGCTTCAGCTTGAACAAAGAAGGACCTGTTGTTTCATGGAAATCAGAAACAACAAACAGCTCTGTTGACCTGTGAAGCTGAGTACATGGCTCTCATGGCAGCCGCACAAGAAGGCCTGTACCTCATGCAGCTATTGAATGGCATGGACAAAAGTTGTCAGTATGGACCTGTGAAGATTCACGAGGACAATCAAGGAGCTAGCTATTGCTTTGTCAAAGAATCCAGTGAAGCGACAAAGATGCAAACACATGGACATTAAGTACCACTTCATCAGATCGGTGTTGAATGATGGCAAAAATAAATGTTGTGTACTGTCCCACAAGTGAAATGGTAGCAGATGTGTTCACTAAACCTGCTACAAAGGTTAATTGTAAAAATTTCCACAGTTTTTTGTTTGGTGCTAAACTGTGAGCATGTTGTATCAGCTTAGAGCAAGTGGGGGTGTTGGATTATATGTTAAATGGAAGGTATGCTCTTGGCTGATACTACTCTTTGTTACGTGATGACGTGCTTGGAGCATGCATTGCATTCTGGGAGAAAGAAGGAGAAAAAATGAGTGCGAGTGTTCAAGAGAGTTCTGACATGCTAACTACTTGAAACCCACCGAGGACACAGTCCAAGGACGGATAATTTTTTCACACATAGGGAGTTGTTCAGAACTCCTTATAAGAACTCCTGATACAAAGATATACAGTGATGATATAGAGTGAAGTACGTAGCGGTAATGCTCCTGTAAGCTGGTTGCCAACCACCAATCAAATCTAAAAGAAGAAGAAGAAGAGAGTTCTGGCTACTGTGCATTTTTCCTCCATTAGTTAACGACATGGTGGCGGAGTGGTTAGCACTGCGGCAGCACAGCAACTCACCCTTGGCCGGGGGATCCTGGGTTCGATCCCAGACCCCCGACCAATAGTGATCTGTGTAGAGTTTGCATATTCTTCCCGTGTCTGCGTGGGTTTACTCCGGGATTTCTCCGGTTTCCTCCCACATGCCAAAAACATGCAAGTTAGGTTAATTGGCATCAACTGGGGATTCTAAATTGTCCTTAGGTATGAACGTGAGAGTGAATGGTTGTCTGTCTCTCTGTGTTGGCCCTGTGATGGACTGGCGATCTGTCCAGGGTGTACCCTGCCTCTTGCCCAAAGATGCTGGGATAGGCCCCCCGTGACCCAAAAAGGATTAAGCGGAAGAAGATGGATGGATGGATGGATAGTTAACGACACTCTACGGTTATCCGATCCTTTATAATGTCGACCTCAACAGTGGTCAAAAACACCTCAGGGATTAAATATTGGAGTGCCACAGGAAATGACTTTTCTCAAAATGACCCATGTCAGTGTCTGTTTAAGTGCTTATGAGCCTCAGTTCACCCCACCTCATCTAGTCATTAGCTCAAGCTGGCAGCTCAAGCTAACATAAAATTGTTTTAATGGTTTTGATTTTTTTGGTAAAAAATATTAGCTTGTGGAGGATGGAATCAGATGAGACAGTGAGCTGACGACACGGATCTTTATTCTTCTCCAACAAATAGAACAGACTACCCTGGGTACCGAAGTCCCTCTTTTATCCACTTTATTCCTGCCTTTGGGACCCAGGGTGAGAAACATTAACATACAAGACAATTTTGTATAAATTCTTAGTCTAAGAAGTGTTAAAGCAACCATTGCA
Organism: Pholidichthys leucotaenia; assembly: GCA_020510985.1. NCBI lineage: Eukaryota > Metazoa > Chordata > Actinopteri > Cichliformes > Pholidichthyidae > Pholidichthys > Pholidichthys leucotaenia. The sequence goes on along the minus strand of CM035844.1, from coordinate 329,002,287 downwards.
GAGAGTGCAAATAAAGGAACCAGACCTGCACGACAGACAAACTTTATTTCTCTCTCTCACTTCATTCATACACAGAAAAAGACTTTCCTTAATACACCAGAGTCTCTCCTTTTATATCACTCCATTCCTTTCCCCTGTTGCCTTGCATCACAATACATTCACACATTACAATACCTACTGTCCTCCATTAAATCCCCCACGCTCTGCCGGCAGAGGGAATATTCCCCTCCCCTCTGCTTCCAGTCTGAGATAATTATCCCAGCGTGGGTTCCCTATGCCATGACTAAATAGGACTGTTGCCACTACAGTGCTAACTACTCATATGCTTTTTAAACAAACATGCCGCATTTATACCTATGGTACATACGTAAAATAAAAATATTTGAATTCTATGGCAAAAAGGATAGGAAATAAATAAAAGAGAATACGGATCTGAGAGCTCTTAGGCATATTTTTTGAGAAAATTTCTGTAATTCTATTGTGGAGAGTGTGAAATGAGGAGGCAAGGTTACGAGCAGACGAAGTTTATTACACTCTCCCATCAGTCATACACAAAAAGCATAAACAGCTAAGCACAGCTTCTCCTTTTATATCCACAGCTCGTCTCACATCTCCACAACACTTCACATCACAAAGCATGACATTTCACATCACAATACATTCACCCTTGACCCCCCACAGCTCCTTCTTCCTGCCAAATTCCCCATGATCTCCTTGCTATTGTCCACCTCTCTTTATTCTCTGCATCCTGACTGGGACGCTGTCTGCCGACTCACCCAAGCTCCTACACCACCACCCCCAGACAGAGTTTCAGTCAACATGCCTTTTGGGCTTCAGTCTCCTCCCATATCTGCTGTAACCGGGGTTTCTGTGCCGGCGGGGGGCTGCTGGAGGTGTGTCTGACTGCGGGTGGGCCGTGGTGAGGGGGGGGGGGGAAACTCCGCTTTGCCCGTGTGGCTGTCCTGGTGAATCGTTTGCCTGGGGAGCTCTCCGTGGGGGTCTTCCACGCTGAGGAGCCCGAGCCAGCAGCACTTGCTCGTCCGCCACCACAAAGGCGGGCTTAAGTCTGTCTATGCATATTTTCTCCCGACGCCCCCCAAAATCTAACAAAAAATGCTTGTCCCCTGTTTCCAGCACTCTGAACGGGCCATCATAGGGTGGGCGCAATGGAGAGCGATGGGCATTGTGCCTGAAGAACACGAACCCCGTGTTCTTAAAAGTTTTCGGCATGAAAGCGCGTGGAAAACAGTGGTGGGCCCGGCCCGGCCCGGCAGCGTGCCTGTGTCTGCACTATGCTGCAAACGCTGAGACGGGCAGTTGTCTGGCGCGGGATTATCTGGCAAAAATTCCCCGGTCAGGCGCAGTGGCTGAGAAAAAACAAGCTCTGCCGGGGAAGCCTCCAAATCCTCTTTTGGTGCGGAACGCAACCCCAATAAAACCCACGGCAACCGGTCTACCCAATTTGCATCCGTAAGCGAAGCCCTGAGCGCCGCTTTCAGTGACCTACGAAAACGCTCGCTTAACCCATTGGCCTGTGGGTTGTACGCGGTTGTGCGATGAATTGCGACACCCAGGCTGGGGGCCATCGCGGACCACAGGTCGGAAACAAACTGAGGGCCCCTATCAGACGTGATGTCCGACGGGATTCCAAAACGCGCCACCCATGTTGTCAAAAAAGCTCGCGCCACGTCCGCGGACGTGGTTGCCGCCAGCGGGACTGCTTCTGGCCAGCGTGTGGTGCAGTCCACCACTGTCAGGAGGTGCGTGCACCTCTGCGACGGCGGGAGGTGGCCCACGAGGTCCACGTGAACGTGGTCGAATCTTTTAGCCAGTATACTAAACGGCTCCAAAGGAGCCTTCGTGTGTCTGTGTACTTTGGCTCGTTGGCACGCTACACAGGCTGCAGCCCACTCTTTCACTTGTTTGCACAGGCCTGGCCACACGAATTTCGATCCCACCATTCTGACTGACGCGCGCACTCCTGGGTGCGCCAGAGCGTGAACTGACTCAAACGCGCGGTGGCGCCACGCGACCGGGACCACCGGGCGCGGGCGTCCCTTGGAGAAGTCGCAGATTAGAGGGGGGGGGAAGCTGCCGTCTTGCAGTACTCTGCTCTCCAGCCTTAACCCTGTTGGTCCAGACTGGAGCGCGCGCACGTCTGTATCGCCAACCTGCTCTGCGGCCATGGCTGTATAACCTATCCCTACACAGAAAGGGGCCACCACTGCGTGCGAGAGGCAGTCCGCCACCACATTCAGTTTACCCAACACATGCTGAATATCGGTCGTAAACTCCGAGATCGTGGCCAGCTGTCTCTGCTGCCGGCCCGACCAAGGTTCCGAAACCTTGGCCTTCGCGAACATCAGCAGCTTGTGGTCCACAAACGCGGTGAAATTGCGCGCTTCCAGCCAGAACTGGAAGTGGCGTATGGCCAGGTGGACAACCAGTAACTCTCTGTCGAACGCGCTGTATTTACGCTCACTGTCGTGCAAAGCCCTGCTGAAAAAAGCGAGCGGCTGCCAAGAACCGGCGACACGTTGCTCCACGACGGCCCCTATGGCCATGTCCGAGGCGTCGGTGGTGAGCGCTATCCGGGCCAGCCGGGTCTGGGTGCGCCAACAGTGCGGCATTTGCCAGGGCTGCTTTAACCTTAGAGAACGCCTGCTCTCGCTCCAGAGTCCATTCGACTCCATCTGCAGGTTTCCATCTCTTGAGCGCGGCGAACAATGGCTGCATGAGTGGGGGAGGAAACGGTTATAAAAGTTAACCATCCCCAAAAATTCTTGCAGCGCCCTGACCATCTGAGGCCGGGGAAAATTCGCTACAGCGTGCACCTTATCGGGCAAGGGTATCGCTCCCTCCGGTGAGACGCGGTGCCCCAGAAAATCAATCTGCGTCACACCGAACTGGCACTTCGCCGGGTTGATTATTAACCCGTACTCCTCCAACCTCTGGAAAACCGTCCTGAGGTGGGTTACGTGTTCGTTCTCAGATGCACTGGCTACCAGGATATCATCCAGGTAGACGAACACAAATGGGAGATCGTGCAGCACCGCGTCCATCATGCGCTGGAACGTCTGTGCCGCTCCTTTTAATCCGAATGGCATGTGCAGGAACTCGAACAAGCCGAATGGAGTTATTACCGCTGTTTTGGGTATGTCCTCCGCGCGCACTGGGACCTGGTGGTAACCGCGGACCAGGTCTATTTTGGAAAAAATGCGTGCTCCGGTGAGGTGAACAGAAAAATCCTGAATGTGGGGAATCGGGTAGCGGTCGTGTGCTGTGGTGTTATTCAACCTGCGGAAATCCCCGCACGGTCGCCACAACCCCTCAGCCTTAGGGACCATGTGTAGCGGGGATGCCCATGGGCTGTTCGAACGCCTGATGATGCCCGACCTTTCCAGGTTGGCAAACCCCTCACGCGCTATGGCCAGTTTATCTGCGTCTAAGCGCCGAGGTCGTGCGAAAACGGGCGGCCCGGTGGTGGTTATAAAGTGCTCCACCCCGTGTTTAGCGATGGCCGCCGAAAACGTCGGGTGAGTGCTGGGAGCTGAGTGAGCAGTGTGTGGAACTTACCGCCTGGAGCTGTGACGTTGGCTTGTGTTACTGGCCCGGCCCCTCGAGCTGTACAGGGGAGAGAGTCAAAGGACAGTGCATTAGCCAGGCACCTGTTAGCAACATCAACCAGTAAACCATGTGCACAAAGAAAATCAGCCCCCAGGATATGGTAATTCAGTGTTGCTATGACAAAAGTCCACTCATATGTACGTCCGTGTAGAGATAAGATCAGAGTCCTCTCACCAAAGGTCTTAATTTCCGAGCCGTTTGCTGCCAACAGCCCGGGGCCGCTAGGTCCTGCCAGCCAGTTGGCGTAGGTCGGCAGGATGATGCTCTTCTGGGCTCTGGTGTCCACGAGGAAACGCCTCCCTGAGCGCGCAACCGTCATGTAGAGCAGCTTGTTCTCTTCACCGGCGGTCACAGCTGCTACCGACTGCCGGCCTTGGCGTTTCCCGAGTGCTTGAACTGGCACGGTGGCGCACATCTGCGTGCGTTCTCTCCGAAGCGGCGGTGGTAGAAACAGAGCGTGTCTCTCTGGCGCCCCTTGGCCCCCGCTGCCGCTACCGTCAGTGGCTCCTCGCCTCCTCTGGTTGTCTCGCTGGGGTCCGATGCAGCCGCGTTGACTGTGAGGGCTCTGGTGGTGAGGATGATCCGGTCTGCCTCCTGGGCTAGAGAACGGTAGTCACGCACAGCCAGCGACGGCGAATTAGCCAGAACCACTCTCGCCTCTGTTGGGAGATTCCGGAGGAAAAGGTGGGCAAACAGGAAATGCCCGTCATCCGTGCCCATTAACGCCAACATCTTCTCCATCAGATCGACAGCCGAACCATCTCCCAACTCGGAACGCCTCAGGAGCCTCTCTGCTCTTTCGCAGTCCGAGAGCGTGTAGCGTTGGGTCAGCGCAGTCTTGAGAGCTTCATATCTGTTGTGGGCTGGGGGCTGGTCGAGCAGGCTCGCTACCTGTTGGGCTGAGCTAGCGTCCAGCGCTGCAACCACGTAGTAAAACTTGGTTTCATCTGCCGTTATTCCCCGGAGGGCGAACTGAGCCTCGGTGTGGTGGAACCAAGAGCGTGGGTTGTGCTGCCAAAAGTCCGGTAACTTGACTGAAACAGCGCACGCGTTGCTGGGGGTTCCCGTCCGGGCCGACTCCAGGGTTCCTGCCTCGTGTTCCATCATACGTCCAGGGTCACCAATGTGGAGAGTGTGAAATGAGGAGGCAAGGTTACGAGCAGACGAAGTTTATTACACTCTCCCATCAGTCATACACAAAAAGCATAAACAGCTAAGCACAGCTTCTCCTTTTATATCCACAGCTCGTCTCACATCTCCACGACACTTCACATCACAAAGCATGACATTTCACATCACAATACATTCACCCTTGACCCCCCACAGCTCCTTCTTCCTGCCAAATTCCCCATGATCTCCTTGCTATTGTCCACCTCTCTTTATTCTCTGCATCCTGACCGGGACGCTGTCTGCCTACTCACCCAAGCTCCTACACTATCTTTGTTTTGATAGGGTACTTGAACGTCCGACACCACAAGTCCTGAAAAAAGCAAGAAAACATATGTATAATTGTCTTTAATATAATATATTAATAGATCATATCTTTGATTGCCTTATATTATAAGAATTCAGGTAGTTATAATGCAAAATCCGATGGGCCGAGTTGGCAGTGGGCTGAGTTGGGTATAAACCGTGAAACCTATCACAGCGGGGACAAAGGCACCTCTTTGTTTAGTTAAATACCCCCTAGCGCTACGGCGCCCTTTGCTGGTTCCGCTCACTCTTTCACCATTACCATCTCTCACCTCCTCCTCTCTCCAACCTCAAGTCCTGGGTGAAGTGCCATCTATTGATGTGTCACCCCCCCCCCCCCGAACACCTAGAAAGAGCCCTAATCTTCTGGTCCTTTGGGCCTGAGCAAGCGCCCATAGCGGCTGTAGCAGGGAGCCGCCGGTCCGGTTGAAGCACCTTCCTACTGAGGTGGGCAGGAGGAAAAGCTGGTCTCTGGAGGGGGAGAGGGTGGGGAAGGGACAGAGTTAGTTTTGTGAGCACAGTTCTCTGCAGGGGGAACACAAGCCTGCGGACCCACCGTAGGTGGGCATCTGCACCGGGGAACCTGAGCCAACACCACCTGCTCGTCTGCCAACACATAAGCGGGCTTAAGCCTGCCAATGCAGACGGCTTCCTTACGCCCCCACCCCCAGTCTAACACAAAGTGTTTTGCTCCTGTTTCCAGCACTCTGAATGGACCATCGTACGACAGACGCAGGGTTTCACACACCTTGTAAGAATCGTGGACCCCACTACGCGTTGGCCAGAAGTGGTCCCTCTGAATTCCACCATGTCTATCGAGGTAGCTCACGCGTTTTTGTCGGCTTGGGTCGCACGATTCAGATCTCCGTCGGACATCACTTCTGACAGGGGTCCGTAATTTGTTTTGGAACTCTGGTCCGCGATGGCCGATAGCCCGGGGGTCAAAATTCACTGCACCACTGCGTACAATCCCCAGGCTAATGGGTTGTGCGAACGTTTTCACAGATCACTTAAAGCAGCGCTCAGAGCCTCCCTAACGGATGCAAATTGGGTCATCCGCCTGCCTTTGGTCCAATTGAGGTTGCGCTCAGTGCCTAAAGAAGATTTAGCAGTTTGCCCGGCAGAACTTGTTTTTTCTCAGCCGTTGCGGATCCCCGGGGAATTTTTGTCAGACATCCTCACTCCTGGGTGTCATAACCTTGGACTCAGGGAACACACGCACACGGGCTCAGGAAGATTTAATGCTTTTATTTACAGTTAAGGGTGTATGAGTGCGTGAGTGGGAATGGAGATGTGGTGTGGGCGGACAACGTGCCAGGTGCGCGGAACAGCTCGCCGTTCGACCAGGTAACCCTGAGGGGAGAGCAGAGCAGGAGGTTAGATGTAGCCGACCACACCGTGGGAATAATCTGTTACGTTTGCTCACGTGCAGGGGAATGCGTGGCTGGCGTTGGCTTGACAGCTGTGTCCTGGAAGACAGCGCGGCTGTGCGCCCTTGACGCGTCGGAGCCATGCAGGCGGAGATGAGGCGAGGAGGAGGAAAAGCCGCCACCTGGAAATCCACCTGTGCACAGGGGAAGGACTGAAGAGAAGGTAAGGGTATGATGAGTTGCTTACGTGTAGAGAGCGATGTCGGTAGAGACCGGATCTGTCGCCGTGGAGAGGAGTAGATGCGAAGATGACTCCAGGCCGAAGCAGAGGGCAGAGGGAAAGATATAGCTCACCGCCGATGAGGTGCAGGTGTGCGCGCAGCTGGTGATAATGATCGGCGAGAGCCAGGTGTAACAGTACTGCCCCCCCCCCCCGAGCAGCGCCTCCCAGCGCTGGCTTACCTGGGTGCGTCCGATGGAACTCCGTGATGAGACTGTTGTCCAGCACCCAGGACGGCGGCACCCAGGACCTGTGCTCCAGGCCATATCCCTCCCAGTCCACCAGGTACTGGAGACCGCGACCACGGCGGCGGGAATCCAGGATGGCCGTGACACTCCAAGCAGGCTCTCCATCAAGCAACCTGGGGGGAGGAGGGGTCTTGGGAGGAGGACAGAGAGGGTCAGTCAGCACAGGTTTAACACGAGACACATGGAAGGTAGGATGGACCCGGAGGGAGGGGGGGAGAGCCAAGCGCACAGCCATCGGGTTAACAATCTTAGTGATGGCAAACGGCCCGATGAACCGTTGCGCCAGCTTCCTCTTCTCCACCTTCAACTTGATGTCTTTGGTTGATAGCCAAATGCGCTGACCCACCTGGTACTCGGGAGCGGCCCTCCTGTGGCGATTGGCGAAGTGAGAGTTGCGCTCCGCTGTGCGTAACAGAGCCTGGCGCGTACTAGTCCAAATGCGCCGGCAGCGCCTTACATGAGCCTGGACCGATGGAACCGCCACCTCCTTCTCCTCCTCTGAGAACAGCGGCGGATCGTACCCCAAGGACGCCCGGAAAGGGGACATGCCAGTGGCCGAGGAAAGGGTGGAGTTGTGAGCGTACTCGACCCAGGGCAGGCGGGTGCTCCAGGAGGACGGATTGGATGAGGTGACGCAGCGCAGGGTTGCCTCCAGCTCCTGGTTTGTGCGCTCACACTGGCCGTTGGTCTGGGGATGGTGGCCAGAGGACATGCTCACCGTGGCCCCCAGCGCGTTGCAGAAGGCGCCCCACACCTTGGAAACAAACTGGGGACCCCGATCCAAGACCACGTCCAACGGGATCCCATGCAGCCTCACCACATGCTGAGTCAGCAGCTCGGCCGTTTCCCGTGCCGAGGGGAGCCCACGGAGAGGCACAAAGTGGGCCGCCTTGGAGAACCGGTCGACAATAGTCAAGATGGTGTCGTAGGAATTAGACTTATGGAGACCGGTAACAAAATCCAAGGCCACATGGGACCACGGTCTCCCAGGAACCGGTAACGGGTGGAGAAGACCCGCTGGAGGGGAAGTGGAGGTCTTACCCACGGCGCACTGAGGACAGGCACAGACGTAGTTGGAGACGTCACCTCTGAGACCCGGCCACCAGAAGGACCGCTGGATAAGCTCCACCAGCCGAGAGGTACCAGGATGGCAAGCGAACTTGGACATGTGGGCCCAATGGATGACGTCGCCCCGAACCGACGATGGGACGAACAACCTCCCGATTGGGCCGCCGCCAGGATCAGGCTCCGCCTCTTGTGCCTTTCGGACCTTGGCCTTTATTCCCCATGCAACAGCTCCCACCACATACGAGGACGGGAGGATGGTATGCTCACGGTCCGCCGGTTCCTCGGGTTCGAACTGCCTGGAGACCGCGTCTGGTTTGCCGTTCTTGGATCCAGGCCGGTAGGTGATGGTGAACCTGAAGCAACCAAAGAACAGCGACCAACGCGCCTGGCGGGCGTTCAGGCGCTTGGCCGTCCTCAGGTATTCCAGGTTTTTGTGGTCGGTCCAGACCACGAACGGCTGAGAAGCCCCCTCCAGCCAATGGCGCCACTCCTGAAGAGCCAGCTTCACCGCTAGGAGCTCCCGATCCCCGATGTCATAGTTCCGTTCAGCGGGGGAGAGGCGACAAGAGAAGAAGGCGCAGGGGTGTACCTGCCCATCCACTGGCGAGCGCTGGGAAAGCACTGCTCCCACCCCTGTGTCGGATGCGTCCACCTCGACCATGCACTGGAGAGCGGGGTCCACCTGGGTGAGGACCCGGGAGGAAGCGAACTCCGTCTTCAGGGCCCTGAAGGCCGAGGCAGCCTCTTCGTTCCACCTGAACGGCACCTTGGGGGAGGTGAGGCGGGTCAGGGGGGCGGAAATGGCGCTGTACTTGGGTACGAAGCGGCGGTAGAAATTAGCAAAGCCTAGGAACTGTTGCACCTGCTTCCTAGAAGAGGGGGTAGGCCACTCCACCACCGCTTTAACCTTAGCTGGGTCAGGGAGGACCTGATTCTGAGCAATTACAAACCCCAAAAAGGAAGTCTGGTTGGTGAAAAATTCACATTTCTCCGCCTTTACATACAACCTGTTCTCCAGGAGGCACTGAAGGACCCGCCTCACGTGGACCTGGTGTTCCTCCCTGGACCGGGAGAAGATTAGAATGTCGTCCAGGTACACAAACAAGAAGACCCCCAGGAAATCCCGAAGAACGTCGTTGATTAGCCGTTGGAAGACGGTCGGAGGGTTGGTAAGCCCAAACGGCATAACCAGGTACTCGAAATGGCCGCTGGGCGTCCGGAACCCCGTCTTCCATTTGTCGCCCTCCCGGATCCGTACAAGATGGTAGGCACTGCGCAGGTCGAGCTTGGTGAACCAGGTGGCCCCCTGGAGGGAGTCGAAGGCTGAGTCCATCAGGGGCAGCGTGTATTTGTCTCTGATGGTGATGTCATTCACCGCCCGGAAGTCGATACACGGGCGCAGGGACCCGTCCTTCTTCCCCACAAAGAAGAAACCAGCACCAACCGGGGACGAGGATGGTCGGATAATGCCTGCGCTGAGCGACTCCTTGATGTAGACATCCATGGCCTCACGCTCCGGGGTAGACAGGCTGTAGAGGTGACCAGATGGTAACGGCGCCCCCGGGCGGAGGTTTATGGCACAGTCGTAGGGACGGTGGGGGGGGGGAGAGACAGTGCTTTAGTTTTACTGAATACCTGTCCGAGATCATGGAACTCAGGAGGCACCAGTGATAAGTCCGGAGGCGGGGAGTCCGGCGTTGGGTGCGGCACCGAGGGGGCACAGGCGGCAGACTGGAGACAGGAGCTCATACAGAACGTGCTCCAGGAGAGAACGCTGCCGGACTGCCAGTCCAGGATGGGGTTGTGGAGCCGCAGCCAGGGATAACCCAAGATGACAGGAGAGGACGAGGTAGGTAGCACGATCAGGGTGAGGCCCTCCCTGTGATTGCCGGAGATGATCACCGGGACCGGTTTAGTCTTATGGGTAGCAGTCACTAAGGGCGAGTGAGCAAGGGTAACTAATTTCAAGGGAGATGACAGGGCTTGGCAGGGGATGCCCAAGCGGGTTACCAGGCCTTGTGAAATAAAATTTTGTTCCGCCCCTGAGTCCACCAGTGCGTGTGTGGGGTGCGCAGTGGAGTTGTGGCAAAACCTAACCGGGAGGATGCATTTGGTGAGGGTGCTCGAACGGGAGGCGTCCGCGAGACCTCCTAGAGCGACTCGCGGACGTTCCCCTTTCGGCCAAACCGGGCAATTCTCCACTGAGTGCTGATCCCCTCCGCAATACATGCAGAGAGACAGCTCTTGGCGGCGCTGTCGTTCCGCAGGAGAAAGCCTGGCCCGACCCACCTGCATTGCCTCCGGGGCATCGGCAGACCCAGGAGTGGGAACCACCAGGGGGCAAGACTGAGGAACCCGGGCGGAAGCTCCGCTTGAGCAACCGGAAGTACGGCGCTCGGCGGCCCGCTCCCTCAGCCTGTTGTCAACACTAATGGCTAAAGATGTCAAATCAGCTAATTTGTCCGGCAGCTCCCGGGAGGCCAGCTCGTCCAGCAGGGAGGAGTTTAGGCTGCGAGCGAAGATGCTACAGAGCGCCGCTTCGTCCCAACCAACTTCCGCCGCTGCCACCCGGAAGTCGACAGCGTAGTCGGCGGCAGACCGGCTACCCTGACGAAGATTTAACAACCGGGTGCCATGGGTGTTATCGTGAGTGGAATGGTCAAACACTTCCTTAAATTGTCGCACGAATTGGGCATAGGTCAGGCTCGCGTAGCTGGGTCTCGCCATGACGGCATAGGCCCAAGCTAACACTCGCCCTCCCAGAAGGTTAGCTACGTACCCAATTTGGCTGTGATCGGACGGAAAGTCTCCGGGGACATGCTCAAACAGCGACTCACACTGCAGGAGGAACCCCCTCGCCTCACCGGGTTGCCCGGTGAAGTGCGTCGGGGTTGGGATTGGTGTGAGTTGGGTCAGCGAACCCGAACTACCGAGACTTACCGAGGAGAAGATGGAAGCTGACCCACCGGAAGGTGCCGGAGGAGCCAAGTGGCTCATTCGCTGGACAATTTGGGTAAGCTGATTGACAACTGTCTGCTGCTGCTGAGCAATTAAATCAACTCGAGCCTGTAGGTTGGAAAAGCGGCGTGCCAGCCCGCTGTCCGCTGAGTCACTTTGCTGGAGTCGTACTGTCATAACCTTGGACTCAGGGAACACACGCACACGGGCTCGGGGAGATTTAATGCTTTTATTTACAGTTAAGGGTGTATGAGTGCGTGAGTGGGAATGGAGATGTGGTGTGGGCGGACAACGTGCCAGGTGCGCGGAACAGCTCGCCGTTCGACCAGGTAACCCTGAGGGGAGTGTAGAGAGCGATGTCGGTAGAGACCGGATCTGTCGCCGTGTAGAGGAGTAGATGCGAAGACGACTCCAGGCCGAAGCAGAGGGCAGAGGGGAAGATATAGCTCACCGCCGATGAGGCGCAGGTGTGCGCGCAGCTGGTGATAATGATCGGCGAGAGCCAGGTGTAACACTGGGACCGATCCGCCCGCACATTTTTTTCTGGTGCCGGGGCTGCCAGCGTGCCGAGGCCGGTGCACCATTGTTTTCCTTGCATCTTTGAGAATGCCAAATTCGTTTTCAGCAAGCATGACATCCTCTGCGTGAACCAGGACCTGGTGGTAACCGCGGACCAGATCCACTTTTGAAAAAATGCGCGTCCCGGCCAGGTGCACAGAAAAATCCTGGATGTGGGGGATGGGATACCGGTCGTGTTCCGTGGCATTGTTCAAGCATCGTAAATCGCCACACAGCCGCCATGACCCATCAGCCTTGGGCACCATGTGCAGCGGAGATGCACAAGGACTGTTGGAGCGCCTAATGATACCTAATCGCTCTAAGTCAGCAAACTCCTTGCGCGCGCTGGCTAGTTTAGCCATGTCCAGGCAGCGAAGGTGTGCGAACACAGGCGGACCTTTCATTGTCATAAAATGCGCAACCCCGTGCTTAGTTACTGTAGTAGAAAAGGTGGGAACCGTGAGTGCTGGGAACTCGGAAAGCAAACACTGGTACTTAAGATAAGATAAGCCTTTATTAGTCCCACAATGGGGAAATTCCAGGATTGCAACAGCACAGGGATAGCAACACTCAGAGCAATAATTAAGAAGATAAGAAAAATAAGAGCAGTGAATATACATACGTACACATAAATATATAAATATATATACACAGTGCGGAGCATTGTAGCTAGATGGAATAAACAGCATAACCATCTACTTAGTTATCCTACATAGTGTGGAGTGTGTAAATGAAGAGGCAGCTTCATGTCAGACAATTTATTACACACTCACATCTCACAAGCACAGAACAGACTGACTGGTTACAGCAAGCACTCCTCTCTATATAACAAGTCACCTTCACAAGGTTCAAGGCACTTCCTCATACACAGCATGATATTTACACTACACTTCATTCAACCCCCTCTCACCCTCTTGGGCATTGTTCTCCCATGTGTATTCATTGTCTCTGTCTGAGGTGCGAAATAACCTGACTTCCATACCGCCACCCCAGTATCTTAGATAGAACAATAGAATATCAGTCCACATGCTGTTTCGGCTTCAGTCTCCTCCCATATCTGCTGTAACTGGGGTTTACTGCCTCCGTGGCGCTGCTGTGCTGGTGGGGGGCTGCTGGGAGCGTGTCTGACTGCGGGTGAGCCGTGGTGGTGGTGGTGGGGGGGTGTTCGCTCTGTCCGTGTGGCTGTTCTGATGAATCGTTCCCTTGGGGAGGTCTCCGTGGGGGTCTTCCACGCCGAGGGGCCCTCGCCAACAGCACTTGCTCATCCGCCACTACAAAGGCTGGTTTGAGTCTGCCTATGCCAATTTTCTCCCTTCTACCCCCCAAGTCTAGCAAAAAATGCTTATCCCCTGTTTCCAACACTCTGAACGGTCCACCATAGGGTGGGCGCAATGGAGGGCGGTGGGCGTCGTGTCTGACGAACATGAACTCCGCGTTCTTCAAAGTTTTAGGCACGAAGGAACGCGGAAAACTGTGGTGGGCAGGGCCCGGCAGCGTGCCTGTGTTTGCGCTACGCTGCAAAGGCTGAGACGGGGAACTGCCCGGCGCGGGATTATCCGGTAGAAATTCCCCGGGCAGCCGTAGGGGGTGCTCAAAAACCAGCTCTGCCGGGGAAGCTTCCAAATTCTCTTTTGGCGTGGAGCGCAACCCCGATAAAACCCACGGCAGCCTGTCTACCCAATTTGCATCCGTCAGTGAAGCCCTGAGTGCTGCTTTCAGTGATCTATGAAAATGTTCGCATAACCCATTGGCCTGTGGGTCGTACGTGGTTGTACGATGAATTGCAACACCCAGGCTGCGGGCCATCGCGGACCAGAGGTCGGAAACAAATTGCAGGCCCCTGTCGGATGTAATATCCGACGGGACTCCAAAACGCGGCACCCATGCTGTTAAAAAAAACCAAAAAACGCGTGCTACGTCTGCGGACGTGGTTGCCGCCAGCGGGACTGCTTCTGGCCAGCACGTGGTGCGGTCCAGAGTGTGAACCGACTCAAACACGTGACGGCGCCACATGACCGGGACCACCGGATGCGGGTTTCTGTCTCTTGAGCGCGGTGTACAATGGTTGCGTGAGCCATGCCGCGCAGGAAAAGAAACGGTTATAAAAATTCACCATCCCCAAAAATTCCTGCAGCGCCCTGACCGTCTGAGGCTGGGGAAATCTGCCACGGCGCGCACTGGGACCTGGTGGTAACCGCAGACCAGGTCTATTTTAGAAAAAACGCGTGCTCCGGCGAGGTGAACGGAAAAATCCTGTATGTGGGGAATTGGGTAGCGGTCGTGTGCTGTGGCGTTGTTCAACCTGCGGAAATCACCGCACGGTCGCCACGATCCCTCAGCCTTAGGGACCATGTGTAGCGGGGATGCCCATGGGCTGTTTGATCGCCTGATGATGCCCAGCCTTTCCAGGTTGGCGAACTCCTCGCGCGCTACGGCCAGTTTAGCTGTGTCCAAGCGCCGAGGTCTTGCAAAAACGGGCAGCCCAGTGGTGGTGATAAAGTGCTCCACCCCGTGTTTAGCGATGGCCGCCGAAAACGTCGGGATCGTGAGTGCTGGGAAATGAGTGAGCAGTGCTGGAACCTACCGCCTGGAGCTGTGACGCTGGCTTGTGCGGTTGGCCGGGTCCCTCGAGCTACACTACCGTTCAAAAGTTTGGGGCCACTTAGAAATTTCCTTATTTTTGAAAGAAAAGCACTTTTTTTTCAATGAAGATAACTTTAAACGAATCAGAAATACACTCTATACATTGCTAATGTGGTAAATGACTATTTTAGCTGCAAATGTCTGGTTTTTGGTGCAATATCTACATAGGTGTATAGAGGCCCATTTCCAGCAACTATCACTCCAGTGTTCTAATGGTACAATGTGTTTGCTCATTGCGTCAGAAGGCTAATGGATGATTAGAAAACCCTTGTGCAATCATGTTAGGTCTGCAATGCTGTAATTGCTGCAAATGGAGGATTCTTTGACGAAAGCAAAGTTTAAAGGAAAAAATTATTTCAAATACAAATCATTATTTCTAACCTTGTCAATGTCTTGACTATATTTTCTATTCATTTTACAACTCATGGTGGTAAATAAAAGTGTGACTTTTCATGGAAAACACAAAATTGTCTGAGGTGACCCCAAACTTTTGAACGGTAGTGTATACAGGGGAGAGATTCAAAGGACAGTGCATTAACCAGGCGCCTGTTAGCAACATCCACAAGTAAACCATGTGCACACAGAAAATCAGCGCCCAGGAGCGGGCAACACAGTGCTGTTATGATAAAAGTCCACTCATATGAGCGGCCATGTAGAGATAAGGTCAGTGTTCTGTCACCGAGCGTCTTAATCTCCAAGCCGTTTACTGCCACCATTCTGGGGCCGCTAGGTCCTGCCAGCCGGTCAACGTAGGACGGCAGGATGACGCTCTTCTGGGCTCCGGTGTCGATGAGGAAGCGTCTCCCCGAGCGCGAGTCCGTCACGTAGAGCAGCTTGTTCTCTTCACCGGCGGTCGCAGCTGCTACCAACTGCTGGCCTTGGCGTTTCCCGAGCGCATGAAGTGGCACGGTGGCGCGTATCTGTGCGCGTTCTCTCCGGAGCGGCGGTGGTAGAAGCAGAGCGTGTCTCTCTGGCGCTCCTTGGCCCCCGTTGCCGCTACCGTCGGTGGCTCCTCGCCTCCCCTGGTCGTCTCGCTGGGCTCAGCTGCCGCCGCGTTGACTGTGATTGCCCTGGTGGTGAGGATGATCCTGTCTGCCTTCTGGGCTAGCGCACGGTAGTCTCGCGCGGCCAGCAACGGCGAATTGGCCAGAACCGCTCTTGCTTCTGTTGGAAGGTTCTGGAGGAAAAGGTGGGCAAACAGAAAGTGCTCGTTGTCCGTGCCCATCAATGCCAGCATCTTCTCCATCAGGTCTACGGCCGACCCATCTCCTAACTCGGTCCGCGCCAGGAGCCTCTCCGCTCTCTCACACTCTGAGAGTGTGTAGCGCCGGGTGAGCGCAGCCTTGAGCACCTCATATTTGTTGCTGGCTGGTGGCTGATTGAGCAGGCTCGCTACCTGCTGGGCTGTGCGGGAGTCCAGCACTGCTACCACATGGTAGAACTTGGTGTCGTCTGCCATTACTCACCGGAGGGTGAACTGGGCCTCGGTGTGGTGGAATCAAGAGCGCGGGTTGTGCTGCCAGAAATCCGGTAGCTTGACTGAAACTGCACACGTGTTGCTGGGGGTTCCAGTCCTGGCTGTCTGTGGAATGGCTGCTGCGTCTCTGGGGCTTCCCGACCGGGCCGGCTCCGGGGTTCTCGCCTCGTGTTCCATAATACGTCTTGGGTAACCAGTGTGGAGTGTGTAAATGAAGAGGCAGCTTCATGTCAGACAATTTATTACACACTCACATCTCACAAGCACAGAACAGACTGACTGGTTACAGCAAGCACTTCTGTCTATATAACAAGTCACCTTCACAAGCTTCAAGACACTTCCTCATACACAGCATGATATTTACACTACACTTCATTCAACCCCCTCTCACCCTCTTGGGCATTGTTCTCCCATGTGTATTCATTGTCTCTGTCTGAGGTGCGAAATAACCTGACTTCCATAATAGTATGACTATGTACCCATACATATTGTCACTCTCCGTAGCGACTGATATTGTCCTAGTTGTATACTGGAGGGGACCATTTGTGTAAGTCTATTGCATCTTTTGCATTCAATACTATTAGGTCGTCACATTTTTTTGCTATATTTGCTAGCAGCCCTGCTTAGGTTATACAGTCTTACCCCTTGGAGAAAGAACATTAGCTTGTGTTGGTGGCCCAACTCCCCGAGCTATGCAGGGCAAGGAGGAAAAAGATACAGCGTCCACTAAACGCCTGTTGGCAACATCAACAGGTAGTCCATAAGCACACAGAAAATCAGCACCTAAGATGGGGACCGAACATGCAACTACCACAAAGTCCCACTGGTAACTGCGTCCATGTAAACATACAGTCACCGTCCTTTCTCCAAATGTCCTGATGTGGGATCCGTTTGCGGCCGTTAAAGATGAGCTGCAACCTTCTGCCAGCCTGTTCGCTCTGACCGGCAAAATGAGGCTCTTCTGGGAACCAGAGCCTACTAAAAAACATCTCCCAGAAGGTGTGTCCATGATGAAAAGCAGCTTCTCCCTGTCGCCAGAGGTCTCAGCTGCTATTGACCGCTGGCTGTCCCATTTCCCGGCTTTCTTGAAGTGGCATGGTGGCAGACAACGTTGAGGTTCCTTGCCAAAATGGCGGTGATAAAAACACAGCATCCCAGTCCTGTGCCTCCTGGCGGCCGTCCCGGCCACCACCATTGGCTCTGCAACCTTGCCAGACTCCACCGGAGATCCCGGTCTCACTGCCTGAATGCTGAGAGCCCTGTTTACCAGGACGATGTGGTCTGCCTCCTCTGCCAGCATGCAGTAGCCCCTGGCCACCAGCAGCGGTGAGTCAGCGAGGATTGCTCGCGCTGAAGCCAGTGGGTTTTTGAGGAAGAGGTGGACGAAAAGTAAAGCTCTGTCGTCTGTGTCCATCAATGCAAACATGCTCTCCACCAGGTCCACAGCTGATCTGTCTCCAGCTCCGAGCGGGTGAGGAGCTTTTCCGCCCTCTCTGTGTCTGAAAGGGTATAACGGCGTAGCAGCAGTCGCTTGAGAGTGTCGTATTTTCCTTGGGCTGGTGGGGCTCAGAGTAGGCTCATGGCATGCTGTGTGGTGACCGCGTCCAACGCAGTTGCCACATGATGGTAATGTTACATATGGGAATTGTGCCTTGGAGCTTGCCGTAGCTCAGCCGGTGGCTGGGGGTGAATGACGTTAGGCGGGCTACGGCTGGGATATATATTGTGCTGTTTAGTTCAATAAAGGGAGTTCAGTGTTCGACAGAGAGAGGCCTCCGTCTCCCATTATTCAGACATAACAATTGGCGACGAGGAAAAATGGGCATGTGCGTCAGGGAGCCTACTCCATTCCTACAGTCCCAGGGCACACCAGCTATACCATGGGCTCGCTGGAGAAACATGTTTGAGATGTATGTGGCGGCAGCTGGACTTGGTAGCATCAGCGAGGAGAGACGGAGGAGCCTGTTAGTTCACTACTTTGGCACCGAAGGGCAGCAAATTTTTTTCGGGCTGTGTGGTGGTGGCTTGCTAGAAGACGGGCTGACAATAATGGACAGTACCTTCGGTGACCACTCCACCATCACCGAAAGGAGATATGAATTTTTTGACTGTCAACAGCGAATGGGTGAGTCCACACAATCGTTTATCATGGAGCTACGCAGCTTAGTGAGGAAGTGTGCCTTTGGGCCTGTCGAGGAGGAGCTAGTGAGGGATAAGCTAGCCCACAGCACCAACAACGTGTGGCTGAGAAACAAGCTAAGGCTAACTCAGGAAATTCTCTCGCTGGAATGTGTTTTTGGACTTGGTCAGGCACAGGGAGTCCACGGCCCTGCAGAGGCTAACAGCATCAGCTAGCGAGGGGCTGGCTGTTTGTAGTTTTCCACCGAGAGCAATGATTAGCATGCTAACTAGGCCTTGAGAATGGGCTAAGAAGAAAAGGTGGATAAAGGCGCGGAACAGGGCTCACACCTTAACCTCTTGCTCAATAATGGCAAAGCCCAGCAACACCGGAAGGGTGTGTGTAGCACATATGGGGAAGGGGCCGTTAAAATGGTACGTGCTTCAGCTTGATGGGGTCAACGTGCCCCTTATGGTGGATTTGGAGTCTGGTAGGTCTATTCTGTGCATGTTCACACTGAGGAGGCTTTTCCCCAACAAGGTTATCAATGCGAGCGCAGTGAAGATATTTGGGTATGGACATACAGAAATCGAAATGGTGGGTACGGCACAGTTCTCTGTGACGTGTGGGTCGAAGACGGTGTCCAGTTTCACCTTCCAGGTGGCACGCCAGGGGGCGGACCTGTTGGGAATCAACCTACTAGGGGTGCTGGGATTTTCTATAAAGGACCCGGAGGGCTCAACTGTGCTAACGGTGTATCCCGATTGGCACCTTCGCTGGCCAGCATTGTTTAGGGGCCTGGGTTGTATCAGAGCTTTCCACCATCACCCTCTCATTGACAGAAGCGTGACACCGAGGATTCAGCCACTGTGGTGACTTCCCCTTGCGCTTCGGGATGATGTCATGGCGGAGCTATCCAAGCTACTGGAGGCTGGCATCATCGAGTCAAGGATGAACTGAGCTGCCAGAACAAGGTGTGCATGGCAAGGGGACACTGTGCCCTGATCCTGTCTTCCCTGAGGGCGCGTGTCCTGACGATGCTGCAAGAGGGTCATCTGGGTGTAGTCAAGGTGAAGCAATGCAGTAGGGACTCCGTCTGGTGGCCGGGCATCGATAAAGACATCAAGGCCATGGTGAAACACTGCGTACCATGTCTGGAGAGTCACAAGACTGGCAGACCCCCCCACCACCACCACCCCTGAGGCCGGTGCTGTACCTGGAAGGACCCTGGAAACATGTTGAGCTGGATATCTGTGGCAAACTGCATGCAGCACCCTCGAATAACTGGTTCCTGCTCGTGGCATATGACGTGTTCTCGAAGTGGCTGGAGGTGCTACCAACTAACTCAGTCACGACAAACGTGGTCATGGGGTTCCTGACATCCCTGTTCGATAGGTGGGGGGCCCCGAGCATGGTTACGACAGACAACGGCCCGCAGTTTGCCTCTGGAGCATTTAAGGAACTCCTGGGTAGCAGGGGTGTAGAACATGTTAAGACAGCGTTCTGTCACCCTCAAGCCAACGGAGGTGTCGAGTGGTTCAACAAGACATTGAAGAATGGACAGAGCTCATTTCGCGGATGGCTTTACATTCCCGGACGCCCTACAGAACACGCTGCTGCACTACAGGGTGTCTATCCATGCCACGACAGGCTGTCCCCCGGAGGCTGTCATGTTGGGGCGTGAGTTACCTTTGCTGGTGGATCGTTTGAGGCCGCCAATGACACCTTCCCTGGAAGGTATGGAAGCAGTTCGGAGCCAGGTCACCAAACAGCAATGTAAAATGAAATGGAGGTTCGACAAGAAGCACAGAGCGAGGGGCCACGGACTGGAAGTGGCGGACCGAGTGTGGATCAAACACCCTGTCCGTACCCATAAACTACAACCGCTGTGGACAGGACCGCGGTGGATCATGAGGCAGCGGGGCCCGGACATGTTTGAGCTTGAGGACGGGTCATGGTGGCACGCCAGTATACTTAGAAGGTCACCACCGGAGCAGAGGACTGAAGCTGCAGCGGGACGTTTCGATGCGGCCTGGGACTGGGGATCCTGACTGATGGGGGCCCTCAAGCAAGGTGGACGGTGCCAGGTACAGGGTCCCCTCCTAATGGACGCCTGGGTAGAATTCGTCAGAGGCCCAGGAACCTGGAGGACTACGTGGTGAGGACTGCTGTATCTGACGCCTGTTGGTGCTAGCAGCAGAATAATCCGCTCCAACAAGGCGGGGCATTCTGGCAGTCTACCCAGATGCCTGTGTAGTTCACCTGTTTATAGTTATGCATGTGTGTATATATATGTATACAGTATATATATTGTGGAGGAAAGAAATAGTTCAGGTGAGACGCTACGAGCTGGAAGGTTTGAGAGTTTTATTCCTCCATCATCATGAGACACACCGTAGCGCTGTGCTGTGTGTGCGTGTGTGCGTTGTTGTGAGGCATGTAAAGTCAGCTCTTTTATACAGACAAGAGAGAATGCATGGCACATTTACATATTGATATACATATCAGTCAATACATATCAATCGTGTGATTAACTGGCGCCTGAATTCCTCTCCTTACTCCGGGGATGTATAACAATAGTCATTGTTCTGGTTGTCCCCCTAGGGCTCTCTGTTCATATGCAATCCCTGCTGAGCGTGAATATTATCAGTCTGCATTCAATCAATCAATCAATGCATCAGATTTATATAGCGCTTTATCATAGACACTCAAAGACGCTTTACAGAAATTAAGGGTCATCCACCACCTAGATGGATGAAGCAGCCACAATACGGCGCCATCCCTTTTAACTATTCACACACACATACATTCACACAAAGGGCCACTTTAGAGTCTCCAATTAACCTAACCTGTATGTTTTTGGGATGTGGGAGGAAACCGGAGAAATCCCGGGGTAAACCCAAGCATACACGGGGAGAACATGCAAACTCCACACAGATCACTGTTGGTCGGGGGCTGGGATCGAACCCACGATCCCACAATCCCCACGATCCCCCGGCCAAGGGTAAACTGTGCTGCCGCAGTGCTAACCACTGCGCCACCGTGCAGCCCAAATTGTGCTGGGTGCCCACACGGCTCCCCCCAGAAAGGTCAGAAGGGGCTGTGACACCCCCCCCCCCCCCGTTTGGCTCCAACTCCGGTAGAACTGTCGGAGGGCATGTCAGTCCGTGAGGGGGATGGGGGAGGGGTGGAAAGGGCAGTGTGCTCCGCTCCGAATTCCAGCATGTTGAACGGCCGTGGATCGTGGGCGCATGGGCCAGTGTGGTGTTGTGCGTAATGGAACCAGACGGCGATCGGTCGGCTTAGGGAGTGAGGTGCGGGAAAAGCTCTGTGCAGGAAGAGGGGGAGGGGGTGGGAGTAAGCGAGTGCCGGCCCGGGACGTCAAAGGTGTCTGGGCCGTGCAAAAATTACGTGTGGATCCTCGATGGTGAGGGACTTTCCCGCTAAGCCTGGCGGAGGTCCACGGCAGCAGTGAAAAAAAAAAAAATTATATCTCTGACTTCTCTCGCGGCTCGATCGAGCGAGGATGTGGGGAAGGCGAGTGGCCAATTTCCCTGCGGATGCGTAGCGGCTGTGATAAACTGAAGCTGTGTCAGGGACTCGGCCGTTTGGCTTTATGTGCGGGAAGCAGCCCTAAAGTCATCGGGGAAAGCAATCGGCTAAATTCCCCTTGTGCGCCGTGGCTGGAAACCCATACAAAGTCCTGTGTGGAGGCTGCACGTCCGCTCCAGGTGCTCGAGCAGCCCTGAAGGTCCCGAGGGTGGTGATTGGCCGTTTTTCTCGGGCATGTGCAGCGGCGGAGGACGAATGTATCAGTCTGTGGAGCCAGTTTTGTCCCGTGTGTGGCGCACTTGGCGCAGTGACCACATAGCTGAAAGTTGCGCTGTCCTCGTAATCCTGCAGTGTGCGCGCGTGGCTTCTGTGCGCAAAAGGTCCTTTGTCGAGAGTTGAGTCAGGGTCAGGGAGCTTGATGGAAATCAACGCAGTCGGTGCCGATGGTCTTCCCTGTTCAGGCTGTTTCTGTGCGTTGCTCGTGTCGCTGATCCTCGTGCGTCTCGGTCCCAGTGCTGCGCTCTCCGTCCGGCCCTGGAGGTTGCCATCGTGGAGAGAGGCAAGGCACGCGCGCTCCCGTGTGGATGCGAAGGATGTAGGCGATCCCCGGTCTCTGGAATCCACAGCGCGGTGAGAAGGAGCAGACGGTCATTCTCCCTCGTCAGGTCACCAGTGTGGAGGTAAAAGATCAGGCGAGGAGTGTACCATGACGCGAACTGGGGCTTTCCCGGTCGGAGTGATCTCCGGGGTGCTCGCCTCGTGTTCCATTCTTCGTCAAGGGTCACCACTGTGGAGGAAAGAAATAGTTCAGGTGAGACGCTACGAGCTGGAAGGTTTGAGAGTTTTATTCCTCCGTCATCACGAGACACACTGTAGCGCTGTGCTGTGTGTGTGTGTGCGTTGTTGTGAGGCATGTAAAGTCAGCTTTTTTATACAGACAAGAGAGAATGCATGGCACATTTACATATTGATATACTGTACATATCAGTCAATACATATCAATCGCGTGATTAACTGGCGCCTGAATTCCTCTCCTTACTCCGGGGATGTATAACAATAGTCATTGTTCTGGTTGTCCCCCTAGGGCTCTCTGTTCATATGCAATCCCTGCTGAGCGTGAATATTATCAGTCTGCATTGTGCTGGGTGCCCACAATATGTGTTTAAAAAAAAGTTGGATGGTGATGTCTATATGATGAGTTTTATGTTCATTGGTTCATTGAAATGGGGGGGGGGGGGTCTGGAACTTTGTAAGGGGGGATGTTACATATGGGAATTGTGCCTCGGGGCTTGCTGTAGCTCAGCCGGGGGTTGGGGGTGAATGACGTCAGGTGGGCTACGGCTGGAATATATATTGTGCTGTTTAGTTCAATAAAGGGAGTTCAGTGTTCAACAGAGAGAGGCCTCCGTCTCCCATTATTCAGACGTAACAGGTACTTCATGTCATCTGTTGAGACTCCGCGGAGGGCGAACTGGGCTTCCATGTGTATAAACCAAGCGGCTGGGTCGTGACGCCAAAAATCCGGGAGTCTGACTGCAACAGCGCATGCAGCGGTGGGAGACCCCAGCGGGAGTGTCCCCACGGAGGACCTCAGCCCGTTCTCCATTTCATGTCTCAGGATCACCACTGTGGAGGATGGAATCAGACGAGACAGCGAGCTGAGGACACAGAACTTTATTCTCCTCCAACAAAGAGAATGGGCTCTGACGTCATGCCATGTTGCATTCTAGGTTGTCGTCACCATTTTCCCGGTCTGGCTTCTTTGTTTACCTGTAGTCAACGGCAACTGCTGAGGCGAACAAACATATGCTTGATGGAATGCAGCAAACAGAAAATTAAAATTCCTTATTCAAAGAAGCTGAATCAGGAAGCAAAGGAGCGCTACCTCCAGAAAAACTTAAGAAATAAACAGGATTGATCCGTATGAGCACAAGAAATGGACCGTGGACCTCGACCAAGTGCCTCGAATCATGCTGTCAGATGTGTTTTCCTTCCTGGTTTGTGGGGTGAGCGCAGAAACCCATGAGCAGTTTAAAAAACTATGAATCATTAGAGGCTCATGTTCATTTAACCAATGGATGAGTCCAGCCGGCTGAAATATTCTGGGTGACCGACCAGAAAACCGTCATTTAACACAAAGGTAAGCAGTCATTGTTTCTACAAAGTCGAGCACACACACACAGGGCTAAACGCACGTATTTGTTGGTATAATGGGAACTGTCGGGATGTGTCTGAGCACTTTCAAGCTACAGGATAAAGATGTTTATCTTTCACTACAGTCTGTAACATCAAGGTGTCCAGTGTTGTTCTGATAAATGTGCCAAAATGTCAGAAGGAGGAGGAGGCTCAATCAGCTGATCACGCTGGCACACAGAAAAAAAAAAAAAAAATATAACCGGTGTGGTACACACATATGTAGCTTCATGGACTCCATTTGTATATTAATGTTTCTTCACATCTCAGAATGAACAATAGGACTGAGCCTCCTGGGGATAACAGGAGGGTGCGAAATGTGTTCTGTGTTATGCAAAGAGATGGCCTTGAGGGATTTCCTGACCACCAGTGATGTGGGGGTGGAGGGGACAAGACCTGGAAGAAGATGTATTGTGTCTTGGGATTAAAATGACAATGCGACTGTGTGCTTTGATGTCCTGGGTATAAATGGGACAGATGTGGGGTGATGCCTCCTCTTTCTGTTGAGAAGATGTTGGAGATACGTGAATAAACTTGATTTGAGAAATAAACTCAGCCTCATCTTTTCACGCTCTCCACACTGGTGACCTTAAGACGTATCAGGAGCAGAAGTAATTCCCCTGAGCCGGTCTCATCAGGAACCAGCCAGGCGAACGCAGCCACAGTCAAGCTACCAGACTTCTGGCAGGACAACCCGTGCTCCTGGTTCCATTTGGCCAAAGCTCAGTTCGCTCTCAGGGGAATAACGGCAGATGACACGAAATTCTACCACGTTATTGCCAAGCTCGACAACCGCACAGCTCGACATGTGCAGAGCCTGGTGGAGCGCCCACCCGCTGACGACAAATACAGTGGGTTGAAGGCTGCGCTCATACAGCGTTTCACTCCCTCAGCCCAGGAGAGAGCAGAGAGACTCCCGGCCCTGAACGAATTAGGAGAAAGCACGCCTGTCGACCTGATGGAGGACATACTGAGGCTGAGAGGCTCAGACGGCGGCGATTTCCTTTTCACCCACATTTTCCTGAGAACCCTATCGTCGGAGATGAGAGCGACCCTGGCAGGTTCACAGTTGTTGGCCCGGCGGGACTTCCACGCGCTGGCCCAGGAGGCACAGCGGATTCTCAACGCCAGCAGACAGCGCACAGCCACCGCAGCAGCGACAGACCTCGGCGCGATGGCCGGGGATGGCAGGGGGCCAGAGGCAGCGGAGGCAGACCCACCGACAACGGCGGCGGTGAAGACCAAACATCGCGGAGGAGACGACCTCTGTTTTTACCATCGCCGCTTCGCAGAGAGGGCACGCAAGTGTATACCACCGTGTCAGTTCAAGAGCTCGGGAAACGCCAGAGCCGGGGGTCGGTAGCAGCCGCGGCCCTCGGAGAACAGAACAAGCTGCTCTACTTGACGGATGCGCGTTCTGGGAGGCAATTCCTCATGGACACAGGCTCCCAAGTGAGTTTCATCATGCCAACCTATGCTGACTGGCTGGCAGGCCCCGGGAGTCACGGAGCATCGGCGGCGAACGGCTCGAGCATTAAGACCTTCGGTGAGAAGACTCTGCTTCTGTCCCTGCACGGTCGCACATATGAGTGGACTTTTATTATAGCTGCGGTGAGCTTCAACATGTTAGGTGCTGATTTTCTGTGCTCACATGGGTTGTTGGTTGATCTTCCTAATAGACGCTTGGTTGATGCACTCTCTTTTTACTCTATTCCCTGTGCAGCCCGAGTGACCCCGCCCACAGCACAAGCCAACGTCGCTACGGCAAGCGGTAAGTTCCACACACTCCTCACCCAGTTTCCAGCACTCACGGTTCCCACATTTTCAGCAGCCGTGGCTAAACACGGAGTGGAACATTTTATTACTACCGCCGGTCCCCCCGTTTTTGCAAAAGCCTGGCGCTTGGATGCAGCTAAACTGACCATAGCGCGCGAGGAGTTCACCAACCTGGAAAGGTTGGGCATCATTCGACGGTCGAAGAGCCCATGGGCTTCACCGCTTCACATGGTCCCTAAAGCTGACGGCTCGTGGCGACCTTGCGGTGATTTCCACAGGTTAAACAACGCTACAGCGCACGACCGTTACCCAATCCCGCATATTCAAGATTTTTCATCCATTTGGCGGGGGCGCGCGTCTTTTCCAAAATAGACTTGGTTCGCAGGTACCATCAAGTCCCAGTGCGCGCTGAGGACATACCCAAAACAGCGGTAATAACTCCGTTTGGCTTGTTCGAGTTTTTGCGCATGCCATTTGGGCTTAAAGGCGCCGCGCAGACGTTTCAACACATGATGGATGTGGTGTTCCACGATCTTCCCTTCGTGTTCGTCTACCTGGACGACATCTTGGTAGCCAGCGCGTCCGAAGACGAACACGAAAATCACCTCACGGTAGTTTTCTGGAGGTTGGGAGAGCACGGGTTAATAATCAACCCAGCGAATTGTCAGTTCGGGGTGACACAGATTGATTTTTTGGGGCACCGCATCTCCTCAGATGGAGCGGTTCCTCTGCCTGACAAAGTGCGCGCAGTAACAAATTTTCCCCAGCCACAAACGGTCAAAGTGTTACAAGAGTTTTTGGGAATGGTGAATTTTTATAACCGTTTCCTCCCCCGCGCAGCGCAGCTCATGCAACCACTGTATGCCGCGCTTAAAAAACAAAAACCCACAAATACAATCGAATGGTCCCCGGAGCGGGAGCGCGCATTCTCGGAGGTCAAAACAGCCCTGGCAAATGCTGCGTTGTTAGCACATCCAGACCCAACGGCCCGCATAGCGCTCACTACTGACGCGTCAGATGTGGCCATAGGGGCGGTAGTGGAGCAGCATGTTGCCGGGGCTTGGCAGCCGCTTGCCTTTTTCAGCAGAACTTTGCGCGATGCCGAGCGAAAATACAGCGCGTTCCACAGGGAGTTATTAGCGCTCCACTTGGCCATTCGCCACTTCCAGTTCTGGCTGGAAGGTCGCCGTTTCACTGCGTTCGTCGACCACAAGCCGCTCACTTTCGCAATGGCCAAGGTTTCAGAACCGTGGTCAGGCCGGCAGCAGAGGCAGCTGGCTGCAATCTCAGAGTTTACTACCGATATTCAACACGTGGTAAACTGAATGTAGTGGCAGACTGTCTCTT
This sequence comes from Pholidichthys leucotaenia, assembly GCA_020510985.1. Lineage (NCBI taxonomy): Eukaryota > Metazoa > Chordata > Actinopteri > Cichliformes > Pholidichthyidae > Pholidichthys > Pholidichthys leucotaenia. The sequence goes on along the minus strand of CM035844.1, from coordinate 328,975,598 downwards.
GCGCGCCGTAGCTACTCCAGCCCGCGTAGGGGTAGATTATACTGCCATGGCCGCGGAGCGGGCTAGCGGCGCGGAAGTGCGCGCGGCCCCAGTCCGCGTGGGGATAGATTATGCAGCCATGGCCGCGGATCAGGTTAGCGATGCGGACGTGTGCGCGCTCCAGTCTGGACCAACAGGGTTAAGGCTGGAGAACAGGGTGCTGCAAGATGGTATGCCCCCCCTAATCTGCGATGTCTCCACCGGGCGACCGTGTCCGGTGGTGCCGACCGCGTGGACCCGCCGTGTTTTTGACTCGATTCATTCTCTGGCGCACCCGGGGGTGCGCGCATCGGTCAAAATGGTAGGAGAGAAATTTATATGGCCGAGCCTGCGCAGGCAAGTTAAGGAGTGGGCGGCAACCTGCATGGCTTGTCAACGAGCTAAAGTACACAAACACACGAGAGCTCCCTTGGAGCCGTTTCACATCCCGGCTAAGAGGTTTGATCATGTGCATGTCGACCTCGTAGGCCCCCTCCCGCCATCACAGGGGTGCACACACCTTTTGACAATGGTGGACCGCACTACGCGTTGGCCGGAAGTGGTTCCACTGGCGTCAACCACGGCCGAGGAGGTGGCGCGCGCGTTTTTAACAGCATGGGTAGCGCGTTTTGGAGTTCCGTCGGACATGACGTCCGACAGAGGTCCTCAATTTGTTTCCGAGCTTTGGTCAGCGATGGCCCGCAGCCTGGGGGTGACGATCCACCGCACTACTGCATACAACCCGCAAGCTAATGGTTTATGCGAACGTTTTCATAGGTCATTGAAAGCGGCCCTCAGAGCGTCGCTTACGGATGCAAATTGGGTGGACAGGCTACCATGGGTTTTATTGGGGTTGCGTTCTGCACCTAAAGAGGATTTAAAAGTCTCCCCAGCTGAGTTAGTTTTTGCTCAGCCACTCCGGCTGCCCGGGGAAATTCTCCCAGATAATCCTGCGCCAGAGTGCTCCCCTGCTCAGCTGTTGCTGAGTGACATGGGATCGAGCACGCTTCCTGGCCCCGTTCATCACAGTTTTCCGCGTGTTTTTGTGCCTAAGGCTTTAAAAAATGCGGAGTTTGTTTTTGTCAGACATGATGCACATCGCCCGACCTTGTGACCACCTTATGATGGACCATATAGAGTGCTGGAAACAGGGGATAAGCACTTTTTGCTAGATTTGGGGGGCAGAAAGGAAATGGTTGGCATAAACCGGCTCAAACCCGCTTTTGTGATGGCTGATGAAACTGTGCAGTTGGCGAGGGCCCCTCGGCGCAGCAGACCACCTAGGGAGCTTTCCCCAGAGCTCCCACAGGGATTGACTAACAGTTCTAATCCCCAGACAGCAGCTCCCCAGCAGGATGGCGCCGCGGGAGGGTTAAAGCCCACTTACAGCAAGTACGGGAGACGTTTGAAGCCCAAGCAGCATGTGGACTGATGTTTGTGATTTTATTATGATATGCAGACTGTGTTTTATTGTTCCATCTTAGACGTTTGGTGGGGAGGGTCATGTGGTACACACATATGTAGCTTCATGGACTCCATTTGTATATTAATGTTTCTTCACGTCTCAGAATGAACAATAGGACTGAGTCTCCTGGGGATAACAGGAGGGTGCGAAATGTGTTCTGTGTTATGCAAAGAGATGGCCTTGAGGGATTTCCTGACCACCAGTGATGTGGGGGTGGAGGGGACAAGACCTGGAAGAAGATGTATTGTGTCTTGGGATTAAAATGACAATGCGACTGTGTGCTTTGATGTCCTGGGTATAAATGGGACAGATGTGGGGTGATGCCTCCTCTTTCTGTTGAGAAGATGTTGGAGATACGTGAATAAACTTGATTTGAGAAATAAACTCAGCCTCATCTTTTCACGCTTTCCACACCGGTATAATTAGCTGCTATAAAAACATCCTAAATCAGGGCAGTGACGTTTTCATAGTCACCTGAAAGAGGAGAATCTGCTTAATTTAACAATACCAAACATTCTATGGACTTCAGTCCCCAGCTGATATTAAATCCATGTGTAATGAAGGCAACAAGTAATCACAACTTCAAGAAAAAAATCAAAGAAAATCAGCAACACCGAAAAGCTCCCATTTAAAAAAAACACTGCTCCAGATTAGCAAGAGAAATTGGGAATAGCAGAGATGATGTGGGGAAATTATTTGATTTTGCCCTATGTTTTTACACATTATTGAGAGATGACAGAGAGCTTGGCTGAGGTGCAGCCGAAGAAAGGCACGGCACGCAAAACAGAGAGAAGGGATGTCTCTCTGCACTTCTAAATATTTTTTAAATCACAGCTTACCTTTGTGAAAATGCCGTGAACACACGACCATGTGTGCAGGAATATTGTCGGAGCTGATGTAATTCCTTCTGACCGCTGCAATCCATTCCATCCCATGCCTCTTTTTTAGCTCAACGACCCATGCTCTCCACTTTTCTTCCAAGTCGAAGTTAAAAAAAGACAGTACGCCGTTATCAATCTTCTTCCACGCCAGTCTTGAGAGCCATTGTTGTATTTGATAACGCAGCAAAACGTCCCTATTCTAACGTTGCGTGGTATTCAGAGGAGTAATGTAATTGAAAGGACCACATTGGAAATAAGTGTTTTCACTTTCTTGTGTCATCCTGGATTTTTTTTTGATGATGTTTTATATGTATATTGTGGAGAAAGGAGGCAGGCAAGGCAACGAGCTGGACGACACAGAAACTTTATTCTTTTGCCAATGTAACTTACAGCAAAAGAGAATCCCGGGTCTCTGTGCATTCCTCTTTTATATCTTTATTTCCATGCATCGAGACCCGGAACTTCCGACCATAATACTGTACATTGTTGTTTGAACAAAGAAATGTGTGGCACATTAACATGACATAACGCCAGCGCCGCTCCTGCACCCTTCTCTCAGTGGCTCCGGCAGCTCATACGCTCCCCGGGGGGCACATAGACCCAACAGTCCTGTCTGATACCCCCCGGTGACACTGCCTCCTTCGGTCCATTGTTCTCCCCTTCCCCCTGCCTTCTCTGGGTGGAGAAACCCCCACACCATGCCCCCATAATATTTACATTTCCTGTGTTTGAATAACATATTCAGTGCCATTTTAATAAGGCTGTGTGTCCACAGGGAAAGTAAAAATAAAAAAAGTTGAACTTTTTTTTAGCTTTCAGCACCATGAGCACAGCGCTGACTGCTGAGAGCGTTTTTGCGCTGAGGGCACCGAGTGCATTAAACGCTGGACTACACAGAAAATGAATAGAAAAGAATCACCCACAGCAGGAAAAAATGCATTTGGTGGACACGCAGCCTAACGGCATTCATTGCTCACTACTAAGCACGGACAGGCCGACCAGTTTTCCCACAATTCCTTGCGTTTTTTCCGTCGGGTGACATCATGCGCCCATTTCCTATAGAACAGACTGCCCTGGGTACAGAAGCACCCACTTTTATCCACTTTATTCCCTCCTTTGGGACCCAGGGTGAGAAACATTAACATACGAGACACACAGCATGTACACACTGTTATGTCTGGTATGGAGCCAAGGACGAGACCAGGTGTAGAACAGAACACACGTTTATTAAAGAGGCACAGGTGCAACATCCACACAGCCACCAGGCAGAGGAAATGACCACAGAGGCCGTCTCTCCTGCCTGCAGCCCTTTTATAGCTACGGGTGGTGGCAGATCCAGAAGGCGGAGCCACCACCCCGTGCCACACAAATAAAAGTATACAACATATAAATAACTATACAACATTCCCCTCCCCCTTACAAAAGTCCAAAACACACACACACACACACATAATTCAGACCCACCCCAATTTAGGGCCCGAATCATACACTTAACATAACGCAAAATAATGTACACAAATTGGCCTAACACAATCATACTTGTGTGTGTGTGTGGGGGGGGGCAGGTGGACTGCCGTCCCACCCCACACGGCAAAGCGGATTATTCTGCCGCTTATCCTAAAATAAAAACAGAGTCCATCTACAAACAAAAATACCGCCGTGTCTTCTAAACTACAATAAAATACACAAAATAATCCCAAACTACTGTATATACACAATAGAACAACAAAACAATTCAAATACATGCATAACAGTTAACCTATATACATACATAACAATCAACTTATGTACACACGGCTGGAGAAAACAACCCTGTGGGCCCCCTGGACAGTCCTGTCATCAGTCCGCCCCTGGAGGCAGCCTGCCTCCTGGGCCGCGGCAGATTGCCCCGGCCCCCCTCCTCTTCCTCACTATCGGATGCTCCGCTTGTCCAGGCCCACTTCTCACAGTCATCTCCCGGGCACGCTGCAGCTCATTCGGGTGCCTCTACGAGCCGTCCGACAGCTGGAGACAAGCACCCCCTCCGTCTGGCCATGACGCGCAGCCGTCTCTGGTGCTCCTCCACCTGCCGTTTGACTTGCACCCACCGTGGTCACCACTCCTCCTGAGCCCGAATCCAGTCCTCAACTCCCAGAGGGGTTTTGCTGAGCTCGCAGTGTTTCTGCCTGGCTCTCGTTCTCTCAGTGTCAATCGGTCTTGCCCCAACCTCTTTTAAATCTGTCGCGGTCCTTGCCGATGTGGCCCCAAGTTCGCCAGCTCACTTTAGCCGAGCTCCGGAAACGACAGGGACCATCCTCTCGGTGACGCTCGTCGTTGCAGGTACCCCACCGTGCCGCCCAGTACCCTCATCCAGGGTGACTTGGGCTCTGGTACCGGGGCCCTCCTGTGGTGACCCTGAGTGAAACAAAGCCTGCCCTCTTTCCAGGGTGCTGAGTAACTCTTCATCCCACACTGCATCATCCTGCACTCTGCAGAGTGGAGACAGTTGTCTCGCTGTAGCCCAGTTCGGCAGGGTGACCTCTGCCCCGTGTCAGTTTGCGACAGTACCTCCACACCATCCAACCCCACTGTACAGAACATGTACCCACTGGTGTTTGGGGCACAAAGTGGACAACCATCGGGGCGGGAAGGGTTGATTTCTTCTGCGGGCTCTGTCTTTCAAACATGCGGCACACCCTCGCATAGTGGTTTAAGCAGCCACACCTGTCACAGCGGTATACTCTTGCCAAGCAGTCTCTTGCCTTGGAGCGGTACTTCCTGGACCCACAACCCATACGCATGGGCTTCCCCCGGGGCAGACCTCAATGTCACAGCATTTATATCTCCCGCGTTTTCTTTCACTCTCCAATCGCTGTCTGGGTCCGCTGCTTGTGTGGTAATGGGAAACTCCAGCTGTCGACATGACACACGCTCGCTCAGCAGGTCGCGAACCAACTCCTCCTCCACCGGTCTGAACTGACACACACTAACCAGTAGTTTCAAGTTGGGTACGAACCGCTGAATATGCTCGCCCACCTGTTGGCAGCGCTGTCAAAACTCGCTCCTCCAGACGGTGACGTCGTCCAGGGCGCGAAAATTGCGCACAATCAGCTTGACCACGTCCTCGAAGCTGTCCGAGCCACCAAGCGTACTCAGTATCCACTGGCCTCCAGTTCCCAAATTGTGCACCAACAACGTGCTTACCCTCAGCCTGTCCATCCTTCCCGGGTTCAGCGCCACCATATAAGCCAGGAAGGCAGCACACCGTCTCGGCCAGGGAACAGGTGGCCCGCCCGGGACATACAAAAACGGCCGAATTGAAGAAACGCACACTTCCATATCTTTTCTCCACTTTAATCCTCGTTGCCAAAATGTTATGTCTGATATGGAGCCAAGGACAAGGCCAGGTGTAGAACCGAACACACATTTATTAAAGAGGCACAGGTGCAACATCCACACAGAAATGGCCAAAGAGGCTGTCCCTCCTGCCTGCAGCCCTTTTATAGCCACAGGTGGTGGCGGAACCAGAAGGCGGAGCCACCACCCCGTACCACACAAACAAAAGTATAGAACATATAAATACTGTAACTATACACACACATCAACATACACTACACAAAGCATGGCTTATTACAATACTTTCGAGCCCCGGCATTCTCATGTGTGAAACCTGTCACAGCGGGGGTGAGGGCACCTCTTTGTTTAATTAAATACCCCCTAGCGCTACGGTGCCCTCCGCTGGTTCCGCTCACTCCTTCACCATTACCATCTGGACTGCACGGTGGCGCAGTGGTTAGCACTGTGGCAGCACAGTTTACCCTTGGCCGAGAGGTCGTGGGGATCGTGGGATCGTGGGTTCGATCCCAGCCCCCGACCAACAGTGATCTGTGTGGAGTTTGCATGTTCTCCCCGTGTTGCGTGGGTTTACTCCGGGATTTCTCCGGTTTCCTCCCACATGCCAAAAACATGCAGGTTAGGTTAATTGGAGACTCTAAAGTGGCCCTAGGTGTGAATGTGTGTGTGAATGGTTAAGGGATAGCGCCGTATCGTGGTTGCTTCATCCATCCGGGTGGTGGATGCCCTCAATTTCCCCTCTGGGGATCAATAAAGTATACTAAATCTAAAAAATCTAAAAAAATCTCTCAGCTCCTTCTCCCCCCAACCTCAAGTCCTGGGTGGAGTGATATGTTATTGGTTCACCACAAGCTATAATAACATACATGTAATAATAACTTACTTTGCCTTATGCATGCGTTGGATGTGTGAAGTTTGACATATTCGAATATTTGACATATTGGGCTGCACGGTGGCGCAGTGGTTTAGCACTGTGGCAGCACAGTTTACTCTCGGCCGGGGGATCACGGGGATCATGAGATCGTGGGTTCGATCCCAGCCCCCGACCAACAGTGAGCTGTGTGGAGTTTGCATGTTCTCCCCGTGTTGCGCGGGTTTACTCCGGGATTTCTCCGGTTTCCTCCCGCATACCAAAAACATGTAGGTTTAGGGCGCTCGCGCACGCAGCGACCAGCAGCCGGTGGCTTGTCACCAGACTGCAAACCAAATCTACCTACGGGTACAAATAAGTAACAAAAAAAAAAAAAAAAAAAAAAAAAAAAAAATTCCACTCAGTGCCGTATAATATGAGAGTTGCGACACTCCGGTAGACTTCTATAGAAACTGCGAAAGGTGGAAGTCATGTGGGTCACGGAGTGGCGAATAGTTCCAAACAGTGGAATTTTCTCCACAGACCATTTATTTCATGGAGTGTCTGCTTAATAATCCTGGGTAAGTTAGTGAATGGCCATTATTTTAGTCATTTTACCACTTAAGTTAACAGGTAGATTCTGTAGTCTGTGATATTGTTTTATTTCACCAGCTTTTTTTCTTGTTTATGTGCAGAAAAAGCTCATAAACTTGCAACTGTTATTAGCGTGTGCTGGCTCAACTAGGTAGCCGGGTCAGCCCTTTTTTCAAAAATCTGTTGTACAGTTATTGGGTGAAGGCACAGTTTCTGAGAGACATTAGAGATTGGTAGTAGCATTACAGGATGGGACATGACATGAAAACCTGTGACAGAACAGATGTGACTTATTGTTCATAGCAATTGTAGCAGCATTAGCAGCATAACAGGACTATGGTGATGGATTTAAAAGACGGCTTACAAAAATGAAATTATTCTACTTTTTTATAGAGGAAAACATGAAACCATGAGAGACTGACGTGTTTACCAGCAAACCTGCTTTCTACAAGGAGGAAACGTGGAACAAGGTAGGAAACTGCTACAGTTCTTTACATCCTCCATAGTCAGTGTTAACCGTGATAATGGCAATGTTATTTTTAACATCCATATATTAGCACTATTAATATTTTAGGACTCTGCTGAAATAACCTATACTTATTTGAACAAACTGTTATAAGAAACATGATCACAAAGGTACTCAGGATGATGACCGGTTTAACTATTTGATGCAGTTGTAAACAAAGTGGAAACAATTCAGGTCTACACAACTTAATGGACTAGAATAGTTGTGTTAATGATACAGTGGTGTGAAAAAGTGTTTGCCCCCTTCCTGATTTCTCATTTTTTGTATGTTTGTCACACTTAAATGTTTCAGATCATCAAACAAATTTAAATATTAGACAAACATAACACAAGTAAACACAAAATGCAGTTTTTAAATGAAGGTGTTTATTATTAAGGGGAAAAAAAATCCAAACCTACATGGCCCTATGTGAAAAAGTGATTGCCCCTAAACCTAATAACTGGTTGGGCCACCCTTAGCAGCAACAACTGCAATCAAGCATTTGCAATAACCGGCAATGAGTCTTTTACAGCACTGTGGAGGAAATTTGGCCCACTCATCTTTGCAGAATTGTTGTAATTCAGCCACATTGGAGGGTTTTCGAGCATGAACCGCCTTTTTAAGGTCATGCCACAACATCTCAATTGGATTCAGGTCAGGACTTTGACTAGGCCACTCCAAAGTCTTCATTTTGTTTTTCTTAAGCCATTCAGAGGTGGACTTGCTGGTGTATCTTGGATCATTGTCCTGCTGCAGAACCCAAGTGCGCTTCAGCTTGAGGTCACAAACAGATGGCCGGACATTCTCCTTCAGCATTTTTTGGCAGACAGCAGAATTCATAGTTCCATTTACCACAGCAAGTCTCCCAGGTCCCAAAGCAGCAAAACAGCCCCAGACCATCACACTACCACCACCACCACAATATTTTACTGTTGGTATGATGTTCCTTTTCTGAAATGCTATGTTACTTTTATGCCAGATGTAATGGGACACACACCTTCCAAAAAGTTCAACTTTTGTCTCGTCAGTCCAGAGTATTTTCTTAAAAGTCTTGGGGATCATCAAGCTGTTTTCTGGCAAAACTGAGACGAGCCTTTATGTTTTTTTTGCTCAGCAGTGGTTTTCATCTTGGAACTCTGCCATGCAGGCCATTTTTGCCCAGTCTCTTTCTTATGGTGGAGTCAAGAACACTGACCTTAACTGAGGCAAGTGAGGCCTGCAGTTCTTTGGCTGTTGTTATGGGGTCTGAAGCGCTTTGAGTGGTCTTTGAGACTAGAAAAGCGCTTTAAAAGTGCAGGTCCTTATCCCTTATCCTTATCTTTTGTGGCCTCTTGGATGAGTCGCTACTGCACTCTTGGGGTAATTTTGGTCGGCCGGCCACTCCTGGTAAGGTTCATCACTGTTCCATGTTTTTGCCATTTGTGGTTAATGGCTCTCACTGTTATTCGTTGAAGTCCCAAAGCTTAGAGATGGCTTTATAACCTTTTCCAGACTGATAGATCTCAATTACTTTGTTTCTCATTTGTTCCTGAATCTCTTTGGATGGCAGCATGATGTCTAGCGTTTGAGGGTCTTTTGGTCTACTTCACTTTGTCAGACAGGTCCTATTTAAGTGATTTCTTGATTGAGAACAGGTGTGGCAGTAATCAGGCCTGGGTGTGGCTGGACAAATTGATCTCAGCTTTCCAAAGATGTGATAAACCACAGTTAATTTATGTTTTAGCAGGAGGGGGCAATCACTTTTTCACACAGGGCCATGTAGGTTTGGATTTTTCCACTTAATAAAAAACACCTTCATTTAAAAACTGCATTTTGTGTTTACTTGTGTTATCTTTGTCTAATATTTAAATTTGTTTGATGAGCTGAAACATTTAAGTGTAACAAACAAAAAAATCAGAAATCAAGCAGGGGCAAATACTTTTTCACACCACTGTATGTGTTTATTTTAACAGTAAATCAAGAATTGAATGCTAAAACCAATTAAAAATATTCTGAACACAACTGGCATATTTATAAATGTAAAATATTCTCTTGTATCAAATAGATCACTTGAAATTAATTTAAAAAACTAACTGAACTATGAACAGAGGAAGAATCTGTTTTCTTTCTTTTCTTGTTTCTTCTACTGTAATCCAGCAAACCGTTATTTTGACTGTTTACTTTTTATGTATATATAGTTTGAATTGTATGAGACGCTACATGTAGATTTTTTTCCTCATGTGAACACATTTAAGAGAAAAATCTAAAGTTTTCCAAATAGTTCTCTAATGTAGGCATAAAAACGAAAATGTGCATGAAAAAGTTGCACATTTATATAAAAATTATTTATAAGAAAAAAGTAATGAGTTATTTTAAAACTTTTTTATTTCAATATAAAAACCGTGTCAAAAGTAGCAAATTTGTGCAAAAAAAAAATTCAAATTTAGGAGGAATAAATCAAAGTAGTAGAATTAAGAGAAAAGGCACAGATTTGTGAGAAAAACCTTCCTATTTGGGCAGGAGTCATCAAGTATTAAGGCACAGTGATGCATTTTATTTCTGTCATTTCTCTGCAGCTGATAGAAGGTTGTTGGAGACTGGAGCAGTGACCACCGGGGCTGGTGGCGTCTTCATTATTGTGAGCAGTGATGTCACAGTAAGGGTTTGTGGGGCAGCTGGAACAGTGGAATGATGAAGGAACTGTGGTTTGAGGATGATTAAAGCTGTCAGAGTAAAATGGAACACAGTATTGTGCAGAAGTTTTTGACCTCTGAATTGACAACATGGACGTGTTAGTGTTACAGGACAGGTGGGTGTGACATATTCATTGCATTCAGATATTTTGGTTAATTTTTGTGACTCATTCAAACCAAAATTATTTTGAGAACAGTACATGTGGTTTGTCATCCATGCAGCAGAGGTTCTGGTACACATGTCACTGACTCTGGTTACATGGTCACAATAAACCGACCACTGGGAATAAACTGATAATGGTTTTGTTGTGTTTACATGCACTGATTAAATGGATTATTGGAGCCTGTGTATATATATATATATATATATATATATATATATATATATATATATATATATATATATATATATATTTATAGTAATATGTACATATGTATATTAGCTGCTCTTGCTTGCTTGCTTTTTTTTCTTGCCTTCTGATTGTTGCTCTGAGTGTTGCTATCCCTGTGCTGTTGCAATCCTGGAATTTCCCCGTTGTGGGACTAATAAAGGCTTATCTTATCTTATCTTATCTTATCTTAACCACTTCAGTTAATGACCATAGTTACATGGCCACTTGAATAATCAGATAACTCCAGAAATCCAATAATGTGTCCATGTAACCATGGTTACTGTTGGACTCTTCCTCGTCTCATGTTTGGGGGGACAGCATCAGTCCTCGATCTGGGTTTGTCAGTTTTGGTTCTTTTGAATTACTCCCTCTTAGAATGGGCCTGCACACTGATTAAGTTTAATTTCCTCATTAATATCATTGTTTTACTTGAACATAAAAAAAATCACAATTTATGTGCCGTCATAAATGTTTGAGCTTGGAGATGGAAGATGTTTTGTGGAAATAAATGTACTGCATTAAGTTTTCTGTTGTTGTACTCTTTCATTAAAGTGATGCTGTTTCTGCTAACTTGTCTCAGACATCTTTTCTCCTTTCCGTGTCTGCTGGGAACCTAAACATCTGGATCACGTTCTCAGCTTGATTTGTGCATCCATAAGCTGCACAGATAATCATGCTGAGAACCCGATCTAAGAACATTTTAGGATTTCATTGTTTTTGGCGTCAAAATTCAATTTATGAAGTCAAACCCTTCTGACACTGGAGGAAAATATTCATTTTCTACAATTATGTGATGTTACAATATGGATGAATAAAAAATAGAAAAAAAAAGCCTTCCTTTTATTTGAATCACTGTTGCTGTTATTGTCTATTTAAATTCAATCATGTAACCACAGGCCCACCAGGAAGGGGAGGCAATGGTGCCAACATGCTGCTCATTGGTATTAACTGACAGTAATTTGTCAGGCAGAAGTTCAGAGTGAAAAATGAGAAAACGAGAGCATGTCTTTGCATTTTTATTAATTTTTATTTAAAAACAATTTCATGGCATTTGTAATACATTGAATATTTTCATAAAACAGACTGTTGCACCTTGACTTCATTGTGTTACAAAGGCCTCTTCTTTTATTTAGTATTTTCCACCCTGCTTAGTCACTAGTTTTCAGAGTACAGTGTAATGTTTATGTACTAGTACATCTCAGTAAATAGAATATCATGATTTGCATTTTAATTTCAAAAACTATAATCAAAATTGAATTTAAAAATGGCCTGAAATCTTTTTGTGCCTGTAATGAATATTGAACACATGAAAGTTTATTTTTAAATTATAAAAAATAATTTTTTCACAATATTCAAATTTACTGAGAGGCACTAATGTATTATATTTACATTCACACACAAAATCTTTTCTAACTTGAAAGGTTTAGGAGTAAAGTGCACAACCCCTAGTGACTTAGCTAAATCACATTAAACTTACTGACAGTAGTTTGTTTTACTGCATATTTCTAATTCAGATAATTCTGCCTAATCTTACAAAATAACCCACTGTATTTAAAAGTCAAAGTGCCTTTATTGTCATTCCATTGCTAATAAACAATGCAACGAAACTGAGATACTGCTCGCTAAAAACAACCTATCACACTCACAGTTCACTCATGCATTTAACATTCTTATAATTACAACAATAAATAATGCTTGAAACAATATTACCTAAAAGTTGAATACAATATGTACATAGCAGTAATGAAAACATACTGAGCGATAAATGTAAAAGACCAGCTTATACACACAGGGTTATTGCCACAAAATAACCTAAAATAACATAAAATAATATCAGCAGTCTGTACGTGTTACATAAATCCGTTCAAAATACGTACTGCTGCTGGGAAAAAACCATGATTAAACCTGGTAGTCCGGGTTTTATGGGATCTGTACTGGTTTCTCGAGGGGAGCAAGTGAAGGAAGTCATGGCCTGGATGAGCACAGTCTTTAATGATGGCAGTAGCTCTGTTGAGGTACTGAGACCTGGAAATCTCTTCCAGAGAAGGGAGAGAACAGCCAGTGATTTTTTTGCGCAGTCTCGATCACTCTCTGGAAGGCTTTGCGGTCTGCGGCTGAACAGCCCTTATACCAAACCGTGATGCCATATGACAGAATGCGCTCAATAGCAGAGCGATAAAATAAAACCAGCAACTGTGCATTCAGGCCATTCTTCTTGAGGAGCCTCAGAAAGTGTAGACGTTGTTGAGCCTTTTTTATCGGAGCTATGGTGTTAACTGCCCAGGTAAGGTTGTGAGAAATATGAACACCCAGACACTTAAAAGCCTCCACCCTCTCCACACACTCCTTGCCTATATATAGAGGAGGCGGCTCACTGCTATGCTTCCTAAAATCAATAGTGAGTTCTTTTGGTTTTTTTGTATTCAATAGCAGATTATTATCTGAGCACCATCTCACCAGTTTCTGGACCTCATCTCTGTATGCGGACTCATCTCCTCCTGATATGAGCCCCACTACTGTTGTGTCATCTGCAAATTTCACTATAATGTTTGTGGGATGAACAGGTATCCAGTCATATGTGTACAATGAATACAAAGTGGGGCTCAACACACAGCCCTGTGGCGAGCCTGTGTTAAGCATGACTGTAGAGGAGGAATGAGGTCCAAGTCTAACAGTCTGTGTTCTGTTTGTTAGGAAGTCCTTAATCCAGCTGCAAGTGTGAGTAGGCAGACCAAGCTGAAGCAATTTGGTGATGAGAATGTTGGGAATAATTGTATTAAATGCCGAGCTATAGTCCACAACATTCTTACATTGCTCCCCTTGTCTTCTAAATAAGATAAGATAAGCCTTTATTAGTCCCACAATGGGGAAATTCCAGAATGGCTGAATGCCGAGTGGAGAGCTATAGCAATAGCATCTTCAGTGGATCTGCTCCGCCTGTAGGCAAATTGATACCGATCAAAGTCTGGGAGGAGACTAGGCAAAAGATGTTTCAATACCATTTTCTCAAAGCACTTCATAACAATGGGTGTTAATGCTACTGGTCTATAGTCATTCAGACTGCTTTTAATATGTTTTTTAGGCACAGGAATAAATGACTGCAGATTTTAAACACTGGAACAACAGCTGCCTTGAGAGGCAAGTTAAAAATGTCAGTCAAAACAGAGCATAGCTGATCTGCACATGCTCTGAGCACCTTTCCCGGTACTCCATCAAGACCAGTAGCCTTTCTCGGGTGAACTGCTCTCAGTGTCTGTCTCACCTCATGATCCTGCAAGTTGATAATTCAGTAATCAGTCCACTGAAGCCATAATATAAGGTAAGGCTACACAGCTAAGCAGTGATATTTACACTGCAGCTTTCATCAGTGTGAATCAGCAGTTCTCCTTCCCTCCAAAACATACTTTGACCATCTTTTTAAAGCTGCTCTTTATATCATAATACATTTAAATCTGTACATTATAAGTTTAAACAATGTACCTACCGATAGGTATTCTGAATATTTACCTAATATGGCTAAAAAATGCTGTTAATACTGCAGATTGACACAGCTGCCATTTGCACACCATAATAGAAAGGAAGTTGTTCGGAATTATTTGGAGCTCCATGAACCACTTGACAGGGCAGCGGCTTGATCAAAGAATGTCGCAACTCTCTTACGGGTCTGGTTCAACTCGCTCAGCTTTGGGGTGCCAGGCTGGCAAAATTTGCATTTTGCCCTGTGCTTCTTTCGCCCCTTCTCCTCATGATCCGTGAATTCAAACTGAATGATTTGTCATTTTGAAGACATTCAACTTTTTTTTTTCCTTGATAAGAGGCAGCATCGAGTACAGTATATGTGATGTAAATGACAGGAGTATGCAGGGTTTAAAGTTTTCTAGGCACCGTGCCGGATTTCCGGCATGTGCTGTTTTTTTGTTTTGTTTTTTTTGGCTGTGGGGAAATTTACTTCCTATTTCTGTAGCAGAAACACTTTTTGTCCAACCTCTCTGCAATGGTGGATGGATAATGCTCAAAATAAACAGTCAGTTCTGCATAGTTTGGAGTTCTTTTAAGATATTTAGAGCAGTGAATATAGTATTTGGGATGGCGGAACGTATAAGCGACTTTCGCATTACAAGTGCGCATGTGCGGAATATGCGAGTTCAAAGTTCACAACTACCAAACATTCCGGTAGCCGGCTTGCTTTTGTATACAAACAGTACTGTCACACCTGAACAACTGCCGCTTAAAGTTTGCTTTAAACTTTAAATCTCTGTTATGCCAGGTGCACACTGTGCCGTAGTGAAGTGTGGGAACGGCATGTATCATCTAAAGCGGTGGAAAAAGCAAACTTGCAGCATACACGCGTGTAACTTCGGGACCAGCATGAGTACATGTCCGCTGCCATTCATGTTATGTACATTCCCCACGGAGCTGAAAGATCCGGACGGCCGTAATTGTTGGATTAAAGCAGTAAGTCTATATTATAACAAAATGGTCCTAAGTATTGTTCAAGTTCTAGCCTAATTGAAACGAGTCTAAACCCTGAAGTAGTGGGTACGGACAAGCAGGCAGGGATCTAGGATCTAGTTCTTTGTATATTGGTAATGAAGCTTGAGCTACACACACATGTAATTAAGGCCATTGATAAGTAGGCTGGTATAAAATAAAATTGCAAATCGTTGAAAACATGTGGTACTTAAACTGTAGTAGTATCGACCTATAGATCTAAGTAAGCAGGTTATGCCTTGTAGTGAAATTTACTCAGAATGACAAAACCAAAGTTGAGCTGTCAAACCACTCGCTTACCTTCTTTGTAGTCGTTTCAGAGTCTCGCAAGTAAGGGTGCTTGGTCCTTTGACAACAACAAATCTGCTATGTCAGCGTACATACGGGGGGCCATTTTGGCCAATTTCTGCAACGTGGCCTCGAATGCAAGCGCAGCTAGTTCATCCTTGCGTTTGCGGGTACAACCGGGAAGACCCCTACACATACAACATGCTCGTAGATCAGGATCTTTCCATAAATTAAATGTATCAATAGAGCATGTTTGGTAGCCACGTTCCCATGATCCTTTGCGCGAGCCGAGATGCAAAAGTCGCTTAAACCATAGCTCATGCCCCATTTAACGAGTACAGAGCCGAGTGAAGCCACCTGGCCGCCATATTAGGGAGGGAATCGAGTTGACATTATGTTTAGCAGCCGTCGATTTCTATAGTTCACCAGTTGCGCAAGATTGTGTCTCCATGCCAAGAAGTTCAAAATCTGTTATTTTTGGGGGAAGTTATTGAGGTGAAAGTGGCACCATTTACTACTAAAACCTTTTGGTAGTACTAATATGGCGGCCCGGTGGCTTCACTTCTAGTGGCCAATGAGCTATCTAGTTTTTCTATAGATATAAGTGGCGCGCTTCTAATGGTGACAGTGAGAGCGAGTCACTGGAAACGCGAGTGTTTCATCCTTCAGCATGCAGAAAACCTTTCATACATTCTGTAGGATGGAGAGTAGGTTTTTGAGGCCTGGGGAAGATGTCCTAATTGACAAAGGACTTAAAAACAAATGGCGCTGGGTGTGGATCGAAGAAATGGGCAGAGACCATAAGCCTTTTGGTAGCTGGTGTAGAAAAAATTAGAGAACCAGGAGCTTGTTTCTGCACGTTGTTCTTGAAATAATGCAATTTAGAGTATTGTATACAGTTCACTGTTGCCGTTTACAATTTTTTTTATTAAAAATACATGGTGCAAATGTTGCACATTTCATTACAAAATAGTAAATCAATGGCCTTTTCCATATAGCCTACCCTTTACTGAATGGTTGCCAATCAAATCTTATTCCACCAATGAATTAGTTCACTTGACTGAGTTTCACATACCCTTATTCATAAAGTTCGTTATAGATTATATGTCATTCTGTACATAATTATATAACTTGATAGCAACAGCAGCCTAAATGTTAGATATCTGTGCCATATTAGAGTGAGATGGAGTACTATTGCCACCTACTGACCTTCCTTGGTATTGCTGTTTCAAACAGTCCACCACAATCTAGTCTGAATTTATCAATGGTAAGGCAGATATGTTACTAGCTGGTTTCAAGGAAAATCATTTTCATACATATATTGTACACACACACACACACACACACACACACACTACTCAAAAAAGTTAGGGATAGTAGGCTTTCGGGTGGAATTTCAGGATGCATCTGAAATGCACTAGAACCTTTACAGGTGAACTTAATTTGACCTTCTCAAACCTTTTGAATGCACATATCCAACTATTCAGTGTTTCAGTACTTTTTGCATAACTTACTGTTATCTACCAAGGTGCTTAACGGCGAAATTCACAACAGGTGTTTTATCCATGAATTGACCAATAGATTTTCTGGTTCAATTAGAATTGGTATTTAAACAGTCCTCTTCATCATGCTGTTAACATTTTGACATCATGAGACCAAGACGACACCTCACAATTGATCAACAGTACCTCGCCAGTGTGAGGCTTCAAACAGGATGCTCTCAGAGGGAAGTAGCCACTGAGCTTAGAGCAGGGGTGTCCAACCATGTGCCATGGAGAGCCAAGACCCTGCAGGTTTTCTCTTCTACCCAGTCTCTTCAGCAGGTGTTTTCACTTATCAGCAATCAGTGGGAAGAAGTTCACTGAAATCTGCTGTTGAAGACACTGGTTGGAGGTAAAACCTGCAGGGTCTTGGCTCTCCATGGCACATGGTTGGACACCCCTGGCTTAGAGTGTCGTCAGCAGATTGCAACAGAGATACAGATAAACTGAAAGAGTCACAGAATGGCATAGAAGTGGACATCCTTTGGCCACATCCCACTCTGATGACCGGTTCATTGTGAACAGTGCCCTGCAGAACTGGATAATGAATGCCACTCAACTCCAGGCACATTTAAGGGTGGTGAGAGGCATCCAGGTGTCACGTCAGACCATTTGAAACAGTTTAGTCATGTGAAAAAATTAGGACACCCTGTATAAGCCTGTTTTTTTTTTTTAACATATTTGGAAATATCTTCTTTTAGATTTGACTGGCGGTTGGCAACCAGTTTACAGGTGCATTACTGCCACTGACTTGAATATCATCACTCTATATCTTTGTATAAGTTCTTATAAGGAGTTCTGAACAACTTACAGTATGTGTGAAAAAACTATCCGTCCTTGAACTGTGTCCAGGAACTGGTCCTCTCAGTAGTGTCGACCATAAATTCAAGAAATCTCTGTCAATGTGTGTGTCTATCAGTGTGTCACGGCCAAAGATCATAGGCTCGCCTATGATGTTCCTATGATCTCTGTGTGATGTCCTATGATGTTCCTATGTAACAAAGGCAGGCATCACTCATGATCATAGGACTCGCTATGACATCAGCAAAGATCAAATGCAGGCATCATAGGACTTGCTATGACATCATCAAAGATCAAATGCAGGCATCATAGGACTCGCTATGACATCATCAAAGATCATAGGATTCGCTATGACACAAAGATCAAAGGCAGACATCACTGAATGAGTGCTGACATGCTTGCTTACACCCTTGCTTACACCTGCCTTCTACGGGCATGCAGAAATACTTGCTTATACTTGGTTTCGATGGGCATGCACTGGTGTGCACTAGTTTAATGTCAGTGTTAAAAATACTGGGAGATTCATGTAATACAACTAAAAGAAAAATGAATTAAAGACTTTCACATTTTCTGTGAAATGTAATTCTAAACAACTGGTGAGGAATAGATTAGGACCCCCCCCCCCCCACCATCTTCTTCAGGACACCCCCACATTCATTTCCACTTATAATGGCTAAAATAAATGTTAAAAAATGCAAATAAAAAAAGAACTGAATATTTAATGGGCTGTCCTAATTGACATGTTATTAAACAACATGACAAGTTATTAAAGACATTGACATTTTTGTTGTGGTATACCCACCGTTGTTTGCTTTTGTTTCAATAAATTGTTTGAGATGAAGTCATTGCATGCTTCTACTTACATGTCCTACTTTCATGATATTATATCACTGTAGCGTGAACTTTTTTACATTTTCCCTAAATTTCATCTGAAAGCCAAATATCCCTAACTTTTTGTGTCATGACTCGCCGCTCATCAGCGGCGCCAGCTGCGCGCACACCTGCTCCTCGTCAGCGGCGAGGTACTTAATCCACTCTGCCCTGGGCTTTGGCCTGAAGCCGTCTCTCTACTTTGGCATTGTTTGCTACAACGGTACTCAAGCCTTCTAGCAAGACTTTCTGGGTAAGCTCCCCTTACCTCTTTTCCTCCAGCCCTCTCCCCTGTGCACAGGTGGACTTCCCCGGCGGCAGACTTCCTCATCTCCCCGCTGTCTCTACGTTGCTGCTACAGGCACTCCAGGTCGCTGTCTCCTGGGCTCCGTCCTTGTCAACGCCAGCCACCTGTCCTAACCAAGTAAGCCAGCAAGACTATTATTATCCTCTGTGTTGGTGTGGTGCCCGTTACCCTTCTCCCTCTGCTTCCTCCCATAGGGTTGTCCGGCTGAACGGCGTCCTGCCCCCGTGCCTGACGCAGATGCCACCACCAACACATTTTTATTCCACAGACACACAGCCACACATCCTTGTTGTCAATAAAGCTGTTAAATCTACCCTGAGCCTGCGTGTGTGTCTCCTGAGCCGTGCATTATGTCAGTACGGCTTCAGCAGAGCGGCTCGGCAGACAGCGGGCTCGCACGCCATCTTTCCACCCTCGAGGCTCGGGTGGATTTAATAGCCCACCAACAACAGGTGATATTAAACCAATTGACAGTCATTACTAACCGATTAGACCATTTGGACCCCCAGCAGCCGTTCCCCTCGGTTCGTCTGGGTGGCGCAGCTCCCGCTGCTCCGGCGGCTGTCCAGCTTGCTCCGGGTGCGCTGGCACGGCTCACACCAATCCCCACTTCTGCTCGCTTTAGCGGTAAGCTTGGTGGAGCTCGGGGTTTTATCATGCAGTGTGAGTCCATGTTCCTTCGCGTTCCCGGAGACTTCCCCTCAGACCACAGCAGGATTGACTATATTGGTAATCTCCTGGAGGGTCGTGCGCTTACCTGGGCTTACGCCATCATGGCGAAGCCCAGCTACGCCACCCTCACCTATGGCCAATTCGTGCGACAATTTCTGGAAGTGTTCGACCATTCGCGTTTGGACAGTGTCCAGGTCGACCGCCTTCTCGGCCTTCAACAGGGGAGCCGATCGGCGGCCGAATACGCGATCGACTTCCGGGTTACCGTGGAGGAAGTTGGCTGGGAAGAGCGTGCGCTCTGCGGCATCTTCCTCCACAGTCTAAACTCTGGTCTGAGAGATGAGCTTGCCGGCCGGGATATCCGGGAGACTCTAGCGGAGCTGATCTCCTTTGCCATCAGCTTGGATAACAGGCTGCGTGAGCGCGCCTCAGAGCGGAAGCACCCTTCTCGCTCGCGGGGCGCCTCTGCGCGCTTGCCCCAAGCTCGCCACCTGGCGTTGCCGCCGCCGGAGGTCTCCGAGGAGTCGGAACCGATGGTGACGGGCTGGACAAAGCTCCCCCTGGTGGAGAAACAGCGCCGCCGTGATCTGGGCCTTTGCATGTATTGCGGGGGTAGCCAGCACACGGTGGAGCATTGTCCGGAGAAGCCAAATGAGGAGGTCCGCGAGTCACTGTAGGGGGCCTCGCTGACGCTAATCGGTTAAAGCCCCTCACACATTTGACGCTGCCCATCCGCTTCTGTCACAACCTCACAGGGCACCTCACACATGCACTGGTGGATTCAGGCGCGGAGGATAGCTTTATTTCACAGAGCCTGGCAACCCGATTGGGCATCCGTTGTCACCCCCTCGACCCTCCTCTCACCCTGGTTAATCTCTCCCGTGTCTCATTGGGAAAGGTGACCCACCGGACATCTCCCATTCCGGTGATCATCTCAGGAAACCACCGGGAGGATATCTCCTTCTACATCCTGCCCACCTCGGTCACTCCTGTCATTCTCGGATACCCATGGCTCCGCCTCCACAACCCCGTTTTGGACTGGAAGACCGGAAAAGTGTCAGCTTGGAGCACCTTCTGTATGGGCACCTGTCTCCAATCCGCTGCCTGCGCCCCGTCCTCGCCTCCCACAGCCAAGGACACCGCGCCCCCGGATCTCACCCTTGTGCCCTCAGAGTTCCACGACCTGGGTGCAGTCTTCAGCAAGTCCAAGGCGATGTCTCTTCCTCCTCACCGGCCCTACGACTGTGCCATCAACATCCGCCAGGGGGCGCCCCTACCCTCAGGACGCCTCTATAGCCTGCCAGCGCCAGAGAAGGAGGCCATGAACACCTACTTGAAGGAGTCGCTCAGCGCTGGGATTATCCGACCATCTTCCTCATCAGTAGGCACAGGGTTCTTCTTCGTGGGAAAGAAGGACGGCTCCCTTCGTCCTTGCATAGATTATTGAGCTCTCAATGACATCACGGAGAAGGACCGGTACACCCTGCCCCTCATGGACACCGCCTTCCACTCCCTCCAGGGGGCGACCTGGTTTACCAAGCTGGATCTCCGCAGTGCTTACCACCTCGTCCGGATCCGGGAGGGAGATGAGTGGAAGACAGCCTTCCGCACCCCTAACGGTCATTTTGAATATTTAGTGATGCCGTTTGGGTTGACCAACGCTCCAGCCGTCTTCCAGTGCCTCATTAATAACGTCCTCTGGGATTTCATCGACCTGTTTGTGTTCGTCTACCTGGACGATATCCTCATCTTCTCCAGGTCCAGGGATGAGCACCGGGTCCACGTGAGGCGGGTCCTGCAGAGGCTGTTGGAGAATCGCCTATATGTCAAGGCGGAGAAGTGTGAGTTCTACGCCAAGACAACTTCCTTCCTGGGGTTTGTCATCTCCCATGACCAGGTGCTCCCAGACCCAGTGAAGATTAAAGTGGTGGTGGATTGGCCCACACCTACCTCTAGGAAACAGGTTCAGCAGTTCGTCGGGTTCGCCAATTTCTACCGCCGCTTCGTCCCAAACTTTGGAGCCATCGTCAGGCCTCTGACCCGCCTCACCTCCCCTAAGTCCCCGTTCCGGTGGACTGAAGAGGCCGCAACGGCCTTCCAGGCGCTGAAGACGGAGTTTTCCTCCTCCCGGGCCCTCAGCCAGGTCGATCCCGCGCTGCAGTGCATAGTGGAGGTGGACGCTTCGGACACGGGGGTGGGGACGGTGCTGTCCCAGCAGTCTCCAGCCAACGGAGTCAAGCGACCCTGCGCCTTCTTCTCTCGACGCCTGTCCCCGGCGGAGCGTAATTATGACGTGGGGGACAGAGAGCTTCTGGCCATCAAGCTTGCACTTCAGGAGTGGCGTCACTGGCTGGAGGGGGCCGCCTTGCCTTTTGTGGTCCTAACTGACCACAAGAACTTGGAATACCTAAGATCTGCCAAGCGTCTGAATGCCCGCCAGGCGCGCTGGTCCCTGTTCTTCGCAAGGTTTAAATTTAACATCACCTACAGGCCTGGCTCCAAGAACGGCCTGCCCGACGCCCTCTCCAGGCAGTTTGCCCCGGGGGCCACGGAAGACGCTGTTCACACCATCCTGCCCAGGTCGTGCGTTGTGGGGGCTGTTTCCTGGGACATAGCGGATAAGATCCGGAGGGCGCAGGAGTCAGAACCGGATCCTGGCGGCGGACTGGAGGGGAGGCTCTTCGTGCCATCTGCCGTCCGGGGGGACGTTATTCACTGGCTCCACACCTCTAAGCTCACCTGCCATCCTGGAGCTTCTCGGATGATCGACCTCCTCCAGCGATCCTTTTGGTGGCCAGGTCTGCGGAAGGATGCCGCCCGCTACGCCCGGGCCTGCCCCGTCTGCGCCACCAATAAGTCAGGTAACGCTCCCCCTGCGGGTCTGCTCCAGCCCCTGCCCGTCCCTGGCAGGCTCTGGTCGCACATCGCCCTAGACTTTGTCACCGGGCTTCCTGTCTCCAACAACTTCGACACAGTCCTGACCATCGTTGACCGTTTTTCCAAGGCCGCCCAGTTTGTGCCCCTACGTGGACTCCCCTCAGCCTTGGAGACGGCAGACCTCCTTATCCAGCACGTGGTCAGACTGCACGGAATACCGGTCGACGTGGTCTCCGATCGTGACCCCCAGTTTTCTTCGGACGTCTGGTGGTCCTTTTGCAACGCCCTGGGAGCTAAAGTTAGCCTCATCTCCGGCCATCATCCCCAGTCCAACGGGCAGTGTGAACGGACCAATCAGGAGCTGGAGGCTGCGCTCCGCTGCGTTACCACATCCAAGCCCACATCCTGGAGCTCTCACCTTGCCTGGGTGGAGTACGCCCACAACACCTCTCGCTCGTCTGCCATCGGGATGTCTCCCTTCAAGGCATCCCTGGGTTATGATCCACCTCTATTCCCCACGCAGGAAGGCGAATTGGCTGTCCCCTCTGCCCAGGCGCACTTCCTGCGGTGCCGCTCCCTCTGGACTATGGTGCGCAATGCGCTTTTACGCACGGCGGAGCACAATAAATCCACAGCGGATCGGCACAGGAGACCTGCCCCTGCCTACCAGGTGGGACAACAAGTCTAGGTATCCACACAGGACGTCAACCTAAAGGGTGAGAGGAGGAAGCTGGCCCAACGATTCATCGGCCCGTTTCCCATAACTAGGATTATCAACCCGGTGGCTGTGCGTGTGGCTATTCCCTCCTCCCTCCGCATCCATCCCACCTTCCACGTCTCCAAAGTCAAACCGGTGGTCTCTGACCCCCTCTGCCCTCCACCTGCAGCGCACCCCGCTCCCCAGATGATTGGTGGCCATCCGGCCTGGACTGTCTCTGAGATCTTGGACGCCCGGCGCCGGGGTCGCGGGTTGCAGTATTTGGTGGACTGGGAGGGCTATGTGCCCGAATGGAGACAATGGGTGCCTTCCTCGCTGGTGTTGGACCGGTCCCTCATCACTGAGTTCCATCGAGTGCACCCAGAGAAACCATCGCCAGGAGGCGCTGCTAGAGGGGGGAGTACTGTCATGACTCGCCGCTCATCAGCGGCGCCAGCTGCGCGCACGCCTGCTCCTCGTCAGCGGTGAGGTACTTAATCCACTCTGCCCTGGGCTTCGGCCTGAAGCCATCTCTCTACTTCGGCATTGTTTGCTACAACGGTACTCAAGCCTTCTAGCAAGATTTTCTGGGTAAGCTCCCCTTACCTCTTTTCCTCCAGCCCTCTCCCCTGTGCACAGGTGGACTTCCCCGGCGGCGGACTTCCTCATCTCGCCGCTGTCTCTACGTTGCTGCTACAGGCACTCCAGGTCGCTGTCTCCCGGGCTCCGCCCTTGTCAACGCCAACCACGTGTCCTAACCAAGTAAGCCAGCAAGACTATTATTATCCTCTGTGTTGGTGTGGTGCCCGTTACCCTTCTCCCTCTGCTTCCTCCCATAGGGTTGTCCGGCTGAACGGCCTCCTGCCCCCGTGCCTGACGCAGACGCCACCACCAACACATTCTTATTCCACGGACACGCAGCCACACATCCCTGTTGTCAATAAAGCTGTTAAATCTACCCTGAGCCTGCGTGTGTGTCTCCTGAGCCGTGCATTATGTCATTTTGTGAGTAGTGTGCATATATATAATATATAAAATGGTATGTGTGTACGCGCGCGTCTCCACCCCTGTGACCCTGCTCCCCGAAAAAAGTTCAGGGTCAGGATTTTTATCTGCTTTAACCCCTGATTACACAAGTTAGAATTAGGTTTAGGTTCAGTAACATTAAACAAAAACACATTACATTTACTAAATATTACACAGAGATACATGCATACACACTCATTCACACAAACACTTGGAGATGGATAGATACTGTAGATAGATGATAGGAGAGTCGTTTGTATGGTTGAGTGTCAATTTTTTGAGAGTGTAAGTTGTGTTTTTGTGAGTGAGTGAGTGAGTGAGTGAGTGAGTGAGTACATGCATGTGTGTGTGTGTAAGTGCAGTAAAGGAGGGCCATGGAGGAGTAACTTCATTTTTTGACCCACAATTTAAACCATTAGGTTTTTAGCAATGAAACACGTGTACAAGAGGCCATGTCAAAACTGACTGCTGAAGGCGCTGCAACCATGAGGATGGAGAGGACAATGCCATCATCATAACAGGTAACCATTTATTATTCCATATTATTATTGTGTTTTCCAAACCTCTCTAGCTGCATGTATTAAAATGCTCTCAACTCCATCAGTCAGCAGCAGAGGAAGAACCTGGGCCTTCAGCAGAAGACAACTTGTGGGATCTTTTGGATAGCAGAGTTTGTTTGTATTATGTTATTACTTTAAGCATCACTTTCTTATTATAAAAGATCGCTAATTACATTGTTTTTCTTTTTGTTTAGGTGAAACACAGCACTTTGAGACGCCACAGTGGAAGTTCAACGATATTTGTCTGAGCCCGACCTCTCTAGGGGAAAAGACCCACTCTGTTACTGGGCAACAGAAAACCATATACGCAAACCTTTACAAGATGGCAAAAAAGTATCTCCACATGCCAGCAACATCAGTGCTATGTGAGGGGGTGTTCACCAAAGCTGGAGAGGTAGTAAGCCATAAGAGGAGCAGACTGAAACCACACACTGTTGAAATGCTTCTTTTTTTCAATAAAAATCTTTAAACGCTCCCCAGTTGCAGAAGCACCAGCAAGTTCCCTGATGTTCCACAATGTAGATTTTCCCGTCTCCCTCTTCATAACACACACACACACACACACACACACACACACACACACACACACACACACACACACACACACACACACACACACACACACGTACATCTAAAAAAATTATAATATCATGAAAAGGTTCAATATTTTTTGCCACTCATTTCAGAATGTAAAACTCCTATATTATATAGATTCATTACACAGAGAGTGATATATTTTAAGTGTTTATTTATTTTAATTTTGATGATTATGACTTACAGCCCATGAAAACCCCAAATTCAGTTTCTCAAAAAATTAGAATATTACATAAAATTAATTTTAAAAAATAATTTTTTAATAGAAATGTTGGCCGACTGAAAAGTATGTCCATGTACACACTCAATACTTGGTTGGGGCTCCTTTTGGATTAATAAGATAAGATAAGATAAGATAAGATAAGCCTTTATTAGTCCCACAATGGGGAAATTCCAGGATTGCAACAGCACAGGGATAGCAACACTCAGAGCAACAATCAGAAGGCAAGAAAAAAAAAACAAAACAAGCAAGCAAGAGCAGCTAATATACATATGTACATATTACTATAAAATATATATATACACACACACACACACACAGACACACAGTGCAGAGCATTGTAGCTGGATGGAATAAATATATGAATATATGAACACACAGTGCAGAGCATTGTAGCTAGATGGAATAAATATGTAAATATATAAACACCCACAGTACGGAGCATTGCAGCTAGGTGGAATAAATATGCAAGTATATAAACACACACAGTGCGGAGCAATGTAGCTAGATGGAATAATATGTAGATATATAAAAACACAGTGCGGAGCATTGTAGCTAGATGGAATAAATATATAGATATATAAATATAAACACACCCAGTGCTGAGCATTGTAGCTAGATGGAATAAATATATAGATATATAAATATAAACACACCCAGTGCAGAGCATTGTAGCTAGATGGAATAAATATGTAAATATATAAACACACACAGTGCAGAGCATTGTTGCTAGGTGGGATGAAACAGCATAACCGTCTATTTAGTTATCCTACATGGTATGATTATGTGCCCATACATATTCTCACCCTCCATAGCGACCGGTATGTTCCTAGTTGTATGCCGGAGAGGACCATTGTGTAAGTCTATTGCATCTTTTGCATTCAAAAAAAACTATTAGTTTGTTACGTCTTTTTGCTATCTCTGCGAGCAGCCCTGCTTAGGTTGTACAGTCTGACAGCCGTTGGTGGGAAGGACCTACGAAACCTCTCGGTTGTGCACCTGGGATGATGTAGTCTGCTGCTAAATGAGCTCCTCAGTGCATCCAGTATGTCCTGCATAGGGTGGAACTCGGACTCCAGCAGAGATGACAGTTTAGCCACCGTCCTTCTCTCTCCTATCTCCTCCATCGGATCAAGGCGTTGCCCCAGGACAGAGCTAGCTTTCTTAATCAGTTTGTTCAGTCTCTTCCTATCGGCTGCAGCAATGCCACTGCCCCAGCAGACCACTCCAAAAGTGATGGCTGATGCCACCACCGTGTCATAGAATGACTTCAGCAGCGCCCCTTGTACACCAAAAGATCTGAGTCTCCTCAGCAGGAACAGCCTGCGCTGTCCCTTCTTGTAGAGTGTGTCAGTATTGTGTGACCAGTCTAGTTTATTGTTCAGATGAATACCCAGGTACTTGTAGGATGTCACCATCTCGATGTCTGTTCCCTGTATATTTACTGGTGCTGTGAGGGGCTGCCCATGCCTGCGGCAGTCCACCACCAGCTCCTTAGTTTTCCTCGCGTTGATCTGGAGGCAGTTCCGATGGCACCAGTCCACAAAGTCCTGGATAAGCCCTCTGTACTCAGCTTCATCTCCGCTGGAGATGAGACCAACGATCGCAGAGTCATCAGAGAACTTCTGTAGATGGCAGTGTGTTGTGTTGTGTGAGAAGTCCGCAGTATAAAGAGTGAACAGGAAGGGAGCCAGCACCGTTCCCTGGGGGGCCCCCGTGCTACTGATGATCGTGTCGGAAACACAGTCCCGGGTTCTCACAAACTGAGGCCGGTTCGTGAGGTAGTCCAGGATCCATGATGACAGGTGCTGGTCCACCCCTGCGCGCAGCAGCTTGTCCTTCAGGATCATCGGTTGGATGGTGTTGAAAGCACTGGAGAAGTCAAAGAACATGATCCTCACCATATTCCCGGGCTTCTCCAGGTGGGACAGAGAACGGTGAAGGAGGAAGATCACCGCATCCTCCACCCCAATGCCATGCTGGTAAGCGAACTGGAGTGGATCCATCGCTGGTTCCACCAGGGGGCGGAGATGAGCAAGGAGCAGTCTCTCCAGGGTCTTCATCAAGTGGGACGTCAAGGCCACCGGTCTGAAGCTGTTCAGGTCTTTGGGGTGGGAAGTTTTTGGTACAGGTACCACACAAGATGTTTTCCACAGCTGTGGTACCCTCCCCAGTTTCAGGCTCATGTTGAAGATATACGTCACAATCCCACACAGCTGGTCTGCACAGGACTTGAGGAGCTTTGCGCTGATGCCGTCCGGTCCCGACGCCTTCCTCGCCTTGATCTTCCTCAGCTCCGTCCTCACCTGGGTCTTGGTCAGGGTCAGGATGGGGGGCTGTGTGTTGGGAGTGGGGGGGGTGTCGGTGGAGTGGGGAGTGGGCAGCAGGACTTGATTTCTTAGTGGCAGCAGTGGTTGTTGTGCAGACAGGGGGGAGGGCGGTTGGTCAAATCTATTGAAAAACAGATTCAGGTTGTTCACCCACTCCCTGCCCCCCGTGGCCTGGGGGGAGGTATTCTGGAGCCCCGAGATGGTTTTGAGGTTTCTCCAGACCCCGCTGATGTCGCTCTGTTGCAGCTTGTCCTCCATCTTCTTCCTGAAGCTGTCCTTGCCTTCTCTGATCTTTCTCCTCAGCTCCCTCTGTACGGACTTCAGCATCTCCCTGTTCCCCGACCTGAAGATCCTCTTCTTCTCTCTCAGAAGTGTTTTTATCTCAGGGTTGATCCAGGGTTTGTTGTTTGAGTGACGCCGTATGGTCTTGGTGGGAACGGATTTGTCCACACAGAAGCTGAGGTAGCCCGTGAAGGTGTGAATGAGGCCATCGATGTCCTCACCATGTGGATCGCAGAGCTGCTTCCAGGCAGTGGCTTCAGAACAGTCCTTTAGAGTGTCCATTGTCTCCTCAGACCATAACTCCACAGTGTGCATGGCCGGAGGTTGTCTGTGCACTAGGGGTTTGTACACCGGTCGGAGATGAACCAAGTTGTGATCCGATCTCCCAAGTGGGGGGAGTTGTGATGAGGTGTACGCCTCCTTAGTGTTTGCGTAGAACAAATCCAGTGTTTTATTGTCTCTAGTGTGGCATGTGACATACTGGGTGAAAGTGGGCAGAATGGGAGACAGTGAAACGTGGTTGAAATCGCCTGAGATGAGGAGAAGAGCATCTGGGTGTTCTGTCTGCAGCCTGCTGGTTACTGAATGGATGACGTCACGCGCTGTCCCAGCGTTCGCCGTCGGATTTGCATAAACAACAATGCAGATCACGTGTGAGTGTTCTCTCGGGAGATATGTAGGCCTCATGCTAACAGCTAGCAACTCAATGTCTTTGCTGCAGTGTCGTTGTTTAACAGTGATATGTCCCGGTCTACACCAGTTGTTGTTAACATACATTATCACTCCACCGCCCCTAGTTTTGCCACTCTCTGGTGTTCGGTCAGCTCGTATCATGTGAAAACCCTCCAGCTCAATGTTAGCATCTGCTGCTAGTTCAGTTAGCCACGTCTCAGTAAACAAAAGGAGAGAGCACTCCCGGTAAGTGCTATCATAACGGGAGATAGCCGCTAGCTCATCTAACTTTCCCAGTATCGACCGTACATTTCCCATGACAACAGATGGAAGGGAGGGTCTGTACCTTATATTTTTTGTCCTCCGCCTTACTCCAGCCCGGCAGCCGCGGCGTTTTCGCCTCAGTTCTCTCGGTATGTCGAGTTTTTCCAGTGGGACCGGGTGGCGGTTAAATGCTAGCAGCTCTTCCCTGTTGTATCGAATCCTGCTATAAACAGTGGCTCCGTCCACCGGCTCAGGAGACATTTGGGACGATCTGTGTGTCCGTGATATAAGTGGGGTGAAAAAAAAAGTGATCAAAAGAGAGAGGAAGGGAAAAAAAAACTTGGAATCGAGCCGCTGTTGCAAAAGGCAGCCGACTGGTGTGGCGCCGAGAGAATACCAATTACCAATTACTGTATCAGTGTGGCGTGGCATGGAGGTGATCAGCCTGTGGCACTGCTGAGATGTTATGAAGGTCCAGGTTGCTTTGATAGTGACCTTCAGCTCGTCTGCATTGTTGGGTCTGGTGTCTCTTATCTTCCTCTTGACAATACTCCATAGATTCTCTATGGGGTTTAGGTCAGGAGAGTTTGCTGGCCAATCAAACACAGTGATGCCATGGTCATTAAACCAGGTTTTGACACTTCTGGCAGTGTGTGTGTGTGTGTGTGGGGGGGGGGGGGTGCCAAATCCTGCTGGAAAATGAAATTAGGTTCTCCATAAAGCTTGTCAGCAGAGGGAAGCATGAAGTGCTCTAAAATTTCCTGGTAGACGACTGTGCTGACTTTGGTCTTGATAAAACAGGGGACCAACACCAGCAGATGACATGGTTCCTCAAATCATCACTGACTGTGGAAACGTCACACTAAACCTCAAGCATCTTAGATTCTATCCCTCTTCACTCTTTCTCGAGACTCTGGGACTCTGATTTCCAAATGAAATGCAAAATTTACTTTTTTTTTTTTAATTTAAGTTTTTGTAAAGGGTATACACGTCATTACAGCATTGCATTGTTTACATTCTCATCACATGTTCCCTTATTTTTTGTTATTTGACAACATTGGAAGAATAATTATTACAACACCCCTTTTTTAAGTGAAAGAAAAAGTGAAATTAAAGAAAGAACAAAAAAAACAAAACAAAAGAGCAAAAAACAAACAAACAAAAAAATAAAAATAAAAATAAATAAATAAAAATAAAAGAGCATCTGAGTAGCGTTGGAACAAAGAGCGGTGCCATTATTGAAATGGTATTTGTCAAAGATTAGCTCTAATGGAAGACACATATGCGATCCAGGGTTGCCAAAAGTTCAAGAACCCATCCATGTCCTGTCTCAGTGCGAATGTCAACTTTTCCATCGAGTAAATGTCTTGGATCACGTTAATCCAATCTTCAGGTGTAGGACAGTTCTTCAACATCCATTTTTTAGTTAGGGCTTTTTTACTTGCCAATATTAAAACAGTGAATAAGTATTTTTCTCCTCGTCTTTCCAGTGAATCTGGTAGTAAACCCAAATACAAAGTTACAAAAGAAAATGGGACTGTTATTTTGAATATTTTCCCCAATATTGTCTGTACATTGGTCCAATATTGGTGGATAACTGGGCATGACCAAAACACATGAAAATGATTTGCAGTCTCTTCACCACACAAGCGCCAACAATTCAACCCCTTATGGGTAAATTTGTTTTGTGCAGGTGTTCTGAAAAATCTTACCAAATTTTTCCATCCAAATTCTCTCCACTGCAGGGATGAGGTACTTTTCCATTGCTGTTTATTTAGCTTTTCCCATATTTCCAGTTGTAAAGTGAAATTCCCCTCTTTTTCCCATCTCTCTTTTATATATGATGTGTTGTCTCCTTTTAAGTCTTGAAGACCTTGGTATATTTTAGAAATGTATCTGATCCCTGGGATCCCTTTATATGCCATTAAGAAGACCTTCAGAACACCTGACTGGGCCCTTTCCAAATCCTCCTTTTTAAGTATATTGTTTATGTGGTGTCCAAGCTGAAAGAACCTGTAAAGATCTTGATTTATTAGACCTTGTTTTTTCAAATCTTCAAAACTTCTTAAAATTTGCCCTTTAAAAAAATCGTAATATTTTATCAGTCCGTTCTCTTTCCACTTTTTTAATCTAGTGTCTGTTTTATTAGGAGTAAAGTCTTGATCATAGGCAATCCATTGCAATAATCGATAGGGTGTGGCGGTTTGGTGTAAACCCCCACAAACAGACTGGACAGACACAGTGCTCGGCTAGAGCAATTAACAGAACAGTGAAATGTGTATTAATGTCTACAGGCAGCCCCGCTTCTTCTGGCTCACTTCTGTGATGTTAATGTTGCCTTTCATGCATTGTGTTCATGTGTCCTGTCCTTACTGTGACCTAGGGACCGAGATCAATATGTCTCTCAAATGCAAATGTCTCATGCCTGTTCTGTTATCTCTTTGATCATACCAACTGCTGGGGAATGCTCTTTTATGTGTTGTTGTAGTTGGGTATATATGCTGCAACTCTGTAACTCAAACCCTCTCTCACTCCTGCATCTGCTGCGAGACACACACACTGTGTGTCTCCTCTTCTCAGAGAGCTGGAGGATCCCGCTCCGGTCTGCTCACACTTGGATCGGAGCGGGGATCCTGTGAAGGCGGTATGATTCAACAAACTCTACTTAAAACCAACTTAAACCTCAGCATCGCTGCTTATTATTTCATGCCGCCTCAAGGGTTCTTTAGTTTGATTCTCTCTGACTATCTTAAACCAAATTTTTAGCGGGGTCTCTATCCACGGGTTAGTTATTCAAAAGTTTAGGTAAGGCATTGTTCCCTATTATCGCCTGTAGGGGGATGTCACTTGTTATTTGGCATTCCATCTCCTTCCATTGTGCAGTGTAGACTGGGTTACATATCTCTACTAAAGTTTTAATTTGTGTGGCTTTAAAATAGTCCCCGATATTTGGCAGCGCAAGCCCATCTTTGTCTTGGTTTAGCTGTAGGGTTCTATATCTGATTCTAGGTCTCTTGCCTTGCCATATGAATCTTCAGATCCTTCTGTCCAGTTCTTGCCATGTTTTTTTGGGAGGCTCTACCGGTATTGTTTGGAAAAGGTATAAAAGACGTGGAAGTATATTCATTTTGACTGCTTCAATTCTTTGTGCAGTACCCAAGAATGGTGTCATATTCCATCTTGCTAGATC
The DNA here is from genome assembly GCA_020510985.1 of Pholidichthys leucotaenia. Classification (NCBI taxonomy): domain Eukaryota; kingdom Metazoa; phylum Chordata; class Actinopteri; order Cichliformes; family Pholidichthyidae; genus Pholidichthys; species Pholidichthys leucotaenia. The sequence goes on along the minus strand of CM035844.1, from coordinate 328,943,206 downwards.
AGATTTTATTTTTGCCACCAGTGGATCATAGTTTAGTGTTATAATTTTGTTGAGTTGTTTCGGGATATTGACCCCCAGATATTTCATAGATTCCATCTCCCAGTTAGTTTTGAGTTTGCTTAGTAAATATTGATTTGGGTCATAGTTGAATGTTAATACTTGGGTTTTATGCATGTTTAGTTTGTACCCCGATAAATCTCCATACTCTGAAAAAACTGAGATTAGTTCTGGAAAAGAGATGTCCGGCTGCCCCAGGTATATTAAAATGTCATCAGCAAAGAGAACTATTTTATGTTCCTTCTGACCAAGTGTAATACCTTGAATTTTTTGATTCTGTCTTATCCATTGGCTCAGAGGTTCTATGAAGATTACAAAGAGCAGTGGAGACAAGGGGCAGCCCTGCCGACATCCTCTTTCCAGCTCAAAAGATGATGATAAATTACCGTTAATCCTTATTTTAGCTGTTGGTTTTTTATATAATGCCTGGATAGTTCTAATGAAGTTGTTATGAAAATTGAAATTGGATAAGATTCTATATAGGAAAGACCAGTCAACTGAATCAAATGCTTTTTCAGAATCAGAATCAGAATCAGAATCAGAATCAGCTTTACTGCCAAGTATATTTACAAGTAAACATACGAGGAATTTGACTTGACATTGGACGCGCACATTAGGTGCATCCAATGACGCGGCGCCATACAAGGCGCCTGTCATACAGTGGAGGTAAAGAGGGGAAGGGAGGGGGAGGAAAACACAATAGGAGAGAGAAAAAAACATAGTTATCAGAATAACGCTCGTATAAGCTCATATAAAGCTCAATGAGCCAAATTTTGACTACACAGAAAAAAAACCCTCATGCACAATTAGCAGACAATTAGCAGACAATATAGATCACACAAACAAGAGTTGAGAGAGGCAGTGTATATATGAGTCAGTATATATGTGTCAGTTCGTGTAATGTTGTGTGCATTTGTGTAGTGTAGGTGTGACAGTTGCTAGTGAACAGCAGAGGGCGCCTCCAGGCAGTAGATAGATGTTAAAGTCATGTGACTTATAGACAAGTCCGGAGTCTGTCTCTTCGCTTGCAAATGAAGGCACATGGACTGTCCCTGAGAAGTTCATCCGCTGAAAACAGCAGCTGTCTGTCGATTGCTTGGGTTAAGAGCCGCTCCTACCGCTTATCTTGCAGGAGGAATGTAAATACCGGGCACTAATGAAGGTCAAATCTGCACAGCACTCAGAGAATAGAATTTCCTCACCCGAGCAATTCTGTGCTTCAGAATTTCCATGTGCAGGCTTAAACATTAACATACTCTGAAGAGCACTAGCGACTTCAAGATGTATTCCACCATCTGAATCTCCATTCAGTTCACCATGCCGCCTCGTGCCCTCCCCAACTAGTCGAATTGGTGAAGAAGCTTGCCTGGATTCGCATTTTGAACAGCTCTCCACCTTCCTCAGTTTTGAAACAAACACCAGGAAACTCCAGAGCCAAAAATAGAATCCTGTGTCGTAGCCAATAGATGTCTTCTGCATCTCCAGTCGAATCATACACTCAGCAGGTTCCAATTCTTGGGCTCCCCCTTGGCCCGATTCTTGTTGAAAAAATAGTGACAATAGCACGTTTAAACCGCTACCAAATCCATAATTTCCGTTTAGATTAAGATTCAGCAGAAGAAGAGCGACTAAACACAGACAAAAACGCAACATTGCAAGCTGGGATCAGAAGGGAAAAGAGAGGATTAGAAAAGGCATCTGCTCTCTCTCGAAGCCGGAAGTGTTTATATATGATGTGTTATCTCCTTTTAAGTCTTGAAGACCTTGGTATATTTTAGAAATGTATCTGATCCCTGGGATCCCTTTATATGCCATTAAGAAGACCTTCAGAACACCTGACTGGGCCCTTTCCAAATCCTCCTTTTTAAGTATATTGTTTATGTGGTGTCCAAGCTGAAAGAACCTGTAAGAACCTGTCAGCATCTAATCCCAATATAACTGCATTTAAGTTATATTTTTTTATATGATGAATTATGTGTAAAGTGCGTCTAATGTTGTCTTGTGTCTGTCTTTGTCTTATAAAACCTGTTTGGTCTAAATGAATTAAGTCTGTCAGTATATTTTCTAAACTTTTGGCAAGGATAGTGGTAAAAAGCTTATAGTCCTGATTTAATACACTGATTGGTCTGTAGTTGGAGCATTCTAGTTTATCCTTTTCAGGTTTAGGTATGACTGCAATGACCCCTTCTCTCCAGGAGGGGGGATTTCCCCTGTGTGGAGGACATAGTTAAATGTTTTCAGGAGGAGAGGAGATAGTTGCTGTTTAAAGGTTTTGTACCACTCTGCTGTATAGCCATCTGCTCCTGGGGATTTGTTAGCTTTAGGTTTCATAATTGCTTTTTCTAATTCTTTAGGTTGTATTTCTGACAGTAGTGTTTTATTTTGAGACTCAGTAAGTTGGGGAAGGTTTAATGTGTTTAGGAATGCTTTGGATGCGTTTTTATGTTTTTTGAGGGAGTACAAGTTCTTATAGTAGTTCTCGAAGCTTTTAAGAATATCCTGAATTCTGAATTTTATTTCCTTTGATACTGGGTCTCTGATTTTGTAGATTGCTCTTTCTGTTTGTTGTTTCCTCAATTTATAGGCTAGTAATTTTGCCGATTTGCTGCCTGCTTCATAGTATTTTTGTTTCAGAAACGTAAGTTTCTTTTGGATTTCTATTGTGTAGATCTCATTTATTTGTTTTTTAATTTCCTTAATTTTGAGCGAGTCATTAGAATGAGTGTTGTCTTTGTGCTCTTTTTCTAGGTTCTTAAGTTCTGACTCTAATGTGGTTAGTTTTTCTTGTCTCAGTTTCTTTTGGATTGCCAGTTTTGCAATAATCTTTCCCCTTATTACAGCTTTGCATGCATCCCACAGTATTAAAGGGGATACTTCTCCATTATTATTTTCTTCCAAATATCTGAGAATATCTGATTCCAATTCATCTTTCAGTGGTCCTTTCAGGACATTTGAATTTAACCTCCAAGAAAATGTATTATTTGTGTATTTTTGGATACTTAAGTCCATATAGATCGGACTGTGGTCAGAGAGATCCATCAGTCCTATTTTACATGTTTTTACTCTTCCAATGTCTCTATTAAACATAAAAAAATAGTCAATCCTTGAGTATGATGAATGTGGCGCTGAGTAAAATGTATAATCTTTTACAGTGGGGTTGAATTCCCGCCACACATCACAGATTCCCATTTCTTTTAGTAGCATCCGAGTTTTCCTACTTTGAGTGTTATTTTGATGTGGAGAATTACCTGATGCATCCCAGTATGGATTCAGTCTTAGATTGAAGTCTCCACCACATATCACTAAACCTTGGGCTTTAGTTATCATTAGGTCAAATACATTTTTATAAAATTTCCAGTTAGCCCCTGGAGGTGCATATACATTCAGCAGGGTGATATCTTCTCCCTCTAGCTGCCCAAGTACCAAACTGTATCTCCCTTCTTTAACTTTGTGTTCTGATTTTTTTCAAATGTAATTTTGGTTGAGATCAATGTCGCTACTCCCCTCCTCCTCCCTGACTTATATGAAGATGAAGAGATCATTTTAAACCCTTGTTTATTGAGTTTAGTGTGCTCCATGTCTGTTAGGTGGGTTTCTTGTAAAAACATTATTCCTGCTTTGTCTTTTTTCATTTTGCCTAGAATCTTGGATCTTTTAACTGGATTCAGGATCCCTTTTACATTATATGAGATTATTTTGGTTACTGTGGGGAGCGTGAAATGAAGAAGCTGAATTGTTTCATAATTCAGGTTTTAATGTTGTAGTCACATCCCCAACATATCTCTCAGAAACAGTAGAGGCTGAACTCAGTCAGGACCCCCTTATTTATACATACAACATCAAAAGCCAAATCACACATCCTTGTCGAATCACCTTATTGACCATAACTCCCCCTCAATGTCCTTCAGTCCTCCTTCAGTCCTCCACCTGGCCCCAGGGGGTCAGGAAGTCCTTTCAGGTCCTTACCGCCGTGTCTCCGTCTCCCTGCTGTTCTCCACAGGCGGTCCAGACCTATTGTCCTCCTCTAAGACATGAGGTCAGTCCACATATGCAATCTTAAACATCCCCTTGTGCTTATACATATGTAGGCATGAATACATGAGCCACAGTTACACCCTGTTTCTCCATTGTATTGTCTTATTTAGTATAACAGTGTGGTGGCCCTCTTTTATGCTACTCAGAAACTGAAAGAACATTAAGAACATAAAAAACATTAAGAACATAGTGTATAAAACTTTAAAACAAAAAACTGACAAAAGAACTTTCTGAGCTGAGGTCTTTTTAGAGACCCTGGAAGAGCCTTGATGGAGTGTAGGCTCTGAGGGAAATTCCTCAAACTCTGTTACATGTTGAGGGCCCTCTCTTACCCCTGTAAGTTGTCCCATGTTTTTAACTTGAATTTCAGATCCCAATCCGAACTTGTAATGATTTTTTTTTTTTTATGCCTATACCCTATGAAATTGTGTGCACCCTCCCACCACCATCACAGCAAACGTTCACGCTAATACAGTATTTGTTAGTGTGGGGAGAACATGTGGATCATTGTCACATTTCTATTTTAACAAGTTTTTTTTTTTTTTAAAGACTTATTTGTTTCTAATATTATGACTGTTCCATGAAATGTTTTACCACATGCTGATTCTGCATCTCCTTTAATGCTTGTTACCTTGTAGGAGGGGGGGTTGGATGTGCAGATTGACTAAAAAAATCGTTATTCCCTCCTGTAAACGGCCAGTTTTTCCTTGTAGCTCTGACGCTGGGTTTCCCGCTGCTGGCCCGTGGATTTTGAGGGTCTCTGTGTGGACCACGTTTGAGCCTTGATTCTTTCGCTCGGGTCTGCTGCGGGTTTATACACCGTTACCGGGAGCCCTCTTCTCGCCATATCCGCGGTTGCTTCTTCCGCCGAATTGTAGAGACACGTCTCATCGCCGTAGTAGACGCGCAGCTTCACCGGAAATGGTGTCTGGAAGCGCAGTTTTTTCTCTCGTAGTACCTTTTTAGCGTCGTTGTATTCCCGACGCTTTTTAAGGACCTCCGGGGCGTAATCGTGTTCCACAAAAACTTTTCTCTCTTGGTGCATAAATCCTTTTTTCTGCCAAGCCAGTCTTACAACCTCTTGTTTTATTTTGGAGTTGGAGAACCTCATCACCACCGATCGTGGTGGCACTTCCGCCGCCAGCCTAGGGGCTAATGTACGGTGCGCCCTTTCTATCTTCAAGTCGGTGGATTGGGGAATATCCAACTTCTCTTTCAGTAAGGATTCCACGCATGCCGCCATTGTGGTGAAACCATCCTCGACTCCTTCTTTCAGACCATGAATTCTTATGTTGTCTCTTCTCAGTCTTCCTTCTTGGTCGGTTAGCTTAGCCTCCAGTCTTGACTGCCTTTTGTGTAGATCCAGCACGGAATCTTCCAGCCCTTTTATTCTTTCCTCTGCTTCCAAGATTCGGTCCTCGGCCTGGTCCACTCTGCTGTTTGTCCTTTTTAATTCTTCTTTGATTTCACGAAATTCGGCCCAACACTCTCGGCAAAATCGTCTTAATTTTTTTAGTACCATTTTCAAGCTAACCTTTTTGTTAGCTTCATTCAGCTCCTCGTCTTCTGAATGGAAATCCTCCAGATCAGATTCTTCGGCCGATGCGTGTCCTGGCCTGGAAAATGTCGATTTCTTCTGTTTTCCTTTAGGCATGATGATTTTGACTTTTGATTTTCACTCTTCCAAAAATCCATTAAATCTGATTTTCAAGGTATTTTCCTGGATTGGGTCTGGGAGCTTCAGCGTTAAGCTGCTATCACCATGGTGTCCAGACCGGAAGTGCAAAATTTACTTTTATCTGAACAGAGGTCATCTGCTGGTGTTTGTCCACTGTGTTTTATCAAGACCAAAGTCAGCACAGTCGCCTACCAGGAAATTTTAGAGCACTTCATGCTTCCCTTTGCTGACAAGCTTTACGGAGAAGCTGATTTCATTTTCCAGCAGGACTTGGCACCCCCCCCCCCCCACACACACACACACACTGCCAAAAGTATCAAAACCTGGTTTAATGACCATGGCATCACTTTGTTTGATTGGCCAGCAAACTCTCCTGACCTAAACCTCATATAGAATCTATGGAGCCTCAAGAAGAAGATGAGAGACATCAGACCCAACAATGCAGACGAGCTGAAGGTCACTATCAAAGCAACCTGGACCTTTATAACACCTCAGCAGTGCCACAGGCTGATCACCTCCATGTCACGCCACACTGATACACTAATTAATCCAAAAACAGCCCCGACCAAGTATTGAGTGTGTACATGGACATACTTTTCAGTTGGCCAACATTTCTATTAAAAAACTATTTTTTTTAAAATTAATTTTATGTAATATTCTAATTTTTTGAGAAACTGAATTTGGGGTTTTCATGGGCTGTAAGCCATAATCATCAAAATTAAAATAAATAAACACTTGAAATATTTCACTCTCTGTGTAATGAATCTATATAATTTTTATAATTTTGATTGCATAATTTAATTATAAGGTGCATTATATATTATGGTATTGTATAATGAATGTACAGTGGGGCAAAAAAGTATTTAGTCAGCCACCAATTGTGCAAGTTCTCCCACTTAAAAGATGAGAGAGGTCTCCAATTTTCATCATAGGTATATCTCAACTATGAGAGACAAAATAAGAAAAAAAAATCCAGAAAATCACACTGAAGGATTTTTAATGAATTAATTGGTAAATTCCTCGGTAAAATAAGTATTTGGTCAATAACAAAAGTTCATCTCAGTACTTTGTTAAATACCCTTTGTTGGCAATGACAGAGGTCAAACGTTTTCTGTAAGTTTTCACAAGGTTTTCACACACTGTTGCTGGTATTTTGGCCCATTCCTCCATGCAGATCTCCTCTAGAGCAGTGAGGTTTTCACTCAAAATCTCACGATACATGGCCCCATTCATTCTTTCCTTTACACAGATCAGTCGTCCTGGTCCCTTTGCAGAAAAACAGCCCCAAAGTATGATGTTTCCACCCCCATGCTTCACAGTAGGTATGGTGTTCTTTCTCCTCCAAACACGAGAAGTTGAATTTTTACCAAAAAGTTCTATTTTGGTTTCATCTGACCATATGATATTCTCCCAATCCTCTTCTGGATCATCCAAATGCTCTCTAGCAAACTTCAGACGGGCCTGGACATGTACTGGCTTAAGCAGAGGGACACGTCTGGCACTGCAGGATATGAGTCCCTGGCAGTGTAGTGTGTTTCTGATGTAGCCTTTGTTACTTTGGTCCCAGCTCTCTGCAGGTCATTCACTAGGTCCCCCCATGTGGTTCTGGGATTTTTCCTCACCGTTCTCGTGAGGATTTTTTTTTTTCTCTCATCTTTTAAGTGGGAGAACTTGCACAATTGGTGGCTGACTAAATACTTTTTTACCCCACTGTAATTGTGGGATGAATAATGACTAGAATGTTATTATAATTTATTGGGTATGGAGAAGGGGTGGGACTATATAAGCATTGGCTTCTTCCCTCTCCTTTTGAACATTTTATTTTTTTGGTTTTGATTTTTGTTTTTAAATTTTTTTTTTCTTTTTTGCCTGGATGTTCAAATAAATAAAGTTGATCAATCAATAATATATGGGTTTCACTTTCTGAAATGAGTGACAAAAAATATTGAACTTTTTCATGATACTCTAATTTTCTGAGATGTACCTGTGTGTATATATTAGTGTTGTAGTCAAGACCACACCAACCGAGACCAAGACATTGTCGAGACTAGAGAGTATCGAGACCAAGACAAGACCAAGACATTTGGAGGCCGACACCGAGACAAGACCAAGACATTTGGAGGTCGACACCAAAACAAGACCAAGACTGTATATATCAAAGAAAAATCATAACAAAACAGAACAAAATGACCAGTATCTTTTTTTTTTAATTTAAGTTTGCTTTTACATAAATGCAACAGCAACAAAAAAAATTCTGCTATGTTGTTTTCAAACCAGCAAAATGAAACAAATCTCAAATCTAAGCAAATTTGTTTTTTCACTTGTACAAATTACGCAATTGTACTCATTAAAACTGCATTGTCCTGACAAGCCACGATAAATATGTCATTTCAGAAAGAAAAATTAAGAAAAAGTAAGGAATAACGCCTAAATTAAATTAAATGAGTGAAAAAATAACCCTGACATTTCTTTTCAGCAAGGTATTTTTTAAAATAATTTTCTTGAACATGGGTCCCTTTGACATTTTGCATTTTGGTGCTTTGCCAGCCAACTTAGGTGCACAGCCATGAAGAACATTCACAGTAACAGAACTTTCACAACAACAAAGAAAGCCAGATAATGTTCTTTTTAGAAGTATTAATTCTCCTAGGCAGCCACAACAAGTTTCCTTCATAAAATTACAGCATAAATTAACTAGGAGTAATTTAACTGAAAATTATGGCATGCCAAGCATGAACAAAATGTGTTTTAAAAAAACACCCTTAAAAGTCTGAGCTGAGCACTAAGAATACACTCACAAAAGGGTGGTTGTAAAAAACCTCAAAGGTCCCATTTCTGGGCCAGGGTTAGGGTGAGATAGATGGTCCTGCCTGGCTCTAGGGATGAGGAGGTTAAACAAAAGCTTGGTTGCATTTCAGAAAAATTAGACACTGAAGCATTTTGTGACCTAAATGGGCTCGGTGGGGCCTCGTGATGATGCCTCCTCTACTAAATACCCTCTCAACTGGTGCAGAGGATGCAGGGACTGACAACACCTTCAGTGCCAAATTGTGGAGTTGTGGGAATCTGTGATGGTTTTTGTGCCAGAAGACAAGTGCATTGTCAGTGTCAGTGTCCTGTATGGCATCAAAGTATTTGCTTATCTGTGCCCTGACACTTGAATCCTGGCCTGTGCTGCGCTTTTTGTGAGCCTTGTAGCGAGAAAGAAGGCGTGGGCATTTGACTGGAGGTGAATCCCCAGGTGACTCTCCATTTCTTGGTCCGTAGTCCATTGCAGTACCTTCACAGTCCATCAAGTTCTCAACCTCAGAGATCAAAGTGTCTGAAAAACACAAGCACATGGAAAAAAAGACCAGATTAGATTAAAGGATATACAGTGTCTGCAGGTATCAAATAATAAACTGCTCTCACAATATTTTTCTCTTGATGTAAAATGTATGTGTGTATACCTGTCAGTGTTTTCTTCAGCTCATCTCTAAACTTCTTGAGTGGCGTTGCATTTAGCCCATTAGTAACATCCAGATCCACCCAGCTTAATCCAAACTGTGGATCAAGCATTGTAGCTAAAAAATACACATTATGGCTAAAAGGTTCCTGTCTCCCACTGTCTTTAGTCATATTTGTTTTGCCAAAGATTCCACCGAATCTTGTAATCAGAGACTGACGGAGGGCCTTTACTAATGGCCGACACTGTATTCGTGTTTCCATCTTCACAAGGTGTGTATGCAGGTTCAGAACAGTCGGAACGACCATGCTAATGGTAACTGATTTCTCTCCCTCTGTCAGGTCTGTTGCCTCTGAGAATGGCGCGAGAACTGAAGTCAGTTCTTTAAGCTGGTTCCACTCACGAGTGCTGAATACCACTTCTTCATAGTCCTTGCTGCATATTTCAGTCAGAGCTTTATGGTCCAGAGCTGTGAGGGCCTTCACTTGTTTGAAAATGCTGGTTCCAGCGAGTGTTGTTTGCAGCTGGAATAGTCTTAGTAGAGTCAAATGCAGCCTCAAATTTGTCTTTGAACTGTGAGCTGCTGTGTAACAGAGTTGAGAAGCGTGATGTTTTGGCAATACTGCGAGACGTGGCTTTAACTTCCTTCATGCCGTCATTCACAACTAACTGCAGGGAGTGAGCAAAACAAGAAAGACGCTCACCTGATGACCAGAGTGGCTCTGTGTCCTCCACAGAATTCATGTCCTCCCACAGATTCTCATCATCTAGATTCTCCTCCTCACTCTCACTGCCATCTGACTGCTGTTGTGGCATCTGAACTTTAAAAGCACACTTCATATTGGCAGCATTGTCTGTGACAATATAACTTATCTTCTGACGGACACCATATTCGTCGGTGATCTCCTCAAAGGCAGAAGAAATTCGCTGTCCACTATGTTTGCCTGTGAAACGTCTACAGTCCAGCAAGTAGGATTCAAGGGCATAGGATTCCTTTGACTTGTTGCACACATGAGCAGTTACTCCGAGGAAGGAGCGCAGTCTACGATCAGACCAGATATCAGTAGTTAAGGACACTGTTGAGCTTTTCTCCAACTTCTCAAGAACAGTCTCCTTAACTTTCTTTACCAAAACTGGAATGTGTTTCTCACCAATTGTTCTCCTAGAGATTGGTGTGTACTTGTTATCTACAATCTCAAGAAAGTGTTTAAAATGTTCATTTTCCACAAAGGACAGTGGCAGGCAACACCCAATTATCAAATCTTTGACAATGGCATCGCTGATGGCTTGCTGTCTTGGGGAATGGAGACTGTAGATCTGCACTTTCTGGGCAAAGGATGCTATAGTTGGCTGTGTAGCATCTACCTGTTGTCCAGCCTTGTACTCCAGGAACCTGAAATTGAGGAGGATTTACAATTTACCAATACCAAGAGAGAATTCTCAGAAGATGCAAACGTTACATCTAACAAATATGTGCTTAGTGCAAACAAGCAACAAATTATAGAAGCCAGAGAAACACATCATGCATCACTACATAGTTCATATACTGTATGTTCACTTTTTTAAAATGAATGAAGTCAAATTTCACTTTGAATTACTGCTTTTAAACAATCTTTAATTTTTAGCATTACCTTTTTCGGAGTCTTTATTGTTTTAAAATATGCTTTTTAACTTTTTTCTTTTACAATATATTTTTTCAAACAAATTTGATGAACGTACTCATTCAGTGTTATTGACTTTGAACTAGCTAGCACAGCGTTAGCTTTCTAGCTCATGGCTGAGCCAAACGATCAACTTTCTGCAGCTGAAGACACTGTTGACCAGAAATATGTCCTGTTGGTCCCAACTAAAGTTCAGCCCATTTACTGGTGCAGTGAACAACGTTTCCATTGCATAAGAACCTCCCAAGTAACGCCAGTGGCCTCGACTAATACCTGGTGTGTTCATTGTTTGTTATTCTGTTATCTTGCTTTTGACAATGCTACGCAAGCTAACTTGGCTATAATATAAAGTCGGTGCTCTAAACTTTTTGTTGTGTGTATATATATATATATATATATATATATATATATATATATACAGTGATCCCTCACTTATCGCGGTTAATGGGTTCCAGAACCGACCGCGAAAAGTGAAAAACTGCGAAGTAGCGTCACCCCTAATGACGTCATCCATAAATAATACGTACGTTCATTCTCTCACTCTCTCATATGATACGTGTGTGTGTGTGTGTACGTGTACATACATACGTAGATGTAAATAAAGTGTACATAAATATGTTTTTAGAACTCTTTTATTCTTATAACAAGATACGTAACTCAAGATGAAAATGATTTACTGCACAGGTTAATGAGAGCTTTACTGCTCCTCAGGTGACGCCTCATCGTCAGGTGCTAGAAGCGCAGGATCATCGAGGGCAGCTTCCGATAGAGCTGGAGAAGCTGCAGGAGGCGGCGTAGTGGCTCGACGGGAAGACTATTTCGCACAAAATGGCACAAGAGAACAGCAAAAAGTTCCATGCGGCGAGACTAAAAGTAACACGAGCGATAAAGAGCAATGAATGCGGTCTTCCTTCCCTTCATGGGCGCTCGGCAGGGAGAGGAGGTGGGTGAAACGTCTCGGCCAATCAGCTTGCGGGGTGAAACGTCTCGGCCAATCAGCTTGCGAGATTTCCGAGCCAAGCCAACACGAGAACAGCGAACAGAGAGGTGGATTTTTTGAGTTGTGCGGCTCTCCGTGTTGATACCTGATGGTCTAATGTAGTCTCCCTGCCTTCTGCTAGCGCCCGCCCATTATTTCTTAATTTTGAATTTTTGATGAATATTTTTGAAAAATCCGCGATGCACTGAGGGCGCGAAAGGTGAAGCGCAAAGTAGCGAGGGATCACTGTATACACACATATATACACATACATACACACACTATATATATATGTGTGTGTGTGTGTATATATATGTATATATACAGTATATATATATATATATACACACACACACACACACGTATATACATGTATATACACACACACGTATATACATGTATACACACACACACACACACACACACATATACATACATACATACACACACATACATAGATACACATCTCAGAGGTTTTGTTCATTGAAAATTGTCCTTTGACAGAATTTTTCCAGCAATGACTAAAAATTCTGAAAGTTGTCTATCATTTGAAAGATTACATGGACACTGATCTAATTAAAGTCAATTAAAATGATAGACAACAGACTGACAGAATTTTTACAAGCCTGTCTGACAAAATGATTGATAACAAAAAAGTGTAGTGCAGCCTCTGTATTGAGGCTTTTTCAGGTGTTCCACTCAGATGCAGTTCTGACACTTAGTCAGCAGATGGCACTCTTTATTAAATGCTTCATAGCACTGTGTCGATCATGAAGCAATTGTCTCAAAGTTGTTCACTGTTTCATAAGGCTTCGGTTTCACCATCACTATGTAAAAGTTGGTCCAAATGCTATAGTGTGAACCCAGTTTTAACTTAGGCCATCTTTGGTAAACGCTGCATAACATAGCCCAGCACTCTAGAACTTTTACAAACTGAGCACTACTTTCACCAACGTTTATTTCCAAACGTAGCATGCTGAAAATTTTCACAGAACGCAATTTTCGTCAGCGTTTGCCAACAAACATCAGCAATCATTAACTTTTGCCAGCAAAAGCCAGACGTTTGCCAAAACGTCAGTAAAAGTCGGTCCAAATGCTGTAGTGTGACTCCACCTTAACAATAAAAGTTCCTCTTAACTCAAACCCACGTCTTGCCACCTCAGCAGTCAAAAAGTCTTTTTCCTTCCGAGCGGAACACCTGCCTGGACAATGACTGGTTCCCATTTGTACAATTAGGACTTAATTGGCTCCTACAGCAGTTAAAATGAATAGGTTGAAAGATATATTTTTATTGCAACTGTAACACTGAAAAGGAAAAAAAAAAAGGCAGTTTGAACCTCAGGAATGTTTTCTTCAATAAGAAAATGATCCTAAATGTAGATGGGGAAAATGAACAAGAATGCAACAATTTATAACAAAATTGGGATTTTATTTTAAAAAGTTACACAGACTGAAGAACAAAAAAGTTCTAGAGACAATGGACACACACACACACACACACACACACACACACACACACACACACACACACACACACACACACACACACACACACCCCTGAACTTTCAGGATCTTTTTTTCTTTTATCCTTTATTGATAACTCTGTTTCTGTTTTAGTTTTGTCTTGAATCAGTTTTTTTTAAATTTTGTCCTATTCTTTGTGATGATTTATATATACTGTGGGACCTTGGGGGAGTCAGATTATTTAGCATCTCAGACAGAGACAGTGAATAAGCATGGGAGAACAATGCCCAGGGAGTTCCTGGGGATATAGCAGGAAGGAGTCAGGGACCTAGGGGGGTGAAAGCAGTGTAATGTAAATGTCATGCTGTGTGATGAGAAAATGCCATGTAAATGTGTGAAGAGGGAGTTGGATAAAAAGGAGAGATCGTGCTGAAATGATTCAGTCTTTTCTGTGCTTGAGAGATGTGAGTGTGTAATAAATCCATCTGTCCATAAACCTGCCTCTTTATTCACACACTCCACACTGGTGACCCTAGACGAATTATGGAACACGAGGCAAGAACCCCGGAGCCGGCCCGGTCGGGAAGCCCCAGCGACGCAGCAGCCATCCCACAGACAGCCCGGACTGGAACCCCCAGCAACGCGTGCGTGGTTCCAGTCAAGCTACTGGACTTTTGGCAGCACAACCCGTGCTCTTGGTTCCACCACACCGAGGCCCAGTTCGCCCTCCGGGGAGTAACGGCAGAAAACACCAAGTTCTACCATGTGGTAGCAGCGCTGGACGCTCGCACAGCTCAGCAGGTAGCGAGCCTGCTCGATCAGCCTCCAGCCCGCAACAAATATGAGGCTCTCAAGGCTGCGCTGACCCGGCGCTACACGCTCTCAGAATGTGAGAGAGTGGAGAGGCTCCTGAGGCCGACCAAGTTAGGAGATGGTTCGGCCGTCGACCTGATGGAGAAGACGCTGGCGTTAATGGGCACGGACGACGGGCACTTTCTGTTTGCCCTCCCTTTCCTCCGGAACCTTCCAACAGAGGCGAGAGCGGTTCTTGCCAATTCGCCGTTGCTGGCTGCGCGTGACTACCGTGCGCTAGCCCAGGAAAATCCGACCGGATCATCCTCACCACCAGGGCGATCACAGTCAACGCGGCCGCGGCGGAGCCCAGCGAGACGACCAGAGGAGGCGAGGAGCCACCGACGGTAGTGGCAGCGGGGGCCAAGGAGCGCCAGAGAGACACGCTCTGCTTTTACCACTGCCGCTTCGGAGAGAACGCGCGCAGATGTGCACCACCGTGCCAGTTCAAGCGCTCGGGAAACGCCAAGGCCGGCAGTCGGTAGCAGCTGCGACCGCCAGTGAAGAGAACAAACTGCTCTACGTGACGGACTCACGCTTGGGGAGACGCTTCCTCGTCGACACCGGAGCCCAGAAGAACATCATCCTGCCGTCCTACGCTGACCGGCTGGCAAGACCTAGTGGCCCCGGACTTGTGGCAGTAAACGGCTCGGAGATTAAGACGTTCGGTGAGAGAACACTGGCCTTATCTCTACACGGCCGCTCGTACAAGTGGACTTTTGTCATAGCAGCACTGAGTTTCCCGATCCTGGGAGCTGATTTTCTGTGTGCGCATGGTTTACTTGTGGATGTTGCTAACAGGCGCCTGGTTAATGCACTGTCCTTTGATTCTCTCCCCTGTATTGCTCGAGGGACCCAGCCAACAGCACAAGCCAACGTCACAGCTCCAGGCGGTAAGTTCCACACACTGCTCACTCAGTTCCCAGCACTCACGGTCCCGATGTTTTCTGCGGCCATCGCTAAACACGGGGTGGAGCACTTTATCACCACCACCGGGTGGTCGCAAGACCTCGGCATTTGGACGCAGCTAAACTGGCCATAGCACGCGAGGAGTTCGCTAGCCTGGAAAGGTTGGGCATCATCAGGCGATCGAACAGCCCATGGGCATCCCCGCTGCACATGGTCCCTAAGGCCGAGGGGTCGTGGCGACCGTGTGGTGATTTCCGCAGGTTGAACAACGCCACAGCACACGACTGCTACCCGATTCCCCACATACAGGATTTTTTCCGTTCACCTCGCCGGAGCACGCATTTTTTCCAAAATAGACCTGGTCCGCGGTTACCACCAGGTCCCAGTGCACGCGGAGAATGTACCCAAAACAGCGGTAACAACGCCGTTCAGCTTATTCAAGTTCCTGCGCATGCCATTTGGGTTAAAAGGAGTGGCACAGACGTTCCAGCGCATGACGGATGCAGTGCTGCGTGATCTCCCGTTCGTGTTCATCTACCTGGACGATATCCTGGTAGCCAGTGCGTCCGAAGACGAACACGTAACCCACCTCAGGACGGTTTTCCAGAGGTTGGAGGAGCATGGGTTAATAATCAACCCGGCGAAATGCCAGTTCGGCGTGACGGAGATTGATTTTTTGGGGCACTGTGTCTCTCCGGAAGGAGCGATCCCGTTGCCCAACAAAGTGCGCGCTGTGGCGGATTTTCCCCAGCCTCAGACGGTCAGGGTGCTACAAGAATTTTTTGGGATGGTGAACTTTTATAACCGTTTCCTCCCCCGCGCAGCTCAGCTCATGCAGCCACTATACGCCGCGCTCAAGAGACGGAAACCCACGGATGGAGTCGAATGGACTCCGGAGCGAGAGTAGGCGTTCTCTGAGGTGAAAGCAGCTCTGGCAAACGCCGCACTGTTGGCGCACCCAGACCCGGCAGCCCGGATAGCGCTCACTACCGACACCTCGGACGTGGCCATAGGGGCCGTCGTGGAGCAACGTGTCACCGGTTCTTGGCAGCCGCTCGCGTTTTTCAGCAGGGCTTTGCGCGACAGTGAGCATAAATACAGCACGTTCGACAGAGAGTTGCTGGCTCTCCACCTGGCCATACGTCACTTCCAGTTCTGGCTGGAAGGGCGCAGCTTCACCGTGTTCGTGGACCACAAGGCGCTGACGTTTGCGATGCCCAAGGTTTCAGAACCATTGTCGGGCCGGCAGCAGAGACAGCTGGCCGCGATCTCGGACTTTACGACCGATATTCAACATGTGTCGGGTAAAATGAATGTGGTGGCGGACTGCCTCTTGCGCGCGGTGGTGGCCCTGGTCTGTGTAGCGATAGATTATACAGCCATGGCCGCAGAGCAGATTAGCGATACGGACGTGCGTGCGCTCCAGTCTGGACCAACAGGGTTAAGGCTGGAGAGCAGAGTACTGCAAGACGGCAGCCCCCCCCGCCAATCTGTGACGTCTCCACGGGGCGCCCACGCCCGGTGGTCCCGGTTGCGTGGCACCGCCGCGTGTTTGAGTCAGTTCACGCTTTGGCGCACCCAGGAGCGCCTGCGTCAGTCAAAATGGTGGGAGCGAAATTCATGTGGCCAGGCCTGCGCAAACAAGTGAAAGAGTGGGCTGCAGCCTGCGTAGCGTGCCAACGAGCCAAAGTGCACAGACACACCCAGGCTCCTTTGGAGCCGTTTAGGATACCGGCTAAAAGATTCGACCATGTTCACGTGGACCTCGTGGGCCCCTTCCCGCCGTCGCAGGGGTGCACGCACCTTCTGACAGTGGTGGACTGCACCACACGCTGGCCAGAAGCAGTCCTGCTGGCGGCAACCACGTCCGCGGACGTGGCGTGCACTTTTTTGACAGCATGGGTGGCGCGTTTTGGAATCCCGTCGGACATCCCGTCTGATAGGGGCCCTCAGTTTGTTTCCGAACTTTGGTCCGCAATGGCCCACAGCCTGGGTGTTGCAATTCACCGCACAACCGTGTACAACCCACAGGCCAATGAGTTATGCGAGCGTTTTCATAGATCACTGAAAGCGGCACTCAGGGCTTCACTGACGGATGCAAATTGGGTAGACAGGTTGCCGTGGGTACTATTGGGGTTGCGCTCCGCGCCAAAAGAGGATTTGGCAGCTTCCCCGGCAGAGCTTGTTTTTGCGCAGCCCCAACGGCTGCCCGGGGAATTTCTGCCAGATAATCCTGCACCGGACAGCTGCCCGTCTCAGCTTTTGCAGCGTAGTGCAGACACAAGCACGCTGCCGGGCCCGGCCCACCACTGTTTTCCGCGTGCTTTCGTGCCTAAAACTTTGAAGAACGTGGAGTTCGTGTTCATCAGACACGACACCCACCGCCCTCCATTGCGCCCACCCTATGATGGACCGTTCAGAGTGTTGGAAACAGGGGATAAGCATTTTTTTGCTAGACTTGGGGGGTCGGCGGGAGAAAATTTGCATAGACAGACTCAAGCCCGCCTTTGTAGTGGCGGACGAGCAAGTGCTGTTGGATCGGGCCCCTTGGCGTGGAAGACCCCCACGGAGAGCTCCCCAGGGAAACGATTCACCAGGGCAGCCACACGGACAGACCGAAGTTCCCCCCGCCCCTTGCCACGGCCCACCTGCAGTCAGACACACTCCCAGCAGCCCCCCACCGGCACAGCAGCGCCACGGAGGCGGTAAACCCCAGTTACAGCAGATATGGGAGGAGACTGAAGCCAAAAGAGCGTGTGGACTGATGTTCTATCTAAGATACTGGGGGGTGGGGGTGGGGGGTGGGACCTTGGGGGAGTCAGATTATTTAGCATCTCAGACAGAGACAGTGAATAAGCATGGGAGAACAATGCCCATGGAGTTCCTGGGGATATAGCAGGAAGGAGTCAAGGACCTAGGGGTGTGAAAGCAGTGTAATGTAAATGTCATGCTGTGTGATGAGAAAATGCCATGTAAATGTGTGAAGAGGGAGTTGGGTAAAAAGGAGAGATCGTGCTGAAATGATTCAGTCTTTTCTGTGCTTGAGAGATGTGAGTGAGTAATAAATCCGTCTGTCCATAAACCTGCCTCTTTATTCACACACTCCACAATACACTATTTTTGTTTCCTAATTCAACAAACTTCATTTAAAAAAAAACAAAACTTCTAGTGTTGCCAAGGTATAGTGAAGTGTGTCTCATTTCTACATTTTGAACCACTTCATCCCCTCAGACTCGCACACTCAAGCACTGCTGATGGCTGCAGCCTGAGTCTACAAGGGCTCAGGTGCTTGAGGGTTTAGGGAGAAGATTGAGATTCGGTCCATGTGTTGTCATTTAGCAGGAAGCTCAAGAGTAGTTCCTGTGAATTCTGCCACATACCTGTGATGTGGATATTTGTCTCAACCTGGCAACCACAATAATGGTGGAGCAAGTGTGACACCTACTGACCAGAGGCCTGAACTACAAAGACATATTAAGAACACCCCAAGGGTGTCTATCTCAATATCCCAGACATTATGGATCAGGAAAATCTGTCCTAGAAACGTGGTTATTAAGAGAGGTGGGTAGTAAGCATTACATTTACTCAATGACATGTAGTCAGGTAACTTTTTCCACAAAATTGTGCACATTTTTCTTCTATAAATGTGAAAACAGTCCCAGAGTCGATGTGATGATGCTTCGCATGGCATCTGCTGTTTTACTTCCTCATCAAGTTTGTCAGCTCACTAAAAGCACAGTATGTGTGTGTGTGTGTGTATATATATATTAGGACTGGGATAATTAATACATTAATGTTTACAATTGTAGACCAATTAAGATATTAAAAAAGTGACACTCTGGTCATTTCCTGAGGTGGCGTCAGCAGGGGTGTCTGATTTGACTCAACTGCTGGCTCAGCTTAAATTAAGGGTAGGTCTTGTTTTTCAATGTTTACATTTACACCACACTAAACTGATCCTCCAGTAGTCAGGGTGACCTCATCCTGTGCACTGCTTGCTCAAAAGTCTGAAAGCAGGGACTTTGTCAGAGTGAATGGAGAAAGACATACACTCCAATATAAAGTGAATAAAAGCTTCTAACTCACCTTTAAGGTCAAGAGCTCTATTAATAAATTAAGAATTGCTCCATTTGTTTGTACTTTTAAGGGTTAGGAAAGTTACTTTAAGTAGAAGCACTGACTTCCTCTGACTGTTTCAAATAAAACAAGAAATGTGACAATATTAAAATGGTAGTTATGCAGAGAAATTGACTCCCTCTTTATAACAAAGTGAAAAAGAAAAATTGATATTAAAATTTTTTATTGTATATTTATGGCCATTGAGTATCATGTTGCTCTAGCAGTCTTTTTGTTGAATATGAGAGTCACAAGCATGTTCAGTTAATAAAAATGCAACTAAAAGCTGCAACCAAATTTAGTAGCCTGACTAAATTCACGTGACTAAATTTGGTGGTGTTGAGTGTGAACACACCTTAAGAGTCACATTTAACTCCACCCTCCCTCGTACATCACTATTGCTAATCTTAGCTTGCTAGCTCCTAGCCCGGATAGTGAGCCTGAGCCAAATAATGTAAATTTGCCTGCAAGAAAGAATAAAATAAAGCATCACTGATGGACAGCGGAGTGTGGTTTCAGTGGCTGATAGGATACTGTGGAGTGTGTGAATAAAGAGGCAGGTTTATGGACAGATGGATTTATTACACACTCACATCTCTCAAGCACAGAACAGACTGAATCATTTCAGCAAGCTCTCCGCTTTTTCCCAAAGCACTCTTCACACGTTTCATGGCATTTCTCATCACACAGCATGACATTTACATTACACTGCATTCAACCCCCTATGTCCCTGACTCCTTCCTGCTATATCTCCAGGAACCCCCTGGGCATTGTTCACCCATGTTTATTCACTGTCTCTGCCTGAGATGCTGCATAACCTGACTCCCCATACCGCGACTATTTTCTAACTTACGTACAGTCCATATTCACGTACAACATTCACTTTGTCTTATAGGCACATGAATAACAGCAGAACTCATAATAAGAATAGTGAACACGTTGCCAACCAACACAAAATCAAGGATCGTTACAATACTTTTACATTCGGAAAAGTTTCAAGCCAAAGTTGCAATACAAAAATAAAATTAAAATACAATATTTATGCTAAATTTCTCAAGAAAACCAAATTTTTTAATAGCTTTCTTATTTTTTATGCTGCTGTAATAGTTGTACTATATTGTTTCAGATCAAAATAAAAATGTTCAAAGTTTGGTTTCATTCTGGAGTCCGTTCACTTCTTCTTGTGCACGTGAAACTTTCCTTTAAGCAATAACAACTGCATGAAATAAACAAAGTCCTTGTCCACTGATTTTTGCTCAAATCCAAAAATGTGCCTTTCTTTAAACAGAATTCTTTGTCCAATCCTATGCAAAATAAAATGTTCAACATCTGTCCAAAATGTCTTTGTGTAAATACAATTAACAAACAGATGAAAGACTGACTCCCTTTCCAGTCCACAAAAAAACACAAGAATAACCGATTTTGAGTCCGAACCTTTCAAGTAAATCTTTAACAGGGTGTATACAATGCAAAATTTTTCTAAGAAACTTCCTTTTCCTTGTTATCAACAAAAAAATTATCCTTAACTGACCAAATTTGTTGCCAGTTTAACTCTTGAATGAATCTTTATTTTGGATAGATTAAAAGTAAAGATTAAAAAGAAACAGAATAATATAACAAAGGGGAAAAAATCCAACAAGGTGAAATTAAACAATAACTCCTGATTATACAGTTCAACATAAGTTATCCAAAATGGGTGATGGCTGAAGCTGCAGCTTATATTGCCCACCCATATTCCATCCAAGAATTCAAAAGAAAAACAAAACAAGAGCGATTACAATTCAGAACAAAGCTAAGACAAAATGTGACAAAAGAAAACTAAGCAACAACACAACGCAGACTGGATATGACAATCCTTATGTGATTTTACATGTCATCTTGTATATATGTTTGGAGTATTTCTTCCTTTAGTTTTTGTTTAAAATGTCCAAGCGTTGTACATGATTTTAATTCAGGTCCAAAATCGTTCCATAATCTGACTCCTTGCACTGAAACACAGTGTTGCTTGGTGGTAGTTCTCACTGGAGGTTTTTGAAATATACATGTTCCTCTGAAATGATATTGTTTCTCCCTTATTTGGAACAACTTCTGGATATTTGCGGGCAGTGATAGATTCTTCACTTTAAACATTATTACTGCAGTTTTAAAGTCAACCAGATCTTTCAACTTGAGAGCTTTTAATTAAAAAAAAAGTGGGTTTGTTGGTTCCCTGTAAGCAGCTTTGTTTATTATTCTAATAGCTCTCTTCTGAAGCATAAAGACTGGATATATGTTTGTTTTATATGTATTTCCCCATACTTCAGTACAATATGTCATGTATGGGAGTATTAATGAATGATACAAAGTATATAATGTGGGTTGATTCAGCAAATATTTCACTTTGTGTAGTATTGCAATTGATTTAGATATTTTACCTTTAATATGATTAATATGTGACTTCCAACACAGTTTATTATCAACCGTTGAAACCGAGCTGCCAAAAAAAACAAAACAAAACAAAACCTTGAGCTGTAGCTATTCCTGTTATGTCTGGAATTACTTGCTGGACAGACGAGATGAGGTAAGTGGGAAAACAGCTTTATTGAATGGCTCACACTGACAGCTAGTTTGACAGCTACTGACAAGTTGACTTCTAGACTCCAGGTGAGATAAGAGACCGTAAGATGGCCGACCGACTTTATATAGTGTGGGGTGGAGGCACCACCTGGTGGTGCGAGTCCATCTTACACCTTAACTACCTCCCCCCTCCCCCCCAAAAAAGGTCCAAAACCACTCAATCAAGATCCTTCCCAATTTGGGACCCAAATCATGCACTTGTGGAGGATACGAATAAGGGTTACCAGTGTGGAGGCAAGGATCAAATAAGTGCAGGCGGACACGGCAAACTGAAGGTTAAAAGGGTGCTTTATTCGTCCTCCATCACGAGGCTCACTCAGCGCTGTGGCAGCGCGCTGGAGTAAGCCCTGCGTCTCTAAGTCAGCAACAAGCATGTGAGAGAGCCCTAGTGAGGCATATACAGTCAGCTTATATACTCAGCCACAGACAATGCATGCATGGCATATTAGCATCACAGTACAGCATGAATGCATGGGACATTTACATGAGAGTCACACATATCAATAGCAGGATTACTGGCGCCTGAATTCCTCTCTGCTCCGGAGCTGTAGGACAAAGGAGTCTGCAAGGCACATCTACATATTGACATCAGTCCATACATCTCATTGTTCTGTTAATTGCTCAAGCTGAGCGCTCTGCCTGTCCCGTAGGTTGTGGTGGGTCACCATACCGCTCCCCCCCCCAGAGGGCTCAGCAGGGGGCTGAGGCGTCGATTGGCTGGCTTTGGAAGCGAGCTGCGGGAAAGCTCTGTGCAGGAGAAGGTGGGGGGGTGGGGGTAGCAAGTGCCGGCCTGGGACGGCGAAGTTGTACGGGCTGCGCAAAAATTGCATGTGGATCCGTGATGTTGAGGGGCTTTCCCGTTAAACGTGGCGGAGATCCACAGCGGCTGTGAGAAGAAACATTTGTCTCTGACTCCTCTCGCGGCTCAGTCCTGCGAGGATGCGTAGCGGCCATGAAGAAAAAACAAAAGCTGGAGCTGTGTGAGGGACTTGGCGTGTGGGCTTTAGGTGCGGGCGCAGACCTAAAGCCCTCGGGGACAGCAGATAGCTGAATTCCCATGTGTGCCGTGGCTGAGACCCATGCAAAGTCCTGTGTGCGGGCTGAGTGTCTGCTTCAGGTGCATGAGCAGCCCTGAAGGTTCCGAGGATGGCGGTCGGCCGTGTTTCTTGGGCATGTGCAGCGGCGGAGGACGATGGCAGTCTGTGGAGCCGGATGGTCCCTGGTGCGTGGCGCGCTGTCCTCGTAACCCCCCGGTGTGTGTGCGGGAGTTCGGTGCGTGGGTGGTCCGCTGTCGAGAGGTGAGTCAGGGTCAGGGAGTTTGCTGGAAATCAGCGTCGTCGGCACCGATGGTCTTCCCTGTTCGGGCTGTTGCTGTCGTTCGCTCGTGCCGGGTCATAGTGCGTTCTGGTCCACGCGCTGCGTTCTCCGTCCGGCCCTGGAGGTCGCCATCGTGGAGAGAGGACGAGGTGTGTGCGCGCTCGTGTGGATGCGGAGGATGTGAGCGATCCTCTGTATCTGTAATCCACAGCGCGGTGAGAGGGAGCAGACATTCTTTGTCCCTCAGCAGGTCCCAGCGTGGAGGTCCCAGATCTCAGGCGAGGGTCGCACCATGACGCTTTCTGCAGCTTTTCCGGTCGTGGATGATCTCCGGGGAGTTTGCCTGGTGTTGGTTCTGCGTCGAGGTCTCCCGTGTGGCAGAAGGGAGGGCAGTCCATTCGCGTCAGGCAGCTGCGTTCGTTCGTCGTCGGAGTCACCGTCGGGGGCTGCGTTCGTTCGTCGTCAGGGTGTTCTTTTCTTCGGGGTCACCGTTCTGGGTTTTTTTTCTTCGGGGTCACCAGTGTGGAGGATACGAATAAGGGTTACCAGTATGGAGGCAAGGATCAAATAAGTGCAGGCGGACACGGCGAACTGAAGGTTAAAAAGGTGCTTTATTCATCCTCCATCACGAGACTCACTCAGCGCTGTGGCAGCGTGCTGGAGTGAGCCCTGCGTCTCTAAGTCAGCAACAAGCATGTGAGAGAGCCCTAGTGAGGCATATACAGTCAGCTTATATACTCAGCCACGGACAATGCATGCATGGCGTGTTAGCATCACAGTACAGCATGAATGCATGGGACATTTACATGAGAGTCACACATATCAATAGCAGGATTACTGGTGCCGGAATTCCTCTCTGCTCCGGAGCTGTAGGACAAAGGAGGCTGCAAGGCACATCTACATATTGATATCAGTCCATACATCTCATTGTTCTGTTAATTGCTCAAGCTGAGCGCTCTGCCTGTCCCGTAGGTTATGGTGGGTCACCATACACTAACAAACGAAAACAAATGTCTCAAAATAGCCTAACACATTCACACCACAAAACCTAAAATAGGGATGACGGGTGGACTGCTGTCCTGCCCACATGGCAAGGAGGATTATTCTGCCTCCTGCTAAAGTAAATTAAAGTCCTTTAGTAACCATAATTATATGCCGTGTTCCTAAACTAAAGCAGACAAAACCAAAATAATTCCTTATTTAATACTGTATTATTATTATTCACATTATTATTCACAATATTATTCACATTCATATCAACATTCAATAAGCGACTTTCGCATCTCGGCTCGCGCAAAGCGTCTTGGGAACGTGGCTACCAAACATGCTCTATTGATACATTTAATTTATGGAAAGTTCCTGATCTACGAGGATCTTGTATGTGTAGGGGTCTTCCTGGTTGTACCCGCAAACGCAAGGATGAACTAGTTGCGCTTGCATTCGCGGCCACGTTACAGAAATTGGCCAAAATGGCCCCCCTGTATGTACGCTGATATAGCAGATTTTTTGTTGTCAGAGGACCAAGTGCCTTACTTGCGAGACTCCGAAACAACTACAAAGAAGGTAAGCGAGTGGTTTGACAGCTCAACTTTGGTTTTGTCATTCTGAGTAAATTTCACTACAAGGCATAGCCTGCTTACTTAGATCTATAGGTCGATACTACTATAGTTTAAGTACCACACGTTTTCAATGATGTGCAATTTTATTTTATACCAGCCTACTTATCAATGGCCTTAATTACATGTGTGTGTAGATCAAGCTTCATTACCAATATACAAAGAACTATATCCTAGATCCAGGCCTGCCTGTCCGTACCTACTACTTCAGCGTTTAGACTCGTGTCAGTTAGACTAGAACTTGAACAATACACAACACTATTTAATTATGTTATAACTTACTGTATAACTACTGTTATAACTTACTGACTTACTGCTTTAATCTAACAATTACATCCGTCCGGATCCTTCAGCTCCGTGGGGAATGTATATAACGTGAATGGCGGCGGACATGTGCACACACTGGTCCTGAAGTTACACGCATGTATGCTACAAGTTTGCTTTTTCCACCGCTCTAGATGATACATGCCGTTCCACACTTCACTACGGCAAAATGTGCACCTGACATAACGGCGATTTAAAGCTTAAAGCAGACTTTAAACGGCAATTGTTCAGGTGTGACAGTACTGTCTCTATACAAAAGCAAGGTGGCTAGCGGAATGTTTGGTAGTCCTGACCTTTGAACCGGATATCGGGTCGCATAGTCCGCACATGCGCACTCATAATGCGAAAATCGCTTATATGTGTCATGTCCTGGTGAGCGCGCACCCCCTCCTTCCCCTTTTCCCCTCAGGCAATCAACATACCTGGGAGATTAGATGCACCTGTTGCCTCTGCTCAGCCAGCGCTTATGAGGATCTGCTCTTCAACGCCTCAGTGATGGCTCGTTTGGGTATACTGCCTCAGCTAAAGAGACGAAGCAAGTATTGTTATATGTGTGTGGTGAAGTTTTTGCACTCACCCTCTGTTGTCTCTCATCTTCTTCAGGTTGCTGCCATCTGTGCGGGTGTGTTTTTTGGGATTGCATGCGCTCACCTGCCCCATCATCCACACTCAGCTGCAACTACTCTCCACCCGGTCAGACATAATCAACTCTATTCCTCCTCTTCACACGACCCACTTCATCTTGCTGGTTCATGTCTCCCCGCTGGGGGTACTGGTTGGTTCGTTGGTTCAGCCCAAGTAAGTGGCATTCTAGTTTTCCAACAGCCTAGTCTCCATTCCTCGCTAACAGCTCTCGTCTCTCTCTCCACAGGCCTCTTCCTCTGGCGAGTGATGTTTTCTGTAGCTGTGCTCCATTTCCTTTTGAGATTTAATAAAACTCATAAACGTGTTTGCGTGTCTGGAGTGTTCTTCTGTTGTTGCTTTCTGCACGTGGGCTGTCCATACTATAAATCATGACAATATGAAACATATTTTCTCCTTTTTCAAAAACAACAACAACAACACCACCAATGCAGCAACACAGAACGTCAATATATACTATTTACAACCCAAGTGTTCAAATAGAAAGGGCATAACAGATATGGGGGCCCAGGGCACCCTCTCAGCCGATGTGCCCTTGGAAATTGCTGGTTCTCATGGTGATGGTCTACTCTCTGGACGCTGAAGCCACTCCTCCCGATCATCGACCTCGTCCCTCGTCCGGCCTCGTTTCCCGGAGACTCCTCTTGGACACATCGAAGCCAGTTCATGTGCCACACCGAGCCGTCAGAGATCTTGAAGTGCGCCGCGTCCAATCTGGCCACTATGTGCAGATGTTCCTGACGTTCCTGATGCTGACATCCTCCCCTTGAACCTGGACCCAATCAGGAACCTTCAACGGGGCCCAGCTCGGCTTGAATTGTTGCTGACGAACACGTCAATCCCTCCCTCTGATCTGTCTTGTCCCCACCTCTCTTGGTGGTGGCGAAACATGCGCCCTCAAAACTGCAGACTCTCTGTCTCCTCGCGGCCAAACTCTGGAGACACCTGGAGCCAACCCATTGGCGCTACTCGCCGGCGCAGGTGCCTCACCGTCACACTCGGTACTCCCCTTGACTGTTTCCCAAGCGCCGGCATTGAGACCCTCCTGCACTGGCCCTGAGGAAAATTTGTCCTGCTTGACCCCCGTAGCATCTGGTAATGCTTCACCCCACACCTCATCCTCATCAGTCACCGGAATCGGGGATTCAACCGGCCACAGCCTGACCACTCTTCTCCAGCATCGTCTTTGATGGCAAAACCCAGTCTGTAAAATAAGTCACAGCCCGTGATGCTGTTGCCCCATGCTGTTGCATGGAATGTGTAGTCGAGCATCGTCGTAGACTTGTACCGAACAGTCAGCTCCAAAGACCCGGCTGTGTCTTCCACCTCCATAGCCGTATAACAGCGCTGGGTTGCCTCTAACTCTGTGGTGGGGAAAAACCTGTTCACCGTGGCCCAATTCAGCAGTGAACCCTCCGCTCCCGTGTCAATCAACAGTGTTACCTCTACGTGGTCCAGCCTCACCGTGCAAAACGCATACCTTTTCATGTCTGGAGTTTGATTTCACGCACATCCTGGCAAAATGGTTCAAGCGGCTGCATCTAGTTCTCGCAGAACAATTCTTAGCCTTTTTATGGTGCTTAGCAGACCAACAGTACATGCAAAAGGTCCCTCCCGGGGCCAACCCGCGGCCAGCAATGCTGACTTCCATCTCCTCTCCGTCTGAGCTATCTTCACTGTCCGGGTCCGTGGCATTTGCCACAGCAAAAGGCTCTGGTGGCTGCTGTGGCTGGCGCCTGGTTTGCTCCAGAGCTAGCTTTTCCACGGTTTCCATCTGGATAGCTAGCTTAATGGCTCTGGCTAGTGTGAGCTCGCTTGGCTCCGTAAGTAGCCTAGCCCGCAATGTGACGCTACAGCAGTTCTCCACCAGCTGGTCCCGCACCATTTCCTCCTCCAGTGATCTGAAACAGCACTCACTAGCCAGCTGTCTTAAGTCGGTGACAAACTGTCAGACGGGCTCACCTCCCCATTGACGCTGCTGCCGAAAACAGATCCTCCGGGCTGTCACGTTGTCCGAGGTGTCGAAGTGGCTTGCTAGCAGCTCTGCTATCTCCTTGCAAGTGTCCACAGCACTGAGCGTCCGTATGATATGCTGGTCCTCCATGCCCAAGTTGTACACCAATAGCACCCGGGCTCTCAGCTTGTTGAGCTCCCCGAGACCCTGTGCGACAACGTATGTTTGGTAGGCCTCATACCATCTGGGCTATGGTACCGGTGGTTCTCCCAGCACTTTGAGGAAAGGGCAAATGGGGGCCACACACGCTTCCATGGTTTCATCCGACGTCGCCAAATGTTATGTCTGGAACTTACTGCTGGACAGACGAGACAAGGTAAATGGGAAAACACAGCTTTATTGAATGGCTCACACAGACAGCTAGTTTGACAGCTACTGACAGGTTGACAGCTAGACTCCAGGCGAGATAAGAGACCATAAGATGGCCGACCCGGCTTTATATAGTGTGAGGCAGAGGTGCCACCTGGCGGTGTGAGTCCATCTTACACCTTAACTATCCAACCATTCCCACTGTCTGCATAACGCTTCTTATATTTTTATCGCATATGGGACCTTAAATTGGAAAAATTCTCCACTGAAATGAATGGCAAGAGCGAAATTATCCTTTGATCCTGATCAAATTTTGCCACAAGTTACACATATGATGCTTGTCCATTTAAAAGATAATTTTCCGTGTAATTAAAATTGTCAGGTGTAATAATATTTAGTTTTTGTTTAAACAACTAAATATCTGCACCTCAGACTGCAACCCGCAGTCTGAGGTGCAGGTCTGTACGTTTCAGAGACTGTTTTTTTCCTCCAGCAATCTGATTGTTGAACTTGCACAATAGTTAAAGCAATCATTTGGGGTAGTGCAATATTGTTCTGGTGGAGCTTCTGTTTTTGTTATAGTTTTGCAGTCAAGTCGCAGATCATTTCAGCACTTGTAGTTTTTATATTTTTGAATGTTTTTGCATAGTTCTGCTACTTGCTGCTGCTCGTGGTGTGAGGCTCCTAAACCTCAGCTAAATCTGTGCTGGCTTCAACAGCAATGCATTGATCGTGCACTGAAAACTAAAAAGGATTGTTGATGCTGATGTTGATGCAATCAGTTCTTTTAAAGAGGACTTGCTGAAGCAAGACTGGACAGAGGTCTATGTATCAGATGTAAATGAAGCCTATGACACATTTATAAACATTGTAACCACGCTTTATGAAAAAAACTGTCCATTAGTAAAAAAAAAGCTTAAACATAAATTTGTCGATAAGCCATGGTTAACCAAAGGATTACAAAAGGTGTGTAAAAAGAAAAATTTATTATATAAAGCTTTCCTAAAGAAAAGGACAAAAGAAGCAGAGCAGCGGTATAAAACATACAAAAATAAGTTAACATATACTGTATAATAAGATGTAGTAAGAGAGACTATTACAGTAAAGAATTGGAGAAAAACAGAGACAATATTAAAAATACATGGACAATTCTTAACAATATACTTGGAAATAAAAGCAGAAATACAAGCTACCCAACCGATTTTTCAAAAAATAATAAAACGACTCAGAGTGTGAATGCAGCTTCACCTGCAGATGAATTTAATAACTTTTTTGTTAACATTGGTCCTAATTTGGCTCGAGAAATACCCATTACGGCACCTACAGATGATACAATAAGCAATAACACTGTTATAAAAGACTCCATTTTCATAAAGAACACAGACGAGAGAGAGGTCATTGAAATTGTTAAATCGTTTAAAAGTAAAACATCTACGGACTGTGATGGTATTGACATGCTCTTAGTCAAAACTATTATTGAATGCTTAGTGAAACCACTGACGTATATCTGTAACCTGTCTCTCCAAACAGGTATATTTCCCAATGCAATGAAAATAGCTAAAGTAATTTCGATATACAAGACGGGTGACAGAGGGGAATTCTCAAACTATAGACCAATTTCACTATTGCCGCAATTTTCCAAGATACTTGAAAAAATATTCTATGAGAGAACTGACAACTTCATACTGAAGAATAATTTATTGTGTGAGCAGCAATATGGGTTCAGACACAAGAGGACAACTGCATTTGCCCTAATGGAATTTATAGAAAAAATATCAACTGCCATTGAAAATAAAGAGTATTCAGTTGGGGTATTCCTGGATCTTAAAAAAAGCATTTGATACAGTGGATCATAATTTGTTATTAAAGAAACTACAAAATTGTGGTATTAGAGGGGTAGCACTGTCCTGGTTAAGTAGTTACTTAAAGAATAGATATCAGTATGTATGTGCTGGTAACAAAAACTCACAGTTACTGAAGGTTACTTGTGGAGTCCCACAGGGTTCAGTTTTGGGGCCATTATTATTCAATATGTATATAAATGATATATGTAAAGTTTCAGAAAAAATGGACTTAACATTGTTTGCCGATGACACTAATCTATTATGCAGTGGAAGCAATTTGGAACAACTTCTGGATACACTCGGAAAGGAATTAGGAAAGCTTAAACTGTGGTTTGATTCAAACAAATTAACGCTCAATTTAAGTAAGACGAAATTTATAGTCTTGAACAACCATCACAACAACTCAGTATCTAAACTTAGTGTAAATGGTGTAGAGATTGAAAGGGTATCTGAAACTAAATTTCTTGGAGTAATAATTGATAATAAACTGTGTTGGAAATCACATATTAATTATATTAAAGGTAAAATATCCAAGTCAATTGCAATATTACAAAGAGTGAAATATTTGCTGAATCAACCCACACTATATACCTTGTATCATTCATTAATACTCCCATACATGACATATTGTAATGAAGTATGGGGAAATACATATAAAACAAACATATATCCACTCTTTATGCTTCAGAAGAGAGCTATTAGAATAATAAACAAAGCAGCTTACAGGGAACCAACAAACCCACTTTTTCTTAAATTAAAAGCTCTCAAGTTGAAAGATCTGGTTGACTTTAAAACTGCAGTAATAATGTTTAAAGTGAAGAATCTATCACTGCCCACAAATATCCAAAAGTTGTTCCAAATAAGGGAGAAACAATATCATTTTAGAGGAACATGTATATTTCAAAAACCTTCAGTGAGAACTACCACCAAGCAACACTGTGTTTCAGTGCAAGGAGTCAGATTATGGAACGATTTTGGACCTGAATTAAAATCATGTACAACGCTTGGACAATTTAAACAAAAACTAAAGGAAGAAATACTCCAAACATATATACAAGATGACATGTAAAATCACATAAGGATTGTCATATCCAGCCTGTGTTGTGTTGTAACTTAGTTTTTTTCTGTCACATTTTGTCTTAGCTTCGTTTTTGATTTGTAATCGCTCTTGTTTTTTTTTTTTGTTTTTTTTCCTTTTGAATTCTTGGATGGAATATGGGTGGGCAATATAAGCTGCGGCTTCAGCCATCACCCATTTCGGATAACTTATGTTGAATTGTATAATCAGAGGAGTTACTGTCTAATTTGACCTTGTTGGATATGCTTTCCCCCTTTGTTATATTATTCAGTTTCTTTTAACCTGTACTATCCGAAATAAAGATTCATTCATTCATTCATTCATGTGATTGGTGGTTCAGACACAGGGCAGACACAACAGCACCAGTTATGTTTTCACTCGTATGAATGTCACTGATTTGACTTACAGTGGGGTAAAAAAGTATTTAGTCAGTCACCAATTGTGCAAGTTCTTCCACTTAAAAGATGAGAGAGGTCTCCAATTTTCATCATAGGTATACCTCAACTATGAGAGACAAAATGAGAAAAAAAAATCCAGAAAATCACATTGAAGGATTTTTAAAAAATTTATTTGCAAATTATGGTGGAAAATAAGTATTTGGTCACCTACAAACAAGCAAGATTTCTGGCTCTCACAGACCTGTAACTTCTTCTTTAAGAGGCTCCTCTGTCCTCCACTCATTACCTGTATTAATGGCACCTGTTTGAACTCATTATCAGTATAAAAGACACCTGTCCACAACCTCAAACAGTCAGACTCCAAACTCCACTATGGCCAAGACCAAAGAGCTGTCAAAGGACACCAGAAACAAAATTGTAGACCTGCACCAGGCTGGGAAGACTGAATCTGCAATAGGTAAGCAGCTTGGTGTGAAAAAATCAACTGTGGGAGCAATTATTAGAAAATGGAAGACATACAATACCACTGATAATCTCCCTCGATCTGGGGCTCCACGCAAGATCTCACCCCATGGGGTCAAAATGATCATGAGAACGGTGAGCAAAAATCCCAAAACCACACGGGGGGACCTAGTGAATGACCTGCAGAGAGCTTGGACCAAAGTAACAAAGGCTACCATCAGTTACACACTACGCCTCCAGGGACTCAAATTCTGCAGTGCCAGACGTGTCCCCCTGCTTAAGCCAGTACATGTCCAGGCCCGTCTGAAGTTTGCTAGAGAGCATTTGGATGATCCAGAAGAGGATTGGGAGAATGTCATATGGTCAGATGAAACCAAAATAGAACTTTTTGGTAAAAACTCAACTTGTCGTGTTTGGAGGAGAAAGAACACCATACCTACTGTGAAGCATGGGGGTGGAAACATCGTGTTTTGGGGTTGTTTTTCTGCAACGGGACCAGAACGACTGATCCGTGTAAAGGAAAGAATGAATGGGGCCATGTATCGTGAGATTTTGAGTGAAAACCTCCTTCCATCAGCAAGGGCATTGAAGATGAAACGTGGCTGGGTCTTTCAGCATGACAATGATCCCAAACATACCGCCCGGGCAACGAAGGAGTGGCTGCATGGAGGATTCCCCATTGGGCCAAAATACCAGCAACAGTGTGTGAAAACCTTGTGAAGACTTACAGAAAACGTTTGACCTCTGTCATTGCCAACAAAGGGTATATAACAAAGTATTGAGATGAACTTTTGTTATTGACCAAATACTTATTTTACCGAGGAATTTACCAATTAATTCATGAAAAATCCTTCAATGTGATTTTCTGGATTTTTTTTTCTCATTTTGTCTCTCATAGTTGAGGTATACCTATGATGAAAATTGGAGACCTCTCTCATCTTTTAAGTGGGAGAACATGCACAATTGGTGGCTGACTAAATACTTTTTTCCCCACTATATATATGTCACTAGATGCAAGACTGCATGAAGTAAAATAATACATAAAAAAGTAGTAACAGTTTGCTTCCTAAGGCTTAATGCTTTAAGAAAGATAGCAAATAGTTTTTTTTTTTTCCATTCGCTGCACTGCATTGGAACAATATGGACTTGATATTAGCAGCTTCAGCATGCATTAATTTTTAAATTATCACAAAATATAGATCAATAAAATTTTGAACAACTGTCAGAAAAGGTCTGTACGTATTAAGTTAAATAACAAGCATTCACGGCATGACAGCAGCATGACCATTTTAATTTTGGGCTAAAACGAACAGCTGCAGCTGTCTGTATTTACCCTGACATTAAAACACCCAAGCGCACTGTTGTGGTTCTTTGTGGCTCTGACTAGAGTCTACGTCTGCTACAAGGTAAATTTGATTATGTCCAACATATTTTAACAAAATGCATCCAACTTTATTGTGGTGGAAACATTGATATATCGCAGAACTTTTATTTGTTTACAGCGTTAGCATCTTAGCAGCGGCGCTAACGGAGCTACTGTCTGCGAGGCCACTTTTTAAGATAATCTTCTCATCCCTCGATAGTTGTGGGAAGTAGAATGATTATCTTACTCTTTTTGAGGTTCAAAAGGCCGTGTTCCCACATTTTTGATGCCGAAGTCATTGCTTTTTAACAAGGAAAAGTGTCCCATTTCTGTGACAACCCCACTTTCTAAACTAGTACCAGAAGTTGCGCCCATAATTCACGCAAGGCATCGTCGGGGCTAGGAATAAGATGGATAGATCTGTTTTTTAACAGATCTGTTTTTAATACTAGAAAAGCACTCGGAGAGCGCAGACCTCCGCCAAGCGCCACAGTTCCCCCCATACAGTGTTTGTGTGTACGTTTTCAGATTCCTTGACCATGAAAACATATGACTAGCAATTGGATTCACAATGATAGGATTAGTGGTTCAGTAGTAAAAGCATTACCTCCTTGGCAGAGGTAATAAACTCAAGTGTTGCTGTTGTGTCCATCTCCTCCATCTCCAAACTCCCAGGCTGCGGGCGTTGCAATTCATCGCACAACCGCGTACAACCCATAGGCCAATGGGTTATGCGAGCGTTTTCATAGATCACTGAAAGCAGCACTCAGGGCTTCACTGACGGACGCAAATAGACATAGACAGGTTGCCGTGGGTTTTATTGGGGTTGCGCTCCGCGGCAAAAGAGGATTTGGAAGCTTCCCCGGCAGAGAGCTTGTTTTTGCGCAGCCCCTACAGCTGCCCGGGGAATTTCTGCCAAATAATCCCGCGCCGGACAGCTGCCCGTCTCAGCTTTTGCAGCGTAGCGCAAACACAGGCACGCTGTCGGGCCCGGCCCACCACTGTTTTCTGCGTGCTTTTGTGCCTAAAACTTTGAAGAACGCGGAATTCGTGTTCGTCAGACACGATGACCAGCGCCCTCCATTGCGCCTGCACACATGTTGAAAATGGCCCTATCTCACAATGTTAAAGAATCCTTTAAAAAATTCTTGGTTCCAGACGGTGATCTGGATCATCCCCAAAATTTAATCAGTTCTTCCTTGCACCATTTCTAACAATGCCTGAAAGTTTCATCGAAATCCGTCCAAAACTTTTTGAGTTATCTTGCTAACCAACAGACAGACAGACAAACAGACAGACAAACCCCGGCAAAAACATAACCTCCTGCGGCCTGCGAGAGGTAATAATTGATGAGGCGTAATAGTATTTATCTATAATCTTGTCTTTTAAATTGATGTTTTGCATGTTCTCCCCGCGTCTGCGTGGGTTTACTCTGGGATTTCTCCGGTTTCCTCCCACATGCCAAAAACATGCAAGTTAGGTTAATTGGCATCAAACTGGGGATTCTAAATTGCCCTTAGTTATGACTGTGAGAGTGAATGGTTGTCTGTCTCTCTGTGTTGGCCCTGTGATGGACTGGCGATCTGTCCAGGGTGTACCCTGCCTCTTGCCCAAAGATGCTGGGATAGGCTCCAGCCCCCCCCGCGACCCAAGAAAGATTAAGCGGAAGAAGATGGATGGATGTGTTAGATTCTGTTGCTAGAGGTGTTCTTGTGTTTTTATCGTGTATGTTTTTATTAGGACCGACTGCAACTTAATTTTGTTTCTTTTGATCAGCGTTTAAGAATTTAAGTTATTCAAAGTTTTTATGTTGACTGTTATGTCTTAATAATGGGAGACATGAGCCATGTACTGAGTAATGAACTGAACTTTATTGAGATTCACACAGAATATATATACTTGCTATAGCCCACCTGACGTCACCGCATCGACTCTCTGGCGTCGGCTATGGCAAGCCTCAAGGGCCAAATCCCTATATCACATACCCTCCCCTTTACAAAACATGAAAGGCACCATAGAAAACAGACCCCCCCCCCCCGCCCAATCAAGGTTAGCATGAGAGAATCGCATGGAACGTATGCAATACATGCACCGTACTTTTTTTTTTTTTAACCAACCAACAGGTCTAGTAAGCTAATTGGGCACCTGGGTAGACTGCCAGGGTACCCTCCTGTGTTGGGGTGGATTATTCTGCCGCCCATGCTCAACACATTTCAGCTAAAGCTATTTCTACAACAAAGTCATCGAGGTGTCTGGGTCTCTAATGCGTCCTAGCCGAGCACCTCACCAGAGGAGGTCCTGCTCCAGGCTCTGTCGGCTGCACCTGAGAGTCCCCAACACCCCCATCAGATAAGTCCCAACCCTCATCAGTCCAGCCCGCCACAGCTCTCAGACCCTGGGCTGGCAACGACCTCTTGAGCTGGCTGGAATGCCACTGTGACCCGTTCGAGAGCTTGAATGTGTTCCAGCCCAGCCACCTCACAATCTGTAGGGGCCCTGTTCAGAAAGGCTGCAGTATATGCGTGCGGTTGGGATGCTTAATCCAGACCCGGTCTGACACATGAAGTCCATGGGCCTTTGCCCTGTGCTTTCTGTTGAAACATTGTTTCATTTTCTGCTGCTGAACTACGACCCGGTCTTGTGGGGGGTCTGTGTCCCCCGAAGGGGAGGTTGTGGGGGACCTTAACCGGTTCAGAGGCAGATAGAATTCATGCCCCAGCATGAGCACCCTGTCGTGGCGTGGGCCGTTGCCCTGTAGTGGAGGAGCGTGTTCTGTAGGGCGTCAGAGAACATGAAGCCATCCCCCAAATGGGCTCTCAGACCGTTTTTCAGAGTCTTGTTGAAACGTTCCATGCCCCCATTGGCTTGGGGGGGCGGGGCGGGGTAGAACGCAGTTCTGATGTGCTCCACGCCCCATCACCCAAAAACTCCTCAAACCCCCCCAGAGGTGAACTGTGGGCCATTGTCTGTTGTGATGGCATCCAGGACCTCCCATCTTGCGAACAGCGATGAGAGGAAACTCGTGACCACATCCGTCGTGACCGAGTTAGTGGGTAACACCTCCTGTCATTTGATTTTTTTGATTTTGTATACTTTATTGATCCCCAGAGGGGAAATTGAGGGCATCCACCTGGATGGATGAAGCAGCCACGGTACGGCGCTATCCCTTAACCATTCACACACACATTCACACCTAGGGCCACTTTAGAGTCTCCAATTAACCTAACCTGCATGTTTTTTTGGCCTGTGGGAGGAAACCGGAGAAATCCCGGAGTAAACCCACACAGATACGGGGAGAACATGCAAACTCCACACAGATCACTGTTGGTCAGGGGCTGGGATCGAACCAGGAATCCCATGGCCAAGGGTGAGTTGCTGTGCTGCCGCAGTGCTAAACACTGCGCCACCGCACTGCCCAAGATCTGTTTTGGAGAACAGATCGTAGACCACTAGCAAAAACGGTTGTTTGGGGAAGCCATGTGTAGCTCACCACAAATGTCCAATTGGATGTGCTTCCAAGGGCTCTCTGGGTACGGTAATGGTCACAGGGGTGGGTGGCCCGCCGGTCTTTCCACTCTCCAAACACGGAACACAGTTCTTTACCATAGTTTCAATGTCCTTATTGACGCCAGGATACCAAATTGAATCCCTGCAATGCTGTTTCATCCTGACCACACCCAGGTGACCCTCATGGAGCATTGCCAGAGCTCGTGATCTCAGAGACACCAGAATTAATGTGCAGTGCCCCCTTGCTACACACACACCATTCCAGCAACTCAGTTCATCTCTGAACCGGTGAAAAGGCACCAGATCACCCTGTACTTTTGTGGGCCAACCCTCCCTAATGACCAAGCACAGTTGTGACAACGTGGGGTCCCATTCCGACTCCACCTCGAGCTCCTGGAGGGACACCATGTCCCAGAGGGGTCCGTGCAGCATGTTGACCAGATCTGCCTCCATGGGGTCATCGTTGTCTGGTTGTGTGGTGTTGGCTGTGGCTCGGGACAGGAGATCTGCCACAACGTTCTCTTTTCCAGGGGTGAACTGGGTAGTGAAATTGTAGGCCTGCAGCCGCTCAGTCCACCTGTGGATCCTTAGGGGCCTGTGTCCCGATCCTGTCATTTCCAGCAGTGTCATCAGTACCCAGTGGTCCGTTTGCAGGGTGAAATGGCACCAATAGAGGTAAATGTGCCACCGTTCACACGCCCAGACACAAGCGAGCACCTCTCTCTCACCTACGGAGTTTTTCTGTTCAGCTGCCGAAAGCGACCTTGACGCGAACACCACTGGGCACTTGGTGCCATTTTGTACTTGAGACATAACCGCCCCCACCACCAAACCAGGTGGGTCACAAGTCACAAAAGTCGGCCATTTTGGATCAAAGTGGGCCAACACTGGAGGGGAGGTGAGTTGGGACTTTAGCCTAGCGACCGCCGCTGATTAGGCCGGGGTCCACTGCCACAGTGCGTCCTGCTTCAGAACAGCTCGGAGTGGTTCGATAGTCTCTGAGTAATGGGGAATGACATGCCCGTAGAAGTTCACCATGCCCAGGAATGAGAAGATTTGTGCAGATGTCGAGGGGTCGAGGAGACGCAGGACTGCCTCCACGTTCGAGTGCAGGGGGCTCAGGCCCTTGGCCTCCAGCTTGAATCCCACAAACTCAATGAAATCTGCCACAAAGATGCACTTTTCCCTGTTCAACATGACTCCGTGTTCCAGCAGCACCTCCATGACTAATCTCAACCACTGTTGGCTGTGGACCACGATGTCGTCCAGGTACACCACTATACCCCTGAGGCCAGCGAGAACTGTAGACATAATTTTCTGAAAACAACTTGGTGCTGAGCTCTGACCAAAAGGCAGGTGGGTATACCGGAAACGCCCATGTGGGTCACAAATACCGTCAGGTCTTGGCTGGCTGGGTGGAGGGGCACCTGCAGATAACCCTGGTGGAGATCCAGCTTCGTGAACACCCTTGAGCCACTGAACATTGCGATGAGTTCCTCTATCGTGGGGAGTGGGTATTTGTCCTGGATGATTGCTTTATTAACTATCCTGAGGTTGATGCATGGCTGAATGCCGCCCGTCTTCTTCTTGGCCACCAAGATGTTCGATATCTATGGTGCAGCATCCACTTTCTCAACGATGTTGGCTTTAAGCAGTTTATTCAGTTCTGCCGTTTCACAGGGTGAGGGTGAGCCGCCGTAATGGTTGGCTCTTGGGTGTCATGCCTGGGCCAATGAGCGGGCGGTGGTTAAATGCCTTTATACATCCCAGGCCCAGAACAATGCCGGTCAGTGGGCATGCCACTCGGGGGGACACCATCAGCACCATTGAGCCCGCTGGGTCCGTGATGGAGAATCCTAACTCGCCCAGCAGATCAATTCCCAACAAGTTGGCCCCCTGGCATGAAACCTGGAATATAAATGTGGGGATAGTCCTTGACCCACATATTACCGAGAAGCTGGCTGTGCCCACCATGCCAATTTTAGCGTGACCGTACCCAAACATTTTCACCGGCCCTGCTTTAATGGCTTTACCCGGGAAAAGTCTTTTCAATGTGGCCATGCTCAATATGGATTTACCAGCGCCCGAGTCCACCATAAGCGGCACATCGAGCATGTCAAGCTGAAAGACGTACCACTTTAATGGCCACTTCTTTGCACCCGCCACACACACCGACGTCATGCTTTCGAGCTCCGAAGCTGTTGGTTTAGTGGTGGTAGTGCAGACCCTGGCCCAGTGATTAGAACGGCCACAGTTGTAGCACTTCTTTCCTCTGGGGGTGCAAGTGAACGTGCCCGCCCAGTGACGGGGATAGCCACAGCCGTTTCGCAGCCCCCGAGTTCCCGCTCCTGCCCGTGACACAGTCCGCCGCCTTTTGGGGGTCTGCCCTGAGGAAATAGCTGTGCTGCTAGCGGCCTGACGTGGAGGGGAAGCTTGGGTTGCGAGGTTCTCTTTAACTAGCACTTGTAGACCTAGCTGGGTAGTGGACTCTATCTAACTGGTCAATTCTACCACTTGCTTCAG
This sequence comes from Pholidichthys leucotaenia, assembly GCA_020510985.1. Classification (NCBI taxonomy): domain Eukaryota; kingdom Metazoa; phylum Chordata; class Actinopteri; order Cichliformes; family Pholidichthyidae; genus Pholidichthys; species Pholidichthys leucotaenia. The sequence continues at coordinate 328,903,997 of CM035844.1, read as the reverse complement.
CATGAAGATGTCCATAGTTAGCATTAGCTTTTCTTTGAGCCACTTGTTGCTCGTACCGTGTGCTAGCTTGTCACAGACTAGCTCTTCCTCCATAGGCCTGAACGTGTACGTGCTTGCTAGGCTATGGAGTTCCATTAGGAAATGTTGGGTGGACTCACCAGCTTGTTGTCAGCGGTCAAAGAACCTATGTCTTTGTGCTGTAATGTACTGGTCCATAAAGAAATTGTCCATTATGTCTAAACACTCCTTAAATGAGCCTTTGTCACCCAGTGCGCAAAACACAAGCTGGCCTTCCTCACCGAGGCAGTGAATAAGCAGGCTCTTCCATCTCTTTTCGTCCGCACCGCCCAGGCCAGCTGTGGCGATGTATTCCTCAAACGCCTCCAACCAGCCGTGCCATGGTGTAGCTGGCACACCCGGAGACTCTAAAAACGGTGGTGGTAGTTTTACGCACGCTCCCATGGTTTAATCCGACATTGCCAAATGTTTTGTCTTAATAATGGGAGACATGAGCTATGTTGTGCCGAGCAACGAACTGAACTTTATTGAGATTCACACAGAATATACGTATATACTGGCCATAGCCTGCCTAATGTCACCGTGTCGACTCTCTGGTGTCGGCTATGGCAAGCCCATCCATCCATCCATCCATCCATCTTCTATTGCTTTTCCGGAGGACTGGGTCGCGGAGGCAGCAGTTCAAGCAGAGAAGCCCAGACTTGCCTCTCCTCAGCCACCTGCTCCAGCTCTTCAGAGAGGATACCAAAGCGTTCCCAGACCAGCTGGGAGACATAGTCTCTCCAGCGAGTCCTGGGTCTGCCCCGGGGTCTCCTCCCAGTGGGACGTGCCCAAAATACCTCAAGTGGGAGGCATCCAGGAGGCATCCTGATCAGATGCCCATACCACCTCAAATGGCTCCTTTCAATGTAGAGGAGCAGCGGTTCTACTCTGAGCTTCTCCCGGATGACTGAGCTCCTCACCCTATGTCTGAGGGTGAGTCCAGCAATCCTACAAAGAAAGCTCATTTCAGCCGCTTGTATCTGTGATCTCATTCTTTCGGTCTTTACCCAAAGCTCATGACCATAGGTAAGGGTAGGAACATAGATTGACTGGTAAATCAACAGCTTTGCCTTAGAGCTTAGCTCCCTCTGTAGTGTAAAAATAAATTATTTACTGATTGTGATGGTATTGATATGGCACTAGTAAAAAGAACTGCTGATGGCATATTAAAACCATTCACATACATTTGTAATCTATCATTTCAAACTGGCTCCTTCCCGCAGAAAATGAAAATAGCAAAAGTAATACCATTATTCAAGCAAGGAAATAAACACCACTACAGAAATTACAGACCAGTGTCGCTCCTCCCACAATTTTCAAAGATTCTGGAAAAACTTTTCAACAGCAGATTAGAGGACTTTTTAAATAAACACAATGTGCTTAATCAGAATCAATATGGATTTAGAGCAAAGAGTACAACATCATTGGCGATAATGGAAGCAACAGAGGAAATAATAAATGCATTAGATCAAGGAAAATATGCAATTAGTGTATTTATAGATTTTAGAAAAGTATTTGATACAAAAAATCATTCAATACTTCTTGATAAACTGCAAATGTATGGTATTAGGGGAATGGCTCTGAATTGGGTTACAAGTTATTTATCTGAGAGACAACAGTTTGTGAAGATGGGTGAATATCTGTCTGGGTGTATGGGAATTGCCTGTGGGGTCCCCCAGGGGTCAGTATTGGGCCCCAAATTATTTAACATATATAAATGATAAATTCCAAGTTTCTAAATTATTAAAAATAATATTATTTGCTGATGATGCTAATATATTTTATTCTGGAAATAATTATAATCAACTAATCCATACTCTAAATAATGAATTAAATAAGCTTAAAAATGGATAGATTGTAATAAATTATCACTAAATATAGTTACAACTAAGGTAATGATATTTGGTAACTGTAAAAATAAAGAAGATATACATATTCATATAGATAATGTAATTATTGAAGATGTTAAGGAGATCAAGTTTTTGGGTGTAATACTAGATGATAAAATTAGTTGGAAACCACACGTCAGATACGTACAAAACAAAGTTGCAAAAAAATATTGCAATTATAAATAAAATTAAGCAAGTCCTAGATTACAAATCGCTTCATATCTTGTATTGCTCATTAGTACTTCCATACTTGACCTATTATATAGAGGTCTGGGGTAACAATTATAAAAGTACACTTAATTCATTGCTAATATTACAAAAAGGGGCAGTCCGTGTTATACACAAAGTTGGGTATCTTGAACATACTAATTTATTGTTTTTACATTCAAAGCTATTGAAATTATGGGATCTGGTTGATTATTATACAGCACAATTAATGTTTAAAGTCTGTAAAAACCTTTTGTCACACAATATACAAAATCTTTTCAGTGAGAGAGAAGGGAAATATAATTTACGGGGGAACACAAAATTTAAAATGCACCTAGTAAGATCTACTAGGAAAGGTTTTCGTAAGTCTGTGTGTGGGGTAAAATTGTGGAATGGGTTGAGGGAGAAACACAGGCAATGTCCAAATATCCATATATTTAAATCAACATATAAAGAAATGATTTTTGAGCAATATAAAAATAAAGGACAGTAACATTACAATGTGTCTTCAATGAAGAAAAGTTGTTACTGTGAATATATTTGCTGAGTACTGTTATTATTGATATCATTATTACTAGAATTATAGTGTTAGGATTGTTGTTGGGATGGAGTTGTTTGGAGTATTTTATAGGCCAGGTGGTATTACCTGTTATTATGGTTATTATTATTATATGGTTACTTATTGCGCCTAGGTATTGTAAGCCATGTGGGGGTATATGGTGGTATATATGGTGATTGTGATGATGGGGGTGTTGTCTATGATTGTATTGAACATACCATAAGTATTTATTTATTATTGTTACAGTTATTGTTGGATGTTGGTATTGCTGTCAATATGGACTGTCATTGTTGTATCATTTCTGTTGCATAATTTGATTATGGGGTGTATTATGTATTATGGTGTTGTATGGTAAGATAAGATAAGATAAGATAAGATAAGATAAGCCTTTATTAGTCCCACAACGGGGAAATTCCAGGATTGCAACAGCACAGGGAAGCAACACTCAGAGCAACAATCAGAAGGCAAGAAAAAAACAAGCAAGAGCAGCTAATATACATATGTACATATTACTATAAAATATATATATACACTCACACACACAGACACACAGTGCAGAGCATTGTAGCTGGATGGAATAAATATATGAATATATAAACACACAGTGCAGAGCATTGTAGCTAGATGGAACAAATATGTAAATATATAAACACCCACAGTACGGAGCATTGCAGCTAGGTGGAATAAATATGCAAGTATATAAACACACACAGTGCGGAGCAATGTAGCTAGATGGAATAAATATATAGATATATAAATATAAACACACCCAGTGCTGAGCATTGTAGCTAGATGGAATAAATATGTAAATATATAAACATGAATGGTGAATGTGGTTGTAGTGAATGTGGTTGTGGGATGAATGATGACTAGAGTGATGTTGTAATTTGTTGGGTATGGAAAAGGGGTGGGACTATATAAGCACTGGCTTCTTCCCACTCCTTTTGAACATTTTATTTTTTTGGTTTTGATTTTTGTTTTAAATTCTATTTTTCTTTTTGTCTGAATGTTCAAATAAAATCAATCAATCAATCTTTACCACAACAAACTGGTACAACGTCTGCATCACTGCAGATGCTGCTCCGATCCGTCTGTCAATCTCTCGCTCCATTCTCCCCTCACTCATGAATAAGACCCCAAGATTCTTAAACTCCTCCACTTGGGGCAGGAGCTTGTCCCCAACCCAGACAGGACAATCCACCTTTTTCCGGCTGAGGACCATGGACTCAGACTTGAAGGTACTGATTCTCATCCCAGCCGCTTCACACTCAGTGGCAAACCGTCCCAGTAAGGCCTATAAGTCATTGCTTGATGAAGCCCTCAGGACGACATCATCTGCAAACAACAGAGATGAGATCCTGTGGTCACCAAGCATGACACCCTCTGTTCCTTGGCTGCACCTAGAAATGCTGTCCATAAAAATTATGAACACAGAGACTGAATAGCTCAAAACAACAAGCCCGATACCCCATACACCCCCTACAAAAAACCACAAGGGACGCAGTTGAATGCCTTCTCCAAGTCCCCAAAACACATGTAAACTGGTTGGGCAAACTCCCACGAACCCTCAAGGATTCTCGAGAGGTTAAAGAGCTGGTCCGATGTGCCACAACAGGACGATAACAACATTGCTCCTCCTGAATCCGAGGTTCGACCAATGGCCGGCCTCTCCTCTCCAGTACCTTGGCATAGACCTTCCCATTGAGGCTGAGGAGTGTGATCCCTCTGAAGTTGGAGCACACCCTCTGGTCCCCTTTTTTGAAGAGAGGAACCACCACCCCGGTTTGCCATGCCAATGTTGCAGAGGTGTGTCAACCATGACAGCCCTACAACATCCAGGGCCTTGAGGTACTCAGGGCGAATCTCGTCCACCCCCACTACGGGGGTGGTCCTTGGGGCTATGGCAAGTCCCAAGGGCCAAATCCCTATATCACATTGACTGTGTTTACTATAAATTTGCTGTTGCTCATGCATATGTATTTTCCTTTAATTAGAGTTTATAAAATTCAGTTATTCAGTGCTGACTGTGCACAGTCAATTCACTGCAAACAAAAATAAATTGATATATTTATACTGTTATCAAGCAGCCTCTCTTTTACACAGTACGGTAGGTTGCCTGTTGGTCTTTTTTTGGGCTTGTTTTCATAGAGCTGGTTGCTTGTTTCTCTCGCACGATCTGGTAAAACTGAACGAGAGCGAGGGAGCCACTAGCAGGAGCAGCAGCATGTACCCAAGTGTTGTCAGGTATGTTTTGCATGCTAAGACCACATTAATAGGCTGTAAACAGCAATAAATGTACAAAGTAGGCTGCTTTTAAACAAGAATAAATTGTACAGCTGAGGAGCTGTAGCATTTATTCTTGTTTGTCAGGTGAAGCATGGAGCTCAGAGCCTTTCTTTAATTGTGCAGAAAAATATTCAAAGCTTTGAGGTTTCTTTCTAAAGAGTGTGATTGAAGCTGTTTGTTAAAATCCCATGTCAGCAATAACAGTTCAGAGACTGGTCGTTGTAATCTGCTGATTTCTTTTTATTTTTTGTTCATTTATACCAGTGGCTCTTAAACTTTTCTTTTTAAATTCCCCGTTTTGGGGAGCCTGACATTACCAAGTCCATGCAGCTATTTCTCTGCTCCTCCACACCCACAGTGAATCCAAGAGCAAGCTAAGCCTCATCATATTTCCTTTTCTTACTGGCTTCTTTTGTTAATTATCATCCAGAATTTCTCTTTGCTCATCATTTTGATGGAGAGTTTTAAAAATTAGGTCATGATGTAATTTTATCCATCCATCCATCCATCTTCTAATCAGTCCCTACAGGATTTCACGGGATGTTTTTATGATTGTTGCTGCCCAAAAAAAACTGAATTTGTGGGAACTTTTTTTAAAAAGTTGCGATAAAAGTTGCGATGTTCTGAGAGTTTTGTTTGCACTAAAAGTTGTGGAAAGAATAACAAATTTTAAAGCAGATGGTTTTTTTCAGTTTACTGCAGTGATATTCTATATAACAATACAAGAAAAGCACAGGATTGTCAAAAATTTCTTATTACAGTGATCTGTAAATTAAGCAGAAACTTCTGCTGTACAGAAAAACTTTTGTGCAACAGCAAATACAAATTTTAACACAATATCCATTACAGCAGCTAAATTGCATTGAATGCATGTTAAAGAGTATAGATAAGGAAATTATTGGCAGCACCTTCATTTGAAAACTCCCTATGGTTCCCAACCACTCGGTACCGAGCGGAGAGGAAAAAAGAAATAATTTATTCTGTTGCTCTGTATTGTCTATTGGAGTCTGTGTTTATCTGAAAAAAAAAAAATTACAGACAATATTCTGTCTCTTTACGTGCCTAACTCCTACCTGTCTATCTGCTGTGTGTCTTGACACACACACTTGTCTCTTCAGACACACATCTTTCATTTACAGCGGGCGGGAAGGGGGAGGAAGGGTTGTCCATGTCCAGACTGGAGATTCACAGTTTTAAAGCTCATTGACAAGATGTAGTAATGATTTTACCTCTAAAGATGTATAAAATGTTCAGACACTGGCTGTAGTGTTAGATTTGTTCATTGTGTTTGTGGCTTTATGACATCTGTCATCACGCGAGCTCCCACGACGGGGCGCTTTTGGGGCAGGCGGATGTTTTTCAAAACAAACCCAGCACTTTGTACACGCGGCCAGGACGGAGATGTGGCGAGACGTCCACTGGCAGGCTGGAGGAAGGGACGGTGTTGGAAACGTTGTGGGTGAGTGGCTTTTTTTTAAGTCACAGTCTGTTTTTGCTGATGTGTTCAGTTAATACTGTAAACATGGAAGTGAACAGGTGCAGTGATACATTTGATTGGTTAGACTGAGCGTTTGGGCGCTAGTGAAAGACAAATTTGATAGGTAAAACTGGTGAAAATTGACGAAGATTGGCCAAAATAACGGGAAAGTTGCGGTGATTGGACAAAGTTGCAAGGTTGCGCAACAGTTGCGCTGACTAGCTGATTTCATGTGAATTGACACAGCATCGCTAAATCCTGGAGGGACTGTCTAATGCTTAATCCTTTTCGGGTTGTGGGGGGGGGGGGGGGCTGGAGCTTATCCCAGCATCTTTGGGCGGGAGACAGGGTACATGCTGGACAGCTCGCCAGTCCATTCCAGGGCAGATATAATTTTGTCAGTAATTTTAATTCTAATATGATAAAACACTGAGCAGCTTTTATTTTCATTTTCAGTTTTATTTGTGAAACTATAATACTGCCCCCCCCCCACACACACACAGTACGTTTACATGTAAATCTAGCCCTCGGGAAGTGAAGAAAAAATTTTGAGGCCTTTACTACCAGCAAAGTTGCCCATCCCTGACATATACTATGGTCAAGAGATAGAGAGATGTACTTTATTGATCCCAAACTGGGAAATTACAGTTATTAGTTATTAGATGAACAAGGATTTCAGTGGGATGGTGAATAAAATTAGCAGAAAATGGTGATGAAAACACACCGGATTGACAATTAAGCTAACGCTAGGCAGCGTGTCGGCAGCATCTCCCCATTGAGGTGACAGCCTAGTCAAGCTAATGGTAACGTTATGATGTGGCATCACAGAGGAAATATAACAAAATAAGCCAGAATGATACAGTATATTATCAGCTGTGGATTAGTGAACCAGGTGGAAACAGGGACGTCTTATTAAGGTGACTGAAATTTAAAGAAAATAGCCATATAAACCGTGTTTGGAAGGCTAATTCTCCAGTAGCACTGTTAGCTCTGAAGCTCACACCTTTTGCGGTCAGTCAGAGACAGCAGAACTCACCCTTTGCTGGCTGTCTTTTTTTTTTTTTTTTTTTTACAGGTGTGGAAACACTGACACAGTTACAGATCTCAGCAGTTTCATGGGTGAAGTAAGTAAAAAAAAAAACATGTATCAATCAGAAGTTACACCTCAGCTATGGCTGGAAGTATCGGAGCCTTAAACTTCCTTGACTTTTTGTATGTGATGATACAGCCCGACCTGCACACATACACAACACTCGTCTGACTGCTGGCACTCATTTTTGTCTCCATTTGTCTCATAGCTCTGAAGACATCTTCACGTGTCTGCTTTAATTTTTCGGACTTATTCTCTAAGTCTATCTGTCCGTCCTCGGCTGTCTTCCCTCCCATCATGACTGGACCCGACCTCGTTTTGGAGCCCTGGAGGGAAGTTCCAGCAAGATTTAAAACTTTCTTTGGCTGTCGTGGTAAAAAGTCAAAATATAAAAATGGATTTTGTGCTTTCATCTCTTCTTCCTCCAGCCATCCCCTGCGGACCAGCCGGCCTGCGGTGACGAAGGAGTCTGCCTCGGCGTCTGGGAATGGAGGCCCAGGTTTGGCAGGGGTTCCACACCGGACAGGAGGCACCTTCTTTGGGCTGCTGCCACCCTCCATGCCCCTGAGGTCCCAGGTCTCCATCACCTCTGCTACTGTAAGACAGGATAAATGGAGGTACAAACCAATGATGAATCAAATTATTAAGGCTTTGCATCTGGTGCAAAAGTTTATTTTTTCACGATATGAATGAATGAATGAATCTTTATTTTGGATAGATTAAAAGTAAAGATTAAAAAAAGAAACAGAATAATATAACAAAGGGGGAAAGAAAATCCAACAAGGTCAAATTAGACAATAACTCCTCTGATTATACAGTTCAACATAAGTTATCCGAAATGAGTGATGGCTGAAGCTGCAGCTTATATTGCCCACCCATATTCCATCCAAGAATTCAAAAGAAAAACGAAACAAGAGCGATTACAATTTGGATCAAAGCTAAGACAAAATGTGACAAAAAAACTAAGCAACAACACAACACAGACTGGATATGACAATCCTTATGTGATTTTACATGTCATCTTGTATATATGTTTGGAGTATTTCTTCCTTTAGTTTTTGTTTAAATTGTCCAAGCGTTGTACATGATTTTAATTCAGGTCCAAAATCGTTCCATAATCTGACTCCTTGCACTGAAACACAGTGTTGCTTGGTGGTAGTTCTCACTGAAGGTTTTTGAAATATACATGTTCCTCTGAAATGATATTCTTTCTCCCTTATTTGGAACAACTTTTGGATATTTGCGGGCAGTGATAGATTCTTCACTTTAAACATTATTACTGCAGTTTTAAAGTCAACCAGATCTTTCAACTTGAGAGCTTTTAATTTAAGAAAAAGTGGGTTTGTTGGTTCCCTGTAAGCAGCTTTGTTTATTATTCTAATAGCTCTCTTCTGAAGCATAAAGACTGGATATATGTTTGTTTTACATGTATTTCCCCATACTTCAGTACAATATGTCATGTATGGGAGTATTAATGAATGATACAAGGTATATAGTGTGGGTTGATTCAGCAAATATTTCACTCTGTGTAGTATTGCAATTGATTTGGATATTTTACCTTTAATATAATTAATATGTGACTTCCAACACAGTTTATTATCAATTATTACTCCAAGAAATTTAGTTTCGGATACCATTTCAATCTCTACACCATTTACACTGAGTTTAGATACTAAGTTGTTGTGATGGTTGTTAAAAACTATAAATTTTGTCTTACTTAAATTGAGCGTTAATTTATTTGAATCAAACCACAGTTTAAGCTTTCCTAATTCCTTTCTGAGTGTATCCAAAAGTTGTTCCAAATTGCTTCCACTGCATAATAAATCAGTGTCATCGGCAAACAATATTAAATCCATTTTTTCTGAAACTTTACATATATCATTTATATACATATTGAATAACAATGGCCCCAAAACTGAACCCTGTGGCACTCCACAAGTAACCTTCAGTAACTGAGTTTTTGTTACCAACACATATATACTGATATCTATTCTTAAAGTAACTACATAACCAGGACAGTGCTACCCCCCTAATACCACAATTTTGTAGTTTCTTTAATAATAAATTATGATCCACTGTATCAAATACTTTTTTAAGATCCAGGAATACCCCAACTGAATACTCTTTATTTTCAACGGCAGTTGATATTTTTTCTATAAATTCCATTAGAGCAAATGCAGTTGTCCTCTTGTGTCTGAACCCATATTGCTGCTCACACAATAAATTATTCTTCAGTATGAAGTTGTCAGTTCTCTCATAGAATATTTTTTCAAGTATCTTGGAAAATTGCGGCAATAGTGAAATTGGTCTATAGTTTGAGAATTCCCCTCTGTCACCCGTTTTGTATATCGGAATTACTTTAGCTATTTTCATTGCATTGGGAAATATACCTGTTTGGAGAGACAGGTTACAGATATACGTCAGTGGTTTCACTAAGCATTCAATAATAGTTTTGACTAAGAGCATGTCAATACCATCACAATCCGTAGATGTTTCACTTTTAAACGATTTAACAATTTCAATGACCTCTCTCTCGTCTGTGTTCTTTATGAAAATGGAGTCTTTTATAGCAGTGTTTTTGCTTATTGTATCTCCTGTTGGTGCCGTAATGGGTATTTCTCGAGCCAAATTAGGACCAATGTTAACAAAAAAGTTATTAAATTCATCTGCAGGTGAAGCTGCATTCACACTCTGAGTCGTTTTATTATTTTTTGAAAAATTGGTTGGGTAGCTTGTATTTTTGTTTTTATTTCCAAGAATATTGTTAAGTATTGTCCATGTATTTTTAATATTGTCTCTGTTTTTCTCCAGTTCTTTACTGTAAGAGTCTCTTTTACTACATCTTATTATATATGTCAACTTATTTTTGTATGTTTTATACCACTGCTCTGCTTCTGTCCTTTTCTTTAGGAAAGCTTTATATAATAATTTTTTCTTTTTACAAAAACTTTTTATAATCCTTTGGCTAACCATGGCTTATCGACAAATTTCTGTTTAAGCTTTTTCTTTACTAATGGACAATTTTTTTCATAAAGAGTGGTTACAATGTTCATAAATGTGTCATAGGCTTCATTTACATCTGACACATAGACTTTTGTCCAGTCTTGCTTCAGCAAGTCTTTTTTAAAAGAACTGATTGCATTTTGTGATTTGTATCTGAACAATTTTAAAATATTTTCTGTATTGGCCCCCATGTGGCCATGGATAAGTGCAAAGGTTGGCAAATGGTCACTTATATAATTTATCAATAATCCACTTTCTATTTTCTTATCAATAATATTAACAAACAGGTTGTCAATAAGTGTAGCAGTGTGAACTGTGATTCTACTGGGATGTGTTATTGTGGGATATAGACTCATGCTGTACATAGAATTCATGAACTCTGTAATTACATTTTGTTGATATGGATTTAGTAAATCAATACTGAAATCTCCACAAATTACTACCATTTTCTTACTAGTAATGTTATTGTACAGCTCGACTAATTTATCTCTGAATGTCTCAATGCAAGTTCCCAGCGTTCTATATATACAACTTATAATTAGATTTTTTGTTTTGTCTTGGTCAATCTCAACAGTAACACATTGCAAAATCCCTGGTAGTGCAAAGGACATTCCATTTACAAGCTTACACCTATACAGGTCATCAATATACAGTGCAACACCACCACCCTTTTTTTGAGATCTGTTAATATGAAACATCTGATATCCCTCTATTGCCATCAGAGGAGCCTGCTCTTCATTAAACCAAGTTTCAGAGACTGCGATAGCTATAAATTTTCTGTCTAGCTGTTTTAAATAGTCCTGAATCTGTGGAAAGTTTTTGTTAAGACTTCTGCTGTTGAAGTGTATTATTGATAGTTTACCATCTAGTTGCACTTGACTTTTGAATTGCTTTTCAGTGTAAGATTCACAACGATTATGAATGTTATTGAAAAAGTGGTTATCAGGATCAATGTCATTCTTCATCTCTTGTAGTTTATGTTCAGCATAATGGCATATTTTCAGAGTTTGAATTTCCTCACTCTGTGTCAAATGACTTCCTCCAACTGGGGATAATTGATGTCTACTCAAGTCAGTCATAATTTTTTTTTGTTTGTTTTGTTTAGTTTTTTTTTTTTTAAAGTACTTTGACATGGTATGTCAAAAGAACTATTCTTGCCATGTGTGTGGATATGGATTATCATAGTCTCTTAATTTTCTTAATCAGTGTTCATCTATATTTATTTAAGTCAGTAAGATCTCTGATTATTATACTCTTCCTCAGGTGTTCCATTTAGTTTGATCCAAACTCTACAGTTTCTTGTCCATGTTGCCTGTATCTTATTTTGTCTTTTCAGCATCCGTGCTTGCCGTGCTATTTCAGCATTAGTTTTTGTTAGATGTTCATTTAGGTAAACTTCTGTTCCCCGTAGCTTTCTGGCCTGCCTCTGTATGTCATTCTTTACCCTTCTGTTCACAAAGCGCATCACAATTGATTTCTTTGTTTTATTATCCTTTCTGGGTAAAGCATGACAGGCTGAAATTGCATTTGCTTCAACCTTTATATTTCTACTTTCAGGGAACTGAAGCACCTGGTTTTCCAGGGAGACTAATTCACTTGTGGGAGCCTTCTCACCTCTCATTCCTGCTGTAGCATGAGCATATGATTGATATTTAATGTCTAGTCCACTTATAATTAGATCATCCATACGAGAACATTGTTCCTCCACCGAGTCCCGTCGCCCACCGCCGCTGTAGCTGAGCTCCGATCCTGCTCCTGTCCAGCTGGGGTCCCGGTAGTTCCTCCGCTGAGCCCCGCCACCTACTGCTGTCTTCCTCAGTAGATGCCTCCGCTGAGCCCCGCCACTGTAACTGGGCTCCGATTCCGGCTCTTATCCGGCTGGGCCCCCGGTGGTCCTCCACTGGTCCCTGTCTCCTACCACCACTGCACTTCAACTCTGATCCGGCTCCCGTCCAACCGTTGCCTCGGTTAGTTCCTCCAGTGAGCCCCAATCACCGGGGACAGAGTCGCTTCTTTGTGTTGGTGTTAGGTGCTACGACTAGCTATGGTGTTAGCTATAGTGATAGCATTAGCTTAGCAAACGCTTCAGGTAAAGCGTAGCAGCGAACCACGAAAAGAAACGCTAATCAGTTTACTCACAGAGCCCGGTCAAAGGCGAATAAAGGGGTATTTCAACCAAGGTGGAAATTCAGCCTGTGCGTGTGCGTCACAAATGTTGATCAGATATTCGCTGTTGATTAGTTATTTTAGTGGCAAAATCAACAACTTTGTCTCAGCACTGAAAAGGTGTGACCATCCCGGCCGCCATCTTCATGAGCTAATATTGCGCTGTAGTTGTGAGATGCACTAGTAGGCGCTAGATCCAGATTTTATTTGGATCCAGTTCATATTGTACACAGTCACAGAAGCCCACTTTCCATATGGGCCTGAATTTTGTCATCAATTTCTACGTTAAAAATCTCAGGCCCCAGTTTTACTGAAGACAGAAAAAGAATCTGCATTTATACATCAATGAGATAAAAATCATCAATCTCAGATTTGCAAAAGCTGTAGAAATCAATGCAGTATGCATGCCAAGCCAGTAGGTGGCAGCGTGATATTTTTTTAAAGCCACACTACAGCCCACCATCACTGATCTCAATAAAACGCCTGGATACCGCATGCCCCATTAGTGAGTACAGAGCCGAGTGAAGCCACCTGGTTGCCATATTGGTACACCCAAAACACTTACTGAATCTATGGAGAATGAATAGGTTTAGTATCAATCAATCAATCAATCAATCAATCAATCAATCAATCAAAGACTTTATTCCAGACTCATGGTCCATCAAAAAATAAAATAAAATAAATAAGATAAATAAAATAAAGCCCGATACCCCATACTCCCGAAGCACCCCCCACAAAAATCTACGAGGGACGCGGTCAAATGCCTTCTCCAAGTCCACAAAACACATGTAAACTGGTTGGGCAAACTCCCACGAACCCTCAAGAATTCTCGAGAGGGTAAAGAGCTGGTCCGATGTGCCACGGCCAGGACGAAAACCACATTGCTCCTCCTGAATCCGAGGTTCGACCAACGGCCGGACTCTCCTCTCCAGTACCTTGGCATAGACCTTCCCAGGGAGGCTAAGGAGTGTGATCCCTCTAAAGTTGGAGCACACCCTCCGGTCCCCTTTTTTGAAGAGAGGAACCACCACCCCGGTTTGCCATGCCAAAGGCACTGCCCCCGACCTCCACGCAATGTTGCAGAGGCGTGTCAACCATGACAACCCAACAACATCCAGGGCCTTGAGGTACTCAGGGCGAACCTCGTCCACCCCCGGGGCCCGGCCGCCAAGGAGATTTTTAACCACCTTGGCGACCTCAGGCCCTGTGATAGGCGAGTCATCCCCCTCGTCCCCAAACCCTGCTTCCTCTGTGGAAGGCGTATCAGTGGGATTGAGGAGATCCTCGAAGTATTCCTTCCACCGCCCGACGATATCCCCAGTTGAAGTCAACAGTGTCCCAACCGCACCATACACAGTGTGGACGGGGAGCTGCTTTCCCCTCCTGAGCCGCCGAACAGTTTGCCAGAATCTCTTTGAAGCCGACCGAAAGTCTTGTTCCACGGCCTCACCGAACTCCTCCCATACCCGGGTTTTTGCTTCAGCAACCACCCGAGCTGCACTCCGCTTGGCCTGCCGGTACACCTCAGCTGCTTCGGGAGTCCCACAAGCCAACCAAGCTTGATAGGACTCCTTCTTCAGCTTAATGGCCCCCCTCACCACTGGTGTCCACCACTTGGTTCGGGGGTTGCCACCACGAGATGCACCGACCACCTTGCGGCCGCAGCTCTGGGCCGCCGCTTCAACAACAGAGGTGGAGAACATGGCCCATTCAGACTCCATGTCTCCAGACTCCCTCGGAATATGGTTGAAGTTCTTCCGGAGGTGGGAGTTGAAGACCTCCCGGACAAGGGCCTCAGCCAGACGCTCCCAGCACACCCTCACTATACGTACCCCATACGGAGTATGGGGTATCGGGCTTGTTGTTACGAGCTATTCGGTCTCTGTACGACCGTTGTGAGAGTTTGGTTCGTATTGCCAACACTCGGTCGGAGTCATTCCCAGTGAGAGTTGGACTCCGCCAGGGCTGCCCTTTGTCACCGATCATGTTCATAATTTTTATGGACAGGATTTCTAGGCGCAGCCAGGGAATGAAGGGTGTCATGCTTGGTGACCACAGGATCTCATCTCTGTTGTTTGCAGATGATGTTGTCCTGTTGGCTTCATCCAGCAATGACCTACAGCTCTTGCTGGGACGGTTTGCCGCTGAGTGTGAAGCGGCTGGGATGAGAATCAGCACCTCCAAGTCCGAGTCCATGGTCCTCAGCCGGAAAAAGGTGGATTGTCCTCTCCGGGTTGGGGACAGGCTCCTGCCCCAAGTGGAGGAGTTTAAGTATCTTGGGGTCTTGTTCACGAGTGAGGGGAAAATGGAGCGAGAGATCGACAGACGGATTGGAGCAGCATCTGCAGTGATGCGGACGTTGTACCGGTTTGTTGTGGTGAAGAGGGAGCTTAGTTCTAAGGCAAAGCTGTCGATTTACCAGTCAATCTACGTTCCTACTCTCACCTATGGTCACGAGCTTTGGGTAATGACCGAAAGAACGAGATCGCGGATACAAGCGGCTGAAATGAGCTTTCTCCGTAGGATTGCTGGACTCACCCTCAGAGATAGGGTGAGGAGCTCAGTCATCCGGGAGAGGCTCAGAGTAGAACCGCTGCTCCTCCACATTGAAAGGAGTCAGTTGAGGTGGTATGGGCATCTGATTAGGATGCCTCCTGGACGCCTCCCACTTGAGGTGTTTCAGGCACGTCCCACTGGGAGGAGACCCCGGGGCAGACCCAGGACTCGGTGGAGAGACTATGTCTCCCAGCTGGTCTGGGAACACCTTGGTATCCCCTCTGAAGAGCTGGAGCAGGTGGATAGGGAGAGGGAAGTCTGGGCTTCTCTGCTTGAACTGCTGCCTCCGCAACCCGGACCTCCGGAAAAGCGGTAGAAGATGGATGGATGGATGGATGGAAATAAAATAAAACAAGACAGTTGAAAACAGTTAATAAGAAAAAACAATCAAAAAGTTACAGAACTACTAAAAGAAGTACAAAAACAGTACAGACTTAAAAAGACTTAAAAAGACTACTGAACCAGTGCCTTCTAAACTGTGACTGACAGCGAATAGAACTGAGCTTAATGCTAGACATAACTTGAATGATTTCATTTCTAGATACATCAAGCTGACAGATGAATTTATACATGAGATTCCTTATTACTGCATGCAGTGTATTTACACGTGATGAGACAAATAACTCAGAAGCACTGCACCATCGAGACTTTTTAAGTAGAATTCTTAAAGCATCATTGTAAGCAACCTGTAATTTCTGCATACTTTGTTTCCTATAATTGATCCATAAACGAGCAGTGTATAAAGGTGTACAACAGGTTTTAAAAAGAACCAGTTTCACCTCATCTGAACAAAAACCAAACCTGCGTACAAGAATATTTGCTTGCATGTAGATTTTGCAGCGTTGTCTGAAGATATCATCATCATCATCATCAGTCATTCTATCATTAATAAAATGTCCCAGATATTTAATTTTATCCCTGACAATTAATTCCCTGCCTGCCAATTCAAAGACAGGGAATTTCATTAACAAATCTTCTCTAGTGCGGCAAATCAGCACACAACTCTTATTTGTATTATATTTTATGTCATTTTCCTCTCCATAAGTAGTACACACTCTTAATAACTCCTGAAGACCAGCACTACTTGGACTGAGAATAACTAGATCATCAGCATACATAAAATGATTCACTAACTTATTCCCTATTAAACACCCAGTTTTACAGGCATTCAGTTGTTTTGACAAATCATCCACATAAAGATTAAATAGAATAGGGGACAATATACTGCCCTGTCTGACACCACTGCTCACACCAAATGGGGATGAATGACTCTTCCCCCATTTCACCAGCATCTTCTGATGTGCGTACCAGTAAATCAGGATACGTACTAAGTGTGGTCTATATTAATCATATATCGCATAACCTACATATGTATAAGCATGTGAGAATGTTTGGTGATTACATATGTAAAGCGACTTCACACCTCAGAACAGGACAAAAGGTCTCAACCGCCAGTGAAGATCAAAGAGCATCCGAGGCGCTGCGGTGGAGACCAGATAGGTCGCCCTGACCCCCCAGGGCCAGGTGGAGGGGTACGAAGACAAAAGAGGGGATTAAGATAGTGAGGGATGTCAGCTTTTGATATGCATGTCTTTTGTTATGTGCGAGTATAAGTTCGTAGAGCTGAAGGTGTTCGCTCTCTCACTTCTTCTGCTGCTGCACCTAGATGAGACTTGTTAGAGGAGCTGATAATAAACTTTGGTTTATAAGTCACATCGCCTCGTTATTTCAAGCTCTTCTACACTGGTGACCCTGACGCGAGGATGGACCAGAGGCGTTCCCCTGCGATCGACTCATCTGTGGCGACCCAGGCAGACGCCGGCGCCCATGCAGACAGGGGAACAGATGGACGATGTTCCCCCATGGCAGAAGTGATAGAGAGGGCTCAACCGAGCACCAGCGCCGCTGAGAGAGCCGAAGGAAGGCACTCTCACCCTGCGGACACATCAGTGACGGTCCACACAAACGCCGTCACCGTCAAACTGCCGGACTTCTGGCAGGAAGACCCCGCCTCGTGGTTTCAGCAAGCTGAAGCCCAGTTTGCACTTGCGGGCATCACGGCTGACGATACAAAGTTCTATCACATCGTCGCCAAACTCGACGCCGCCACTTCGAGATGTGCGCGGAGCATAATCCAGCGGCCGCCGGCCCAGGACAAATATAAAGAACTGAAAGCAACCATCGTGGCAAATTTCGTCCCCTCAGCCGAGGAGAGAGCCGAGAGGATCCTGGCGGTCTACGGCCACAGAGGATGCAGACCCAAGGCCCTCATGGAGGACTTGCTGCAACTTAAAGAAGAGGACAATGACAACTTCTTCTTCCAATTCATATTCCTCAGTACGCTGCTGCCACACATGAGAGGGACGCTTGCCAACATGCGATGCAGCACCCAGCAGGACTTCCGCACGCTGGCTCACGAAGCTCAACGGCTCGTCAACGCCTGCAAGGAACAGACACCCACAGCAGCATCCGCAGACCTCAACGCTGATGCCCGGAGCCACGAGGAGCCACAAACCACCGAGCAGAATCAGCCCGCGGTGACAGCGACACGGCCAAGACGTAACAGACGGAGTGACGTTTGTTATTACCACCACCGCTTCGCCTAGAGGGCTTACAGATGCGTTCCCCCCTGCAAATTCACGATTTCGGGAAAACGCCAAAGCCGAGAAACGTTAACAGCGGCGGTTCTCGGCGAAAAAAGCAAGCTTTTATATGTGACGGACGGACACACCGGCAAGCAGTTCCTTATCGACACGGGAGCTCAACTAAGTTTTGTCATGCCCTCCCAAGCAGACCGGGCCATGGGCACCCGGGGCAATGGGGCGGTGGCAGCCAACGGCTCCATCATCGACACTTTTGGCGAAAAGAGCCTGCCCCTCTGCATCCACGGCTGCAACTACAGATGGACATTTGTTGTAGCGGCGGTGAGTTTTAACTTGTTGGGCGCAGATTTTTTGTGTGCACATGGGTTATTAGTTGATCTAACGAACAGACGCTTGGTTAATGCACTGTCCTTTGCTTCTAATCCTATCACTATCACATTGATTGTCATTCATTAATTGTCGTCACTTCCTTGTGGTAACGTATCGTCACTTCCTGTTTTGCTGTCTGCCTGTGTGGTTTGCTCTCCAGCTCTCCAGCCACTAGCTAGCCACTAGCTATGGCTACTACCTCTCTTTCCTCTCCTCCTCTGGTGTGCTCTCTCTGTCAGATGTTTAGCTACACCTCTGCCTCTTTTAGTGATAACGGTAAATGTAATAAATGTTGTCTTTTTGAGGCGCTCGAGGCGAGGTTGTGTGATTTGGAATCCCGGCTCCGCTGCATTGAAACACCGTCTGCGCCAGTTAATCTCGACGGACGCCCATTAGCTGCAGCGGAGCTAGCTAGCTTAGGTCCCACTGTCAGCGGTTCCCCGGCTCTCCTCAGCAGCGAGGAGACTGGGTGGGTGACGGTGAGAAGGAAGCCTAGTCGCAAAGCCCCGGTTCACCACCAACCTGTTCACGTTTCTAATCGTTTTTCCCCACTCAGCGACACACCCGCTGAGGAAAAAACTCTGATCATTGGCGACTCTGTAGTCAGAAACGTGAACCTAGAGACTCCAGCGGCCATAGTCCAATGTATTCCTGGGGCCAGAGCAGGCGACATCGAGTCAAATTTGAAAATGCTGGCTAAAAGTAACTGTAAATACTCCACAATTGTTATTCACGCCGGCATTAATGACATCCGTCTCCGGCAGTTGGAAGTCACGAAACTTAATGTAGAATCGGTGTGTGAGTTTGCAAAAACGATGTCTGCCACTGTAGTATTCTCTGGGCCCCTCCCCAATCTGACCAGTGATGACATGTTTAGTCGCTCGTCATCCTTGAACCGCTGGCTGTCTGTGTGGTGTCCTAAAAATGACGTGGGCTACATTGACAATTGGAGCTCTTTTTGGGGAAAACCTGGTCTTATGAGACGAGACAGCATTCATCCCACTTTGGATGGTGCTTCTCATTTATCTAACAATCTGGCATCTTTTTTATCCAAATTTCCAAAACCATGACTACTCAGAGTTGGGACCAGGAAGCAGAGTCGTAGTCTTACACGCCTCTCTGCAGCTCCTCTTCATCCGCCACCCCTCAGCTTAGCCCCTGTCTTCCCCATCAGAGAATCGTTGTCTGCTCCCTCCAAAGTAAATAAAAATATAATGTATAAGCATCCCAAAGTGATAAAGCAAAATATTGGTAAAACTCAAATTAAACATAAAGCCTCTAAATTGAATGATTTGGCCTCTGTTCCTCCTCATAATTTAAAAATTAAATGTGGTTTATTAAATATTAGGTCTCTAACTCCCAAGTCTCTGTTAGTCCATGATCTGTTAATTGATCATCAGATTGATTTAATTTCCCTTACAGAGACTTGGTTAGGGCAAGAGGATTATGTTGGTTTAAATGAATCAACTCCCTCTGGTTATTTAAACTGTCAAAATCCCAGAAGTTCTGGTCGTGGAGGAGGAGTAGCAACAATTTACCATTCCAAATTACTAGTTAATGTAAAGCAAAAAACATGTTATAATTCCTTTGAGGGCCTGGTCCTCAGTGTTGGGCACTTTAGCAATTTCAGGTTAAACCCAATTTTATTTGCCATAGTTTATCGTCCCCCATCAACCTATTCAGAATTTTTATCCGAATTTGCTGATTTCTTAGCTGATTTAGTGCTGAAATCTGATAGAATAATTATAGTAGGGGACTTTAATATACATGTGGATGTAGATAGTGACTGCCTTAATGTGGCTTTTAATTCAATATTAGACTCGATTGGGTTTTCTCAGAAAGTAGGAAATTCTACTCATTACCTCCACCATACATTGGACCTTGTTCTGACATATGGCATAGAAATAGAAAATCTTGTAGTGTCTCCCCATAACCCTGTACTGTCAGACCATTGTCTGTTAACCTTTGATTTTACTATTTCTGACTATTTGGCTCCTAAAGAAAAATATTATCCCAGTAGATGCCTCTCAGATGGTGCTGTTTCCAAATTTATGCAGATTGTTTCCTCTATGCCATGTGTCAACACAACGGAAATAAGCTATAGACAGCTTGCTCCTTCTGTAATTGATAACATGGTGGATAGTGTTTCAGCTTCTCTGCATCAGGCTCTAGACTTGGTGGCCCCCTTAAAAAAGAAAAAGTCTAATCAGAGATTTTTAACTCCTTGGTTCAACACAGAAACTCGTAGCTTAAAACAGAAGACTCGTCAATTAGAAAGAAAATGGCGCTCTACTAATTTAGATGAAATCTATTTAGCTTGGAGAAATCATCTTTTAATTTATAAAAAATCTCTTAGAAAAGCTAGAACGAGTTATTACTCTGCATTAATAGAAGAGAACAAGAATAATCCCAGGTTTCTTTTCAGTACTGTAGCCAGGTTGACAAAGAGTCAGGACTCTGTCAATCCTAGCATCCCCTTAGAGCTTACTAGTCAGGACTTTATGAACTTTTTCTATAATAAAATTTCATCCATCAGAGATAAAATCAATCAGATTCTTCCCACAGTTAACTTAAATACTGTAACTACTACAACTCCTTCTATTGATGTCTGTCTTGATGAGTTTACTCCAATCGACCTTTGTGAGTTAGACAAAATAGTTTCCTCATCCAAACCTTCAACTTGTCTTTTAGACCCTATTCCTACCAGGTTATTTAAAGAAGTCTTCCCACTTATTGGTAGCTTTATTCTTCATATAATCAATTCTTCATTAACTTTAGGCCATGTACCGCAGGCTTTTAAAACGGCTGTAATTAAACCCTTACTCAAAAAGCCAACGCTAGATCCAGGAGCTTTAGCTAACTATAGACCAATCTCTAATCTCCCTTTCATTTCAAAAATCTTAGAAAGAGTTGTTGCTACGCAATTATTTGACCACCTGCAGGGAAATGGTTTACTTGAAGAGTTTCAATCTGGGTTTAGAATCCATCATAGTACTGAAACAGCCTTAGCGAAGGTCACTAACGACCTCCTTATTGCATCTGATAATGGACTAGTTTCTGTACTTGTCCTTTTAGACCTTAGTGCAGCTTTTGATACTGTCGATCATAATATTCTACTTGATAGATTAGAACACTACGTTGGACTTAATGGAACTTCGTTGCAATGGTTTAGATCTTATTTATCTGATAGGTTCCAGTTTGTTCATGTAAATAATGAGTTTTCTTTCAACTCAAAGCTTAGTCATGGAGTTCCACAGGGATCTGTGCTAGGCCCTACTCTTTTTAGTTTATATATGCTTCCGTTAGGCAACATTATTAGAAAGTACTGTATACATTTTCATTGTTATGCAGATGACACACAATTATACCTGTCAATGAAGCCAGATGATAGTAATCAATTAGCCAAGTTAGAAGCCTGTCTTAAGGAAATCAAAGCTTGGATGACTTGTAATTTCCTGCTATTAAATTCAGATAAGACTGAAGTCATTCTTGTTGGTCCAAAAAACCTTAGAAATTCCTTTCCAAATCAAACTTTCAGTTTGGATGCAGTTACTCTTTCTCTTAATAGCTCTGTGAGGAACCTTGGAATTATTTTTGATCAGGATTTGTCCTTCAATTCACATATTAAATTTGTTTCTAAGACTGCCTTCTATCATTTGCGTAATATTGCCAAGATTAGGAACATCTTGTCTCAGAGTGATGCTGAGAAGCTGATCCACGCTTTTGTTAGCTCGAGATTAGATTATTGTAATTCTTTATTATCAGGCTGTCCTAAAACATCTTTAAAAAGTCTTCAGCTGATCCAAAATGCTGCAGCAAGAGTTTTAACAGGTACTAGAAAGAGAGATCATATCTCTCCGGTTCTGGCCTCCCATAGAGTTTAGAATTAAGTTTAAAATCCTTCTTCTTACTTACAAAGCGCTAAACAATCAGGCTCCTTTTTATTTAAAAGATCTGATACTACCGTATCATCCTAACAGAGCACTACGCTCCCAAAATGCAGGATTACTTGTAATACCTAGAATCTCCAAAAGTACAAAGGGAGGCAGAGCCTTCAGTTATCAAGCTCCTCTCCTGTGGAATCAGCTGCCAATCTGGATTCGGGAGTCAGACTCGATCTCTGTTTTTAAGAATAGGGCTAAAACCTACCTTTTTGATATAGCCTACAATTAGGGAGGGATCATGTGTTTCTGAACCCTCCCTTAGTTATGCTGCTAATAGGTTGAGTCAGCCGGGGGACCTCCAGTAATGCACTGGGCCTCACTCCTTTCCTCACTCTCTATGAAATATTTTTTTTTTTTTTGCTGGTCATTAACATTTGTTTGTTCTCTCCCGTAGATTGAGTCCCCATCGTGCTGTTTGCTCTCTACATGTCTGTTCTTTTCTTTTTCTCTATCCCCTCACCCCCCAGCCAGTCGCAGCAGATGACTGCCCCTCCCTGAGCCTGGTTCTGCTGGAGGTTTCTTCCTGTTAAAAGGGAGTTTTTCCTCTCCACCGTCGCCAAGTGCTTGCTCACAGGGGATCGCCTGATTGCTGGGGTCTTTCTGCAACTGTGGGGGTCCCCCCTACAGTTGATAGTGCTATGAGATGACTGTTGTTGTGAAATGGCGCTATATAAATAAAGTTGAATTGAATTAAAGTTGAATTCTATTCCCTGCTCAGCTCGAGTTTCTCCACCACCTGTGCAAGTTAGCGTCACCACAGCAGGAGGTAAGTTTGATCAACTCCTCACCCAATTTCCAGCACTCACAATTCCAAAATTCTCAGCCACAGTGGCTAAACACGGGGTCGAACACTTTATTCCCACAACGGGCCCACCCGTATTCGCCAAAGCTCGGCGCTTAGACGCAACCAAGCTCGCCATAGCTCGGGACGAGTTTACCACCCTTGAAAAATTAGGCATTATCAGGCACTCGAAAAGCCCCTGGGCGTCACCACTTCACATGGTCCCGAAATCCGACGGTTCTTGGAGACCGTGCGGCGATTACCGCAGATTAAACAATGCGACGGCACATGACCGCTACCCAATTCCTCACATTCAAGATTTTTCACTACATCTGGCGGGTGAGCGCATTTTTTCTAAAATAGACCTGGTCCGCGGCTATCATCAAGTCCCAGTTCGAGCAGAGGACATTCCTAAAACAGCTGTAATAACCCCCTTCAGCCTTTTTGAATTTTTGCGGATGCCTTTCGGCCTCAAAGGCGCTGCTCAAACCTTTCAGCGGATGATGGACGTGGTATTACGCGACCTCCCCTTCGTGTTCGTCTACCTCGGCGATATGCTGGTAGCCAGCTCGTCTGAGGAAGAACATGAGCAGCATCTCACCATGGTTTTTCAGAGACTAGAAGAGCACGGGTTAATAATCAATCCAGCCAAATGCAAATTCGGCGTGTCACAAATTGATTTTTTAGGACACAGAGTTTCTCCGAAGGGGGCAGTCCCACTGCCAGACAAAGTTCACGCAGTAAAAAGTTTCCCACGGCCACAAACGGTCAAATCGCTGCAAGAATTTTTGGGAATGGTTAATTTTTACAACCGTTTCCTCCCCCATGCAGCTCAGCTCATGCAGCCCCTATATGACGCGCTCAGAAAACAAAAACCTTCCAATGCGGTCGAATGGACCCCGGAGCGCGAATGCGCCTTCGCGGAAGTAAAAAGTGCCCTAGCTAATGCCACATTGTTGGTTCACCCCAATCCCTCGGCCCGCATTGCGCTAACCACAGACGCTTCAGACCTGGCCATAGGGGCAGTTGTAGAACAACACGTCAGCGGAATCTGGCAACCTTTGGCATTTTTCAGCAAAGCGCTAAACCAAACTGAGCGTAAATACAGCACTTTTGACAGGGAGCTGCTAGCGCTTCATTTATCCATCCGCCACTTCCAGTTCTGTTTGGAAGGGCGGCGTTTCACGGCTTTTGTAGACCACAAACCGCTCATCTTTGCGATGGCTAAAATTTCCGAACCGTGGTCAGGCAGGCAACAAAGACAGCTAGCTGCGATTTCAGAGTTCACCACAGACATTCGACATAAGGCAGGCAAACTTAACGTGGTAGCAGACTGCCTCTCTCGCGCTGTGACATCGCCAGAGCACGAAGAGACAGATTATACTACCTCAGCCGCAGAACTCTTCGCCAACGCGGACACATACGCAGCCCCAATCCACGCAGGGATAGATTGTGCAGCCATGGCGGAGGAGCAAAGTAGTGACGCGGACGTGCGCGCACTCCTGTCTGGACCAACAGGGTTAAGGCTGGAGGAAAGGGGTTTACGCGACGGTGTGCTCCCCCTAATATGCGACATCTCAACCGGCCGACCTCGCCCGTTAGTCCCAGCTGCATGGCGCCGCCGTATTTTCGACTCGATTCACTCCCTCGCGCACCCAGGTGTGCGTGCTTCGGTTAAAATGGTCGCCGAAAAGTTTGTGTGGCCTGGCCTGCGCAAAAACGTAAAAGAATGGGCAAAGACTTGCATTTCTTGTCAGCGCGCCAAAGTACACAAACACACAAAAGCCCCTCTAGAGCCTTTTTGAATCCCTGCTAGAAGGTTCGACCACGTTCATGTCGACCTCGTGGGGCCACTACCTTCCTCCCAAGGTTTCACACACCTGTTAACAATGATAGACCACACCACGCGCTGGCCGGAGGCAGTCCCTCTGGCGTCAACCCCAGCGGAGGAAGTCGCTCGCGTTTTTTTGACAAACTGGGTGGCACGTTTCGGCGTCCCATCGGACATCACGTCCGATAGGGGGCCTCAATTTGTCTCGGAGCTTTGGTCAGCCATGGCCAGCAGCTTAGGGGCGACAATTCACCGCACCACCGCTTATCACCCTCAGGCTAATGGGTTATGCGAGCGTTTTCACAGATCTTTAAAGGCCGCCCTCAGAACCTCACTAACGGATACAAATTGGGTAAATAAACTTCCCTGGGTTTTATTGGGGTTGCGTGCTGTGCCTAAAGAGGATCTAGACGCCTCCCCAGCAGAATTAGTTTTTGCGCAACCTCTCAGGCTCCCAGGTGAATTTTTACCAGAGAACCCAGAGCCAGGGCATCTTCCAGCCCCGAGGTTTTTAGGCAGCAACGGACCGGACTCTCTCCCCGGACCGGCACATCACTCTTTTCCACGGGTTTTTGTCCCCCAAGCTTTAAAAAACGCTGAATTCGTTTTTGTTAGGCATGAAGCTTTAAAACCAACCTTCCGCCCACCATACGATGGACCATTCAGAGTGCTGGAACCTGGTGATAAGCATTTTGTGCTTGATTTTGGGGATAGAAAAGAAACAGTCAGCATTGACAGACTTAAACCTGCCTTCTTGTTGAGAGACGAGCCTGCATGGTTGGCGAGAGCACCTCGGCGGGGTAGACCCCCCAAGAGAAAAGACTCAGCCCCCCTGCAGGGAACAAATAATCACTCTCCTCCCCAAGCTGCAGATTCCTTACAGGAAGGTCCCACCAGGACGCCCAAGCGGACCCACAGCAGATTTGGGAGAAGATTAAAACCCAGACAGCACAGGGACTGATGCAAACTACTCAACAGTTGTTCACTAATTGTGCTGTAACAGTTTAGGACTGACTTGTGATTTTACTATGCTGTTATGATTACCACTGAACTCTCTTAGGAGCATGGCTGCTGGAAAGTTTCTTCTGTGTCAAGAGGTGTAGCAGTTAGTATGTCATAATAATTATCTTAAACTGTGAATTTTTCTATTGTCCTTTTCTTAGTCGTTTGGGGGGGGGGCTGTGGTCTATATTAATCATATATCCCATAACCTACATATGTATAAGCATGTGAGAATGTTTGGTGATTACATATGTAAAGCGACTTCACACCTCAGAACAGGACAAAAGGTCTCAACCGCCAGTGAAGATCAAAGAGCATCCGAGGCGCTGCGGTGGAGACCAGATAGGTCGCCCTGACCCCCCAGGGCCAGGTGGAGGGGTACGAAGACAAAAGAGGGGATTAAGATAGTGAGGGATGTCAGCTTTTGATATGCATGTCTTTTGTTATGTGCGAGTATAAGTTCGTAGAGCCGAAGGTGTTCGCCCTCTTACTTCTTCTGCTGCTGCACCTAGATGAGACTTGTTAGAGGAGCTGATAATAAACTTTGGTTTATAAATCACATCGCCTCGTTATTTCAAACTCTTCTACACTAAGTACTTGGGAACCCCCCTGTCAATCATTTTCCTAAACAATATCCTGTGATTAACACGATCAAATGCCTTAGAGGCGTCAATAAAACACAAAAAAACTGAAGAGTTTTGATTTCTATACTTACTTATAATTTCTTTTACAGCATATATGCACAGATGTGTTCCATGATGGGGTTTAAATCCAAATTGATGATCAGTAGATTTGATGAATACATTTAATTTTTCAAACATGATTCTTTCCAGTACTTTAGATATTATATTGGCTATAGCTATGGGCCTTTAATTGTCCAGGCTACACAGCTTGCCAGCTTTATCTTTAATGACTGGTACCAACACAACAGACAATAATGATTCTGGCAGCATCCCATGAATCATGAAGCTGGTGAAACAGATTGCAAGAAGAGGAGCAATTCTTGAGCTAGCATATTTCAGATGCTCAGCAGAAATACAGTCTAAACCACTCGCTTTGTTATCTGATAGCTCTCTAATGGCTTTGGTCACTGCATGAGTGTCAATCAGGAGCGAATCGTCCCTTTCTACTTTCCCTACCTTATAAGTTTCATCCTTAGTTGAATTAAATAATGAATAAAAATACTGCTGCCATAAATCCACAATATTTTCTGTACCTGAAATGCCTTCCAAGGTACAGGGCAAAGACGTTTTACTATTGCTAATCCGTCTAAGCTCCTTCCAAAAATCTGTGACATTGTTATCTAACAATTTCTTGGCCAAGGAATTACTTCTCATTAACTGCTCATTTTTAGTAATATGACGAATAGCATACTTATGCTGTATTTGTACATTTCTTCATCTCAAATTCTGGCCCTTGTCTGGGTCTCCCAGCCACCACCCATGCTTTATATGCTTCCCGGGCTTCAGAATAAGGCACAGCTATGGCCTCATTCCAGCTAGGTCTAACATTATGTGTTTTATGTATCTTCCTATAATAAGGCTTACTGTCCTTATACAGGGAGTTAACTATAGCATTGTACAAACTACAAAGGTCTTTCTTATGCTCGACAATGCTACAGTTCACATCGCTGCACATTACAGCATCTCTAGGAAGACATATTTTACTCAAGGATTTATCTGTACGGACACAGTATTCTACAATTTCTTCCTTAGAAAGAGTGTCCCAGTCTAATTTTCCCACCTCATCCTGACTGACATTTTGACAAAGTGCAGGTAGACAGTCAACATTAATTATCATCTCAAACGGTATATGATCAGACATTGCTAACCCATAATAAATACTCGTGCCACCCAAAGAGGCATGTGCATCACCAGTGCTGATGCAATGATCTAGCCAGGACGTAGTGTGCCAAGCCTCACTTATATAGGTATAACTATCAGGAGGCATTAACACCTTACTTGACAAAATTAAGTTATTTTCATAACAAAAATGATACATATGTTTTGCAAGTAAGGAGTCAGTGTCAGATATGTCTGCATTTAAGTCCCCCATAATAAAAATACAAGTATTATTATAGTCTTGCATATAAGAATTAATAAAAGCGAGCTTATTTAAATATTCATCCTCATTCTGTTGACACTCAAATGGCGTATATACAGTGGGGCAAAAAAGTATTTAGTCAGCCACCAATTGTGCAAATTCTCCCACTTAAAAGATGAGAGAAGTCTCCAATTTTCATCATAGGTATACCTCAACTATGAGAGACAAAATGAGAAAAAAAAAAATCCAGAAAATCACATTGAAGGATTTTTAATGAATTAATTGGTAAATTCCTCGGTAAAATAAGTATTTGGTCAATAACAAAAGTTCATCTCAGTACTTTGTTATATACCCTTTGTTGGCAATGACAGAGGTCAAACGTTTTCTGTAAGTCTTCACAAGATATTCACACACTGTTGCTGGTATTTTGGCCCATTCCTCCATGCAGATCTCCTCTAGAGCAGTGATGTTTTGGGGCTGTCGGTGGGCAACATGGACTTTCAACTCCCTCCAAAGATTTTCTATGGGATTGAGATCTGGAGACTGGCTAGGCCACTCCAGGACCTTGAAATGCTTCTTACGAAGCCACTCCTTTGTTGCCCGGGCGGTGTGTTTGGGATCATTGTGATGCTGAAAGACCCAGCCACGTTTCATCTTCAATGTCCTTGCTGATGGAAGGAGGTTTTCACTCAAAATCTCACGATACATGGCCCCATTCATTCTTTCCTTCACACGGATCAGTCGTCCTGGTCCCTTTGCAGAAAAACAGCTCCAACGCATGATGTTTCCACCCCCATGCTTCACAGTAGGTATGATGTTCTTTCTCCTCCAAACATGACAAGTTGAACTTTTACCAAAGTTCTATTTTGGTTTCATCTGACCATATGACATTCTCCCAATTCTCTTCTGGATCATCCAAATGCTCTCTAGCAAACTTCAGACGGGCCTGGACATGTACTGGCTTAAGCAGGGATTCACGTCTGGCACTGCAGGATTTGAGTCCCTGGCGGCGTAGTGTGTTACTGATGGTAGCCTTTGTTACTTTGGTCTCAGCTCTCTGCAGGTCATTCACTAGGTCCCCCTATGTGGTTCTGGGATTTTTGCTCACCGTTCTTGTGATCATTTTGACCCCACAGCGGGAGCTCTTTCGTGGAGCCCCAGATCGAGGGAGATTATCAGTGGTCTTGTATGTCTTCCATTTTGTAATAATTGCTCCCACAGTTGATTTCTTCACACCAAGCTGCTTACCTATTGCAGATTCAGTCTTCCCAGCCTGGTGCAGGTCTACAATTTTGTTTCTGGTGTCCTTTGACAGCTCTTTGGTCTTGGCCATAGTGGAGTTTTGAGTCTGACTGTTTGAGGTTGTGGACAGGTGTCTTTTATACTGATAACGAGTTCAAACAGGTACCATTAATACAGGTAATGACTGGAGGACAGAGGAGCCTCTTAAAGAAGAAGTTACAGGTATGTGAGAGCCAGAAATCTTGCTTGTTTGTTGGTGACCAAATACTTATTTTACCGAGGAATTTACCAATTAAATCATTAAAAATCCTTCAATGTGATTTTCTGGATTTTTTTTCTCATTTTATCTCTCATAGTTGAGGTATACCTATGATGAAAATTGGAGACCTCTCTCATCTTTTAAGTGGGAGAACTTGCACAATTGGTGGCTGACTAAATACTTTTTTGCCCCACTGTACATTAATAATAAGGAATTCCTTATCATTACAATTAAACTGCACACCAATACACCAATCTACACCAAGTCGGACCACTTTTATCAAGGAGTCCAGCTTCTTTCTCCAGAGAATAGCCACACCTCCAGGTATCCTACCCCTGATAATCCCCTTGCTGAGGTCAGTTGTAGACTCCCCAGCACCATGGAAATCAGGGTTAAGACAGTTCAAACATTCCAAGTCTTGTTCAGAGAGAAACGTCTCCTGAAGGCACAAAATATCATAATTGTTCAGTAAATTGTCAATAACTAACCGGCGAGCTTTCTCTCCAGCAATTTGCCCCAGTTTAAGGCCATGACAGTTGTAAGACATGACCTTAATACCCATCAAAAAAAGAGGAAGAAGAGTTAAGAAAGATCACCATCATCCGTGGGTGTCCGCATATTCTCCACAGCAGCCGTTCCACTAACTCCAGCCCTCCCAGCCCCCCGGGGCTCATAATATCGCCGCACCAATGCGCCCTCTGGCCAGAGCTCTGGTTGGTACATGTCCCCGACCTCAGAGCATTCCGCCGTTACTTTAAATGAGCCAACCCTGCCGTTGCCAGTGAGGATTTTCTGACAGAAAACTTCGCGTCCAAGCTTGTCTTTAAGATATGCAGATAAAGTGTCAGCTACCAAATCACAATGAAAGCGGGTAGCAAATACACTCACCATCTTAGTCCATACAGTTTTAATATTACCAGCACCCGTACCCACAACCGTAGCCGCGTTGCTGGCTTTACTCCTACGGCTGTTTGAAGCAGAGGATTGCTTGGGTTTATCCGCAGCGTGCTCAATTCGTCTTCGTCCCTTTTTTACTACTTGACTCCATTTTGGAGAGCCTGGTGAAGACGCTACTGTTCCAGAATTTTCCCCGGTTATAGGCTGACCCACCAGGTCCAAATTCACAGTCGAAACCTTCTCTCCAGCGGTCAAGTGAGATTCCCGTGCATCTCCAGGTCTTGAATCGATCATCGGGCAGACCCCCTCCTCCGCTCCGACATCAGCGGGACCGACAGGCCCTCCCAGGGCAGGCGCCTCATTATCCACGGCCCGTAAAGCAGATTGCTCCAGGCCACTTACACGTCGGGCAATATCCGAAGTTATAGTGCGTACATCTTCACTGGAGCTAGTCTGTAACAGCATGGTTTGTTTCATGGCACAAACCTCTGCACTTAAGAGCTCCATTCTCCTCAGGAGACTTGAACAGTCCAAGCTGGAAAAAGTGACCAGTGGCAAATCATCCAGGTAATGAGAGACGAATCTAGGTAGATTTTCACCGCACTCGTTCATTACCTTAAGGCAGCTCTTTAAATTATTAACATCTTTTTGGGGCCCCTTGTGTGCAACACACCTTTGTGTAGAGGGGCAGAGCTCAAACAGAACTTTTTTCAAGGACTCAATCCACTCAGAGTCAAAAGTATTAGAGGCCAATAAGACGGTCTCATCCTGACTCAGAGTCTTAATTTTCACTGCAAGGAAATTTAGCAGCTCATCCTCAACAATTATTTTCCCGTCAGTAGTCTTATATACTTCAGGTTTTAAACGAGACCGTTTTACCTCAGGAGCCTCCACAGAGCCATTCCAACCAAGATGTGTGGGTTCCACCATCTTGTGCCAGCTTGTTTCACCATCCTTTTAGATCCTCTTTGTGACCAGAAACGGAATCAGAACCTTCTCCGGGTCAGCTTAGTTGTCTCACAAATATTCCTCACATTTGCTGGTGTCCAACAGAAGTCTTTTGAACAGTTTTACCAGGAAGTCTCAGTTCAGGCCTCAGAGCTCCTCAAAGCACCTCTGGTCTCATTACCATCTTGTGATTAGTAGTAAACGGTGCCACTTTTACATCAATAACTTCCCAAAGAATTAACAGATTTTGAACTTCTTGGTTAGGAGACACAGCTTATCTTGCGCAACCGGTGAACTATAGAAATCGAGCTGACGTTATGTTTAGAGGCCGTGGGGCCGCTGGATAATCGGGATAGTGAAGCCAAGGCGAGTTCTGTGAGTAATGCATGCAGTTAGTGTATTTAAGCATGTCATTGTGGCTTATATTAATCATATATTCCATACCTACATATGTATAGACATATTAGAATGTTTAGTGATTACATATGTGGAATGACCTCACGCCTCAGAACAGGACAAGAGGTCTCAACCGCCAGCGAGGATCAAAGAACAGACGGAGTTGCAGCGGTGGAGACCGGACCGAACTCCCTGACCACCCAGGGTCAGGTGGAGGAGACGGAGGACAATAGAGGGGGGATTATGTTAATGTGGGATGTCGGCTTTGATATGCAATGTCTTTTGTTGAGTGTGGGTATAAGTATGAAGGTCTGACTGCGCTCGACCTCTTATTCTGCTTCTGCACCGAGATGAGACTTGTTAGGGAGGTGAAGCTGATATTAAACTTTGATTTATAAAATCACATCGCTTCTTCATTCCAAGCTCCCTACACTGGTGACCAGACGTGAGGATGGAACAGAGACGTTCTCCCGCGATGAACTCATCGGAGGCGACCCAGGCAAGCGCCGGCGCCCATGCAGACAGGGGAACGGATGGAAGACGTTCCCCCACGGCAGAATCCACAGAGAGGGCTCAATCGAGCACCATCCCCAGCTCCGCCGTGAGAGCAGAAGAAAGGCGCTCTCACCCGGCGGACACATCAGGGACGGCCCACACAAGCGCCGTCACCGTCAAGCTGCCAGAATTCTGGCAAAACGACCCGAGCTCGTGGTTCCAGCAAGCTGAGGCTCAGTTTGCACTGGCGGGCATAACGGCGGACGAGACGAAGTTTTACCACATCGTCGCCAAACTCAACGCCACCACGCATAGATGCGCGCGGAGCGTAATTCAACAACCGCCCACCCACGACAAATACAGGGAACTAAAGGCGACCATCAATGAGAACTTCGTCCCCTCAGCCGAGGAGAGAGCAGAGAAGATTCTGGCGATCTACGGCCACAGAGGATGCAGACCAAAGGCCCTCATGGAGGACATGCTGCAGCTTAAGGAAGCGGACAACGACAACTTCCTTTTCCGGCATATCTTCCTCAGCACTCTGCCGCCACACATGAGAGGGACACTGGCCAACATGCAGTGCAGCACCCAGCAGGACTTCCGCGCGCTGGCCCGAGAAGCGCAGCGGCTCATCAACGCCTGCGGCGATCAGATAGCCACAGCAGCATCTACAGATTTCAGCGCGGAGGCCCAGAGCAGCGGAAAACCGCAGACAGCGGAGCAGAGCCCGCCCACTATGGCAGCGACGCGACCAAGACGCAGCAAGCGGAACGACCTCTGCTATTTTCATCAACGTTTCGCCGAGAGGGCACACAAATGCGTCCCCCCCTGCAAATTCAAGAAATGGTTAGCAGCTACGGCTCTCGGTGAAACGAATAAGCTGCTTTATGTGACTGACGGACGCACCGGGAGATGGTTCCTCATCGACACCGGAGCTCAGGTGAGCTTCATCACCCCTTCCCCCACAGACCGGGCCATAGGACCCCGTGGAAACGGAGCGATGGCAGCCAACGGCTCGATCATCGACACTT
This sequence comes from Pholidichthys leucotaenia, assembly GCA_020510985.1. Classification (NCBI taxonomy): domain Eukaryota; kingdom Metazoa; phylum Chordata; class Actinopteri; order Cichliformes; family Pholidichthyidae; genus Pholidichthys; species Pholidichthys leucotaenia. The sequence continues at coordinate 328,870,863 of CM035844.1, read as the reverse complement.
TCGGTGAAAGGGACCTGCCTCTTCTCATCCACGGCCGCAACTATAGATGGACATTTATTATAGCTGCGGTGAGTTTTAACTTGTTGGGCGCCGACTTTTTGTGTGCACATGGGTTATTAGTCGATCTTGCAAATAGACGCTTGGTTAATGCACTATCATTTGCTTCTATCCCCTGCTCAGCTCGAGTTTCTCCACCACCCGTGCAAGCCAGCGTCACTACAGCAGGAGGTAAGTTTGACCAACTCCTCACCCAATTTCCAGCACTCACAGTTCCAAAATTTTCAGCAACAGTAGCGAAACACGGGGTTGAACACTTCATTCCCACAACAGGCCCACCCGTGTTTGCCAAAGCTCGGCGCTTAGACGCGACCAAGCTCGCCATAGCACGGGACGAGTTTGCCAGCCTGGAAAAATTAGGCATTATTAGGCGCTCGAAAAGCCCTTGGGCATCACCACTACACATGGTCCCGAAAACCGACGGTTCTTGGAGACCTTGCGGCGATTACCGCAGATTAAACAATGCGACAGCGCATGACCGCTACCCAATCCCTCACATCCAAGATTTTTCACTACATCTGGCGGGTGCGCGCATTTTTTCTAAAATAGACCTGGTCCGCGGCTATCACCAAGTCCCCGTTCGAGTGGAAGACATTCCTAAAACGGCTGTAATAACCCTTTTTGGTCTTTTTGAATTTTTGCGAATGCCGTTCGGCCTCAAAGGCGCTGCTCAAACTTTTCAGCGTATGATGGACGCGGTATTACGCGACCTCCCCTTCGTGTTCGTCTACCTCGACGATATGCTGGTAGCCAGCCCGTCAGAGGAAGAACACGAACAACACCTCGCTACAGTTTTTCAGAGACTAGAAGAGCACGGGTTAATAATCAACCCAGCCAAATGCCGATTCGGCGTGTCACAAATTGATTTTTTGGGACACAGAGTTTCACCAGAGGGGGCAGTCCCATTGCCAGACAAAGTCCGCGCGATAAAAAATTTTCCACGACCACAAACAGTCAGATCGCTGCAAGAATTTTTGGGAATGGTGAATTTTTACAACTGTTTCCTCCCCCGCTCAGCTCAACTCATGCAGCCCCTGTATGTCGTGCTTAGAAAACAAAAGCCTTCCAACGTGGTCGAATGGACCCCGGAGCGCGAACGAGCCTTCGCGGAAGTAAAAAGTGCTCTAGCGAATGCCACATTGTTGGTTCACCCTGATCCCTCGGCCCGCATAGCGTTAACCACAGACGCTTCAGACCTGGCCATAGGGGCAGTCGTGGAACAACATGTTGGCGGAACCTGGCAACCTTTAGCATTTTTTAGCAAATCTTTAAACCAAACCAAGCGCAAATACAGCACTTTTGACAGGGAGCTGCTAGCGCTTCATTTATCCATCCGCCACTTCCAGTTCTGGTTAGAAGGGCGGCGTTTCATGGCTTTTGTAGACCACAAACCGCTCACTTTTGCGATGGCTAAAATTTCAGAACCATGGTCAGGCAGGCAACAAAGACAGCTAGCTGCAATTTCAGAGTTCACCACAAACATTCGACATGTGGCAGGCAAACTTAACGTGGTAGCAGACTGCCTCTCTCACGCTGTGACATCGCCAGAGCACGAGGAGACAGATTATACTACCTCAGCCGCAGAACTCTTCGCCAACGCGGACGCGTATGCGGCCCCAATTCACGTAGGAATAGATTACGCAGCCATGGCAGAGGAACAAAGCAGTGACGCGGACGTGCGCGCTCCTGTCTGGACCAACAGGGTTAAGACTGGAGGAAAGGGGTTTACGTGACGGTGTACCCCCCCCCCTAATCTGCGACGTGTCAACCGGCCGACCTCGCCCGGTAGTCCCAGCTGCATGGCACCGCCGCATTTTCGACTCGGTTCACTCCTTTGCGCACCCAGGTGTGCGTGCCTCGGTTAAAATGGTCGCGGAAAAGTTTGTTTGGCCGGGCCTGCACAAAAATGTAAAGGAATGGGCAAAAACTTGCATGTCTTGTCAGCGCGCCAAAATACACAAACACACAAAAGCTCCTCTAGAGCCTTTTCGAATCCCAGCCAGAAGGTTTGACCACGTTCATGTCGACCTCGTGGGACCACTACCTTCGTCTCAAGGGTTCACACACCTGTTAACAATGATAGACTGTACTACGCGCTGGCCGGAGGCGGTCCCTTTGGCGTCAACCACAGCTGCGGAAGTTGCTCGCGTTTTTTTAACAAACTGGGTGGCACGTTTCGGCGTCCCAGCCGACATCACGTCCGATAGGGGGCCTCAATTTGTCTCAGAGCTGTGGTCAGCCATGGCCAGCAGCTTAGGAGCAACAATTCACCGCACCACCGCATATCACCCTCAGGCTAATGGGTTATGCAAGCGTTTTCACAGATCTTTAAAGGCCGCCCTCAGGGCCTCACAGACGGATACAAATTGGGTGAATAAACTTCCCTGGATTTTATTGGGGTTGCGTTCTGCCCCTAAAGAGGATCTAGACGCCTCCCCAGCAGAATTAGTTTTTGCACAACCTCTCAGACTCCCAGGTGAGTTTTTACCAGAGCATCCAGAGCCTGGGCATCTTCCAGCCCTGAGGCCCTTAGGCAGCACCGGACCGGACACGCTCCCCGGACCGGACACGCTCCCCGGACCGGCGCATCACTCTTTTCCACGGGTTTTTGTCCCCCAAGCTTTAAAAAACGCCGAGTTCGTTTTTGTTAGACACGAAGCTTTAAAATCAACCCTCCGTCCACCATACGACGGACCATTCAGAGTGCTGGAACCTGGTGATAAGCATTTTGTGCTTGATTTAGGGGACAGAAAAGAAACAGTCAACATTGACAGACTTAAACCTGCCTTCTTGTTGAGTGACGAACCTGCACGGGTGGCGAGAGCACCTTGGCGGGGTAGACCCCCCAAGAAAAAAAACTCAGCCCCCCTGCAGGGAACAAATAATCACTCTCCTCCCCAAGCTGCAGATTCCTTACAGGAGGGTCCCACCAGGATGCCAAAGCGGACCTACAGCAGATTCGGGAGAAGATTAAAACCCAGACAGCACAGGGACTGATGCAAATTGACAAAGAGTCGTTAACTATGTTATCAGATTGTGCCGTGACAGTTTTAAGGCTGATTTGTGATATTACTATACTGTTGTTGTTACCACTGAATTTTCTACAGGAGCATGACTGCTGGAAAGATTTTTCCTTGTTTTCCCTGTCAAGAGGTTTAACAGTATAATATGTCATAGAGATTATCTTAAACTGTAAACTTAATTTGATTGTCCTTTTCTTAGTCGTTTGGGGGGGGCTGTGGCTTATATTAATCATATATTCCATACCTACATATGTATAGACATATTAGAATGTTTAGTGATTACATATATGGAATGACCTCACGCCTCAGAACAGGACAAGAGGTCTCAACCGCCAGCGAGGATCAAAGAACAGACGGAGTCGCAGCGGTGGAGACCGGATCGAACTCCCTGACCACCCAGGGTCAGGTGGAGGAGACGGAGGACAATGGAGGGGGGATTATGTTAATGCGGGATGTCGGCTTTGATATGCAATGTCTTTTGTTGAGTGTGGGTATAAGTATGAAGGTCTGACTGTGCTCGACCTCTTATTCTGCTTCTGCACCGAGATGAGACTTGTTAGGGAGGTGAAGCTGATATTAAACTTTGATTTATAAAATCACATCGCTTCTTCATTCCAAGCTCCCTACAGTCATCATAATAATAGTCCTGATGATAGTCCTATATAAGTAAATCAAAATATCATGCAGTGCATTAATCTTGCTATTAAGTGCCTAGGCCTAATCTAATTAGCAAAATATGGGATTACAACCTTTTCACAAAGGTCCTATTTAAATTGAGGTAAAAATTTGAGAAAAAAGGCCTCAAATATTTTCTGCAATGATGTAGATCTAGGCCTGGCTATACATAGCCTATTAAACTAGTATAGACTAACCATATATTGAAATAATTTGTCACACTATGATGAATAGGCCCAAATGGAATAAAACTTAAGGCCCAATGCTAATTCTGATATAATCATCTTCATCAATTTTAGGATTCTGATCCAAAACATGACACTTTCCCTCCTGCTTACACATCCTCGACTTTGTAATGGTGGGTTTTGTTGTGATGTGCGGTGTGATGACGCCGCCTTCCGGGTGTGCCACCACACCACCCTATAAATAGGGGCGTCCACCATTTTGGGTTTCCTCTTTCCCGGACAACCCCACACTGTGAAGCACCTGCTATATAGCAACCAGTTATAAAATAAAGTACCGTTCCAGTGCAACCTCTTGTCCGTCTCCTTTTGTGCCAAGTTTGTGGACATAACATTTGGTGACTGAGGATTAATCAACGGAGGTGTGCGTAACACCACTGCGGCCTTTCCTGGAGCTTCCCGGGGAGCCACTGGTTCCGTGGCCCTGCTGGGTGGAGGCTTTTGAAAACTGCCTCACAGCGTTAGACCTAGGGAAGCTGGATAAAGTGAGAACGCGAGCGCTGCTTGTCCACAACCTCGGCATCGAAGGCCAGAGGATTTTACGGACGCTCGGCACGGCGGACTCGTATGAGGACGTCGTGGAGCTAATGGCTAACCACTTCACCACTCCGGACAGCGTGACAGTATGGCAGATTCAGTTTCGCCAGCGACGCCAGGGAGTCGGTGAATCCATTCAACAGTTTGTCACTGACCTAAGACAGTTAGCTAGTGTGTACCATTTTGGGCCGTTAGAGGATGAGATGGTGCGGGACCAATTGGCTGAGCACACACGTAGTGCCGCGATACGGGCTAGATTGCTAATGGCGCCCAATGACTTAACATTAGCTAGGGCAGTTGAGCTAGTTCTTCAGCTAGAGGCCGTGGATAAGCTAGTCTCAGAGCTAAATTGCTGCCTCTTAAGACATCAAGTCCTGCTGCCCACTCTCCACTCCACCAACACCCCACCACTCCCAACACACAGCCCCCCATCCTGACCCTGACCAGGACCCAGGTGAGGATGGAGCTGAGGAAGATCAAGGCGAGGAAGGCGTTGGGACCGGACGGCATCAGCGCAAAGCTCCTCAAGTCCTGTGCAGACCAGCTGTGTGGGATTGTGACGTACATCTTCAACCTGAGCCTGAAGCTGGGGAGGGTACCACAGCTGTGGAAAACATCTTGTGTGGTACCTGTACCAAAAACTTCCCACCCCAAAGACCTGAACAGCTACAGACCGGTGGCCTTGACGTCCCACTTGATGAAGACCCTGGAGAGACTGCTCCTTGCTCACCTCCACCCCCTGGTGGAACCAGCGATGGATCCACTCCAGTTCGCCTACCAGCATGGCATTGGGGTGGAGGATGCGGTGATCTTCCTCCTTCACCGTTCTCTGTCCCACCTGGAGAAGCCTGGGAATGTGGTGAGGATCATGTTCTTTGATTTCTCCAGTGCTTTCAACACCATCCAACCGATGATCCTGAAGGACAAGCTGCTGCGCGCAGGGGTGGACCAGCACCTGTCATCATGGATCCTGGACTACCTCACAAACCGGCCTCAGTTTGTGAGAACCCGGGACTGTGTGTCAGACACGATCATCGGTAGCACGGGGGCCCCCCAGGGAACGGTGTTGGCTCCCTTCCTGTTCACTCTTTATACTGCAGACTTCTCACACAACACAACACACTGCCATCTACAGAAGTTCTCTGATGACTCTGCGATCGTTGGCCTCATCTCCAATGGAGATGAAGCTGAGTACAGAGGGCTTATCCAGGACTTCGTGGACTGGTGCCATCGGAACTGCCTCCAGATCAACACGAGGAAAACTAAGGAGCTGGTGGTGGACTGCCGCAGGCATGGACAACCCCTCACAGCACCAGTAAATATACAGGGAACAGACATTGAGATGGTGACATCCTACAAGTACCTGGGTGTTCATCTGAACAATAAACTAGACTGGTCACACAATACTGACGCACTCTACAAGAAGGGACAGCGCAGGCTGTTCCTATTGAGGAGACTCAGGTCTTTTGGTGTACAAGGGGCGCTGCTGAAGACATTCTATGACACGGTGGTGGCATCAGCCATCACTTTTGGAGTGGTCTGCTGGGGCAGTGGCATTACTGCAGCTGATAGGAAGAGACTGAACAAACTGATCAAGAAAGCTAGCTCTGTCCTGGGGCAGCGCCTTGATCCGGTGGAGGAGATAGGAGAGAGAAGGACGGTGGCTAAACTGTCATCTCTGCTGGAGTCCGAGTTCCACCCTATGCATAACATACTGAATGCACTGAGGAGCTCATATAGCAGCAGACTACATCATCCCAGGTGCACAACCGAGAGGTTTCGCAGGTCCTTCCTACCAACGGCTGTCAGACTGTACAACCTAAGCAGGGCTGCTCGCAGAGATAGCAAAAAGACGTAACAACCTAATAGTTTTTTGAATGCAAAAGATGCAATAGACTTACACAATGGTCCCCTCCGGCATACAACTAGGAAAATACCGGTCACTATGGAGGGTGAGAATATGGATTGGGCACATAATCATACCATGTAGGATAACTAAGTAGACGGTTGTGCTGTTTCATCCCATCTAGCAACAATGCTCCGCACTGGGTGTGTTTATATTTATATATCTATATATTTATTCCATCTAGCTACAATGCTCCGCACTGTGTGTGTTTATATATCTACATATTATTCCATCTAGCTACATTGCTCCGCACTGTGTGTGTTTATATATTTACATATTTATTCCACCTAGCTGCAATGCTCCGTACTGTGGGTGTTTATATATCTACACTACCGTTCAAAAGTTTGGGGTCACTTAGAAATTTCCTTATTTTTGAAAGAAAAGCACTGTTTTTTTCAATGAAGATAACTTTAAACTAATCAGAAATACACTCTAATATCTAATATACATTGCTAATGTGGTAAATAACTATTCTAGCTGCAAATGTCTGGTTTTTGGTGCAATATCTACATAGGTGTATAGAGGCCCATTTCCAGCAACTATCACTCCAGTGTTCTAATGGTACAATGTGTTTGCTCATTGCGTCAGAAGGCTAATGGATGATTAGAAAACCCTTGTGCAATCATGTTAGCACAGCTGAAAACAGTTTAGCTGGTTAGAGAAGCTATAAAACTGACCTTCCTTTGAGCAGGTTAAGGATCTGGAAAAAATTATTATTTCAAATACAAATCATTATTTCTAACCTTGTCAATGTCTTGACTATATTTTCTATTCATTTTACAACTCATGGTGGTAAATAAGTGTGACTTTTCATGGAAAACACAAAATAATTGTCTGGGCAACCCCAAACTTTTGAACGGTAGTGTACATATTTATTCCATCTAGCTACAATGCTCCGCACTGTGTGTTTATATACTCATATATTTATTCCATCCTGCTACAATGCTCTGCACTGTGTGTCTGTGTGTATATATATATATTTATAGTAATATGTACATATGTATATTAGCTGCTCTTGCTTGCTTGCTTTTTTCTTGCCTTCTGATTGTTGCTCTGAGTGTTGCTATCCCTGTGCTGTTGCAATCCTGGAATTTCCCCGTTGTGGGACTAATAAAGGCTTATCAGAAAGGACGACGACGACGGTGGTCGAAAGGACGACGACGGTGAATACAGTGGACTCGGAGGACGAAGGGAGCATGGCGGATGACTATGAGGTGTATGCAGTGTGCTGTAGATCTGCTCCAAAGGACCCCATCTGCGGGGGTTGTGGGTTCCCGATGCACCAGAATTATGTGCAAGCATACCAGGCAAGAGGGAAGTGGTGCAGCAAGTGTGGGCGTATGAATCATTTCGCCAGAATGTGTCGGTCCCCAGCATCGTGGAGCCTGCCAAGTAGACCAGCCCACCCGCCTACAACGACCATCCAGGTCAGTGCTAAATTGGGGACGGTAAAAAAGTTTTTCCCGCACCACAGGATCAGGATGAACCCGGTGCCGCTATGTGACTATGGCGGTGGTAGACTGTGCAATGTCGGGACTGTGGAGTCTCGATAAACACTGGTACGCTGTGGGCTCATTTCCACCAAAATAAGAGCCAGTGCTAGTTTGGTTCTGGGGCTGGTGTCAGTGCTTAACCAGTGCTGTCATAAGAACCAGTTGGTTTTCCACTGATATGGAACAAGTCGGGGATTACGTCAGGGCTACGTCATTACGTAGTATGAAGCGCCTTTATGCAATCCCGCAGAACACCACAGTACACACTCTTGTACAGTAGGTGGCGGTATGCACCTTTCAGTTGTTTGCTATCTGCCAGTAACCGAGAGAAGAAGAAGTAGCAGCGCTAGCTTGTCAAGATGTAGGATTTTGTTGTCTCTTTGGGAGCGCTGCTTTTATTATTTCAAACCTGTATTACCATCCAAAAACAGTTTTATTCTTAATGGAAGAGAACGGCGGCTACGTTTAAGGAGACCGGTAATTATCAATATTTCAGTTATCAGCCGTTGTTAGATCAAGTCTGTAGAGCGAGCATTGACTACACTTTTAAACATAATATTTATGTTGTGGAGGCACGAAATAGATGCAGGCAGACACGGCGAACTGAAGTTTAAAAGGGTGTTTTATTCATCCTCCATCACGAGGGTCGCCCAGCGCGGTGGCAGTGCGCTGGAGCAATCCCTGCGTCTCAAGTCACCAACAAAGCAATGCGAGTGGTCAAAAAGAGAGTAAGCAAGCGATATGCAGTTGACTTATATGCCCAGCTACAGAAAATACATGCACAGCAGTAAAGCATGGACATTTGCATTAAAGTCACACATATCAACAGCAGGATTACTGGCACTGGGATTAGACAAAGAGAGGCTGCCTATTGATATCAGTCCATACATCTCACTGTTCTGCTAATTGCTCCAGCTGAGCGCTCTGCTTGTCCCGTCGGCTGTGGGGGTCGCCCCCCCTCCCAGAGGGCTCAGCAGGGGGCTGAGGCGTCGATCGGCCGGCCTTGGAAGCGAGCTGCTGGAAAAGCTCTGTGCAGGAGGAGGGGGAGGAGGAGGGGGGGTAGCGAAGAGGAAAAAAAAAAAAGTCTCTGACTCCACTTGCGGCTCAGTCCTGCGAGGATGTGTAGCGGCCATGAAGAAAAAACAAAAGGTGAAGCTGTGTGAAGGACTTGGCGGTTCGGCTTTAGGTGCGGGTGCAGCCCTAAAGCCCTCGGGACAGCAGACGGCAGAATTCTCATCGTGCGCCGTGGCTGAGACCCATACAAAGTCCTATGTGCGGGCTGCGTGTCTGCTCCAGGTGCGTGAGCAGCCCTGAAGGGCCGTGTGCGCAGCAGTGGGGGACGATGTATAAGTCTGTAGAACCAGCTTGTCTCTGGTGCGTGGCGCTCGCTGTGGCCACGTACCTTCCAGCTGCGCTGTTCTCATGCGGGGCTTCTGTGCATGGCAGGTCCGCTGTCGCGAGGCGAGTCAGGGCCAGGGAGCTTGATGGAAATCAGCGTCGTCGGCGCTGATGGTCTTCCCTGTTCGGGCTGTTGCTGTCGTTTGCTCGTGTCAGGTCACGGTGCGTTCTGGTCCAAGTGCTGCGTTCTCCGTCCGGCACTGGAGGTCGTCATCGTGGCGATAGGACCCGGTGTGCGCGCGCTCGTGTGGATGTGAAGGATGTGGGCGATCCTCTGTCTCTGGGATCCACAGCGCGATGAGAGGGAGCGGATGATCTTTGTCCCACGGCAGGTCCCAGCATGGAGTTCCCAGATCTCAGGTGAGGGTCGCACCATGACGCTTTCTGCTGCTTTCCCAGTCGTGGATGATCTCCGGGGAGTTCGCCTGGTGTTGGCTCTGCGTCGAGGTCTCCCGTGTGGCAGAAGGGAGGGCAGTCCATTTGCGTCAGGCAGCTGTGTTCGTTTGTAGTCGGAGTCACCGTCGGGGGCTGCGTTCGTTCGTCGTCAGAGTGTTCTTTTCTTCAGGGTCACCAGTGTGGAGGCACGAAATAGATGCAGGCAGACACAGCAAACTGAAGTTTAAAAGGGTGTTTTATTCATCCTCCATCACAAGGGTCGCCCAGTGCGGTGGCAGTGCGCTGGAGCGATCCCTGCATCTCAAGTCACCAACAAAGCAATGCGAGTGGTCAAAAAGAGAGTAAGCAAGCAATATGCAGTTGACTTATATACCCAACTACAGACAATACATGCACAGCAGTAAAGCATGGACATTTGCATTAAAGTCACACATATCAACAGCAGGATTACTGGCGCCGGGATTAGACAAAGGGAGGCTGCCTATTGATAAGATAAGATAAGATAAGATAAGCCTTTATTAGTCCCACAACGGGGAAATTCCAGGATTGCAACAGCACAGGGATAGCAACACTCAGAGCAACAATCAGAAGGCAAGAAAAAAAACAAGCAAGCAAGAGCAGCTAATAAACATATGTACGTATTACTATAAAATATATATATATACACACACACACAGACACACAGTGCAGAGCATGGATATCAGTCCATACATCTCACTGTTCTGCTAATTGCTCCAGCTGAGCGCTCTGCTTGTCCCGTCGGCTGTGGGGGTCGCCCACAATGTCAGTTCTGTAATAGGTGGTGTTACGGCACATTACGAGACGGAGGTCGCCTGTTCTGTTACGCCAAAAAGTGATCAGCTGCCCAAAAAATGATCACCAGGGGCCATGTTGTTATGGGTTTATATTAGCCGTTAAATATATATTTCTATAGATAAATAGTACTTAGTTAGGTTTAACAAGATATATTTAACACTTATGATGCATTTTGAACCCTAAACAAACTTGATCAAGGATTAAAAGCAATTAAAATAATGCAGTCACAAGGTTCCATGGAAAAATGCATAGATTTACTGCATATATACATGAAGATACTGGATAAATACATATTCTATGTACCTCCAAACAACGATGTTTTTGCACATAAATATTGCAATCAGATAAATTCTATACGTTGTTATCCAAGCTGCAACACTTTGGCCAACACTACAATTTTTCAGATGTGATAAAACCTCAAAACATTTAGATACATTGTAAGTGACCTGAGACCAGGCAGTCCACCTTTAACAAGCGGGCACTCTTGGCTCCTGTAGACGGTGATCACTTTTCGTCATGACACCGGATTTCACCACCCAGCCGACCCCATGCAGAAGTGGCTGATGAAACCCTTTTCGGACACAGGCAGACTTACCCCTGAACAGCCTAACTACAACTACCGATGAGCCGTGCACATTCAGTTGTGGAAATGGCTTTCAGCGGCTTGGAGGGACGATGGCGGTCCCTCCTGACAAGGAATGACTGCAGACTGGAGCTGAGCAAGAAAATGGTGCTCACCTGCTGCATACTTGATAATATTTGTGAGGACCATGGTGACAACTTTAGACTCCCAGACACACCTGATCACAGTCAGCCTCCAGTTCAACCACTACCTGACCATGCCACTATAGAATGACATTAGGGCAGCTTTAATGGCGTATTTTAACAGTGGGGAGCAATAATCTGTTTAATGCCTGCCATATCATTTACAAAATGTAACGTATGTGAAGTAGTTCAAAATAATGAATAAAACATTCAGCTGACAATCAGTCCTCAGTGTACTCTGTTTTAAAGTATTTATACTGTATGTTTTATAGGCACATTTACAGAGTTGTTAAAGGTATACCCTTCTGTACTTGTATGTCATCTATTCTGGTTAAAGTACTGATTCAAGTTTTTATTCATCTAGGGGTAACAAGAGACAGACTGTAAAGTGTACAAGTTAAAAATACTTTCCCCAGAAATGATCTTGTCCAGAGCTGACAGAATGTCATGTGGTACATTGTCAAAAGAATATAAACTCATTATCGTTTTTGAAGCTGGCAACTTGGAACATTTTCCACAGAGAAAGTGCATAGATTTAAAGTTTGTTGCTGCTTGTTCTTTAGAAAATGTGAAAAAGTTGTCAAAAATATGAGTAAGTCCACAAATACCTGATATATTGTCCAATACCTGAAAAAATGAACTTAAGTGCAGTAATTCAGCACTTCCCACCACTACAATGTTATAGTGATTTGCATTATTTGTCCTAAATAGCCTTATATTTCATGCATATGTTTGGTGTGAGGATAACAATTAATGTAGAAGAAGAAAAACACTTAAGGAAAGAAAGCTTTTATTTACAAAATGTTCAAAAACTTAAGACTGCTACATATGAAATATTATGTACACACAGCCAAAAATATCAATGCTGTGATAGCTACTTTGTTTACAGTCCCTCAAGCACAGACAACGTGTCCCATCAGTCCAACAAGGGTATCAGTCCTGTCCTCCATCTTCTGGATGCTTTGCAGCAAAGTGGAGGTCAGCTGCTCCTCCCTCCTGCTCTGCTCCTGCGGTCTCTCCTCTGACCTCTCCAGGTAGTAAAGAAGGAGGTCCATGTTTGTGTCCCACTTCTGTTTCCCTGTTTTAAAGTACAAAAATAAGCAATATAAAATAACCACACACTAAAAAATGCAGGAATCGTCAGTCCAAGATTGAATGTGTCTATTCAACATCCATTTACTGTTAGTGGCATCACAACATTCAGTTCAAGTGTATAATTAGTTTAATTCACTCCCTCCTTTGGGTGAATGGGTCATGATCTGAACATATATGACCTAATCTGGTCTGATGAGGAGAGGAGGGAGAGCAGGAGGAGGACAAGCTTGGTGCTGGTGAAGGTGAGCTGGACACCACAGGTCTGGGGGGTTCTCCCTCATCATCCAGCTGTGATAAATCTGTAAATACAAAAAAAAAAAAAAGTGTTTTAGTTTGTGCGGTGTCCAACTTAAGCCTTCCATTAAATGTGCAGACATAGAAGGCAATTTTATTCAATATCAATATTAGCAAAGCTTACATGTCTGATTATGGAACAGAAGAAAAGGAATAGAATAGGCTTTGCTGTCACTGTACAGTTGTACAGTACAATGACATTGTAGGCGCTCCACCAGGCTACTGCGCAATAAAGTAAGAGAAGGATTAGATAAACATGGTTACACACACACACACACACACACACACACACACACACACACACACACACAATTAAACGAGTGAAATTAAAGAAAAAATGGCCCAAGATTATGGAAATATTGCCAAAATAGTAAAAAAGACGACGTTGCTAGTGTCTTTGGTAGAAAAATCTCCCATAACACAATGCAAGGCATCCATTCATACACAGTATTGATACCACAAAAAGCATATTTTGCTCTGGATGTCTTTATAAAAAAAAGTATTCTGTAAGCCGCTAAGATTTGTGTTCTGGTTTCTCAAACGTGCATTTCTTTATGGCAAGGAGAAACGTTTGTGGTAAAAACACTGTTAGCTCGTTGGCATAGCTAACCGAAAATACTATAGTCACAAGAGTGAGTAAAAAAATATCCGCACTTTGGCCATTACATATCAATACAAGCGATATACATTTGTCAGCAGAGATGGCCTGTTCATTTCTTTATGGCGAGGAGAAACATTTGGTCGTGGTAAAAGCACTGTTAGCTTGTTAGCATAGCTAACCGAAAATACTATAGTCACAAGAGTGACTCAAAAATATCCGCACTTTGGCCATTACATATCAATACAAGCGGATATACAGTATATGTATACATATATTCGTTAACGTTTGGCATTTTAAAGACAATACACTTACCAGTGTGTTTTGAGCAGTTTGTTGTCCGGACTAATCCGGTGACCAGTGACGATGGTCCGGCTGGCTGGCCTATCCCTCAAAACAGTTCATCACGGGTGGCCCCATCCAGCTTATCTTGTACTACTGTTTATGTCCATAGAGCCAAGAAATGTGTCTTCTCTTCACTCTAAATCTGTTTGGTTTTGGAATCCATCGCTTGCTTCGCTGTTTGAAAAGCAACATGATGGTCAGTAATGTCTTGAAGCTGGTCAGTTAACCACGCCCATGGCTGTGGATGTAACCAGTGTAAACTGGTGCTGTCGGTGGCCCAACCAGGAGTTGGGGCCACGATAGCCCCACTTTTGAGAGCCTGGGAATGGTGCTTTAGTCAGTGGAAAACCAAAGAACTGGTGCTAATCAGGCTCTGGCTCCAGTTAAGCACTGGAACCGGTTTGGTGGAAAAGACCTATGTGGTAACGTATCGTCACTTCCTGTGTTGCTGGCTGTTGCTGTGGTTTGCGCTGCGCTTAGCTCTCCTCACTCTCCTGAGGATTATTGCCTTTAATTGTATTTTAATCACTTTTTTCCATCTACTGTCACCTCTCATTTCTGTTTAAAAAGCCTCTTGCACCTGTGTGCGCACTCAGTGTCACCTAATCACCCTCTTTAGCCTTCTGTTCACCTTTCATTGGTGTTTGTGTTAGCTTCGGGTTAGCCACTAGCTATGGCTACTAGCTCTCCTTTCCATTCTCCTCTGGTGTGCTCTCTGTGTCAGATGTTTAGCTACGCCTTTGCCTCTTTAAGTGATAATGGTAAGTGCAATAAATGTTGTCTTTTTGAGGTGCTCAAGGCGAGGTTGTGTGATTTGGAATCCCGGCTCCGCTGCATTGAAACACCGTCAATGCCAGTTAATAATGACAGACTCCCCTTAGCTGCAGCAGAGCACCGTAGCATAGGGCCTGCTAGCTGTCCCCTGGCATTCACCTCTTCTGAGCAGCCAGGAGAGAACGGGTGGGTGATGGTGAGAAGGAAGCATAGTCGCAAGCCCTTGGTTCACCACCAACCTGTTCATGTTTCTAATCGCTATTCCCTGCTCAGTGACACACCCTCTGAGGAAAAAACTGATCATTTGTGACTCCATAGTCAGAAACGTGAACCTAGAGACTCCAGCGGCCATAGTCACATGCATTCCTGGGGCCAGAGTAGGCGACATCAAGTCAAATTTGAGAATGCTGGCTAAAAGTAACTGTAAATACTCCACTATTGTTATCCAAGCCGGCATTAACAACATCCGACTCCGGAAGTCGGAAGTTACAAAACTTAGTTTGGAATTGGGGTGTAACTTTGCAAAGACGATGTCTGCCTCCATAGTATTCTCTGGGCCCCTCCCCAATCTGACCAGTGGTGACATGTTTAGCCGCATGTCATCCTTCAACCGCTGGCTGTCTGTGTGGTGTCCTGCAAACAATGTGGGCTACATAGACAATTGGAACTCATTTTGGGGAAAACCTGGTCTTAGGCGAGATGGTGTCCATCCCACTTTGGATGGTGTGTCTCATTTATCTAACAATCTGGCATCATTCTTGTCCAAATTTCCAAAACCTTGACAACTCAGAGTTGGGACCAGGAAGCAGAGTCGCAGTCTTACACAGCTCTCTGTAGCTCCTCTCCATCCGCCACCCCTCAACTTAGCCCCTGTCTTCCCCATCAGAGAATCACTGTCTGCTCCCTCTAAAGTAAATAAATATATAATGTATAAGCTTCCCAAAGTGATTAAACAAAAAGTTGGTAGAACTCAAATTAAACATGAAACCTCTAAATTTAATGACTTGGCGTCTGTTCCTCCTCATAATTTAAAAATTAAATGTGGTTTGTTAAATATTAGGTCTCTAACTCCCAAGTCTCTGCTAGTCCATGATCTGTTAATTGATCATCAGATTGATTTACTGTCCCTTACAGAGACTTGGTTTGGGCAAGAGGATTATGTTGGTTTAAATGAATCAACTCCCTCTGGTTATTTAAACTGTCAAAATCCCAGAAGTTCTGGTTGTGGAGGAGGAGTAGCAACAATTTACCATTCCAAATTACTACTTAATGTAATGCAAAAGACATGTTATAATTCCTTTGAGGGCATGGTCGTCAGTATTGGGCATTTTAGTAATTTTAGGTTAAACCCAATTTTATTTGCCATAGTTTATCGTCCTCCCTCAGCCTACTCAGAGTTTTTATCTGAATTTGCTGAATTCTTAGCGGATTTAGTGTTGAAATCAGATAGAATAATTATAGTAGGGGACTTTAATATACATGTAGATGCAGATAGTGATTGCCTCAATATGGCATTTAATTCAATATTAGACTCGATGGGGTTTTCACAGAAAGTAGGAAATTCTACCCATTATCTCCACCACACGTTGGACCTTGTTCTGACATACAGTATGGCATAGAAAAAGAAATTCTGGTAGTGTCTCCTCATAACCCTGTCATTATCTGTTAACCTCTGATTTTACTATTTCTGACTATTTGGCTCCTAAAGAAAAATATTACTACAGTAGATGCCTCTTAGATGATGCTGTTACCAAATTGAAGCAGATTGTTTCCTCCATGCCATGTGTCAACACAATGGAGATAAGCTATTGAGAGCTTGCTCCTTCTGTAATTAATAGCATGGTAGATAGTGTGACAGCTTCTCTGCATCAGACCCGGGACATGGTGGCCCCTATAAAATAGAAAAAGTCTAATCAGAGATTTCTAACTCCTTGGTTCAACACAGAAACTCATAGCTTAAAACAGAAGACTCGTCAATTAGAAAGAAAATGGCGCTCCACTAAATTAGATGAAATCTATTTAGCTTGGAGAAATCTACTTCTAATTTATAAAAAAATCTCTTAGGAAAGCCAGAACAAGTTATTATTCTGCATTAATAGAAGAGAACAAGAATAATCTCAGGTTTCTTTTCAACACTGTAGCCAGGGTGACAAAAGCAGTGTGGTGGCGGAGTGGTTAGCACTGCGGCAGCACAGCAACTCACCCTTGGCCAGGGGATCCTGGGTTCGATCCCAGCCCCCGACCAACAGTGATCTGTGTGGAGTTTGCATGTTGTCCCCGTGTCTGTGTGGGTTTACTCCGGGATTTCTCTGGTTTCCTCCCACATGCCAAAAAACATGCAAGTTAGGTTAATTGGCATCAAACTGGGGATTCTAAACTGTCCTTAGGTATGACTGTGAGAGTGAATGGTTGTCTGTCTCTCTGTGTTGGCCCTGCGATGGACTGGCGATCTGTCCAGGGTGTACCCTGCCTCTCGCCCAAAGATGCTGGGATAGGCTTCAGCCCCCCCATGACCCGAAAAAGATTAAGCGGAAGAAGATGAATGAATGAATGAATGATTGAAAAAAAAATCTGATTACAATTCAGATCAGAACTTTACTGTTTACATGGATCCCGAAAAACTTGATCCGATTAGGACGTGCGTTTCTATGTGTCACACGTTTGAATGGACTAAATCATTTTGACATGCGCACAATTATCCGACATTCCGGAAATAGTAGAAGAAGAAGCAACTTCCGTACCTGTATTGTGTTGTTCAGACTGTACTTTTGCTTCTGCTGGCCTCTGTAATGAAGCTACAAGTACATACTTCTGCATATGACGAAATGAGGGAGACAGCAGGACGATACAGTCCAGTTTTGCTTTACTCCCGCTATGTCTTATGCTAGCTGCTGTAAAGGCGGAAATACATCAAGTCGATGTGTGGCTTACATACAGACATGCGCAGTAAACACATTTTCTACCCAAGCTTTGGAATAAGTGTTTATATGCGCACCAATCGGATTAACAATCGGCATAACCCACCCGTCTCAATCGGAAGGAAATTTTGATCTGAATGAGTGTGATCGGGTCAGAATATTCAGATTGGCGTGTCTACATGCAGCATTTTTATTCTGATCAGGCTTTTAACCCAGTTACTTGTGGCCATGTAAACATGGCTAAAGAGTCAGGATTCTGTCAAACCTAGCATTCCCTTAGAGAGTACTAGTCAGGACTTTATGAACTTCTTCAATAATAAAATTTCATCTATTAGAGATAAAAATCAGTCAGATTCTTCCCACCGTTAACTTAAATACAGTAACTACTACAACTCCTTCAATTGATATCTATTTGGATGAGTTTATTCCAACTGACCTTTAAGAATTCGATAAAATAATTTCCTCATCCAAGCCTTCAACTTGTCTTTTAGACCTGATTCCAACCAGGTTATTTAAAGAAGTCCTCACATTTATTGGTAGCTCTATTCTTCAAACAATCAATTCTTCATTAACATTAGGCCATGTACCGCAGGCTTTTAAAATTGCTGTAATTAAACCCTTACTTAAAAAGCCAACGCTGGATCCAGGTGTTTTAGCTAACTATAGCCCAATCTCTAATCTGCCTTTCATTTCAAAAATCTTAGAGTTGTTACTATGCAATTATTTGACCACTTGCAGGGAAATGGTTTATTTGAAGAGTTTCAATCTGGGTTTAGAATCCATCATAGTACTGAAACAGCTTCAGTGAAGGTCACTAATGACCTGCTTATTGCATCTGATAATAGACTTGTTTCTGTACTTGTCCTTTTGGACCTTAGTGCAGCTTTTGATACTATCAATCATAATATTTTACTTGATAGACTACAACACCTTGTTGGACTTAATTGAACTTTGTTGCAGTGGTTTAGATCTAATTTATCTGATAGGTTCCAGTTTGTTCATGTCAATAATGAGTTTTCTTCCAACTCAAAGCTCAGTCACGGAGAGCCACAGGGATCTGTGCTAGGCTCTGTTCTTTTTAGTTTATATACGTATGCTTCCGCTAGGCAACATTATTAGAAAGCACTGTATACATTTTCATTGTTATGCAGATGACACACAATTATAATTGTCAGTGAAGCCAGATGATAGTAATCAATTAGCCAAGTTACAGGTTTGTCTTAAGGAAATCAAAGCTTGGATGACTTGTAATTTCTTCCTGTTAAATTCAGACAAGACTGAAGTAATTTTAGTTGCTCCAAAAAAACCTTAGAAATACCTTTCCAAATCAAACTCTTAATTTTGATGTTGTTACTCTCTCTTAATAGTTCTGTGAGGAACCTTGGAGTTATTTTTGATCAGGATCTGTTTTTTTTAATTCACATATTAACTTGTTTCTAATACTGCCTTCTATATTTGCATAATATTGCCAAGATTAGGAGCATCTTGTCTCAGAGTGATGCTGAGAAACTGATCCACGCTTTTGTTAGCTCTAGATTAGATTATTGTAACTCTTTATTGTCAGGCTGTCTTAAAACATCTTTAAAAAGTCTTCAGCTGATCCAAAATGCTGCTGCAAGAGTTTTAACAGGTACTAGAAAGAGAGATCATATCTCTCCGGTTCTGGCCTCCCTTCACTGGCTTCCCATAGAATTTAGAATTAAGTTTAAAATCCGTCTTCTTACTTATAAATCTCTAAATAATCAGGCCCCTTTTTATTTAAAAGATCTGATACTACCTTATCATCCTAAAAGAGCACTGCACTCCCAAAATGCAGGATTACTTGTAATGCTTAGAATCTCCAAAAGTACAATGGGGGGGGGGGCAGAGCCTTCAGTTATCAAGCTCCTCTCCTTTGGAACAAGCTGCCAATCTGGATTCGGGAGTCAGACTCAATCTCTCTTTTTAAGAGTAGGGTTAAAACCATCCTTTTTGATATAGCCTATAATTAGGGTGGGATCAGGTGCCCCTGAACCCTCCCTTAGTTATGCTGCTAATAGGTTTAGACAACTGGGGGACCTCCAACAATTCACTGGGCTCCACTCCTTTTTTCACTCTCAGTGAAATATTTTTGCTGGTCATTGCCAACTGTTTGTTCTCTCCCATAGTTTGAGTCCCTGTCGTACTGTCTGCCCTCTACATGTCTGTTCTTTTCTTCTTCTTCTCTATTCCCTCACTCCCCAGCCAGTCGCAGCAGATGACTGCTCCTTCCTGAGCCTGGTTCTGCCGGAAGTTTCTTCCTGCTAAAAGGGAGTTTTTCCTCTCCACCGTCGCCAAGTGCTTGCTCACAGGGGATTGCCTGATTGCTGGGGTCTTTCTGCAATTGTGGGGGTTTCCCCTACAGTTGAAAGTGCTAAGAGATGACTGCTGTTGTGAAATGGCGCTATATAAATAAAGTTGAATTGAATTGAATTGAGCTGACTCCTTGCTGTAACAATGAAGTGTGCACGATTTCATGTTTCAGGTAACAATGCATGGCGAAAACATTATGGGGTGTGACCTGTTTTATGAACTGGGGTTTGCCATTAAGGACAGTGCTTGATTTGAGTAGTCCGGATTTGGATGATGGAGATCGCTGGACCCGGTGGATGACATCATGGTGTGGGATGAGGTACCCGCTGCCGGAACCGAAGCACAGGTTTCTGACATCCAGGAAGACAACTGCTCAGTGGAGGAGCCGGACGACTCCAGTGCCCGCGCTCGGCCAGCTATTCTGGGAGCGATCATGTTAACAAGCGGAGGGTCCGTTCCGACGGGTGTCACCAGGGAGGCATCGGATGTTTTCAGTGCCCAAGTCAAGTTTCGGATAACGACGGTTGAGGGTTCCACTGCAACGGTGGTGGCTGCTGTGCCACCGTGGCGTTACGACGACACGATATGGGTGAAGGACACGGAGCTGCCGGAACTGCAGCAGCAAATCAAACCGAGCAAGGAGCCGCTCCGGGTCATGGACTGGGTTCGGGTTCATGCTGAGGAGAGACTGGGATGACGACTGGCTGGATCGCAGCCGGTGGGACATCGGGCGCCGCAGAGGTTTGTGGCACAAGTGGGAGTGGTGTGTTTCCGGCTGGCAGACGGCTCGATCCAACACGCAAATGAGCTGTGGCGTGTCCAAGTGGACGTTTCAACTGATGGGGCTACGCAGGAGTCGGCAAAGGTGGTGGGAGGCCTGATTTCCTGTGTTTTGACGATAGGCCCTGGTCCTGGGGGCCTGTCACTTCCAGGAGCACGTCTGCCGTGGAGCTGCCACAGGGCCTCCCAGCAGAACCTCCCTTGCCATGGGAGACTGTGAAGAAGAGACTATGGACTCTTTAGGTAGGAGCACGGCCGGTATACCAGGTAAAAGTGGCATAATAAACCACTTGGCCGTGCGGGCTGTGTGTCAGTCCACCCACTGGAACTAGTTTTAGTGTTCCGTGGTGTCATTGTTTGATGTGTTTATTGGGGGTTTTATCTACACAATTTGGGTGGGTTTAATTGGGTGTGCTTTTTCTGCTTTATAAAGGGGGGGATGTAATGGTGGGGTTTGTTGTGAAGTTCGGTGTGATGGCGTCGTCTTCCGGGTACGCCACCATACTGCCTTATAAATAAGGGCGTCCACCATTTTGGACTTCCTCTTGCCCGGATGACCCCACACTGTGAAGCAGCTGCTGTATAGCAACCAGTTATATAATAAAGTACCGTTCCAGTGCAACCTCTTGTCCTTCTCCTTTTGTGCCAGGTTTGTGGACATACCAGACTTGGGACCAGGGAATGGTGCAGTTAAAGGTGATTGGTAATCAACAAAAATCGGCATGTAGAATTGATCCAGTGTTGACTGGTAATCAGTAGTTGACGACCAGCATCAGGAATAATTTAGCACAGATATAAACACTGTCAAATGATCAGGATTCAGAAGTCCTCCTTAGGTGTCCTTGGTGATCACTATTCCTGGTAAGTAGATTATAAATAATTCAGTCATCATATGTTTACCGCCATCATGACCATTACGCATTGATGACCAGCATCACAAGTAAATTAAGAGTTCACAGATATTTACACTGGCGGATAGGGATGCAAGTTATTGATTAATTCATTAATCATTAGTTAATTCATTGTATCGATTGATTAATGATAAATTGATAAGCGCAATTTTCCTGAGAATCTGAATTTCCCTTGGCACAATATGGTCTTTCTATCTTTAACATATAAAAAGTTAGTTACTGTTTTTAATACACTGAATAAAACATGAACATCCTATTCCTCAATAACACTGGTCAACACCAAATTTATTGTCTAAGTTTTTTTTTAGCTGATTTAGGACAATTTTGATTTGCTGAATCCAAAAATCACATTGGTTTTGCGCAATCAGGTCAATTTTTTGAACTATGGCCACATGTTTTCTTACGTTTTTGTATACATGTACGGGTATTTTCGCTTTGTATGATGCAAAATTCTTTTTTATTTCTTGAAATTCTCTGAATTTTGAACAATGACGATGTAACATTCAATTTACATGTACTTACCTTTATCAGTGTCTGCTGTTCAATTTACAGTACAACTGTACAACTGCTTATAACTTAACATAAAAACCTGACCTGATCGAGGGAAATGGATGTCATTTTCGGATTCAGCGGTGCAAAATTGTCTTAAATCATTTGCAAAAACACAGACAACTTACAAAAAAATTATTTTTGTTATGTTGTGTTATTGAACAATTTGCATTTTTTTTCCACTACAGACAATGGCATATTTTGTAATTTAACAAATTTTGTACTGTATAGCGTGTACTATGTGCTGGTACATTGCAGTAAATTACAAATGTCATGATTTTTATTTTAAAAATTATTACCAATATCATAAAATTTATCTTTTTTTTGTTATATTACAAAAAAAAAAAACAACTTTCACATTCTAATTTACTGAAACATACTAGCAGACTGTTTTAACAGGAAAATAAAATTGTGAGCTGCTCCCTCTGTTGTCTGTTACCTCAGTGGTAACTTGAGTCCGGTTTGATTTCCTGTCTAGTGGCAAACTGAAGGCAGCGGGGATAGGTTTTTGCACTCATGTAGTCTTTTCCTTGCTCCGGTCCGTTTCTCTGCCCTGCTAATTTTAAGCAGGCATGAGGATCTTCAAGCTTGCATGCCACTGGAACTTGAAAGGCCGTTGAAAGGCAGCAGTGGATGACCGCATGCCCCCCCAGACGGTGACGCCACTACATTTCATAGAATAAGCTCCCATTGAAAAGGACTGCTGAGTTCTCATTTAATTGACAACTGATTTAATTTAGTCGACTAAATTCTAGCAGGTAGAGTGTGTACAGGAGACATGGCTTCAACCTCACTTAGATTTTGTTATTCCAGGATACAGTTCAATCAGACTGGATAGAATTAACACTGTAAATGGAGGAGGATGTGCCACTTTCATTAAAGATGGTCTGGCGTATAGGGTGATTCCCTCCCCTGAGGATATATAGTGTAATATTATTGAAATATGTAGGCCAAATGGACAAGGAAATATTAATTTAGTCGACTAAATTATTATCGACAGTTAATCGAAAGTCAATTAACCATTAACATCCCTCATGGTGGATCAAGAAAATCACCCTCTGGAGGCCAGTTTCAAATGTTTACAGTTTCACACCCCGAAAACAAAATGTGTAATCACAACAGAAGTGTCCCAGTTTCAAGTTGAATTTTGAAGAGTTTCTTGCAGAAGTCAGCTTGTGTGTTCATTAACTGTTCAACAGAAGGAGTTGGAGCTCTCCTATAAAAACTTTGCGGTCCATACTAATGCAGATTCACTGAAATACCAAATCAACAATGCATCACATATGAACCAGCTGAGCTACACTGACCTCTGGATACAGAAGTCTGAATAGGAATACAGTCCGTTTCCCTCTGCACCTGGACAAGTGTAACGTTTCTTCTTAAAGCTGTCAGCGATGGACTCCCAGGGCTCCTGCAATGCGCTGCAAGAAGGACAAAAGCAGGGTTTTCATGGGGCATAGAAGCATTACTCTTGTTAAAACCAGTTCTCGTTTTTTTTTGCCAACAACAGCATGAGAAATATTTTTAATTGCATTCATAACATTCTCCTCAAAAAAAAGTATTAAAATGGCTTACACCCAGCTAGCATTTCCATGTGGGCCCCACCAAAGGTTCAGCTGGGCTGTCAAATGGGTCCCATGTGGGTTTGTCCATGGACTCCATGTTGGCCCCATTTGTGTTTGCCCACATGGACTTTACCTGTTCACCTATTTTCAACTTGTTTTCTCATAAAGTTGCTATTTTCTTGTAAACTTGTGACTTTTTCCCCTAATTTGATAAAAAAAAAAATTCTTGAAAATTTGAAACTTTTTTTCTGTAAATTTGCAACTTTGTCTTGTAAATTTGTGAATTTTTTTCTTGTAAATGTGCAACATTTTTCTCATAAATTTGTTAGTTTTTCATGTAAAATTATGACTTTTTTCTTGCAAATTTGCCAACTTCTTTCTTGTAATTTTTGGAACTTTCTCATAAATTTGTTACTTTTTTTTATTGTAATCTTGTAACTTTTTCCTCATAAATTTGTTACCTTTTTCCATGTAAATTTGCTATTTTCTTGTAGAATTGTGAGTTTTTTCCCATAAATTGTAAAAAATTTGCAATTTAAAAAAAATGCAACTTTTCTGTCATAAATTTGTAAATTTTTTAAAAACTTTTTTGAGTGGTAGTTCTTGTGATGTTGAAAAATCTACAAGTAGATCTCCAATAAAAATCTTCAACTTTTTCTCGTAGATTTGCAACTGTTTTCTCAAAAAATTGCTAATTTTTTTCTTGCAAATTTGCAACAAAGGTAAAAAGACTGGACACCCCTGATTTAGATGCCTTCAGCACAGCGTTTTGGTTCCCTGACTACACAGTACATCTGACTTTTAAAATAAACCTAAATCAGCCTATGTGCTTCTCTCTTATTTAGCTACGTACGCATCAGTAAAAGTAATGCAAACTACAGCGAACTACATTATCAGTCTATGTGAATAAACTATGACATTGCAAAAGATTGATGTAATACCAGTAGTCACTCGGAGATCCTCATCTGCTCCCCTTCCTTCTCTCAGGACTGACTGTTTCACTCACAGACTGTCCCTCTCTTTTTTATCCCCCCACCCCCTCCCTCTGTACAAATACTAAAAAGTAATTTAGGCTAGAGAAAATCTGGACAGTATATAGTGTATGCCTAGGAAGTATCTAAACAGAAGAAAACTCCAAACTAAATGTGGGACTAATGCAAAGATTAAGTTACTGTCAGGACTGAGTAACTTTACATCTATCCAAGTACATGCACTCAAATAACTTTTTCACAGAATTGTACTTTTATGCATAGTTTATTATAGGATATTTTTTTGATTGAGTACATTTTTTAGAAAAAAAATCTGTACTTTTACTTGTGTACATTTGGTGGTACTCTGATTTCTAATTCATAGTCAGAAATGTTCTTGATTATATTGTATTAACTTGTTCTTACCAGAAATGGCTGCACAAAATGTTTTTCAACTTTTTAAGAAAAGCATTACAAATTCATGAAAAAAACCATAAATTCACAACAAAATGTTTTCATTTTATAAGAAAAAACATGCACAAATTCATGGGGACAAAGTCTCAGATGTACAGGGAAACAGTCACAAATATACAAGAAAAAAGTTTCAGATTTGCAACAAAAATTGACAAGTCACGAAATTACAAGAAAAACCCTCATGTCTATGAGTAAAGAATCGTGCATTTAATAGAATAACCACACAGATTTGTAATGAGTAAAGTCATTGCTCACTACTCAAGTAACTTTTTTAGTAGACTATTTTTCAGCTGATTTTGAGTTCTCTACTCTTAAGCTAGTACCTCACAAATTGGCGAATGCTGACAAGCATTGTGATTCTTGGGTTTTGCCAGGGTTCGTGAAAGGTTGCAAAAGAGTTTGCAAATAGTTTTTAAGGTTGCAAACAGTTTTTCTTGTAACAGAAAAATTTTGAATATGGTTGGGTCCAAGATTTGCCTGATGTTTGCTTGGAATT
The DNA here is from genome assembly GCA_020510985.1 of Pholidichthys leucotaenia. Classification (NCBI taxonomy): domain Eukaryota; kingdom Metazoa; phylum Chordata; class Actinopteri; order Cichliformes; family Pholidichthyidae; genus Pholidichthys; species Pholidichthys leucotaenia. Next base: position 328,845,457 of record CM035844.1, on the reverse strand, counting down.
TTACTTGGAGTTGGCAAACTCCCTTAAGTAGGCTCTGATTGTACTCTTAAATTGCTTTAATGTGTGCTGTTTTTTTTAATGTTTTTTTTTTAATCTTTTATACTTCCTGCTTGTTTCAGAAGCAACATATTTGAAATTGGACCTGAATTGCTTTATATACTGTATGTGCTGTTTTTTTTCTTGTAAATCTTCTTGCCTGCCTCAGTGAACACTATAATCTCGTACAGAGCATCTTTATCCTGTGTTTAATATTTTTCTGTACATGGTCTCTGACAAATACCTAAACTAATAAACTATAACTATAAAAGGTCTTAAACATTCCCAGATACAGTAGTGGCAAAAGAGTGGCAAATAGTTGCTAACCATTACAAACACTATTGCTAACATTTGCTAACAGTCTCAACTGTCTTTTGCAAACACTTTCACTAACATTCATGTGAATGTTGTTAATTGCCGCTAATGACTGAGGCGAACCCTGATTTTTGGGACCATTCATCAGAAAAACGTCTCATTTTGCAACGAAGGCTTAAGAACATTCACGAACATGGCCCTTTTTGGGTTTTGTCAGGGTTCATAAAAGGTTGCCAAACAGTTCACCAACAGCTTTTCTTGTCGCCAAAAAAATTTCTGCAACAAGAAAAACTGTTTGCCACCGTAAAAACCGTTGGCAGACTGTTGTGAAACCTTTTACGAACCCTGACGAAATCCCAACAATCATTAATGTTCCTGAATGTTCCTCAGCATTTGCTGCTCTGTGAAATACTACCCTTAAGGTTGCAGTTTTTCTTGTGGCAAAGAAAATTAGAATCTCTTCAAAAATTCTTTGCAAATTTATTTTTCTGCAAACAGTTACAATCATTTATGAAATACTTGTAAGAGTTTGCGTGAGGTTGTAACACGTGTTGCTGAAGTTCTTTTTGGCTGGCCAAATAGTGAACACTAGCAACTATTTAAGAACCTTTAATAACCCTTGAAATTGGAATGCTGGGGCGGGTTTGCTAGGGTTGGGTCCAGGATTCACCTGACGTTCGCCTGGAATTTTACCTGGAGTGAGCAAAAAGTCCCAAACGGTGGCAAAAGAGTTCCAAATAGTTGCTCATTGTTGCAAACACTGTCGCTAACATTTGCTAACAGTCGTTAATGTTCGCCAGCTGTCTTTTGCAAACACTTTCGCAAACATTTGCACCAATGTTTCCAATTGTCGCTAAGGGTAGTATCTCATGGAGTGGCGAATGCTGATGAACGTGGCAATTTTTGGATTTGCCAACTTTTCTGATGAGTGCTGGTGAAAATCAAGCTAGTATCTCACAGAGCAGCGAATGCTGAGGGATGTACATGAACAGTGCGCTTTTTGGGTATCGTCAGGGTTTGCCAAAGGTTGCTAAACTGTTTGGCAACAGTTTTTAAGGTGTCAGTTTTTCTTTTTGCAGAAATATTTTGGCGACAAGGAAAACTGTTGGCGACCTTGAAAACTGTTGGGGAATTCTTTGGCAACCTTCTATGGACCCTGATGAAACCCAAAAAGTGTAACATTTGTGAATGTTCCTTAGCATTCACTGTTCTGGCGATTTTTCGATTTGTTCGTAAAAGGCTGCAAAACAGTTTGGTAACACTGTACTCCAACTGAAAATATTTCGTGCATTAAACTAAATGTTGTCTAACATTTTCAGTATGGGTTAGTGTAAAAACTGCAAGACTTTGTTGAGAAGCTGTTCAGAAATCATAGTTTTCATAACATATCTGCTGTTAAAAACTATGACTTGAATATGACTTGAACTATGATTTCAGTCACTACCATCCAATCTCAAAGCTATCCTGACTTGGAGAAATACTTGAATTTTTTTAAATGACCAGTTGAAATCATTTTTAGCAATTTTTTTCATTTTGTCTCCTTTCCAGTCTGGCTTTAGGCCAAAGCACAGCACTCTCTCCACTACTATTACAGTTATTAATGATTTGTCTCTGGTTTAGATAACAAAAAGTACTGTGCTGCTCTTTTTATTGATTTTTCAAAAGGCTTCAATACAATTAACCACTCTTTGCTTCTGAATATTTGCTACCACCACCAAGAGCTGCACCCACGGGGGCTCCACCTGGGTTCATGCCCTAGGCTTCTGTGCGCACCGCAGCGTCCTTCCTTGTTGTCTTGATGTTGCCCTTGCAGCAAGGCCTAATTTCACTAGGTTTCGATGATGCCAGCTGTCAATGGTTTCATAATTATCTTTCAAATCATATAATGTGTTAAAATTGGAACTATTCAGTCCTCTTTTCTTCCAGTTACTAACGGAGTATCCCAGGGTTCTGTACTTGGGCCAATGTGAATTCACTGTTTACATTAATAATATTACATCCATCTTGCATAACTGTAACTTCCATTTTTATGTGGATGATACAATTTTGCATACTACTGCTGAATCTATCGAGGCTGCAACCTGAAGCCTTCAATTATCATTTAATAACTTCCAGAAATACTCTACACTTATTCTTGTGCGCTGTAACTTTTGTAACTGATATTGCCAGTGTTTCTGTACTCCATATTTCTGAAAGGAGGGTTTCCCTCAATTAAATACATCAATGATGATGATGATGATTACTATTTAAGATGAACTTTTATCTGCACTCATTTAACTCATTGCTGAACTTGGCCACCTTTGAACCATTTTTAGAGATTTCAGATCAATGATCCAATTGTTGACAGTGGAAGAACCCATGACCTCTGTCAACAGGGCTGTTATCTCAGACCTTTGTTCTTTGGTCTTTACCTCCGGAGTTCAGCTGGTTTATCAGAAGTGGATAAAACAGGAAGACCACTGATCATCACTCAGATGTGCCTCTTTAGTGATGAAATGTTGACTTTTCTTGTAATAAAGGAAGAAGATTCAGGATTAAGCTGTGTATGTGTGTGTTAGCAAACAGGCCTTCTTTTTTTAACAGAAAGTGTTCCTGCTCTTCCAGATCTTGGCTTTATCAGATCAGATCTTGAATTTCATATTCCCCATCAGCTGCCATTTCTTAAAGGTCATATTAGCTAAAACACAGTGGGTTTGTGGGTTTTAATCTTCTAAAATGCTTTCTTGGGTCAAATGATTACAGGAAAAATATTACTTCTTTACTTAAAAATATTTAAGTAGCTTTACATTTTGACAGAATGGGCATAAACCTGTATTGGTCCTCTAGGTTACATTTCTCCTCGTGGTTAACAAATAATCAGGTCTTCAATTACAACCCATCACTGCTATTGGATGTGATATCAATGCAGTCCTCATCCAGAGTTTCTGAGCACAGAGATAGCTTCAGAGCTAACAGTGGAGTTAGGTTAGTGAGTGTTTTTTTCATTTTCTTTAAATTCCAGTCACCCCACTAGACATTGAATTCCCACCTTTTTCACTAATTCACAGACAACAATATACATATCTTGTGTCATTTTGCCATTTTTGTTGTATTTTTGCCATGATAGTCAATAGATCCGACCTTGGACATTAGCTTAGCTAGATGGTCAGAATTGGTCTGTCTCAGCCTGCTGGGAAATGATGACAAGACAGGCCACCCAGCACTGGCTTAACTGTTTAATCATGGCCAGTTTTGATTGCTATTTTCTATAAATTCTGTCCACCCCCACTAGACATCTTTGTTTATTTGACAACATTTGATCCCATATTTCATTGTTAGACATTAATTTGCTATAGTTTATGAGATTCTGACTAGCTAGCTATCATTAGCAGTTGACCATTCATTCATTCATGGTTGTTTCTGTGCTTATTGTCAGAAGCACTGTGTGCCAGCAGGCAAGGCAGTCAAAAGCTGAAGCCCCGCCGGGAGGGCTGACCAACTTAGAATCACTACAGCAGTGACAATGTAGAGAGTTTGCACTGACAGTGGTAGGCTTTCACAGAACTCCCTAAAGGGGCCCCCACCCACACCTCTTGCTCTCGCAAGTACCATAGCATGTCTTAAAAAAAAAAAAAACAACAAGTGAGAGCGGCTGTATCAAAATGAATTAAAGTTATCTGTCTGGCAGTGACAAAAGGAAGAAGAAAAAAGAGGAAGAGGAGAAAAGAAAGTAAAACAATGGTAAGCAAATAATACAGTAGTTAATTTAACTCAGAGAAGCTTAGTGTATCCCGCCTCTGCTGGTGGTGCCGTGTTGCGCACCTGGGTGTCTGAAGTTATTTAATTATTTGTGTTTTTATTGTTCTGGTTTTGATTACTCAGCTTTTTATTGCTCTTCAGAATTCTATTTTTGAATTTAATGTTTATATTCTTATTTTGAAAAGATGCTAATGTGCATTTCTTAAATTTTAAAAAAGTTTGCGTTTCACATTTTTTGTTAGTGTCAAATTATTATGTAATGGTGATGAATGCTGATTGGAGGGGCCCCCTGTGAATTTTTGCCTATAGGGCCCCAAGCGGCTCTAGAATCACCTTTGCTTATTGTGCTCCAGGGGCCGGTCAAATCCTATTAACCAATAAAACCACACACCCCTGTCCACCAGTGATGTTTACTTCTTTCATTCTTTAAGACAAATATATGTTAGTTTGCTTGAGCTACATCTGCACTAGCCAGCTAAGGTCCGCAATAGTGATGTAAGAGGGAGGGCGGAGTTGAACGGTCTTAGAAAATTAAAGAGATAATGCACTGAAAGCAGGTGTTTTCCGAAAGGCTGAAAATAGCAATAGCAAGGATGTGGCAGTAATTAAATAATTTTTAAGAATTAGACCAAAATATGTCAAACATTTAAGACCTATGTGAGCTGATAAAATGTGGAAAAAGTGCATTCAGTGACCCCTTTAAAAGGCCTATAAGTGACCACTAAGATTTAAAAGTGCTATTTGAGGACAAGTCCTTTCATTTCCTCGTGAATGCTGGTAAATAGATCAACTTCAGATAAAAGCCACTGTTACTTTTCCAGAAATACAGTCCCTCTTTTGCTGTACATGTATTGTCTGGGCTTGGCTCCTGGCCAGCATTTTCTGTGTTTTCATGTATTTTTGGTTGTTATTATTATTATCTGTTACGTGTGGGATTTGGCCCTCAGGGCTTGCCGTAGCCTGGCCAATGGGAGTAGGGGTAATGACATTAGGCGGGCTATGGCTGTAGTATATATTGTGCTGTTGGTGATAATAAAGACAGTTCAGTGATCAGTTAAGAACGGCTCCAGTTTCATATTATTTGAACATAACATTTGGCGATGAGGATAAACCATGGGGGCGTGTATCAGAGAACCACCTCCATTTTTACAGTCTCGGGTCACACCAACTCTGCCATGGGCCCGTTGGAGAGAAATGTTTGATGTGTATGTGGCTGCAGCTGGCCTGAATGGCGTCTGCGAGGAGAGACGAAGGTGCCTAATGGTCCACTACCTTGGTGAGGAAGGCCAGCGGATATTTTTTGGGCTGTGTGGCAGCGGTTCATGGAAAGACGGTTTCGAATTAATGGACTTTGTTTTTGGAGACCATTCCACCATCATAGCGCGGAGATATGAGTTTTTTGACCGCCAACAGTGAACGGGTGAGTCCACTCAGTCCTTTATTACAGAGCTCCGCAGCCTAGCAAGAGAATGCACCTTCAGGCCTATTGAGGAGGAGCTGGTCCGGGATAAATTAGCCCACGGTACTAACAACATGTGGCTGAAGAGCAAGCTAAAATTAACTAAGGACACTCTCTCGTTGGAAACGGTGTTTGAACTGGTTAGGCAAAGTGAGTCCATGGTTCACCGGAGTCTGTCAGTGTTGGCTAAAGACAATGCAGCCTCCCAAGTTTTCCCACCGAATACAGCCGTTAGCAGGGTAGCTAATTCTCAGAAGCGGAGTTCCAGGAGCTGGCTGACTAGGGCGTGGGGCAGAGCCTACACTATCACTGCTGAGTGTTCGGCGGCGGAGTCCAAAGACACGACACGGGTGTGTGTGGCATGTGCGAAGAGGGGACCGTTGAAATGGTTTGTGCTAAAACTCGATGGAGTCGACGTGCCACTTATGGTGGACTCAGGGGCCGGCAGGTCCATACAGAGCATGGCTACTTTGAAGAGACTTTTCCCAAATAAAACCATCAACACTGGGGCAGTGAAAATGTTTGGATACGGCCACGTCGAAATCAAAATGGTGGGCACGGTCAACTTTTCAGTGAAATGTGGGTTGAAGACGGTCCCCGCGTTCACTTTCCAAATTATGTGTTGGGGGCTGACTTGCTAGGGATAGATCTGCTGGGTGAGTTGGGTTTCTCCATCAGGGACCCAGAGGGCTCAATGGTACTGACAGTATACCCCGAATGGCATGTCCGCTGGCCGGCGCTGTTCAGAGGCCTGGGATGCATCGGTGCATTCTACCACCGCCCACTCATAGATCCAAGTGTGATGCCGAAGATTCAACCATTACGGTGGCTTCCCCTCGCCTTGTGAGATGATGTCACGGTGGAGTTGAACAAGCTGCTGGAAGCTGGCATCACTGAAAGACTGGATCTTCACCCTGGATATCAAATATCGTGGTGGCCAAGAAAAAATCTGGTGGCATCCGACCACGTATCAATCTCAGGATGGTGAATAAAGTGATCGTCCGGGACAAGTACCCGCTTCCAACGATGGAGGAACTCACCACAACATTCAGTGGTTCAAAGGTATTCACGAAGCTGGACCTTTGCCAGGGTTAACTGCAGGTGCCCCTTCACCCAGCCAGCAGGAATCTCACAGCGTTTGTGACTCACATGGGTGTGTTCAGGTACACCAGCAAGCTGTTTGGTCTGAGCTCAGTGCCCAGCTGTTTCCAGAAAATAATGTCCCGATTCTGGCTGGCTTCAAGGGTGTGGTAGCATACCTGGATGACATCGTGGTTCATGGCTCGTCACGAGAGGAACACGATGATGAGTTGGGACGGGTGCTGATGATACTACAGGAATATGGAGTCACCCTAAAAGGAGAAAAGTGCATCTTTGCGGCATATTCCATAGAGTTTGTGGGGTTCTGGTTGACAGGGGGGGGGGTGTCTGTGGCCCCTGCATTCGAACATGGAGGCAGTCCTACTCCTCCCAGAATCATCAACACCTGCACAGATGTCCTCATTTTTAGGTATGGTGAACTTTTAGGGGCGTTTTATTCCTCACTACTCAGAAATGATTGGACCCCTCCGGGCCCTGTTGAAACAGGACATGCCATGGCAATGGACCCCAGCCTGTTCAGTGGCGGTTGCTAAGTTGAAGCGTCAACTTACTTTCCCTCCGGTGCTAGCTCATTTTGATCCAAAGTGGCCAACCATTGTGACCTGTGATGTGTCTGGCTTGGCGGTGGGGGCAGTTATGTCTGAGGTGCAAGACAGTACGGAGTGCCCGGTGGCATTCGCATCGAGGTCTTTCTTAGCTTCTGGACAAAAGTACGCCGTGGGTGAGAGAGAGGCACTCGCCTGCATCTGGGCGTGTGAATGGTGGCATATCTACCTCTATGGACGTCATTTCACTCCGCGGACGGACCACTGAGCGCTGGCATCATTACTGGAGATGTCGGGTTCAGGACACAGACCTGATCCACATGCTTTATCCACCTGATGCACAGGTGGATGGAGCGACTGAGGGCCTACAATTTTACCACCCAGTTCACTCCTGGCAAGGATAATGTAGTGGTGGATCTCCTGTCCTGCGCCACGGCCAACTCCGTACAATCGGACGCCGATGATGATGATGATGATACAACGGAGGAAGATCTGGTTAATACACTGCACAGGGCCCTACGGGATATAGTATCCCTCCAGGAACTTCAGACAGAGTTGGAACGAGACCCCGTGATGTCACAGCTGTGCTCGGTGATTAGGGAGGGTTGGCCCGCAAAGGTACAGGGCAAGTTGGCACCCTTCCACCGGTTTAAAGACAAACTGAGCTGCTGGAACAAGGTGTGCATGGCGAGGGGGCACTGCACGCCAGTACCGGTGTCTCTGAGGTCACATGTCCTAGCGATGCTCCACGAGGGCCACCTGGGCATATTCAGAGTAAAACAGCGCCGCAGGAATTCAGTTTGGTGGCCGGGTATTGATAAGGACATTGAAACTATGGTGAAAAACTGTGTTCCGTGTTTCGAGAGTGGGAAGACCGGCGGACCCCCCACCCCACCCCTGCGGCTGCTGTCGTACCCGGAGGGCTCTTGGAAACAGATAGCACCCCCGAACAGCCGGTTCTTGCTTGTGGTCTACGACTTGTTCTCAAAGTGGCCGGAGGTACTGCCCACTAATTCAGTCATGACGGACATGGTTATGGGTTTCCTCACATCACTGTTTGCCAGGTGGGGGGTCCTGAACGCAATCACAGCGCTAGGGGTGTGGAGCACATTAAAACCACGTTCTACCATCCCCAGGCCAATGGGGGCGTTGAATGTTTTAACAAGACCCTGAAAAATGGACTGAGAGCCCACTTGGCAGACGGCTCTGTATTCTCGGACACCCTCCAGAGCAGGCTGCTCCACTGCAGATCTGGTTAATACACTGCACAGGGCCCTATGGGATATAGTATCCCTCCAGGAACTTCAGACGGAGTCGGAACAAGACCCCGTACTGTCACAACTGTGCTCGGTGATTAGGGAGGGTTGGCCCGCAAAGGTACAGGTCAAGTTGGCACCCTTCCACCGGTTTAAAGACGAACTGAGCTGCTGGAACGAGGTGTGCATGGCGAAGGGGCACTGCACGCTAATACCGGTGTCTCTGAGGTCACATCTCCTAGCGATGCTCCATGAGGGCGAGGCAACCTGATGTGAGGTGGGACTTATTGGACTGTGGTGGCGCGAACTGACAAGTACGGCCGACGGTGCCTGGTACAGGGTCCCCACCCAGCGGACGCCCGGCTAGAGTTCGTCAGAGGCCCAGGTACCTGGAGGACTATGTATTAAAGACAGCAATGGCTAATGCATGTTGGTACTAAGCGGCAGAATAACCCACTCCAACATGGTGGGACGTTCTGGTAGTCTACCCAGAAGCCCGTTTGGTTGGTTGAGTTTTACTTTCTTAGTGTCATATATATACTGTATATATATACACACACACACACACACACACACACACACACATATATACACATATATGTGGGCTGCACGGTGGCGCAGTGGTTTAGCACTGTGGCAGCACAGTTTTACCCTCGGCTGGGGGACCGCGGGGATCATGAGATCGTGGGTTCGATCCCAGCCCCCAACCAACAGTGAGCTGTGTGGAGTTTGCATGTTCTCCCCGTGTTGCGCGGGTTTACTCCGGGATTTCTCCGGTTTCCTCCCGCATACCAAAAAAAAAAACATGTAGGTTTAGGGCGCTCGCGCACGCAGCGACCAGCAGCCGGTGGCTTGTCACCAGACTGCAAACCAAGTCTACCTACGGGTACAAATAAGTAACAAAAAAAAAAATAAAAAAAAATATACACATACATACAAGTATATTGTGGTGATCCAGCACAATACAGATTGACTCTTATTCACGCTCAACAAGGGTGGAGGAAACGGAAGGCAATTTGCATACAGAGAACAATGCACAGATAGACAAAGAGCCAACCAATGTCATGCTAATCATGTGTATTGACTGTTATGCTAATGTGCCATGCATTCTCTCTTCTTGTATCACTGATAAAAGAGCTTGTGTGACATGCCACAGGGAGCACAGCACAGCACAGTAGTGCACAGCGTTACAAGTGTATCTCATTTTGATGGAGGAAATAAAAGAAAATAAAACTCTGCAACCTTCCAGCTCACCACATCTTGCCTGAACTTATTTTTCCTCCACACTGGTGACCCTGACTTGATATGAACACGCAACCTTCCCAGAGATGACCCGGACAGGAAGCCCCAGCATGCGTCATGGTGCCCCCTCGCCTGATCTTATCCCTCCACACTGGTGACCTGACGAGAGAGAATGACCGTCTGCTCCCTCTCACCGCGCTGTGGACACCAGAGGACCAGAGAATGCCTGCAACCTCTTCATCCTCACCGGAGCGCGCGCCCCGGAGCGGGCAGCGCTTGGACCGACACGTACCATGAACCGCAACACGAGCGAAACGAAGGAAGCAGCCTGAACGGGGAAATCGTTGGCGCCGACTGCGTTGATTTCCACCAAGCTCCCCGACCCTGACTCACACGATAGCCGACCTCCCGCACACAGAAGCCCCACAAGCACACCGCAGGATTACGAGGACAGCACAACTGCCAGTTATGTGGTCACGGCGCCAAGCGCGCACCATGCACAGAGACGAACCGGCTCCACAGACTGATACATCGTCCTCCGCCGTGGCACATGCCTGAGAAAAACGGCCGATTGCCACCCTCAGAACCTTCAGAGCTGCTCACGCACCTGAAGCAGATGTGCAGCCCGCACACAGAACTTTGTATGGGTTTCTCAGCCATGGTGCACAAGGGGAATTTAGCCGATTGCTGTCCCTGAAGGCTTTAGGGCTGCTTCTGCACCTAAAAGCCAAACTGTCAGGTCCCTCGCACAGCTGCAGTTGTTTCACAGCTGCTACGCATCCTCGGGGAATTTGGCCGCTCGCCTTCCCCACATCCTCGCTGGATTGAGCCGCGAGAGGAGTCAGAGACTTAAATTTTTTTTTTCATAGCTGCTGTGGAGCACCGCCAGGTTTAACGGGAAAGTCCCTCACCATGGCAGATCCACACGCAATTTTTGCGCGGCCCAGACACCTTTGACGTCCCGGACCGGCACTCACTTACTCCCACCTCCCTCCCCCTACTCCTTTACAGCGCTTTTCCTGCACCTCACTCCCTAAAGCCGGCTGATCGCTGTCTGGTTCCATTACGCATGACTGCACACCGGCCCATGTGCCCACGATCCACGGCCGTTCAACGTGCTGGAACCCAGAGCGGAGCACACTGTTTTTTCCACCCCTCCCCCGTCCCCCCACAGACTGACATGCCCTCTGACAGTTCTACCGGAGCTGGAGCCCAAACGACAGTGGGGGAGGGGTGTCACAGCCCCTTTTGAGTGTTCTGGGGGGAGCCGTGTGGTGACCCAGCACAATGCAGATTGACTCTTATTCACGCTCAACAAGGGTGGAGGAAACGGAAGGCAATTTGCATACAGAGGACAATGCACAGACGGACAAAGAGCCAACCAATGTCATACTAATCATGTGTAATGACTGTTGTGCTAATGTGCCATGCGTTCTCTCTTCTTGTATCACTGATAAAAGAGCTTGTGTGACATGCCACAGGGAGCACAGCACAGCACAGCACTGTAGTTCACAGAGCTGCAAAGTGCGTCTCATGATGTTGGAGGAAAATAAAACTCTGCAACCTTCCAGCTCACCGCATCTCGCCTGAACTTATTTTTCCTCCACAATATATACATATACAGTATATGCACACAGACACACACACACACACACACACATATATAAAAAGGGAAGATGACATTGTGTTTGTTTTTTGCTGTTCTGGGGGGGGGGGGGGATGTTATGTGTGGGATTTGGCCCTCGGGGCTTGCCGTAGTCTGGCCAAGGGGGTAGGGGAAATGACGTCAGGCGGGCTATGGCTGTAGTATATATTGTATTGTTGGTGATAATAAAGAGAGTTCAATGTTCAGTTAAGAGTGGCTACAGTCTCATATTATTTGGACATAACATTATCTTCATTATTGTTATGTATGAAATTAATCTGGAATGACAAGGCCAGGTGCACAATACAACTCAGCTTTATTTGGGGTCAGTCCCACACATTACACTCACCAGGCACGGGCATCGGCAAAAGAGGCTGGATGGAGTTGCCCGCCTGGTATTTGTGGGCGGTGCAGTGGTGGAAGGGGAAGTGGTCGCCACTTCACCGCACTTCACAAATAAAGGTACTATTGACAATACAACCCCCTGTAGAAAAGTCCAGAAGCACACACACAATTAAAGGTGAAATATAGAAGATTTACATAAAAACAAAGATTTAAAAAAAAATAATACATCAACAAAGCGTTTAGAAATGTGCACAACGTAAGTCTTAATATTCTTCTAAAAATTAGTATATTGATGAAAAAAAATATTTTGTAATTTTTGGCAGGTCGACAATAATATAAATATTTACATCCAGCAGCTGGAGTAAGACAAACATGGAAGTCCAGTGAGGATGTCACAGCCAATAGCATTGCTAGCTTGATGTTATGTGCCATGTCTCATTTTGGGTTGTTGGGTTGCCAGGTAGTGAATTATTTAGTTAAATACCTGAGTCTTAGGGCAAACATCAGTTTCCCAATCATTCTCAAGTATGGCATGGCAAAGGAGCAGGATGAATATGGGTTCTGCTTTTGATGGTTAATAAGATAAGATAAGATAAGATAAGATAAGCCTTTATTAGTCCCACAATGGGGAAATTCCAGGATTGCAACAGCACAGGGATAGCAACACACAGAGCAACAATCAGAAGGCAAGAAAAAACAAGAACAGCTAGTATACATATTTACATATTACTATAAATATATATATATATATATATATATATATATATATATAGACACAGTGCAGAGCATTGTGGTTGGTGAATGTGCAGCAGAAAGTCTAAGCTCTCTCTCCGCGGATGCGGCGGGCCAACTGGATGTCTTTGGGCATGATGGTGACCCTCTTGGCGTGGATGGCACACTGGTTGGTGTCCTCGAAGAGACCCACAAGGTAGGCCTCGCTGGCCTCCTGCAGAGCCATGACGGCGGAGCTCTGGAAGCGCAGGTTGGTCTTGAAGTCCTGAGCGATCTCCCTCACCAGTCGCTGGAAGGGCAGCTTACGGATGAGCAGCTCCGTGGATTTCTGGTAGCGAAGGATCGCTCTCAGAGCCACGGTACCGGGCCTGTAACGGTGAGGCTTCTTCACTCCGCCGGTGGCCGGAGCGCTTTTTCCGAGTAGCCTTGGTGGCTAGCTGCTTCCTGGGGGGCTTTTTCCTCCAGTAGATTTGCGGGCGGTCTGCTTGGTTCTTGTCATCGCTCTTTATTATTCTGTCTTATATTTTTTGCACGCCGCCTGAACTCCAGCCCGGCACCCGCGTCGTTTTCGCTTCAGTTCCCCGGTATGTCGAGTTTCTCCGTTAGCACCAGGTGGCGGTTGAGTGCTAGCTAGCTCTTCCCTGCTGTATCGTCTCCTGCTGTAAACAGTGGCTCCGTCCGCCAACTCGGGAGACCTTTGGGGCGATCTGTGTGTCCGTGATATATATATAGAGTGAAAGGTGTAGAAAGAAGAAGGAAGATAAAAAAAAAGGCAGTTGCAAAAGGCAGCCATCTCGTGTGGCGCCGCCGGTCCAGCGGAACTGGAACCGGAAAAAAATGTCTGCTGAAGAGTCTCAAAGGGCTGAAAAGTCACACAGAGGTGACCTTTTTTTTTCTGACAGGTAAGCTAACCAGTGCTGGCTATGATGCTAACTAGCTCATTCATCTTCTGCTGCTAATCTGGTGGTTGGGGGGGCAGGGCAGCAGTCTAAAGTCTATGTAACCAACTAAATTTTATTTCTGACATGTTCACATTATGATTATAAGTGTATAATAATATCAGCCAATATATGGCTTGGAATAGACCCCACTAACTGCTCCTTACCAAGCGGACATGTATGACAGGTTCATGATATAATCAACATTTGCATCTATGAATGTAACAGCACACACTAATTGTGCAGCAGTCATGTTTTACATAATTTTTTTTTTTAAATTATCAGTTTTCATGTGCAGCTGCTCAGTCTAATAATTTGGTGTACAGTGAAAAAAGTTAATTGTTTATTGTTGTTACAGATTAAGATAATAATGTAAAACTTTATTGATCACCATGGTGGAAATTGAGGTTAAAAAATAGTTTAAGTTCTAATTGTAGAATAAACAGGTCTTAATTTATTTTCTTACTAACTAATGTTACTGCACAGCATCAGCCATGGGATTTCTTGAGTCCCTGAAGTAACTGTACTTATGTATGTAGAAATTTATGTTAGATTTTTGACTATCAAGTAATAAACCACAACATTTTTTCACCCTCTGTAATTACTTCCTCTATCATTAGGTGAATAAGTGCAGATAAGTGTTTGGACAATATCATCATGACGCAGCAGAGAAGAGCTCCACCAAACAGTGATGGAGAGAGGGTCAACAGCTTCTGAAGCCCTCACTGATGTGATGGACCAGTGAGGGTTAAGGACAGAACATCAGTGTCTGACCTTTAGGTGAGTATGATGCAAAGTTTTACATGTAAAAAGTCACGAAAAGGACTATTAATATGACTGTGTTCTCATGGATCAACATTTAAAAACTACATTCTGATGATGTCAGCATAAGCTTCTCCTCCACCGCACTTCTGTATGAAGCCTGAACTCCATTAGCAGCTCAGGACAGCAACCACCAGAGGGACCATCCAGTGAGGAAGACAGTCGGTGGCACGCCAATGTAAGTTTAGTCTTATCAAAACATTTTACACACAGTAATGTATAAAGCCAAATCCTTTATTTTGAATTTTTAAATGTGTTTGTTTTGGAGATTTTTTTTAACTGTCTTTGAAATGTTAAGGAGTGTTTTTTATATTTAGTGAGTAACCTGGTCAAACCAATCATATTTATGGATTATTTTGCCAAAAGACGCAACAGATATTTGTTTCTTTCTTTTTTGAATAACTTCTCAAAACAATAGTCAAAATCTGGCAGCTGAAATGTCTTGGACTTTCATTTTTATTAAAACCACAACTTGCCTGTGCACTTGGTGTTCCAAGAATGTGGAATTAGAAAAAAAAATGTTGCTCCTCTTCTTAAATCAGGTCCAGTCTTGCAGCAGGAATGAATATACAACACAGCCATCCATCCATCTTCTACGGCTTTTCTGGGGGTCCAGGTTGTGGAGGCAGCAGTCTAATCAGAGAAGCCCAGACTTCCCTCTCCCCAGCCACCTCCTCCAGGTCTTCAGAAAGGACACCAAGATGTTCTCAGACCAGCTGGGAGACATAGTCTCTCTAACGTGTCCTGGGTCTGCCCTGGGGTCTCCTCCCTCCTCCCACAACACACACATAAAAAGTAATTCCATTTCTGTACCTGCTCTTTCTTTCACCTACAGTATATTGTCATTCACATTATGTAGACCAAGAAAACTCTTTGCATCACTGCTGTAGTCCTAAAACTGTCTAGTAGTTCACATCCTATCATGTTTTAATGCTGTTAGTCTGTGATGACACTTTCTCAGAGACTGTCCTTTTTTACATCAACAAATTGTACCTGACAAAAGTAACAAAAGTCAACACTGACTATGGGGACAACAAAAGCTTTCCAGAGCGACCTAATCCTGATTTGATTAATTTCTCTATTGCTTTCCCAGATCTGCCCCGTAGACCCTGCATCTGGACTGCTTATTTTTTAATAAATATTTTCCCCCAAATAAATTCCTGTTTGTTATATGTTGACTCACTTGAATTGAGGTTGATTTTCTTTGACATTCTACTCATCCACCTCCAAAAGTTGAATGTTATGGTGAATTTATTTTTAGAAATAACTCAAATCTACAAAGTAAAACTTTCACATTTTACAATAATCTCTTATAAATTTAGCCAGTTTAAGAATTTGTTTGTTTGTTTGAAATTTGGATGAATATATCTGAGCTATGTGGGCTATATTAATTAATTAATCATATATTCCATAACCTACATATGTTGAAGCATGTGGAAATGTTTGGTAATTACATATGTAAAGCAACTTCACACCTCTGAAAGGACAAAGACTCTCAGCCGCCAAGTGAAGAACAAAGACGTTCCCAGACACTGCGGTGGAGACCGGAGGAGCTACCCTCACCCCCCTAGGGCGAAGAGAGGAAGTACCAAGACAATGGGGGGATTAAGATAATGAGGGATGTCAGCCTTTGTTATGCATGTCTTTTGTTATGTGCAAGTATAAAGTCAGTGAGCCGGAGATATTCGGCCTCTTTTTCCTTCTGCTACCTCTGCACTAGATGAGACTTGTTAGGAGAGCTGATAAATAAACTTTGGTTTATATATCAAATCGCCTCATCATTTCAAGCTCTTCTACACTGGTGACCTCTGACGCGAGTATGGACCTGAGGCGTTCCCCCGCAATCGACTCATCCGTGGCGACCCAGGCAGACGCCAGCGCCCACGCAGACAGGGGAACAGATGGACGTCTTTCCCCCCCGGCAGAAGGGATTGAGAGGGCTCAACCGAGCACCAGCACCGCTGTGAGAGCCGAAGCAAGGCACTCTCACCCTGCGGACACAGCAGTGATGGTATACACGAATGCCGTCGCTGTCAAGCTGCCAGACTTCTGGCAAGAAGACCCCGCCTTGTGGTTTCAGCAAGCTGAAGCCCAGTTTACACTGGCGGGCATCACGGCTGACGATACCAAATTCTATCATATCGTCTCCAAACTCGACGCCGCCACTTCGAGGTGTGTGCGGAGCATGATCCAGCGGCCGCCTGCCCAAGACAAATATGAAACACTGAAAGCAACCATCGTGGCAAATTACGTTCCCTCAGCTGAAGAGAGAGCCGAGAAGATCCTGGCGGTCTACGGCCACAGAGGGTGCAAACCTAAAGCCCTCATGGAGGATTTGCTGCAGCTTAAAGAAGAAGACAATGACAACTTCCTCCTACAATTCATATTCCTCAGCACGCTGCCGCCACACATGAGAGGGACACTCGCCAACATGAGATGCAGCACCCAGCAAGACTTCCGCTTGCTCGCCAACGAAGCTCAATGGCTCGTCAATGCCTGCAAGGAGCAGACACCCACAGCAGCATCCGCAGACCTCAACGCTGATGCCCAGAACCACGAAGAACCACAACCCACTGAGCAGATCCAGCCCGCGGTGACAGCGACACGGCCAAAACGTAACAGACGGAACAACGTCTGTTATTATCACCACCGCTTCGCCGAGAAGGCCCACAAATGCGTTACCCCCTGCAAATTTACGATTTCGGGAAAACGCCAAAGCCGAGAGCCGTTAACGGCAGCGGTTCTCGGTGAGAAGAGTAAGCTGTTATATGTGACGGATGGACACACCGGCAAGCAGTTCCTCATTGACACAGGAGCTCAGCTGAGTTTCGTCATGCCCTCCCAAGCAGATCGAGCCATGGGCGCCCGGGGCAACGGAGCGGTGGCAGCCAACGGCTCCAACATCGACACTTTCGGCGAAAAGAGCCTGCACCTCCACATCCATGGCCGCAACTACAGATGGACATTTTTTGTAGCGGCGGTGAGCTTTAACTTGTTAGGCGCAGATTTTTTATGTGCACATGGGTTATTAGTGGATCTAGCAAATAGACGCTTGGTTAATGCACTGTCTTTTGCTTCTATTCCCTGCTCAGCCCGAGTTTCTCCACCACCTGTGCAGGCTAGCGTCACCACGGCAGGAGGTAAGTTTGAGCAACTCCTCACCCAATTTCCAGCACTCACAATTCCCAAATTCTCAGCTACAGTGGCTAAACTGGGTGCACAACCGAGAGGTTTCGTAGGTCCTTCCTACTAACGGCTGTCAGACTGTACAACCTAAGCAGGGCTGCTCGCAGAGATAGCAAAAAGACGTAACAAACTAATAATTTTTAAATGCAAAAGATGCAATAGACTTACACAATGGTCCCCTCCGGCATACAACTAGGAACATACCGGTCGCTATGGAGGGTGAGAATATGTATGGGCACATAATCATACCATGTAGGATAACTAAGTAGAGGGTTATGCTGTTTCATCCCATCTAGCAACAATGCTCTGCACTGTGTGTGTTTATATATTTACATATTTATTCCATCTAGCTACAATGCTCAGCACTGGGTGTGTTCATATTTATATATCTATATATTTATTCCATCTAGCTACAATGCTCCGCACTGTGTTTTTATATATCTATATATTTATTCCATCTAGCTACAATGCTCCGCACTGTGTGTGTTTATATACTTACATATTTATTCCACCTAGCTGCAATGCTCCGTACTGTGGGTGTTTATATATTTACATATTTATTCCATCTAGCTACAATGCTCTGCACTGTGTGTTTATATATTCATATATTTATTCCATCCAGCTACAATGCTCTGCACTGTGTGTCTGTGTGTGTGTATATATATATTTTATAGTAATACGTACATATGTATATTAGCTGCTCTTGCTTGCTTGTTTTTTTTTCTTGCCTTCTGATTGTTGCTCTGAGTGTTGCTATCCCTGTGCTGTTGCAATCCTGGAATTTCCCCGTTGTGGGACTAATAAAGGCTCATCTTATCTTATCTTATCTTAAACACGGGGTTGAACACTTTATTCCCACAACGGGCCCACCCGTGTTTGCCAAAGCTCGCCGCTTAGACGCGGCCAAGCTCAACATAGCTCGGGACGAGTTTACTACCCTTGAAAAATTAGGCATTGTTAGACGCTCGAAGAGCCCTTGGGCCTCACCACTTCACATGGTTCCGAAATCCGACGGTTCTTGGAGACCGTGCGGAGATTACCGCAGATTAAACAATGCGACAGCGCATGACCGCTACCCAATTCCTCACATTCAGGATTTTTCACTACATCTGGCGGGTGCGCGCATTTTTTCAAAAATAGACCTGGTCCGCGGTTATCATCAAGTCCCAGTTCGAGCAGAGGACATTCCTAAAACAGCTGTAATAACCCCTTTCGGCCTTTTTGAATTTCTGCGAATGCCTTTCGGCCTCAAAGGCGCTGCTCAAACTTTTCAGTGGATGATGGACGCGGTATTACGTGACCTTCCTTTTGTTTTCGTCTACCTCGACGACATGCTGGTAGCCAGCTCGTCTGAGGAAGAACACGAGCAGCACCTCACTACGGTTTTTCAGAGACTAGAAGAGCATGGGTTAATAATCAATCCAGCCAAATGCAAATTCGGCATGTCACAAATTGATTTTTTAGGACACAAAGTCTCTCCGAAAGAGGCAGTCCCACTTCCAGACAAAGTTCACGCGATAAAAAGTTTCCCACGGCCACAAACGGTCAAATCGCTGCAAGAATTTTTAGGAATGGTTAATTTTTACAACCGTTTCCTCCCCCACGCAGCTCAGCTCATGCAGCCCCTATATGACGCACTCAGAAAAAAGAAAGCTTCCAACGCGGTCGAATGGACCCCGGAGCGCGAACGCGCCTTCGCGGAAGTAAAGAGCGCTCTAGCTAACGCCACATTGTTAGTTCACCCCGATCCCTCGGCCCGCATTGTGCTAACCACAGACGCTTCGGACCTGGCTATAGGGGCAGTTGTAGAACAACATGTCAGCGGGATCTGGCAACCTTTAGCATTCTTCAGCAAATCGCTAAACCAAACTGAGCTTAAGTACAGCACTTTTGACAGGGAGCTGCTAGCACTTCATTTATCCACCCGCCACTTCCAGTTCTGGTTAGAAGGGCGGAGTTTCACGGCTTTTGTAGACCATAAACCGCTCACCTTTGCTATGGCTAAAATTTCAGGACCATGGTCAGGCAGGCAACAAAGACAGCTGGCTGCGATTTCAGAGTTCACCACAGACATTCGACATGTGGCAGGCAAACTTAACGTGGTAGCAGACTGCCTCTCTCGCGCTGTGACATCACCAGAGCGCGAGGAGACAGATTATACTGCCTCAGCCGCAGAACTTTTCACTAACGCGGACACATACGCAGCACCTATCCATGCAGGGATAGATTATGCAGCCATGGCAGAGGAACAAAGCAGTGACGCGGACGTGCGCGCACTCCTGTCTGGACCAACAGGGTTAAGGCTGGAGGAAAAGGGTTTACGCGACGGCGTGCCCCCCCTAATATGCGATATTTCAACCGGCCGACCTCGCCCGTTAGTCCCAGCCACATGGCGCCGCCGTATTTTCGACTCAATTCACTCCCTCGCGCACCCAGGTGTGCACGCCTCGGTTAAAATGGTCGCCGAAAAGTTTGTGTGGCCAGGCCTGCGCAAAAACGTAAAAGAATGGGCAAAAACTTGCATTTCTTGTCAGCGCGCCAAAATACACAAACACACAAAAGCCCCTCTGGAGCCTTTTCCAATCCCTGCTAGAAGGTTCGACCACGTTCATGTCGACCTCGTGGGGCCACTACCTTCCTCCCAAGGTTTCACACACCTGTTAACAATGATAGACCGCACCACACGCTGGCCAGAAGCAGTCCTTCTGGCGTCAACTACAGCGGAGGAAGTCGCTCGCGTTTTTTTGACAAACTGGGTGGCACGTTTCGGCGTCCCATCGGACATCATGTCCGATAGAGGGCCTCAATTTGTCTCAGAGCTTTGGTCAGCCATGTCCAGCAGCTTAGGGGCAACAATTCATCGCACCACCGCTTATCACCCTCAGGCTAATGGGTTATGCAAGCGTTTTCACAGGTCTTTAAAAGCCGCCCTCAGAGCCTCACTAACGGATACAAATTGGGTAAATAAACTTCCCTGGGTTTTATTGGGGTTGCGTGCTGCGCCTAAAGAGGATCTAGACGCCTCTCCGGCAGAATTAGTTTTTGCACAACCTCTCAGGCTCCCAGGTGAATTTTTACCAGAGAATCCAGAGCCAAGGCATCTTCCAGTCCCAAGGTTTTTAGGCAGCAACGGACCAGACTCTCTCCCCGGTCCAGCTCATCACTCCTTTCCACGGGTTTTTGTCCCTCAAGCTCTAAAGAACACTGAATTCATTTTTGTCAGACATGAAGCTTTAAAACCAACTTTCCGCCCAGCATACGATGGGCCATTCAGAGTGCTGGAACATGGTGATAAACACTTTGTGCTTGATTTTGGGGATAGAAAAGAAACAGTCAGCATTGACAGACTTAAACCTACCTTCTTGTTGAAAGACGAGCCTGCACAGTTGGCGAGAGCACCTCGGCGGGGTAGACCCCCCAAGAGAAAAGACTCAGCCCCCCTGCAGGGAACAATTAACCACTCTCCTTCCCACGCTGCAGATTCCTCACAAGAAGGTCCCAGCAGGACGCCTAAACGAACCCACAGCAGTTTTGGGAGAAGATTAAAACCCAGACAGCACAGGGACTGATGCAAACTACTCCACAATTGTTCACTAATTGTGCTGCAACAGTTTAGGACTGACTTATGATTTTAATATGCTGTTATGATTACCACTGAACTCTCTTAGGAGCATGGCTGCTGGAAAGTTTCTTCTGTGGCAAGAGATGTAACACTTAGTATGTCATAGTAATTATCTTAGACTGTGAATTTTTCTGTTGTCTTTTCTTAGTCGTTTTGGGGGGGGCTGTGGGCTATATTAATCATATATTCTACAGCACAAGAATAAACTCTGGGCGCATGCGCACGCAGCGACCAGCATCTTGGTGATATAGTGCGTGTGTGTGTTTTTTGTACTTTTTTACGTTTTTAGAAAATCCTCTGTGTCGTTTCTGCTCTGGAGCGTTTGTGGAATATATGGCGAACAGCTCCCTAGTATCTGCAACATGGATTTCCTCTCCTATCTCGCACTGCTGCTTTCTGTGCTGTGGCTCTTTGTCTCTGAGGTAAACGCGTTCGGCTCCATGACGAGCAGAATAGCGGGCAGAATACAATATTCCAGGGACGTGTTGCTGCGCTTTAACACAGCTGGTGCAGAGTCTCTGATTGCGCCCAAATTTCATCTGCCGGACTTTATTTTGAGAGACGGTCACAGCGGTGAAAAAAGAAGCGGCAGGAGGAAGCGTGGAAGACGTGGAGGTGTGAAATTGCGCCTTAGGAGACGTCAGTTTGGTAACATTCCTCTTCCTTCGATCATTTTTGGGAATGCACAGTCTGTGAGAAACAAGGTGGAGGAAATTCAAGGCAATGTACGTTACCAGAAGGATTTTAAGAACTGCTGCGTCATGGCTTTCACTGAATCTTGGCTTACTGCGCATGATCGAGATGCAGACCTGTGGATTGACGGCTTTGGAGCTCCGCTGCGCTCGGATCGGCAGGAAGAGGTAACTGGGAAGCGTCAGGGGGGCGGAGTATGTTTATACATTAATAAGCAGTACTGCACATCTGTCACGGTCAGAGAGCGTATCTGTACACCCCATGTGGAGCTGCTGTCTGTGTCACTACGCCCCTTTTATTTGCCTCGAGAGTTTCCCCAACTTTTCATCACAACTGTGTACATTCATCCGAGGGCAGACGCTGACTCCGCCTCCAGCACCATCTCTGATGTGGTGCAGCGGCTGCAGTCAATTTCTCCAGAGGCGCCAAACTTCATTCTTGGGGATTTTAACCATGTTTCTTTAAAGAAGACACTTAAAAACTTTCATCAGTATGTCTCCTGCCCAACCAGGCGAAAAAAGACATTGGACCTGTGCTATGGATCCATAGAGAGGGCCTATAAATCACTCCCCCTTCCTCCTTTAGGATCATCAGATCACAACTGTGTTCATTTGCTGCCCACATATAAAACTGCTCTCAGAAGAGGCAAAGTGGAGACCAGAGACATTGATGTGTGGACAGAAGATTCAGAGCACAGCCTCCAGGAATGCTTTGACTGTACAGACTGGAAGATGTTCATAATGGCCTGCGGGGATGATTTGGACTCTCTGGCTGAGCTCACATGCTCATACATGGCTCACTGTCAAAATAAGTTTGTTCCACGTAAACGTGTCAAAATATATCCCAACAACAAACCATGGGTTACTAAATCAGTTAAATCCTGCTTACAGAGGAAAGCTCTTGCCTTTAAACAAGGGTCTGTTTCTGCGCTACAGGTTGCCACCAAGGAGCTGAAGGCCGAAATTTTAAGAGCAAAACAGAATTATAAATCAGAGTTGGAAAGCAAGATGGCAGCAAATAAACTTGGTTCGGCCTGGGCCAGTATGAAAACTATTGCAGGCCTTCAGAGCACAGAGCGCAGTAATCGTGTGTTTTTAGATGGTTTTAGTTCAGACACAGAGCTAGCTAATGCTCTTAATTGTTTTTATGGTCGTTTTGACTCCTTTGATTTTAGCACAGAAATCCAAGATTTGAAACAGAAACTCAAAGACAATCAGCACTTTAATATTGAGATGCAGGATGTTAAAAGGGAGTTCCGCGCTGTAAAAGTGAACAAAAGTCAGGGCCCTGATAATATATGTGGACGCCTGGTAAAGTCCTGTGCACATGAACTGAGTCCTATATTTCATTATATTTTCAATAAGTCCTTACAGACACAACATGTGCCTAAGATCTGGAAAGATGCCGTGGTTGTTCCCGTTCCAAAATCCAGCTGTCCTAAAACGGTAAACGACTTTAGACCAGTTGCTTTGACTTCAATTTTAATGAAAATTTTTGAAAAACTGGTCAGATGTGAGGTCCTAAGGCAGACTGAACATGCATTGGATCCTCTGCAGTTTGCCTATAGGCCTCACAGAGGAGTGGAGGATGCCACTGTCACTCTGTTTGACATGCTTTTTAAACATCTGGATTTTAATGGGACACACGCCAGGCTTTTATTTGTGGACTTTTCTTCTGCCTTTAATACAATCCAACCTCATATTTTAGTTGAAAGGCTCCTGCAACAATTTGATTTAAGCAATAATCTGGTGGGTTGGATTCTGGATTTCTTAACCAACAGGACGCAGAGAGTAAGGGTCAATGGCACATTGTCTGACCTAAAGTGCTCTTCTACTGGCTCTCCTCAGGGGTGTGTGTTGTCACCACTACTCTTCATCCTGTACACAAACATGTGTCGGAGCAGACATGACAACAGACACATTATAAAGTATGCTGATGACTCAGTCATTGTCAGTCACGGTGGAGCAGTGGTTAGCACTGCGGCAGCACAGTTTACCCTTGGCCGGGGGATTGTGGGGATCGTGGGATCGTGGGTTCGATCCCAGCCCCCGACCAACAGTGATCTGTGTGGAGTTTGCATGTTCTCCCCGTGTTGCGTGGGATTTCTCCGGTTTCCTCCCACATGCCAAAAACATGCATGTTAGGCTAATTGGCTGTTCTAAATTGTCCCTAGATATCTGTTTCCTATAGGCCCTTAGAATAGAGGGTTAGTATTAATGAAAGCGCTTTGAGTGGTCTTTGTGACTAGAAAAGCGCTATATAAGTGCAGGTTAGTTAGTTAGTTAGTTAGTCTCCTCCAGGATGGTGAGAGTGGCCACGGCCCAGTAGTTGATGACTTTGTTCACTGGTGTGAGGATTCCTACCTGCAGCTGAATACAACAAAAACGAAAGATATGATTATTGACTTTAGGAGGAAAACTCCCAGGCACAAAGTCACCATACTAAAAGGCCAGACCACCGAATGTGTACAATCGTACAAATATCTTGGGACAATTATTGATAGTGGATTGAACTTTGAGGTGAACTGTGAAAGGGTGTGCAAAAAGGGTCAGCAAAATTTGCATTGTTTGAGGAAACTTGCACGCTTCCAAATTGACCGAACCATAATGACTATGTTCTATCGGGCTTTTATTGAATCTGTTTTATCCTTTTCTTTAATGTCATGGTTTGGTCAGATAAAACTGAAACAGAGGAAATCCTTGGATCAGGTAGTCAGATGGTCCAGTCGTTTGCTTGGTGAGTCACAGCTGAGCCTGACATCCCTGTACACCAGACAAGTACAGAGGATGGCCGACTCGATTTTAAATGATGACTCCCACCCTTTGCACTGCAACTTTCAGCTTCTTCCCTCCAGACGGAGGTTTGCTGTCCCAAAAAGTAGAACCCAGCGCTACAAAAACAGCTTTGTCCCTGCTGCTGTCAAAGAGTTGAACAAGCTATAAAAATTATATTGTACATATTTTATATTTACCTATTTTGTAAGATGTGTGCCTGTGTTTGTGTCTATGTTGAATGTAATTAGTGGCTTGTAAATATGGATGTCACCAACTGCAAAACAAATCTACCTACGGGTACAAATAAAGTAACCTGAACCTGAACCTGATTCCATAACCTACATATGTTGAAGCATGTGGAAATGTTTGGTAATTACATATGTAAAGCAACTTCATACCTCTGAAAGGACAAAGACTCTCAGCCGCCAAGTGAAGAACAAAGACGTTCCCAGACACTGCGGTGGAGACCGGAGGAGCTACCCTCACCCCCCTAGGGCGAAGAGAGGAAGTACCAAGACAATGGGGGGATTAAGATAATGAGGGATGTCAGCCTTTGTTATGCATGTCTTTTGTTATGTGCAAGTATAAAGTCAGTGAGCCGGAGATATTCGGCCTCTTTTTCCTTCTGCTACCTCTGCACTAGATGAGACTTGTTAGGAGAGCTGATAAATAAACTTTGGTTTATATATCAAATCGCCTCATCATTTCAAGCTCTTCTACAGCTATTTGATATAGATCTGAATGGCGATGTGCTCATTTTTGGAGATGCAGTTCTGTTTTTACACAATATTATTTGAAAAAAGATTATTGTTCCACCATAAATTATTTCCAGCTTCACTAAGAATTATTTATTACAATGTTATGTATACAGTATATCTAATATGTACAGCGTATTTTAGGTTCTTGTTTATCACTACGTTATAAAAAGGTTGAAAATACTTGAGTTCTGCAGAGGTGAGGTAAACCATTACATTGTGAATCTGTCACACTGAATAAACAATAGATTTCATCTTCTACAGTAACTGAAAGGGCACAAATGAATTCAGGCATCCAATGTTTCCCAACATTTATTTATATATTTTAAAACAAAAACAAAACACATTTACAACCTAAAATTAACTGGAACTGACATAAATAACTGCTGGAGCTTAATAACAACAGCTGTTTTTTTTTTGTTTGTTTTTTTTTCAGCATGCATAGCTAAAATGGATGAACTTAAACGGACCATAAAAGTGTGATTTAGCATATTTACAAAAACCACAGCTAACAACCAACTAAGACCAACTAACAGCAGTCAAAGTCCTTACAATCTCATCTGAACTGTTGTCATAATTACGGTGTCAAAACAAGAGAGCTATCTGGTTTGACCACAGCTGTGCTAGATTAGCATAACTGTCAATAACACTATACCATATAGTTATTTAAAAAAGGTTTACCAGAGATGCGCATCAGAGAGGGATATGTTAAATAAATGATTCTATACCACAAGAGTCCTCGCTTGACACGCTGTCTGGCTCATAATAAACAAAGGTCTGAGATGTTAGCAGTCTGCAGTATATTCATGTTAGCCTCCAGGAAGTGCTGTTTATCTCTTTACCTGGCAGCCAGTACAAGATTATAGTGAGTCAACAGTGCATGCGACACCTACTGGCCAGGTCAGAATCCTTTATATTGCACCTTTCAGGCCATTCCAAATTTAGGACCCGAATCACGCACTAATAAAACGAAAACTGAAATTATCACATGGCCTAACACATTTATACAACCAAAACCTAAACTAGGGAGGATGGGTGGACTACCGTCCTACCCCACACGGCAAGGTGGGTAATTCTTCCACCTGTAAATTACTAAAAGTCCGTCAAACTGAAACATTGCCATGTTTCCTAAACTAAGGCACAGAACAGTAACAGCATAGAACACAATGTAGCATCAACAATTAAAACCACACAGAACTACACACAGAACTAAATATATATATATATGTACTACACACACCCAGGGTTTGTTTTCTAAATCTATAGTAATCATGCTGTAAGACACAGTAAGTGCTCCCAGATACGCACATGCAAGCATCTCAACAATAGAGGACTCTCTTTGATTTTTTTTTTATTATACAACATACAAACACATGAACACCAGAACATCAGAACGTCTTTTTTTTTTTAAATTATTTCTCACAAACTCACATTACTGTCCATTTGACAGAAAGGGGTAGAACTGGCTTGTGGGGGGCCCTGGGTAACCCCTCGGTAGACCTGCCCCTGGAAGTGGCATGCCTCCAGGATTGCAGCTGACCTCATAGACGAGAGCGCCTCTTCTCTTCACCTTCGACCACCTCTGTCGTCCGGACCTGCCATCTGAAGCCTCCTTCTGAGCACGCCGCAGCTCATTGGCATGTCTCCATGAGCCGCCCAACAGCTGGAAGTAAACTGCGCCCCACTTAGCCACAATGCGCAGCCGCTCCTGGTAACCCTCTGACTGTTGTTTGGCCCACATCCACCGTGGACGTCTCTCTCCACAAACCCGGACCAGGTCTGTAACTCTGAGGGGAGCTTTGCTTGGCCTGCAGTGTTGCTGATTGGCACTCGGTCCCTCAGTGCGTATCGGTCTGGCCCCGACTCTTTGTATAGCTGCTGCAGCAGTCGCAGTTGCAGCTCCAGATCCTCCAGCCCACTGCAGCCGAGCTCTGGAGGAAACTGAGGCTCGCTCGTCGGTGTCACTCGTTCACGCGGGCGCCACGCCATCACGCTCGGTACCCTCGTCCAAGTTATTCCAAGCTCCGGCACTGAGACCATCCTGTGTCAAACCTGAGTGAGGCTGGTCCTGCTTGACCGCTGTGGTGCTAGATAAATTCTTCCTCCACACCGTGTCATCCTTCGCCACTGGAACCGGACGGTTCCACCAGCCACAACCAGTCCACACTTTCCCAGCGTCGTCTCTAATGGTGAACCCCAGTCCATAAAACAGGTCACAGCCCATGATGTTGTTGCCTCGGGTCGTCACGTTGAACGTGCAGTCAGTCATCACCACTGACTTGTACCGAGCTGTTAACTCCAGCGTTCCAACCGTGCGCAGTCTGCCACCTCCATAACCATAGAGCGGCGTTGGGTTACCTCTTATTCTGTAGTGGGAGAAAAGTTTCCTCACTGTGGCCCAATTCAATAAAGATCTCTCCACCCCCGTGTTGAAAAGCAGTGGCACCTCCTCGTTATCCAGCGTCACCCTACAGTACTTGAACCCGTTGGCACTCAGGGACACCGGATGGAAAGCTGTCGGGATGGGCGCAGTTGTTATTCTCCATGGGCTTTCTGGCTCGGACACACGACACACTCTGGCATAATGGTTCAAGTGGCCACACATGCCACAGCGCTTCCCTCTAGCCGGGCATTCCCTAGCCTTGTATTGGTGCTTCACGGACCCACAGCCCATACACACGGGCTTTCTCGGGGCAGACCTCAGGTTGATGGCATAGGTTTCCGCGATGTCATCGGCCGCGCTATCCTCGCTGTCAGGGTCCGCTACTAATGCTGCGGCGGCAGTTCCCAGCTGCCGTAGTGACTGGCGCCACTTTAGCGCCGAAGCTAGCTTGCCTGCTGTCTCCATCTGGAGAGCTAGCTCGACAGCCTTGGCAAATGTCAGGTCACTCGGCGCCGAAAGCAGCCTAGCTTGCAAAGCATTGCTGGTTGTGTGTTCCGCCAGCTGATCACGTACCATTCCCTGCTCCAGTGTCCTGAAACTCACTAGCCAGCTGCTGTAGGTCAGTGACAAACTGGCAGACAGGCTCACCCACTCTTGTCAGAACTGAATCCTCCGGACGGTGATGTTGTCCGGGGTGTGGAAATGGCATGCTAGCAACTCGACCACATCCTCACACGGGTTGGTAGCCCCGAGTGTACGTACGATATGCTGGCCCTCAAACTCCAAATTATGCACCAGAAGCACACATGCTCTCTGTCTATTGGCGCTCACCCAGGTCGAGTGCCGCGATGTAGTTTTGAAAGGCGGCAAACCATCTTGACCAAGGCACAGGTGGCTCATGCGGGAGCTCCAGGAAGGGCCGAAGCAGCGAAACACACACCTCCATTGTTTATTCTGGTCGCCAAAATGTTATGTATGAAATTACCTCTGGAATGACAAGGCCAGGTGCACGATAGAACTCAGCTTTATTCAGGGTCAGTCACACACATTACAGCCACAAGGCAGGGGCATCAGCGAAAGAGGCCGGATGGAGATGCCCGCCTGGTATTTATGGGCGGTGCAGTGTCGGAAGGGGAAGTGGCTGCCACTACACCGCACTTCACAAGTAAAGGTACTATTTACAATACAACAATTATCATCATTGTCGTTATTATTATTACTACTTTCTCTGCTTACTTATTCCTAGTTTCTGTATTTGGTTTTATTTTGAAATCATTCCTGTTCCGTTTCCTGTAGCCTTATTGTTGTAGTCCTCCTCCTGGTTTACCGTGATGATTTGCTATTAATGCTTTGTTCCACAATCCTCATCAGCTGTTTCTCATTGACTCTCAGTGTTTGTACAGTATATACAGTAGCTCCCCTCATTCTTTTGTTCCCTCCTAGCGATCAACTCGTGTTATGACCGTCAACCTCTGTTTTCCACCACGCTCCTGTTTGGCTCGTATTTTTAGTTTATTCCTTTGTATTCATATTTAGTGTTTCCAGCCCATGTGCTACACCCTTGGTTTGTGAATAAATATTGCTGAACTCATACCTGCTCGTGGGTCTGCCTTCTTTGGCTCCCCAGCAGCAAGGCATCACAGTATATGCAAATTTTGCAGTCATAGCTTACAAAGAGGAGGTATGGCTCTTAAGAGATCCTCAGCTGAGTTTCATTCAAGAATCCAGTAACTCAAGCAGTCAAACCAGGACATTCAGCGGAGAAAATAAGTATTGAACACATCAACATTTTTCTCATTAAGCATATTTCTGATGGAGCCAATGACCCGAGATTTTCACCAGATATCAGTAACAGCCCAAGTAATCCATACAAAGAAATCAAGGCAACTGTGTTCACAAAACAAGTTATATTTAATAAAGTGGAATGATACAGGGAATAAGTATTGAACAGGCTTGGTGAAATTCATTTAATATTTAGTAGAAAAGCCTTTTAATAACAGCTTCCAGACGCCTCTTGTATGGAGAAATTAGGTGCAGGCATTGCTCAGGAGTGGTTTTAGCCCATTCATCCACACAAACGGTCTTCAAATCTTGAAGGTTCTGTGGGTGTCTTCTATAAACGCTGATCTTCAGTTTGTTCCATGGATTTTCAATTGGATTCAGGTCAGGTGACTGACTGGGTCATTCTAGCAGCTTTATTTTCCTTCTCTGGAGCCAGTTGTGAGCTTCCTTGGCTGTGTGTTTGGGATCATTGTCTTGCTGAAATTTCCACCCTCGTTTCATCTTCAGCATCTTGGCAGATGGCAACAGTTTCTTATCAATGTCTCTTTACATTTGTCCATTCATCTTTCCTTCAGTTATGAGGTCTACCTGTATCATGTGCTGAAAAACACCCCCACACCATGATGCTCCCACCTCCAAATATCACTGTTGATATGGTGTTTTGGGGCTGATTTCGCCTCCAAACATGCTGTGTGTTGTGGCATCCAAAAAGTTCAATTTTGGTCTCATCTGACCAGACTATATTCTCTCAGTATTTTACTAGCTTGCCCAGATGTTCTGCAGCAAACTTTAAACAAGCTTCAACATGCTTTTTTTAAGCAATGGAATCTTGCGAGGTGAGCAGGCATCAAGCCCATGTTGGTTGAGTGCATTACTTATTGTTTTCTTTGAAACAGCAGTACCTGCTAACTCCATGAGTGGTCATTGGCTCTTGGATAACTCTTCTGATAATTCTTTAGACTCATCTGTCAGAAATATTGCAAGGAACTCCTGGTCCTGGCCAGTTTATGGTACATTGATGTTCTTTCCACTTCTGAATGATGGCTCCAATAGTGTTCAATGGAACATTCAGAAGTTTAGAAATGTGCCTGTAATCAATGCCATCATTATGTTTTGCAACAATAAGGTTGCAAAGGTCTAGAGAGAGCTCTTTGCGTCTACCCATTATGAGTTCTTTGTGGTGTGACAATCTGATATTCACAGACCTTTTTAAAGGCTATCAGTCAGGACTTAATCAGCTGAAATTAATTTGCACTGATGGGGGATGAGATGGCTTCCTCAATTCTGATGGATTTCAGCTAATTTCTTGGCTTTCTATGCCTTTTTGCACCTCTTTTTCTTCATGTGTTCAATACTTATTCCCTGTGTCATTCCACTTTATTAAATATAACTTGTTTTGTGAAGATAGTTGCCTTGATTTCTTTGTATGTATGGATTACTTGGGTTGTTACTGATATTTGGTGAAAATCTCAGGTCAATGGCTCCATCAGAAATATGTTTATTAAGAAAAATGTTGACGTGTTCAGTACTTATTTTCCCTGCTGTATATGAGCTGGTCTTGTTCTGTGTATAGAGCAGTGTTTCACCCTCATTTCCATTGTATGGTGGTATTCATATCTACCTGTTATTCTTAGACGATATGTCAGTAAATAAACTTAGTGTTTAACTTGAATTAATGTCTCAAAACAGTGAGTAGGCAATGATTTGTTCAGTGCTCTGTTTGGATTAGCCATTGGGCTGTGTATAAAAGCTACTATGAGGGTTAATTGATTAAAGGGCCTTATATAAAGCCTTAAGCTGAGCGTATCTCCCTGTTTTGAAAGTGGATGATGCCTGATTTTTGGGAAACTCATCAGCATTGTCCTACAGGGCATGAAAGCCATCACACTGTTACTGTCACTTTCACATGTATTTTTCTTTCATCAATTGGTATGCACCACATGATGCAAGTGTGGGTGTGGCTTATTTGGACCCCAGAACACTCTGACTGGACATGGATGATAACAGAGGATGGCGTCAGACTCTGGCTCAGTCTGACTTAAGAGCTAAAGCTGAGATCACACACACTTCATGATTTTAAGGATGATTTTGTCGTTGGCGACAGGTTGTGGTCACCAACTACATCATCACTGAGTGACCAGACATCTAGCATGCTAAATATCCACAAGCTACAGCCAATGAAAGCACAGGACCCAGGATTACAAAAAGTGGCAGGAACTTCACCCAACAAGACATGATTTTTTTGCAGGAGACCCATGTAATTTTCTTCTCTTTTTATTTACCTAGTTTTTCCACAACTAAATCATACCACAAGCAACTTGTAGCACTTGGAGGAGGCCATTTCTTGTTTCCACCTGGGGTTACATCAAATCTGGTCTGACTTTTTGTTACGAATGTCAAAATGTCGATGCATGTCTTTTTTTTTTGTAACTTAAGATTTTTATTCATTTTTCATTATATATATTGCATTCAGATCACAGTCTACATTTAAAAAAAAACAAAGGGGCTAGAGTAAAAAAGAAAAAGGAGAAAAAAAAAAAAAAAAAGGGGGGGGGGACAAATGTTGGAGCATCAAGTTTTTAGTTTCCATCTCTTAATTCTTCTGGTTTTTCCAGTGTCTTTGGTTATTCTTTCAATATCTGTCTCATTGTTGCACTTTGTAGTGTGTCCATTTCCGCCATTTTTTTTCCCATAGTCCTTCTTGCATTCTTTGTCGATATGTTAGTTTTTCCATCATACGTATGTCCTCAATAATGTCAGTCCATTGCTCTTGGTCAGGAAGAACTTCTGATCGCCATTTTTTTGTGATTGTTTTTTTACATGCAATCAACAAGATTTTAACTAGATATCTGTCCTCAGCCTGTATTACATTGTCTCTTTTAAGATCACATAGGTACATCAAGTTACAGTTCATTGGTATATTATATCCTAATATCCTCTGTATTGTCACATGTATAGATTTCCAGAATGATGAGATTTTGCAGCATTTCCAAAACATATGCGAGTGGTCTGCATTTTGAGCCCCACATCCCCTCCAGCATATAGATTGGGTATTTGTATACTTTCCTTGAATCTGTGGTGTAATGAAAAAGCAAATCAGGTTTTTCCATCCAAATTCCCTCCATGTTCTTGAATTTGTTGACGTGTGTTGTGTTTTCCATATTTCCTGCCAGCTTTCTTCTGTTATGTTTAAATTGAGCTCTTTCTCCCATTTCTCCTTTATATAGTTACTTGAATGATTGTTTGCCATAAGTTTCTGATATAGCTTTGAAATAATTCTTGTTTTATTTCCTGTATATGAGCTTAAAATGAATTGTATAATCTCGCTCACATCTGTTTGGAGGTTATGCCTAATCTTCTTCATATAATAGTCTCTCATCTGCAGATATCTGAAGAATTCCGATCTTTCTAGTTTAAATTTTCTCCTGATGTTTACAAAGCTCCCGAGATCTTTTTTTCCGATATTGCCCCATGCTGTGATTCCCTTGTTCACCAGATTTTTGTATCCCCTATCTTGTTTTGCCGGTTCAAACTGACTGTCAAATGCTACCCATTTCAATAGTTTTATGTCTTCCTTTATATTATACTTTTGTACTATTTTATACCACAGTTCTAAAGTAAATTTAGTGATTGGGTCTATTTGTTTGATTTGCTTATATGCATCTTTATCTCCTATTATGCTTTGTACTGGGAGTCCCTCAATTTCCTTTTCCATTTCTTTCCATTTTGCCTCATATCCCTCGTCGCACCAACATATGATATATCTTATTTGTGCTGAGTAGTAATATTCCTTTAGACTCGGTAGGCCCATGCCTCCTTTCTCTTTTGGTAACTGGAGAGTTTTATATTTCACTCTTGGTTTTTTACCTCCCCAAACAAATCTCGATATCATCCTGTCCCACTTTGAGAATTGGGCATCTGGAATCTCTGTTGGTATAGCCTGGAAGAGGTAAAGTAATCTAGGTTGTATGCTGATTTTGACTGTCTCAATTTTTGAATTCAGATCCATATTTAAGATTGACCATCTATCAATATCTTTTTTATTTCTTGTTCCAACCTATCATAGTTTGCTTTATAGATTTTGCTTAGATCTTTAGGTATGTTCACTCCAAGGTATTTTATTTCTTTTTGTTTCCAGTTTAGTTTGATCTTATCAGTTATCTGGTTTAGAGGGTTATAGTGGAATGTCAGTATTTGTGTTTTTGTTATGTTTATCTTGTATCCTGATAATTTTCCAAAATTTTCTATCAAGTTCATCATTTCCATTATTGATTCATCTGGTTGTTCAAGGTAAACTATAATATCGTCTGCAAATAGCCCAATCTTGTGTTCCGCCCCCTTTATTGTTACACCTTTTAATTTCTTATTTTGTCGTATCGCTTGAGCCAGTGGCTCTATGAACAGAGCAAACAAGGTGGGCGATAAGCAGCATCCCTGCCTAGTTGATCTTTGTATATTTACTTTGTCTGTTAAGCTACCGTTTATCTTGATTCTTGCCACAGGTTCTTGATACAGCGTCCTTATGCATTGTACTGATTTTTCGTTAAATCCAAAGCGTTCCAGCACACTATATAGGAATTTCCAGTTAACCCTGTCAAATGCTTTTTCTGCGTCTAAACTCATTATTACTGCGCTTTTCTTTTCTTTATGTATTTGATTAATTATATGTATTGTTCTCCTGATATTGTCATGTGTTTGGCGTCCCTCTATGAAACCAGTTTGATCATCTTCTATCAATTCCGTCAAGAATGTCTTTATTCGTTTACATATAATTGTTGTATATATTTTATAATCCACATTTAATAAAGAGATTGGCCTATAGTTTCCGCATTGTTCTCTATCTTTCCCTGGCTTTAAAATGACTGAAATAATGGCTTCG
This sequence comes from Pholidichthys leucotaenia, assembly GCA_020510985.1. Classification (NCBI taxonomy): domain Eukaryota; kingdom Metazoa; phylum Chordata; class Actinopteri; order Cichliformes; family Pholidichthyidae; genus Pholidichthys; species Pholidichthys leucotaenia. The sequence continues at coordinate 328,811,209 of CM035844.1, read as the reverse complement.
TTCCATGATGGAGGTATTTTGTTGTTGTTCAACGTCCAATTAAATGACTTTAGAAGCTGTGGCGTGAGTTCTTCTATAAACAGTTTATAAAACTCAGATGGGTATCCATCACTACCTGGTGATTTACCGTTTTTAAGTGACTTAATCACATCTCTAATCTCTTGAGTTGTTATTTCTGCTGTTAGCTTTTCATTTTGTTGATTTCCTATTGATGGCAAGTCCAATGTGCATAGAAATTTTTTAATATCTTTAGTATTTGTTTCTTCAGGTTGCGAGTATAGTTCTTGGTAGAAATTATGGAATATTTCTTCGACGTTTTCTGGGTTAACTGTGGTTTTATTTGTGGTGGGGTCTTTAATCTTATATACATTATTCATTGTTTGTTGTTTTCTTAACCGTTTTGCCAGCAGTTTTGTGGCTTTTGGTCCCGTTTCATAATATTTTTGCTTTAGATATCTATTTTTCCTTTCAATTTCATCCATTTGTGTTTCTTTTATCTTTATTTTTTCTTCTTTAATTTCTTGATATATTTTTGGGTCATTTGTGCTTTGATGTTTATGTTCTAATTCCCTCAGTCTCTCACATCTTTGTCCATATGCTTCCAGTTTAGTCTTATTTGCTTTTCCTGTTTCAACAATTAATTTACCTCTTAACACGGCTTTAAGTGCGTCCCATAGTATTGTTGGGTCCACTTCTTCATTGTCATTCTCTTGGATATATTCATTTATGTTTACTTTTATTCTTTCTTTCATTTTATCATCATTTAACAGTCCTACATTAAGTTTCCATGTTGTTTGTCGTTTTCTATTGTTTAAATTTATTTCCATGTACATAGGATTATGATCTGATATTTCTGCCCCTCCAATCCGACAAATTCTCACCCTGTGTCTGTCACCTTCATTCATAAGGAAGTAATCTATTCTAGAGTGTACTTTATGGACTGCTGAATAATGTGTATAGTCTTTTTCGAGTGGGTGCAGGTCCCTCCAAATGTCTACCATACCCATTTCTGCCAGTGAGGTTCTTATGAATTTTGTTACATGTTTTTTTGTCTTCTTAACACTTGTTGTATCAATTTCATGATCCATGACAGCATTTAAGTCTCCTCCACAAATTAGGACTCCTTCACTGTGTGTTGCTATGAGATCAAACAGATGTTGAAAAAAACCCTTGTCACTTTCTGGTGGGCATAGATGCTCACTAATGTGATCTGCATTCCATCTATGCTACCCTTTATTATTACATACCTGCCTTCTTTATCCTGGATTTCCTGTTCACATTCAAATTGTATTTTATTTGAGATTAGTATCATAACCCCCCTTTTAGTTCCTCCCTTAAATGAACTGTAGTAGGAGTTCTTATAGCCAAATCTCTTTAGTTTCACATGTTCTGCCTTGCTCAAATGTGTCTCTTGCATAAATATAATTTCGGCTTTTTCTTTCTTGAATTTTCTTATTATTCTTTCCCTTTTAACAGGTGAGTTCAGACCATTCACGTTTAGTGTTATTATCTTAAGATTTTTACCCATAATCATGTTTTTCCATTTTTTTAACTTGTGCTCCTAGCCCCTTTAACAACAAAAATAACACATATTTATATAAAAACACATTAAAAATCTCGACCTCCGTACTTTGGGCCTTTCTTCTGCCCACTGGTCCCTGTTGGTGGGTGGAGGGATTGTCCTCACCGAGTGTAGGGCCCTCCCTAGACCTGTATTTACTATCCAAGAAAAAGTCATTAGTCTAGAAATGTCCAACAAATATCACTTAAACCTCTCCTAGCCGTCTGTTTCTCTTTTACCTTGTCTTCTTGGCCTTCATTTCTTCTGTGTCTTTCTTAATCTTTGTTATAATCTAGGCTTTCAGTTGAAAGCCTTGTAGTCTTTCCTGGGCCCCGCTGCGCCACGTCTCCCCCCGTCTTTTGCCGCTCACTCGCCTCCACTCCGTCTGTCGTGATGCGTTCAGGGCCTCCGCTGCTCCTACCGTTTCCTCCGGCACGTACACCTCAAGGCCCCGCTCCATCATGTCCTGCGCTGCCTCTCTGGCTGTGTTGTAGGTTCTTACGCCGTTCTCCCAATGAATCCTCATCTTCGTTAGCGGCGTTTGGAATCTAATTTTTTTTTCTTTCAGCGTTTTTTTTAATGTTGGCATATTTCTTCCGCTGCTGCACAATTTCCGCCGGGTAGTCATGATCAAAGAATATCTGCTTGTCGCCGATTCGTATCTTTTTTTTCCACGCTCGTGTCAGGATTCTTTCCTTTACATCATATTTCAGAAAGTTTACCACAACTGACCTGGGTGTAGAGCGTGGGTTCGGGTTCTGTGCCGAGGCTCTGTGCGCTCGTTGAATCTGCAGATCCGCTTCGCTGGGCAGTTCCAGCTCTTTTTTTAAGAACTGATCCATGAATTTCGTCATCGAGTTGCCTTCAATGCCCTCCGGGATCCCGAAGATGCGTATATTGCCCCGTCTGGACCTGCTCTCCAAGTCGGTTACTTTCTCCTGCATCCTCTGCATTTGTGCCGTCAGGGTCTGCAGCTGTTCGCTTGCCTCGCTATTCCAATCTTCCAGCTCTGATATTCGGGCCTGCGCTTCTGTCATACACGCCCGCTGGGAGCGCAGCTCCTCCATGTTTTCTGCTAGCTTGCGCTCCATTTCTCTTCGGAGGCCCATAATTTCTTCCTTAATCTCTTTTTTCAGCTCCTCCTTAAGAGCCGCTAAATCCTGTTGTAGCTGCCGTTTGAAGTCTCTCAACTCTTTACCCAAACTGGCGATGCCAGCGTTCATGGTATCGAGTTTTGTGTCCTCCATTTTCTCTGCTGCGGTCACCTCGTTTTTTTGGGCCCCGTGTTCAGCGGTTTCTCCTGCGTTGTTGAAGAGGAATTCTTTAATTTTACTCTGCTTTTGTCCTTGTGCCCGGCTCCTTCGTGTTTTCATCCCTTAGTTTATTGATCCGCTTATGTCGAGTTGGCCATTTACCGATGATTTTTAATCCGGCTAGGGAGAGCTCTCTGTTTAAGCGTTATGTCTCTCCGCCATCTTCCCGGAAGTCCTCGATGCACGTCTTTTAACTGGAACACATAAGAGGGAGCACATTACACCCATTTTAGCTTCCCTTCACTGGCTGCCTGTGTGCTTTTGGGTTTATTTCAAGATTCTTTTATTTGTTTTCAAATTATTAAATGGCCTTGCCACACCTTACACCACTGCTCGGTCTCTCAGGTCAGCTGATCAGTTGCTTCTAGAGGTAAATGGCATTCACTTGTGTAGCGCTATTTGTCATCTCCAGATGACCAAAGCGCTTTACAGATCCTGCTATCCACCCATTCACACACACATTCACACACTGATGGCGGTGGAGCTGCCATACACAGGTGCTGGCCTGACCTACCAGGAGCAACTGGGGGTGCAGTGTCTTGCTCAAGGACACTTCGACATGCAGACTGCAGACAAAGCGGGAATCGAGCCACTGACCATCCAATCAGTAGTCGGCCACACTACACCTGTGCCACAGCTGCCCGAATCTAAGCAGGTACCAAAATCTAAGCGGAAGCTCAGGGGACAGAGCTTTTTCTGTTGCTGCTCCTAAACTGTGAAACAGTCTCCATTTGCCCATTAGACAGGCCCCTTTACTGTCCATTTTTAAAATTCATCTTATAACCCATTTTTGAGACATTGAGACATTGAGTTTGCTTGTTTTTTTGTATTGTGGGGGCACGGTGGGGGTTTCTCCACCCAGAGAGGGCAGGGAGAAGGGGGAAACAATGGCCCGAAGGAGAAGGTGTCACCGGGGGGGTATCAGATGGGATTGTTGGGTCGATGTGCCCCCCGGGGAAAGTGAGAGCTGCTGGAGCCGCTGAGGGTAGAAGGGTGTAAGAGCGGCCCCGGCGTAATGTCATGTTAATGTGCCACACGTTCCTTTGTTCAAACAACAATGTGTTATGGTTGGAAGTTTCGGGTCTCAATGCATGAAAATAAAGAGATAAAAGTGGAATGCACAGAGACCCGGAATTGTTGTTTGCTGTACTTCATGTTGGAGAAAGAATGAAGTTTCTGTGTCATCCAGCTCGTTGCCTCGCCTGCCTCCTTTCTCCACATAGGTGACCCGAAGACGTGCCATGGAAAGCGAGCTGAGCGTCGCCCCGGAGATTACCTGGAGGGAGAGCACCGGCACCGTGTGCGCCGGCTCAGTCAAGCTCCCAGACTTCTGGCTTCACAACCTAATTGTGTGGTTTCTGCACATAGAAGCCCAGTTCGCACTCCGTGGGATAACAATGGACAACACAAGATACTACTATGTGGTCACTGCGCTGGACGCGCGTGCCACGCAACAGGTGACAAGCCTGTTACAGGAGCCGCCGGCCCAGAGAAAATAGGAAGCACTCAAGAGGATGCTTCTCCAGCATTACACCCTTTTTGACAGTGAGAGGACAGAGAAACTCCTAACGAGATTGGAGTGGAGCTCATGGAGAGCATGCTGGTGCTGAGGGGGAAGGATGACGAATCTTTCCTGTTCGCCTATTTGTTCCTCAGGAACCTACCAGCTACAGCGAGGGCAATCTTGGCCAACTCACCGCGGCTGGTTGCTAAGGACTACCGTGCCCTGGCGCAGGAAACGGACGGCATCATTTTGGCGACCAGAACACTCAGCGGGCAGGCAGTGGCACCAGCATCCATGAGGGACTCCAGTGAGGTCGAGGAGCCGTGGGTGGTAGCCAGGATGGACACCAGAAGACGAAGGAATGGGGCGATCTGTTTTTATCATCGCCGTTTTGGCTCGAATGCCCAACACTGCCTGTTGCCATGCCAATTCAAAGAGCTGGGAAGACGGCACGTTTGGAATTCGGTTGCAGCTGCGACCGATGGCGACAGAAACAGACTGCTTTATGTCACAGACACACATTCGGGGAGATGGTTTTTTGGTGGACCTCCGGCTCCCAGAAGAGCCTCATCCTACCGGTCAATGCAGACAGGGTGGCAGGAGGCAGCGGGTCCCGAGCTCACGGTGCTAATGGATTCAGATCAGGACATTTGGCGAGCGGACACTGACGATATGCTTACATGGATGCAACTTTCAGTGGGATTTTGTGATAGCTGTATGTTCTGGCCCCATTCTAGGTGCAGATTTTTTATGTGCGTATGGTTGTTAGTCAATGTTGCTAATAGGAGATTAGTGGACGCTGCCTCTTTCACCTCATTGCCCTGTACAGCTTGGGGAGCTGGATCGACAACACTGGCTAACATTATAGCTCCAGGAGGTAAGTACCAACAGTTTGCTCACACAGTTCCCGGCACTCAAGGTCCCGACTTTCTCGGCTACAGTAATGAAACACGGGGTCAAACATTTCATAATGACAAAAGGCCCACCGGTGTTCATGATCCAAGATGACGCCCACAGTGGTCGCCATGGTGCTTCGCTGCGCTTTTCTTTGTTTGTTTTTGTTCGTCAATTGTGTGTCTGCCTGCTCTTACACCCGTGAAGAGCTACTAAATATCAGGACTTTCACTCCCACGAACCTACTCCCAGTTTTTTAGGCTACTGCCGCCGCTCTGGTTCACTTTTTAGCCCAAAAAGTGAGACAGCGAAAGAGAGGAAGACGAGCGGGCGCCCTCGTGCGGCTTCGCAGGAGAGGCACGCACACGGCTTTGCCTGGAATATTTCTGTCCAACGTCAATTCTCTTTATAACAAGGTAGATGAACTGAGACTGCTGATGCGATTTAAGGACCTCTCCACCTCGTGTGCCCTCTGCTTCACTGAGACCTGGCTCAAGTAAAAGACACCGGACAGCGCGTTCCTCCTCGAGGGATTTCAGCTGTTTCGTGCTGATCGAGACACGGGGCTCTCCGGCAAGTCCACAGGCGGAGGAGTCTGCTTCTACATCAACAGCAGCTGGTGCTCCAATGTAACTGTGATCTCCCAACACTGTTCTCCCGCTCTGGAATATTTATTCATCAACTGCAAGCCATTTTATTCTCCGCGTGAGTTTGCTTCATTCATTCTGGCCACTGTTTACGTCCCGCCAGACGCGGACGTGCGCGAGGCTCAGCGCGCGCTCGCGGATCACATTCAGCAAGCGGAGCGGACTTTTCCGGACTCTCTGGTTATTGTGGTTGGCGACTTTAACCAGAGCAACCTGAGCCATGAACTCCCCCGATACAAACAGTTTATTAAATGCCCCACCAGAGGAGAGAACACGCTGGATCACTGTTACACTACAGTTAAGGACGCGTATCGTGCTGTTCCCCGCGCTGCGCTCGGACTATCTGATCACGTGATGGTCCACCTGATTCCCACATACAGACAGAGACTGAAGCTCACAAAACCTGTTGTGAGCACTACGAGGAAATGGACCAGTGAAGCTGGGGAGGAGCTGAGCACGTGCTTGGAAATAACTGACTGGGACATGTTTAAAGGAGCCACGCATGATCTGGATGAGTACACGGACACTGTGACCTCATATATCCACTTTTGTGAGGAGAGCATTCTTCCATCGCACACCAGGGTGAGTTACTCCAACGACAAGCCCTGGTTCACAGCTAAGCTCAGACAGATCAGAAAGGAGAAGGAAGCAGCGCTGAAAAGTGGAGACAGGGACTGCTACAAGGAGGCCAAATACCGGTTTAGGAGAGAGCTGAGGAGAGCTAAATCTGTGTATTCTGAGAGACTCCAGCAACAGTTCACTGCTAACGACTCTGCTTCTGTGTGGAGAGGACTGAGGCAAATCACCAACTATCGGCCTCAGGCTTCTAAAGGACAGGATGACAGAGCCCTTTGTCAAAGACTGTCCCAACACTATGCCCGTTTTGACACCTCGTCAGCTGTGTCCAACTCCCCCCTCCCCCCAGCGCCACTGCCTCCATGGTCCCCACTTCATCAAAGGCGGCTCCCCCTCCTCCCCCCCTGCCCTTGCCATCAGTGAGCAGGACGTGCACAGACAGTTCTCCAGACTGAACCCGCGCAAGGCCCCCGGTCCAGACGGCGTGTCTCCCTCCACCCTGAGACACTGTGTGGAGGAGCTGACTCCTGTCTTCACAGACATTTTTAACACCTCCCTGAAGTCATGCCATGTGCCGGCCTGCCTCAAAACCTCTACCATCATCCCTGTCCCCAAGGAGCCACGGATCACTGGACTTAACGACTACAGACCTGTAGCGCTCACCTCTGTAGTCATGAAGTCCTTTGAGCGCCTGGTCCTGCCCCACCTCAAGACCATCACCACTCCCCTCCTGGACCCGCTGCAGTTTGCCTACAGAGCCAACAGGTCTGTGGACGACGCAGTCAACCTGGCCCTCCACTCCATCCTGCAGCACCTGGACTCCCCGGGAACCTACGTCAGGATCCTGTTTGTGGACTTCAGCTCTGCATTAAATACCATCCGCCCCGCTCTGCTCCAGGACAAGCTGTCCCTGCTCAACGTGCCTGACTCCCTCTGCAGGTGGATCACCGACTTCCTGACGGACCGGAGGCAGCATGTGCGGCTGGGAAAGACTGTCTCAGACTCTGTTAGCATCAGCACCGGATCACCTCAGGGCTGTGTACTTCCCCCCTGCTCTTCTCCCTGTACACCAACAACTCCTGCACCTCCAGCCACCAGTCTGTCAAGCTGATCAAGTTTGTGGACGACACCACCCTCATCGGGCTCATCTCCAATGGCGACGAGTCCGTCGACAGGAGAGAGGTGGCCCAGCTGGCGTTCCTGGTGCAGCCACAACAACCTGCAGCTGAACGCTCTGAAGACAGTGGAGATGATCGTGGACTTCAGGAAAGTCACAGCCCCTCTGCTCCCCCTTACCCTCACAGACTCTCCCATCACCACTGCGGATTCCTTCTGCTTCCTGGGCACCACCATCATCCGGGACCTCAAGTGGGAGCCGACCATCAGCTCCCTCATCAAAAAGGCCCAGCAGAGGATGTTCTTCCTGCGGCAGCTGAGGAAGCTCAAGCTACCCACCAAGATGTTGGTGCAGTTCTACACGGCCATCATCGAGTCCATCCTCACCACCTCCATCACCGTGTGGTACGCAGGAGCCACTGCCAGGGACAGACTAAGGCTGCAGCGCGTTGTGCGCGCTGCTGAGAAGGTGATCGGCTGCAAGCTCCCATCCCTCCAGGACCTGTACATCTCCAGGACCCGGAGGCGTGCAGGTCGGATCATAGCCGACCCTTCACACCCTGGACACGCACTGTTTGCCCCCCTCCCCTCAGGCAGAAGACTTCGGTCCATTCAGACTAAAACCTCCCGCTACATGAACAGCTTCTTCCCCTCTGCCATCAGACTGCTGAACACTAAGTGACTTATTAGACTCTCGTGCATTACGTACAGCAGCTCAACTGGACTCATGACAATTATCACTGTTTTCTTTTTGCACTACCGACTGCACTATGTGGAACTCCACAATATCTGCTGCTTGTTAATATATTTAAAAATTGCATAGATTAGTATTACTTATTCATATTCTACCTTTTATTGCATGCATAGTTTTTTATTTTTATCTTTAGTGCTACTCCATGTTTAATGTTGCAGCATTGCACCGAGACAAATTCCTAGTTTGTGTACTACATGAACAATGGCAATAAATCTCATTCTGATTCTGATTCTGATTCTGATGTGACCCCGGCGCTTGGATGCAGCTAAACTGGCCAGCGCACAAAAGGAGTTTGCCAACTTAGAGCAGTTGGGCATCATCAGGTGCTCCAACAGCCCGTGGACATCCCCGCTACACATGGTGCCTAAAGCCGACGGGTCGTGGCGACTGTGCGGCGATTTCCGGTGCTTGAATAACGCCACGGAACACGATCGTTATCCCATTCCGTACATCCAGGATTTTTCCGTGCACCTGGCCAGGGCGTGCGTTTTTTCGCAGTGGATCTGGTCCGCGGATATCATCAGGTCCCGGTGTGTGCGGAAGACATCCCAAAAATAGCAGTAATAACTCCTTTCGGCCTTTTTGAGTTTTTACACTTGCCATTCGCATTAAAAGGCGCGGCGCAGACTTTTCAGAGGATGATGGACACGGTGCTTGGTGACTTGTCCTTCATTTTTGTCTACTTAAGACGACATTTTGGTAGCCAGCGCATCCGAGGAGGATCACATTGCCTATCTCGAGACATTTTTCCAGAAGTTGGAAGCGCACAGGCTGATAGTTAACCTGGCGAAGTGCCAGTTCGGTGTGCCAGTGATTGATTTTTTTGGGCCACCGCATTTCACCAGAGAGGGTGATCCCGCTGCCGGATAAGGTGTGCGCTGTGTCGGATTTTCCGTGTCTGCAGACCGTGAGAGCACTACAGGAGTTTTTGGAATGGTTAATTTTTATAACCGTTTCCTTCTCTGGGCAGCCCAGCTGATGCAGCCGTTGTATGCCGCACTTCAAAAAAAGAAGCCCGTGGAAACCGTCGACTGGACGTCCGAGTGAGACCAGGCTTTTACAAATGCCAAAACAGCGCTGGTAGATGCCGCGTTGCTAGCCCACCCAGATCTGTCTGCACGGATAGCGCTCACTACGGATGCATCTGATGTTGCCGTAGGGGCAGTGGTGCAGCAGTGCTTCTCAGGTTCATGGCAGCCGCTCACATTTTTCAGCCAAACTTTGTGTGACAACGAACGCAAATACAACACGTTCGATAGAGAATTGCTGACTCTCCATCTGGCGACGCGCCATTTCCAGTTCTGGCTGGAGGGGCGCGAGTTCACCGCATTCGTGGACCATATGCCGCTGACGTACGAGATGTCCAAGGTCTCGGAACCGTGGTCAGCCTGGCAGCAACAGCATTTGGCTGCACTTTCGGAATTTACGACCGACATTCAACACGTTGCCGGTAAGCTCAACGTTGTGGCCAATTGCCTGTCGTGCGCGTTAATCCTACATGGGAATAGATTTCCCCACCATGGCAATGGAGCAAGCCGGTGATGCGGACATTTGTGTGCTCCAGTCTGCGCCAACTGGGTTAAGGCTGGAGAGCAGGGGAGGTGCAAGAAGGGTGCCCTCCCTTTCTCTGCGATGCGACATCTCCACTGGCCACCCACGCCTGGTGGTTCCGAGCTCTTGGCGCCGTCGAGTTTTCGAGTCGGTCCACTCCCTTTCGCATCCGGGAGTGCCCGCTTTGGTGAAGCTAGTGGGGGGCGAAGTTCATCTGGCCGTGCTTGCGCAAGGATGTGAAAGAGTGGGTTGCAGCTTGTGTTGCGTGCCAGCGGGCCAAAGTGCACAAGCACGCCAGAGCCCCCCTCGAGCTGTTCCAAATCCCATCTAGGAGGTTGGACCACGTCCATGTGGATTTGGTGGGACCCCGCCTGCCATCACAAGGTTTCATGCACCTTTTGACAGTTGTGGACTGCACCACGCGCTGGCCTGAAGAGGTTCTGCTGGCTTTTACCACATCCGCGGAAGTGGCTTGTGCTTTTTTGTCTGCTTGGGTTCCACGTTTCAGATCTCCATTGGACATCACGTCCGACAGGGGTCCACAATTCATGTTCAAACTCTGGTCTGCGATGGCAGAGAGCCTGGGGGTCAAAATTCACCGCACTAAAGTGTACAACCCCCAGGCTAACGGGTTATGAGAGCGTTTTCATAGGTCGCTTAAAGCAGTTCTCAGAGCTTCGCTCACAGACACAAATTGGGTCAACCACCTGCCCTGGGTTCTTTTAGGGTTGTGGGCCACACTAAGGAGGATTTGGCAGCCTCCCTGGCAGAACTCGTTTTTTGTCAGCCGCTGCGGATCCCTGGAGAGTTTTTACCGGAAAACCCCACACCTGAGGCTGATCCGCCCACGTAATTTTTACACAGTATGGAGGTTTTGAGCATATCGGGCCTGGCCCACCATTGTTTTCCCCGCACATTCGTCCCAAAAAGCTTGCAGAACGCCCGTTTTGTTTTCGTCAGGCACGATGCGCACCGGAACCCGCTGCATCAACCGTACGACGGACCGTTCAGGGTGGTGGAACCTGGGGCAAAGCATTTTGTGTTAGACTTGGGGGGATGTAGGGAGACCGTCTGCATTGACAGGCTGAAGCCCGCTTTTGTGTTGGCAGACGAGCAGGTGGTGTTGGCCGGAGCTCCCCGGTGTGGACGCCCACCGTTGGTGGCTACGCAGGTTGGTGATCCCTCAGCAGGGACCTGTGCTCGTGAAGATAATGCGTTTCCCCCCTCCCTTTTTCCCTCCACAGACTGATGTCCCCTCCTGTACACCTCGCCAGCAGGGCGTTTCGATTAGACCGGCAACCCCCCGCTACAGCCGCTATGGGCACCAGCTCAAGCCCAAAGGACGGGGGGGTTAGTGCCCTTTCTGGGTGTTGGGGGGGCTGTGTGGAGGCACGGTGGGGGTTTCTCCACCCAGAGAGGGCAAGGGGAAGGGGGAACAATGGACTGAAGGAGGAGGTGTCACCGGGGGGTATCAGACAGGACTGTTGGGTTTTATTTATCCCAATTATTTACAGCACTTTGCATCAGCTCTAGTTATTTTTAAAGTTCTTTCGAAATAAAGTTGAACTGGATTGGATAACAGAACTTTATTTTGGAGACCTAATACACCAGTCAGCATGAAACATGTTGTTGCTCAGTCATGCAGTATGCACCCATTACAACCTCAAGGTTCCCAATCACAAGTCAGAAAGCTGTTTTAATTTGAACTACACACTTCCAGTGATTTTCAAGTTGTGTAGTCTGAAGGTGGCTTAGGAGAGTCGTGTTGTAGCCGACTTTTGTTTCCCCCAGAGAGAGAGAACTTTTTGTCTTTTTCCAGCACTAAAACTTGAGCTGCTCAGCCATGAGAGCTTATGCTGCATGAGCTGACCGGCCTCTCGAACTAAAGACCTGAGCTGACAGTCAAGAACTGCAGAGACTCGGATGACCCACTGACGCTTTGAAGACATATGTGACCCGTGCTGGCAAAATGAGTTGGAATGTGCGTGAAGGCACATGAAGTCATAAATCATGATTCTTTCTTTGTTTGCTGGCAGCAAGTCCCGGGAAAACCCCCGTCAGTGCCTGGTATCATTGTAAAGCTTGGAACGCCTACTTTCTAAAAATACACGTTTTTGCAGAAGACGTAACTCAGGACCGATCGAACGTGAGTTTTCAAACCAGCCAACTATAAACAAAATCGGCTTGTTGCTGATCCGTGTTTGTGCAATTCCCACAAATTAAATATCATTTTGAAAGTCTTTCAATACAGAATATGAAAATAACATTATCTCAGTTTTGAAAATTTCTGCATTGCGACTCATTTTGCCAGCACGGGTCTCATATACGTACATCTTGGTGGTGAAGCTGTATCATTTTGGAATTTGCTCCTTCCGGTGAAGCTGTCTATCCATCCACATTTCACAGGAATTGCCATTCCGTTGAGGCATTTGCCCTGATGCTGACCAAACTCACTCACAATGATCCTGCCATTTCGTCAGGCTGGAACGATCTACTCTGTCATTGACTGTCTCACAATGTTTATAGATTTTCACATACTTCTGGATTGTTCTGTCTGGTTGTGACATTATTTCAGGTTGACCCTACATACTAATGATCTTTTGTGTGTGTGTGTGTGTGTGCGCGCGCGCGCGCATGCGCGTTACTGTGTATTGCCCCAATCTATTGGCTTTCCTCCAACTGTTACGAAAGTCAAGCGCATGAGTCTGCCGGAGCTGCTCTGTATGGCTGAATCAGGTGGCATCTGAACGCTTCTGCTGATCTTTCCACTCGATGAACTTTGCAGATCAAAGTTTAGCAGTGTTGGAACAAGAGCTGAAGAACGGTCAGATCGCCTGGTTGGAGCTGGCTCATAGTGGCAGTTCTTTTACATCAGAGGTCAGCAACCACTTCTGCTACTAGTGCATCTCAGTAAATGTCATATAATTCAGAGATGAACTTTCATATATTCACTATTCATTGCATAGACAGTGAAATATTTCAAGCCTTTCTGATTTAATCTTGATGATTAAGGTTACAGTTTTTGAAATTTTATGACTTTACAAGCATGCATTGTATGTTTTTTTTTTAAAAACCTACAAGGAGTCACAAAATATATTTGAGCTTAAAATAAAGTAAAAACAGCTGAGTTTTAAGAAGAAACTGGCATGCCAATGTTAGAAATATGAGAGTTTTTCCTCCTAAATTTACAGCCCCTTTTTTTCTAATAAATTTGTGCAAATATGGCATTTGTGCAAATGGTTGCAGTCAAGTGCAGAGACATACAGCAGCAAATGTATTACTGTTGGTGTGGCAGTCTTTCTGTGCCAACAGCTGGGGTACAGTGGTGTGAAAAAGTGTTTGCCCCCTTCCTGATTTCTCATTTTTTTGTATGTTTGTCACACTTACAGTGGGGTAAAAAAGTATTTAGTCAGCCACCAATTGTGCAAGTTCTCCCACTTAAAAGGTGAGAGAGGTCTCCAGTTTTCATCACAGGTATACCTCAACTATGAGAGACAAAATAAGAAAAAAAAAAATCCAGAAAATCACATTGAAGGATTTTTAATGAATTAATTGGTAAATTCCTCGGTAAAATAAGTATTTGGTCAATAACAAAAGTCATCTCAATACTTTGTTATATACCCTTTGTTGGCAATGACAGAGGTCAAAAGTTTTCTGTAAGTTTTCACAAGGTTTTCACACACTGTTGCTGGTATTTTGGCCCATTCCTCCATGCAGATCTCCTCTAGAGCAGTGATGTTTTGGGTCTGTCGCTGGGCAACACAGACTTTCAACTCCCTCCAAAGATTTTCTATGGGGTTGAGATCTGGAGACTGGCTAGGCCACTCCAGGACCTTGAAATGCTTCTTACAAAGCCACTCCTTCCATTGCCTGGGCGGTGTGTTTGGGATCATTGTCATGCTGAAAGACCCAGCCACATTTCATCTTCAATGCCCTTGCTGGTGGAAGGAGGTTTTCACTCAAAATCTCATGATACATGGCCCCATTCATTCTTTCCTTTACATGGATCAGTCGTCCTGGTCCCTTTGCAGAAAAACAGCCCCAAAGTATGATGTTTCCACTCCCATGCTTCACAGTAGGTATGGTGTTCTTTCTCCTCCAAGCACGACAAGTTGAGTTTTTACCAAAAAGTTCTATTTTGGTTTCATCTGACCATATGACATTCTCCCAATCCTCTTCTGGATCATCCAAATGCTCTCTAGCAATCTTCAGACGGGCCTGGACATGTACTGGCTTAAGCAGGGGGACGCGTCTGGCACTGCAGTATTTGAGTCCCTGGCGGCGTAATGTGTTTCTGATGTAACCTTTGTTACTTTGGTCCCAGCTCTCTGCAGGTCATTCACTAGGTCCCCCCATGTGGTTCTGGGATTTTTGCTCACCGTTCTCGTGATCATTTTGACCCCACGGGGTGAGAATAACTTGCGTGGAGCCCCAGATTGAGGGAGATTATCAGTGGTCTTGTATGTCTTCCATTTTCTAATAATTGCTCCCACAGTTGATTTTTTCACACCAAGCTGCTTACCTATTGCAGATTCAGTCTTACCAGCCTGGTGCAGGTCTACAATTTTGTTTCTGGTGTCCTTTGACAGCTCTTTGGTCTTGGCCATAGTGGAGTTTGGAGTCTGACTGTTTGAGGTTGTGGACAGGTGTCTTTTATACTGATAATGAGTTCAAACAGGTGCCATTAATACAGGTAACGAGTGGAGGACAGAGGAGCCTCTTAAATAAGAAGTTACAGGTCTGTGAGAGCCAGAAATCTTGCTTGTCTGTAGGTGACCAAATACTTATTTTACTGAGGAATTTACCAATTAATTCATTAAAAATCCTTCAATGTGATTTTCTGGATTTTTTTTCTCATTTTGTCTCTCATAGTTGAGGTATACCTATGATGAAAATTGGAGACCTCTCTCATCTTTTAAGTGGGAGAACTTGCACAATTGGTGGCTGACTAAATACTTTTTTGCCCCACTGTAAATGTTGTAGATCATCAAACAAATTTAAATATTAGACAAAGATAACACAAGTAAACACAAAATGCAGTTTTTAAATGAAGGTGTTTATTATTAAGGGAAAAAATCCAAACCTACATGGCCCTGTGTGAAAAAGTGATTTCTCCCTAAACCTAATAACTGGTTGGGCCACCCTTAGCAGCAACAACTGCAATCAATTGTTTGCGATAACTGGCAATGAGTCTTTTACAGTGCTGTGGAGGAATTTTGGCCCTCCCATCTTTGCAGAATTGTTGTAATTCAACCACGCTGGAGGGTTTTCGAGCATGAACCACCTTTTTAAGGTCATGCCACAGCATCTCGATCAGATTCAGGTCAGGACTTTGACTAGACCTCTCCAAAGTCTTCATTTTGCTTTTCTTAAGCCATTCAGAGGTGGATTTGCTGGTGTGTTTTGGACCATTATCCTGCTGCAGAACCCAAGTGTGCTTCAGCTTGAGGTCACGAACAGATGGCCGGACATTCTCCTTCAGGATTTTTTTGGTAGACAGCAGAATTCATTTTACCACAGCAAGTCTTCCAGGTCCTGAAGCAGCAAAACAGCCCCAGACCATCACGCTACCACCACCATATTTTACTGTTGGTATGATGTTCCTTTTCTGAAATGCTGTGTTACTTTTACGCCGGATATAATGGGATACACACCTTCCAAAAAATTCAACTTTTGTCTTGTCAGTCCACAGAGTATTCTCCCAAAAGTCTTGGATAATCAAGATGTTTTCTGACAAAACTGAGACGAGCCTTCATGTTCATTTTGCTCAGCAGTGGTTTTCGTCTTGGAACTCTGCCACGCAGGCCATTTTTGCCCCGTCTCTTTCTTACGGTGGAATCATGAACACTGACCTTAACTGAGGCAAGTGAGGCCTGCAGTTCTTTGGATGTTGTTGTGGGGTCTTTTGTGACCTCTTGGATGAGTCGTCGCTGTGCTCTTGGGGTAAATTTGGTCAGCCGGCCTCTCCTGGGAAGGTTCACCACTGTTTTTGCCATTTGTGAATAATGGCTCTCACTGACTCTCACAACACTAGCAGATGACCTCTGTTCAAATAAAAGTAAATTTTGCATTTCATTTGGAAATCAAAGTCCCAGAGTCTGGAGAAAGAATGGAGAGGTTTAGTGTGAAGTTTCCACAGTCAGTGATGATTTGAGGAACCGTGCCATCTGCTGGTGTTGGTCCACTGTGTTTTATCAAGACCAAAGTCAGCACAGTCGTCTACCAGGAAATTTTAGAGCACTTCAAGCTTCTCTCTGCTGACAAGCTTTATGGAGATGCTGATTTCATTTTCCAGCAGGACTTGGTACCCCCCCAACACTGCCAAAAGTATCAAAACCTGGTTTAATGACCATGGCATCACTGTGTTTGATTGGCTAGCAAAATCTCCTGACCTAAACCCCATAGAGAATCTATGGAGTATTGTCAAGAGGAAGATAAGAAACACCAGACCCAACAATGCAGACAAGCTGAAGGTCACTATCAAAACAACCTGGACCTTCATAACACCTCAGCAGTGCCACAGGCTGATCACCTCCATGCCATGCCACATTGATACAGTAATTAATCCAAAAAGAGCCCTGACCAAGTATTGAGTGTGTACATGGACATACTTTTCAGTTGGTCCACATTTGTATTAAAAAACTATTTTTTAGATTAATTTTATGTAATATTCTAATTTTTTGAGAAACTGAATTTGGGGTTTTCATGGGCTGTAAGCCATAATCATCCGAATTAAAATAAATAAACACTTGAAATATATCAGTCTCTTTGTAATGAATCTATATAATATATGGGTTCCACTTTCTGAAATGAGTGACAAAAAATATTGAACTTTTTCATGATATTCTAATTTTTTGAGATGTACCTGTAGATATCTGAACATTTATTAATAAAGAGCTGAATATTTAATGAGGTGTCCTAGTTTTTTCACATGACTGTATAATGTTCTGCATGAGGCTTTAGGAAATTATATAAATCACTTTATAAATCACTGGATTGAAAATGCACTTGCGTACCCTATGTACAGATTTTGGATCCTGGGGTCCACTTGACTTGTATCCATACAAACAACGGGGTGTCAATCTTGTTTATTGTGTCTTGCCAGCACTTGCACATGTGCCAGACGTTGACGGGGCTGGTGATGGGACTGGTACCGGTGTCGGATCCGATGCTGCTGCTGGAACAGATGCAGGGCAGCCCGGGGGATTCATATTAAGGGAGGCGGACCCCTTGCATGTGCAAACACATTCTAGAAAGAAAATACATACACAACTTTATGCACAGCACGAATGCACAGTATGAAAGTGCAACACATAATTTTTTTTTTTGTTTTAACCAGGATTAGCTTATTTCGTCATTACGTTTTGCTCTCAGAAGTGAGTACTTCAGATACAGCAAGTGCGAATCAGCAGAGTTGGCTACTAGCCAGCTCATTAGCCAGGAGACAACGCTGTTATATTAACGCTGTTTATTTGTGGACTTTTCTTCTGCCTTTAATACAATCCAACCTCATATTTTAGTTGAAAGGCTCCTGCAACAATTTGATTTGAGCAATAATCTGGTGGGTTGGATTCTGGATTTCTTAACCAACAGGATGCAGAGAGTAAAGGTCAATGGCACATTGTCTGACCTAAAGTGCTCTTCTACTGGCTCTCCTCAGGGGTGTGTGTTGTCACCACTACTCTTCATCCTGTACACAAACATGTGTCGAAGCAGACATGACAACAGACACATTATAAAGTATGCTGATGACTCAGTCATTGTCAGTCTCCTCCAGGATGGTGAGAGTGGCCACGGCCCAGTAGTTGATGACTTTGTTCACTGGTGTGAGGATTCCTACCTGCAGCTGAATACAACAAAAACGAAAGATATGATTATTGACTTTAGGAGGAAAACTCCCAGGCACAAAGTCACCATACTAAAAGGCCAGACCACCGAATGTGTACAATCGTACAAATATCTTGGGACGATTATTGATAGTAAATTAAACTTTGAAGTGAACTATGAAAGGGTGTGCAAAAAGGGTCAGCAAAATTTGCATTGTTTGAGGAAACTGGCACGCTTCCAAATTGACCGAACCATAATGACTATGTTTTATCGGGCTTTTATTGAATCTGTTTTATCCTTTTCTTTAATGTCATGGTTTGGTCAGATAAAACTGAAACAGAGGAAATCCTTGGATCAGATAGTTAGATGGTCCAGTCGTTTGCTTGGTGAGTCACAGCTGAGCCTGACATCCCTGTACACCAGACAAGTACAGAGGATGGCTGACTCGATTTTAAATGATGACTCCCACCCTTTGCACTGCAACTTTCAGCTTCTTCCCTCCAGACGGAGGTTTGCTGTCCCAAAAAAGCAAAACCCAGCGCTACAAAAACAGCTTTATCCCTGCTGCTGTCAAAGAGTTGAACAAGCTATAAAATATATTGTACATATTTTATATTTACTTATTTTGTATGATGTGTGCCTGTGTTTGTGTCTATGTTGAATGTAATTAGTGGCTTGTAAATATGGATGTCACCAGACTGCAAAACAAATCTACCTACGGGTACAAATAAAGTAACCTGAACCTGAACCTGAACCTGTTATTGTTCAAAAAAGGGAGCTTGCCATCGATAGGATCAATAAGCAAAAAGATGCATAATATCACAAAACACTCACCATCCATGGTTTGCAGCAATACTGTTGTCATGATCCCGAGTGTGGTTCTGTACCGTGGGTGGGTGCCCTGATTATTATCCTTTTTTCTGTGTATGTATTTAGTCAAGTTTATCTGTCCTTTTAGTTCGTGCTTTTATTTTGACAGCGCCGCGGCGGGACTTCCGTCTGTCAGTCTGTTTGCGGCCTGTCACAGCTGTTGGTTCATTTGTCTTCTTTTATTCTATTTAAGTTGGCTAGCGAGGTTTATTCCTCACTGTGCCCTCGCCCGGTGTGGGTTGGAATCCCAAACCCTGATTCCAGCCTTTCTTCAGTGATAAGGTTTCGTCCTTGCCACTTATTTGTAAGTTTACTCTTATTGACTCTTTTTCTCTTGCATGTACTTGTTTATCACCCCTCTGGGGTCACAGTCTTTTGTATATCTGCCCCTCGAGGCGAGTGTTGGTTTCATTATTGTTTTCTTATTAAATAAGCAAACTCACTGCTGGGGATTGGTGCCTTATTTATGCCCTGATAGGGGCATTCATAACAGTAGGTCGCAGCCAGTTGGTGCCAGCGGTAGTGAGTTTGTGCTTTTGGCTCTATTTTTTTGTCTTTTTGGGTGCCTGCGTTGTTTTTTTTTTTTTTTTTGATATGGCATCATTTGGCAAGTGGTATCCCATGAGCCTGGGTTTTGTGCTTTGCCAGGCTCTTATGGAAATAGATGACCTCCTCACTATAGCTCACAGTTATTCCACCCCTAAAGACGCTTTACGATATCTGGACTTCGTGGAGGCGGCTGTGCAGTGTCATCCTCGCCTTTCTGAGCATGCTGAGGGAAGGGAGAGGATATCTCAGTTATCGGCACTTCAGCAGAAGAATTGTGAGTTGGAGAAGATATCTACCAGGAAGCCTAAATTGGGGCCGACGGCGAAGCACTCCCGGGCCTCGGTTCCTTGCCAGCTTCCAGTTACAGCTCCAGCTCCTGCGTCACTGTCTCCAGGAGGCCGTTTCCCAGCACGCCGTAGGAGGAAGGCAGCTGGGGTCCCCAGCGAGGATGAACAGTTGGCAGCTGAATTCATCAGGGGCCGTGTGGCTGAAGCTCTCTCCTCCCACGGTCTGAATAGGGTTCTGAAGCGCATGGTGGCAGCAGTCAGGATTGTGGAGGCGCATCCTGGCCTTGGTAATTATCCTGAATTCACTGAGCTGCTGGCCTCCGTCTCCGCTCTCCTGCAACGGTTTCTGGGGTTGACAATAAGCTCGTCTCCTGCCCGAAGATGCTGCCGCCCGGTGCAGAACTCTTCTCCCCCTTGTGATATGGCTGTCCCGAAGCGGAAGGAGGAGAATCACCGGGTGAAGATGCCGCGAAGTTCCCATTATTATTAGGACACGAGCTGCCAGAGAAATTCCTCCATCTCCCAGCCAACTATTTTCTCTTCTTCTCAGAGAAGTATGACTGCAGCTTCAGCCTCCGGGTCTTCTTCATCAGCTGTTTCACCAGCTCCTCTACCCCTGATTATCTCAGCTGTTCCCTCCTCCTCCTCTATGGTGCTTTCTTCAGCTGCTGTGAGCTCTGTTGTTTCTTCTCCCGCTCCCCCTGTCACTGATCCTGCAGGAGTGGCTCCTCCTTGTCTTCCTGAGGGGCCCACCTTCACTGCTGCTATGGGAAAGGAAAGAACTGAGCCTGCTGCAGCAGGAACCATCGTACCCCAGGAAAACAGGCAAGTGCTTTTTCATTCTTTTCCTTAATTTGATGAATTACCTTGTCTGATCCTTGGGAGTGAGGCTTAGGTTATGCAGTCCACTCAGCCCTCACCACCTGCTGCAGCCACTAAAACTGTACTAGCTACCTCTATGTCTCCTCCTTTATTCCCTGAGTGTCCACCGGCTCCAGGACCTAGCTGCCGGATGGAGGAGGAGCCTGCTAGCCTGGAGAGCCTGGTTCCAGCTCCGCAGCCACGGTATGGACAAAGGAGGAGGGCCATTTGCTACCTGGAGCCTGAGCCGACAATGAAGCGTCCCTGGGTTTCACCTACGCAGAGCCTAGCCCCAGCTAGAAGACGATCTCCCGTCACCACGCCAGGCGAGCCACCTGCATGGCTTGCTATGCCAGTGGGTCCTGAGACTGCAGTGACCATCATGCCTGCTGCTGGGGCTGCCACAGCAGAGTCCGAGTTGGACCTCCGGGGGGCCGAGGTCAAGACATTGTCATCCGGATCGACGGAGTCCTGGACGGCGGTGGAACTTGAGCTCAGGCAAGTACTCTCCTTTGTTTTCATTTTTTCTGTTTTGGAGAGATCTTGTCTAGCTCTTGGGAGGAGAGCTGGGTGCTGCCATCAGCAGCATCTGAGCTCGCCTCGCCGGGTTCCACTGCTGCCGGTGACTCTGACCCTATTTCTCTTTCTCTTTCATGCGAGTCTTCTCTCAGGGTCACGAGAACCATCCAGCTACATCAGAGGTCTCCGTGGGTTCTGGTCCGCCGCCCGAGGCCCTCATGGGTCCATCTCCTCAAGCCAAGGTTGTTGTGGAGATGCCGCCCCAGCCCAGGACTCCAAGACCGTTGTTCTTCCGCAGTCTGGTTCGTCATGGGTGCTACGCTTTAGCCCGGGAGCCATCGTGGGTGCCGCAATGCCTCAGTCCAGCGCCACTGAGGATGCAGCTGCGCCTCAGTCCGGGGCCACCGAGGGTGCCGCCACGCCTCAGTCCGGGGCCACTGCGGGTGCTACTAAGCTCCATTCGGAGGTTGTCGTGGGTACTGCAGATTCTCCACCATCAGACGCTGTTGGGGTTCCCTTCCTCTGGTCCGGCTTCCTGCCACTGAGTCTCTCGATGGGAAAGCTGCCTCCTGTTTCACCCCTCCGGTTCTGGTGGCTCAAGGACGCTGGCCGACCGCCTGATCCTTTGGGTTTATTGAGGTGGTTTGGGGACTCTGGTAGGCCACCCGATGAACTCTTTCTTCCTTGTTGGGGCCTCTGGAGACCTGGTAGGCTGCCCGACCTTTTCTCCCTTATAGTCGGGTGGAGCCAGGACTTTGGAAGGCCACATGAACTGTCCCTTTATTTATCATGTACATTATGTGCATGATAAATAAAGGGACAGTTATCATGTACTTTATTTATTGTGTATATTACAGCCATATGAGCCCTCAGCTCCCTGACATGCCCAGGGAACGAGTCGCCACACAAGAGCCGTGAGATAGCTGACTCTTCCCTATCTCTGTCAGCATGATGATGTCACCAGCTGGCTGCGTCATCACGCTGCACATTGTAATGAATCCCCTTCATTACACACTGGTTATAACCAATCAGGCTAAGCAGTAATACTGACATAGCTAGAAACACTCTGTCCAAATCTGCCTTTGTGTGTGTGTGTGTGTGTGTGTGTGTGTGTGTGTGTGTGTGTGTGTGTGTGTGTTGGAGCTTAAGTTGATATTCACAGCAGAAAAACACATACTTGAGAGTTTGGAAATATTTTTCTCTTGATATGTCTTGTAAATCACAATAAACTTGTTACAAACATGTTAACAACAGAAAAAACTATTTTTGCTGGAGTGTCACTTTAAACTACAAACATTATATTCTATTATTATTTATTAATTCTGCTATTCATTACTGGCCTTCATTAGTTTTTAGTTTCCAGTGCTTTAATACTGTATTGCTGAACCTAAAAACTGCCCCCCCCCCCAAAAAAAAAGAAGAGTAGTGTAAAATTCCTCTTCTGTTCAGCACACATCACCATTCAGGTATGGGTGATGGGAAAAACATGCAATTACTGACAAGAGCAGACAACTGGTTTGGCAGCATATGGGTTACATAATAAGGTCAGGTTTGTTTATTCATGAGAATTAGAGGAGGCATTTTTCCAATTATTATTTGTAAAATTCACTAAACAAAGCAGACAAGAAAAAAAAATACAGTAGGTATTGAAATAACAGTAAAGAATATAATAAAAACCCTGTTCCAGACAAACACTGCTGTGGATTTGAGTCAACCCTATAAATAATCATAAAAATATGATCCTAGAATGCATTCACAATAGGACGAAATTCTGCACGTTTTGATAATATGTTTGATTATGTGAAAACAAAATTAGCATTTAACAGATCAGATGCTGTTCAAAATTAACTGATAGTAATTACCAGGCTAGTTTATAACAGGGTAAACAACAGTCTGACAACAGATTAAAGCAAAACCACAATGTTTCAGTCCGCCTTCAATAAAACTGTAGCATACTGTATGTGACAGATATAGTTTATATACAGGATTTTTCAGAGTATTAACTATTATAAGCCAACAATAATCATAAGCTAAACACCTCACCATCACAGCAGTGTGGTTCTCCATTAGTTTTCCTCACACCACAGATTAGTTTCTACCACAGATTAATTATTTCTCCTAATCTTCCTCTGCTCCTGATCTTTATGATATCTAACAGTGTCATGATTTTAAGGTTATGATCCCTCAAATAAATACTATCATGTTTTCCTCCTCTTCAGAGGCTAAACTACAGCAGCTTTTCATTATTGACAGTGACCGGGTGGTTTGTAGGTGCTTCGGTTCACGGCTGCTCCCTGTTTGGGGTCACCACGGCAGATCATGGGTCCACATGTTTTACACCTGATGTCCTTCCTGACGCAACCTTCCTCCATGGTTTTGTGCGCTCCCTGTGGCTGGGTAACCAACTTTCCTTTCCCCATTCTGTTTATGTTGAGCACCAAGTTATAAAGCGGAAAATACAATTTTTATGGTCTTTGGAATGATCCGTCTGTGGCTTGAACCCACAACCTCATGGTTGTGGAGTGAATACTCGACCACTAGTCTACCACTCTGATAACGAACTCAGTTGTACAGCCACACCCACCGCTTAGTCCTGATTCATTCCCTGTTATTGTGACATTACTAGGCCTGTAACAACAGCTAAAACGATAAGAAAAAACGACCACGGTAAGTTTTCTGGGTATGATAAGTCGCCGTTTACGGGTGTGCATTTCTTTCCATTATCTGCCAATATTTCAGTGCTCCTTCTGTCACTCTGCACACTCCCCATGGGAGGCGGAGCTCGTGCTCCCCATGGGGACAGCTGAAACAAGTGAACCGGTGAGCTGAAGAGTGCGCTCACAATGTCAACTTTTTCCTGACTAAGCCTAAGAAGTCTACTTCTTTTCAACAGCGTGATGAAGCGATCTGTTTTTGCCCAGTTGAAGAGGTCTGCTTCAACTCTGGCTCGGTTCCTCATGTAACACCCATGTTTATACTACGTTCGTCTGAACGGTGCAACCATTCTTATCGTCATTACCTTTTGTACATATTAGAGAAAAAAACCCAACTCAAAATAGATGGTAAGGTCCATGAAGTTGAAGTGTTCACTCTGTAGTTCTCTACTGTACCGTGTGTGAGATGCGCATATTGTAAACAAACAAATGGTGCTCACCGATGATATAAAGCCACATGTCTCAGTCATCTGTGGCAATGATGTTTTGTCAAAGACTCCTTTATTGTATATTACACTTTGTTCCTGATATTGTATTCCCAAACAAGCATATCATATTTTTGACACCATGAAGTCTGGCCCCCAGGTCAAACTCACAGACATCAAGACTCTGCTTCACACAGAACTCTCTGTTTACTGCTAACTCAGCATTCCATGCTTATCTGCTAGTATTAAGCTCTACAGTCTGCTCTGACTCGAAAATCTTCCCGTGACACTGCCTGAATGTAGCATTATGCGTCTTTTCCCTTTTTGGCCAAATTGAATAATAAATATACTAAATATGCATCTTTGACTACCGCTCTATTATTTATTCACCAGATCAAAGGGACATTTATAGGTAAAAGTTAAAATCCAGGACTGTTTATGCATATTTATACAACATTTGTATTTACAGTGCATCCAGAAAGTATTCACGGGGCTTCACTTTTTCCACATTTTGTTATGTTCAGCCTTATTCCAAAATGGATTAAATTCCTTTTTTCCCCTCAAAATTCTACACACAGTACCCCATAATGACAATGTGAAAAAAGTTTTTTTTGAGAGTTTTGCAAATTTATTAAAAATACAAAACTAAGAAATCACATGTACATAAGTATTCACAGCCTTTGCTCAATAATTTGTTGATGCACCTTTGGCAGCAATTACAGCCTCAAGTTTTTTTTGAATATGATTCCACAAGCTTGGTACACCTGTCTTTGGGCAGTTTAGCCCATTCCTCTTTGCAGCACCTCTCAAGCTCCATCAGGTTGGATGGGAAGCGTCGGTGCACAGCCATTTTCAGATCTCTCCAGAGATGTTCAATTGGATTCAAGTCTGGGCTCTGGCTGGGCCACTCAAGGACATTCACAGAGTTGTCCTGAAGCCACTCGTTTGATATCTTGGCTGTGTGCTTAGGGTTGTTGTCCTGCTGAAAGAAAACCATCGCCCCTGTCTGAGGTCAAGAGCGCTCTGGAGCAGGTTTTCATTCAGGATGTCTCTGTACATTGCTGCATTCATCTTTCCCTCTATCCTGACTAGTCTCCCAATTCCTGCCACTGAAAAACATCTCCACAACATGATGCTGCCACCACCATTGGCATGGTTATGAGCGGTACCTGGTTTCCTCCAAACATGACGCCTGGCTTTCATGCCAAAGAGTTTCTTTGTCTCATCAGACCAGAGAATTTTGTTTCTCATGGTCTGAGAGTCCTTCAGGTGCCTTTTGACAAACTTCAGGCAGGCTGCCATGTGCCTTTTACTAAGGAGTGGCTTCCGTCTGGCCACTCTACCATACAAGTCTGATTGGTGGATTGTTGCAGAGATGGTTGTCCTTCTGGAAGGTTCTCCTCTCTTCACAGAGGAATGCTGGAGCTCTGATAGAGTGACCATCAGGTTCTTGGTCACCTCCCTGACTAAGGCCCTTCTCCCCCTGTCGCTCAGTTTAGACGGCTGGCCAGCTCTAGGAAGAGTCCTGGTGGTTCCAAACTTCTTCCATTTACGGATGATGAAGGCCACTGTGCTTATTGGGACCTTCAAAGCAGCAGGAATTTTTCTGTACCCTTCCCCAGATTCGTGCCTCGAGACAATCCTGTCTCGGAGGTCTACAGACAATTCCTTTGACTTCATGCTTGGTTTGTGCTCTGACATGCACTGTCAACTGTGGGACCTTACATAGACAGGTGTGTGCCTTTCCAAGTCATGTCCAATCAACTGAATTTACCACAGGTGGACTCCAATTAAGCTGTAGAAACATCTCAAGGATGATCAGTGGACACAGGATGCACCTGAGCTCAATTTTGAGCTTCACGGCAAAGGCTGTGAATACTTATGTACATGCGATTTCTTAGTTTTTATTTTTAATAAATTTGCAAAAATCTCAGTTTTTTTCACATTAATGCCTTTTGGAATAAGGCTGTAACATGACAAAACGTGGAGAAAGTGAAGCACTGTGAATACTTTCTGGATGCACTGTATACAAGGGTTAGTTCTGACCAAGCAATCTGACTGGAAAATAGGGATTCCAGAAGTTACTATAATCCGTGATAACTGCACTCCAATTTCACTGGATATGTATCACTCTGCTTCAAAGGTGTTCTAAAACGTTAATTACTAACAGTATTTTTCAGTCAACTCTGACAGTTGCAGTACTGTTTTGGATACCATAATTTCCAGAGTGAAGCACTGTTTGACAAAAAATTAAACATCAGTGACCCGGAAATCACACCCTTTTGCAAAGGTCTACTTCCATCTACCCAGTCATTTTACATTAAGCTATTTCACATTTGTTTAAAAAAATAGGCAGTGCTAGAGTTTGATATTGTCTTGTTTAACAAACCACAGTACCTTTGTGGGGATGGACTCTGTTTCAGCCGAAAATGCGAAGAAAAGCAAGAAAAATGTGCTAAATCGCAAGCATGCTAGTGACTAGCTTCTGGCAACCGGTATTAGATATGTTTTGATCTGGGATTTTCTGAAATATTGACTTAACAGGTATATGTTTTATCAACACTTATTACATTTGCACTTGACAATATTTAATTTGTTTACATGTGTGTGAAATGACAGTAGATGTCTTCATGCTGATTGAGATGTTTAAAAAGTTACTGGCTAGATTTAGCGACTTTTTTTCCCAGCTGCTCAAAATAACTGGTTAAGCAAACAAATCACAATATTTTGTCCATTATTGCTGTCATTTAATAAATTTTGCTTGCTGGACCTGTTGTATAAAAGCAGTATTACACTCGATGTCATTGCGGTGTCATGGTTATACTAACTGCGATACAGTAACTCCGTCTTGTGTAATATTGCTTAATTATTTTATTTATGTTTTATTTATTTAGGGTATTTTAAATGTCTTGTAAGTACTTTTTCCACATTTCTATTCCAGTGTATAATACTATTCATAAATAAAAGTTCAAAGCTCTATGAAAAGTTGTACATAAACTATTATCATTATATCACTATGTTCGAGGAATAAAATGGTCTTCATGGCATAAACGACAATATTGTTTATCACAATGATTTTGGAGAAAATTTATTGTCCATGTCATGATTGCTAGTAACATCAGCCCACATGCAAGATGCTACACCAGAGAATGCACACAACGCAGAGAGACAAAGTTTTAAACACAATTTTATTGAAAACAGTAATGCAGAGTTAGCAGAAAACACCTCACTCGCCAGAGGAGCGCCCAGCCTGAAATGAGAGAGACGAGCGCAGATTAGCACGAGGAGGGAGGAAGGAAATAATGAATCATAGAAAACTCTTACGAGTGAGAGCAGAGAGCCTGACGAGGGACCCAGAAAGGCAAGGATGACCAGGAGCTGTGGGTAAATATGGCTGGTGAGATGTCTGACCAGGTGGAGAAGGCGATCTGGAGTGAAGATGATGATGGAGGAGCAGGTGAGCGCACAACAAACCCCTGGGGACACACCGCAGAGATGGCAGCAACCCAATGACCCAACGCTGGAGCGTTCACAGACTGGTCCTTTTAAGCGCTGGCAGTGAAGAGACAGCAGGTGCGTCAACTCACGCAGGTGTATTGATTACCTGCGGAGCCGGGGACCCTCCCACAGGACGGGAGGGGGAGTGTGCTCACCAGATCATAACTCCATCAAAATTTGTTATTGTTACAGGCCTAGACGTCACTAATATGGTCTCCCCAAACTTGCCTGTTAGGTGAGGAACTGAAGTTTAAAAGCAGAAAAACATAGACTTGGCATTTATGGCCAATTTCACTCTTGATATATGTTTAGTAAGTCATAACAAACATGTTATAGACATGTTAATAGGGAGAAAAAAATAGATGTAAGTAGCAATGGGTCAGTAATGCATTTTAGAGATTACAAGAACATCGAGATTGTCAAGAAGTTTCCTTATGATAATGTTATATAGTTGATATTCACTTGAAAATGTAATGTTGATACAGCGGAGGTGTAGCATGAGCAACGCTTAAGGAACTTTTTGGGGGTCATTCAAGAAATGTAAATGACCTATGAGGATAGCATGGACAAGGGGCACATCAAACTGCTCCACTACCAGCCAAAAATATTGCCTGACACAGAAGAAGTAGGACACAAATGGACCACAGCACGCTGGAAAAGGTCAAAAATACATAATTGGCCATAACTCTGGAACTAAGAAAGGTTGAGCAATGAGACTGACACCTCTGGAGGACTGAGACAATACAGGACATTATTTTAATTAGTTCTACAAAACTCCTGCAGGAAATTTAAAATCCGTTTTTTAAAATAATTTTTTTCACACTTTCCCATAGATTTAATAACCTTTAATGTTGTTTTGCTGCTGATCTGAAAAAAAAAAACAAAAAACAAAAACATCTGCTCATCATCGTCAGGTAACCCTAACTAAATATGTCGTGACAGAGGACAGTGTGATAAGCTCTCTGTGTGCAGTTTGGCGTGAAAAGAATGAGGGTGGGGTAGATTTCCCATCAGTCTGGTTTGTTTTTTCATTTTGTTTTGTCCTTTAAGTATTGAACTATTTAAGAAATCCAACATTTTTACAGTCTTTACATGGTAGATGAAATTATTCAGTACTTTAACTATTGGTGGTCTGATAATCTATTTAAAACTTGAACTTTTAATGCCTGCATGTCCCTTAGTGTGGTTTTGTGGTTTTTGTGCATCATTAAAAGGTCCCTGAAGTAATTGTATTTGGCTGGGAGTGGTTTGTTTATCTTTGATTTTCAAAGGAACAAATGGGTGACGTTTTTGGTCCCAAAACCAACCATCCCACTGACCTTTTGCTGTTCTTCAATTAGGGGAAAATATCTTATTAGCCACTTACGCTTCATGTCCAGTTGTTTAATCTCTGTTAGTAATTGTGTAATTTCTTTAAAAACTAAGACAGCATTAACCCACAGTGAAATAAAATAATTAAATGCGGACTGCTGAATATAAAAGCTCTGTCAGATAAAGCGACCTTAATTAATGATATGATCACGGATTACAATATAAATATACTGTGTCTCACAGAAACATGGCTACGCCCCGATGATTTTGTTAGTATCAATGAGGCCACCCCCCCCCCCCCCCAAGCCATGGTAATATTCATATTCCTAGAAACACTGGCCGAGGTGGTGGTGTCGGGGTAATATATGAATCCACATTACCAATGAACCCTCAGTCTAAGCTAAACTCAAATTATAACTCTTTTGAATGCTTAATTTTTAGCTGAGCACATCCATCCTGGAGGTCAGAGCAGCGTATTTTATTTACCACAGTATATCCCCCTCCCAGTGCTTCTTTTGCTGAATTTATGTCTGATTTCTCTGAGTTCTTAACAACCTTAGTTCTTAGTTCAGACAAGCTTATGATAGCTGGTGATTTTAATATTCATATAGATATTGATAATGATAGTCATAGTGTAGCATTTCTCTCCCTCTTAAATTCAACTGGTTTTTCTCAGCGTGTTAGTAAACCAACTCATCATCATAATCACACCCTTGACCTGGTCTTGGCCTACGGTGTAGAAAGTGATGAGCCTCAAAATCCTACACTGACTGACCACTATTTGATAAAGTTCAAATTTGTGCTATCTGATTTCACAGCATCACACAGAAATATACTTACCAGATACTTATCTGATAGTGCCGTGGCTCACTTTAAAGAGTTAATCCCTTCAGCACTTACTCTATTACCATGTCTCAATATAGCAGACAGGACTGACTGCTTGAATCCATTAGAATTAGACCTTTTAGTTGGTAGTACTGCAGCCTCACTGCAGTCAACATTTGACTCCATAGCCCCTCTTAAAAAGAAAACTATTAAAAATAGGAGACTAGCTCCATGGTACAACTCCCACACCGTAAGTTAAAACAGAAAGTTAGATCCTGTGAAAGGTTCTGGCATGCAAATAAGACAGAAGAATCTTGTTCAGTCTGGAATACCAGCCTTACCACCAGTGTGGAGAGTGTTGGAAATGAGGAGGCCGGTTTACGAGCAGACGGAATTTATTAACACTCTCTCATCAGACATACACATAAAAAGCATGACACAGCCAAACCAGGTTTCTCCTTATAAACTCAACAGATCATCTCACATCTGCATGTCATTCCACATCACACTACATGACATCTAACCCCACAATACATTTCCCTTAAACCCCCAGCTCCCTCTTCCTGCCAACTCCCCATGACGTCCCTGTCCATTATTCTCTTATGTTTAATCACTGCATCCTGACTGAGATGCTGTCTGCTGACTCCTCTACAATATGCATTGCTACACCCCCCCCCCAGACAGAGTTTTCAGTCACCCCATCTTTTGGGCTTCAGTCTCCTCCCATATCTGCTGTAACAGGGGTTTCTGTGCTGGCGGGGGGCTGCTGGACGTGTGTCTGACTGTGGGTGGGCCAAGGCGAGTGGGGGGGAACCTTGCTCTGCCCGTGTGGCTGTCCTGGTGAATCGTTTGCCTGGGGAGTTCTCAGTGGGGGTCTTCCATGCCGAGGGGCCCGAGCCAGCAGCACTTGCTCGTCCGCAACTACAATGGCGGGCTTAAGTCTGTCTATGCATATTTTCTCCCGACGCCCCCCCAAGTCTAACAAAAAATGCTTGTCCCCTGTTTTCAGCACTCTGAACGGGCCATCATAGGGTGGGCGCAATGGAGGGTGGTGGGCATCGTGTCTGACGAACACGAACTCCGTGTTCTTCAAAGTTTTTGGCATGAAAGCACGTGGAAAACAGTGGTGAGCTGGGCCTGGCAGCGTGCCTGTGTCTGCACTACGCTGCAAACGCTGAGACGGGCAGCTGTCCGGTGCGGGATTATCAGGCAAAAATTCCCCGGGCAGCCGCAGGGGCTGAGAAAAAACCAGCTCAGCCGTGGAAGCCTCCAAATCCTCTTTTGGCGCAGAACGCAACCCCAATAAAACCCACGGCAACCGGTCAACCCAATCTGCATCCGTCAACAAAGCCCTGAGTGCTGCTTTCAGTGACCTATGAAAACGCTCGCATAACCCATTTGCCTGTGAGTTGTACGCTGTTGTGCGATGAATTGCAACACCCAGGCTGCGGGCCATCGCGGACCAAAGTTCGGACACAAACTGAGGGCTCCAGTGTGGAGAGTGTTGGAAATGAGGAGGCCGGTTTACGAGCAGACAAAATTTATTAACACTCTCTCATCAGACATACACATAAAAAGCATGAAACAGCCAAACCAGGTTTCTCCTTTAGATCGACGGCCGAACCATCTCCCATCTCGGAACGCCTCAGGAGCCTCTCTGCTCTCTCACAGTCCGAGAGCGTGTAGCGCCGGGTCAGCGCAGCTTTGAGAGTCTCGTACAGTATCTGTCGTGGGCTGGGGGCTGGTCGAGCAGGCTCGCTACCTGCTGAGCTGTGCGAGCGTCCAGCGCTGCAACCACATGGTAAAACTTGGTGTTGTCTGCCGTTATTCCCCGGAGGGCGAACTGGCCTCGGTGTGGTGGAACCAAGAGCGTGGGTTGTGCTGCCAAAAGTCCGGTAGCTTGACTGCAACAGCACACGCGTTGCTGGGGGTTCCCGTCCGGGCCGTCTGTGGGATGCTTGCCGCGTTGCTGGGGCTTCCCATCCGGGCCCACTCCAGGGTTCTTGGCTCATGTTCCATAATACATCTAGGGTCACCAGTGTGGCAAGGACAACCCCTCACAGCACCAGCAAACATACAGGGAACAGACATTGAGATGATGACATCCTACAAGTACCTTGGTGTTCATCTGAACAATAAACTAGACTGGTCACACAATACCGACGCACTCTACAAGAAGGGACAGCGCAGGCTGTTCCTACTGAGGAGGCTCAGGTCTTTTGGTGTACAAGGGGCGCTGCTGAAGACATTCTACGACACAGTGGTAGCATCAGCCATCACTTTTGGAGTGGTCTGCTGGGGCAGTGGCATTACAGCAGCCGATAGGAAGAGACTGAACAAACTGATCAAGAAAGCTAGCTCTGTCCTGGGGAAACGCCTTGACCCAGTGGAGGAGATAGGAGAGAGAAGGATGGTGGCTAAACTGTCATCTCTGCTGGAGTCCGAGTCCCACCCTATGCAGGACATATTGAACGCACTGAGGAGCTCATTTAGCAGTAGACTACATCTTCCTAGGTGCGCAAACCGGGAGGTTTCGCAGGTCCTTCCTACCTACGGCTGTCAGACTGTATAACCTAAGCAGGGCTTCTCGCAGAGATAGCAAAAAAACATGACGACCTAGTACTATTGAATGCAAAAGACGCAACAGACTTACACAAATGGTCCCCTCCTAGTATACAACTAGGACAATATCAGTCGCTATGGAGGGTGACAATATGTATGGGTACATATCATACTATGTAGGATAACTAAGTAGACGGTTATGCTGTTTATTCCATCTTGCTAAAATGCTCTGCACTTTGCATATATATTTATATATTTATGTGTACGTATGTATATCCACTGCTCTTATTTATATTTTTCGTATCTTCTTAATCATTGCTCTGAGTGTTGCTATGCCTGTGCTGTTGCAATCCTGGAATTTCCCCATTGTGGGACTAATAAAGGCTTATCTTATCTTATCTTATCTTATAAGAAATCTCTCTGTAGTGCTAGGCGACAGTACTATTCATCCTTGATAGAAGAAAATAAAAACAACCATAGATTTCTCTTTAACACTGTGGCTCAGCTAACCAAGGGCCAAAATGCCATAGATCCCTACATCCCTCCAACTCTTAGTGCTGATGACTTTTTGAATTTTTTAATGATAAAACTGTCAGTATTAGGAATAATATTCCAAAAAAATACCCCCCCTAAAAATACCAAGCCTCTACCAAACACTGCTGTGCTTACAGGCTCAGAACTCCACTTTTCTAAATTTTCTCGTATTAATCATTCTGATCTGGCCCTAATAGTGTCAGCCTCTAAACCAACTACCTGTCTTTTAGACCCAATCCCCGCTAGACTAGTGAAGGAATCGCTATCTCTGATTAGTCCATCTCTTTTGAACATAATTAGTATGTCCCTATTGATGGGACATGTACCGCAGTCATTTAAAGTGGCAGTAATTAAACCTCTACTTAAAAAACCTTTGCTTGATTCTGGGATTTTGGCCAATTATAGACCAATATCCAACCTCCCCTACTTTTCCAAGATCCTTGAAAAAGTAGTCGCCAACCAACTGTGCACCTTTTCAGAAAAAAAAATCTATATTTGAGAAATTTCAGTCAGGTTTTAGGAAACATCATAGCACAGAGACAGCCTTAGTGAAAGTTGCTGAAGACATCCTTATGGTATTTGACAAAGGACTTGTCTCCGTCCTTGTTTTATTGGACCTCAGCGCTGCCTTTGATACCATTGACCACCATATTCTGCTAGAGAGACTTGAACAGCAAATTGGCTTGAAAGGAACAATGCTAAAAAGGTTCCAGTCTTATCTATCAGATTGTTCCCAGTTTGTTCATGTCCATAACAAGTCCTCTACTCAGACCACGGTTAGCTATGGAGTTTCGCAGGGATCAGTACTTGGACCAGTATTGTTTACATTATACATGCTGCCTTTGGGAGACATTATGATGAAGCAGTCTATTCATTTTCATTGTTACGCTGACGACACTCAGTTGTATTTATCCATCAATCCAGATGATCCCAGCCAGTTGGGTTTACTCCAGGAGTGTCTTAAGGATATCAAAACCTGGATGAACTACAACTTTCTATTACTGAATACAGATAAAACTGAAGTCATCGTTCTTGGCCCCAAACTGACATGGTTAGGGACCCAGGAGACAGACGCTGACACGAGTAGGTATAAGATAATTATTCTTTATTAAGGTTAAGTGCGTGTAGTGCGTGAGTGAGTGAGTGTATGGTTGTCTGGCCACTGGAGCTGAGCGTATCCTGAGGCGACCTGGCAACCCTGGAACACACAAGCACAAACAATTACAGCTGTTTGTTAAGATGGAAGATCTGCAGCTAGTGACGCTTACTTGCAGGTGCCACAGGGTAAATCTTGCTGGCTCCGAGTGCCTGTGCGATGAGGTGCTCGTGGTGCTCAACGTAGCGGAGGTGAGGAGGAACTCCGAGGTGGAGGAGGTGATGCCCCGTCAGCTGGGGTGGTTTGTTCGCCGCCAGGGAGGTCCACCTGTGCACAGGGGAAAAGGCTAGGAGAGGATGAGTGCTGAGGTTGCTTACTTGGCTTGGCGAGAAGTCCTAGTCTTGGCTTTGGCTTGAGGTCGTAATCTCGGCGCATTGCTGGGCAAAGGCGACAGACGACTCCGTGACGAGCCGTCTGCGGTTCTGGCTTTTAAAGGCCGCTGATTGTCATCTGCCGGTGTGTGCGCAGCTGATGATGATGATGATGATGATGATGACGGCCCAGCGGCCGCCATGACAGTACTTCCCCCTCTAGAGGTGCCTCCAGGCACCTGCCCTATCCTACCTGGATGCGCCCGATGAAAATCGCAGATCAGCTGCTTGTCGAGGATCAGCGCCAGGCGAATCCAGGAGCGATGTTCAGGACCAAACCCCTCCCAATCCACCAAATACTGAAGGCCCCGACCCCTCCGGCGGACATCCAAGATTACAGTCACCCCCCAGGCCGGATGGCCATCGATCATCCTCGGGGGGGCAGGAGCCGCGGGGGGTGGGCACAGAGGGTCAGAGATGCACGGCTTGACCTGGGAGACATGAAAGGTGGGGCAGATGCGCATGGAAGGGGGGAGAACAAGGCGCACAGACACAGGATTGACAATACGAGAAATAACATAGGGGCCGATGAAGCGCTTGGTTAGCTTGCGCTTCTCAGCCGGCACACTGATGTTCCTAGTGGACAACCAGACTTTTTGACCCACCTTATAGTCCGGGGCAGGTCTCCTGTGGCGGTTGGCCACCTGGATGTTGCGTTCTGTGGTTCTCAGAAGGGCTCTGCGGGTGATGGACCAGACCCTACGACAACGCCTGGCGTGGACCTGCACAGAAGGAACCGCTATCTCCTTCTCCTCCTCAGGGAACAATGGTGGATCAAACCCTAGTGACGCCTTGAAACTAACTAACTAACTACTAACTAACCTACACTTATATAGCGCTTTTCTAGTCACAAAGACCACTCAAAGCGCTTTCATTAATACTAACCCTCTATTCTAAGGGCCTATAGGAAACAGATATCTAGGGACAATTTTAGAACAGCCAGTTAACCTAACATGCATGTTTTTGGCATGTGGGAGGAAACCGGAGAAATCCCGGAGTAAACCCACGCAACACGGGGAGAACATGCAAACTCCACACAGATCACTGTTGGTCGGGGGCTGGGATCGAACCCACGATCCCACGATCCCCACAATCCCCCGGCCAAGGGTAAACTGTGCTGCCGCAGTGCTAACCACTGAAAGGGGACATCCCCATAGCAGAGGACACCGTGGTGTTATGGGCGTACTCAATCCAAGGTAGATACGTGCTCCAAGAAGAGGAGCAGGAGGAGATGACACAGCGCAGTGCAGCCTCCAGCTCCTGGTTCGCACGCTCGCACTGGCCGTTGCTCTGCGGGTGGTACCCAGAGGAGAGGCTGGCCGTGGCCCCGAGCACTGTGCAGAACGCCTTCCAGACTTGGGATACAAACTGTGGTCCTTGGTCCGAAACAATGTCAGCGGGGATTCCGTGTAGACGGACCACATGCTGGACGAGAAGGTCCGCCATCTCCCACGTCGAAGGCAGACCTCGGAGAGGCACAAAGTGGGCCGCCTTAGAAAATCGGTCCACTATCGTCAAAACTGTCATGAATTGATCAGAGGGAGGCAGGCCGGTTACGAAGTCCATGGCTACGTGGGACCAGGGGCGAGAAGGAACGGGCAAAGAGTGCAGAAGACCCGCCGGGGGGGAAGATGATGTTTTCCCAGTAGCGCACTGGGCGCAGGCCCGGACATAGCTGTTGACATCCTTTCTCAACCCTGGCCACCAGAAAGTCCTCTGGAGAAGATCAGTGGTTTGGCCAACCCCCGGATGGCACGCCAGCTTGGACGCGTGACCCCACTCGATTACCTGACCCCTGACAGAGCGGGGAATGAACAGACAACCCGGGGGGCCCCCACCCGGATCAGGCTCCGTCTCCTGAGCTCTTCGGACCTTCTTGCGGATTCCCCAAGACAGCGCACCCACCACACAAGAGGGCAGCAGGATGGTCACCTCCTGCTCTTCGGTGGATGGTGCGTCGAACTGCCACGAGAGGGCATCAGGCTTACCATTCTTGCTTCCCGGCTGGTAGATGATGGTGAAATTAAACCGGCCGAAGAAAAGCGACCAGCGGGCCTGGCGGGCGTTCAAACACTTGGCCGTCCTGAGGTACTCAAGGTTGCGGTGATCAATCCAAACAACGAACGGCTGGGCAGCCCCCTCCAGCCAGTGTCTCCACTCCTCCAGGGCGAGTTTCATGGCCAGCAGCTCCCTGTCTCCAATGCAGTAATTTCTTTCTGCGGGCGTCAGACGGTGGGAGAAGTATGCACACGGTCGAATCTTGCCATCCACTGGAGAGCGCTGGGAGAGAACGGCCCCAACCCCTGAATCAGAAGCGTCCATCTCCACCAGGCACTGCAGCTCCGGGTCCACCTGGGTCAGCACGCGGGCCGAAGCGAACTCCTCCTTCAGTCTCCCGAACGCCGCTGCAGCCTCCTCATTCCAACGAAAAGGGACCTTAGGGGAAGTGAGAGCAGTTAGGGGGCGGGCGATGTTCCCAAAATTGGGCACGAAGCGATGGTAGAAATTGGTGAAGCCCAGGAACCCCTGTAACTTTTTCCTGGACGTGGGCGTGGGCCAGTCCACCACCGCCTTGACCTTGGCCGGGTCGGGGAGCACCTGATTCCGGGCGATGATGAACCAAAGGAAGGAGGTCTGGTCAGTGTGAAATTCGCACTTCTCTGCCTTGACGAACAGCTGATTCTCCAGGAGGCGCTGCAGAACCCATCGTACATGCACCAGGTGTTCCTCCAACGTGCGTGAGAAGATGAGAATGTCATCGAGGTAGACGAACACGAAGGAGTTGAGGAAATCCCGGAGGACGTCATTTATCAAACGCTGGAACACAGCCGGAGCGTTGGTTAACCCAAACGGCATCACCAGATATTCGAAGTGGCTGCTTGGGGTCCGGAAAGCCATCTTCCATTCATCTCCTTCATCTCCTTCTCTGCGCACCAGGTGGTAGGCGTTCCGCAGGTCTAGCTTAGTGAACCAGGACGCCCCCTGGAGGGAGTCAAAGGCTGTGTTCATCAAGGGCAGAGTATATTTGTCCTTGACCGTGATTTCGTTGAGGCCCCGGAAGTCGATGCAGGGGCGTAGCGAACCGTCCTTCTTCCCAACGAAGAAGAACCCTGCACCCACAGCTGAGGACGAAGGACGAATAATCCCGGATGCCAGGGACTCCTTTATGTACGTGTCCATGGCCTCACGCTCCGGGGCGGACAGGCTGTATAGGCGGCTCGCCGGAAGAGGGGCCCTAGCCTTAAGGTTGATAGCACAGTCATAAGGACGGTGGGGGGGGGGAAGGGACAGCGCCCGTGACTTGTTGAACACCGGCCCCAGGTTGTGGTAGACCTCCGGTACCTTGGACAGGTCCGGGGGTGGCGACGAAGGTAGGGGCACCGAGACCGATGGGGCACACGCTGCAGATTGGAGGCAGGCACTCAGACAGAACGAACTCCACGCTGTAATACTCCCAACTTGCCAGTCAAAGGTGGGGTTATGAAGCCTAAGCCAGGGGTACCCCAGGATGACAGGTGAGGAGGAGATGGGCAAAATCAGAAACCAAATTTCCTCTCTGTGATTCCCAGAGTCTATTATAGACACAGGAGCTGTCTGATGGGAAACAGTTGTCAGTGATGCCTTGGACAAGGTGACGAGATTGACAAGAGGACATAGAGGTTGACAGCTGAGGCCCATCTGGGTTGCCAGGTCTCTGGAGATAAAGTTTTGCTCAGCTCCAGAGTCAACTAAGGCATGTGTGGAGTGTTCCTTGTGTTTATGGAGTAGCCTAATGGGGATGCAGCAAC
The DNA here is from genome assembly GCA_020510985.1 of Pholidichthys leucotaenia. Lineage (NCBI taxonomy): Eukaryota > Metazoa > Chordata > Actinopteri > Cichliformes > Pholidichthyidae > Pholidichthys > Pholidichthys leucotaenia. The sequence continues at coordinate 328,773,196 of CM035844.1, read as the reverse complement.
TAGTGAGGGGCTCTTTCTGGTTCTTGTCCGTGAATCCCCCTACTGTGATCCTCGGACCTCCCCTTCCTAACCGGTTCGGGCATTCAGCAACCCCATGAGACCCATTGCCACAATAAAAAGATAGGCCCAGATCCCTGCGGCACTGTCTTTCAGCCGCTGAAACTCCTGATTGCCCTACAATCATATCCTCCTGCTCTGGAAGTTTCTCTGACGAGGGCAGAGCGAGGAGGGGAGACCTAGCGGAGCGAGGGCGGGATTTACTTGAACGGAGGGCTGTTCACCGTTCGGCCGCTCGCTCCTTTAGCCTACTATCCAAGCTGATGGTGAGGGAAATTAACTCCCCTAACTTGTCTGGTTTGTCCCGTGCCGCTAGCTCATCCTTCAATTCGGGGCTAAGACTGTGGAGAAAGATACCACAAAGTGCTGGCTCCCCCCACCCAACCTCAGCGGCTAACACCCGGAAGTCAATGGCGTAGTTGGCGGCAGATCTGCTGCCCTGCCGAAGACTCAGCAGTCGTTCGGTTAACACCGCGCCCCGGTCTGTATGATCAAACACCGCCATAAACTCTGCCACGAACTGCTGGTAAATCAAAACAGGATAACTTGGTTTAACCATAACTGTGTAAGCCCAGTCTAAGGCTCTACCCCCAAATAGGTTGGTGATGTACCCTATTTTACTCTGATCAGTGGCAAAGTCCTCCGGGACACGGAGAAACACTGACTCGCATTGGAGTATAAACCCTCGCGCTTCCCCGAGCTTTCCGCTAAAGCGGGCAGGGGTTGGCACGGGAGTGAGACGATGTAAAGATGGTGAATTAGCTTGGCTAGTAGGAGCGGCTACGGGGGCTGAAAAAGCCCCGGTCGCCGGGGGGAACGTCTGGTGTCCTTCCAGACGGTCCAGACGGCTGATAGCCTGAGTTAATTGGTTTAGAATGACTGTCTGCTGGTGTATAATCGTACCTACTCGAGCGCTAAGAGTGTTTAGGCGGCGCGACAGCGCGCTGTCAGCTGGGTCAACTTGACGGAGTCGTACTGACATGGTTAGAGACCCAGGAGACAGACGCTGACACGAGTAGGTATAAGACAATTATTCTTTATTAAGGTTAAGTGTGTGTAGTGCGTGAGTGAGTGAGTGTATGGCTGTCTGGTCACTGGAGCTGAGCGTATCCTGCGGCGACCTGGCAACCCTGGAACACACAAGCACAAACAATTACAGCTGTTCTTTAAGATGGAAGATCTGCAGCTAGTGACGCTTACTTGCAGGTGCCACAGGGTAAATCTTGCTGGCTCCGAGTGCCTGTGCGATGAGGTGCTCGTGGTGCTCGACGTAGCGGAGGTGAGGAGGAACTCCGAGGTGGAGGAGGTGATGCCCCGTCAGCTGGGGTGGTTTGTCCGCCGCCAGAGAGGTCCACCTGTGCACAGGGGAAAAGGCTAGGAGAGGATGAGTGCTGAGGTTGCTTACTTGGCTTGGCTTGGCGAGAAGTCCTAGTCTTGGCTTTGGCTTGAGGTCGTAATCTCGGCGCATTGCTGGGCAAAGGCGACAGACGACTCCGTGACGAGCCGTCTGTGGTTCTGGCTTTTAAAGGCCGCTGATTGTCATCTGCCGGTGTGTGCGCAGCTGATGATGATGATGATGATGACGGCCCAGCGGCCGCCATGACACAAACATGCTAGAAGTACTCTTTTTAGCAAGATAACAACACTAGATGGCATTGCACTGGCTTCTACGTCCTCTTTTAGGAATCTTGGAATTGTCTTTGACCAAGATGTGTCCTTCAACTCTCATATACAGCAAACCATTAAGACTGCCTTCTTCCATCTGCGTAATATTTCTAAAATTAGGTCCATCCTGTCTCATAAAGATGCAGAGAAACTTGTCCACGCCTTTATCACCTCTAAACTTGACTATTGTAACTCACTTTTATCAGGTTACCCAAATAAGTCCATAAAGTTTCTCCAACTCATTCAGAATGCAGGTGCATGTATCCTTATGAGAACAGGGAGACGAGATCACATTGCTCCAGTTTTAGCTTCTTTACATTGGCGCCCAATAAAATATAGAATTGTATTCAAGATATTGCTCTTAACCTATACTTAGTTCCCTATCATCCAACCAGAGCTCTACGTTCCCAAAAACCCAAACTACTAGTGCTCCCCAAGGTATCTAGAAGTAGATTAGGAGGTAGAGCTTTCAGCTATCAAGTTCCCTTCCTGTGGAACTGTCTTTCCAGTTCAGTCCTGGAGGCAGACACTCTCTCTTTATTCAAGAGCAAGTTGAAATCTTTTCTCTTTGATAAGGCCTTTAGTTAGAAGTGCTGTCCCTGCCAGGCCTTCACTCGCATGTGCAGCCTGGCCAGGCTTGGTACTGGACTGTCTGGCTTTGAAAGTTGTATTTGTATGTTTGATTTTGAATGTAGCTACTCAACCCAGCCGGTCGAGGCGGATGGCCGTCCTCTATGAGCTATGGTTCCACCCGAGGCTTCTGCCCGTTAAAGGGAAGCTTTTCCTTGCCTGTGTTGCCGCAGTGCTTACTCTTAGGGGTCTCTGCTGGGTTCTATAAACTAAGAGTGTGGCTCGAACCCACTCTTTTCTGTAAAGTGCCTTGAGATGACCTGTGTTGTGATTTGAGGCTATATATATATATAAATAAATTGAACTGAAAATGAATTAAATTGAATTAAGTTTTCATTATATGTTAGGTTTTTTTCCCCCCACATCTTCAATAGAAAGAGGCATTTTGAGCATTTTTGGTGCAACAGTCAGCATGAAGCCACAAATTTTACATATATAACTATACAATAAAATGCCAATTTTGTCATGTGGTGATCCTCGCGGATCACCAAGAGACGCCACAGAGTTCACCAGAGAGTTTGGCTGAGATGTTATTTATTTCCAGACGCGACAAAACACAACTATGAACCCCTTAGGGCTAAACACACACATGACTGAGACTTGGGCTCGTAGGGCTAACCCAGCCGCTACGAGCTAGCTGTGACAAAACTATGATGACGAACCTGACATGAAGGTCTACGGCACTCTCAAGTATGACGAGGCGCAGACCCAGGGCTTGGCAGGACGAAGCCACTCAGACGTAACGTTGACCAAAGTCGACTAATACTCCTGCGTCTTACCGTCGTCAGTGCCGGGCTTAAAAGGGCGAAGCACTAACCACGGTAATGACAATCAGCTGACCGGCCATTGACAGGCGGAAGCCCCACCGAGCACTTTCACAATAAGAGCCCGGTGAGGCCAGAATACAGCCCGCAGCTGTCAATGCCGGCAGCGAGAAATAGCTTCGCCCGAGCGCGATCAGAACCGGCGCTCGGGTCATAACAAATTTGTTTTAACTGGCTGGTAATACACATAATTGAGTAGTTTTCCCTTTTAAATATAAAACTATTCTCTCATAAATTTGTGACTTTTTTGTGAATTAGCAGTTTAGTTCTTGTAAAATTGTGAGAAGTCAAAAATTTAGATGAAAAACTCACAAATCTGACAAAAAAGTTGCCATGCAATTTATGAGAAAAAAGTTCTAAAATTGTGAGGGGAAAAAAGATTCAAGTTTATAAGAAAAAAGTCACAGATTTATGAAAAATCTGAATTTAAGAGAAAAATAGAGATATAGTGATACCTGGTGACTCTCTCCATAAAAACAAGCCCACATAATCATCACTTCCTTGTGGTAACGTATCGTCACTTCCTGTTTTGCTGTCTGCCTGTGTGGTTTGCTCTCCAGCTCTCGAGCCACTAGCTATGGCTACTACCTCTCTTTCCTCTCCTCCTCTGGTGTGCTCTCTCTGTCAGATGTTTAGCTACACCTCTGCCTCTTTTAGTGACAACGGTAAATGTAATAAATGTTGTCTTTTTGAGGCGCTCGAGGCGAGGTTGTCTGATTTGGAACCCCGGCTCCGCTGCATTGAAACACCGTCTGCGCCAGTTAATCTCGACGGACGCCCATTAGCTGCAGCGGAGCTAGCTAGCTTAGGTCCCCCTGTCACCGGTTCCCCGGCTCTCCTCAGCAGCGAGGAGACTGGGTGGGTGACGGTGAGAAGGAAGCCTAGTCGCAAAGCCCCGGTTCACCACCAACCTGTTCACGTTTCTAATCGTTTTTCCCTGCTCAGCGACACACCCGCTGAGGAAAAAACTCTGATCATTGGCGACTCTGTAGTCAGAAACGTGAACCTAGAGACTCCATCGGCCATAGTCACATGCATTCCTGGGGCCAGAGCAGGCGACATCGAGTCAAATTTGAAAATGCTGGCTAAAAGTAACTGTAAATATTCCACAATTGTTATTCACGCCGGCATTAATGACATCCGTCTCCGGCAGTCGGAAGTCACGAAACTTAATATAGAATCGGTGTGTGACTTTGCAAAAACGATGTCAGCCACTGTAGTATTCTCTGGGCCCCTCCCCAATCTGACCAGTGATGACATGTTTAGCCGCTCGTCATCCTTGAACCGCTGGCTGTCTGTGTGGTGTCCTAAAAATGACGTGGGCTACATTGACAATTGGAGCTCTTTTTGGGGAAAACCTGGTCTTACGAGACGAGACAGCATTCATCCCACTTTGGATGGTGCTTCTCATTTATCTAACAATCTGGCATCTTTTTTATCCAAATTTCCAAAACCGTGACTACTCAGAGTTGGGACCAGGAAGCAGAATCGCAGTCTCACACGCCTCTCTGCAGCTCCTCTTCATCCGCCACCCCTCAGCTTAGCCCCTGTCTTCCCCATCAGAGAATCGTTGTCTGCTTCCTCCAAAGTAAATAAAAATATAATGTATAAGCATCCCAAAGTGATAAAGCAAAATATTGGTAAAACTCAAATTAAACATAAAGCCTCTAAATTGAATGATTTGGCCTCTGTTCCTCCTCATAATTTAAAAATTAAATGTGGTTTATTAAATATTAGGTCTCTAACTCCCAAGTCTCTGTTAGTCCATGATCTGTTAATTGATCATCAGATTGATTTAATTTCCCTTACAGAGACTTGGTTAGGGCAAGAGGATTATGTTGGTTTAAATGAATCAACTCCCTCTGGTTATTTAAACTGTCAAAATCCCAGAAGTTCTGGTCGTGGAGGAGGAGTAGCATCAATTTACCATTCCAAATTACTAGTTAATGTAAAGCAAAAAACATGTTATAATTCCTTTGAGGGCCTGGTCCTCAGTGTTGGGCACTTTAGCAATTCCAGGTTAAACCCAATTTTATTTGCCATAGTTTATCGTCCCCCATCAACCTATTCAGAATTTTTATCGAATTTCCTGATTTCTTAGCTGATTTAGTGCTGAAATCTGATAGAATAATTATAGTAGGGACTTTAATATACATGTGGATGTAGATAGTGACTGCCTTAATGTGGCTTTTAATTCAATATTAGACTCGATTGGGTTTTCTCAGAAAGTAGGAAATTCTACTCATTACCTCCACCATACATTGGACCTTGTTCTGACATATGGCATAGAAATAGAAAATCTTGTAGTGTCTCCTCATAACCCTGTACTGTCAGACCATTGTCTGTTAACCTTTGATTTTACTATTTCTGACTATTTGGCTCCTAAAGAAAAATATTATCACAGTAGATGCCTCTCAGATGATGCTGTTTCCAAATTTATGCAGATTGTTTCCTCTATGCCATGTGTCAACACAACGGAAATAAGCTATAGACAGCTTGCTCCTTCTGTAATTGATAACATGGTGGATAGTGTTTCAGCTTCTCTGCATCAGGCTCTAGACTTGGTGGCCCCCTTAAAAAGAAAAAGTCTAATCAGAGATTTTTAACTCCTTGGTTCAACACAGAAACTCGTAGCTTAAAACAGAAGACTCGTCAATTAGAAAGAAAATGGCGCTCTACTAATTTAGATGAAATCTATTTAGCTTGGAGAAATCATCTTTTAATTTATAAAAAATCTCTTAGAAAAGCTAGAACGAGTTATTACTCTGCATTAATAGAAGAGAACAAGAATAATCCCAGGTTTCTTTTCAGTACTGTAGCCAGGTTGACAAAGAGTCAGGACTCTGTCAATCCTAGCATCCCCTTAGAGCTTACTAGTCAGGACTTTATGAACTTTTTCAATAATAAAATTTCATCCATCAGAGATAAAATCACTCAGATTCTTCCCACAGTTAACTTAAATACTGTAACTACTACAACTCCTTCTATTGATGTCTGTCTTGATGAGTTTACTCCAATCGACCTTTGTGAGTTAGACAAAATAGTTTCCTCATCCAAACCTTCAACTTGTCTTTTAGACCCTATTCCTACCAGGTTATTTAAAGAAGTCTTCCCACTTATTGGTAGCTTTATTCTTCATATAATCAATTCTTCATTAACTTTAGGCCATGTACCGCAGGCTTTTAAAACGGCTGTAATTAAACCCTTACTCAAAAAGCCAACGCTAGATCCAGGAGCTTTAGCTAACTATAGACCAATCTCTAATCTCCCTTTCATTTCAAAAATCTTAGAAAGAGTTGTTGCTACGCAATTATTTGACCACCTGCAGGGAAATGGTTTATTTGAGGAGTTTCAATCTGGGTTTAGAATCCATCATAGCACTGAAACAGCCTTAGCGAAGGTCACTAACGACCTCCTCATTGCATCTGATAATGGACTAGTTTCTGTACTTGTCCTTTTAGATCTTAGTGCAGCTTTTGATACTATTGATCATAATATTCTACTTGATAGATTAGAACACTATGTTGGACTTAATGGAACTTCGTTGCAGTGGTTTAGATCTTATTTATCTGATAGGTTCCAGTTTGTTCATGTAAATGATGAGTTTTCTCTCAGCTCAAAGCTTAGTCATGGAGTTCCACAGGGATCTGTGCTAGGCCCTACTCTTTTTAGTCTATATATGCTTCCGTTAGGCAACATTATTAGAAAGCACTGTATACATTTTCACTGTTATGCAGATGACACACAATTATACCTGTCAATGAAGCCAGATGATACTAATCAATTAGCCAAGTTAGAAGCCTGTCTTAAGGAAATCAAAGTTTGGATGACTTGTAATTTCCTGCTATTAAATTCAGATAAGACTGAAGTCATTCTTGTTGGTCCAAAAAACCTTAGAAATTCCTTTCCAAATCAAACTTTCAGTTTGGATGCAGTTACTCTTTCTCTTAATAGCTCTGTGAGGAACCTTGGAGTTATTTTTGATCAGGATTTGTCCTTCAATTCACATATTAAATTTGTTTCTAAGACTGCCTTCTATCATTTGCGTAATATTGCCAAGATTAGGAGCATCTTGTCTCAGAGTGATGCTGAGAAGCTGATCCACGCTTTTGTTAGCTCGAGATTAGATTATTGTAATTCTTTATTATCAGGCTGTCCTAAAACATCTTTAAAAAGTCTTCAGCTGATCCAAAATGCTGCAGCAAGAGTTTTAACAGGTACTAGAAAGAGAGATCATATCTCTCCGGTTCTGGCCTCCCTTCATTGGCTTCCCATAGAGTTTAGAATTAAGTTTAAAATCCTTCTTCTTACTTACAAAGCTCTAAACAATCAGGCTCCTTTTTATTTAAAAGATCTGATACTACCGTATCATCCTAACAGAGCACTATGCTCCCAAAATGCAGGTTTACTTGTAATACCTAGAATCTCCAAAAGTACAATGGGAGGCAGAGCCTTCAGTTATCAAGCTCCTCTCCTGTGGAATCAGCTGCCAATCTGGATTCGGGATCTCTATTTTTAAGAATAGGACTAAAACCTACCTTTTTGATATAGCCTACAATTAGGGAGGGATCATGTGTTTCTGAACCCTCCCTTAGTTATGCTGCTAATAGGTTTAGTCAGCCGGGGGACCTCCAGTAATGCACTGGGCCTCACTCCTTTCCTCACTCTCTATGAAATATTTTTTTTTTTGCTGGTCATTAACATTTGTTTGTTCTCTCCCATAGATTGAGTCCCCATCGTGCTGTTTGCTCTCTACATGTCTGTTCTTTTCTTCTTCTCTGTCCCCTCACCCCCCCAGCCAGTCGCAGCAGATGACTGCCCCTCCCTGAGCCTGGTTCTGCTGGAGGTTTCTTCCTGTTAAAAGGGAGTTTTTCCTCTCCACCGTCGCCAAGTGCTTGCTCACAGGGGATCGCCTGATTGCTGGGGTCTTTCTGCAACTGTGGGGGTCCTCCCTACAGTTGATAGTGCTATGAGATGACTGTTGTTGTGAAATGGCGCTATATAAATAAAGTTGAATTGAATTGAATTGAATTGAATAATATGGCCCAGACACATTTTCAGGCTCTCTCACATGTGTTTTTGGGGGTCAGCTTTTGTCCATTTGGCACTTCATAAAACATGCAAACTATAACTGCTCATTTTTACAAACTACTTTCTAAAGAAACAAGCCCAACTTTCTTGACGTGCTGGTTGCCAGTCCCACAGGCACTAATGCACCCCCATATCACAACAGATGCAAGCTTTTGAACTGAGCTCAAACCTCTCTCCTCTTTAGTCTGGAGGATGTCAAGTCCACAATTTCCAAAAAGAATTTAAAATTTTGATTTGTCAGACCAAAAATAGTTTTCCACTTTGCCTCAGTCCATTTTAAATAATCTCTGGCCCAGAGAAGAAGGCAGCATTTTTGAACCATGTTCACTTATCATGGCCATGTTTAATGCAGTGCCGCCTGAGGGCCCACAGCATTTAATGCTAATTCTTCGCCACATTCCTTGTGCACAGAGGAGTCCCTCAGATTCCTGGAATATTTTGAATATTTTAGGTAAGACATAAGACAGTATGTTATACTGTCAGTGCATATGTCAGTACATGTCTTATACATAAGACAGTGTAAGATAAGATATAAGACAATAGAATATTCAAAGTCTTTACAATTTTACATTGAGCAACTTTATCCTGAAATTACTCCACGATTGCCATACCTTGGGCCATCTTTTATGTTACTGGTCTGTGTGGTGTAGTGAATGTGGTGTGTGTGTGTGTGTGCTGCCGTACCCTGCCCTGGTGTGACATCAGGCGGGCATGGCCCTTGTGTATGAATACTTCTGTTCCCATAATAAAGTGTGAATTTGTTGCATGACAGAAGAGACTCCAGTTCCTCATTCGTCATGCATAACAGTCTGTTGCACATGAACTTATTTAATTACATACTCCACCAGTTTTTCTTTTTGGTACCACTTGTCTTTCAAATCTTTTGTCACACCTGTCCCAACTCTTTTGAGACGTGCTGCTGCCATCAATTTCTGCTCTCTTCCTCAAGTACATTAAAGTCCGATCACAAACATAGCACCATAAAGAAGAGACAGTGTGTATTGGACAGTGCCACAACTACCACTCCTTCATTTTTGATCCTTACAATGAAAGCTGGAACTGTTCTCAAAGAATGGAGCAGAAGAACCGGTATGTCTGGATTGTTCCATCAGATGATTTGTTGCTTTCTGAGCTGATTTAAGACGTGACTGTTTCACTGAGCCAACACATGAACCCTGAGCCAACCTTCAACTCAGAAGCCATTTTATTATATAACACAAAGGTAAGACATTTACTTTATTATTAGGCATTTATTCATGTTTGTAGATTCCTTTTTCCCCTGTAAAAACAATTTAATGGGGGTATTGTTTGATGTTCATTAATTTTTTCATTAATTACTCTTAACAGACAGAGTTCACTGGTAAAAAAGTATAATAGTACTGCTATTATAATAGCTCCCAAAGATGTATATACAGTAGGAAATAAAATTAGGAGTCACATGTTTCCATTTTCTTTTAAATTTAAATGATTACGCAATAGATTTAGCAAACACTAATTCATGAGGGGAAAAAAGTTGAAAATTCAAGAAAAAAGGTTGCAAATTATGAGAAAAAAGTTGTATATTTGGGGGGGGGGAGTAGAAAATTTGAGGGGAAAATAAACATAAAATGGGGAAAAAGTTCCAAATTTAGGAGTTAAAATTGTAAATTTATGAGAAAAAAATCCAAATTATGACAAAGTTCCATATTTACAAGAAAAAAACTGCAAATTTATGAAAAAAAAATTCTTAAATTTGTGGCAACAGTAGCACATTTAAGAGAAAAAAGTTGAAAATTTGAGGGAAAATTTAAAAAAAAAAAAAAAGGACAGGAATGAAAAAGACAACATGTAATTCAAGAGAAAAAGGTTGCAAATTATGAGGAAAAGTTCCAAATTCTTGAGAAATAAATGTTGCATATTTGGAGGAAAAAGTAGAAAATTTGAAGTACACCTGTATTTTTTGTAGGATTAATATTGAGAACATATTTTCTTGGTTTTGAATTTTCTGTAAAGTTGTATTTGTGACTTTATTAGATTTTCTAATTAATGATCTACAAAGGATCATTTTAATTTTAAAAAACATAAAATAGTGTTAATTATCTGTGGAATTAAAGTGCTGATGACACGTTTCTGACTTCCTCTAATTTTTCACCACATAATACAATATGACACAATAGGTTGGTCTGTGCAGTTCTAAGTCAAACAGGCTTTTTTCACGCGAATATCCGATGTTTTCATGAGCGCCACGTCACCAATTATGTCAGTGGCTGGAAAACCCCGCTGCCATGGAGAGCACAGCGCTTGGCTGCCCATTGTACACACAGGATGGAAGCGGCTGAAAACATCCACGATGGTTCCAGCACATGTAGTCTGGAATTGGTTTGTGTTGTCCAATCTTCAGACGATTATAGTTCAATTCAGCTTTATTTTCAATTCAGCTTTATTTATATAGCGCCATATCAACAACAAAAGTCATCTCATAGCACTACCAAATGCAGGGAAAAACCCACAATTTCAGAAAGACCCAACAATCAGACGATCTCCTGTGAGCAAGCACTTAGCGACGGTGGAGAGGAAAAACTCCCATTTAACAGGAAGAAACCTCTAGCAGAACCAGGCTCAGGGAGGGGCAGTCATCTGCTGCGACTGGCTGGGGGTGAGGGGATAGAGAAGATGGAGAGAACAGACATAAAGAACATGAGCAGTGAGAAGCCAAGTACATTATTGGAGGTCAACCGGCAGTCTGAATCTAGTTCCGAAGAATTGGATGATAAAGAAGAATCTGGGGGCATCAGACCGTATAGATTTGAGCCGTGCCAAGCAGGCATTATGCCAAACCAGTCACACTCAGAGAGTGACGGGTGGAGAGGCACACATGCCCACCGCAGCAGCAGCGACAAACACACGGCAGGGTAACACCAGTGTTATTCTTTTGTTACAGATATTGCAACAAATTATTTGTTCATAAATACAATTTATTTCAACACGATTTTTCAATAAAATCATAGCAGTGTATTCTCTGTGGCTCAGGCATCGGGTTTATTATGGATTATATTTTGAGTTCTTGTTTTTGTTTTTTACGTGTGTTTTATGTGCGTTTTGAGCCACTTTCAGGTGGGCACTGTCCAAGATTCGCCGGTCCCTCTCTCTTTGACAGTCAGCTGTTCATGGTTTGTGTGCATCATCTGCCGTGTTGTCAGCCAGTCAATGTTGCCAGCACTATCACGACGTGTTGGCCGCTCCACACAGCCGTGGTTCTGTTGCGCCCCTTGAAGCGATGTCGGCCCTGGGGCGCAACCGTGGTTAACGCGTCTCCTCTCCATGTTCGCTGGGCCATGTCAGCCCCAAATGCCAGCTGTAAGTGTTTCTGTTTATTTTTGTGGGTCTTCACCTTTTTGGGAACTGTTGTCATCATTCTTATGTTCAATACATGAGCTGTGGTGAATTCTGCGCCTAAATCCATTCATCATGACCCTCTGTGTGCTCTTAGGGCAGGGAGAGGGAGGATGAGATAACGAGGATTTGCGGGCAGGATTCATCACAGCACATTTAATACTGTGACGTTTGCAGGGGTTCACACAAAAAGACAATGGAGCAGATGGCTCTGATCAACCAGATTTATTTTCACACACCCCGACCCCCAACCTGCCACTTAGTACACAGAGCAGTGGAGGTCATTCCCCCAGACCTCCGTTTCAATCATGGTTACACACACATGATACATCTTGCCCTAATCCTGCTAAACACTGCTGGGCCATTATAATGCAGTTATAATGACACAGCAGTATAACTCAGAAGTAACACATTTAACACACACAGTAACGTTTCAAACTGGCAAAGCATGCTGGGAAATCCCTGGCTCCCTTAAAATGGCCCCGACGTTACACTGCCCCCCCCCGGACTGGTTTCTGTCCCCAGAAAATTCAAAGTCCACTTTCAGAAATCCAACACGAGTCAGCCCGGTGCCAGGGCGGCATGCACGGGCCATCTGAGTCTCGGTCAGAGCATCTGGTTGGGGTAGGGTTCCGGTTTGGCCATCAGCGGGCGGATGGACACATCTGACAGCCTCTGTAGGACCACGCACAGTCCCTTCCCTGGCAGCGGGAGTCCCAGGCCCGCTCCGGCCGACTCCCACCGCTGCCAGTTGTCCCAGGCGGCCGCTGGCCCGCGTCCATGCGTCCAGCCCTTGCCGCGCCTGGAAAGTGGCCGCATCTTCGTCCTGCTCGCTCCGCTGCGTCGCTCCTGCGCCTCTGTGACGTCATCTGCCGGGGGAAGCATCTGCAGGAGGCGGCTTTTTCCCCGTCCATGCCACCTCGCTCTAATTTAGCGTCGGCGAGGGGCCAGTTTGTCGTGTGCTGTGTGCGGGGCGGTACCATGCCATGTACCCTGGCACTGTGCAGCGGAAGCCGTCCTTCCTCGCGTCGCCACGGCTGTTTCCTTCGTGCACGAGCTGCTGTGATCTGCCGTAGATCCTCCTCCACTCGCTCTCAGCACGGTGGTTTCCTCTGATGATCAGCGCGGCAGCCAACTCGACCTGGGCCAGGCGGTCATCCAACAGGTTCTCGCCGTTGTAGCGGGGAATCTTGGCCCGCTGCTGGATGGATGGGACGGTCATCTCCCGGTAGATTGCCGCTCCTAATTGCTCTGGAATCGCCAGCCCGTCCTGCCCTGAAAAGGGCGGGAAACGGGGCTGGTTTGCTCTGCTCCGTCCATCGCAGCGAAGCTCTCCAGGGGCCGGCGTCTCTGCTCTATACTCCGTTCCCAGCTGAGCGATGAATCGCTCCGGCCGCTGTACCTCCGCCTGGATCCTCATCTCGCTCCATATCCCACTTCTGACACCAGTGTGACATTTGCAAGGGTTCACACAAAAAGACAATGGAGCAGATGGCTCTGATCAACCAGATTTATTTTCACACACCCCGACCCCCAACCTGCCACTTAGTACACAGAGCAGTGGAGGTCATTCCCCCAGACCTCCGTTTCAATCATGGTTACACACACATGATACATCTTGCCCTAATCCTGCTAAACACTGCTGGGCCATTATAATGCAGTTATAATGACACAGCAGTATAACTCAGAAGTAACACATTTAACACACACAGTAACGTTTCAAACTGGCAAAGCATGCTGGGAAATCCCTGGCTCCCTTAAAATGGCCCCGACGTTACAATACAGAAAGACAGACAGTTCCCTGAAAGGTGAAGACGTACAAGAAACAGACACACTTACTGATGGCGTTTGGGGCCAGACATCGCTCAGCGAACGAATGAGAGGAGACGTGTTTGCCACAGGTGCGCCCCAGAGGACATCGCTTCAAGGACGCACGAGAACCACGGCGAACATAAAGTAACTAGCGCATCGTGAGAGTGCTGAAAATACTGGCAGACAAACAGCACAGATGACAATACTATGCTGGTGATGGTGTGATTAGAAGCACCTGGGCGATCACAGAAAGTAGGTCAAAGCTGTGCGTAAATCCATTAATCCTTCCCCTCCTCGTGCGCTCCTCCTGCATAAAAGCGCAAGACTTAATAACAGTTGGAGCTGAAGCGTGTGATGTGGTCTTTCACGGTTTGATGTTTGTCTAAGTCTGCGACACAACGCGAAGGCACAGCTATAAAATTAAAACAAGAAACCAGAGAAATTGTGAGCTACAAAGCTGCTGTCATTCCAGTCAACAACACCGGAGTCGTTCTCCAGCTTGCGTCATGGGGGTGCCTCCCTTAATTCGGTGGGCGGCACCACAGTCCAGTCAGCGGCTGCTGTTTTTTGATAACTAGTTTATGCAGGCGTGGTTGTAAATGTTATATTGATCATCAACAATGACTTTTGGGTTTACACAACATCCTAAAAAAATGTCAAAATCGTGTCATCAGCCCTTTAAGTCACCTCTGTTTCTTCTATTCAGAACTTAACTGCATGGCTAGTTCAAGTTTATTTAAGGAAAAAGGAGAAATTGTAGTTTAAGTGTCAAGTGTGTGGTCATGTGTGGAAAAAAAATGCCTAAATGTGACTTCTGGGTCCCCTTCTTTAGACTCCATCATGTCCTCTTCCATGGTCATAACGCAGCCTACGCCTGTGATGAGTTTACAGGGATCGAATGAGTGGAGCACTGGGGTTTTTGACTGCTGTAAAAATGTACCTGAATGTAAGTGTGTGAAATCTCGTCAGCTGCTTATATATCCATAAAAGATTAAACAACAAATTATATCTAATTCTGCTTTGATTTTTAACACCTTGAAGGAGACTGTGATACCAAGAAAAAAAAGGACTCCGCAGGTCGAGGGTGGCAGTTTAAGAGTGTGTTTGTGGTCGTGTTTCTACATTCCAGAAAGACATTCTAATATGGAAAGTGTGTCATGTCACAGGTGTCACTTATCAAGGTTTTTGACTCAAGGCTGAATGATACAGCTGATCAAAACGTAACAAAAACATCTGATTTTTCAATAATGTTACCGCGGACACCAGCTTGTGAAGGCCTATGTGGTTAGTGCTATTGCCCCACAGTATGAAGGTCATGGGTTCAAATCCACCAGCCAGCAGGGCCTATCTGCATGGGGTTTGCATGTTCTCCCCGTGCTTGTGTGGGTTTACTCTGGGTGCTTCTGTTTTCTCCCGCATTCCAAAAACATGCGAATTAGATTAGCTGGAGACTCTAAAGGCCAATTAATGTGTCTGCATCAGGCCGACGCAGTTATCAGCAATTTCTACTTGTGCGCTGCTTTAAATGCGTTGTTGTGTTGCCTAAGTGGGTTTCTGCTAATGTGTAAGGTGAGTTGGCGCTAATAAAAGTTTAACCCCTTAGCATTCCATCCAATTTCCTTAAATTTAACATACCCAAAGAAAATCTAATTCTTTCTTCACTGAGTGGCAGTAGAAAATTTGAAACGCCCCGCCAATAGAACACTGGAATTTTGAGAGGTTAAATTTGCAACTTTTTTTTAACCTCAATTTCAATTTTTTTCTTGTAATTTTTCAACTTTTTTCTCAAATATTTGAAAGTTTTTCCTATAAATTTGCAACCTTTTTTCTTGTAGATTTGAAACTTCTTTTAACCCCTTAGCATTCCACCAAATTTCCCTAAAGTTAGCAGATGCAGAGAAAATCAAATTCTTTCTAAGTGGCAATAAAAAATTTGAAATGTCCCACCAGACATGAACACCAGAATTTTAAAAGGTAAAAAAAACCAAAAAAAAACGCCTTTTAATAGGATTGCTGCAACACAGAAAAAAGATGTAGAGAAAAATGACAACAGTGGCCATGGTTGTCATTTGACTTCTTCTTCTTCCTCTTTCGGCTGCTCCCCTTAGGGCAGGGCTATTCAATTACAAAAACAGTTGGGCAAAAATTTGAAATGAAGACATGTAACTGGGCCGCACATGTTCAGCAATCTGTTGAGTATGACAAATTTCAAACCAACACAGATCAGTATAATGAAAAATACACACTTTTTATTCATTGTCCTGGTTTTAAATGTGTGCTTGGCACATGATGAAGGCAAATCAAACATGCATAAAAACACAATAATAGTGCTGGGGTTGAGCAGAACTGAAGTAGCAGAAATATTTTTCCTCTTGAACAACAAATAAATAGAATGAAAAAAATAAAATTCTGTAAATAACCATTTTGGTCACATCTTATGCAGGCATATCTCAAAGTGCATAAAAACTCAGTGTGCACTGTCAGTAGCATTGTTTCCCTTTTGAAATCAATTATACTACATCCTGGTCATAACTGACCTTGGCACATCACAAAGTGCATTTAGCTGAATAAAAAATGAACTGTCAAACACTTCAGTGCACAAACCCCCCAATAAAAGATTGATAACATTAACAACCATTGCACATCCACTATTGTGGTTTGTTTTGTTTTAAATCACCACATGTTTGAATAGGAACGTCTTTTTATAACTACACATTCTATTACACACACATATCAGTCAACCAAAAATTTCTAGTAGAGTTAGGCTGCATGTCTACCAAATGTGTTTTTTCAGCTGTAGATGACTATTTTCTGTTCATTCTCTATGTACTCCAGCATCTACAGTGCTGAGCACCCTCGGCGCTGAAGTGCTCTCGGCAGTGGCTGCTTTTTGTTGCGGCGCTCAGGGTGCTCAGAGTTGAAAAAATTTCTTTTCAGACTGCAGCTGAGCTCATCAATGTCAGACCTTTCTAAGCAGCCAATCAGAATAAGGAAGGGCGGGACATGGGACGCTGGTACAGTCTGTACTCAGACTCTTGTTTTCTGTGTCATCATATTTTGCATCCAGAGCTGCTACCAATGCTAGAATAGATTTCCTGTCCATTGTTATTTAGAGACTGCTATTAAAAAATAAGTAGAAAGTCTGATCATAGGAAAAGCGGAAGTGCTGAGCCGTGAGTGGCAAGCTGTTGCTGGAATACATGGCACAGACTTTTTTTTCCAGAGCGCAGCGCACAAACGCTGAAAAAAAGACGTTCAGGGTGGTCGGGTGACAAAAAATGCATTTGGTGGACATACAGCCTTAAGGATGCAAAAAGCCCCCACTTAAAAACTTGAGTAGTGACTTCAGTCTTGAAGGTTTGAGGTTTTTCTTCAAAATTTATAACAATTTTCTTATCGTTTTCTATTTTTTTTTCTGTAAATTTATCTAAATTTGAAACCATTTTCCTCAAATTTGTAATTTCCTCTTGTAAAATTGACTTTTCTTGTACATTTGAGACTATTATAAATTTGTGGATTATTTTATGACTTATTTTTGTCTATTTTTAAAAAAAAATATAATTACTGTTTTTTATAAATTTGAAACAGATTGTGGTAAAAAATTTGACTTTTTTTTCTTATACAATTAGGGGTCGCCACAGTGGATTATCAACCGGAGTGGTGGCTCAGTTGGTAGGGCATCCGCCCCACACCCGGGAGGCAGGAGTTCAAATCCCGGCCGGGTCATACCAAAGACCATATAAAAATGGTACTTTCTGCCTTCTAGCGTGGTGCTCCGCATAATGGAATGGGGAAAGTAAAGTTACGCACAGAGCTACCAGAGGACTGACCCCCCACTGTAGCTTTCACTACTTACAGTAGCTGTGCGGCCTAGGGTCAGAGAAACGGAGATGGGTGCCGCCCCATGCGCCTTCATGGCGTGAAGGGAATTAACTAACTAACTAACTAACTAACAGTGGATCATCTGCCTCCATCTCACTCGATCCCTTGCATCCTCCTCTGTAACACCAACCCTCTCCATGTCCTCCTTCACTACATCCAAACATCCAAGAATCTTCACTGTGGTCTTCCTCTTTTTCTCCTGTCTGGCAGCTCCATCTTCCAACATCCTTTGTCCAGTATATTCACTGTCCCTCCTCTGCACATGTCCAAACCATCTCAGCCTTGCTTCTCTCACTTTGTCTCCAAACTGCTCAACCTGAACTGTCCCTCTGATATACTCATTTCTAATCTAATCTCTAATCCCTCCTAGTCACTCCCAATGAAAATCTTAGCATCTTCAACTCTGCCATCTTCAGCTTCATTTCCTGTCTTTTTGTCAGCGCCACCATCTCCAAACCATACATCATCGCAGGTCTCACTACCATCTTGTAAATCTTCCCTTTCACTCTTGCTGCTACTCTTCTTCCACAAATCACCCCTGACACTCATCTCTACCCATTCCATCCTGCCTGCACTCTGTTCTTTACCTCTCTTGTGCATTTTCCATTGCTTTGGATGGTTGACCCCAGGTATTTAAACTCATCTACTTTCACTACCTCTACTCATCTTCACCGTTACATCTGCCTCCCCCCCATTCACACTCATGTATTCTGTCTTGTTTCTACTGACTTTCATTCCTCTTCTCTCCAGAGCATACCTTCACCTCTTCAGGTTCTCTTCCACCTGCTCCCTACTCTCACTACAGATCACAATGTCATCTGCAAACATCATGGTCCACGAAGACTCTTGCCTGACACCATCTGTCAACCTGTCCATCACCATGGCAAACAAGAAGGGGCTCAGAGCCGATCCCTGATATAATCCCACCCCCACCTTGAACTCATCTGTCACTCCGACAGCACACCTCACCACCATCTCACTGTCCTCACACATGTCCTGCACCACCCTCACATACTTCTCTGCCACTTCTGACTTTCTCATACAGTACCACACTTCCTCTCTTGGCACCCTGCCATATGCTTTCTCGAGATCCACAAAAACTCAGTGCAACTCCTTCTGACCTTCTCTATACTTCTCCATCAGCACTTTTAAAGCAAACATTGCATCTGTAGTACTCTTTCTTGGCATGAAACCATACTGCTGCTCACTGATTGTCACCTCTCCTCTTAATCTGGCTTCAACAACTCTTTCCCATATCTTCATAGTGTGGCTGATCAACTTTATGCCTCTGTAGTTACTACAGCTCTGAGCATCACACTTTTTCTTGAAAATTGGTACCAAGACACTTCTTTTCCACTCCTCAGGCATCCTCAAACTCTCCAACATTGTGTTAAACAAGCTGGTTAAAAAGTCAACTGCCATCTCTCCTAAACATCTTCATACCTCCACAGGTAGTATTTCATCTGGACCAACCACCTTTCCATTCTTCTTCTTCAAAGCTGTCTTCATTTCTGCCTTGCTAATCCTTGGGACTTCCCTGTTCACCATCTTTCCTTCATCCATCCTCCTTTCTCTCTCATTTTCTTTATTCATCAGCTCTTCAAAGTACTCCTTCCACCTTCTCAACACACTCTCTCCATCTGTTAGAACATTGCCATTTCTGTCCTTAATCAACCTAAGCTACTGCACATCTTTTCCTGCTCGAGCTCTTTGTCTAGCCAATCGATAAGTTCTTTTCTCCTTCCTTAGTGTTTAGTCTCTCATACAACTCACTATATGCCTTTTCCTTTACTTTTTCCACCTCTCTCTTTGCCATGTGCCTAGATTCCAAATACTCCTACCGACTTTCTTCATCTCCCTCATTATCTCCCTTTTCCTTTGCCATCCTCTCGCTTTGAATAGTTTCCTGGACCTCCTCATTCCACCACCAAGTCTCCTTGTCTTCCTTCCTCTGTCCACTGGATACACCACATACCCTTTTACTCGTTTCCCTGAATACTTTTGCTGCACTTTCCCAGTCATCTGGTAATTCTTCCCTACCACCCAGAGACTGTATCAACTCCTTCCTGAACTCTGTGTGACCTTCTTCCTTCTGTAACTTCCCCCACTTGTCTGTGTGGGTTTACCCCAGGTACTCCGGTTTCCTCCCACAGGCCAAAAAAATGCAGGATAGGTTAACTGGAGACTCTAAAGTGGCCCTAGGTGTGAATGGTGATGGGATTGGCACCGCACTGCGGCTGCCTCATCCATCCAGGTGGATGCCCTGTAATTTCCCCATTGTGGGACTAAAAAAGGATTATAATAAAGAATTCTAAAATTAATCTTTGGCTCTGCCTTCACTCTCTTCCTCTTCTTGCTTTCCAAAGTCATCCTACAGACTACCATCCAATGCTTTCTAGCTACATTCTCTCCTGCTGCCACCTTGCAGTCTCCTATCTCTTTCAGATTCCTCATTCTGCATAAGATGTAGTCCACCTGTGTGCACCTTCCTCCACTCTTGTAAGTCACCCTATGCTCCTTTCTCTTCTTGGAGTATGTGTTCACCACAGCCAATTCCATCCTTTTAGCAAAATCCACAACCATCTGTCCTTCCACTTTTTTCTCCCTGAGACCATGCCTATCCAGGACCTCCTCATCACCTCTGTTCCCTTCACCAACATGTCCATTAAAGTCTACTCCAATCACCACTCTCTCCCCCCTGGGAACACTCTACCACTTCATCCAACTTACTCCAGCATTCCTCTTTCTCTTCTACGTGACATCCAACTTGTGGGGCATACGCACTGACAACATTCAGCATCACACCTTTGACTTCTAGCTTCAAACTCATGTTCCTGTATGACTGTCTTTACCTCCTGAACACTCTTCACATACTCTTCCTTCAAGATTACTCCTACTCCATTTCTCTTCCTATCTACACCATGGTAGAACAGTTTATATTCACCTCCAAAGCTCCTAGCATTGCTTCCCTTCCATCTGGTTTCTTGAACACACAGTATATTGTGACGTTTCATGGGGGTCACAAGGTTCGCTGAAAGGACTAGCTGTTCCAGTCCTTGCTGTTTGCACCACTTCTGAGTCCGTGGGGAGTTCTTGAGAGATGGCTGCTATAAGGCTTCACAGCCGGGACACATCGTCAGTTGTGTACCTCAACATCACAGGGTATTTCGGCCATTTATCACAAGACACCCTCCACTGAGGCTGGCCCACCACAGGTTGATCAAGCCTGGGTGTGTGTCCTGCGGTTTAGCTGTTTTCCTTAGAAGCCCAGATGGTATCTCTCTTCTTCTTCTTCTTTTAGATTTGATTGGCAGTTGGTAACCAGCTTACAGGTGCATTACCGCCACATACTTCACTTTATATCACTCTTCTTCTTCTTCTTCTCGATCTATATCTTTGTATAAGGAGTTCTGAAGATGAATAGATACATCCATGGATGTGCCGGGACACATCATCAGTGATGTTTCCTGACGTCATTGGGTGTTTCGGGTCTCACAACATCAGACACCCTCAATCAGGCGACCCAGCCAGGGTTGATCAGACCCTGACTTGTGTCCCGGCAGCATTGGCCCACGATTCAGACCTCTTAATCCATAGCCACCGAGAAGCTCTTTCTGCAGCCTCAGTGGCAGATTTGATAGCCTTCCTTTTAGCAGCTCCTTTAATACCAAGGAGAGTGTAAATTTTGCACAGGGAGCGGGCAGCAAAGCCTCGACATCCCACCTCTATGGGCTCACAGTGTGCTCTCCAACCATTCCTCTGGCACTGTTCTACCAGTTCTTGATATTTGAGCCGTTTGCGTTCATTGGCCTCTTCTATGCGCTCCTCCCAGGGAACTGTGAGCTCCACTAACAGAACCTGCCTGGAAGAGGAAGATGTAAGTACCACATCTGGCCTAAGAGATGTTGATGTTACATAATCGGGGAACTTAAGCTGCTTTCCCAAGTCACTTCGCAGGTCCCAGTCTGATGCTGAAGAGAGCAGACTGGCTGATGGTCTAAGCTGTGGTCAGGGCCTCTCTCCAGCTTTAACAAATGTAATTTTCCTTTGACTACCGACCTGTTTACTGTTTGCCATGGCGCTGGAAATGGTCTCCGCTACATACTTTAGCACTTGGTCATGGCGCCAGCGATATCGGCCCTCTCCAAGAGCTGTTGGGCAACTGCTAAGGATGTGTTCAAGCGTGCCCTTTCCTGAGCAGAGAGGACATGCTGGCAGCTCGTTCTTACCCCAGGTATGCAGGTTTGTCGGACTGGGTAGCACATCATATACTGCTCGGAGCATAAATTGAATGCGCTGAGGCTCTGCATGCCAGATGTCATTCCAGGTCAGCTTCTTGTCCACTACTCCCTCCCATTTTGTCCATGCCCCCTGCTGCCGCATGCCTACCATCCTACCAGTCCTCACTTCTTCAACACCTGCTCTCACCTCCTGCAGGATTAACTTGCGTTTGTCCTTTCCCTGGACTTTATCGTAGCACGGCTGTGGGATGGAGCCCAGCCCTGCATGTCCTATTGCCACCGTGCCCACCAGAGCTTTGTGTCTCAACCAAGATTCTGCAAGATCCAACCCCTCTTGAGCTCTCCACTTCCGACCTGTCCTCACCATAATGCCTGCTGCTGCCACTCTCGAGTCTCGATAGTCTAGTGCCTCTCTTGCGCGGGAAACCTTGAACTCCTCTTCCAAACTACTAATAGGAAGCTGGAGTTTGTTGCTCCTGCCATAAAGCGCCGCACTACTGAAGCTATGTGGTAAACCCAACCATCTTCGAAGGTAGGAGTTGATCTTCCTTTCCAAGGTCTCCACTGTAGACAGAGGCACCTCGTACACCAGCAGAGGCCAGAGGATACGGGGCAAAATGCCATGTTGGTACACCCAAGTCTTGAACCTGCCAGGAAGGCCAGACTTATCCACAGTCAACAGCCATGTTTCCAGTTTCCTGATGGTAGTTCGAATGGATGCTGTGTCCCTGAGACTACAGTCAAAGACCTTCCCTAGGCTTGTGACTGGTTTCTCTGTGATAGATGGTATCACAATGCCATCCAGATGGAAATGGAACTTATCCACCATTTTCCCTCTTTTCAGGACCATAGATCTAGACTTTGATGGCTTAAAGTTCATTCTTGCCCAGGAAATAAGTTTTTCCAGGCCTTGAAGAATCCACCTAATGCCAGGCACTGATGTAGTAGTAACTGTCAGATCATCCATGAAAGCTCTAATGGGGGGCTGCCGGATTCCTGACCTTGAAAGGGGTCCTCTACATTTGACCTCCGCTGCTTTAACCAGCATGTTCATGGACAGGGTAAAAAGGATAACAGAAATGGTACAACCTGTTATAATCCCTTTCTCCAACTGGTGCCAATCTGAGGTCAAGCTGCCAGAGGTGACTCTGAGTCTAAATTGACCATAATAGTTCAGAATGAGAGCCTTGATCTTACTGGGTATGTGGTGTTGGTCCAGCGTGATATCGACCAGCTTATGGGGGATTGACCCATAAGCATTGGCAAGGTACAGCCAAAGCACCACTAGATCTCCATTTCCCTCCCGTGCCTCTCTGATCAGCTGAGTGACCACCCCAGTGTGTTCCAAACACCCTGGTACACCTGGGATTCCACCCTTCTGTACTGATGTATCGATATAATTGTTCTTCAGAAGGAAGTGGGTCATTCTCCTAGACAGGACACTAAAGAAGATCTTGCCTTCCACGCTGAGGAGTGAGATAGACCTGAACTGCTCCAGTTTAGATGACCTCTCTTCCTTGGGAATCCACACTCCCTCTGCCCATCTCCACTGCTCTGCTACAGTTCCTCTTCGTCAGATCACTCTCAGTATCGTCCATAGGATTGTCAGGAGCTCTGGGCAACGCTTGTATACTTTATAAGGTACTCCACTGGGGCCTGGAGCAGAGCTGGCTCTCGCCGCTGCCACCACTTCCTGAACTTCCTTCCAGGTGGGTTCTGAGGTGTTGAACTCCACCAGAGGGGCTGGAATGTCCAAAAGAGCTCTCTGAGGTCCCAGATCCTGCTCTCTAAAGGGGTCACTTAGGGTGTTATGCAAGAAATGGTCAACTTCCTCCTTAGAGCACTCCAGTCTCCCACTGTGCTTCTTTCTGCCCTAGCATCTTCCTCATAAAGCCAAATGGATCTGCCAAGAATGCAGTTCGTCTCCTGGCTCTCTCAATCCTCCTCCTCCGATGCCATTCAGCTCTACGCAGGGTCATAAGCTTCTTCCTGATGGCATGTCGAAGCTCAGCAAGTGGTGGGGCTTCTCCTCTTCTGCTGCTGCTCGAAACTGTCTTGTCAGCATCCTCAGCTCTTTCCGCAGCTGATGAATCCTGCCAGCCCTACATTTCTTAGTGTAGATAGACCTGCCAGCTCTGCGTTTCATAATACCAAACCTCTCTACCCCAAAACTCGTAATGATGGTCGTCATGCTTCGAATTTGACTATCCACATCTCCCTTTGCTATTGTTCTGATGATCTCTGCTGTATCTTCATCAAACTGTTGCCACAATTGATGCTGCTTTGCTGCAGGCCACTTAATCCGATGTTGCTTGACTACTGTGCTTGGAACTGGGGCACTGGACACTTGGAGGTTCTGGGCACTGTGGGGTGACTCCGGGCCGGGCTCCTCCTGCGTCTCACAAGGTGTAATTCCTGTGCGTTGTGCCACAGCCCCCTGAACCAAGCATTTCATCCGGGCCTGATGGATTTTAAGGCCTCGTTCGTTTTTACAGACTTTGCCGCAGATGCATCTACTTGCCGTTATCGATAGTCTGTTCTCCAAGATCATCATCCTAAGGTCCATCCTAGTGGGGTGCTCATCCTCCCCCCCTCTCAGGCACCCCTGGGGGTATGTCTCTGTGGGTTGATCTGTAGCTTAGATGGGTTCTTCTTCACAGAAGATGCAAGTTGGGCTGCTAACCCTCCCTGCCCCGGTTGCCGTCTCTCCGTGCTGTCCACTGTCTGTCCAGTTGTCACCAATCTATACTTGGTTGTCACCCAACCTATTCTTGGGAGTCACTGACTAAGCCAGACGCAAAGATGAATGGATACATCCATGGATGCGCCGGGACACATCATCAGTATGTTTCCTGACGTCATCGGGTGTTTCGGGTCTCACAACATCAGACACCCTCAATCAGGCGACCCAGCCAGGGTTGATCAGACCCTGACTTGTGTCCCGGCAGCACACCGAGAAGTTCTTTCTGCAACAACTCCTTATGTGTGAAAAAAAATTATCCGTCCTTGGTCTGCATCTGAGGTGCGGCCGTCTGGTGCTCGCCACACACTCTAGAATGGTATCTCTCCTTTTCCTTTTCATTCCCAGCCAGCAACTGGTCCTCTTGGAGTTGTTGACCAGCTCTGGATAGCTATATATAGGAAATGGTGATGTCCTATGTGGACTATATAATGTCATAGACATCCCACATGATGTCATAGATATCCCACATATCCTAGACATCCCACTTGATATCATAGATCATAGGAAATGGTGATTCCTATGTAGACTATTTGAAGTCATAGACGTCCCACATGATGTCACAGACATCCCATGGCCCAGACATCCTATATGATGTCATAGACATCCTATATGATGCCACAGACAGACTTTTCTCTTTTTTTAGACTTTAGGGTTGGGCTCAGATGACATAATGGTACTTGGAGAAGTTCTAAATGCAAGGGTTCTTCACAGTGGCACTTTATTCACAATGGGGAAAAGCGAAAGTGACAAATGTAGAGAATGTGAAGTAAAAGAAAATGTCGAGCACATCTTATTACACTGTCACAAATATGGAAATGAAAGACAGATGATGGAAAATGAAGTTCGAGAGGCCGGTAGGGAATGGGATTTAACTGGGATTCTGGGAACAGATGGAGATGGAGAGGCACAAAGAGTCATGAGAAGGGCTCTTTTCTCTTTTTTAAATAACACAGCATTAAGTCATAGAATTTAGGGGTCGGACTCAGATGACATAATGTTACACACTCTTGTACAGTAGGTAGCCATATGCACCTTTCAGTTGTTTGCTATTCGTAAGTAACCAAGAGAAGAAGAAGAAGAGGTGGTTCGTTGCGATACTTGGTTTCTATGGGCATGCACAGGTATGCACTAGTATATAGAGCGATGGCAATGAGACCTGTAAGCTGGTTGCCAACCGCCAATCAAATCTAAAAGAAGAAGAAGAAGAAGAAGAAGGAGTGACCAGTCCAGGACACAGTCCAACGATGGATAATTTTTTCACATCACTGAGAGGATCTCGGCTTTAACCAGTACTCTTCTGACGATCGAGTTGGACTGTTTGAAGTAGAAGAAGAAGAAGAAGAAGGTTGGGACCGCATTTACATCTGTGTTCGGTTAGTGGTAGGAGTGATTTGTTTGTAGCGGATAGCAAAAACTGTATGCTGTCTGTAACATTATGGCATCTAACTCTGATGGGTACAATAAAGATGAGGTGGGCTGGACACTATCCAGGTCTGGGGGTGGAAAAGAGCAGCTAGGGGGCAACAAGATCTAGAAGCAGGTCAGATGAGAGTGATGCGGGAGGAAGTAACAATGCAAAGAAAACACGAACTAGCCAAAATGGATGGCAGTTTGAGGATGTAGGGAATGACTGGAAGGTTGTCACTGACTTCAATCAGGGTGGGGGGCACCATCACCCGGTTAAGACGGTTATGCTGTTTATTCCATCTAGCTACAATGCTCCGCACTTTGTATATATATTTATATATTTATGTGTACATATGTATATTCACTGCTCTTATTTTCTTATCTTCTAAATTATTGCTCTGAGTGTTGCTATCCCTGTGCTGTTGCAATCCTGGAATTTCCCCATTGTGGGACTAATAAAGCCTTATCTTATCTTATCTTATCTTATCTTATCTTAAGCTAACAAAAGCAATTGAGAAAGAAATTGGGAGAGTTAAGTTTGCAAATTTCTTGAATAATAACTGGTTGTTTATTCACGCAACAAGTAAACAACAGCAACAGAAAATACTGGCAATGACATGGCTAAACGGAGCACAAAAGAAGGTGCATGTTCCTGGTGCAACAGCTAACTTGAGGGGAGTTATATCAGGTGTCCCTTTGAGCATGTCTATGGAAGAAGTGAAAAACGGGATCCAAGGAGGAAAGGTGAAGGATGTGAAAAGGCTAAAGACTAAAAGAGAAGGTTCACTGAAGGACACACTGTCTGTCATGATTCACTTTGAGGAAACACTCCCTAAATCAGTCCTAATAGGATACATGTATTACAGTGTCAGAGAATACGTCCCAAAGCCACTCAGGTGCTACAAATGTCAAAGGGCAGGTTACACTGCTCAGCATTGTAAGGGAAAGTTAAGATGTGCTAGATGTGGAGGGGAGCATGAATATGGTAACTGTGACAAGGACGCCAAAGTAAAGTGTTGCAACTGCGGGGGTGAGCACAGTGCTGCACATGGAGGATGTGTTGTGCAGAGGGAAGCTAGACAAGCCTAGGAAATCAGAATAAGAAAATCTCGTATGCGGAAGCTCTAAAGACAGTTAGAGAGGCAGGAATAGTCAGAAATACAACAGGCCTTCCTCAAAGGAGTTCAGATCAAATGGAAGCCTTGCCATCAACAAATCCCACACAAGTACAAGATCATGCCACTGCAAGGAATGTTTGTGTTCACAAATGCAAAATGGATGAGAACACATTGATAGTAAAGAGAACAAATTTTATAGCTTTTATCTACCACACCATGAATGTTGCTGCATAGCTAAAGAAGAAAAGTGACAAAATCAAAACCATTGTGGAAGCAGCAGGAAGCTTCCTAGATGTGAAAGATATCACAGCCGACCAGATTCATGCTTTATTGAAAGCTGAAACTGGGGAGACTGCACATGTTGAAACGAGACCTTAATTATGGTACTACACATACTACAGTGGAATGTGAGGAGTCTTATAGCAAACGGACAAGAACTCAACAAGTATCTTTACAAACTAGAAGTTGTTCCACAGGTAATGTGTGTACAGGAGACATGGCTTCAACCTCACTTAGATTTTGTTACTCCAGGATACAGTTCAATCAGACAGGATAGAATTAACACTGTAAATGGAGGAGGATGTGTCACTTTCATTAAAGATGGCCTGGCATATAGAGTGATTCCCTCCCCTGAGGATATAGAGTGTAATATTATTGAAATATATAGGCCAAATGGACAAGGAAAAATTAAGCTGATTAATTGTTACAACCCATATAGGAAGTTAACAGCAGATATTTTCAGTGTTATGGCAGGGGAAAGGCATATGAAAGAGGTATGGTGTGGAGACTTTAATGCCCATAATAGCTTGTGGGGAAGCACACATACAGATAACAATGGAAATGTTGTGGAATAGATGTTAGATGAAAGATCGTTAATTTGTCTAAACAGTGGTGAAGGTACCAGGGTGGATGTGCATGGGGCACATTATCAAGTATTGACCTGACTCTGGTATCTGATTCTTTAGTGAGCGCCTGTGAATGGACGGTTATGAACAGGACCGATCCAAGATGGCGCCCACAGTGGTCGCCATGGTGCTTCGCTGCACTTTTTTTTGTTTGTTTTTGTTCGTCAATTGTGTGTCTGCCTGCTCTTACACCCGTGAAGAGCTACTAAATATCAGGACTTTCACTCCCACGGACCTACTCCCAGTTTTTTTGGCTCCTGCCGCCGATCTGGTTCACTTTTTAGTCCAAAAAGTGAGACGGCGAAAGACAGGAAGACGAGCGGGCGCCCTGGTGCGGCTTCGCAGGAGAGGCACGCGCACGGCTTTGCCTGGGATCTTTCTGTCCAACGTCAACTCATTTTATAACAAGGTAGATGAACTGAGACTGCTGATGCAATTTAAGGACCTCTCCACCTCGTGTGCCCTCTGCTTCACTGAGACCTGGCTCAAGGAAAAAACACCGGACAGTGTGCTCCTCCTCGAGGGATTTCAGCTGTTTCGTGCAGACCGCGACACGGGGCTCTCTGGCAAGACCACAGGCGGAGGAGTCTGCTTCTACATCAACAGCAGCTGGTGCTCCGATGTGACTGTGATCTCCCAACACTGTTCTCCCGCTCTGGAATATTTATTCATCAACTGCAAGCCATTTTATTCCCCGCGTGAGTTTGCTTCATTCATCCTGGCTGCTGTTTACGTCCCGCCCGACGCGGACGTGCGTGAGGCTCAGCGCGCGCTCGCGAATCACATTCAGCAAGCGGAGCGGACTTTCCCGGACTCTCTGGTTATTGTGGTTGGCAACTTTAACCAGAGCAACCTGAGCCACGAACTCCCCCAGTACAAACAGTTTATTAAATGCCCCACCAGAGGAGAGAACACGCTGGATCACTGTTACACTACAGTTAAGGACGCGTATCGCGCTGTTCCCCGCGCTGCGCTCGGACTATCTGATCACGTGATGGTCCACCTGATTCCCACATACAGACAGAGACTGAAGCTCACAAAACCTGTTGTGAGCACTACGAGGAAATGGACCAGTGAAGCTGTGGAGGAGCTGCGCACGTGCTTGGAAATAACTGACTGGGACATGTTTAAAGGAGCTACACATGATCTGGATGAGTACACGGACACTGTGACCTCATATATCCACTTTTGTGAGGAGAGCATTCTTCCATCGCGCACCAGGGTGAGTTACTCCAACGACAAGCCCTGGTTCACAGCTAAGCTCAGACAGATCAGGAAGGAGAAGGTAGCAGCGTTGAAAAGTGGA
Source organism: Pholidichthys leucotaenia (assembly GCA_020510985.1). Classification (NCBI taxonomy): domain Eukaryota; kingdom Metazoa; phylum Chordata; class Actinopteri; order Cichliformes; family Pholidichthyidae; genus Pholidichthys; species Pholidichthys leucotaenia. Next base: position 328,744,143 of record CM035844.1, on the reverse strand, counting down.
AACAGGGACTGCTACAGGGAGGTCAAATACCAGTTTAGCAGAGAACTGAGGAGAGCTAAATCTGTGTATTCTGAAAGACTCCAGCAGCAGTTCACTGCTAACGACTCTGCTTCTGTGTGGAGAGGACTGAGGCAAATCACCAACTATCGGCCTCAGGCTTCTAAAGGACAGGATGACAAAGCCCTTTGTCAAAGACTGTCCCAACACTATGCCCGTTTTGACACCTCGTCAGCTGTGTCCAACTCCCCCCCTCCCCCCAGCGCCACTGCCTCCATGGTCCCCACTTCATCAAAGGCGGCCCCCCCCTCCCCCTCTGCCCTTGCCATCAGTGAGCAGGATGTGCACAGACAGTTCTCCAGACTGAACCCGCGTAAGGCCCCCGGTCCAGACGGCGTGTCTCCCTCCACCCTGAGACACTGTGCGGAGGAGCCGATTCCTGTCTTCACAGACATTTTTAACACCTCCCTGAAGTCATGCCATGTGCCGGCCTGCCTCAAAACCTCTACCATCGTCCCTGTCCCCAAGAAGCCACGGATCACTGGACTTAACGACTACAGACCTGTAGCGCTCACCTCTGTAGTCATGAAGTCCTTTGAGTGCCTGGTCCTGCCCCACCTCAAGACCATCACCACTCCCCTCCTGGACCCGCTGCAGTTCGCCTACAGAGCCAACAGGTCTGTGGACTACACAGTCAACCTGGCCCTCCACTCCATCCTGCAGCACCTGGACTCCCCGGGAACCTATGTCAGGATCCTGTTTATGGACTTCAGCTCTGCATTCAATACAATCTGCCCCGCTCTGCTCCAGGACAAGCTGTCCCTACTCAACGTGCCTGACTCCCTCTGCAGGTGGATTACCGACTTCCTGATGGACCGGAGGCAGCATGTGTGGCTGGGAAAGACTGTCTCAGACTCTGTTAGCATCAGCACTGGATCACCCCAGGGATGTGTACTTTCCCCCCTGCTCTTCTCCCTGTACACCAACTCCTGCACCTCCAGCCACCAGTCTGTCAAGCTGATCAAGTTTGCGGACGACACCACCCTCATCGGGCTCATCTCCAACGGCGACGAGTCCATCTACAGAAGAGAGGTGGCCCAGCTGGCGTCCTGGTGCAGCCACAACAACCTGCAGCTGAACGCTCTGAAGACAGTGGAGATGATCGTGGACTTCAGAAAAGTCACAGCCCCTCTGCCCCCCCTTACCCTCACAGACTCTCCCATCACCACTGCGGATTCCTTCCGCTTCCTGGGCACCACCATCACCCAGGACCTCAAGTGGGAGCCGACCATCAGCTCCCTCATCAAAAAGGCCCAGCAGAGGATGTTCTTCCTGCGGCAGCTGAGGAAGCTCAAGCTACCCACCAAGATGTTGGTGCAGTTCTACACGACCATCATCGAGTCCATCCTGACCACCTCCATCACCGTGTGGTACGCAGGAGCCACTGCCAGGGACAGACTAAGACTGCAGCGCATTGTGCGCGCTGCTGAGAAGGTGATCGGCTGCAAGCTCCCATCCCTCCAGGACCTGGAGGCGTGCAGGTCGGCTCATAGCCGACCCTTCACACCCTGGACACGCACTGTTTGCCCCCCTCCCCTCAGGCAGAAGACTTCGGTCCATTCAGACTAAAACCTCCCGCTACATGAACAGCTTCATCCCCTCTGCCATCAGACTGCTGAACACTAAGTGACTTATTAGACTCTCGTGCACTACGTACAGCAGCCCAACCGGACTCGTGACAATTATCACTGTTTTCTTTTTGCACTACCGACTGCACTATGTGGAACTCCACAATATCTGCTGCTTGTTAATATATTTAAAAATTGCATAGATTAGTATTACTTATTCATATTCTATCTTTTATTGCATGCATAGTTTTTTTTATCTTTAGTGCTACTCCATGTTTAATGTTGCAGCATTGCACCGAGACAAATTCCTAGTTTGTGTACTACATGAACAATGGCAATAAATCTCATTCTGATTCTGATTCTAATTCTGAGGACAACTATGGGAAGTGATCACTTCCCAATACTTAGTCATTAAAACTGAAGTATGTATACAAGAGGGTAGATGTTTTACAAGATGGTGTTTTGACAAGGCAGATTGGGGAAAATTTAGGCAATACTGTGTTCAACCGTGTCATTTGGTAGCAGAAGGTGGCATAGAAGAGTGTTCAAGTCAGGTAACCAATCATATTCTGAATGCTGCAATAGCAAATATACCTAAGAAAACAACACAGGGTAGGAAGAAGGTTGCACCCTGGTGGAATGACGAATGCAGTATTGCAGTAAAAGAGCGAAACAAGGCATTCAGAGAGCTGAGGAAGAATATGAATACTGAAAACTTAATAGAGTACAAAAAGAAAAGGGCAGTAGCTCGAAGGACTATTAAACACAGGAAAAGGTCAACATAGAGAGAATTTTGTTCCACCCTTGGTAGGAAAACAGAACTAGGTGATGTCTGGGGTATGTTTAAAAAAATGAGTGGGAAAAGGGTATCAGTTAAAATTCCAGCTCTAGTGGATGGGGACAAGACGGCTGTATCAGACAAAGAAAAGGCAGAAGTCCTAGGTAGAGCATTTGCAGCAGTACATAGAGGAGACCATCTTGGTGAGAGTCATAGACAGCAAAGGGAGCATAAACTCCGAGACAATGCAAACTTAAAAAATGAACTGAAAGAAGACATGACTGCGTTAGACCTCAAGCTCACAATGTCAGAGCTTAAGAGAGCTTCGCAAGATAGTGGATGCACAGCTTCAGGATATGATCAGTTAAGCTATGCTATGTTCCGGCAGTTGCTGATGCAATCAGCTGGTGCTGAAATTGTTTAACAGAATAGGGAAGGAGGGGGTTATCCCAAGTGGGTGGAAAAAGGCTGTAATCTTACCATTTAAAAAGCCAGGGAAAGATCCAGCTCATCCAGGCAACTACAGGCCAATAGCATTAACGTCATACTTAGGGAAATGAATGGAGAAGGTGTTAGTTTGCAGACTCTCATATGTACTCCAGCAAAAACGATTAATAAATGACTATCAGAATGGTTTTAGAAGAGGAAGATCCACAGTGGATGCTCTAGATAGGGTAAGTAATGATATTGAAAAGACTCTCAAAATGAAAGAAGTAATGGTTATAGTTTATCTGGATATTGAAAAGGCTTATGACTCACTGTGGAGGGATGGACTTCTTATCAAATTGAATAAAATGGGCATTGGTGGTAGGATGTATAATTGGATAATGGATTTTTTTTTTTAGCACACAGGACAATTAGGGTTAAAGTAGGATCAGAAGTTTCTAATGACTTTGAAATAGAAAATGGTGTTCCTCAGGGGAGTGTGATAAGCCCTGTTATATTCAATATAATGATTATTGACATGTTTGAGGATCAAGAGGGATCCATCAAAACAGCACTATATGCAGATGATGGAGCCATATGGATGAGGGGAAGAAATGAGAAATTTGTGTTCAAAAACATCAGGAAAGCAATGGAGAAAGTGGAAAAGTGGTCATATGACTGGGGATTTAAATTTTCAAACAGTAAAACCTGCTATTTGACTTTCACAAAAAAACACAGAACTGATACAGAACCATTAGCGTTATATAATCAACCAGTAGAGAAAGTCAGTGAGTTCAAATATCTAGGATTGTGGTTTGATAGTGCATACACATGGAGAGTTCATGTTGAAAATCTGAAGACAAAGTGCAAAAAAGTTATTAATTTCATAAAAGCTGTAGCTGGACACGAATGGGGTGCAGATAAACAGGCATTAATTGACATTTACAGAGCACTAATGCTATCCACAATAGACTATGGATGCATGATTTATGGAGCAGCGGCAAAGACGACTCTGGAAAAAACAGAATGCAGCATAGAGTGCTTTGCCTGTGCACTGGAGCCGTCAAAACAACACCAAACAATGCAGTTTTAATAGAAGCAGGAAAAATGCCAATGGATTTGAGAAGAGATAAACTCGCATTATCATACTGGATCAAGCTGAATGGAAGTGACGAAGCAAATATTTCAAAAACAACACTACAAGACTGCTGGGAATATTCTAACTTCCAGGGACATGGGTTTGGGTGGACAATTGAAAGAAAAGCCAGAATGTATGGGCTACACACTATTGATATAGCTAACACCAGTTCAGTGAGTAATGTTCCTCCTTGGCTGTTTCCGGGAATAGAAGATGACGCTAGTCTGCTAATGAGGAAAAAGGATTGGCATATGAGTGAAGTTGGTGTTAAAACAAGCATTTACCTCAGGAACAATTACTATAACTTCTTATAGCTCTATACTGACGGTTCAAGGAACAAAGAGGGCTCTGTTGGAGTTGGAGTATACATTCCAGAGTTTAAAGTGACTATCACAAAAAGACTCTCCAATAATACATCCGTGTTTACAGCAGAGATGGTGGCAATATTTATTGCTTTGCAGTGGGTGGAGGAGGTCAGAACAGATCGGGTGGTGGTGTGCACGGATTCACTTGCAGCTTTAAAAACCATACAGACACTAAAATCTACAAGGGAAGACTTGGTGATTGAGCTATACCACAGTTTATTTAGGGTACACAGGGGTGGTAGAGAAGTTCAGTTTTGTTAGGGAATGGGATTTAACTGGGATTCTGGGAACAGATGGAGATGGAGAGGCATTAAGAATCACGAGAAGGGCTCTTTTCTCTTTTTTAAATAACACAGGATTAAGTCATAGAATTTAGGGGTCAGAATCAGAATCAGAATCAGAATCAGAATCAGAATCAGGTTTATTGCCATTGTTCATGTAGTACACAAACTAGGAATTTGTCTCGGTACAATGCTGCAACATTAAACATGATAAGATAAGAGAAATAAACTATACATGTAATAAAGTGTAGGATAAGATTAAGTGATACTGGTCAACAGTTAAAATATATATTAGCCAGCAGCAGATACTGTGGAGAACTATATAGTGCAGTCGGTAATGCAGGAAGAAAACAGTGATGATTGACATGAGTCTGGTTGAGCTGCTGTACATGGTGCACGAGAGTCACTTAGTGTTCAGCAGTCTAATGGCAGAGGGGAAGAAGCTGTTCATGTGACGGGAGGTTTTAGTCTGGATGGACCGAAGTCTTCTACCAGAGGGGAGGGGGGCAAACAGTACGTGACCAGGGTGTGAGGGATCGGCTATGATCCGGCCAGCACGCCTCCGGGTCCTGGAGATGTACAGATCCTGGAGAGATGGGAGCTTGCAGCCGATCACCTTCTCAGCAGTGCGCACGACGCGCTGCAGCCTTAGTCTGTCCCTGGCAGTGGCTCCTGCGTACCACACGGTTATGGAGGTGGTGAGGATGGACTCGATGATGGCTGTGTAGAACTGCACTAACATCTTGGGTCGGGCTCAAATGACATAAGATAAGATAAGATAAGATAAGATAAGAGTTTATTAGTCCCACAACGGGGAAATTCCAGATAATGTTGCACATTCTTGTATAGTGGGTGGTGGTATGCACCTTTCAGTTGTTTGCTATCTGCCAGTAACTGAGAGAAGAGAAAGAAGAAGATGACATAATGTTACACTCTCTTGTACAGTAGGTGGCGGTATGCACCTTTCAGTTGTTTGCTATCTGCCAGTAACCGAGAGAAGAAGAAGAAGAAGAAATGCTGGTAGTTGGGTCCAGCGATGGCAGTGGAGGACACAGTCCAGTCCAAGGACGGATAATTTTTTCACACATAGGGAGTTGTTCGGAACTCCTTATAAGAACTCCTTATACAAAGATATAGAGTGATGAGAAGAGCTCCTGACGATAGAGTGATGACCTTAAGAATATAGAGTGGGACCAGATAGAGTGTTATAGACATCATGTAGACATGGAAATCTCACTGTAAGAAGAAGAAGAAGAAGAAGAAGAAGAAGAAGAAGAAGAAGAAGAAGAAGAAGAAGAAGAAGAAGAAGAAGAAGAAGAAGAAGAAGAAGAAGATTGTTCAGAACTCCTTATAAGAACTCCTTATAAAGTAATAACCAGATAGAGTGTTATAGACATCATGTAGACATGGACATCTCACTGTTTGAAGAAGGAGAAGAAGAAAAAGATTGTTCAGAGCACCTTGTGGGAGCTCCTTGTACAAAGATATAGAGTGAAGAAGACAAAGAAGAGGTTCCCAACCGAGAATTCTGACTTTTGATACATAGAGTGATGTTTATTGAGTGAAGTATGTGGCGGTAAGGACTACAGCTCCTGACCAGATAGAGTGATGATATAGAGTGAAGTACGTGGCAGTAATGCACCTGTAAGCTGGTTGCAAACTGCCAATCAAATCTAAAAGAAGAAGAAGAAAATATAGAGTGATGATAATCAAGTCAGTGGTGGTAATGCACCTGTAAGCTGGTTGCCAACTGCCAATCAAATCTAAAAGAAGAAGAAGAAGAAGAAGAGGAAGAAGAAGAAGAAGAAGAAGAACAAATGCTGTAATCCTTTGACGTTCTGATGCTGAGATGAAGTCCCAGCTCCTGGACACAGTTCAAGGATGGATAATTTTTTCACACATAAGGAGTTGTTCAGAACTCCTTATAGGAACTAACGCAAAGATATAGAGTGATGATAATCAAGTCAGTGAGGTAATGCACCTGTAAACTGGTTGCCAACCACCAATCAAATCTAATAGAAGAAGAAGAAGAAGAAGGAATCCCCCGATGCCAACGACTCCACAAGCCACCCCGATGCTGGAATCCCCTGATGCAACACCCCCCGCTGAAGCAGACCCACCACAGGTTGATCAAGCCCGGGTCTGTGACTGGTTGGACTCCAGGCTGGAGACTGCAAGAGGGTCCCTGTAAAGCTGAGCCTCATCCGAGATGCTGATACCCTGAGGACTGTGGGGGTTCTCCTGCCTCTGGGCTTCACTCGACTGACTTGGCCTACTTCCTAAGAAGTATTGGTCAATGTGAGGCCTTGTGCTGAGCTCGCCAAGGTATTTTTTCTTGCCCTGGTGGATTTTAGGGCCCCTCTCTGTTGTTAGCTTTGACCAGCCACACACGCAGCTCTGCAGCTTTGTCCTGCCAGTATTAACGGTTCATCAGTTGTGGTGCTGGTTGTTGTATTCATTGTCAGTTCCATTCCATGGTCTGTTACCGTAAGATCCATCTATGATGGTCATCTTGGGTCCCCGCTGCCGCAGACCATGGGTGGGGGTGGGGTATTTTCCTCCTTGAACTTTGTAGCAATGATGGGTGGATCCAAGAACACTAATCAGCGATGGGTCCTGCTGGTATGAGCCGCAAACCCACACCAGCCCTGTTAGGATCTATTCCCTCCTGTCAGCAGTCTCTCCAGGCAGTCATCAGGTCTTTCCCTGATTGTCAGCTTCCCTTTCGCAGCAGTCACTGGGTCACCCCAGAAATCAAGGTTCGATGAAAGGACTAGCTGTTACAGTCCCTGCTGTTTGCTCTGAGTTCGTGCGGAGTTCTTGAGAGATGGCTGCTATAAGGCTTCACCGCCGGGACACATTGTCAGTTTTGCACCTCAGCATCACAGGGTGTTTTGGCCATTTATCACAAGACACCCTTCACTGAGGCAGGCCCACCACAGGTTGAACAAGCCTGGATGTGTGTTCCGCGGTTTAGCTGTTTGACTTAGAAGCCCAGATGGCATCTCTCCTTTTCATTCCCAGCCAGCAACTGGTCCCCTCTTTCTTCTTCTTCTTTTAGATTTGATTGGCAGTTGGCAACCAGCTTACAGGTGCATTACCGCCACCTACTAGGTTGGAGAGTGGACAAGAGAATGGCAGGAAAAAAACAGAAATCAAAAACAAAGCTAAGTTATTTTAATTAATCCAGTTGAACTTAAATATCTAAAATAGACCTATATATATTTCTTTGACTGTAGTTCCTAACATACAAAATACAAAATCCAACTGAGGTTTTAGCCATGTTTCTTGTATACAGATTACCTGGGGTTTGTTTGGCCATTTGATATTAAACTCCTGGCATTCCAAGATCCCCCACTTAACAAGTCCTCAACTGCTTCCCAATGTAGCCCAATAATGCCAAGATATTCTTCTGCTGCTTTCACAATGATTTTGATTTTTTCTGTTTTCTTGGAAGTCTGTGCAGTGCAGTTTATCACATCTACCACAAACAAGACAAAATTATTTTCCTTCATAACCAGAGTATCTTCCTTAATTCTACTGCATGCACTGCAAGCCTGCACACTTTCCCTTTTACAGTCCACTCCCACTTTTTAGCTGGCACCTTTTTCACAACTTCTGCATATGTTAATCCCTGGAAGACTTTTACCTGCTGAATTTCTGCTGCTCTTTTGCTGGCTTCACAACCTCGATATGCAGAGCTATGTTCACCACTGTAGTTACAGCACTTTAATTTGGCTCCTCTTTCACACTTGCCATATTCGTGTTCACTGGAGCATCTGGCACATCGTTGTCTACCTTTGCATATCGCTACTACATGACCAAACTTTTGACACTTGAAACATCTGAGTGGAGGAAGAACATAAAGTCTGACTTCATAGCTCATGTAGCCAATATACACCTTACTTGGCGGTTTTGTTTCATCAAATTTTAACATTATCGACAGACTATCGCATTTTTCACCATTTCTATTAGTCTTCAATCTTTGTACCTCTGTCACTTTTGCTCCAGTTTTTTCCATTATTTCATCAATTGAGACAGCCGTTGAAATGCCCAATATAACTCCTCTCATTGCCTTATTTCCTTCCAATATTGAACACTGCATATTTTCCCCCTCCATCTTATTGACTCTCATTGCTTTTCCTTGTTGAACACTATCTTTACATGTAACTAGTAACGAACCACTATGAAGAATTCTTGTATTTAAAACTTCTCCAAGTAACTTGTTAATTGCTTTTGTGAGCTTACTTAAATATCTAAATATACCTACATATATTTCTTTGACTGTAGTTCTTAACATACAAAATACAATCTGTTGTATTATGTTCGTAATCCCTTGTGTATAAATTGGTCTGTTCTCATAATAAAGGGTGAATTGGCCAATGATATATAGGGTGATTTTGTAGCAGTCGAGTAGAAGATATATAGAATGATGATATAGAGTGAAGTACATGACGATAATGCACCTGTAAGCTGGTTGCCAACCGCCAATCAAATCTATAAGAAGAAGAAGAAGAAGATGAGTGAATTTGCTGCATGATGTATGTGGTTATTGTGTATTCCTTTTCTTTCCCTTTTTTTTTTTTTTTCTTTTTACTTGTTTCTCCTTTCTAAAGCCCATCCAGGGACAAGAGTTGCAAATTAGCTAATAGCTATACACTCTGTGCAACACATCAGATTGATTGTCATTGATTAATTGTCTATGTTTATTGCACTGTCCCTGTCAAATAAACAAATCTATCTATCCATGACAGAAGAGACTCCAGTTCCTCATTCCTCATACAAAACATTTGGCGACAAGGAGAAAAATTATGGCGCATACGGGCTACCTCCACCACTATCACCGTTTCTAGAGTACACGGGAGAGCCGGTGATCCCGTGGCCGCAGTGGAGGGCCATGTTTGAGGATTACATCAGGGTGCTGGGCTTAAGTAGACTCGACGGGAGACGACGGCAAGCACTTCTGGCCCACCATCTTGGCGTGGAATGCTGAAGAATTCTTGGTATGTTGGGTGAAATGGAGTACTATGAGGATGCTGTCGAGCGGCTGGCCGAGTACTTCGACGAGCAGACGAGGACCACGACGCTGTGGGTAATGGAGCTGTTGGCGCCAGGAACGGCTAAGCTTGTTAGCTAGGAGAAGCTAACGGCCCATTTGGTGCCTATGGACAGGTTAGCCGCTAAGCTAACTTCGTGCCAAAACCAAGCTGAGAGCTACCAGCTAGACTTCAAGGTAGGACCGAGGTCATAAGTGGAGGAGTGCCCGGTCACTGAAGACAGTGGGCCAGTCAAGGAGCTCAGCACGGTACAGGACCATAGCGCTGTTGAGTCGGACGGCGTGGTGTGCAGCAACAGCAGAGAGGGAGAGCAGCAGGAGTCATCTCTGCAGCTGGAGGGTAGGCAGTGAGTGAGTCGGACCATGGAGGCTGAGAGCCCCGGGGACGAACAGCGACAGCCGGGCATGGAGATGGCGCAGCGGAGCACCTGGAATGAGGGTACCGAGAGCAGCGACAAAACGCCCGGGTTGGAGAGGGATGCTGACAAGAGTGACGCTGAGAGCCCCGAGGGAGAGCAACAGCAGCTGGACACGGAGACAGCACAGTGGAGTGCCCTGCATGAGGCTGCTGGGTGTTACAGCGAGGCACCCGAGGCAGCGAGCGGCACCGACGAGTAGGCTTCGGGTATCCCCGGGGTTTGGCCACGGGGGACCGGAGTGTTCGGGGCAACCATGGCAGCTGTAGTGGTGTTGAAAGCGGTTGGGAGCAGACTGACGAGCACGGAGAGACGGTGTACCGGACAGCAGCACGGCAGGTCCCGAGGAATGAGGCAGTCCATGGTGAAGGGTGACATTCTTGCAGGAGAGGTTGGTTTTGATCCCGGAGGCAGACGGCGGCCATGCCATGGGGTTGCCCGGGACCTCCGAGCCGGTCTTATCTTCAGCAGCCAAGGGCGTGCATTATTTGGGGCTGCCCTGGTCCCCCAGGCTGGTGTTACCTCTGGCTGCCGGTGGACATAGGTGTGACTTAAATACCCTTAATGTAAATATGTATACATATACTCTGCTGGTGTGCATGTGAGTATGTATGTTATGGGATTATTTGACTTATTTTGTGTATATTTAAAAAAAAAAAAAGAAAAACGCTGGTTTTAGTTGTTTTGTGTGAATGTAATAGGTCATTCTACTACAGTTCATGGTTCCCTGTTCCATTAGCGCACTATCCGGGTCCTAAATTGGGGAGGGTTTCGATTGTGTGTGTGGTTTTGCATTTTTGTAAAGCGGAGGGGAAGTGTGGCATAGTGAGTGTGGTGTGTGTGTGCTGCCGTACCCACCTCTGATGTGACGTCAGGTGGGCACGGCCCTTGTGTATAAATAGTTCTGTTCTCATAATAAAGAGTGAATTTGCTGCATGACAGAAGAGACTCCAGTTCCTCATTCCTCATGCATAACAGAGCTGTTCCCAGTAGGCTTGCTTTCTGGATTGTTTCAAATGATAAGTCGATTCCCAAATCTGACAAGAAGTGTTTGTGCCTCATTGTCACTGTTCCCAGAGCTCCAATCACTATTGGTACTGCTCTTGTCTTAACTCCCCATATTCTCTTAAGCTCCCATGTTAGATCACTGTACTTTTCTATTTTCTCATCTTCCTTGGTCCATGCTCTGGAGTCTACAGGGATTGCAACATCAATAATAAAGCATTCTTTTTCTTTTTTCCTCACGAGCACAATGTCTGGTCTTCTAGCTTGGATTACTTTATCTGTTTGTATATTAAAATCCCCAAGTAGTTTTGTCTCGTCATTTTCACTTACAGCTTCTGCTTTATGCTCGTACCATTTCTCTGAATGCTGTAGTTCATATTTTTTGGGCAATCCCCAGTGGACCGCTGCTACCACTCTATCATGTCTGCGTTTGTATTCAGGTGGGGCCATTTTGCTACACTCACTAACCAGGTGGGTTATGGTCTCATCTTTCTGTTGGCACATCCTACAAAGAGGTGAGAGTCTGTTTCTCAATTTTTGCCTTCCTGTAGTTGGTGTGAAGTGCTTGATCTTGGGCAGCAACTAGTAGGCTTTCTGTTTCTTGGTTCAAACTCCCTCGCTTCAGCCACTGCCAGCTTTCTGGTCCAGAGAGCTCTTCTGTCTGTCTTAAGGTGCGTTCAGACCAAATGCGAACGGGCAGCGCAAATCCATACAAAGTGAATGGAAAGAGGCGAGTACATGCAAAATTGCACATTCACGTGTTCACGTCCGAGGCTAGCTAGCTAGCTACCTGCTAGCTTGGAGATTCTGCCATCACTGGAGTAAAAGTATCACCATTGCAGAGTAAACTAGTTTGAAAATGAGACTCACTCACCTGGAGACAGGAAGACCGGGAGCTCTTCAGCTGAATTGGGATTTTGGAGTTATTTACCCACGGTTTCCTGCCACGGATGTGCTGCCGAGGCTAGCAAGCTAGCAAAGGAAACACTCATCATCTTATGAAGTTTTGGAAACAAGGACAACTTTTTCAGGTGAGCCCTCCGTCGGATAATGTAAACCTAAAGCATGACGTTATTTTGGGGATTTCCACAGTAGGCTGTACACTGCTGCAGAAGTTATAAAGGCAACTTTGCCTGTCTGCATCTCACTCAGATGCTGAATTCATGTTTATTCGCACATTTACATTGAGTTATAGCGTAATCGCACCATCCAAAAAATTTGCCCGTTCGTGTTTGGTGTGAACGCACCTTTCGATGTTGCCCATGCATCGCCTTTCCTTTCCACCCATGCAGTCTGCCCTTTTCTTGTTCTGCCTTAAGCTCCTTCACCGACACATCTCTTCCCACTTTTATGTAGGTTTTAACTGTTTCCATGATGTTACCCTTCTTCCCATCTACGTACTTGAAAACGCTCTGCTCCTCATACCTCACAGTCTCCTCTACTCCCATCAATCCTCTACCACTTTTGACTCTTGGTACATACTGTATAGCCTGTCTACATCTGACATTATTATTATTATTATTTTGTTTTATTATTTACCATTATTATTTATTTGTGGAGTGCCAGTCATAGCTTGTCTGAGGTAACCCAATTATTTAGCGACACAATTCATCCATCACTCATATTAAAAATGTAGTGAGAATAGGGAGCAGGTGGAAGAGAACCTGGAGCGGCGGAGGATTAGAAATGAGTATATCGTGGGACAGCTCGGGTTATTATTATTTTTGACACCTGTGTTTTATGTACAGTATTGAGTTATTTTATATACACTAGTGTATGCCCGTAGAAAGCAAGTATTCCTGTCTGAAACAGGTAACCCAATCAGGCTTTACAGGCCCAAATGTAAGCTGGAATACAGAGGTGTAGCCTATATGTAGGCAATTACACGTTTGACAAATATGAAAGGGACTGAACTGAGATTTATTTGATTGTGTGAATGTTAAATAAATAATTGAAAATGAATGGGACATGCAATATTAGCTACTGTTTAAGAACTGCTTGTTTATTTATTTATTTTATCAGATCACTTATTTGTGTGATCTTTTATGAGTTATATTCATAATATTGTATCTTGCACTTTGGGGAATGGGAGTTGTTCAGTCACCCTTATAATTTAGTTTATATGTGTAGTTTATAGTCCAGGGGTGTCCAACCATGTGCCATGGAGAGCCAAGACCCTGCAGGTTTTCTCTTCTACCCAGTCTCTTCAGCAGGTGTTTTCACTTATCAGCAATCAGTGGGAAGAAGTTCACTGAAATCTGCTGTTGAAGACACTGGTTGGAGGTAAAACCTGCAGGGTCTTGGCTCTCCATGGCACATGGTTGGACACCCCTGTTATAGTCTATCATCAATAAACTCATGCAGTACTATAACAGGATATGTTTACAAATATTTGAGACCCATTGTAGTACATCCTTTTATGTTTTAGCAATATTATAAGTACAAAACAACGAACATTATTATTTTCTTTTGTATTTGTATTTTGTATAATTTATTGATCCCCAGAGGGAAATTCAGGGCATCCACCTGGATGGATGTGTCATGAGGCTGAGTGTGGTGTTTTCACTGTGCTCATGCTCTCACTTATGGTCATTCAGTGTATTCTCTCAACTTACTTTTGATTATTTCCTGTATTTTCTCAGTTTGTGTTATTCTGTGACTTTGTGATCTTTCTGGACGTATTATCTATGTTTTGGTTTGACATGAGCTCCCCATCTTTTTTTCTCCAGACACTCCCACTTTGTTATCTTCTGGTATTTTTTCTTTCTCTCCGCCACTGGTTCTGTTCATGGGTCGTCAGCTGGCACCCGCCTAGTAATCAGGTCATCCTGCCCGCTCATGTGATCCACACTGGCTGTCATTCATTGTCATTGATTTCATGCCTTATTTAAGACTGCCGTTTTCACCCAATCCTTGTCAGAGTCTCTTCGTTGTTCCCCATCAGAACCCCTTTCCTGTTCTGACGTGTACTCCCGTGTTCATCTTGCCAACTACCTGTTCTCCTATCGTGTAAGTTTATTTCTGTGTACTGGTTGGGCTTTGTGTTTTCTGTAATAAATACCACAAACTGAAGTTCAGCGCCTGGGTCTTTCCTCTCTGCCACGTAGGGGGACCATTCGTGACAGTAGACTTTGACTTTTTGAGACCCAGCTGCTGCTAGTTTGTGGCTTTTCGTTTTCACTTACCTGGTTTGTCCGGAGTGTTCGTCATGTCCCCAGCACGCCGGCCTTCAGCCAACAAAGGAAGATCAGCAGCTGGGTCCCTGTGCCTGGAGGAGGAATGGGCTGCTGAATTTATTCAGAGCTTTGTGGATGAAGCTCTTGCCTCCTGTAGCCCCAAGAAGATCTGGAAGAGTGTGAACGGAGCAGTCGGGATTGTGGAGGCGCACCCCGGGTTGAGAAGGTATCCCCAGTTCATGGAGCTGTTGTCCACGGTCTCCTCATTTCAATAGTCATTTCCCGGGCTGACGATGGGGCTGTTTCCAGTGGGACCAAAGCCAACCAGGAAGCGCGCTCCATGGCAAATGTCCCTCTTTCCCCTTTGTCCGCCAGCTTCAGCGCCCGCTTTTCCAGCTCGACGATGCCACTTTCCAGCTCCAGACCGCTGGAGGAACGGTTCCGCCTCTCAGCCAACAGTTTCCCAATGCCAAGTCAGACAATTCCCGCAGCAGTTCCCCCCTCTGGTTTGTCCTCGCCGGCTGTCCCGCCAGCCTCCTTCTCCTCCATGGCTGCTACGACCCTGGTCTCCTTGGCACCTCCTCCCACTGCAGAGAGTCCGGTTGTTTCTCCCCTGGCTCCGCCCATCGCCTCATCTGCAGGGGTGACTCCTCTACGTTCCTCTGAGGGGCCTACAACAACTTCAGCCAAGGAGAGGGCGGATTCTAGACCAGCTACAGCAGTAACCAATGTGCCCCAGGAACACAGGCAAGTGCTTTTTCATTTTCATTCATTCACACATGAATTACCTTGCCTGATTCCCGGTGGTGAGGCTCAGTTAATGCAGTCCTCTGAGTCCTCACCCCCTGCTGCAGCCATAAACACCTCACATGCTCTCTCCGTGTCTCCTCTTATGCCCTCTGAGTGTCCGCCAGTTCCAGGATTGAGCCACCAGATGAGGGAGGAGCCTGCTGCCCTGGAGGACCTGATTCCAGCCCCGTAGCCACAGTCCGGATGGAGGGAGAGCGCTGCCAGCGGTCAGAAGCCTGTGCTGATGAGTGAGCGTCCCCTGGCTTCAGCAGAGCAGAATCCAGCACCAGCACGAAGTCGACCTCCTGTTTCCACACCAGACAAGCCACCTGCATGGGTTACTTCGCTGTGGGGTTCCGGGACTGCACCGACCACCACATCTGCTGTAGGGGCCACCGCAGCAGAGTCAAAGCTGAACTCCCTGAGGACTGGGCCCATGACGTCACCACCTGGATCGACAGGGTCCTGGATGGCGGTGGAGCTTGAGCTCAGGAAAGTGCTCTCCTTTGTTTTTATTGTCTCTATTTTGGAGAGATCTTGTCTGGCTCTTGGTGGGGACTGCCAAGTGCAGTCATCAGCTGCACCTGAGCTCACCTCGCTGGGCTCCACTGCCACCGGTGACCCTGACCCTGTTTCTCTGTCCCTCCTGCAGGAGCCTTTCCCCAGGGTCACCAAGGATGGTCCAACCTGGCCAGAGGTCTCCGTGGGTCTAGCCTCGCCACCAGAGATCTCCGTGGGTCCAGCCCTTCCAGCTGAGGTCGTAGCGGGTGCTCCGTCCCAGCTTGGGACCTCCGTGGGTGCTGCTTCCCCTCTAGCTGAGGTCATCGCGGGTGCTCCGTCCCAGCCCGGGACCTCCGTGGGTGCTGCTTCCCTGTCAGCTGAGGCCATCGCGGGTGCTCCGTCCCAGCCCGGGACCTCCGTGGGTGCAGCTCCCCCATCGGCTGAGGTCTTCATGGGTTCTTCGTCCCAGCCCGGGGCCTTTGTGGGTGCAGCTACTCCTCAGTCTGGGTCTCCGTGGGTGTTGTGTCCCAGTTGGGGGCCATCATGGGTGCTATGTCCCAGCCTGAGACCAACGCGAGTGCTGTGCCCTGGCTTAGGTCCGCCATGGGTGTCATGCTCCAGGTGGGGTTCCACTGTGTGTGCAGCACTGTCCCAGTCTGGGACCACCATGGGTGCAGCGCTGTCCCAATCTGGGACCACTGTGGGTGCAGCTCTGTCACAGTCTGGGGCCACCGCGGGTGAAGCCACGCTCCCATCCGGAGCCACCACGGGTGCAGCCATGCCCCCATCTGGAGCCACCACAGGTGCAGCCACGCTCCTGTCTGGAGCCACCGTGGGTGCTGCTTCGCCCCAGCCTGGAGCCACCATGGGTGCTACTTTGCTCCAATCCAAGGTCACCGAGGGTGCTACGTGCCTGCTTGAAATCTCTGTGGTCTCTCAGTCCCAGTCCAATTCTGCCGTGGTTCCCTCTCCTCTGCCCGAGGCCATCGTGGTTCCTTCTCCTCTGCCCGAGACCATCGTGGTTCCCTCTACTACTCCCAAGGCCGTCATGGTTTCCCCTACTCCTCTATCCTCCTCACCACTGGTTTTTCGCATTGGACAGTGGCCCCCTGGACCACCCCTTCTGTTCCGGTGGTTAAAGAACTCTGGCAGACCACCCGATAGACTGTGCCACTGGGTTGGGTGGTCCACGTTCTCTGGTAGGCCACCCGACTCTTTCCATCAGCCCATCTGCCAGGTCTGGGACTTCAATTGTCCACTGGAACTGTCCGGCTCTCCGGTCCAGGGGGCCTAGATGCCTGGGTTTTGTTGGGTGTGGGTCCTGAGTGGGTTTCTTATTTTTGTTCTGACCTTGCCTGGCTGCCCCACCGCCTTCCCGGGTTGATTTTTTGTTGTGCTCCAATTTTTTTTTTGGGGGGGGGGCTTTTTTCCTTTTGATGTTACCCTGGGGTGTCTGGATGCCACCCCTTAAGGGGGGTGGTGGCTCTGTCATGAGGCTGAGTGCGATGTTTTCACCGTGCTCATGCTCTCACTTTACTTATGGTCATTCAGTGTATTCTCTCAACTTACTTTTGACTATTTCCTGTATTTTTTCAGTTTGTGTTATTATGGTACTGTGATATTTCTGGATGTATTATCTATGTTTTGGTTTGACATGAGAGCCCCACGTTTTTCTACAGAAACTCCCACTTTGTTATCTTCTGGTATTTGTCTCTCTCTCTGCCATTGGTTCTGTTCATGGGTCATCAGCTGGCACCTGTCTAGTAATCAGGGTCAACCTGCTAGCTCATGTGATCCACACCAGCTGTCATTCATTGTCATTGATTTCATACCTTATTTAAGACTGCCGTTTTCACCGACTTCTTGTGTCTCATCATTGTTCCCCGTCAGAACCCCTTCCCTGTTCTGACGTGTACTCCTGTGTTCATCTCACTAACTACCTGTTTTCCTCTCATGTAAGTTTATTTCAGTGCACTGTTTGGGCTTTGTGTTTTCTGTAATAAATACCACAAACTGCAGTTCAGCGCCTGGGTCTTTCCTCTCTGCCCCGTAGGGGGCCCATTCGTGACAGGATGAGGCAGCCATGGTATGGTACCAATCCCTTCACCATTTACACCTCGGGCTACTTTAGAGTCTCCAATTAACCTAAGTTGCATGTTTTTTATACACAGCAGAATGACCTGTTTGGTTGCAACTGTTGCATCAGTGCAAGACTGCCGTCTACCACTGACCGGGCACGTTCACAAATATTTGAGACCCATTCTAGTGCATCCTTTTATATTTTAGGAATATTATAAGTACAAAACACTAATATTATACACTGCAGAATGACCTGTTTGGCTGCAGCTGTTGCATCAGTGTTGCCCTTTTGTCAGTAAATATGTAAATAAAAATTATTTATTTCGTTATTTGAGTGTTTTTGTGTCCAGTTTGGTGATGGTTGTCGTTTAGTCAAACCGTGCATGTGACCGCATATGATAGATAAGATAAGATAAGCCTTTATTAGTCCCACAAAGGGGAAATTCCAGGATTGCAACAGCACAGGGACAGCAACACTCAGAGCAACAATCAGAAGGCAAGAGAAAAAAACAAGAGCAGCAAGTATACATATGTACATATAAATATACAAATATATAAATATATAAACACAGTGTGGAGCATTGTAGCTGGATGGAATAAATATATGAGTATATAAACACACAGTGCGGAGCATTGTAGCTAGATGGAATAAATATGTAAATATATAAACACACACAGTGCGGAGCATTGTAGCTAGATGGAATAATACGTAGATATACAAACACACAGATATGCAGTTGATCTGGGCATTCTGCTCCACAATTATTAACCTTTAGTTTTTAGATAGCCGTGTGAGCACACCAAGAGAAGCGCCATCAGCAACAGCGAGTCGTGGTCCTGCAAAGGGACTCCCGTCTACCGCTGACCGGGCGGGCTGGGCATGTTTCAAATCTTAAGCCAGTCTGACGAATGGTTCAAGAGATATGCGTGGAACAGACAGACACACAGACAGAGATTTCTTGCATTTGTGGAGATTTTATTGTATTTTATTTTATCTTATGTTATTTTTAGCTCTAGTGTTTCCTCATTGGGGGGCTCTCGGCACTTGGAGCTGTAATTGGCTCTGGCGGTGGGGATGCTGCTGTGGTGGTGTCCCTGGGTTGGTTGGATGGGGGGAGTCCAGTCACAGCCTGTTGGTTGTGGTGTGGACTCCTTTCTGCCTGGAGCGGGGTGGCCCCTGTGGCGGTGTCTCTGCAGCTGTGGGCTGAGACCAGCTCCTGGTGCTGACGGTCTCCCTATGATAGCGTTTCCTCACTCTGGTCCTCAGTCCTCAGCCGTGTTTTAACTACTAGTGCATGCCCATAGAAAGCAAGTATTCCTGTCTGAAACAGGTAGCCCAATCAGGCTTTACAGGCCCAAATGTAAGCTGCATTTGAAGGTGGCATACAGAAGTGTAGCCTATTGGCAATCATGTTTGACTTTGACAAATATGAAAGGGACTGAACTGAGATTTGATTGTGTGAATATTAATTACAGAATAATTGAAAATGAATGGGACACGCAATATTAGCCACTGTTTAAGAACTGCCTGTTTATTTTTTTGTCAGATCACTTATTTGTGTGATCGTTTATGACTTATATTCATAAATGTTGTATCTTGCACTTTGGGGAATGGGAGTTGTTCAGTCATCATTATAATTTAGTTTATATTAAATATATAATAATATATAATATATATTATATATAATATATTGTAACGTGCTGCTCGACATGGCGACGTCCCACCGGGAGATTCGAACTCACGCCTCCCGCTCCGGAGTCCCGCACCCTACCTGTGTCGCCAATAGGGTCAACCCGCTTGGCAAGCCAAGTAGGGTGCTCATATTGAGTTCGCTACACTACTCCCCTCTGGTTCTCGACATCGTCCCGATGTCAGCGCCCCATTACTGCTTTGGACAGGAGATCCCACTTCTGACACCAATGTAACGTGCTGCTCGACATGGCGACGTCCCACCGGGAGATTCGAACTCACGCCTCCCGCTCCGGAGTCCCGCACCCTACCTGTGTCGCCAATAGGGTCAACCCGCTTGGCAAGCCAAGTAGGGTGCTCATATTGAGTTCGCTACAATATAATATAATATATACCGTTCTCTGTCCCACCTGGAGAAGCCCGGGAATATGGTGAGGATCATGTTCTTTGACTTCTCCAGTGCTTTCAACACCATCCAACCGATGATCCTGAAGGACAAGCTGCTGCGCGCAGGGGTGGACCAGCACCTGTCATCATGGATCCTGGACTACCTCACGAACCGGCCTCAGTTTGTGAGAACCCGGGACTGTGTGTCCGACACGATCATCAGTAGCACGGGGGCCCCCCAGGGAACGGTGCTGGCTCCCTTCCTGTTCACTCTTTATACTGCGGACTTCTCACACAACACAACACACTGCCATCTACAGAAGTTCTCTGATGACTCTGCGATCGTTGGCCTCATCTCCAATGGAGATGAAGCTGAGTACAGAGGGCTTATCCAGGACTTCGTAGACTGGTGCCATCGGAACTGCCTCCAGATCAACGCAAGGAAAACTAAGGAGCTGGTGGTGGACTGCCGCAGGCATGGGCAGCCCCTCACAGCACCAGTAAATATACAGGGAACAGACATCGAGATGGTGACATCCTATAAGTACCTGGGTGTTCATCTGAACAATAAACTAGACTGGTCACACAATACTGACGCACTCTACAAGAAGGGACGGCGCAGGCTGTTCCTGCTGAGGAGACTCAGGTCTTTTGGTGTACAAGGGGCGCTGCTGAAGACATTCTATGACACGGTGGTGGCATCAGCCATCACTTTTGGAGTGGTCTGCTGGGGCAGTGGCATTACAGCAGCCGATAGGAAGAGACTGAACAAACTGATTAAGAAAGCTAGCTCTGTCCTGGGGCAGCGCCTTGATCCGGTGGAGGAGATAGGAGAGAGAAGGACGGTGGCTAAACTGTCATCTCTGCTGGAGTCCGAGTTCCACCCTATGCAGGACGTACTGAATGCACTGAGGAGCTCATTTAGCAGCAGACTACATCATCCCAGGTGCACAACCGAGAGGTTTCGTAGGTCCTTCCTACCAACGGCTGTCAGACTGTACAACCTAAGCAGGGCTGCTCGCAGAGATAGCAAAAAGACGTAACAAACTAATAGTTTTTAGATGCAAAAGATGCAATAGACTTACACAATGGTCCCCTCCGGCATACAACTAGGAAAATACCGGTCGCTATGGAGGATGAGAATATGTATGGGCACATAATCATACCATGTAGGATAACTAAGTAGAGGGTTATGCTGTTTCATCCCATCTAGCAACAATGCTCTGCACTGTGTGTGTTTATATATTTACATATTTATTCCATCTAGCTACAATGCTCAGCACTGGGTGTGTTCATATTTATATATCTATACATTTATTCCATCTAGCTACAATGCTCCGCACTGTGTTTTTATATATCTATATATTTATTCCATCTAGCTGCAATGCTCCGTACTGTGGGTGTTTATATATTTACATATTTATTCCATCTAGCTACAATGCTCTGCACTGTGTGTTTATATATTCATATATTTATTCCATCCAGCTACAATGCTCTGCACTGTGTGTCTGTGTGTGTGTATATACTGTATATATTTTATAGTAATATGTACATATGTATATTAGCTGCTCTTGCTTGCTTGTTTTTTTTCTTGCCTTCTGATTGTTGCTCTGAGTGTTGCTATCCCTGTGCTGTTGCAATCCTGGAATTTCCCCGTTGTGGGACTAATAAAGGCTTATCTTATCTTATATGTGTAGTTTATAGTCTATCATCATAAACTCATGCAGGACTATAACAGGACACGTTTACAAATATATGAGACCCATTGTAGTGCATCCTTTTATATTTTAGCAATATTATAAGTACAAAAATCTGAACATTATTATTTTTTTTTTATATTTGTATCCTGTATACTTTATTGATCCCCAGAGGGAAATTCATGGCACCCACGTGCCGCGTGTTGTCCAATCAGCATGGCCGTGATGCGGCGTATTATCCAATGAACACAGAGTCAATCCGAAACCCCGCCCACACTTTTTGAAGCCAGGACATGAAGACACAGAGAGTGGTCACAGAGTAGTGGCTAAACATTTATTGATAAAAATTACATCTTTTGACTGAGGGACTCCATATTTCAGAATCAGAATCAGATCAGAATAAGTTTATTGCCAAGCACATTTACAAGTAAATAACAGGTAAATATACGAGGAATTTGACTTGACACTGAAAACGTCATAAATGACATTCTCAATGACGCGGCGAGCCGTGGAGGCGCCTGTCAGCAGGAGGGGAACAGTAGGCAGAGGGGGAGGATGGACAGAGTAGGAGAGAGAAAAAAGCAATGTTTATCAGAATAAAGTTCATATATGACCGATATTATGATTACAAGAAAAAAAACTCTCAATGCACAATTAGCAAACAATAGAATCCACACAATGACACAAAGAGAGCAGTGAGTGAATATCTTCAGTTAGTGTAAGTGAGTTGGGTGCATTGTGTAGTGTAGATGTGACAGTTGTTAGTGAGCAGCAGAGGGTGCCTCCTGGCAGTGGATAGATGTTGTAATCATGTGACTTATAAACAAGTCCAGAGTCTATCTCTCTTGCTTGCAGAAGGCACATGGGCACTGTCCTTGAGGGTCCAAATCCGCTGATACGACAACAACTGATTGTCGATTGTTTGGGTTAAGAGCCGGTCCTCCCGCTTATCTCAATCAGGAGGAATGTAAACACGGGGCACCAAACAAGGTCAAATCAAATCAGCACAGTGCACTCAGAGAATAGAATTTGTCCTCACCCGTGCAAATCCTGTGCTATCATATATGCAGGCTTAAACTGTTTTTCCATGGAAAGCACAGGGCTCCAGATGTATTCCTCCACTGAATCACTGTCATTCAGTTCACCGTTTGCCGCTACTCGTGCCTTCCCCAACTGGTCGAATTTGATGAAGGAGCTTGCAGGGTCCGCTTTGATCAGCTCTCTCACCTTCCTTCAATTTCTGATGCATCAGGGAGCTTCACAGCCAAAAATAGAAGTCCTGAGATCATAACCAATAATGTTTCCACGAATTCCAATGTCCATGAGTCTCCTCGCAGGTTCCAATTCTTGGGCTCCCCCTTGGCCCGATTCTTGTTGAAAAATAGTGACAATAGCACATTTAAGCCGCTTCCAAATCCATAATTTCCGATTAGATTAAGATTCAGCAGAAGAAGAGCAACTAGACACAGACAAAAACGCAACATTGCAAAGCTGGGAATAGGTCAGGAAGGCAGGATAGGGAGCTGGGAAGAAAAGCGTCTGCTCTCTTTGGAGGGCGGAAGTGAAGTTGGGGATGAATTTGGGGATGCACACCCTCGTAAACTCAGGGAACCACATTTAAAATCTGAGGCCAGTCTGATAAATGGTTCAAGAGATATGCATGGAACAGACAGAGATTTCTTGCATTTATACTGTAGATAGATGCATATTCTCATGTATGTATTTATTTCTTTGTTGTTGTAAATATAGATAAACAACTACATCAATAATTGGTTTGACTCAAAGTCCATCACCCTAATCTCTTCTCATTACCATACACATGGTTTATTTTTGTGTGTAAATATATATATTTTTTTCCTTTTTAAGGCTGCTTTGCTTTCTGGTGCTTCCCCTGCTTCGCCTGTAAGACCTCCCGGGAGTACGGTGAGTGTCTGTGCCTCCCCCTGCTGGACGGGTTTGGATTAATCCCCCCGATCACCATGTCCATGAGGGTCTCCATGAGGCAGCGCTACGGCATCAGGGTAGGCCGCCGCTCCTGCTGTCTGACGCTTTTAACATGTCACAGGGTTGGAGTCCTCTAGGGTGGGGACAGGCATTTTTTAAGAGGAAATAAATCTGCGTGAATGCATTTTGTAGTTTTAAATGAAAGTAAAACAGCTTGGGAGCTTGTTTTCTCTTAAATATGCACCTTTTCTTTGCAATTTTTTTTCTAAATTTGTAGGCTTATACCATATGTCTCATAAGTTTTTTTAATTTTTTAATTTTTTTTCTCTCAGATTTCCAATGATTTTATATTATATTTTTTTAAAATAATTTTTAAAAAATAATTAATTTTTTGCACAGGTATGCAGCTTTTACCTTCCCACTATATTGTAAATGTTATTGCAAAATTTCTTCTAAATTTGCTGATTTATATTTCCCATAAATTTGAATTGTTTTTATGCATTTTTTTCTTAATTTTGCAACTTTTTCTATCGTTAGCACATCATTTGTATTAATTGCTGTTAACATGACTGATAACTCATAATGAAATTTATATCATGGTTCGTCTTGTTGTTTTATACTGTGTCTTATACTGATATTTTTGTTGATGTTTTATTCTGTGTACATTGAGAGCCACGTTAAAGGCAAATTTCCACTGCTTTGCAATGGACAATAAAGTTTTTCTGATTCTGAAATTTACTACATTTAAAAAAAAAATAAATTAGTGGTGTTTTTTGTAGATGTGCAGCTTTTTTTTCTCACATTGTAAATTTACAGCCTTGCTTCCTTATTCCTTAGTTGTTTTACATATTGACTGTTTTTCTAATAAATACTGAGATAATTCTGTTAAGAATGAAGTTACCTGTCAACATTAATAACAGGAGTTTGTTTTCTCTTAAATATGCAGCTTTTCACTGACAAATTTGTAACTTTTCTTCAAAATTGTAGCTTTGTTTTTCCTGGCAATTTTTCTCTCAAATTTAATAAATATTTTAAAATATAAAAACATTTTTTTAAAATAAATATGTGGTGTTTTGTCATATGTGGGCAGCATTTTAAATTTTTTGGCATATTTCCTTTAAATTTGCAACTTTTTCTTGAAAATGAAGTTTTTCTTCATAAAGTTGCAACTTCTGTACTTTTTCTAACAATATTAGAATTATAAATCATATATATATATAATCATATACTGTATATATATATATATATATATATATATATATATATATATATATATATATACAGTATATATATGATTTAAAAAGTCTACACATCCCTGTTCAAATGCCCCCCAAAAAAATTAAAAAAAAAATGAGACTAAGATAAATCATTTCAAAACTTTTTCCACCATTAATGTGACCTATAACCTGTACAGCCCAATTGAAAAACAAACAGAAATCTTTTAAGTGGAAAAATATAAAATGAAAAACTTACAATAATCTGGTTGCATAAATGTACACACCCTCTTATAACTGGGGATGTGACTGTGTTCAGAATTAACCAATCACATTCAAACTGTGGAAAAAGTTTTGACATGATTTATCTTGGTCTCATTTTATTTACATCACAAAAACTTGCCATTTGAACAGGGATGTGTAGACTTTTTATATCCACTGTACACACACACACACACACACACACACACACACACACACACACACACACACACACACACACACAACTCACAAAAAGTTAGGGATATTGGGCTTTTGGGTGAAATTTCAGGATGAGCCTAAAATACACTATAACCTTTACAGGTGAACTTAATTTGACCTTTTCTATCCTTTTGAATGCATTTGTCCAGTTGTTCAGTGTTTCAGTACTTTTTGCATAACTTGCTGTTGTCTAGCAAGGTGCTTAATGGTAAAATTCACAACAGGTGTTTGATCCATGAATCAACCAATAAATTTTTTGGTTCAATTACAGTACAATTGGTATTTAAACAGTCCTCAGTGGGCCTCAGTGGTGTTCTCTGATAAAAGCTGATTCACACTGAGCAGAAATGGTGGCCACCAATGATGTTGGAGATGTCAAGGAGAGCGCTATGTATCAGTCACTGTTGTCACCAGACGAGCCTTTGGTGGTGGAGGTGTTACAGTCTGGGCAGGTGTGTCTAGTCAATACAGAACTGCCCTACACCTTGTGAATGGTACAGTGACAAGCCGATACTAGCTGAATAACATCATTAATCCAGTCATTGTGCCCCTGCATGAACTACACAGGCCTAATTTCAACTTCATAAACGACAATGCTCCAGCTCATCGAGGTCACATCATTAGGGAACGGCTGCTGGAGGCTGGGGCACCTCAAATGGAGTGGCCTGCACTTTCTCCAGACCTGAATCCCATAGAAAACCCATGGCATCAGCTGAGTCACCGTATAAACTTTACATTGTAGAGGAGGCTCGTAACCCTGCACCCCACAACCCCAATAACTTGAGGGCTGCCCTTCAATAAAAGTGGAATGCCATGTCTCAGCAGACAATAATTCAATTTGTGAACAGCATGAGATGTCATTGTCAAGCTGTAATTGATGCTCAAGGGCACATGACAAGTTATTGAGACATTGACATATTTTGTTGTGATATACCGACCACTGTTGTTGGCTTTTGTTTCAATAAATTGTTTGAGATGAGGAAACCACCATTGCATGTTTCTACTTAAATGCCCTACTTTCATGATGTTAAATCACTGTAGCGTGAACTTTTTACGTTTTCTATAAATTTCACCTGAAAGCCTACATATATACAGTATATATATATATATACCCGTATATACATGTAAATGGATGTAAAATATCTAGCCAGGGGTGGCACTTCTGAGTCACGGAGGTCTGGATGTTTAGGATCTCACAGTATTACAATTCTCACATAAGAAGCCATTGATATGAACTATAATGTATTCAAAAATTATTAGAACAAAGCTTAAGTGGAGAGATACATATTCAGTGAAACGTCTGACTGCATTTATCAGGGAAATGCAGTAACTCCTGGAAACCCTATTGTCCAATCAGATTGCTCGGTCAGAACTAACTGTTGTATAATTTTATTTTCTCATTTCTTGCAGGGCACCATGTGTGTGGACTGTGTGTATTCCACCTTCTGTACGGCCTGTATCTGGTGTCAGATGTCCAGGGAGATGAAGAGGAGGAACCTCACTGTCGTCATGGTCGGAGCCAAAAGCACATGACCTCTGACCCCACCACTACAGCCGTCAGACAGTGAAAACATGACCATCTCCACGGTTACGCCGCCGAGTGGAGATAATTTTACTTCGCTGAATAAAGAAGAACTTAAAAAATAAAAAAAAAAAAAAAAAAAATATATATATATATGTATATATATATATATATATATATATATATATATATATATATATATATATATATATATACAGTATATATATATATATATATATATATATATATATATATATATATATATATATATATATATATATTATTATGGCTTTTTCATAGTGTTTCATTCATAATTTCTTTCTCCACAAATGAAGTAAAAATATATCTTGATTACATGTAACAGCTGATGTGATTTTTTTTTTAAATTTTAAATTAACGTTTATGCAACTATAGGAAAGTTAAAATGAGGCTGCAAAACTCACAGGGACATACCCAATCCAATCCAACTTTATTTCGAAAGCACTTTAAAAACAACTACAGCTGATACAAAGTGCTGTACATCAGGAATAGATAAAATGTGAAGGACATGTAAGACATAAAAATAAATAAGACAATAAAATGCAGCTAAAAAAGTATAAAACAAAACAGGTAAAAATGACAATCATATAATAAAAGCAGTGAAACAAGTAAAATCAATGTCTCAT
This sequence comes from Pholidichthys leucotaenia, assembly GCA_020510985.1. Classification (NCBI taxonomy): domain Eukaryota; kingdom Metazoa; phylum Chordata; class Actinopteri; order Cichliformes; family Pholidichthyidae; genus Pholidichthys; species Pholidichthys leucotaenia. Next base: position 328,716,909 of record CM035844.1, on the reverse strand, counting down.
GCTGGGTTGAAGGCCAGCATAAATGTTGCAATTTTACAAGAAAGAGAAAAAGTCTAAAATCCTCAAGAAAATATATTAAATGTTGGAGAAAAGTTGCACATTTACAAGAAAAAAAAAAGTGTGAGATAAGTTACAAATTTACGAAGAAAAAGACTGAAAATCTTCAAGAAAAAGTTGCAAATTTATGAGAAAAGTAGCAAATTTATTTGAAAAGTTGTAAGATTATGAGAAAAAAGTTGCAAATTTACAAGAAAAAGATGCAAATTTGAGAAAAAAGTTGCTAATTTACAAAAAAGTTGCAAATTTATGAGAAGAAAGTTGCAAATTTACAAAAAAATTGCAAATCTGTGAGGAAAAATTAGCAAATTTACAAGGAAGAGTATCACATTTATGAGGAAAAAAAATTGCAAATGAGAAAAAAGTAACAAATTTGCAAGAAAAAAGTTTCAAACGTTTGAGATATGTTGTACATTTACAAGAAAATAAATAAATTTATGAGATAAGTTGCAAAGGAATTTACAAGAAAAAGTCACAAAATTGCAAGAAACAAGTTTAGAAGAGTTTCAAATTTATGCAACAAAACATTACGAGTTTTAGAGAATAAAATTCCTTGCCTAAAAATGTTGAGGGTGAACTGGCAGCCTGCCCCCCCAGTGGCTGAGGGGGGCCTGTTTGTGTACTCTGCTTTACAGAAACGGCTCAGCTGATATCAACTGTTTCCTCTCATTGACCTTTTCATTTGCAGGCTCCACCAGAAGACTGAGTCAAGCTTGTGTTTCTATGATTTTTTTTTTCCCCAGCTGCTCCCTTTGGCGTGGCCACAGCGTATCATCACCTTGTATTATGATGAGCCACGTGTCGATTTGGTGAGAATTTTTACATCGGATGCCCTTCCCGACACAACCCTGCCCATTTATCTGGGCTTGGGACCGGCACAGGGAGCGCACCGGTGTGTGCACCCTCTGTGGTTTTTTTTTTTTTTTGAATCCTTTATTAGTCCCACAGTGGGGAAATAACAGGGCATCCACGTGAGTGGAGGAAGCAGCCACTGGTGCGGCGCCCAGCCCTTTCACCACTCACGCACACATTCGCACCTGGGGCCACTTTACAGTCTCCAGTTAACCTAACTTGCATGTTTTTGGCATGTGGGAGGAAACTGGAGAAATTCCGGCGTAAACCCACGCAGACACGGGGAGAACATGCAAACTCCTCACAGATCGCTGTTGGTCGGGGGCTGGGATCGAACCCGGGGTCCCCCCCAGCCAAGGGGGAGCTGCTATGCTGCCACAGTGCTAACCACTCCGCCCCTGTAGCCGGGTAACCAACTTTCCTTCCCCGTTCCATTATGCTGAGCACCAAGCTAGAAGGCGGGAAGTGACATTTTTATATGGTCTTTGGTATGACCTGGCCAAAGCTTGAACCCATGACCTCCCAGTTATGGGGCGGTTGCTCTACCTCTCGGCCACCACTCTGGTATTTTTATATATAGCTTGTGTTTGTATGAATATCAGTAGCTAAATCTAAAACACGTGAATACAACTGTCACCGCTGTTCCACTAAAAAATGTCATCAGACATAAACCTCACCCGCAGGTGCTTTGTATTGCTTGCCTTTAAAGCAAACAATGAGTTGTGGGTAAAACAGCAACGCAAAATTCTTTATGCATGGATACCCCAGTCAAAGGTGGAGCTATAGTTGCAGCCATTTTGGGTGTCATGCTATAAGCCGCATATGTGATAAACAATGCTAAACTATGCCGATTCATGATTTTTTTAAAAACATTTTTATGTTATTTTCATGTCTTGTCCATTACAGTGAAGTTGTGATGTGGTGTTTTACTTCTACATTCAAGTTCAGGATTACCGTTCCACTAAAATGTTTGTGTGTCGGTAAAGCGTAGCGTGGTTCTAGTGTATTTATGAGACTTGGGAAGCCATCCTTTTAAACAGCACTGTACGGGCGTATATGCTTACATATGACCGTCGTGACAGCCCCCGCTGCTTTTTGGGTGCACTGAGAAGTGGATGCTAACTTCATCGCAGCGCAGTTTGCTTCTGATCGAACGTTGTTGCTAGCGTCATGTCTGGGTGATGCCTTGCTAAAAGGTTTCTGAGGTTTGTAGTGTATTTCCCCTCCACTTTGCAGTTCTTACATATGGCTTTGGTTTTGTCGTGCTCCTCACTATCTTCATGGTTCATGAATCCGAAATGCTGTCACACATCTGCCTTCAGGCTTGGCGGCACCGACCACCACTCTCGTGTGAATGTTGAATCACCCGAGAGTTCAGCCGGCCAGGAGACCTCTTGCAAGTTTCACACATGTAAAAAAGCATTATATCAAAGATTAAATTGATATTGGCTCATTTGAACAGGAATCAATCTTTCAACCCCCCCCTAGTTTCTGCCTTCTAGCTCCTGTTGTGGATTTTCTTTATATTAACAAATGTCCCTTGTTGACCTGGTTAATAAATAACGGTGCAGAGTCAAAGATGCCTTTTCTGGGTATTTATTCTTGATCAAGAGGAAGAGTACAGAATCTAGCTGTCTCCCAGAACTGACCTTGATAGGCCAGAGCCTCAGTATCACAGGAGGAAGCATGATACACTGTGTCTAGAAATACACTAACAGGAACTGTGCGCTGACTACACACACGCAAAGATCCGACCTCCTGATCCGACCTCCTGTTCAAAAGATGGTACAGCCGATGCAGCCGATGCAAAGACAAAGAGGAAGAAGAAAAAGATAAAGAATTAAGAAGAATCACAACAAGATGATGCATGGGCCTTACTTTTCTTTCATATAGCTGGTGAACAAACTGGCGCATCAGTGCATTTGCACTACCTATAGGGCTGGGGTAAAACTGCAGGTGATGGTTATGCGCTGGCATCAAACGCTGGGTTGAACAGTAGTGCAAATGAAACATACTGTATATACAACCGTGTATGCACCGGCCTTGTCTAAAGCGTAGAGCATAAATCCAGCCCTACACTAGCTGTGTGGCCTAAGGTCGTAGAAATGGAGGTAAGTTCATCCCTACACATCACATGATGTCCCACATGCTGTGGAAGTTCACTTTTATAAGAAAACGAAGCACCAAAAATCACATTAAACATCCTGCCACTCAGCTGTTGTAAAAGCCTGACTCCGCCACTAGAGGGCATCACCCTCTTTACAATGAAACCAACAGCTAGCGGTGTTAGGTCACGGAGGGTCACCATGGCTCACAATTAACAAGTTTTTCATCATTCTTTAAAGGAGGAAACCAAAACCACAATTATTTAATAAACTGAGCGAATGAGACTCAGTCTTTTCTTTCATTGTTATGGCTCAATAGATCATTAAAGCCAGGAAATTTATAAGTAAACATTTCATTTCATGACCGTGCAAAACAAGTAATAACAATATTTAATGCTAAATATTTACAATCTGAAATATTTCCTTTAATAGGGGAAATAAAAGGAAAACTGAAATTTTAAATGTGTAAAGGAGGCAAAATTATCAAACATAAAGCTAGTTAAACTTATTTGTTCAAAACCTCAGAGCATTTCTGCCCGTAAAGCAGAGTACACAAATGCCCTGGGCCCCAAAGCTACAAAGTCACCTTCAGCAGTTTTTTGGGGGAGAATTAAAATGATCTTAACTATTTTTTTCACGTGAATTGGCAAATTTTATCTCTTAAATGTACAACATTTTTTCTCATAAATTTGTCACTTTTTTCTTGTAAATTTGCAACCTTTTTTCCATCGCAAATCTTATAACTTTTTCCTCATAATTTTCTGCTTCCTTGTAAATTTGCAGCTTTTTTGATGTAAATTTGCTAATTTTTTCTCAAGAATTTGCAACTTTATTTTTATGAAATTAGCTACATTTCTCTTGTAAATTTACAACTGTTTCATTGTAAATATTTCAGCTTTTTCACATAAATTTGTGACTTTTTTCATAATTTTAAGAATTAAAAACAAATAAAATTAGCAACTTTTTTCTTGTAAATTTGCAGCTTTTATTGTATCAACATGTGACTTTTTCAAAATCAAATGTTCAGTTTTTTGGGCAAATTTGCAACTGTTTTCTCAATAATTTGTGACTGTTTTCCTCACCGATTTGCAACTTCTTTCTTGTAAATTTGTAACTTTTCACAATAAATTGTTTACTTTTTTCCTCCTAAATTTGCAACTTTTTTAAAATAGTAAATCTTTTAACTTTTTCTCATAAATTTTCTACTTTTTCTTCTAAATTTGCAGCTTTTTTCTCATGAATTTACAACTTTATTTTCATAAAATTTGCTATATTTTTCTTTTAAATTTACAACTTTTTTCTCAATAATTTGTGACTTTTTCTTAAAAAAATGCTACTTTGTTCTCAGTAATTTGTGACTTCTTTCTCAAGAATTTGCAACTTTTTTCATAAAATTAGCTAAATTTCTCTTATAAATTTCATTGTAAATATTTCTACTTTTTTCAAATAAATTTGAGACTTTTTTCATAAAATTAGCAACTTTTTTCTTGTAAATTTGCAACTTTTATGATGTAAATTTGCCTTTTTTAAAATAAAATGTTCACTTTTGGGGGTAAATTTGCAGGAGTAAATTCATAGATAGGATTGCTGGACTCACCCTCAGAGACAGGATGAGGAGCTCAGTCATCCGGGAGAGGCTCAGAGTAGAACCACTGCTCCTCCACATTGAAAGGAGCCACCTGAGGTGGTTTGGGCATCTGATCAGGGTGCCTCCTGGACGCCTCCCACTTGAGGTGTTTTGGGCACATCCTCATAACCTCAGCAAAGCACTTATAAAATCGGCGGTCAGCCTGACGAACAGTTTGAGAGATATGTGAGAAACACACACACACACACACACACACACACACACACACACACACACACACACACACACACCTTACATTTATAGATAGATTTTTGCAACTTTTATCATAGTAAATCTTTTAAATTTTTCTCGTAATTTTCTATTTACTTTTTCTTGAAAATTTGCAGCTTTTTTTCTCATGAATTTGCCAACTTTATTTTCATAAAATTTGCTACATTTTTGTTGTAAATTTTCAACTTTTTTCTCAATAATTTGTGACTTTTTTCTCATAAATTTGCAACTTTTTTCCTTAGTAATTTGTGACTTATTTCTCAAGAAACTCTTGCAACTTTTGTTTTAAAATGAAAAATTAATAAATTTGAATTTCAAAAAAAGAATTTGCAACTTTATTTTAACAAAATTTGATAAATTTCTCATTTAAATATGCTTTAAATATATTTTATTGTAAATATTTAAACTTTTTTCACATAAATCTGTGATTTTCCCCCCCTATAAATCAGCTCTTAACCTTTTAAGTTTTTCTCAAATATTTGAAACTTCTTGTAAATTTGCAACTTTTATTATGTAAATTTGTGACTATTTCAAAATCAAATGTTAATTTTTTGGGGTAAATTTACAACTGTTTTCTCAATAATTATGTAAATCTTGTAAATTTCTTGTAATTTTTTCATAGTAAATCTTTTAACCCTTTTCTCATAAATTTTCTGCTTTTTTCTTGTACATGTGCAGCTTTTTTTCTCATAAATTAGCAGCTCTTTTCTCAGTAATTTGTGACTTATTGCTCAAGAATTTGCAACTTTATTTTCATAAAATTAGGTAAATTTCTCTTGTAAATTTCACTGCAAATATTTCTACTTTTTTCACATAAATTTGTATCTTTTTCCTCATCATTTTGAGACTTTTTTCATAAAATTAGCAGCTTTTATCTTGGAAATTTGCAACATTTTTTTCATAAAGTTTCAAATTTTTTCTGGTAAATTTTCACCTTTTTTTTATCTCAAATATTTGCAAATTTTTTCTTGTAAATTTAAAACTTTTATGTAAATTTGTGACTTTTTTTAAAAAAAAATAAAACTTTCAGGTTTTTTGTGGTACAGTTGCAACTGTTTTCTCATGGATTTGTAGCTTTTTTTTTTAAATTGTTAAACTGCATTATTCAATGCCAGTCAAATGTTATTTCTGTGTAATGGTTTAATTGTTTTCTATTCATCCAGACAATGACTCCAGTTTATTTTTTTCCAATATTTTTTCATCCCAAAAATAGGTAGCCCCAAACACAAACTTGCATACAGTCCCCAACAAGCTAGAAATGGCCCTGCTTCAAGTTAAGTAAAATATAAATTTTGATAAAAACCTATTATATTTTTTTAAATGGAGAGACCGAGAGGAGTATGTTTCTGCTTTTTTTTTGGTTTGTTTTTCAGATTTCACATTAAAGCTATGGAGGCCCCATCATGTCATTATTTTTGTCAAATTACTCCCAATAAACTTCCCCACTCGTCTGCTCCGGTGTGATGCACGCCCCTCCACTCTGCTGGTAAACTCGGCCCGGTGGTTCACTGTAAATTGCCCGGTGGTTTGTTTTTAATGGGATTATAATGACAGTTATGGTTTGCCAGGATTGATGTCTGTGACTTTTATGAGGTGTGAGTGAAGGGGCGGGTCCCGGCGGCTCGTAAAGGGTCACAGGAATGTTAATTGGTGGAGGGCCCGCGCTGCCCTCTTTGTTCTGCTGCTCGCTCACACCGGGCTTCTGTTGCAGCCAGAAAAATAAAAAATAAAAAACTGATTTAAAATCTGTGACTTTAACCCACACACACACCCTCTACCCCCTCCCTACATCAGTGTTATTCACAGGCGTAAATCAAGGGGGGGGGGGGGCATGTCCACCCAATATCATTTTAAACCTTCTATATCATGTTACATGACAATAAAAAGGCTTCTGAAACACCAATGTTAAGCAGAAATGAAATTAAATCTCATAAATTTTAAACTTTTTTTTCTTGTAAAATTACAATTTTCCTCATAATTTTTTTCTTGTAAATTTTGCAGCTTTTTTCCTTGTAAAATTTGAACCTTTTCTCATTAATTTACTACTTTTTTGGGGTAAATCTTTGATTTTTTTTTCTATGTAAAAATTACAACTTGTTTCTGAAAAATTTGCTTTTTTATTGTTAATTTTGCAATTTTTTTCTTATGAATTTCCATTTTTTTCCCGCATAAGTTTGCAACCTTTTACTCATAAATTTACTGTTTTAATGTAAATTTCGGATTTTTCTTCCACGTAAAATTGCAACTTTTTTCACATAAATTTGCAACTTTTTTCTTGTAAATTTGTAACTTTTGTCTCATAAATTCACTACTTTTGAATGTAAATTTCAGATTTTTATCTTCCAAGCAAAATTGCAACTTTTCTCAAAAATGTACTACTTTTTTGTACATTTGCAAATTTTCGCTTATAAATTTGCAAAGTTTTTCTTGTAAATATGCAACTTTTTCTCACAAATTTAGTACTTTTTTGTAAATTTCATTTGCTTTTCCATGTAAAATTGCAACATGTTTCTCAAAAATTTACTTTTTCTTGTAAATTTGCAAATTTTTTCTTAGAAATTTGAAACTTTTTTCAAATAAATTCGCAACTTTTTAAAAAAAATAAATTTCCAACCTTTTTCTCATAAATTTTGTACTTTTGTTTGTAAATTTCAGATGTTTTTCCCCATGGAAAATTGCAACTTGTTAACCAAAATTTGTGATTTTTTTTTCTTGTAAATTTGCAACTTTTTCTCATAAATTTAGTACTTGTTTGTAAATTTCATTTGTTTTTTTCCATGTAAAATTGCAACTTGTTTCTCAAAAATTTGCTTTTTTCTTGTAAATTTGTAAAAAAAAATTCTTATAAATGTACACCTTTTTCCACATAAATCTGCAACCTTTTTCTTGTAAATTTCCAACCTTTTTTCTCATAAATTTAGTACTTTTTTGTAAATTTCATTTGTTTACATGTAAAATTGCAGCTTGTTTCTCAAAAATTTGCTACTTTTTTCATGTAAATTTGTGAATTTTTTTCTTACAATTGTACTACTTTTTCACATAAATTTACAACTTTTTTCTTGTAAATTTGAAAAATTTTCTTAGAAATTTGAAAGTTTTTTCAAACAAATTCGCAACTTTTTTCCTCAAAAATTAGCTTGTTTTTTCTCATACATTTGTATATTTTCTCTTATAAATTTGCAACTTTTTTCAAATGAATTTGCAACTTTTTCTCATAAATTTAGTACTATTTTATAAATTTTGTTTGTGTTTTTCCATATAAAATTGCAACTTGGTTCTCAAAAATTTGCAGCTTTTTTCTTGTACATTTAAGATTTTTTTTTCTTATAAATGTATAACTTTTTCATGTAAATTTGTAACCATTTTCTTGTAAATTTGCACCCTGTTTCTCATAAATTTACAACTTTTTTGTGGTAAATTTCAGATTTTTTATTTTCCATATAAAATTGCAACTTGTTTGTAAAAAAATTTGTTACTTTTTTCGTGTACATTTGCAAATTTTCTCTTATAATTTTGCATCTTTTTTCTTGTAAATTTGCACCCTGTTTCTCATAAATGTTTTTTTTGGGCGGGGTAAATTTTTTTTTTTCCTTTCATGTGAAATTGCAACTTGTTTCTCAAAAACTTGTTACTTTTTTCTTGAAAATTTGTGAATTTTTTTCTTAAATATACTACTTTTTCACATAAATTTGCAACTTTATTCTTGTAAATTTCCAACCTTTTTTCTCTTAAATTTACTACATTTTTTTTGGGGGGGGGTGGGTGGGGGGTAAATTTCAGATTTTTTTTCTTCCATGTAAAATTGCAACTTGTTTCTTAAAAATTTAGTACTTTTTTCTTGTAAATTTGTGAATTATTTTTCTTATAAATGTACAACTTTTTCACATAAATGTGCAACTTTTTTCTTATAAATTAGCAACCTGTTTCTCATAAATTTACAACTTTTTTGAGGTAAATTTCAGAATTCTTTCCTTCCATGTAAAATTGCAACTTGTTTCTCAAAAATTTGTTACTTTTTTCTTGAAAATTTGTGAATTTTTTTCTTAAATATACTACTTTTTCACATAAATTTGCAACTTTTTCTTTTAAATTTGCAACTTTATTCTCACATATTTACTACTTTTTTGGGGAAAATTTCAGATTTTTTTCCTTCCATGTAACATTGCAACCTGTTTCTCAAAAATTTGCTATTTTTTTCTTATAAATTTGCAACGTTTTTCAAATAAATTTGCAACTTTTTTCATAAATTTACTACTTTTAAAAAAAAAAAAATTCAGATGTTTTTTCCATGTAAAATTGCAAGTTGTTGCTCAAAAGTTTGGTACTTTTTCCTGTAAATTTGTGAATTTTTTCTTATAAATGTACAAATTTTTCACCTAAATTTGCAACTTCTTCTTTTAAATCTGCAACTTTATTCTCACATATTTACTACTTTTTTGGGGTAAATTTCAGATTTTTTTTCCTTCAATGTAACATTGCAACCTGTTTCTCAAAAAATTGCTACTTTTTTCTTGTAAATTTGCAATTTTTTTTCAAATAAATTGGCAACTTTTTTTTGTAAATTTGTAACTTTTTCTCATAACTTTAGTACTTTTTTAAAAAAAAATAAATTTCAGATGTTTTCTCTATGCAAAATTGCAACTTGTTGCTCAAAAATTTGCTACTTTTTCCTGTAAATTTGTGAATTTTTTCTTCTAAATGTACAGCTTTTTCACATAAATTTGCAACTTTTTCTTTTAAATTTGCAACTTTATTCTCATATATTTACTACTTTTTGGGGTAAATTTCAGATTTTTTTCCTTCCATGTAACATTGCAACCTGTTTCTCAAAAATTTGCTATTTTTTTCTTATAAATTTGCAGCTTTTTTCAAATAAATTTGCAACTTTTTTCATAAATTTACTACTTTTAAAAAAAAAAAAAAAAAATTTCAGATGTTTTTTCCATGTAAAATTGCAACTTGTTGCTCAAAAATTTGCTACTTTTTCCTGTAAATTTGTGAATTTTTTCTTATGAATGTACAAATTTTTCACATAAATTTGCAACTTCTTCTTTTAAATTTGCAACTTTATTCTCACATATTTACTACTTTTTTGGGGTAAATTTCAGATTTTTTTCCTTCCATGTAACATTGCAACCTGTTTCTCCAAAAATTGCTACTTTTTTTCTTGTAAATTTGCAATTTTTTTCTTATAAATTTGCAACTTTTTTCAAATAAATTGGCAACTTTTTTTTTGTAAATTTGCAACTTTTTCTCATAACTTTAGTACTTTTAAAAAAAATAAATTTCAGATGTTTTTTCCATGTAAAATTGCAACTTCCACCCATCCATCCATCTTCTACCGCTTTTCCGGAGGTCCGGGTCGCGGAGGCAGCAGTTCAAGCAGAGAAGCCCAGACTTCCCTCTCCCCAGCCACCTGCTCCAGCTCTTCAGAGGGGATACCAAGGCGTTCCCAGACCAGCTGGGAGACATAGTCTCTCCACCGAGTCCTGGGTCTGCCCCGGGGTCTCCTCCCAGTGGGACGTACCTGAAACACCTCAAGTGGGAGGCGTCCAGGAGGCATCCTAATCAGATGCCCATACCACCTCAACTGACTCCTTTCAATGTGGAGGAGCAGCGGTTCTACTCTGAGCCTCTCCCGGATGACTGAGCTCCTCACCCTATCTCTGAGGGTGAGTCCAGCAATCCTACGGAGAAAGCTCATTTCAGCCGCACGTATCCGCGATCTCGTTCTTTCGGTCATTACCCAAAGCTCGTGACCATAGGTGAGAGTAGGAACGTAGATTGACTGGTAAATCGACAGCTTTGCCTTAGAACTAAGCTCCCTCTTCACCACAACAGACCGGTACAACGTCCGCATCACTGCAGATGCTGCTCCAATCCGTCTGTCGATCTCTCGCTCCATTTTCCTCTCACTCGTGAACAAGACCCCAAGACACTTAAACTCCTCCACTTGGGGCAGGAGCCTGTCCCCAACCCGGAGAGGACAATCCACCTTTTTCCGGCTGAGGACGATGGACTCGGACTTGGAGGTGCTGATTCTCATCCCAGCCGCTTCACACTCAGCGGCAAACCGTCCCAGCAAGAGCTGTAGGTCATTGCTGGATGAAGCCAACAGGACAACATCATCTGCAAACAACAGAGATGAGATCCTGTGGTCACCAAGCATGACACCCTCCATTCCCTGGCTGCGCCTAGAAATCCTGTCCATAAAAATTATGAACAGGATCGGTGACAAAGGGCAGCCCTGGCGGAGTCCAACTCTCACTGGGAATGACTCCGACCGAGTGTTGGCAATACGAACCAAACTCTCACAACGGTCGTACAGAGACCGAATAGCTCGTAACAACAAGCCCGATACCCCATACTCCCGAAGCACCCCCCACAAAAATCCACGAGGGACGCGGTCAAATGCCTTCTCCAAGTCCACAAAACACATGTAAACTGGTTGGGCAAACTCCCACGAACCCTCAAGAATTCTTGAGAGGGTAAAGAGCTGGTCCGATGTCCCACGGCCAGGACGAAAACCACATTGCTCCTCCTGAATCCGAGGTTCGACCAACGGCCGGACTCCTCCTCTCCAGTACCTTGGCATAGACCTTCCCAGGGAGGCTGAGGAGTGTGATCCCTCTAAAGTTGGAGCACACCCTCCGGTCCCCTTTTTTGAAGAGAGGAACCACCACCCCGGTTTGCCATGCCAAAGGCACTGCCCCCGACCTCCACGCAATGTTGCAGAGGCGTGTCAACCATGATAACCCAACAACATCCAGGGCCTTGAGGTACTCAGGGCGAATCTCGTCCACCCCCGGGGCCCGGCCACCAAGGAGATTTTTAACCACCTTGGCGACCTCAGCCCCTGTGATAGGCGAGTCATCCCCCTCGTCCCCAAACCCTGCTTCCTCTGTGGAAGGCGTATCAGTGGGATTGAGGAGATCCTCGAAGTATTCCTTCCACCGCCTGACAATATCCCCAGTTGAAGTCAACAATGTCCCATCCGCACCATACACAGTGTGGACGGGGCGCTGCTTTCCCCTCCTGAGCCGCCGAACAGTTTGCCAGAATCTCTTTGAAGCCGACCGAAAGTCTTGTTCCATGGCCTCACCGAACTCCTCCCATACCCGGGTTTTTGCTTCAGCAACCACCCGAGCTGCACTCCGCTTGGCCTGCCGGTACACCTCAGCTGCTTCGGGAGTCCCACAAGCCAACCAAGCTTGATAGGACTCCTTCTTCAGCTTAATGGCCCCCCTCACCACTGGTGTCCACCACTTGGTTCGGGGGTTGCCACCACGAGATGCACCGACCACCTTGCGGCCGCAGCTCTGGGCCGCCGCTTCAACAACAGAGGTGGAGAACATGGCCCATTCAGACTCCATGTCTCCAGACTCCCTCGGAATGTGGTTGAAGTTCTTCCGGAGGTGGGAGTTGAAGACCTCCTGGACAGGGGCCTCAGCCAGACGCTCCCAGCACACCCTCACTATACGTTTGGGTCTACCAGGTCTGAATGGCTTCCTCCCCTGCCATCGGATCCAGCTCACCACCAGGTGGTGATCAGTTGGCAGCTCTGCACCTCTCTTTACTCGGGTGTCCAAGACATACGGTCGCAGGTCTGATGATACGATAACAAAATCGATCATCGACCTGCGACCTAGGGTGTCCTGGTGCCAGGTGCACATATGGACACCCTTATGCTTGAACATGGTGTTCGTTATGGACAGACTGTGGTTAGCACAGAAGTCCAATAACTGAACACCACTTGGGTTCAGATCGGGCAGGCCGTTCCTCCCAATCACCCCTCTCCAGGTTTCACTGTCGTTGCCCACATGCGCATTGAAGTCCCCCCAGTAGGACAATGGAGTCTCCAGGAGGAGCACCCTCCAGCACCTCAGTCACAGACTCCAGAAAGGGTGGGTACTCTGAAACATCATTTGGTGCATAGGCACAAATGATGGTCAGGACCCGTTTCCCAACCCGAAGGCGTAGAGAAGCAACCCTTTCGTCCACCGGGGAAAACTCCAATATAGAGGCAGCAAGGTGGGGCGATACAAGAATACCCACCCCTGCTCGTCGCCTCTCGCCCGGGGCAACTCCAGAAAAGGCCAAGCTCCAGTTGCAACTGGAGCTTGGCCTCAAGTTGCAATCCAAATTGCAACTTGTTGCTCAAAAATTTGCTACTTTTTCCTGTAAATTTGTGAATTTTTTCTTATAAATGTACAACTTTTTCACATAAATTTGCAACTTCTTCTTTTAAATTTGCAAAGAAGAAGTTTTGGGGGGTAAATTTCAGATTTTTTTCCTTCCATGTAACATTGCAATTTGTTTCTGAAAAATCTGCTATTTTTTTCTTGTAAATTTGCAATTTTCATTCATTCATTCATTCATTCATTCATCTTCTTCCGCTTAATCCTTTTCGGGTCGCGGGGGGGCTGGAGCCTATCCCAGCGTCTTTGGGCGAGAGGCAGGGTACACCCTGGACAGATCGCCAGTCCATCGCAGGGCCAACACAGAGAGACAGACAACCATTCCCTCTCACAGTCATACCTAAGGACAATTTAGAATCCCCAGTTTTGATGCCAATGAACCTAACTTGCATGTTTTTGGCATGTGGGAGGAAACCGGAGAAATCCCGGAGTAAACCCACGCAGACACGGGGAGAACATGCAAACTCCACACAGATCACTGTTGGTCAGGCAATTTTTTCTTAAAAATTTGCAACTTTTTGTTGCATAAATTTGCAACTTTTTACTTGCTAATTTGCATCCTTTTGCTCATAAATGTACTACTTTTTAATGTAAATTTTAGATGTTTTTTTTCCTTTAAATTTGTAAATATTCCAAAAACATGCCAATTAGGTTAAGTGGCTCGAGGTGTGAATGGTGGAGGCACTGGCGCCACACTGTGGCTGACTCATCCAGGTGGATGCCCTTGAATTTTCCTCTGGGATTAATAAAGAATCACAAAACATGACAGCCAACTGTAGAGGGGTTGCACCAACGTCACAGGGGTCACATGTCTTTTGTTTACTGCGCCATTTTGGACGGCAGTGAACAGTTAAATCACCTACAGCAAGTGTGAGTGAGTGTAATCAATGAGATAAATGGCTACACACAAACCAACACCGTGGTCCACCGATGAGGTGCAGACTTTTCTGTGCTTCGTTGCTGATTAAAGAAATCCAGAGAGAGCTGGACGGAGCGACCTGAAACGAATTCACGGCCACTGACCAGCGAAGGCAGACGGGAGGCAGAGTGGCGTCGACCCGACCACAAGATCATCATTGTTGAAAACAGTGATAGTGGATGGTAGTGATGTGATATTATGCATCTTTGCCGTTATTTATGCCAGTGGTGGAAAGCTCTCCTTGAACAAACAGCACCATTGTCTCCTGTATGCAGACAATGAGCTAGCTAGTTAGCCATCAATGCTAACTCCGTGCTCTGCTTGTATTTTGCGCTTGTGTCGACAACATCTGACGAAATAAGCTGTTAATCCTGGTTAAAAAGTAGTTTTTACATGTTGCACTTTTGTGCTGTGCATGTACTTAAGTTGTGTGTATTTTCATTTGAGAGTCCCATCGCAGGCTGAAGATTTGCTGAACTGGGACCAGCAGCACATCCAGTTGCTTCTCAGTGAGACAAGAGAGCCTGAAACGGGAACAGGTCAAGTGGACCCCTGACCAAGTCAGCACCCCATGTGGGCACCCCAAGTGGACACCGGGGTCCAATCTGTACATGTACAAGTATATTTTCAATCCAGTGATTTACAAACTGATTCAGAGCTTTCTAAAGCGTCACTCAGAACATTCTAGTCCCATATATAAATATATTGTAACGTCGGGGCCATTTTAAGGGGGCAGGGATTTCCCAGCATGCTTTGCCAGATTGAAACGTTACTGTGTGTGTTAAATGTGTTATTTCTGAGTTATACTGCTGTGTCATTATAACTGCATTATAATGACCCAGCAGTGTTTAGCAGGATTAGGGCAAGATGTATCTGTGTGTGTAACCATGATTCAAACGGAAGTCTGGGAGAATGACCTCCACTCCTCTGTGTGCTTAGAAGCAGGTTGGGGGTCGGGGTGTGAAAAATAAATCAGGTTGATCACAGCCATCTGCTCCATTGTCTTTTTGTGTGAACCCTGCAAACGTCACACTGGTGTCAGGAGTGGGACATGGAGCAAGATGAGGATCCAGGCGGAGGTACAGCGGCTGGAGCGATTCATCGCTCAGCCGGGATCGGAGTGTAGAGCTGAGACGCCGGCCCCTGGAGAGCTTCGCTGCGATGGACGGAGCAGAGCAAACCAGCCCCGTCTCCCGCCCTTTTCAGGGCAGGACGGGCTGGCGATTCCAGAGCAATTAGGAGCGGCAATCGACCGGGAGATGACGGTCCCATCCATCCAGCAGCGGGCCAAGATTCCCCGCTACAACGGCGAGAACCTGTCAGATGACCGCCTGGCCCAGGTCGAGTTGGCTGCCGCGCTGATCATCGGAGGAAACCACCGTGCTGAGAGTGAGTGGAGGAGGAGCTACGGCAGATCACAGCAGCGCGTGCACGAAGGAAACAGCCGTGGCGACGCGAGGAAGGACGGCTTCCGCTGCACAGAGCCAGGGTACATGGCATGGTACTGCCCCGCACACAGCGCACGACAAACTGGCCCCTCGCCGACGCTAAATTAGAGCGAGGTGGCATGGACGGGGAAAAAGCCGCCTCCTGCAGATGCTTCCCCCGGCAGGTGACGTCACAGAGGCCTTTGGAGCGCAGCAGCAGTGGAGCGAGCAGGACAGATCCGGTCTTTTCTTGGGATCGGCAGGGGCTGGGCGCCTGGACGCGGGCCAGCGGCCGACTGGGAGGTCCTGGCAGCGGTGGGAGTCATGGGACTCCCGCTGCCAGAGGAGGAACTGTGCGTGTCCTACCACTACCCGATGCTTTTCCTTTTGGTGACGTCACGGAGGCCCTCGGCGCAGGAGCGACGCAGCGGAGCGAGCAGGACGAAGATGCGGCCACTTTCCAGGCGCGGCAAGGGCTGGACGCATGGACGCGGGCCAGTGGCCGCCTGGGAGATCTGGCAGCGGTGGGAGTCGGCCGGAGCGGGCCTGGGACTCCCGCTGCCAGGGAAGGGACTGTGCGTGGTCCTACAGAGGCTGTCAGATGTGTCCATCCGCCCGCTGATGGCCAAACCGGAACCCTACCCCAACCAGATGCTCTGACCGAGACTCAGATGGCCCGTGCATGCCGCCCTGGCACCGGGCTGACTCGCGTTGGATTTCTGAAAGTGGACTTTGAATTTTCTGGGGACAGAAACCAGTCCAGGGGGGGGCAGTGTAACGTCGGGGCCATTTTAAGGGGGCAGGGATTTCCCAGCATGCTTTGCCAGATTGAAACGTTACTGTGTGTTAAATGTGTTATTTCTGAGTTATACTGCTGTGTCATTATAACTGCATTATAATGACCCAGCAGTGTTTAGCAGGATTAGGGCAAGATGTATCTGTGTGTGTAACCATGATTCAAACGGAGGTCTGGGAGAATGACCTCCACTCCTCTGTGTGCTTAGAAGCAGGTTGGGGGTCGGGGTGTGAAAAATAAATCAGGTTGATCACAGCCATCTGCTCCATTGTCTTTTTGTGTGAACCCTGCAAACGTCACAATATATATTTTACACTTCTTGGTGACTGGGAAAAGTCTTTCCAGCAGTTTTACACAAATTCTTGTTGTTCTTCTTCGTGTTTACAAATCACTGGATTGAGAATGTGGTCCACTTGGGAGTGCTCACTTGGTCAGGGGTCCACTTGACCTGGATCCCATGAAACTACCTCATGAAAGGAGCAGATGGCTCAGAATGCTGCCTTCAATCAAGCGTTCCTTGGTGTACTGGGCCACTTTGCGAAGGTGAGGAGTCAGGGTGTGTGGTTGGTGTGTGTGACCCATTCTGAGTTTTTTTTTTACAGTTTAAAGTTTGAATTTTGCACATTCTAAATAATCTGGATTTTGCTGGTGATTGTAATAAACAACTTAGTGACTTATGTGTTTGCATCATGATTTTCTATTTGTCTGTTAAGACATCGGTGGGAAGAGTCAGCAGTACAAACCAAACATTTATCAATGATGTTGAAAATAATGGTTCATTTGTAAGAAAAAGTAATCAAAAACAATAATTTTATTTACTGAAGACTGAATTGTTGGATGTGCCATTGCAGAAAACTGCACACTTTAGTGATAGTACCAGTATATGGAGGAATTCTGGGCCATATTAGCGTCTGTATTTCTTAATAATGAGTTCGGGATTAATGGGATTTAGCATGTTTTAACACAAACTACTTTATAGTTCATAATTCTGTTGATGGACTGACACCAATCCAAAAGTGATTTCTCAAACTGCTGGATTATTTAGATGGCTTTTCCAATCTTTCAACATTTAATTTGTCACTAAATCTTGGTAACCTTCACAAATAAAACATGAACAAACGTGGAGACATACCTGCAAAAGGCACAAAAGTTTATTGTAAAAATTCCTAGTGCAATACAAAAGGAGTACATAGTACATTATTCACACATAGAATATATACAGTATTTATACAGTAGTATAACAGTATACAGTATACCAGTTAAGGAGAGGATTGGACACTTAGCAATGATGATATAGAGTGAAGTACGTGGTGGTAATGCACCTGTAAGCTGATTGCCAACCGCTAATCAAATCTAAAAGAAGAAGAATATTTATACAGTATCTACATGTAAATCCATGTATTTTCCATGTAACATTGGAACTGCATTATTTTAACTGCTTTTAATCCTAGATGAAGTTTGTTTTGGGTTAAAAATGCATCATAATTGTGGTAGACTGCAAGTCTAATTTAAAACATTACTGGCACATGCCTCTAGGGGGAACTACCTGTATTGTTCAGCACTACTATTAAGGGGACACATTAGAACAAGAGTGTGAAAACCCCGCGCAGAATCCATGTTCAGTCATATTATGTGTGTTGCAGAATAAACGGCAGAGTTAGCCAAAGAAATAACTCAAGTGTGATCATTGCTACACGGTAGGATATCACACAATTGGCGACGAGGATTAAAAGAAAAAAATCAGCGGCGAGAAACAGAGAACATTGCAAGTGTGGCGAACTCAAGTGACTCCAGTAGTTCGAGTGCAAGTTCAGAGGAGGAAAAACGAGGTTTCCCCACCACGACGAGCAATGGCGGCTGTAATCGGAACGGTAACCCCTTTTGATAACTCGACTCAGTCATGGGAAGAATATAGTGAAATGTTGGACTTTTTCTTCGAAGCTAATGACATTGAGGAGCCAGACAAAAGGAAGGCTGTACTGTTGAGTGGAGTTGGTGCAACTACTTACAGCTTGTTGAGAAATTTAATAAGCCCTGCATTACCGAAAGATAAAACGTACGACCAGCCTACTGCTGAGCTTCAGAAGCACTTCAGCCCCAAACCGAGTGAAATCGTGCAACGATTCAAATTTAATTCACGCATAAGGAGGAACACTGAGTCCATAGCAGAGTATGTGGCAGAACTGAGGAAATTAACACTGCACTGTGATTACAAAGACTCATTGGAAGAAATGTTAAGAGACAGACTTGTGTGTGGAGTGAATGATGGCCGAATGCAACGGCGACTTTTATCTGAAACAAAACTCACTTTTGCAAAGGCTTTGGAATTATGCCAAGCGATGGAAACAGCATCTAAAGATGTGAGAGAGATGCAAGGGAAGCTAACAGAGGACACAGCAACGCATGTTCGTGTGCCTAAGACCCAAGTAGGTGTCCACAAAGTGTTGACTGACAAAACTCAGCACAAATTCCCCAGTTGTTATCGCTGCAAAGGCCAGCACAATGCCGCCGAGTGCAAATTTGCCACTGAGCTGTGTCATAATTGTGGCAAGCGAGGGCACATTAAGAAAGCATGTAGAATAAAGGTGGACAGCGCACAGGTGCTGAAAGCGACAGTTAATGGGCAAAAGTATGAAAACAAGGGCCCAGGAAAGGAACAGCGAGCGAATCAACTGAGAGGGGAGGGAGAAAGTGATACAGAAGACATGGGTTTTCACACAATTTACAACACGTCAGAGGAGCTGACCAAGGTAGCGCCCATCACGCGTACCATGAATGTTAATGGAATGAAAGTAACATTTGAAGTTGATGCAGGCTGTGGAGTAACCATATTAAGTAAACAGCAATATACACAACTGTGGAAGAAAACAGACACAGCAGAATTAAATCCCTGTTCATTAAAATTAAAAACATACACAGGAGAGAAGCTAGACGTGCTAGGCATGGCACAAGTGAAGGTGCAACACGAAAACAAAGAAAAGGACTTACCTGTAGTAGTAGTTGGGAACGAAGGACCAAATCTACTAGGGCGAAGTTGGCTACAAGAACTGGCCATGATTGATCAGTTGGTGAATAAAGTGGAATCTCAGCCCAAATTGCAGCTGGAGGAGATCCTCGAAAGACACGCTGAGGTGTTCAAAGAAGGCTTAGGACAGCTAAAAGGTGTCACTGCAAAGATTAATGTGGACAAGGAGGCCCAACCACGATTCTGCAAACCCCGACCGGTACCCTATGCAGTCAAGCCACTGGTTGAAAGCGAGCTACAGAGGCTGCGGGATGACAAGATCATTGAGCCAGTGCAGGTTGCAGAATGGGCGGCGCCCATAGTCCCAGTGAGAAAGCCGGATGGCTCCATTAGAATATGTGGAGATTACAAACTCACTGTCAATCGAGCATCACGGGTGGATCAGTATCCAATTCCTAAAGTGGAGGACCTCTTCGCACAGCTGAATGGCGGCCGACACTTCACGAAATTAGACATGAGTCACGCCTACCAACAAGTAGTCTTGGAAGAAGAATCAAGAAAGTATGTAACCATCAATACACACAAAGGCTTATATACCTACACACGCTTACCATTTGGAGTAGCTTCCAGTCCTGCTATATTCCAGAGAACTATGGAGGGCATCCTAGGTGGAATTCCGAATGTTGCCATTTATTTGGATGACATCCTTTGTACAGGACCAAATGAACAAGAACATCTGAAAACGCTGGAGGAAGTGCTTCAACGGTTGGAGAAAAGCGGTCTGAGGTTGAAAAGAAGCAAGTGTGAGTTCATGGGAAAAGAGGTGGTGTTCCTAGGCCACAAGATCAACGCCAGTGGTCTACACCCTCTAACAGACAAAGTGGAAGCCATTGCGGAGGCGCCTGAGCCACAAAATGTTACTGAGTTAAAAGCCTACCTGGGCTTGTTGAACTATTACCATAGGTTCCTCCCAAAGCTCTCCACGCTGCTGGCACCACTACATACCTTACTTAAGAAGGAAGAAAAATGGTCATGGGGGGGTCAAGCAGCAGAAGGCGTTTGAAGAGTCCAAAGCGCTACTTCAGTCCTGTAGTGTGTTAGTGCACTATGATTCAAACAAACCACTCATCCTGGCGTGTGACGCATCACCCTATGGTGTGGGAGCTGTACTCTCTCATCGTATGGAGGATGGCTCAGAGAGACCCATAGGGTTCGTCTCAAGAACTCTTAGTGCAGCTGAGAAAAACTACTCCCAGCTAGACAAGGAGGGCCTTGCAGTAGTATTTGGTGTAAAAAAATTCCACAAATACCTGTACGGGAGACAGTTCGCTATAGTGACTGACCACAAGCCACTAATTTCACTGTTCAGTGAAATGAGAGCCATACCCCAGATGACATCTCAGAGAATTCAGAGATGGGCCGTTACATTAGCAGCGTATGAGTACACCATCGTTTACAAAGCCGGACGGGACCATACGAATGCTGACGCGATGAGTAGGCTACCCTTGGATGGAGGAAGAGACAGCACGCCTGAGGAGGAGGAGAGAGTGCTATTGTTTGAAGATATCGGCGTGCCCCTGGTGAACGCACAACAAATAAAGAAGTGGACAGACAAAGACCCTGTTCTAGCAAGAGTGCGAGAATACATCTTGCGAGGATGGCCGAAGATGAACAGTCCTGAGTTCATTCCCTATGCCCGACGACAGGATGAGCTCAGCACCCAGGAAGGTTGTATCCTGTGGGGAGGACGCGTGGTTGTTCCACCACCTGGTAGGAATGCCTTACTGCAACAACTACACCAAGCACACCCTGGCATCACTCGCATGAAAGCGTTGGCGAGGAGTTACATGTGGTGGCCCAACATGGATGCAGAGGTGGAGGCGCTTGTGAAGTCATGTGCGGCATGCCAGGAGAACAGGAACAGTCCTCCAGCAGCCCCACTACATCCCTGGGAAGTTCCAGATAAACCATGGAGAAGAATTCACATTGACTACGCAGGTCCATGGATGGGAAGAATGTTCCTGATCATAGTTGACGCATACTCAAAGTGGATCGATGCATATTCTGTGAGTAGCTCTACTTCTACTGTTACCATTGAATGTCTTAGAAAGAGTTTCAGCCAACATGGGCTACCTGAAATCATAGTATCAGATAACGGTACATGTTTTACGAGTGAACAGTTCCAAGAGTTTTCTGAAAAGAATGGCATACGTCACATCACGACTGCGCCATACCATCCTTCTTCTAACGGCTTAGCCGAGAGGGCCGTGCAGACGTTCAAGTCACTCATGAAAAAGATGACAGGAGACTCTATTGAAACCCGAATGTCGAGAGCTCTGTTCAGCTATCGAATAACACCCCAATCTACAACTGGCAAGTCACCAGCTGAGCTGTTGTGTGGAAGGAAGTTGAGGTCAACATTTGACTTAATACATCCAGACTTCAGAAACAAAGTGCATGATAAACAAGAGAAACAAAAAGGTTATCATGACATGCATGCTAGAGAGAGAATACTGAGGGAAGGAGACGTGGTCTACACCCGCAACTTTGGCTCAGGACCAGCCTGGGTACCAGGAGAAATAACAGAAAAGACAGGCCCTGTGTCATTCAAGGTGACATTAGGTCATGGACAAGTGGTGAGGCGACACATCGACCAAGTTCGTGGTAGGAGCTCCATTCCCCTGCCGATGGCACCAGAGGTGTTGTCTGACACCCATCCTGAGGAGAGCATCAACGAACCACCACTTCAGGTGAAACCTGAGGTAACCGTCTCTGCAGATTCTACGGGCAGCACTGCAGCAGCCGAAACAGTGGAGCAGTCTGAGTCTTCACCTGCAGTTGGCTCACCCGCCGTGAGAAGATCTCAGCGAGCTAGGAAAGCTCCAGACTACTTGAAGGACTATACTTAGTCAGTAGTGAGTTCCCCAGCCACAGGACAAGAATGCGTCCTGGAACCTCACTGGGATGCGGTAGTCAAACCAAATCCCCAGTTAGACTGTTATGTGTGTTATACATGTAAAAAAAAAAAAAAAAAAAAAAAAGAGAAAGAAATTATGTGTATGGCACATGTGTTTAAGAAGTTAAAAGTAACTGTGATTGTTTAGGGTTAAATGGGAGTTCCAGGATGTCTAGCATAATTGGCTAGTGTAATTAAAAGTAGTTTAATCTAGAGGGGAGGGATGTGGTAGACTGCAAGTCTAATTTAAAACATTACTGGCACATGCCTCTAGGGGGAACTACCTGTATTGTTCAGCACTACTATTAAGGGGACACATTAGAACAAGAGTGTGAAAACCCCGCGCAGAATCCATGTTCAGTCATATTATGTGTGTTGCAGAATAAACGGCAGAGTTAGCCAAAGAAATAACTCAAGTGTGATCATTGCTACACGGTAGGATATCACAATAATTGTTAAATATATTTTATTATAACTAACTCTGTGCTGTTTACCTGTTGAAATATATATTTTACAGCTAATATAACCCCATAGCTATAATATGGCACCTGTCGATCACTTTTTGCTGCGACACCACCGGCTGGAGCAGGTACATCCCATGATGTCTCAACAGTCTCTCCATGATTTTCACACAGATCAGAGCAATTTGTAGCACAGGAAGCTAAACGTTTCTTCAGACATTCTGAAGGTCTGCAGTCACTGTGGTTCGTGAAGCTGGGGTGACATCCCACCACTGATTGGTTGAACACCCTGACCGATGGCTTGAAGTGATAATTTTGCCACAAGAGAGCCGTCTGAAACATACACACACAGCATACATATTTTAGTACCTAATAGCGATAACTTGCTGTGATTATAATGTAGTACGGGGGACTTAATAGTGCTAACTAGCATTAGCAATCATTAGCTTACCTTCATGTGATCTAGTTCGTATCCTCACGTCTTCCGCTGCCCCATGGCTTCCTGAACTCTCCAGTACTTTTCTAGTGTTTTGTCTCGCCGCCTGTAGCCTTCTCTGGCTCTCCTTTTTTGCCTTTACTCTGACAAAAAGCCAGCGAGCAGCAGGCTCGCTTCCATATCCATCTTGTGTTTTTTCTTGTCACATACAAACGATGTCACGGGAGTGTCGGGCTGCCTTGCTGTCAAGATCTCATTCACTTAAGGTGGTACTCAGTCATAATGGAAAACGAACAACACCGTGGCGAGTTGGACTGAGTACGTGCTAGTGGAATTATTATTATTCTCAAAACAGGATCCAGGCTATTTGCTGTCCAAAATGGCAGAAAAACAATGTGGCACGTGACCACTGACGTCACGTGCCACCCCTCTATAGGCTGAAAATTCACATTTCGCTTCAATAACAACCCAAGACATCACATGGGAACACCTCAACCAAGCACTTCCAGTGTCCACTGTTATCATTTTGATTCAGGGAAAAGTTGAAATGATGCAAAATATGCTCAGAAATGGTCAGTCAAAAGGGGTCTTTCTCCTCTCACTGTCGTTCGTCGCCTACCGCGTGACGCCCCATTAATTGCCCCTTATCAGCGACCACTCTGACATCACAGGTCACGGGATGGATCTGAGCTAATCTGGCTGATGGACGCACGGCCCATCAGCCTGGGTCCCACCGTGATTTCCTGGGGGAAGTGTTCCTTTTAAAAGACAAGGTTGGGGTTGCCGGGCTGATAACGGCCGAGGTTAAGATGAGGCAGGGTCGCGGTTCGGGCTGCTATCAGACGACGCGCCTCCGGGCAAACAAACAACTCCGACCTCTCCAGACAACGGCAGCAGGGGGCAGCTGATAGGGAGAGACGGAGGGGTGGAGATAGAACGTGATGAGTCGTGGGTGTAGGGGCAGGGGTCTGCAACCTGTGGCTCTGGAGTCACTTCAGGCTGTTTTGGTCCAAAACCTGTGCCTCATTATGGCTTTAATTAAAAACTAAAATACAATAGATACACCTTTACAAAACTAGAACAAAAGTAGAAGACAGCAATGAAAGCTAGCTGAATAAAACAAACACTTGCATTTAAAGGTGACAGAAAAAACATTCTAACCCTCCTGGGCCCTGACGTCCCCGATGCCAGCGGACTCACGTTGCTGCTCATAAAAACATTGCAGAAACCCCTTTCAATCTACCCTGGCAATCCACTCCATGAGCTAAGATCGGCACAGATGTAAATATTATGATATTTTGGACCCATAAAAAATTTTAAAGTAATTTTTCATCAATATATTATTTTTTGAAGAATAGTAAGACTTTAATTCTGCACCATTCTTAACATTTTGTTGATGCATTTTTTTTTACAAATATTTGTTTTTATGAAAATTCTGTTTAGTTCACCTTTAAAGGGCATATATGATAATTTTTTATTAACTTTTTCAGTGCTTTTGTGCTACCACCTGAAAATCTCTGAATGAGTGGCTGAACTGCTAGCTTCAGCTAGCTGCCATGGTTGCCATTTTGACCAAATAACACTTTAACTAAGCTAAAATGATGTCTAGACTGAAATATATGGTCAAGTGTTGTCACATGAACAAGGATTCCAGTAGGGGGTGAATAGGATTGATAGAAAACAGCAATCAAAACCGCGCAGATTCAGGCGGCCTGTCCGTCTTGGACCGTCTAGAACGTTAGTGCTAGCAGTTAAAAAACAGTAACGAACCGTAAAATCACAGTGAAAATATAACAAAATACGTCAGAATGATGCAAGATATTATTGACTGTGGATTAGTGAACCAGCTGGAAATCGGGATGTCTATTAGGGTGACTGAAATCTGAAGAAAATAATCTAAGCCGCGCTTGGTGCGAACTTCCTGTTACCACTGTTAGCTCTGAAGCTAACATCTCTGGCTCCGCTCCCGTCCACCTACATAACAGACAGTTAGGCTGGCCAATAACAGAGCAGTGGGCAGGTACCAAGACGAGTGACGTTATGGTGCATATTTAGGGCACATATATGGCATGCTTGTATGGTACGCTCTCTCCCCCCACATGCTTCCAGTAGGCATGTCGGTGCACACCCTGCAGATCAAACGTCCATAAGAACAATGCCCCAGCAGGGACCTCGGCTAGGAGGTGGGTGCTGGAGGAAGACGGAGGTGGAAGACAATGTCCCAGCAGGAGCCCCGAGGTGGAGAGGAGAACAGAAGCGCCAGCAAGTCTCGGGACTGTGGTTCATGCGTTTACCAAACTTAGGTGGGGTGAAGGTGTGAGATACGTGATGTGGGGGTTTTGTATCTCTGGGATATAAAAGCTGTGAGGAAAGTGGGATCTGTCTCTTTTTCTGCTGAGAACTTCGATGTTAGAAGATGTGACTTTCAATAAAGCTTTCCTGAGAAAATACACTCAGTCTTGTTTGTAAGGCATCTTCTACACTGGTGACCTACGACTACCTATGGACGGTGACGGCGTGATTTCCGCACCGGACTCTTCAGGAGCCAACCAGGTTAACGCGGCTACCACGCTACAGCTGCCTGACTTCTGGCAACATAACCCGCGCTCCTGGTTTACCACTGTGGAGGCGCAATTCCACCTTCGGGAAATCTCAGCGGATGCAACGAGGTTCTACCATGTCGTCGCGAAGCTGGACAGCCTCACAGTGCAACGGGTGGAGAGCCTGACCAACCACCCGCCCCAAGACGACAAGTATAGCGCATTAAAAGATGCCCTCATCCGAGCCTTCACTCCCTCGCTGGAAGAGCGGGCAGAGAAGCTCCTGGCGCTGACAGAGGGAGAAGCAGACAGGCCAGCGGATCTAATGGCGAAGATGATGAGCCTGAGAGGTGAGGACGACGACGGTTTTATCTTCGCTCACCTTTTCCTCAGAACGCTCCCGCCAGCAGTGAGAGTCGCCCTGGCCAGCTCGTAGCCACTCGTCAACCGCAGCTACCACGAGCTGGGACAGGTGGCGCAACGGCTCGTCGACTCCCATAGACGGCGCGCAGCCACGACGGCAGCAGCAGAGATGACCGCCCCCTCGCGAGAAGGAGGGAGACCTGAGGCTGCGGCACCGGATCCACTGACGGCAGCAGCGGCGGAGACCAGGAGAAGCGGAGCTGACAACGCCCTCTGCTTCTACCATCGACGTTTCGCCGAGAGAGCCCGCAGATGCGTCCCACCATGCCGGTACCTGCGCCAGGGAAACGCCAAGACCGGGAGCCGGTAGCAGCCACGACTCTCGGCACAGAGAATAGGCTGCTTTTTGTGACGGACGCGAATTCTGGGAAAGAATTCCTGGTGAACACGGGCTCCCAGCTGAGTTTTGTCAAGCCTACCTACGCGGACACACTGGTGCCGGCCAGCGGCCCCCTGGTGTTAGCGGCGAACGGCTCCACGATCAAAACCTATGGGAAGAAGACGCTCCTCCTGTCCCTTCACGGGCGCAACTTCGAGTGGACTTTGGTTGTCGCCGCAGTTAATAACAACATGCTAGGTGCTGACTTTTTGTGTTCAAACAGTTTGTTAGTTGATCTTACTAATAGACGTATTGCAAATGCACTGTCTTTCTACTCTATCTCCTGCACAGCTCGGGTGGCCCTGCCTTCTGCACATTCCAATGTCACAGCTGCGGGTGGTAAGTTTCATGCATTACTCAACCAGTTTCCAGCACTCACGGTCCCTACATTTTCAGCGTCAGTTGCCAAACACGGGGTCGAACATTTCATAAGTACTTTGGGCCCCCCTGTTTTTGCAAAAGCTCGGCGGTTGGACCCAGCTAAACTGGCCATTGCGCGCGAGGAATTTGCCAACTTAGAAAAGCTGGGCATAGTCCGGCGTTCGAACAGCGCCTGGTCGTCACCCCTGCACATGGTACCCAAAGCTGACGGCACGTGGCGCCCTTGCGGCGATTTCCGCAGATTAAATAATGCTTCAGCCCACGACCGCTATCCGATTCCGCACATCCAGGATTTTTCGGCGCATTTAGTGGGGGCGCGCATCTTTTCCAAAATAGATTTGGTGCGTGGTTATCACCAAGTTCCAGTCCGTGCGCAGGACATACCCAAAACGGCGGTTATAACCCCTTTCGGGCTTTTCGAGTTTTTGCGCATGCCTTTCGGCCTCAAGGGCGCCGCGCAGACGTTCCAACGCATGATGGATGCAGTGCTGCGCGACCTCCCTTTCGTGTTGGCTTATTTGGATGATATTTTGGTAGCCAGTGCGTCCGAAGCCGAGCACGAAAGCCATCTCACAGCCGTTTTTCAGAGGCTCACAGACCACGGGCTAATCATTAACCCAGCGAAGTGCCAATTCGGGGTAGCGAAAATCGATTTTTTGGGACACCGCGTGTCGCCAGAAGGCGCGGTCCCGCTGCCGGATAAAGTGCGCGCGATAACGGATTTCCCCCAACCGCAGACGGTTAAGGCGCTGCAAGAATTTTTGGGGATGGTCAATTTTTATAACCGTTTCCTCCCAAACGCGGCACGGCTCATGCACCCATTGTACGCGGCATTAAAGAAGCAAAAACCTGCATCTAAGGTCGAGTGGTCCCGGATCGGGAGCGCGCTTTTTCACAAGTCAAATCAGCCCTCGCGAACGCTGCGTTATTGGCACACCCGGTGCCGGCAGCTCGCATGGCGCTAACCACAGACGCCTCCGACGTGGCAGTGGGAGCGGTTGTTGAGCAACTGGTGGCAGGATGCTGGCAACCACTTGCGTTTTTCAGCAAAACATTGCGCGATAGCGAGCGTAAATACAGCGCGTTTGACAGGGAGCTTTTGGCCCTACATTTGGCCATCCGCCACTTCCAGTTCTGGTTGGAAGGGCGCCATTTTACCGCATTCGTGGACCATAAACCCTTAACTTTTGCAATGGCTAAGGTTTCAGAGCCTTGGTCGGGCCGACAACAGAGGCAGCTGGCTGCAATTTCGGAGTTTACCACTGACATTCAACACGTAGCGGGTAAACACAATGTAGTGGCAGATTGCCTCTCGCGTGCAGTGGCAGCGACAGGCCCCCAGGGGGCAGATTCGGCGGCAGCAGACCTAGGCCAGGCTTGCGGCGCGGAAGCGCTCACAGCTCCGGTCTGCGTCGGGTTGGATTATGCAGCCATGGCCGCTGAACAGGTTGGCGACGCGGACGTGCGCGCGCTCCAGTCTGGGCCAACAGGGCTAAGGCTGGAGCACAGGGTGCTTCCTAGAGACATGCCCTCCCTAATCTGCGATACCTCCACGGGGCGTCCCCGTCCCGTAGTCCCGGCTGCGTGGCGTTGCCGTGTTTTTGACTTAATACATTCACTGGCACACCCGGGCGTCCGCGCGTCTATCAAAATGGTAGGAGAGAAGTTTGTTTGGCCGGGGCTGCGTAAACAAGTCAAAGAGTGGGCTGCAGCCTGCGCTGCGTGTCAAAGAGCAAAGGTACACAAACACACACGAGCCCCTCTAGAACCTTTTCACATCCCAGCCAAACGTTTTGATCATGTGCATATCGACTTAGTAGGACCTCTTCCGCTGTCCCAGGGTTGCACACACCTTTTAACCATGGTAGACCGCACCACGCGCTGGCCAGAGGCGGTTCCTCTGGCGGCAACCACAGCAGCAGACGTTGCCCGTGCCTTTTTAACAGCCTGGGTCGCACGTTTTGGTATCCCGTCAGACATAACGTCCGACAGGGGACCCCAGTTTGTTTCTGAGCTCTGGTCGTCCATGGCACTCAGCCTGGGGGTGAAAATTCATCGCACGACCGCGTATAACCCCCATGCCAACGGTTTGTGCGAGCGCTTCCATCGGTCATTGAAAGCAGCCCTCAGAGCGGCTCTCACGGACACAAATTGGGTTGATAAACTCCCATGGGTTTTATTAGGGTTGCGTTCAGCACCTAAAGAGGATTTGCAAACCTCTCCGGCAGAACTCGTTTTCGCCCAACCCCTCCGGTTACCGGGAGATTTCCTCCCTGAAAACCCCGCTCCGGAGCACCTCCCCGCTCAGCTGCTGCAGAGCGAAGCGGGGTCACACACCCTCCCCGGTCCCGTTCATCACAGTTTTCCACATGTTTTTGTGCCCAAAGCCTTAAAAAATTCAGAGTTTGTCTTCGTTAGACACGACGCACAGAGGTTAGGTTTAAGGCCACCTTACGATGGACCGTTCAGAGTGTTAGAAACCGGGGAAAAGCATTTTTTGCTCGATTTGGGAGACAGGAGGGACTTAGTCTGCATTAACAGACTCAAACCCGCTTTTGTGTTAGCTGACGACCCAGTCCAGTTAGCCAGGGCCCCCCGCCGTGGCAGGCCACCCGGGAGGCGCTCTGCTAAGCTTTCACGATGATGTGTTAATGATTCTACTTCACAGATGCAGCAGACAGCCACAGGCAGAGCGAGACCTGCTCACAGCAGATATGGCAGAGAGCTGAAGCCCAAGCAGTGGGTTATGTGATCTGTTGTGCCAAGTTTTTTTTTTTTTCTCTCTCTTGTTCTGTGTGGGGTGTCATGATTCTATGCATTTGAAATGTAACTTGTCCTTATTTGAATGTTTGGGGGGGGTTATATGGTGCATATTTAGGGCACATATATGGCATGCTTGTATGGTACGCTCTCTCCCCCCACATGCTTCCAGTAGGCATGTCGGTGCACACCCTGCAGATCAAACGTCCATAAGAACAATGCCCCAGCAGGGACCTCGGCTAGGAGGTGGGTGCTGGAGGAAGACGGAGGTGGAAGACAATGTCCCAGCAGGAGCCCCGAGGTGGAGAGGAGAACAGAAGCGCCAGCAAGTCTCGGGGACTGTGGTTCATGTGTTTACCAAACTTAGGTGGGGTGAAGGTGTGAGATACGTGATGTGGGGGTTTTGTATCTCTGGGATATAAAAGCTGTGAGGAAAGTGGGATCTGTCTCTTTTTCTGCTGAGAACTTTGATGTTAGAAGATGTGACTTTCAATAAAGCTTTCCTGAGAAAATACACTCAGTCTCGTTTGTAAGGCATCTTCTACAACGTTTACCTTTTAGTGACATTTCCCATTTCTTGATGGATGGGAGAATACCCGGAAAAGTCAAAATGGCTTCTTGGAGAGAAAAATGAGATAAAGGTTGTGTTTTGTTTTGTTTTTTTTAAGAGATGTGAGCATTTTGATGTTTTTTTCCCCAACAAATTTTTAGAAGCTTAAAACCTACATAAAACACCATTTTTCAATGACCCCTTTAAAAAAAAGTCACAAAAATAAGCTATTTGTCTAGGTGTGGCCAAACTTTTGCAAACCACTATAAGTCAGTATAATTAAACACGTTGTTGCATTAATCAACATAATTCAGTAAAATAAAATAAACTGTTTTATTTGGGTTGGCACAGTTTGTCATATTAACTAAAGACGGTTATTTCAGTCTTAATATTATAATTTCATCATTTCTTATACAACTCAATTTAGTGGTAATTGCTGACCCAGCCAGCGTGCCCATGTGGGCCCCACCATAGGTTTAAGCTAGGCTGTCCGCAGGTTCCATGGTGGCCCCTTCCGTGGCCAGACTTTCCCCGTGGCGCAGGTGAGTGGGCGTTTACGCACTTTAAACCCGTCATGAGCCCCATACGAGCTTAATATGGATGTGCCACAGGCGAAACTACGCCAAAAAGTCACAAATTTATGATCCACCCCCTGACCATCGGTGGTGACCCTTCTGTGTGAAGTTTGCATGTTCTGCCGGTGTCTATGTGGGTTTACCCCGGGTACTCCGGTTTCCTCCCACAGGCCAAAAACATGCAGGTTAGGTTAAGTGGAGACTCTAAAGTGGCCCGAAGTATGAATGTGTGTGTGAAAGGTGAAGGGATTGGTGCTGTAAGAAAAAAATGTGAAAATTCATCCGAAAAAAATGACAAATTTACAAAAAAAAAAAAAAATAGTAGCACATTTATGAGAAAAAACTCAGGAATTTATGAGAAAAAAGTCACAAATTTATGATAAAAAAAGTTAAAATTTAGGAGAAAATTTTTTTCCAAAAAATTGTATAATTACTTGAAAAGAGTTAGACTTGCAAGAAAAAAAGAGCAAATTTACAAGAAAAACATCACAAATGTATGAGAAAAAATAGAAAAAGTTGCAAACTAACAAAAAAGTAGCAAATATATAAATAATTAAATTGAAAATTTATGAGAAAAAAGTTACAAATTTATGAGGAAAAGCTGTAAGTTTACAGTAAAAAAAAAAGTTGAACATTTTTGAGAAAGTTCCAAATTTGCAAGAAAAATGTTGCAAATTTATGGGGGAAAACAAACGAATTTACAAGAAAATGGCAAATTTACAAGGAAAAAAGTAATAAAATTATGAGAAAATGCTGCAAGACCACAGTAAAATAAGTGGAAAATTTATGAGAAAGTTCCAAAATTACAAGAAAAAGTTAGCAAATATGCAAGAAAAAAGTCACAATTCTACAAGAAAAACTAATAAATTTATGAGAAAAAGTTGCAAGTTTACAGTAAAAAGAAGTAAATTTATGAGAAAGTTTCGAATTTTCAAGAATTTTTTTTTTATCAAATTGGGTGGGGGGAGTCACAAATTTACAAGAAAATAGCAAATTTATGAGAAAATAAGCTGAAAATAGGTAAACGGGTAAAGTCCAGGTGGGCAAGCCCACATGGACCCTTAAGACAGCCCACATTTAACCTTTGGCGGAGCCCACATGGACATGCTGGCTGTTAAACAGATGAAGTAAAAATAATCTACATTTTTCAAATAAATTAGCATCAAGGCCTCAGCTGCCTCTTGACCACCTGTGTGTGAGTGTGCGCGCGCACGTGTGTGCGTGTGTGTGAGAGACTGATAAATGAGATACGGGGAGGATGGAGGGGAGAAAGGCTCAGTCAAAGGGAGGAAAGGTTACAGCAACGTCTGATTACTGAACCCTGTCATTCAGACAGAAGACAACGACTCGGGGAGCAAGAAAGAGCTGTATTTCATTCATTCAATCATTCATTCATTCATCTTCAAGCACTTATTTATTTACGTTAAATCAAACTGAAACGACATTAAACACAGTTTACTGTATGTCCAAATAAAGAACTGTCAGCTGGGCTCTGCAATTCTGGTGCCATTATTAGACTGTGTCAAAGTTGCTAGGAATACAACAAATTTATGAGAAAAGCTGCCAATTCATGCCAAAAATCATCGCAAATTTAGGAAAAAAAAATTGCGGAAAAATATGAGGCAAAATGCCACAACAAATTTCCAAGAAAATTTCTTTGGAAAAGTTGCGACTGTTTGAAAATTATATCACACATTTATATGAAAAGTTACGTGAAAAAAGGGTAACATATTTTACAAGGGAGAATCAAACACATGTATTAGAAAAGCAGAAAATTTATGCCCAAAACATGACAAATTTAGGGAAAATAAAGGTCCCATCTTATGAGAAAAGCACTCTTGCAAATTTGCAAGAAAAACTAGCAAAAATTCTGAAAAAAAAAATCCCCAAACAAATTTATGTGGAATGAGGCTGGAATTTTACCTGGAAGAGGTAACAAATTTTCAAAGAAAAATATGAATAGGAATAAAGACGTCCACACACTTAGTCTGCTAAGTGCTAAGCTTTTGGTTCGGTCAAACCTTCACCAGAGCTC
This sequence comes from Pholidichthys leucotaenia, assembly GCA_020510985.1. Classification (NCBI taxonomy): domain Eukaryota; kingdom Metazoa; phylum Chordata; class Actinopteri; order Cichliformes; family Pholidichthyidae; genus Pholidichthys; species Pholidichthys leucotaenia. Next base: position 328,684,236 of record CM035844.1, on the reverse strand, counting down.
CCATGAGGTTTGACCGAACCGAAAGCTTCGCAGTAAAGCGAAAACTGATGCACCAAGTGTGCGGACGTCTCTATTTCTATTTATATGGTTGGTTGTCCAGCACCTTACAAAATCCTCGAGCTGGGTGCAGCGGCAGCCTTTTTCTACAAAGAAAAACATGAGAAATTTATTGGAAAAACAGAAAATTTATGCCAAAAAAATCTCATAAATTTTGGATGAAAAGCTGTAATCTTAATATCGATGGTGTCAGGCCAGTTTGTACTGAAAAGCTGTTTTACGTTAGTTTTCAGGCTCAGATGTTTGTGTGGCTCCGTGTGGATTTTGCTGGTCAAAAATCTCTCAGAGTGGCTCTTTGTGCAGTACAGGTTGCTGACCCTGATCCAGACAATGATCTTAGTTTATTTTTGTAATATTTTACTGTGTCTGTGTGTGTGTGTATATATATATATTTTATAGTAATACGTACATATGTTTATTAGCTGCTCTTGCTTGCTTGTTTTTTTTTTTTTTTTTTTTTTTTTTTTTTCTTGCCTTCTGATTGTTGCTCTGAGTGTTGCTATCCCTGTGCTGTTGCAATCCTGGAATTTCCCCGTTGTGGGACTAATAAAGGCTTATCTTATCTTATCTTATCTTATATATTTTTTTTCTACAATTTAAAGGCTTTGAACGCTTCCCAGTTACACAAAAACAGGTCCCCAATACAATCCAAAAAGGTAGAAACATCCCATTTTCACCCTTATATTTTTGTCATTTTATACCCTAATAGTTTAGGTTAAATCCTTATCATTGTGTGCAGTGAAAGTGCAGTTATATCATCCTCCACTAGTGGGCTGTAGTGAGTTTTAGCGTCCCCTCTGCTCCTCTGTAGTTAGCATTGATATACGACCCCGGCTAACGAGCTTCAAGAGCATCTCAAGGTTCACTGAAGCACTGAAGAAGATCTACGACTCTTCTGCAGAGTTAAAGTAAAGATTTGAATGACCTGCTTTATTTTAGGCTTTCCAAAAGAAAAAATATATATTTAATTTAGCTGAACATTTATTTATTCATACAAGATTTAGGTGGCTTTCAATGGGACGTATATATTAATTTGAGATTTTTAAATCTGTCAGTAATAATGATAATAATAATTTTAAAAGTGACTTTTTTTGTATAAAAACCAGAAATCAAATCAATCACATTTCTGTCTTTTTTTTTCCCCCTATTTTTTGGATCCAGGTTGTGGAAGTGTGCACTGTAATCTTTATATTTAATTTTTTTAATCTTTTCACTGACTTGAAAATGTTTAATTTCACATGCAGTTAACAGAAATCAAAACTGACCAGATCCAAAGTTGTTTTTAAAAAAATCTGCAGTAATTTCCAAAGTGCTGAAAATATAGCGTCCAGAGTTCTGCAACCTGTGACTCTTTCATCCGTAACCAATGACAGAAAATTTGATGTAAAATTTAAAAAAATACACTAAAATTTGGTGTAAAATTATCTGAAAAATAGACAAATATACTGGAAGAGGTCACCAAAGACAAATGTAAAATTCCTACATGTTTTTGAGGAAAATACCACAAATTTACAACAAAAAACTCCTTAAATTTGCATGTACACATTAGAAAAATCTACAAGAAAAAAACACGGATTTACAAAGAAACAGCTGCAAATTTACACGTAAAAAAGCTGCAAAAATTATGGGGAAAAAGTTCCAAATTTATCATAAAAAGTTGCAAAATAAGGCGACAAAAGAAAACAAAACCTCTCGGAAAGCCACAAATTTACATAGAACGAGAAAACATGCAAAATAATGAGGATATTGTACTAAATTCACTCAAAATAAGTTATAAACTTGTGAGTTAAAAAGCTGCAAATGGACAAGACACAAAGCAGTGGCACATTTATGAGAAGTTCACAAAATAAAAAGTTATAAGTTTGCAAGAAAAAAATAATAGCAAATTAATACTTATAATGTGTCTTTTGCAGCTCTGTTTAGGGCTTAAACACCTTTGGTTTCTCTCGAACTCTTCCCACGGCCGCCGCCGCCGCCGCCGGGTTGTTCCTTCAGAGTTTGCCATGTTTCAAAGTTCGAGTGCGGCCACGTATCTAAAATTACCGCTGCGAGTCGGCAGACTTTAAACTGTCCAGAGCAGCCGTGTGTGTGTGCGTGTTCAGAACCAGAGCTGGGGTCAGCGACCTCTACATGTTGAGCAATTTCGCTCTAAAAACAAATCTGCATGGAGCCACAGAAACACGCGTTTAAGCCTTTAAATGACGGTTATAAGTTATAAGGCCGACCTGTCAACATCGGCGGCGTCCACATGTCTGTTTTAATGCTTCTAATTGTTTGTTTTAACCAAATATCGAGTGGAATCATTAATCTTATTGCTAAAAAGTCTAGAATTAGTTTCCGCTGATAAGTAACAAATTTATGAGTAACAAGTGGCAAATTTGCAAGAAAAGTTTTAGTAATAAGATGCTGGAAGTGTACGGGTTGAAAGTTGCACATTTGCAATAGCAATGATTTAAAAAAAAAAAAAAGTCCCAGTTTTCACATTTTAAAAGAAACCCAAAATTTACGGGAAGTATGCAAATGTATTAGGGCCATCTTGATTTTGGAATCCAAATAATCAGGAGCGATCCAGAGCGGATATCTGAATGTAGAAGTTTATGAGAAATTTACGAGAGAAACAAGAAATGTACAAGAAAACAGCCACAAATTTATGAGAAAAGTAGAAATTCACAGATAAAAAGCTACAAATTTGCGGAAAAAAAATGTGCAAATTTATGAGGGAAAAAAATAGCAAATTTATTTTAAAAAAAAGTAGTAAGTGTATGAGAAAAAGTTAGAAATTTACAAGAAAAAAGTCAGAAATTTACAAGAAAATAGCAGATTTATGAGGAAATTTACAAGAAAATAGTATCAAATTTATAAGAAAAAAGTCACAAATTTACAAGACTATAGAAAATATAATGTACAACATTATATGCCTGTTCATTGATGCATAGTTAGCAGGCCCATAAGCAAAAAACCGATTACAAATTCATGATTCGGTATACCCTCGATCAGTAGTAAAACTAACAACCATGTAACTGCAAAGAATGTAAACAAAGCACAAAAGTGGAACAAATTTCAAGCAAACATCAGAAAATAATTTAACTCCCTACAGTATGCACCTCTTCAATAATGTCAATTCCCGGGGGGGTGGGGGGTGGGGGATCCTAATCTAGAGTCAGTATTCTTAGGCAAAAAGACCAGAAACTCTTCATGACAGGTATCAGAAGTGAACGACTGACCGTGTACCCTCGATTGAAATTTCATTCAAAAAAATGACAAAGTTGTTAAACCTGTAATTTTCACAAAAATAATCCAAAATCAAAATCCTTGTAATATTCACATCTTCAATACATGTGCAACCAGTGTGTGAAATAAAAAAGTTGTAGCTTGAAAACTGTGGGAGGAGTTCACCGGACAAGTTGTACAGACAGACACACAGTTATCATTATCATACCGTAATATGGCCTTTCTAAAGACTTTAAAAAAATTGCACAAAAAATTCACAAAATTACAAGGAAAAACATAGTAAATTTACAAAGAAATAGTGTCAAATTTATTTTGAAAAAGTAGTGAATTTACGAAAGCATCAGTTTTAGGAGAAATGTTGCAAATTTACAAGAAAACAGAACTTTACAAGAAAAAGTTTCAAATTTATGAGAAAAAACATTAAAAAGTTGCAAATTTATGAATTAAAAGTCGCAAATTTACATGAAAAAAATCAAAAAATTCACATAAAAACAGTAAATTTATAAGAAATAGCAAATTCATGAGGAAAAAAGTTAGAAATCTATGAAAAAAGTTACAAATTTACAAGAAAATTGTCACAAATTTATGAGAAAAGTGGAAATTTACAGAAAAAAGTTACAAATTTATGAGAAAAACTAAATTTATGAGGAAAAAAAGGCGCAAATTTATTTTAAGAAGTAGTAAGTGTATGAGGAAAAAGTTATAAATTTATAAGAAAAAAGACAACTTTACAAGAAAACACAAATTTATAAATAAAAAGTATCAAATTTACATGAAAAAGTCACAAATTTACATGAAAAAATGGTGAACTTACAAGAAATAGCAAATATATGAGGAAAAAAGGTGAGAAATTTATATATAAAAGTTACAAATGTACAAGAAAATAGTCACAGACTTTTGAGAAAACTGCAAATTTATGAGGAAAAAAGTAGCAAATTTATTTTACAAAAAAGTAGTATGTATATGAGAAAAAGTTATAAATTTATAAGAAAAAAGTCACAAATGTACAACAAAATTGAAAATTTATGAGAAAAAACACATTTACAAAAAAATACTATCAAATTTATTAGAAAAAAGTTCCAAATTTACAAGAAAAAAGGAGCAAATTTTCAAGAAAATAGCAAAATTATGAAAAAAAGTTACAAGATGACAAAAAAGTAGTAAATTTACTAGAAAATTGTATTAAATTTATCAAGAAAATGTTACTGAATTATTAAAAAAAGGTGCAAATTTACAAGAAAAGTCACAAAATTATGAGGAAAAGGCATTAGATTTACAAGAAAATAGCAAATTTATGGTGAAAAAGTAGTGAATTTGCAAGGAAAAAGCATCAAATTTATAATAAAGTTAAAAATTTACAAGAAAACAAAAATTTACAAAAAAAATTCAATTTTATGAGAAAAAAAATTGCTAATTTACAAAAAAGTAGCAAATTTATGAATAAAAAGTAGCAAATTTACATGAAAAGTCAAATTTGCATGAAAAAATGTAAATTTGTAAGCAATAGCAACTTAATGAGGAAAAAGGTGAGAAAGTTATGAAAAAAGTTACAAATGTACAAGAAAATGTCACAACTTTATGAGAAAAGTGGAAATTTACAGAAAATAAGTTACAAATTTACAAGAAAAAAGTCACAAATTTACAGAAAACCTCTAAATTTACAAGGTAAGATTGCACATTTACAATAGTATCAAATTTATGAGAAAAAAAATCTACAAATTTATAGAAAAAAAGCCACAAATTTACAAGAAAATAGCAAAGTATATATATACAGTATATATACAGTATATATATATATATATATATATATATATATATATATATATATACAGTATATATACTGTATATATATATATATATATATATATATATATATAGTATATATACACACTACCGTTCAAAAGTTTGGGGGCACTTAGAAATTTCCTTATTTTTGAAAGAAAAGCACTTTTTTTCAATGAAGATAACTTTAAACTAATCAGAAATACACTCTATTCATTGCTAATGTGGTAAATGACTATTCTAGCTGCAAATGTCTGGTTTTTGGTGCAATATCTACACAGGTGTATAGAGGCCCATTTCCAGCAACTATCACTCCAGTGTTCTAATGGTACAATGTGTTTGCTCATTGCATCAGAAGGCTAATGGATGATTAGAAAACCCTTGTGCAATCATGTTAGGTCTGCAATGCTGTAATTGCTGTAAATGGAGGATTCTTTGACAAACGCAACGTTTGAAGGAAAAAATTATTATTTCAAATAAAAATCATTATTTCTAACCTTGTCAATATCTTGACTATATTTTCTATTCATTTTACAACTCATGGTGGTAAATAAAAGTGTGACTTTTCATGGAAAACACAAAATTGTCTGAGGTGACCCCAAACTTTTGAACGGTTGTGTGTGTATATATATATATATATATATATATATATATATATATATATATATATATATATATATATATATATATACAGTATATATATAAAGAATAAAGCAGCAATGAGATAAAAAGTAGTAAATTTACAAGAAAAGTTGCAAATTTATGAGAAAAAGTCATAAAATTATGAGAAAAAGGTAGTAAATTTACAAGCAAATAGCATTTTATGAGGAAAAAGGAGTGAATTTACAAGAAAAAAGTATGTTTATGAGGAAAAACGTTCAAATTTATGAGAAGTTGCAAATTTATTGGAAAACAGTCCCAAATTTAGAAGAAAAACATCGCAAATTTGCCAGAAAAATGAAAATTCATTTTAAAAAAAGCTGCGATTTTCAGTGGAAAAATGCTTAACATTGGCGTTTCAAATGCATTTTATTCAGTTCTGTAGCATGATCTAGAAAGGTTTATGATGATACTGGAGGGTCAATTCTCTTTTGTCGAGGTTGAGGGGGCATGTCCCCCCTGTCCCCCCTTTATTTACACCTATGGTGCAAAGGTGGTGGCAAAGTCTGTTGCATTCCATCATAAATAGCAGCTTTTCTCATAAATTTGCAGCCTTTACCACATGAATTTGAATCTTTTCTTCTTATATATCAGCAAATTTATTCATGCAAATTTTTAGCCGTTTTCATCAGGTCGCCATGAGATTTTTCTCCAAAATTTGTCTGTTTGGTTTTTTTTTTTAAATTTTGTTATTTACCTTTATTAAATTTCTTTCCAAAGCTCACACGGACGGGAAAGGGGCCAAACGTTGGTGTGGAGCCACGGGTTGCGGACCCCTGATCCTAATGTGTGTAATGATGGTTGGGTGCCGAGAATCTGGTGAATATTGCCCGCCGCTGTTTAGTCTACCGATCACCACGGTGACAAAGAGTCTAGGTCTGGGGGGGTCGGAGGTGGTGGTGGGGGGATGGGGGGGGGGTGAGGACCAGAGGTCAGCAGCTTCTACCATAAATGGATCTATGTTCAGCTGTTTATGAGAGAAAAGTTTCATATTCCATATAGAATTTATATAGTTTATACTCATTATCCCTTTGAGTTATCGGCAGTTTAAGACGTAACTGTGTGTTGTAGCGCCATGTATTTTTGGGGGGAGAAGGGGGGTGTCAAAAATTGCTCAAATCAGTTATTTCCATCATTGAGGTTGGCGACCCCTGATTAAGACGGTACAAAAGGAAACAAATCCAGTGACCCCGCCCGAACCATTATCTCCCCCCACACCCACCAGTGCTCTATTTTAAGTACACGGTCACACAGACGCGCAATTTCCACATGCAGACACAGACAGGCATGAAGATTGTCGGCGGGGACAGATGCATCACCCCCAGCAGACGGACGGATCCTGCAGGCTGGGAATGTTTACGCCATCCTGTCGCCCTCTGAGGCCTCCTCGTCCGGACCCGGGAGAGAGGAACACTTAAAAAACAGCCTTCATCAGGCCACAGACGGAGGCCTTATTTATGCCGCCGCTGAATATTTTATCTTCCGTTTGTAAGAAAACATCATGTTAGACTTCTAATCGCACTGAAAACACAGTGTGTAGTTTTGGGTTTCACCTTTATCGGGTTGGATTTTTGTGACGTTATGTGCTCTGTAAAGTCAAACAGTCCAAAGTGCTCCTGCACAGGAGTTCTCCTCTCCCACAGAAACATGGACTACAATTCTGAAACGCCTGAAACAGCTGGCTTTGCGGTTCTCTACTGTGAGGTTATTTCTTCATTACTTAACAGCAGTGGGCAATTTATTATTTTTTATTCACCAATTTAACATAAGGTACAAATGTATAAATGTAAATTAGGTAAACATTTGCAAGAATAAAGATGCAAAGATATGATAAAAGATGCCAATTTAAAAATTAAAAACAAAAGACATTAATTAAAATTGAATTACACAGTATAAAACTTTTCCTGATGAGCGTTACAAATTTACAAGAAAAAAGTTAACATTTACAGGAAAAAAATGCTTATTTTTGAGAAAAAAGTCACAAATCTACAAAAAGATGAAAATTTACAAGAAAAAAAGTCACAAATTTATGAGAAAAAAGTTGCAAATCTACAAAAATAAAGTGGAAAATTTACAGGAAAAAATATTGACGAGGAAAATTTTCTGCAAATTTGTGAAGAAAAAAGCAGATGTATGAGAAAAAAGTTGAATATTTATGATAAAAAAGGTTGAAAACTTATAGGAAAAACGTTGAAAATTTATGAAAAAAGTCAAATTTTTGAGAAAAAAGTTGAACATTTGCAAGGAAAAAATCTGCAAATTTATGAGAAAAAAGTCAAATTTTTGACAGAAAATATGAAAATTTACAAGGAAAATATATGCAAATTTATGAGAAAAATGCTAATTCATTAGAATTTTTTGCAAATTTATGAGAAAAAAGCCACAAATCTACAAAAAAGTCACAAAATTTACAAGAAAAAATTCAGAAATTTATGAGAGAAAAGTTGCACATTTATGAGAAAAATGGTGAACATTTTTTTTAAAAAAAGGTACAAATTTAAGAGAAAAAAGTTGAATTTTTTAGGAAAAAAATTACAAGAAAATGTTTTGCAAATTTATGAGAAAAAGTTGCAACTTTATGAGGAAGAAGGTCAAATTTTTGAGAAAAAAGTTGAAAATTTAAAAGGGAAAAAATTTGTTATGAGAAAAAAATGAAAATTTATGAGAAAAAAGTTACAAATTTGTTAAAACAAAAGATGCAAATTTATGATAAAAAGGTTGAAAATTTACTGGGAAAAAATTCCAAATTTAAAAGATTTTTTTTTTTTTTTAATAAATTTGAGAAAAAAGTCAAATTTTTAAGAAAAAAAGTCACAAATCTATAAGAAAAAAACCTGCAGATTTATGAGGAAAAGAGTTGCAAATTTAGAAGAAAAAGTAGATATTTTGTTTGCATTTCTGCATAGAATTGGTGCTTCAGAATCATTTTAGTCAACTATGTAACATGGTATACAAAGGTTTATGATGATATTGGGGACAGTTATCTCTTTTTTCCAGGTATGGGGGGTTAATGTCCCCCTTGCCCCCCCCTTCCCCCCAATTTGAGGGGATGGCAGGTTAACAAGGGGGATGCTTTGGGGTCATTTGGCTAACAAGGGGGATGGCATCCCCCCTCAAATCACCTACTGCTTGACAGACCTAATACAGACCTGCCCTGTGGTTAGTCTGGCATGCCCTCAAACTATTAGAGGAGAGCGGGGAGGGACGCTTCCATCTGAACCTCGGAACTCACTAACTTAGCTAGCAAGTGAGTTTAGCTCTTCTCTGTAAATTCTCAACAACCTACTAGACAACTGTTATCAGTTGTTCATTAATACTGTATACAGCCAGTAATATATTTCACATTATACAATAGTTAGTTCCAACTGAGCAGTTTGACTGATTCCAGGAGTTACTATATTCATTCATTCATTCATCTTCTTCCGCTTAATCCTTTTTGGGGCGTGTGGGGGCTGGAGCCTATCCCAGCATCTTTTGGGCGAGAGGCAGGGTACACCCTGGACAGGTCGCCAGTCCATCGCAGGGCCAACACAGAGAGACAGACAACCATTCACTCTCACATTCATACCTAAGGACAATTTAGAATCACCAGTTTTGATGCCAATTAACCTAACTTGCATGTTTTTGGCATGTGGGAGGAAACCGGAGAAATCCCGTAGTAAACCCACGCAGACACGGGGAGAACATGCAAACTCCACACAGATCACTGTTGGTCGGGGGCTGGGATCGAACCCAGGCTCCCCCGGCCAAGGGTGAGTTGCTGTGCTGCCGCAGTGCTAACCACTCTTCCACCGTGCCGCCGGAGTTACTATAGTCCCTGATAATTGCACTCTGATGTTTCACTGGATATATATCACTTCACTTTAAAGGTGTTGTAGTAACGGTTAATTACTAACTTTTATTTCCTGTCAACACTATAATTTTCTTCTTATAGATATGTGAGTACTGTAATACTGTGTTGAACACCTTCATTTTCACAGTGAGGCACTGTCTGAAAAGAAATCAGACCTCCGTGACTCAGAAGTCCTACTCTTGTAAACATCCGCAAGATTTTTCATATTTGTTAAAAAAATATAGACAGACGAGAGTTGGATTTATTGTTTCAATTAGCAAACCATAGTACCTTCGTGCTGATGGGCTCTTATTTCATCTAAAAATGCCAAGAAAAAGTGAGCGAACTGTGCTAAAGCCATATTGCTAGCATGCTAACTAGCCACCACCACAATGGCACAGTGACCACAAACCCTACTCAACAGGTGACTGGTATATACAGTGGGGTAAAAAAGTATTTAGTCAGCCAACAATTGTGCACGTTCTCCCACTTAAAAGATGAGAGAGGTCTCCAATTTTCATCATAGGTATACCTCAACTATGAGAGACAAAATAAGAAAAAAAAATCCAGAAAATCACATTGAAGGATTTTTAATGAATTAATTTGTAAATTCCTCGGTAAGATAAGTATTTGGTCAATAACAAAAGTTCATCTCAGTACTTTGTTATATACCCTTTGTTGGCAATGACAGAGGTCAAACGTTTTCTGTAAGTTTTCACAAGGTTTTCACACACTGTTGCTGGTATTTTGGCCCATTCCTCCATGCAGATCTCCTCTAGAGCAGTGATGTTTTGGGGCTGTCGCTGGGCAACACAGACTTTCAACTCCCTCCAAAGATTTTCTGTGGGGTTGAGATCTGGAGACTGGCTAGGCCACTCCAGGACCTTGAAATGCTTCTTACGAAGCCACTCCTTCGTTGCCCGGGTGGTGTGTTTGGGATCATTGTCATGCTGAAAGACCCAGCCACGTTTCATCTTCAATGCTGGTGGAAGGAGGTTTTCACTCAAAATCTCACAATACATGGCCCCATTCATTCTTTCCTTTACACGGATCAGTCGTCCTGGTCCCTTTGCAGAAAAACAGCCCCAAAGTATGATGTTTCCACCCCCATGCTTCATGGTAGGTATGGTGTTCTTTCTCCTCCAAACACGACAAGTTGAGTTTTTACCAAAAAGTTCTATTTTGGTTTCATCTGACCATATGACATTCTCCCAATCCTCTTCTGAATCATCCAAATGCTCTCTAGCAAATTTCAGACGAGCCTGGACATGTACTGGCTTAAGCAGGGGGACACGTCTGGCACTGCAGGATTTGAGTCCATGGCGGCGTAGTGTGTTTCTGATGGAGCCTTTGTTACTTTGGTCCCAGCTCTCTGCAGGTCATTCACTAGGTCCCCCCATGTAGTTCTGGGATTTTTGCTCACCGTTCTCGTGTTCATTTTGACCCCACGGGGTGAGATATTGCGTGGAGCCCCAGATCAAGGGAGATTATCAGTGGTCTTGTATGTCTTCCATTTTGTAATAATTGCTCCCACAGTTGATTTCTTCACACCAAGCTGCTTACCTATTGCAGATTCAGTCTTCCCAGCCTGGTGCAGGTCTACAATTTTGTTTCTGGTGTCCTTTGACAGCTCTTTGGTCTTGGCCATAGTGGAGTTTGGAGTCTGACTGTTTGAGGTTGTGGACAGGTGTCTTTTATACTGATAATGAGTTCAAACAGGTGCCATTAATACAGGTAACGAGTGGAGGACAGAGGAGCCTCTTAAAGTAGAACTGAACTCACCCTTTTGCCAAAAAAGTAGAATAGCAGATTAATTCCTTATTACCTATTGTATTTTTCAACACATAAAAGAAATTTTTAGGCCGTGCAATGGCCAAGCTATAAGCCGATAAACTTTTGCCTCTGGCTGGCAGTGCCAAACAAACCGGAAGTAGTGCAGATGACGCTGCGTGATGTCACGAGTGTGACCCTTATCAAAACAACAATGGCAGATGATAGCAGTTCCAGCAGTCAAGAACACCAGAGTTTTCAGAGTGAAGATGCATTCAGGATCGGTGACAAGACAGAGGAGGATGCAGGAGTGTCAAGTGAACAGGAAGAGAGCGAGGGAGGCATCGAACCATACAGATTAGAGCCAGAATTTTCGGGGGATTCCGGCACCGACTCAGACCGCAGCAGTGATGGGGAGGAGAGTCGCTTATTGAATACAGAATGGTGAGTCTTTACTTTGGCATGTTTGGGGTGTCAGGATAAGGAAAATTAACAATAAAAAAGTAAGGGAAAAAAAACCCATCAGCATTTTTCCAACTTATTACAGTGATCCCTCACTTATCGCGTTTAATGGGGACCAGAACTGACCGCGAAAAGTGAAAAACCGCGAAGTAGCGTCACCCTCCCCCCAAGGGCGTCACAAGCACTATTTTGCACAAAAAGGCACAAGAGAACAGCGAAAAGTGCCACTAAGCAACACGAGCGATAAAGAACAATGAATGCGGTCTTCCTTCGCTGGGTATAGGCGCTCGGCAGGGAGCGAAGCTGGGTAAAACGTCTCGGCCAATCAGCTTGCGAGATTCCCGAGCGGTGAAGAGGTGGGCGGAGAGGAGTGGAGCGGTGGTCAGAGAGGTAGATTTTCAGTTGTGCGGGCTCTCCGTGTTGATACCTGATGTTCTAATGTAGTCTCCCTGCCTTCTCCCTGCCTTCTCCATTAGAACATCAGGTATCAACACGGAGAGCCCGCACAACTGAAAATCTACCTCTCTGACCACCGCTCCACTCCTCTCCGCCCACCTCTTCACCGCTCGGGAATCTCGCAAGCTGATTGGCCGAGACGTTTTACCTCGCAAGCTGATTGGCCGAGACGTTTTACTCAGCAAAGGAAGACCGCATTCATTGTTCTTTATCGCTCGTGTTGCTTAGTGGCACTTTTCGCTGTTCTCTTGTGCCTTTTTGTGCAAAATAGTGCTTGTGAGGCCCTTGGGGGGGGGGGTGACGCTACTTCGTGGTTTTTCACTTTTCGCGGTCGGTTCTGGTCCCCATTAAACGCGATAAGTGAGGGATCACTGTATATCTAGAAACACATCGCTTCCCGGTCGCTTTTCCTCCCCCTTTCTTTTCTTTCGTCGCCATGACAGCTTTCCTTGGCCACTGAACAGATCTTCCCAGGTGCTGGAAGTGTTTTGTAGTCGACTATCACGACAAAATGCACCAAAAACAACCAGTGTCGACGTGCTCGCAATGGTAAACATGGAGGACTGTGTCACACTCGTGACGTCACGCGGAACTCCGGCTGCACTTCGGCGGATTTGTCTAATTTTTCAGGGCGGGAAATTCAAAATCGCGATTTTCTACAAGATTCCGGGATTTGTGGAGGGGGTGCCAATGATAAATTATCTTTATAATTGTATGTACTATCACCCAGTGCCGTTCAATGCCGTTCAGTTCAGTTCTACTTTAAAGAAGAAGTTACAGGTCTGTGAGAGCCAGAAATCTTGCTCGTTTGTAGGTGACCAAATACTTATTTTACCGAGGAATTTACCAATTAATTCATTAAAAATCCTTCAATGTGATTTTCTGAATTTTTTTTTCCTCATTTTGTCTCTCATAGTTAAGGTATACCTATGATGAAAATTGGAGACCTCTCTCATCTTTTAAGTGGGAGAACTTGCACAATTGGTGGCTGACTAAATACTTTTTTGCCCCACTGTATTATAAACACTGAGTTCTGCACTGGACAATATTTAACTCGTTTACATGTGTGTGAAATGACAATAGGCTTATTTTTTCCATATTGTGCTCATTGAGGTGCTTAGCAAGAAGGGACTATTTTTCTTGGTGGAGCAAAATAACTGGTTAAACAAACAAATATCATAATATTGTGTCCCATCTTGCTGTCATTTAATAAACTGTGCTTGTGGAACTGTTCTATAAAACCAATATTACATTCAAGGTCGTGTGGCTTTGCGTCGAGCCTACAGCGATTCAATGCAGTTACTGTATTCACTGATACCACACTCCCTTTCGTGTGATATTGCTTAATTACTGGCCTATTTTGTTGTTTTTTGACTGGCATGATCCAGATACTGGGACTGTTAGCATGTTAGCACAGTGATGAGAATCAGCGCGAACATAGGCTGAACATATGTTCAGCCTTTTAATGGTCTAGTTATGCTACTATGAAGCAGTAGTTAATGCCTATTATGTGTTAAGTATTCCAGTACTGGCAGAAATCAAGTTCTGACGATTGTTACCTGGTCATGTGTGCATCCTGTGCCACCTCTGTCTCTCTCTAGTCATCAGTGCTGTCTCTCTCTCCCTCTGGTCACCTGTACCTCTTCGCGTTACTGCGGAGGAGGTGCTTCTGGCCGTGGCCGAGCAGGTGGGCCATGATGCGATCTGCTTTGCGTCCCGAATGAATAGGGCTGTAGTTGTGTTTCTGGCTGCTGAAGACGATGTCCACACCCTGATTGCAAGCGGTGTTGTTATTGGGGAGACGTATGTACAGGTGTCCCCCTTATCTGTCCCATCAACGCGAATCACCGTCTCAGGTGTTCCACCTTTCATCACTGACGAGCAGTTGGTGACGGAGCTCCGCAGATTTGGGAAGTTTGCGGGCCCGTTTACAACTCTGACTTTGGGATGCAAGGAGACCAAGTTAAAACATGTGAAATCACTCAGGCGACAGGTGTTCATGTTTTTGGACTCACTAACTGCGACCCTGGAAGTGTCCTTCCGGGTCAAACACGGGGACGGCTCCTATATGGTGTATGCGAGCTCAGGAGAGATGAAGTGTTTTGAATGTGGAGACGTGGGCCATAAACGGTTCGCTTGTCCGCACAGGCAGCGGGCGGAGGGCCCTGATGGAGCTGCGGATGGTGCCGGCGGCGAGCCCTCCGCTCACGCCGCAGCTGCGGACGGCGGCGCGGCCTCCGCTCCCGCCGCTACTGCGGACAACGTTGCGGGACCTTCCGCCGGCCCTGCTCCGAAGCCTGCCGCTGTGTCTGTGGACGGCCTGGCTGTGGCACCCGCAGCCCAACTTACGGCCGGGAGCGTCGCTGGTGATGGCGCTCAAAATGTCACTGACGGTGCGTCACACTCATCTCGCTGTGTGACATCAGCGGCTGTGCCTCCGGAAGCTGCTACTGTTTCGGAGCAGGAGACGGAGCACCGAACTGATGGTGCGTCAGAATCTCGCTGTGTGACATCAGCGGCTGTGCTTCCGGAGGCTGCTACCGTTTCACAGCAGGGGACGGAACAGCGACAGTCAGCTGCTGTGGGTGGCGTCCAGGAACTTGTGGCCCATGATGAATCCACTGGCCCAGGAGAACCCAACAGTCAGCTGAGTTGTGCTGACGAGGAAATGGAATCTGATCCCCACACTGTGTCTAATACTGAGTCTATTGAGGCAAAATGCAGTACAAACACGAGTTTGTATTCACTGGAAGAAATAAATGCATTTCTGGATGAAACCTATAACAAGGCCAATAGAGTCACTGACTACTTCAGTGACACTGAAAAATTCATTAAGTCTGTTGATGTGCTAAGAAGGCAGGTTGGTCTTGACCTCCTGGACGAAAGGAAACGTTTTCGCCTCAAGAAACACCTGACAGCCCTGCGTAAAGCAGCAGGGAGAACAGGGGTCAAGCGCGCCCGACAGGAGGAATAAATGGCGGTCGTTCCTCTGCCTGTTTTACACATTTTTGGAATATTGTCTGATCAGACTTTTATATGACGTTTCTAATTGACTGTAATTGACTGTCACGGAACTGGATCTTTACCTGCAGGGCATGGATGCCCCAACGTTTTCATTCTTTCGACAATCTGGACGAGCCTGCTGCGAAGATGACTTGCTTGAAACTTCCGCATGGTCTAAGGACTACAATCTGTCACGCCGCGCCATTCATCAGCGGCGCCACCTGCTCACGCACCTGCTACTCGTCAGCGGCGAAGGATAAAAGCCGCCTCGCCCTGAGCGTCGGCCTGAAGCCGTAGACTTCATTTCCTTTGTATGGACTTCTACCACATTCTCTTCAGCATCCTCATCTCCGGTAAGAAGTTCACTTACCTCATCTCTCCAGTCTGCTCCCCTGTGCACAGGTGGATTCCTCGGCGGCGGACAATCCCGTCCCTCGTCTCTCCTCGCTGCTGCACCGAGCCCTGCAGGTGGCTGTCTCCCGGGCTTCCATCCTTGAAGCGCCAGTCATCTGCCCAAACAAGTAAGCTTCTCTCCCTCGCCTATTCTCCTCCCGTGTTGGTGTGTGCTCATCACCCTGTGTCTGATTTCTCCCATAGGGTTGCCGGCTGAACGGTCTCCTGCCTCTGGGTCCGAAGCAGACGCCACCACCAACACATTAACATTCCGCAGACACGCACCCAAACATCCCTGTTGTTAATAAACAGTTTGAACTACTCTGAGCCTGTGTGTGTGCGTCTCCTGAGCCGAACGTTATGTCAGTACGGCTTCAGCAGAGCGGCTCGGCGGACGGCGGGCTCGCACACCGGTTTACCATCCTCGAGGCTCGGGTGGATCAGATTGTTTATCAGCAACAGGTGGTTCTTCATCAATTATTAGAACTGACTAACCGATTGAACCGCTTGGACCCCCAACAGCCGTTCCTCCCGACTCACCAGGGTGGCGCGGCTCCTGCTGTTCCAGCGGCCGTCCAGCCGGCTCCAGTGGCACCGGTTCGGCTCACGCCGATTCCGACCCCCGCCCGCTTTAGCGGTAAGCTCGGCGGAGCGCGGGGGTTTATTATGCAGTGTGAGTCCGTGTTCCACCGTGTGCCCGGAGATTTTCCCTCGGATCACAGCCGAATTGGTTACATAGGGAATCTTCTGGAGGGGCGTGCGTTAACCTGGACCTACGCCGTAATGGCGAGGCCCAGTTATGCCACCCTCACCTATGACCAATTCGTGAGGCGCTTTCTGGAGGTCTTTGACCACTCACAAACCGAAACGGTCCAGGTCGATCGGCTTCTCGCTCTCCAGCAGGGAAGCCGGTCGGCAGCGGACCACTCGGTCGACTTCCGGGTAGCGGCGGAGGAATTGGGCTGGGAGGAACGCTCCCTCTGTGGCCTGTTCCTCCGCAGCCTCAATAGTGATCTGAGGGATGAACTGGCTGGTCGGGATATCCCTGGGACGCTAGCGGAGCTGACATCCTTAGCGATAAGTTTGGATAACAGGCTGCGCGAGCGCTCCTCGGGGCGGAGGTCTTCTTCTTCTCGCCCTCGTGGAGCCTCGCCGTACCTGTTCCAAGCTCGCCCCCTGGCGGCGCCGCCAGCATCGCGCCCCGAGGAGTCGGAGCCGATGGTGACGGGCTGGACTAAACTTTCCCCTGTGGAGAAACAACGCCGCCGTGAGTTGGGCCTCTGCATGTATTGCGGAGGCGACCAACACACCGTGGAGAGTTGTCCACGGAAAGCCAGTCGGTGGGGTCCGCGAGTCACTGTTGGAAGCCTCGCGGATGTCAATCGGTTAGGATCACTTACTCAATTGAAGCTGCCCATCCGTTTCTGCCATAACCCTACTGGGCACCTCACCCACGCACTGGTGGATTCGGGCGCAGAAGGCAGCTTCATTTCACAAAGCCTGGCAACCCGATTGGGCATCCGCTGCCAGGCACTCAACACTCCCATCTCCCTAATCCACCTCTCCCGTGCCACCCTCGGGAGAGTGACACATCAAACTGTTCCCCTACCGGTCATCATCTCGGGAAACCACCGGGAGGAAATGACCTTTTACGTCCTTCCCAACTCTGTGTCGCCCGTCATCCTGGGGTATCCCTGGCTCCGCCTTCACAATCCGGTCCTGGATTGGAAATCAGCTGGGATCTCGGCATGGAGTACGTTCTGTATGGGCACCTGCCTTCAGTCCGCTGCCTGCTCTCCGTCCGCTCCTCCCCCTGCTACGGACGCTGCACCCCCGGACCTGTCTCTGGTGCCCCCAGAATTTCACGACCTGGGTATAGTGTTCAGCAAAGCGAAAGCTATGTCTCTTCCCCCTCATCGGCCCTATGACTGCGCCATCAACCTCCGCCAGGGGGCTCCCTTACCTTCTGGTCGCCTTTACAGCCTGTCTGCGCCGGAGAAGGAGACGATGAACGCCTACCTGAAGGAATCATTAAGTGCTGGGATTATCCGCCCATCATCGTCACCCGTGGGGGCAGGGTTCTTCTTCGTGGGGAAAAAGGATGGGTCCCTCCGCCCTTGTATCGACTACCGGGCCCTCAACAATATCACGGAGAGGGACCGTTACACCCTGCCTCTCATGGACACTGCTTTCCACTCCCTCCAGGGGGCGACCTGGTTCACCAAGCTGGACCTACGCAGCGCTTACCACCTCGTCCGGATCCGGGAGGGAGATGAGTGGAAAACGGCCTTCCGTACCCCGAACGGCCACTTTGAATATCTGGTGATGCCGTTCGGGTTGACCAACGCTCCTGCAGTCTTCCAGCGCCTCATAAATGACGTCCTCCGGGACTTCATTGGCCTTTTCGTGTTCGTCTACCTGGACGATATTCTCATCTTCTCCAAGTCCAGGGATGAGCACCAGGTCCACGTGAGGCGGGTCCTCCAAAGGCTGCTGGAGAATCGTCTGTACGTTAAGGCGGAAAAGTGTGAATTTTACGCCAGGAGTACATCCTTCCTGGGGTTCATCATCGCCCACGATAAGGTGCTCCCCGACCCAGAGAAGGTAAAGGCGGTGGTGGAGTGGCCCACACCTGCATCTCGGAAACAGGTGCAGCAATTTGTTGGCTTCGCCAATTTCTACCGCCGCTTTGTCCCCAACTTCAGTGCCATCGTGGGACCACTGACCCGCCTCACGTCCCCGAAGGTCCCGTTCCGGTGGACCGAAGAGGTCGCTGCCGCCTTTGAGGCGCTGAAGGCGGAATTCTCCTCCTCCCGGGTCCTTCGCCAGGTCGACCCCGCGCTGCAGTGCATTGTAGAGGTAGACGCCTCGGACACGGGAGTGGGAGCAGTGCTGTCCCAGCGGTCACCGGACGATGGCGCCAAGCGACCGTGCGCCTTCTTCTCCCGGCGCTTGTCCCCGGCGGAGAGAAACTACGATGTGGGGGACAGAGAGCTCTTGGCCATCAAGCTCGCCCTGCAGGAGTGGCGCCACTGGTTGGAGGGGGCAAGCCTGCCGTTTGTGGTCCTCACGGACCACAAGAACCTGGAATACTTACGGTCTGCCAAGCGCCTGAACGCCCGCCAGGCGCGCTGGTCCCTGTTCTTCGCCAGGTTCCAATTTTCCATCACCTTCAGGCCTGGCTCTAAGAACGTCCTGCCTGACGCCCTCTCCAGGCAGTTCGCCCCCGTGGAGTCGGAGGAGGCGCCCCACTCCATCCTGCCCAGGTCGTGCGTCGTGGGAGCCATCTCGTGGGACATTGAGAGCAAGATCCGGAAGGCACAGGAGGTGGAACCTGACCCTGGCGGCGGACCGGAGGGGAGGCTGTTCCTGCCATCCGCGGTCCGAGGAGAGGTCATCCACTGGCTCCACACCTCCAAGCTCACCTGTCACCCTGGCACCTCCCGGATGATAGATCTCCTCCAACGGTCCTTTTGGTGGCCAGGCCTGCGGAGGGATGCAGCCCGCTACGCCCGGGCTTGCCCAATCTGTGCCACCTGCAAGTCGGGAAATGCCCCTCCAGCGGGTCTGCTCCAGCCCCTGCCCGTCCCTGGCAGGCCCTGGTCGCACATCGCTCTGGATTTCGTCACCGGACTCCCCATCTCCAACTCCTATGACACCATCCTGACCATCGTGGACCGCTTCTCCAAGGCCGTGCACTTCGTCCCCCTGCGAGGCCTCCCTACTGCCCTGGAGACGGCGGACCTCCTCGTCCAACACGTGGTCAGGCTGCATGGGATTCCGGTGGACGTGGTCTCGGACCGGGGCCCACAGTTTTCATCTGAGGTTTGGAGGTCTTTCTGCAACGCCATCGGAGCCAAGGTGAGCCTCTCCTCTGGCCATCACCCCCAATCCAACGGGCAGTGTGAGAGGACCAACCAGGAGCTGGAGGCTGCGCTCCGCTGTGTGTCCAGATCCAAACCCGCGTCCTGGAGCAACCATCTTGCCTGGGTTGAATATGCCCACAACACCGCTCGCTCTTCTGCTACAGGGATGTCCCCCTTCAAAGCGTCCCTGGGTTACGACCCCCCGCTGTTTCCGGAGCAGGAGAGTGAGGTAACTGTCCCGTCAGTTAGGGCCCATCTCAGGCAGTTCCGCTCCACCTGGGCTGCCGCGCGCCATGCGCTATTGCGCACAGCGGAGCGCAACAGGACTGTGGCGGACCGGCGTAGGAGACCTGCCCCGGCGTACAGAGTTGGGCAGCTTGTTTACATTTCCACCCAGGACGTCACTCTAAAAGGCGAGAGGAGAAAGCTGGCACAGCGCTTCATGGGTCCCTACCCCATCACCCGGATCATCAACCCGGTGGCTGTGCGCGTGGCTATTCCCCCCTCCCTCCGCATTCATCCTACTTTCCACGTGTCGAAGGTGAAACTGGCGGTTACTGACCCCCTTTGCCCTCCTCCTGCAGCGCAACCCGCGCCCCGGATGATTGGTGGCCATCCGGCCTGGTCCGCCTCCTCCATCCTGGACTCCCGGCGCCGGGGTCGTGGGTTGCAATACTTGGTGGACTGGGAGGGCTATGGGCCCGAGCATCGACAGTGGGTGCCCCCGTCGTTTGTGTTGGACCCATCGCTCATCGCGGACTTCCACCGAGCGCACCCGGATAAGCCATCGCCAGGAGGCGCTGCTAGAGGGGGGAGTACTGTCACGCCGCGCCATTCATCAGCGGCGCCACCTGCTCACGCACCTGCTACTCGTCAGCGGCGAAGGATAAAAGCCGCCTCGCCCTGAGCGTCGGCCTGAAGCCGTAGACTTCATTTCCTTTGTATGGACTTCTACCACATTCTCTTCAGCATCCTCATCTCCGGTAAGAAGTTCACTTACCTCATCTCTCCAGTCTGCTCCCCTGTGCACAGGTGGATTCCTCGGCGGCGGACAATCCCGTCCCTCGTCTCTCCTCGCTGCTGCACCGAGCCCTGCAGGTGGCTGTCTCCCGGGCTTCCATCCTTGAAGCGCCAGTCATCTGCCCAAACAAGTAAGCTTCTCTCCCTCGCCTATTCTCCTCCCGTGTTGGTGTGTGCTCATCACCCTGTGTCTGATTTCTCCCATAGGGTTGCCGGCTGAACGGTCTCCTGCCTCTGGGTCCGAAGCAGA
This sequence comes from Pholidichthys leucotaenia, assembly GCA_020510985.1. NCBI lineage: Eukaryota > Metazoa > Chordata > Actinopteri > Cichliformes > Pholidichthyidae > Pholidichthys > Pholidichthys leucotaenia. The sequence goes on along the minus strand of CM035844.1, from coordinate 328,663,454 downwards.
CGCCACCACCAACACATTAACATTCCGCAGACACGCACCCAAACATCCCTGTTGTTAATAAACAGTTTGAACTACTCTGAGCCTGTGTGTGTGCGTCTCCTGAGCCGAACGTTATGTCACAATCCATCTGAGATGAGGAAAATGTCTCTGGGATGTGCAACGGAACTGGCTGCTGCCGCACAGCGCTATCTCTGCTGCCGCAGGAAGGGGAATTGGCCTTGCTTAAGAACTGGGGGCCTCTGGCTCGTCTTTGCACGGACTACGAGGAAGACTCGCACTACTGCCACTGGCAATGTGGAATAGGTGGACTGCAAGGCATACTCTGTGTTGTGTGTGTGTGTGGGGGGAAAGACTTATGTTTGCACTTTTTCCAATGTGAGACACTTGGTGGAATGATATTGGTGCTCTTACATTTTCTTGAATTGTGCAATAAAGGCATTTTTTTAAAAGTCAAAGTCTCTCTCTCTCTCTCTGTCTCTCTCTGTCTCTCACTCTCTCTCTCTTGGTTCATCCTGCTGCTGCCACATTCATGTTCTTGCTCTTGATATAAAATAAGCTGTTATTATGCCTCGGTGAAACTGAGAGGCATACAGTAGTCAGTTAGTCCGTCTGTTTGTGGCCGTATGTATGTGTGTGTGTGTATCTGTCTGTCCACCTCTCTGTTTCAGCTAGCCCGGTCAAAATTAAGTGGAATTAAAGGCTTGTATCATTGTATCACAATATTTTCTTGACTTTCAATTTGCCAGAATTTTGAAAAAATGCTTTGTTTTTGAAATAAACAAAAATAGCTCACCTTTACCGTTAATGCAATGGTACTGTACATGCGCCCGGAAACTCCTGGCTGTGTGTATGTATCTGTCCGTCCCCCTCTCTGTTTCAGCTTGCCTGGTCAAAATTAAGTGGAACTAAAGGCTTGTATCATTGTGGTGTAGGGGACCTAGATAATGCAATTCTCCACTCAGACTGAATATGAATAGCACAGGAGGAGACGCTTTAAAGCTGTTAATTGGATATGCAAGACAGCCTGTGGTTTTCTCCATAAGAATGCATGATTATATGCACTCTCCTCTGGGTTGCATAATAATGTGCTGACAGGCTGGGTAACAAAGAGAATTGTTATTGTAAGTCTATGTGTTGTAATGTGAACCCCCAGGATGTGAGGCGAGTGTATGGTATAAAAAAGAGATGCCGGCGACGTGGGTTTATTCTTCTTGTTAACTGATGTTAGAGAGATAGATTAATAAAGTCTGCTCTGCCCACTGCCTCGCCTGCTCATTCCTCTCTCTAAACTGGTGACCCTTGACGCATAATGGAACTCGACACAAACACCCCAGACACGACCCGGTCTTCAGGCGCCGTTTCGGTCAAGCACCCAGACTTTTGGCTACATGACCCGAAGTCTTGGTTCCTCCACACCGAGGCCCAGTTCGCGCTCCGTGGAGTGATGGCGGATGACACCAAATACTACTACGTGGTTGCAGCGCTGGATGCACGCACAATACAGCAGGTGGCGAGCCTGTTCCAACAGCCCCCGGCCCACGAGAAATATGACACTCTCAAGACCGCGCTGACCCGGAGCTACACGCTCTCGGACGGAGAGAGAGCAGAAAGGCTCCTGACGCACTCCGAGTTGGGAGACGGGTTGGCGGTCGAATTAATGGAGAAGATGTTGGCGTTAATGGGCACAGATGACGGGCATTTCCTCTTTGCCCACCTTTTCCTCCAGAACCTCCCAACAGTGGCCAGAGCGGTCCTTTGCCAATTCGCTGCTGCTGGCCACGCGCAACTACCGGGTGCTGGCACAAGAGGCAGATCGGATTATCCTGGCAACCAAAACCTTTGATGTGAACGCAGCAGTGTCGGAACCCAGCGAGACGGCCAGCGAGGGTGAGAAGCCAGCAACAGTCACTGCAGCGAAGGCTAAGAAGCACTGGAAGGACACGCTCTGCTTCTATCACCGCCGCTATGGAGAAGACGCACGCCGATGCGTGCCACCATGCCAGTTCAAGCGCTCAGGAAATGCCAGGGCCGGCAGTCAGTAGCAGCTGCGACCACCAGTGATACAAATAAGCTGCTCTATGTGACGGACTCACACTCGGGGAGACAGTTCCTCGTGGACTCCGGCTCCCAAAAGAGCCTCATCCTGCCGTCCTACGCAGACTGGCTGGCGGGAAGTAGCGGCTCCGAGCTGGCAGCGGCAAACGGCTTAGACATTAAGACTTTTGGTGAGAGGACACTGACTATATCCTTGCACGGCCGTACATACCAATGGACATTCGTCATAGCGGCATGTAACTTCCCCATTTTGGGCGCAGATTTTTTGTGTGCACACGGACTATTAGTCGATGTGGCTAACAGACGCCTGATTAACGCAATGTCTTTTGATTCTCTGCCCTGTACAGCTAGAGGAGCCGGGTCCACAACACTAGCCAACGTCACAGCTCCAGGGGGTAAGTTCCACACACTACTCAATCAGTTCCCAGCACTCATGGTTCCAATGTTTTCAGCGGCTGTCACTAAACAGGGGGTGGAGCACTTCACTACCACCATGGGGCCGCCCATTTTCGCACGACCTTGGTGCCTGGACGCAGCTAAACTGACCAGTGCGCACGAGGAGTTTGCCAACTTGGAAAGGTTGGGCATCATCAGGCGCTCAAATAGCCCATGGGCATCCCCGCTTCATATGGTGCCTAAAGCCGAGGGATCATGGCCACCATGCGGAGATTTCCGCAGATTAAACAACACTACAGCGCATGATCGCTACCCAATCCCCCATATTCAGGATTTTTCCATCCACCTCACCGGGGCACGCATTTTTTCCAAGGTGAACCTGGTCCGCGGTTACCACCAGGTCCCGGTGTGCGTGGAAGACATACCCAAAACGGCAGTAATAACCCCGTTTGGTCTTTTTGAATTCCTACGCATGTCTTTTGGGTTAAAAGGCTTGGTGCAGACATTCCAACGCATGATGGATGCGGTGCTGCACAATCTGCCGTTTGTTTTCGTCTACCTGGACAACATCCTGGTGGCCAGCGTGTCCAAGGACCAACACGTAGCCCACCTCAGGATGGTTTTCTAGAGGTTGGAAGAGCACGGGTTAATAATCATCCCGGCGAAATGCCAGTTCTGGGTTACGGTAATCAATTTTTTGGGCCACCACATCTCCCTGGAGAGCGCGATACCCTTACCGGACAAAATGCGCACAGTGGCAGATTTTCCCCGGCCTCAGATGGTCAGGGCGCTGCAGGAGTTTTTGGGTATGGTTAACTTTTACAACTGTTTTCTCCCCCGCACAGCCCAGCTCATGCAGCCATTGTATGCCGTGCTTAAGAAATGGAAACCGGCGGACAGAGTCGACTGGACTCCGGAGCGATAGCAGGTGTTTTCCGAGGCCAAAACAGCTCTAGCGAACGCCGCACTACTGGCGCACCCGGACTTGGCGGCTTGGATAGCGCTCACTACCGACGCATCGGATGTGGTCATAGGGGCCGTCGTGGAGCAGTGCATCGCTGGTTCTTGGCAGCCGCTTGCCTTTTTTTAGCAGGTCTTTGTGCGACAATGAGCGTAAATACAGCGCGTTCGACAGGGAGTTACTGGCTCTCCACCTGGCCATACGCCACTTCCAGTTCTGTCTGGAAGGGCGCAGCTTCACTGTGTTTGTGGACCACAAGGGGCTAACGTATGCTATGGCCAAGGTTTCGGAACCATGGTCGGCCCGGCAGCAGAGACAGCTGGCTGTGATCTTGGAGTTTACGACCGACTCAGCATGTGGCCGGTAAACTCAACATGGTGGCAAACTGCCTCTCGCGCGCATTAGTGGCCCCAGTCTACGTAGGGATAGATTACACGGCCATGGCCGCTGAGCAGATCGGCGATGCGGACGTTTGCGCGCTCCAGTCTGGACCAACAGGGTTAAGGCTGGACAGCAGAGTTCTGCAAGATGGGGGGCCCCCCCAAATCTGTGATGTCTCCACAGGCCGCCTGCACCTGGTGGTCCCACGCGCTTGGCGCCAACGCATTTTTGAGTCAGATCACTCCCTGGTGCACCCAGGAGTGCGCGTGTCAGTCAAAATGGTTGGAGCAAAGTTCATTTGGCTGAGCCTGCGAAAACAAGTGAAAGAGTAGGCTGCAGCCTGCATAGCATGCCAACGAGCCAAGGTGCACAGGCGCACAAAGGCCCCCTTGGAGCCATTTCATATCCCAGCTAAGAAATTCGACCACGTTCACGTGGACCTCGTGGGCCCCTTCCCGCCATCGCAGGGGTTCACGCACCTCCTGACAGTGGTGGACCGCACCACGCGCTGACCTGAGGCGGTGCCGCTAGCTTCCACCGCGTCTGCAGAAGTTGCACGTGCTTTTTTGATGACATGGGTGTCATGCTTCAGCGCCCCTTCGGATATCACATCCGACCGGGGCCCGCAGTTCGTTTCCGACCTCTGGTCCATGATGGCCCAGATCCTGGGCATCACAATTCATTGCACGACCACGTACAACCCCCAGGCCAATGGGCTATGCAAGTGTTTCCATAGGTCGCTTAAAGCAGCGCTCAGGGCTTCGCTTATGGATGCAAATTGGGTGGACTGGTTGCCATGGGTTCTATTAGGGCTGCATTCAGCACCAAAGGAGGATTTGGCTGCCTCTCCAGCAGAGCTTGTCTCTTCCCAGCCGCTGCGACTCCCTGGAGAATTTTTGCCTGACAACCCTGTGCCGAACACCGATCCATCCCCGCCTTCACTACATAGCTCTACATGTCCTACTTTTAACATTGGTTTTGTAGACAATTTCAACCTGTTTTGGAACCACCCATCATTTATGAGGCCAGATGGCATCCATCCAAATAGACTTGGTGCACATATTTTAAGGGACAATCTGTTCTATTCCATTAAGCGTTTTTTAGTACAGTGACTGAAATTTGGTGCGTTAACTCACCCCTAAGTTCCTGGGTCTGCCAACCAGCCCTTCTTTGTTTCCACTTCTCATATTAATCCTATTAATCCAAATAATCCTCACTGTTTAGATCAGTCTTCAATTTATAACCCAATAGAGATTGTGTCTGTCTCCCGTTACCCAAAATATTATAACCCAAGACAAATACAGTACAACACAACTTGATAAATACACGCCTTTCTGCAGCTCCTCCTCATCTGCCACCCCTCAACTTAGCCCCTGTCTTCCCCCTCAGAGAACCTTTGTCTACTCCCCCCAAAGTTAATAAAAATATAATGTATAAACATCCCAAAGTGATTAAACAAAAAGTTGGTAAAACTCAAATTAAACATCAATTCTCTAAATTTAATGATTTGGCCTCCCTTCCGCCTCATAATTTAAAAATTAAATGCAGTTTGTTTAAATATTAGGTCGCTAACTCCCAAGTCTCTACAAGTTCATGATCTATTAATTGATCATCAGATTGATTTAATATCCCTTACAGAGACTTGGCCAGGGCAAGATGATTATGTTGGTTTAAATGAATCAACTCCCTTTGGTTATCTAAACTATCATAATCCCAGAAGTTCTGGTCGTGGAGGTGGAGTAGCGGCAATTTACCATTCTAAATTACTAGTTAATATAAAGCAAAAATCACGTTTTAATTCCTTTGAGGGCCTGGTCCTCAGTATGGGGCATGTTAGCAATCATAGCTTAAACCCAATTTTCTTTGCCATAGTTTACCGTCCTCCCTCAGCCTACTCAGAGTTTTTGTCCGAATTTGCCAATTTTTTAGCTGATTTAGTGCTGAAATCAGATAGAATAATTATAGTAGGGGATTTTAATATACATGTTGATGTAGATAGTGACTGTCTTAATAAGGCATTCAATTCAATATTAGACTCAATGGGGTTTTCCCAGAAAGTACAAAATTCTACCCATTATCTCCACCACACATTGGACCTTGTTCTGACTTATGGTATAGAAATAGAAAATCTGGTAGTGTCTCCTCATAATCCTGTACTGTCAGACCATTGTCTGTTAATCTTTGATCTCACTATTTCTGATTATTTGACTCCAAAAGAAAAATATTACTACAGCAGATGTTTTTCAGATGATGATGTTACCAAATTTTTGCAGATTGTCTCCTCTATACCATGTGTCAACACAATGGAAATAAAAGATGGAGAGCTTGCTCTTTCCATAATTGATAGCATGGTAAATAGTGTTACAGCCTCTCTGCATCAGACTCTAGACTTGGTGGCCCCTTTAAAAAAGAAAAAGTCTAATCAGAGATTTCCAACCCCTTGGTTTAACACAGAAACTCATAGCTTAAAACAGAAGACTCGTCAATTAGAAAGAAAATGGCGTTCCACTAATTTAGATGAATTCTATTTAGCGTGGAGAAATCATCTCCTAATTTATTAAAAAAAAAAAAAATCTCTTAGAAAAGCTAGAACAAGTTATTACTCTGCATTAATAGAAGAGAATAAGAATAATCCCAGGTTTCCTTTCAACACTGTAGCCAGGCTGACAAAGAGTCAGGACTCTGTCAATCCTCGCCTCCCCCTAGAGCTTACTAGTCAGGACTTTTTGAACTTTCTCAATCATAAAATTTCATCTATTAGAGATAAAATCAGTTAGATTCTTCCCACCGTAAATTTAAGTACAAAAACTACTACTACTACTCCTTCAATTGATATCTGTTTAGATAAGTTTACTCCAATTGACCTTTTAGAGTTAGATAAAATAATATCCTCATCCAAGCCTTCAACTTGTCTTTTACACCTTATTCCTACCAGGTTATTTAAAAAAGTCTTCCCATTTATTGGTAGCCGTATTCTTCAAATAATCAATTCTTCTTTAACTTTAGGTCATGTACCGCAGGCTTTTAAAATTGCTGTAATTAAACCCTTACTCAAAAAGCCAACGCTCGATCCAGGAGTCTTAGCTAACTATTGACCAATCTCTAATCTGCCTTTCATTTCAAAAATCTTAGAAAGAGTTGTTGCTACGCAATTATTTGACCACTTGCAGGGAAATGGTTTATTTGAAGAGTTTCAATCTGGGTTCAGAATTCATCATAGTACTGAAACAGCCTTAGTGAAGGTCACTAATGACCTCCTTATCGCATCTGATAATGGACTCGTTTTTGTTCTTGTCCTTTTACATCTTAGTGCAGTTTTTGATACAATCAAACATGATATTCTACTTGATAGATTAGAACACTATGTTGGACTAAATGGAACTTCGCTGCAGTGGTTTAGATGTTATTTGTCTGATAGACTTCAGTTTGTTCATATCAATAATGAGTTTTCTTCCAACTCTAAGCTCAGTCATGGAGTTCCATAGGGATCTATGTTAGGCCCTACTCTTTTTAGTTTATATATGCTTCCGTTAGGCAACATCATTAGAAAGCACTGTATACATTTTCATTGTTACGCAGATGACACACAATTATACTTGTCAATGAAGCCCGATGATTGTAATCAATTAGCCAAGTTAGATGCCTGTCTTAAGGAAATCAAAGCTTGGATGACTTGTAATTTTCTGCTATTAAACCCAGATAAGACTGAAGTCATTCTTGTTGGTCCAAAATACCTTAGAAACACCTTTCCAAATCAAACTCTTAATTTGGATGCAGCTACTCTTACTCTGAATAGTTCTGTGAGGAATTTTGGAGTTATTTTTGATCAAGATCTGTCTTTTAATTCACATATTAAATTTGTTTCTAAGACTGTCTTCCATCATCTGCGCAATATTGCCAAGATTAGGAGCATCTTGTCTCTGAATGATGCTGAGAAACTGATCCACGCTTTTGTTAGCTCTAGATTAGATTATTGTAACTCGTTATTATCAGGTTGTCCTAAAATATCTTTAAAAAATCTTCATCCATCCATCCATCCATCCATCTTCTACCGCTTTTCCGGAGGTCCGGGTCGCGGAGGCAGCAGTTCAAGCAGAGAAGCCCAGGCTTCCCTCTCCCCAGCCACCTGCTCCAGCTCTTCAGAGGGGATACCAAGGCGTTCCCAGACTAGCTGGGAGACATAGTCTCTCCACCGAGTCCTGGGTCTGCCCCGGGGTCTCCTCCCAGTGGGACGTGCCTGAAACACCTCAAGTGGGAGGCGTCCAGGAGGCATCCTAATCAGATGCCCATACCACCTCAACTGACTCCTTTCAATGTGGAGGAGCAGCGGTTCTACTCTGAGCCTCTCCCGGATGACTGAGCTCCTCACCCTATCTCTGAGGGTGAGTCCAGCAATCCTACGGAGAAAGCTCATTTCAGCCGCTTGTATCCGCGATCTCGTTCTTTCGGTCATTACCCAAAGCTCGTGACCATAGGTGAGAGTAGGAACGTAGATTGACTGGTAAATCGACAGCTTTGCCTTAGAACTAAGCTCCCTCTTCACCACAACAGACCGGTACAACGTCCGCATCACTGCAGATGCTGCTCCAATCCGTCTGTCGATCTCTCGCTCCATTTTCCCCTCACTCGTGAACAAGACCCCAAGATACTTAAACTCCTCCACTTGGGGCAGGAGCCTGTCCCCAACCCGGAGAGGACAATCCACCTTTTTCCGGCTGAGGACCATGGACTCGGACTTGGAGGTGCTGATTCTCATCCCAGCCGCTTCACACTCAGCGGCAAACCGTCCCAGCAAGAGCTGTAGGTCATTGCTGGATGAAGCCAACAGGACAACATCATCTGCAAACAACAGGGATGAGATCCTGTGGTCACCAAGCATGACACCCTCCATTCCCTGGCTGCGCCTAGAAATCCTGTCCATAAAAATTATGAACAGGACCGGTGACAAAGGGCAGCCCTGGCGGAGTCCAACTCTCACTGGGAATGACTCCGACCGAGTGTTGGCAATGCGAACTAAACTCTCACAACGGTCGTACAGAGACCGAATAGCTCGTAACAACAAGCCCGATACCCCATACTCCCGAAGCACCCCCCACAAAAATCCACGAGGGACGCGGTCAAATGCCTTCTCCAAGTCCACAAAACACATGTAAACTGGTTGGGCAAACTCCCACGAACCCTCAAGAATTCTCGAGAGGGTAAAGAGCTGGTCCGATGTGCCACGGCCAGGACGAAAACCACATTGCTCCTCCTGAATCCGAGGTTCGACCAACGGCCGGACTCTCCTCTCCAGTACCTTGGCATAGACCTTCCCAGGGAGGCTGAGGAGTGTGATCCCTCTAAAGTTGGAGCACACCCTCTGGTCCCCTTTTTTGAAGAGAGGAACCACCACCCCGGTTTGCCATGCCAAAGGCACTGCCCCCGACCTCCACGCAATGTTGCAGAGGCGTGTCAACCATGACAACCCAACAACATCCAGGGCCTTGAGGTACTCGGGGCGAATCTCGTCCACCCCCGGGGCCCGGCCACCAAGGAGATTTTTAACCACCTTGGCGACCTCAGCCCCTGTGATAGGCGAGTCATCCCCCTCGTCCCCAAACCCTGCTTCCTCTGTGGAAGGCGTATCAGTGGGATTGAGGAGATCCTCGAAGTATTCCTTCCACCGCCCGACGATATCCCCAGTTGAAGTCAACAGTGTCCCATCCGCACCATACACAGTGTGGACGGGGAGCTGCTTTCCCCTCCTGAGCCGCCGAACAGTTTGCCAGAATCTCTTTGAAGCCGACCGAAAGTCTTGTTCCATGGCCTCACCGAACTCCTCCCATACCCGGGTTTTTGCTTCAGCAACCACCCGAGCTGCACTCCGCTTGGCCTGCCGGTACACCTCAGCTGCTTCGGGAGTCCCACAAGCCAACCAAGCTTGATAGGACTCCTTCTTCAGCTTAATGGCCCCCCTCACCACTGGTGTCCACCACTTGGTTCGGGGGTTGCCACCACGAGATGCACCGACCACCTTGCGGCCGCAGCTCTGGGCTGCCGCTTCAACAACAGAGGTGGAGAACATGGCCCATTCAGACTCCATGTCTCCAGACTCCCTCGGAATGTGGTTGAAGTTCTTCCGGAGGTGGGAGTTGAAGACCTCCCGGACAGGGGCCTCAGCCAGACGCTCCCAGCACACCCTCACTATACGTTTGGGTCTACCAGGTCTGAATGGCTTCCTCCCCTGCCATCGGATCCAACTCACCACCAGGTGGTGATCAGTTGACAGCTCTGCACCTCTCTTTACTCGGGTGTCCAAGACATACGGTCGCAGGTCTGATGATACGATAACAAAATCGATCATCGACCTGCGGCCTAGGGTGTCCTGGTGCCAGGTGCACATATGGACACCCTTATGCTTGAACATGGTGTTCGTTATAGACAGACTGTGGTTAGCACAGAAGTCCAATAACTGAACACCACTCGGGTTCAGATCGGGCAGGCCGTTCCTCCCAATCACCCCCCTCCAGGTTTCACTGTCGTTGCCCACGTGCGCATTGAAGTCCCCCAGTAGGACAATGGAGTCTCCAGGAGGAGCACCCTCCAGCACCCCAGTCACAGACTCCAAAAAGGGTGGGTACTCTGAAACATCATTTGGTGCATAGGCACAAATGATGGTCAGGACCCGTTTCCCAACCCGAAGGCGCAGGGAAGCAACCCTTTCGTCCACCGGGGAAAACTCCAATATAGAGGCAGCAAGGTGGGGCGATACAAGAATACCTACCCCTGCTCGTCGCCTCTCGCCCGGGGCAACTCCAGAAAAGGCCAAGCTCCAGCCCCTCTCCAGGAGACTGGTTCCGGAACCGGAGCTGTGTGTTGAGGTGAGGCCGACTATATCTAGCCGGTATCGCTCAATCTCGTACACCAGCTCAGGCTCCTTCCCCACCAGAGAGGTGACATTCCACGTACCAAAAGCCAGTTTAGAAAGCTTGGGATCAGTCCGCCAAGGTCTCCGCCTTTGACTGCCACCTAATCCACATAGCACCGGACTTCCATGATCCCTCCTGCAGGTGGTGAACCTACTGGAGGGCGGACCCATGTAACTCCTTCGGGCTGAGCCCGGCCGGGTCCCATGGGTGGAAACCCGGCCACCAGACGCTAGCCTTCGAGCCCCTCCCCCAGGCCTGGCTCCAGGGTGGGGCCCCGGTAACCCCATACCGGGCGGGGTACACTGAATCCTTGATATACAATTTATCATGAGAGTCTGTTGGATCGTTCTTCGTCTGGCCCTTCACCCAGGACCAGTTTGTCTTGGGAGACCCTATCAGAGGCAAATTGCCCCGGACAACATAGCTCCTGGGATCACTAGGGCACGCAAACCCCCCCACCACGATAAGGTGACGATCCATGAGGGGGTAAAAAATCTTCAGTCGATCCAAAATGCTACTGCAAGAGTTTTAACAGGTACTAGAAAGAGAGATCATATCTCTCTGGTTCTGACCTCCCTTCATTGACTTCCCATAGAGTTTAGAATTAAGTTTAAAATCCTTCTTCTCACTTACAAAGCTCAATAATCAGGCCCCCTTTTATATAAAAGATCTGATATTACCCTATCATCCTAACAGAGCACTACGCTCCCAAAATGTTGGATTACTTGTAATACCTAGAATCTCCAAAAGTACAATGGGAGGCAAAGCCTTCTGCTATCAAGCTCCTTTCCTGTGGAACCAGTTACCAATCTGGGTTCAGGAGTCAGACTCGATCTCTGTTTTTAAGAATAGGATAAAAACCTTCCTCTTCAATATAGCCTACGATTAGGGAGGGATCTTGTGTCTCTTAACCCCCCCCCCCCAACTTTGTTTTGCTGTTAATGGATTTAGACTGCCGGGTGACCTCCAATAATGTACTTGACTTCTGTCCGTTAATGTTTGCTCTTTATGCCCGTTCTTTTCATCTTCTCTATCCCCTCACCCCCCAGCCAGTCGCAGCAGGTGACTGCCCCTCCCTGAGCCTGGTTCTGCTAGAGGTTTCTTCCTGTTAAAAGGGAGTTTTTCCTCTCCACCGTTTCCAAGTGCTTGCTCACAGGGAATTGCCTGATTGCTGGGGTCTTTCTGCAATTGTGGGGTTTCCCCTACATTTGAAAGTGCTATGAGATGATTATTGTTGTGATATGACGCTATATAAATGAGGCTGAATTGAATTGTGCCATGACCAGAGTGTTGGTCTCGTCCGCGCTCGGGTCATACATTATCTTTTCCAGGCTTTGACAGCAGTGCGTCCCTTCTAGCTCCCCGGGCTCTTATTGTGACAGCGCCCGGTGGAGCTCCCTGCTGTCAAAGTCAACAGCTGCGCTGCATTCGGGGTCATTAGTGACCGGTGTTAAAATCGGACGCTGAATGCACCCCGATGCAGCAGTCTCTGTTATACTTCTGTTATACTTCCCGACAGAACGTCACATCATCTGGCGCTTCGGGCATTTCCCGGCTCAGACGCTGTTCATTCGTCATCTGTTTGTAAGTTACCCTGTGATTATCCTACCCTCATTGTCGTGTGTATTTTCCTCTGTTCCTAACCCCTCAATAAAACATCATTGCAACTCACCGGTGACTGCTGGCGTCTTATGGTGGCTCGCGAGGGCCACCGTAACAGTCCACCGTAACAGTAGACTGCTGCCAGGACGCCTAGAGACGCCATTCACCGTGAGCTTTGCAGTATTGGACTGTTGTTCCTACCTATCTGGGTACCGTGCTGAAGCATGCCGTCGCGGAGGACCCGCACTCAGAGTCAGAGCGACGTTCTCGCAGACACCCTTGAGTGCGTCGACGAGATTCTCATCACCGCCTCCCTCCTCGACTTCAACAGCGACGTGCCCCGGTACCTGGACCAAGCTGAAGATATCCTCAATCATCTCCCCCGCTTTGCCAACCACCCTGAGGTAAGCGTGAGGAAAGATGACATCGCTGCACAGTGCGAGATACTCCGTGGGCTAGAGGGAAATTCCGGCAGGAAGCCGAAGAGGAGGAGACGTCGCCCCTCGCTTCGGGATCCCGCTCCTGCCTCCGCTCCGGCCCGGGAGTTCGCACCAGACCGGGACCGGGAGGTCTTTCCCCGTCAAGCATGTCGTCACTCGGGATTCCCCCAGAGGAGCTGCAGCTGACAGCAATCAGGATCTGGGACCGAGTGGCTGCTGCTCGCTCCGCTGTGCATCCATCGTTAATTATGAAGTATGTGGCGGCGGCAGTTAGACTGGTGGAGAGGAATCCAGAGTTGCGTGAGTTCCCTGAGTTCGCCGACCTGCTCGCCTCTGTTTCTGCACAGGAGCGGCGATTCCCGGATCTCACCTTCGCCTCACCCCCTGCAAGAAACCGTCATCACACCAGCTGTCAACCTCGACTTGATTCCTGTCCGGATCCAGTTCCAGGTCGCTGCAAGGGCTCAATCCCCCCACACAGCTGTCACTCCTGCGCCTCGTCAGAGGGGAATCCCCACAGCCTCTCCCCCTAGGCTATCTTCTCCTGCTGTTCCATCAGCGCTCCGTGCCCGGCTCGTCTCGGTTGACGCCCCCTCCTCCTCGTCGCCTATCCCGGCTGCTGTGTGTCTCTGGAGTCCTGACCTGGCGAGCTCCGTCCCGGAACCATCTCCAGCGGCTCCCCCTCGTCCTCCCAGGGGGCCCGCTGTCGCCGTCCGGCGGGGAAAGGGAGGAGCAACGTCCGCCGCAGCAGGCACCATCCAGCCTCCAGGAGACAGGCAAGTCCAAACTCATCCACATTCTCATTATTGTGATTTGCCTTGTCAGACTCCTGGGGTGGAGTTCGGGGTTCGCAGTCCCCCGAGCTCCCACCACCTGTTGTGGCTTTAATTATTAATTCCGCATCCTCTGTGTCTCCCTCTGCTGAGCGGTCCTCGACGCCAGGCCAACGTCGCCAGATGAGGAGGGGGCCTGTGGTTCTGGAGAGCCTGGTTCCGGTTCCGCAGCCACGCCGTGGGCGGAGGAGGATAGCGGACTGCAGCGTGGAACCTGCGCCGACGAGGAAGCGTCCCCGGGTCTCCATGGAGGAGCGGTTCGGTCCAGCGGGTCGAGGGTCTCCTGCAACCACGCTGTGTGGGTCGTCGGTGTGGACATCAGTGCCGGAGGATTCTCAAGCTGCGCACACCATCATGCCAGCTGCGGAGCCCGACGCAGCTGAGTGGGAGCCTGACAATGATTTCCTGCCGTCTGAGCCCGGATCTTCGCAGTCCTGGATGGCGTCAGAACCCGAGATCAGGCAAGTGCTCTGTATTGTCTTTCTCCTTTCCGTCTTAGAGCATTTTAGCCTGTCTCTTGGGGAGACGAGCCGGGTGCAGCTGCCCGCTGCGTCCTAGCTTATCTCGCCGGGTTCTGGCGCTGCCGGTGATCCTGATCCCTGTTCTTCTCTCTCTCTCTCTCCCGAGCCTTCTCCCAGGGTCGTCGGCGAGAAGCTGCTTTCGCCCGCTGTGCCAGAGGTTCAAGGGTCGGGGTTGGAGGTGGGTTCTGGTGCGGCGCCGACCCAGTCGGGGTCCGTCGGGGGTGCAACCGAGACCCAATCGGGGTCCGTCGCGGGAGCAACCGTGACCCAATCGGGGTCCGACGAGGGTGCAGCACCAGCAGAATTAAAGGTCGGTGAGGGAGCTGCAGATCCCCTGCCGCTGGACACTGGATGGGCTCATCTCCTTCTTCATCTTCATCATCACCGTCACCCTCCTCGTCCTCCTGAGGAGCACAACCCATCTCCACCTGGGGCCGTTGGGGTTCCGAATGCTCCGCCCAGTTATCCCTCGTCTTCCCCTTCTCCAGGGAGGCCGCCTTCTACTTCCCCCCTACGGTCCTGATGGTCAAGCGATGCGAGTCAGCCGCCCGAAGGACTGCCGCGCCCATTTGGTTCTCTGGGCCGGCCACCCGACCCACTGGACTACCTGTTTGGCGACCTGGTCCGGCCACCTGAAATTCATTGTTTCCGGGCATGGGACTGGGGTAGGCCACCCGAACTATCAGCCTCCATGCCTCAGAGCCAGGACTGCCGTCATCCCGGGTTTTTTCCATCATTATCATGTCTGTAAACTTTTGGGATGTGCGGGGGGGCCTGGTATCTGTAATTTTGTATCTCACCTTTTTCCCTTAGCCGGTGATTTGTGTTTTTTTTTTTCCTCCCCTCTATCTAATGTCCATTTACTGTTTGAAACTGTTATATGTATTGCCTGTTGGGTTCTGTCCTTGTTACCCACACGTTATGGAGTATTGTGTTTTTTTTTCTCTCCACCATACTCTGTAATTGCTTTGTTGGTCCCCTGTCATCATTTTGGTTGTCGCTTCTCCACTTTTCTCTCTCCCTCCTGCCGGCGCCCCATCCGCCCACCCTAGGGGTGGGGGGCTTGGGTGTTATTTGGCCGTTCAGGAGCCCGGTCTCGAGGGGGAGGTACTGTCATGACCAGAGTGCCGGTCTCATCCGCGCTCGGGTCATACATTATCTTTTCCAGGCTTTGACAGCAGTGTGTTCCTTCTAGCTCCCCGAGCTCTTATTGTGACAGCGCCCGGTGGAGCTCCCTGCTGTCAAAGTCAATAGTTGCGCTGCATTCGGGGTCATTAGTGACCGGTGTTAAAAGCGGACACTGAATGCACCCTGATGCAGCAGTCTCTGTTATACTTCTGTTATACTTCCTGACAGAAAGTCACATCGTCTGGCGCTTCGGGCGTTTCCCGGCTCAGATGCTGTTCATTCGTCATCTGTTTGTAAGTTACCCTGTGATTATCCTACCCTCATTGTCGTGTGTATTTTCTTCTGTTCCTAACCCCTCAATAAAACATCATTGCAACTCACCGGTGACTGCTGGCGTCTTATGGTGGCTCGTGAGGGCCACCTTGACAAATTGGTTGAATAGCGCAGAGGCAGAAACGGTACCCGGCCCGGCCCACCACTGTTTTCCCCGTGCTTTCGTGCCAAGGACCTTGAAGGATGCGTCGTTTGTGTTTGTCAGGCACGATGCCCACCGGACCCCATTGCGCCCGCCCTACAACGGCCCGTTCAGAGTGTTGGAGCCTGGGGATAAGCATTTTGTGTTGGACTTGGGAGGACGCAGAGAAACATTCTGTATAGACAGGCTTAAGCCCGCCTTCGTATTAGCAGACGAGCAGGTGGTGTTGGCCCGAGCACCTCGGCGAGGACAACCCCCACTGAGAACTCCCCAGGTAAATGACTCGTCAGCTCAGTCACAATGGCATGGTGAAGATGTACCCCCCCCCAATGTCCCCCCACAGATGGACGCGCCTCCAGAAGTGCCCCACCGGCACAGCAGCACCTCGGAGCCGGTGACCCCCCGTTACAGCCGCTATGGACGTAGGCTGAAGCCCAAAGGACATGAGGGTTAAGGCTCAGTCTGAGTTTTTTTTTTTTTTTTTTGCGGGGGGTGTGTGTAGGGGACCTAGATAATGCAATTCTCCACTCAGACTGAATAGCACAGGAGAAGACACTTTAAAGTTGTTAATTGGATATGCAAGACAGCCTGTGGTTTTCTCCATAAGAATGCATGATAATATGCATACTCCTCCGGGTTGCATAATAATGTGCCGACAGGCTGGGTGACAAAGGGAATTGTTATTGTAAGTCTATGTGTTATAATGTGAACCCCCCAGGTTGTGAGGTGAGTGTATGGTATAAAAGAGAGATGCTGGCGACCTGGGTTTATTCTTCTTGTTAACTGATGTTAGAAAGAGAGATTAATAAAGTCTGCTCTGCCCACTGCCTCGCCTGCTCATTCCTCTCTCTACAGTATCACCATATTTTCTGGACTTTTAATTTGTCAGAATTTCAAAATAACGCTTTGTTTTTGAAATAAACACAAAAATAGCTCACCTTTGCCGTCAATGGAATGGTACAGCGCATGTGCCCGGAAACTCCCGCCAGAGGAAAGTACTCCGCAATCTGCCAATACTGGGTGAATAAATGTTTGTCTTTTTGCCTGTTTGTTTTCTTCCTCTACCACTAAACAGCAAAAGCTCCTGTTACATTTTGATTGTCATTGTATTCACGTACCTCCATCACTTCCGCCATTTAAAATGTCTGCCACTGTGCTCTTCTTCTGCACTTGGATTGCAGCTGTTCAAATCAGTTTGGTGACTCTTGACTGCCGCCGACAGTATGGGCATGTGAACTGCAAATTATTCAAAAGTCAAGATTCAAAGGCTTTATTATTATGTGCACAGTTAAGAAATGCTACATTTCCTGAGCAATGAAATTCTTACTTTGCTCTCCAAACGAATTCCAGGGTAATAGGTACAGAAACAACAATTCTAATAAGGTAATGACACACTAACACAGTAACTCAATCCTAATAACTAATGGATGCTAATAACACACACACCAACACACAGGTAATTAGGACTCCTTAAGCCCACCTTGATACTAAATACTAAAACTAATGAGTACTAATAACACACACTAGGCAATTTGGACAGTTAAAGCAGTCAGACAAGAGGAATGAAACTGAAAATTCACTGGATGACTAAAGTGATAGTGGTATATTGACATCAGAGATGATATGGACCTGAGATGGCATAAACCCATGTACAGTGTGCAAATGAGCATTGTGCAACCTGTTGTGAACCTGAGATGGCATAAACCTATGCACAGTGTGCAAATGAGCATTGTGCAATGAGCAGAGTATAATTACAAATTACAAATTAGCACCCGGTGCTAATTTCTCTGTAACAATAGCAGTAAGACTGTTCATGATAAATAGCAGCAGAGGTGGTATGGACATCAGACGGGTGAGACTATATTTACTGCACAGGTGAGGAATGTGCAAATTTAGCAGCCAGTGTGTGAGTTCCTATATGCAAAGCTGTGTTGCGGAGTTTTGGGGGTTGTTATTTGTTCAGGAGTCTGATGGCAGTGGGAAAGAAGGAGTTTTTCAGTCTGATTGTCCTGCATTTCACACTTCTGTACCTCCGGCCTGAGGGTAGAAGTGTAAACAGTCAGTGCAGGGGGTGGATGGGGTCCCGGAGGATGGCGTCAGCTCTCCTTTGGATTCTATGGCGGTAGATGGTCTGCAGAGATGGGAGTGGAGTCCTGATGATCTTCTCCACTGTCTTCACCACTCTCTGCAGGTGTTTGCGGTCCAGGGCAGTGGTGCTGCTGTACCACGCAGTGATGCAGTTGGTCAGGATGCTCTCGATGATGCAGCTGTAGAAATTGTTGAGGAACCTGGAGGAGATGACAAACTTCTTCAGCCTCCTCAGAAAGTACAGTCGCTGTTGGGCTCTCTTAACCAGCTCTGTGGTGTTATGTGTCCACTTAAGGTCCTCGCTGATGTTGATGCCCAGGTATTTAAAGCTGCTCACCCTCTTCACCTCAAGCTTCCGGATGAAGAGCGGCCAATGGGGTCTCCTCCTCCCTTTCCTCATGTCCACTATCATCTCCTTTGTCTTGTTCGTGTTGAGGGTGAGGTTGTTGTCCTCACACCATGACACCAGGTTGGCCACCTCCCTCCTGTAGGGTGCTCTGTCATCACCAGTGATGCGTCCTATTACTGCTGTGTCATCCACAAACTTTAGGATGATATTGTCCTTGTGGGAGGCAACACAGTCATGGGTAAAGAGGCTGTAGAGGATGGGGCTGAGAACACAACCCTGTGGGACACCTGTGTTCGTGATGATGCTGGCTGAGGTCCTGTTATCCTGATAGACTGGGCCCTGCCAGTTAGAAAGTCTAGTAGCCAGTCGCAGAGGGTGGGGTGCAGGCCAAGTGAAGACAGTTTGTCGGTGAGTTTGTGGGGGATGACCGTGTTCAAGGTGGAGCTGTAGTCGACAAAGAGCATTCTAATGTAGGAGTCTTTTTTTTCCAGGTGGAAGAGAGAATAATGGAGTGCTGCAGTGATGATATCCGAAGTGGACCTGTTGGGCCGGTAGGCATACTGTCACATTCTGAGCTCGGAGGGATTCCACCGGGCTCAGGTTGTCTGCCTTTTTTCTTATTTGTACTGTGCTGTCATTTTTGAGTTGTCCCTTATCCTATATTGTTTCTCAGTATGATTTATTTTCCAGTTTACGTTCATTATAGTTTGTTTATTGTATTTTTGAGTTGCCTGTCTCCATTTTTTGTCACATCATTATGTTTGTATTCTTTTGTGTTCTTTCTCTCGGGGTTGACAGCTGTCAATGGCTTTCTGGGGTTTTGCTCAGCATGGGTGTGACCCTGCCAGCTGTCAGCTCAGATGGCGTCCTCATTATTCCCAGCTGGTCCAAATTATATGTCATTGCTTTCTCCTGTCAGTTCAGACACCCACACCGGTCATTAACTATGTTAAGGGTTTTGATCCCTATTGACAGGGAGTTATTTTCATTTTCAATTGCTGCTGTATTTGTTTACATTCTCCTTGTCTCCGCCAGAGCCCTGCCTTGCTCTGGTGTGCAAAGTCTGTAAGTTTTCTCCTTCATTTGTTTCTTTGTGTTATGAGCATCATGTTGAATTTTATGTTTGTTGCTTTTTCAATAAATTACCCAAACTCACAGTTCAGCGCGTGGGTCTCACCTTCCTGCCCCAAAGGACACTCATGACACATACTGCAGGGGGTCCAGGGTGCCCAGTATGCTGTCCTGAATGAGGGGCAGCACCACTCTCTCGAAGCACTTCATGATGATTGGAGTGAGTGCTACCACTCTGTAATCATTCAGACAGGTTGGCGGGCTCCTTTTGGGGAGGGGGATGATGGCTGTCGATTTGAAGCAGGAGGGAACTATGTTCTGGTTGAGGGAGAGGTTGAAGATTGATGTGAGAACATCGGTCAGCTCGGCAGCGCATGCTCTGAGGGCCCACCCAGGTATGTTGTCTGGTCCTGCTGCCTTGCGGAGGTTGATATTCCTCAGTGCTTTGTTTACCTGGCTTGGTGAGACTCTTAGTGGAGGAGGGAAGGGGAGTGCGTGAACGTGTGTCCCTTCTCTGTACTGTAGCTGGTGGTCTCAAAGCAGGTGTAAAAGATGTTGAGATCATCCGGCAGGTTGTCTGTGGAGCTAGTGGTGCTGCTGTTGGTCCTCTTGTAGTCTGTGATGTGTTGTAGGCCTTGACACATGCAACCCAGAGTAGAGTAGAGGCTGTCCAGCTTTTCTCTGTACTGCCTCTTGGCTGTTGTTATAGCCTTTCTCAGTCCATACTTTGCAGTTTTGTACTCGACCTCACAGCCTGATTTAAATGCACGAGAGCGAGCACTCAGCATCTGACGTACCTGACTGTTGATCCAGGGCTTCTGGTTGGAGAACTTCCTGACCTGTATGGTGGGTACGATGGTATCAACACACATGCTGATGTACCCAGTCACATATTCAACATATTCCTGTATGTTTACAGAAGAGTCCTCTTGAGTGGCTGCAGCTTTAAACACATCTCAGTCTGTGCAGGCAAAACAGTCTTGTAGGGTGCTCTCAGTCTCTGGAGTCCAGTGCTTAATTTGCTTAATAACAGGGTTTGTTTGTTTCAGTTTTTGTCTGTAGGCTGGGTACATAAACAGTGAGATGTGATCTGACTGTCTGAAGTGAGGGTGGGATGCTGCTCTGTAGGCGCCACGTATATTGGAATAAACATGATCCAATGTGCTTTTATCGCAGATGGGAATGTCCACATGCTGATAATATTTGGGGAGTACAGTCTGTAAATTGCACTGGTTAAAGTCACCAGCAACAATAAAAACAGCATCGGGATGCTTCGTCTCTACTGCGCTGATGACGTCATGGAGTTTGTTTAGCGCTACTGTGTAGTTACTCTGCAGACAAATGTATACAGCGGCCAAAAACACAGTAGTAAATTCCCTTGGTAGGTAATAGGGACGGCATTTCAGCAGTAAAAACTCCACGTCAGGTGAGCAGTGCTTGTAGATGGTCTGTACATCTCCACACCATGAGTGGTTTATAAATATATGCCCCCCCCCGTCTTACCAGAGTATCTTGTTCTGTCTGCCCAGTGTGTTGAATGGGTCTGTAGCTGAATAGTGCACTCCGGGACTCTGACTGAAAGCCAGGTCTTGCAGAAAATTAGGGCACAGCACTCTCTTGTCTTCCGCTGGTCTTCAATCCTTGCTCTTAGTTTGTCTAACTTATTTTCCAAAGACCAAACGTTTGGCAATAAGAGACTGAGTAGTGGTGGCCGGTGGCAGCAAGCCTTTAGCCTAGCATGTAGCCCTCCTCGCTTGTCTCGCCTTTGGCCCCGCCTCCGTCGCGCTCTCTTAGGGTCAGCATGCTCACGTGGGCTCAGTGGTTCGGGGCCTTCCTGGGGGTGGTGTTGATCGCTGCATGGTCGCATAATGCATTGTAGATTGGGTGGTATAAGCCAGTAAACTCTGTGTGACTGCTTGACTTGGCGACATCCAGTAGTGTCTGTCGGTCATATGTTAGCAGTACATGACCTCCATGCACTGTAGAAAGAACAGCAACTATGCAAAAAAGGAGAAAAGTCGGCATTCAAGAGCGGAACGAGCAAAGACGTTTGCCGTCGGTGGGTGCCATCTTTTTTTCATTATTTTCACTGTGCATGCATGTACTCCAAAACTACTGGATGGATTTGGATGAAATTTTTTACTAGAGGTGGTCCTTGGGCTAGAGAGGAACCCATAACATTTTGGTGATGATCCGAGAATGCATATCTCCACCAAGGCTCTTATCTTCTCACAGTGTGTTGGCAAGAATACTCCAAAACTACTAGATGGATTTGGATGAAATTTTTTTACCAAAGGTGGTCCGTGGGCTAGAGAGAAACCCATAACATTTTGGTGATGATCCGAGAACCTTACCAAGACCAAGGCTCTGGCACTGAGGCATCAGCACCTTGGTGTTTTCATTGTTCAAATGGTTTAAAAGAGGTACTTCACTGACAATTTTGGAGGACATACAGTAATTCATGATAGATTTTCCCCCACCAAAAACTTGGAAACATATAAAATGTTTTTTTCCCCATCCTTCCCTCTTAGCAGCATTAACTGAGATTAATGCAGCCACAAAATATGGATAAGGCTTAATGAGGTCTCCTGTGATTAACCATCATTATTCTTAACTCATATTATTTTGTTATTTGTCAGTTGTGGTGATTAACACATTTATTCTGACAACACTAATGTTTATTCATTAATATATCATATCACCACTTCACTCTGTGGCTATTTCTCACCAAGCAGATGAACTAAAGACAGGTTTTGGATTTAGTCAGCTAGAAGGATAACAGTTATCAAGCCTGTAGAGACATTATGAACATACCACACCACATCCTGTCATTAACACAATGTAAGTATCATGTCTGGGGTTGTTATCAACCCCATCCATGACCTGTGGCTGTAGGTTTTTGATTATTGCTTATTAATTCCAGCCGGCAGATTGAGCCTTGTTCTCTGCCAGTCCTACAGCCACGCCTCCTCCTCACCAGACATTCACCGGCTGTATGGTATCACCACATGCACACACACACACACTCACGCACGCACACACACTCACACATGCATACACATACATTTCCAATTAATCATGCACTGGCTTGCCACACGGCTGCACTTGCCTTCGTTAGTGTGTGGTGTACTTATGGGGAGGCAGTGTGACCAGTCAGTGTGGCAGCTTAAGTCAGCAATGGACATCCTGACTCACCAATGTTTGGCTTTCTTCCCCTGGACTTATTGTGTTGTTTCTTTGAGCCTTTTCATTACAACATATGCGTAAGTCTTTCCTTTTGTGCCTTTTCCCTCCGTTCCTGACTGTTCAGAGCACGTTAGGCATTTCCTCTAAGCCAACGAGGTTTGTAGCGGGTTGTCTCACTCATTCGCAACAGTGACTGTTATTTGGACATTTTGTGTGCATTTTTCCCTGTAATAAACACACTTACTTTACTACACGTTGGGCTTGCTTCCATTTTATATGTCAGCTGCGAGATCGCGCACTGGACATGACAGTAAGCTGCCACCACAAAGATCCCAAGTAGTGAGTAGCGTGTTGTTGCTTTTGCCCCCTCTTTCATTTTTGTGTGTGTTTTTCCCCTACCTGCAACTGGAGCCATGGCTGACTACTGGAGCCACAAAGAGCAGCTCGGACTGACCCGTCTGGAGGACGTCTTCTCCGGGATTCAAGGGCATTGTTCTTCTGAAGCAGTTCGTGCAGCTCAGGACGTCGCAGTGGAGGTATTAGAGGGATGTCCGGACCTGTTATTTTTTCCAGAATTAGCGGACATCCTTCATTTCATTCTCGCGCTGTGAGAGGAGGAGCCCGGGAGGGAGACACCAGCGTTGGAGCGGCACCCGATACGGAAGAGGCACTCGCGCTGGGCAAAGCCTTCCTCCTCCCTCAACTCTTCCGCTCCAGCCCCGCCCTTGTCTCCAGAGCTCAGGCCTGCTCAATCCCAGGGAGGTCCAGGGAAACGCTGCCAATCCATCTTGGATGATATTGACCACCTAATGATGGAGGAACAGAGACTCCAATTGGAGGACGGCCCCGCTTCATGTGAGACTGGATGGGAGAAGCACAGAC
This sequence comes from Pholidichthys leucotaenia, assembly GCA_020510985.1. NCBI lineage: Eukaryota > Metazoa > Chordata > Actinopteri > Cichliformes > Pholidichthyidae > Pholidichthys > Pholidichthys leucotaenia. The sequence goes on along the minus strand of CM035844.1, from coordinate 328,640,178 downwards.
TTGCGATGCTGGCGGAGATAGATCGCCGTTTGGAGGAGGAGGACTTGGCGGCTACCCCTCCCTCTCCAGCACCATCCAGGGAGGCTTCTCCACAACATATGGAGGAGCCCAGTTCCGCCACAGCCATCGCGAGGAGCGTTCCTTGCCAGCTGCAAAAGCAAACATCACAAACCAGGAGAACAGGTAAGCAATCTCTTCATGTGTTTCTAAAATTATGGAAAATTCTTGCCTGATCCCTGGTAGAGGATCTCTGGGTGTGCAGTCCCCAGAGATCTCTCCACCTGCTGCAGCTTTGAACTGCTCACCAGTCCTCTCCCTGCTTTCTCCTGTTTCCTCCGAGTGCACGCCAGCGCCGGAGCCACACTATCGGGACCAGGAGGAGCCAGAGGTCCTCACCCCATAACAATGGTGAGCCAGACCCCAGCTGCCATGCCGGAGGAATCACCAGCGTGGGTCACAACGGCTGGGACAACGGAGACTGCAGAGACCATCATACCATCATGCGAGACTGCGAGACTGTGCTGTGGAAGCCGCCACAGCACTGTGCTGACTGTGCCACAGCACAGTCAGCGCCCGAGCTGTGCCTCCAGGAGGTCGAGCCTATGGAAACATCGCCCGGATCGTCGGAGTCCTGGACGGCAGTAGAGCTTGAGCTAAGGCAAGTGCTCTCTTTTGTCTTGCTTCTTTCCATATTAGAGCATTTTTGCCTAGCTCAGGGTGAAGAGGGTCAGCTGCAGCCGTATGCTGCACCTGACCTCACCTCGCCGGGCTCCGTCGCTGCCGGCGACCCTGACACTTCCTTTTCCCTGTTTGAGTCCTCCTCTAGGGTCGCCGGAGAGAGAGCCGTGTCGCCGGATGGGTCCGAGGATCCAGGCTCGCCGCTGGAGGTAGCCAGGGCTTCTGCTGTTCCTGGTGAAGTCGACCTGGATTCAGCTCCCCATCTGCCAGAGGCCGTAGTTTGGGTCCCACCTCAGCCTGGGTCTCCATGGGTGCTGTGTCCCGGCGGGGGACCATTGTGGGTGCTGCACCCCAGCATCAGTCCCACGTGGGTGCTGCGCTCCAGCCTTGGTCCGCCATGGGCACCGTGCCTCAACCTGAGGCCCACCGCAGGTGCAGCAGTGACCCAGCCAGGTCCCCCTGCAGCAGGGGTCCAGCTGGGCTCCACTGTGGGTGCAACCATGGCTCGGTCAGGATCCACCGAAGGTGCAGCTAAGCCCCAGTCCCAAGCCGGGACCACTGAGGGTGCAGCCAAGCCCCAGTCCCAAGCCGGGACCACCGAGGGTGCAGCTGGCCAGCTTGGGGACACCAAGGTCCCTTCCACAGGTCTTCGGGGTGTCCCTTCCTCTTCCGCCAGGCTCCGCCGTGGTCCACCTGGTCCTGCCACCTGGAACCGCAGGGGTTCCCCTTCTTCAGTCCGGCCACCCACCTGTCAGGTGAGGTGGTTAGGCTGCCACCTCATCTATCCCTCCAGGCCTGGTGGCTTAACTATGCTGGCCGGCCGCCCGAAGGACTGGGTTCCTGGGTCTGGTGGCCCTTTTCCTCTGGCAGGCCGCCTGATACCGTTCTGCAGGCCGCCTGCTGGCCCTGGGACTTTGGCCGGCACCCTGAACTTATGGTCGTTCATGGGCCTGGGACAGTGGTTGGTCCCCTGAACTGTGGGACTCTTGGGGGTGGTGTGATATTGTGGTGTTAATCTTTTCTTGATTAATCCCTCTTAACCTGTTTTCCCCCACCTCCTGCCCTGGTTTGTTGTGTTGGACTTTTGGGTGGGGGAGGGGGTGGCAGGATGTGTTTTCTGTTTTGATGGTACGGTGGGTGTCTGGTTTCAACCCTTGAGGGGGGCGCTCTGTCATGTTCGGGGTTGTTTTCAACCCCATCCACGACCTGTGGCTGTAGGTTTTTGATTATTGCTTATTAATTCCAGCTGGCAGATTGAGCCTTGCTCTCTGCCAGTCCTACAGCCATGCCTTCTCCTCACCAGACATTCACTGGCTGTATGGTATCACCACATGCGCACACACACATGCACGCACACTCACACAAGCATACACATATATTTCCAATTAATCATGCACTGGCTTGCCACATGGCTGTGTCCACTTGCCTTCATTAGTGTATGGTGTACTTATGGGGAGGCAGTGTGACCAGTCAGTGTGGCAGCTTAAGTCAGCAATGAACATCCTGACTCACCGATGTTTGGCTTTCTTCCCCTGGACTTATTGTGTTGTTTCTCTGTGACTTTTACCTCCACTCCTGACTGTTCGGAGCGCATTAGGCATTTCCTCTAAGCCAACAAGGTTTGTAGCGGGTTGCCTCACTCATTCGCAACAGTGACTGTTATTTGGACATTTTGTGTACATTTTTCCCTGTAATAAACACGCTTACTTTACTGCACATTGGGCTCGCTTCCATTTTATATGTCCACTGCGAGATCGTGCACCGGACATGACAGTAAGGAGCAAATTTGCTTGAGAGAGAAAAGCTGATTGTTTCTTGGAAATTATCAGAATAGACAAAACAACTCTGATGTACATCAAAATTATTTTATTTTCTCCCCTTTTTCAAGAATCACATGAACAGAGGATCTGCAATGGAAAAGATGATTTTTAACACTGACTTTTATTTGCCCATAAGAAACATTTAAAAATTCAAGCAGCTGAAGGACAAGACTGGAATTCCTACTGGACAGAATATTAGCTAAATGTGGAAAATAAAATCTGGCAACAATGTATAATAGATGAAATATCACTATTAACCAGGTCAACTAACTGTCTGATATCTTCATCTATCAGCTACATTTTATCTGTCCATGGACCACAGGTGGGGAGAGATCAGACTTTGTACTTAATTAAAAGTAGTTTTACCTTACATTATTATTTACATTTATAGACTTATATATACAGTATATTATTATTTATATTTATAGACTCCATTTTCATAAAGAACACAGACGAGAGAGAGGTCACTGAAATTGTTAAATCATTTAAAAGTAAAACATCTACAGATTGTGATGGTATTGATATGCTCTTAGTCAAAACTATTATTGAATGCTTAGTGAAACCACTGACGTATATCTGTAACCTGTCTCTCCAAACAGGTATATTTCCCAATGCAATGAAAATAGCTAAAGTAATTCCGATATACAAAACGGGTGACAGAGAGGAATTTTCAAACTATAGACCAATTTCACTATTGCCTCAATTTTCCAAGATACTTGAAAAAATATTCTGTGAGAGAATTAACAACTTCATAATGAAGAATAATTTATTGTGTGAGCAGCAATATGGGTTCAGACACAAGAGGACAACTGCATTTGCTCTAATGGAATTTATAGAAAAAATATCAACTGCCATTGAAAATAAAGAGTATTCAGTTGGGGTATTCCTGGATCTTAAAAAAGCATTTGATACAGTGCATCATAATTTATTATTAAAGAAACTACAAAATTGTGGTATTGGGGGGTAGCACTGTCCTGGTTATGTAGTTACTTAAAGAATAGATATCAGTATGTACAGTATGTGATGGTAACAAAAACTCACAGTTACTGAAGGTTACTTGTGGAGTCCCCCAGGGTTCAGTTTTGGGGCCACTGTTATTCAATATGTATATAAATGATATATGTAAAGTCTTGGAAAGAATGGATTTAATATTGTTTGCCGATGATACTAATTATTTTGCAGTGGAAGCCATTTGGAACAACTTTTGGATACACTCGGAAAGGAATTAGGAAAGCTTAAGACAAATTAATGCTCAATTTAAGTAAGACAAAATTTATAGTTTTTAACGACCATCACAGCAATTTAGTATCTAAACTTAGTGTAAAGGTAAATGGTGTAGAGATTGAAAGGGTATCTGAAACTAAATTTCTTGGAGTAATAATTGATAATAAACTGTGTTGGAAGTCACATATTAATTATATTAAAGGTAAAATATCTAAATCAATTGCAATACTACACAGAGTGAAATATTTGCTGAATCAACCCACATTATATATTTTGTATCATTCATTAATACTCCCATACATGACATATTGTACTGAAGTATGGGGAAATACATATAAAACAAACATATATCCAGTCTTTATGCTTCAGAAGAGAGCTATTAGAATAATAAACAAAGCTGCTTACAGGGAACCAACAAACCCACTTTTCCTTAAATTAAAAGCTCTCAAGTTGAAAGATCTGGTTGACTTTAAAACTGCAGTAATTATGTTTAAAGTAAAGAATCTATCACTGCCCGCAAATATCCAAAAGTTGTTCCAAATAAGGGAGAAACAATATAATTTCAGAGGAACATGTATATTTCAAAAACCCTCAGTGAGAACTACCACCAAGCAACACTGTATTTCAGTGCAAGGAGTCAGATTGTGGAACGCTTTTGGACCCGAATTAAAATCATGTACAACACTTGGACAATTTAAACAAAAACTAAAGGAAGAAATACTCAAACATATATACAAGATGACATGTAAAATCACATAAGGATTGTCATATTCAGTCTGTGTTGTGTTGTTGCTTAGTTTTTTGTCACGTTTTGTCTTAGCTTTGTTCTGAATTGTAATCGCTCTTGTTTTGTTTTTCTTTTGGATTCTTGGATGGGATATGGGTGGGCAATATAAGCTGCGGCTTCAGCCATCACCCATTTCGGATAACTTATGTTGAACTGTATAATCAGAGGAGTTATTGTTTGATTTGACCTTGTTTGATTTTTTCCCCTTTGTTATATTGTTCTGTTTCTTTTTTTTAAAACTTTACTTTTAATCTATCCGAAAATAAAGATTCATTCATTCATTCATTCATTTACTCGAGTAAGAGGAGTCACCAAAATTTACTAAAACATTACTTGAATAGTGGGTAATAATTTTGTTCACTATATTGTGAGGAGTTTCTCTTAAAGTGACACTTTGCCAAAAATTAATTTTTTTTCTCGTTAACATGTCTGTAACATGTTTTTTGTGACTTACAAGACATATCAAGAGCAAAATCAGTCCCAAATCCGAAGTCTGTGTTTTTCTGCTGTGAATGTCCAGTTGACCCCCCCCCCCCAACACACACACATACACACACACACACACACAAAATGCAAGTTTTTACAGAGCGTTTCTAGTTACGTAAGCATTCCTGCTTAGCCTGATTATCTCCGCCAGGCCGGAGGCCAGGAGGAGGTTATGTTTCTGCCAGTGTTTGTCTGTCTGTCTGTTTGTTTGTCTGTCTGTTGGTTAGCAAGATAACTCAAAATGTTTTGGACAGATTTCAATGAAACTTTCAGGCGTTGTTGGAAATGGTACAAGGAAGAACTGATTACATTTTGGGGATGATCCGGATCACCGTCTGGATACAGGAATTTTTTAAAGGATTCTTTAACATTGTGAGAGACGGCCATTTTCAACATGTGTGCAGGCCCAATGGAGGGCGCTGCTCGTCGTGTCTGACGAACACAAACTCCGCCTTCTTCAAAGTTTTAGGCACAAAAGCACGTGGAACACAGTGCTGGCCAGGGCTCGGCAGCGTGCCTGTGTGCCTGTGTTTGCGCTACGCTGCAAAAGCTCAGACGGGCAGCTGTCCGCTGCCGGATTATTTGGCAGAAATTCCCCGGCCAGCCATAGTAGCTGCGCAAAAAGAAGCTCTCTGCCGGTGAAGATTCCAAATCCTCTTTTGCCGCGGAGCGCAACCCCAATAAAACCCACGCCAACCTGTCTACCCAATTTGCATCCGTCAGTGAAGCCCTCAGTGCTGCTTTCAGTGATCTATGAAAACGCTCGCATAACCCATTGGCCTGTGGGTTGTATGCGGTTGTGTCATGATTTCTTTTGTTTTTCCTTTGGAATTCTTGGATGGAACATGGGTGGGCAATATAAGCTGCGGATTCACCCATCACACATTTCGGATAACTTATGTTGAACTGTATAATCAGAGGAGTTATTGTCTAATTTGACCTTGTTGGATTTTATTACCCCCTTTGTTATATTATTCACTTTCTTTTAACCTGTACTCTTAATCTATTCAAAATAAAGATTAATTCATTCATTCATTCAATTGCAACGCCCGCAGCCTGGGAGTTTGCAGATGCAGGAGATGGACACAACACCAACACTTCAGTTTATTACCTCCGCCAAGGAGGTAATGCTTTTACTAATGAACCACTAATCCTATCATTGTGAATCCAATTGCTAGTCATATGTTTTCATGGTCAAGGAATCTGAAAATGTACACACAAACACTGTATGGGGGGGGGGACTGTGGTGCTTGGCGGAGGTCTGTGCTCTCTGAGTGCTTTTCTAGTTGGTTATAACATTGACCAGTCAGGCTAAGCACTGGGCATGGCTAAACACCTGTGTTCACTCCCCCAGGGGAAGAGGGAGGAGCCGACGTGGCTCAACACACAGAGACTCACGATCTACTTACCACTGACCACGCTGACAGTCAAGCATCCTGGGGACGGCGCAAAACCGACCATGGCTGCTCATAGTTTTGCACTGCTGGAGCTACAGTATTCCGGAACCCCGTAGCACACATGGGGCACGGTCAGCTCGGAGACCAGAGTCCACCGGCTGCCATGCCCACATGTGCGGGGGTGCCGGAGGCGCCCACAGAGGAATGGGAAGTACACATTCGGAAGGCCGAACTAGAGAGAGATGGAGGGATGAGAGCGCCAAGACCACCACCTCTCCGTTTTGCATTCATTTGACTCATTTCGGTGAAGGTGTTTTTGTGGGGGATGACACAACCCCGCCCCCCTGGGCGCTCCATTCTGTCCCGGCCAGGGGGGACAGGGCAGGAGACATAAACCCGCTGCTCCCTCCGGAGGAGGGAGGTGAGTTGGGTAACCGTGTGTGTGTGTGGGGGGGGGGGGGGGGCTGAATTCACGGTTCCATGGTGGCAGACGAGCACATCAGACCGCTGGCCCCCAGTGACCTGCCTGGCGGGCACCTGTCAGCCCGCAGGTGGGACCACCAAGAACCAGCTCGCTTTGGCAGGGGTCAGCAGCGTGTACATGTATGGCTGAATCACTCTGATGTTTTGACTAGCCATTGTTTACTGAAGAAGTCTTTGGTGTTCTCAGGTCAGAGGAGAGGGGAGGACTGGCTTTGCAGCATCCACTACTGGTGGGTGGGAGTACAGGTGGAGCTAATTATAATATTCATAGATCTGCGCATACTTCAGTAGGTGGAAGATGTAAAAGCTCTTTCCAAGCAATACTAAGGCAATTAAAGTGTTCTTGTGGATAAAAAAAACAAAACAAAAAACACAGTATACTGTCACAAACCTGGGTTTGGTGGTTTCAAACCCAGTTCTGACTTATGGTTGTTTTGCCCTATTTTCCACCAGGCGCTTCAGGGAGCTATTGGGCCTTCGCTCCCTGACAGCTCAGGTATGCCCCCTCCTCCTGTCAAGTGCCATCAGCTGTACTTCATTATGGGTGTTTACACACACATACACACACACCCCATTCATACCCATTCACACGCTCATACACTCACTCATGCACACCTGGGTTTAATTATGTTCAGGACACGCTTCCTCACACCGGCAATCTCTTCCCTCGTTAGCATTATGATTACAAATACGCTGCGTTTGTGGGAAGAGATTGCCGGAGTATTCACCTCCATACGTGGCAGCGTGTTTCTCCACGTATGCGCATTCATTTCCTTCGCATTTGTTCAGCCTGTCATTTCAAATTCGGTTAATCCCTTGATGTTGGCGGCTGACTCTGCTTACTCCCTCATCCTCCTGACTGCACGGACAGCCCCGGATCGCTCCAGTTCTGTAAGTTTCATGTTTGCCTTTCTCCCTGTGCCGACCGCAGCCCTGCGGCGCTAGGCGATTCTTCCGCTGGGCTGTAGAGCATCCGGGTGGCGTTCCTGCATGTCTGGTGGCCAGATCTCACCATTACAACCGTCTGTATTTGTGTGGTGACCGGACTTGTTACTTTGTTGAAGTTTATGTTTATAAATGGCATGTTCTACTCCAGCAAGTGGGTTTTTCCACCCAGAAATCATGACAGTATACTATTTGGGGCAATACACATTTGTTTTTGAGGTTGTTTTAAAGCTGCCAGAGTGCGTCTTTAAATATGTAATGTTTTCACCAAATTTTGTATTTTCTATAAAATGGTATTTTTGTACATTTGAGGTTTCATTCTAAGAAATTTGAGGTTTTTTTTCCCTGTAAATTTGACAGTTTTTTCATAATATTTTGTCTTTTCTCTTTAGCTTCCATTTTATATATATATATATATATACAGTATATATATATATAAACAGCTTTTTTCTTGTAGACTTAAAATTTTGTTATAAATTTCTGCTTTTGTAACTAAATTTGGGATGCTTTTTTTACATTTAAATTTGCAACTTTTTCTTGTTCCTTCTCATTTTTTCCGATAAATGTGTGACTTTACTAAAATTAAAGTATGCATGTATTCCCTGGAGTATAATCTAAACTAAAAAGTAAACATTATTAAATTAAATACTTTGAATGGGAGAGGGGGCTGAAAAGTTCATAGTGGTAAAATTTGACCAAATGTGGTTTGTTTTTCAACCGCAGGGATCCAAGTGTTAGGATCTGCGCATGGGCGGAGGACCATGCACACACTTTAAGTTTATGCTTGTTATTTTCTGTGTTTATAATTATCATTATTTTCCTGGGTTCTCATTACTATATTTCTGCCTTGTGTATTTATGTCTTTGTTGGTTTTCCCCTTAGTCTACTTCAGTGTTTTTCAACCTTTTTTAAGCCACGGCACATTTTTTACATTGACAAAATCCTGGGGCACACCACCAACCAGAATGACACAAAATGACACTCTATAGCCTAACACAGTAAAAATAATAAAATATAGTTAGCAATACAGTTTCTGAATGTATTTATACTCACTCAGTGTGAACCCTGGGCCTGTTTAGATGAACACAAAGCTGATATCCTGGCAGGAATGGAAGAAAGACACACACGGAGCTCTTCCTCAACAGCTCTCAGTCTCTCTCTGTTTTTAGTTTTTATCACAGTCAAGCTTGAAAAGCTCAGCTCACACAGATATGTCGTGGAAAATGGGAGCAGTGTTGAAATAGCTTTGTTGGCCAGAATGGGGAACTCCTTGGCAGCAGTCAACCAAAAACTGACCAAAGGAAGATCAGCAAAGTTTGGCTTTAAACCATGATCTTGTTTCAGTTCAATGAGTTCCTCTTGCTCCTGTAAAGTCATGTCGTTTCCAACAACTGATGCTGAGCTGTATGGGTTCCTAACCCAGACAAGGCTTTGTGTGAAGTCTGAAGAGAAATAAAATAACAGCTTCTCCTCAAGAGTTTTCAAATGTGTGCCAATCACCTGGCACAGTGCAGCGGTGTTAACATCATGCCGTTTCTCGGTGAGTGGGAACATCTCAAGGTTGCCACGCTGCACATGTTGTTGTTTATTTATAAATTTTACTGTTTACACGGATCCTGAAAAAGCTGATCTGATTAGGACGTGCGTTTTTATGTGTCACAGGTTTGAACGGAATAAATCATTTTGACATGCGCAGGTCGACATTTCAACATTCAAAAAATAGTAGAAGAAGAAGCAACTTCCGGTGTTAGCGAGCCCCACTTCGTGTCGAAATTGACCTGTATCGTGTTATTCAGACTGTACTTTTGCTTCTGCTGGTCTCCGTAATGAAGCTACAAGTACATACTTCTGCATATGACGAAAAGCGGGAGACAGCAGGACGATACAGACCAGTTTTGTTTTACTCCCGCTATGTTTTCCGCTAGCTGCTGCTAAGGCGGAAATACGTCACATCGACGTGCGGCTGGTGTACAGACATGCGCAGTAAACATATTTTCTGCCCTGTGTTCGGAATAAGTGTTTTCATGCGCACCATTCGGATTAACAATCGGCATAACCCACCCCTCTCAATCAGAATGAAATTTTGATCCGAATGAGCGTGATCGGGTTAGAATATTCAGATTGCCATGTTTACATGAAGCATTTTTATTCTGATCAGGCTTTTAATCCGGTTACTTGTGTCCATGTAAACATAGCCACTCACTCGAGTAATTAAATTAAATTGGATAATTTCCCACGGCACACCTAACGATCTCTCACGGCACACTAGTGTGCCGCGGCACATAGGTTGAAAATCACTGGTCTACTTTATTAGTATTATTCTGATCCTGGGCTTGAGTTTAGTTTGTATGATTTTCTGTTTGTTATCGTCATCATTATTTGTCATGGTCGTGTTATCCCTGATCTCCTGTTCATGTTTCCTGTGTCCCCTGCTGGTGTTCGTCTGTGTAGCCCTGCCCCTCCTGTCACCGCTGTCTTCCTCTTGTGTCAGCTGTCAGTTATTATTGGTTTCCGTTAGCTTCTGATTGTGCACACCTGTTTGTAATTACATTCATTATGTTTAGTGTATTTAAGGGACAACGTCCTTCAGCGGGTTGTGGTGTCCTCTTGTCTTCTGTAACGTCATGTCTTGTCTAGTCATCTTGTCAGTGGAGGTTTGAGTTTTTTTTTTTACGATTGTTGTGTTTTTCCAGCCAGTGTGCTCTTTCTTTATTTTGAGTTAATAAATCCTCGTGAACTAAGCTCTGGTGTTTGGGTCCTGTGAACAACACATCATCACTGACATTAGGACGCCACCAGTCTGGACCCAGCAGACTTGGTTTGCGCTGAACTGTAATGGGATTTGTGCTACTCTCCGAAGAACAGCTGTGGGCCATGAAGAGGCTGCGGACTCTGGTGACCATGGCTCGCAGCTGCACCAATCCGGAGGAGGAGAGCCAGTTCTGGACAGCGGCAGCCCGGGTGTTGGAGTGCACCCAATGCCTGGGGGTGTTTCCGTGGGTATGGGAGCTACCCATTTCCTGCGCCCTGCGGCCCGCCTCTTTGCCTCTCTGCCTAGGACTCGGGGAAAATAGGTGAAGGGAGCGTCGGTGCTGCCCCTCTCGGCACTCCACTCTGGCTCCGGCACCACCCCCCACAGCTCACTGCCAGATAAGCTCTACTATTACCCAGAGGGACTCGCCTGGATCTTCGGCAGCAACAGAGCGGGACACAAGACAAGTATCTTTTCATTTTTTTACATCCGTGAATGAAAGGTCTTGTCTTGTTCCCAGTGGTGGGGCTTAGTGGCAGCCACCCCACCCCCCTGCTGAGTCCTCGCCCCCTGGCTCTGTTGTGACATCTGCTCCCACTCCATCATATTCATCTGCCTCTTTCCTCTCTCCGTAACCCTTCGCCAGAGGAACCAACCCTCTGCCAGGAACTGCAGGACCTCATCCAGGATGTTGAAAATTGCTATACACTCCGCCTGCATCTGGTTGGTTGGGAGAACGCAGTGTGGAGGGATGCAGCGTGGAGGCGGGCTCATCGGTTGGTAGCAGCGAAACCCCCCCCTGAGGGAGGACGCCCCTGCCTTCCTAAATGACTTCCTGCTGTCCAAGGAGTACTCCTTCACACCAGAGGAGGAGGAGCCGTTGCTGCAGAGGTCAGGAGACCTCCAGCCATTGTTTCAGAGGTCAGGAGACCTCCAGCCATTGCTGCAGAGGTCAGAAGACATCCAGCCTTTGCTGCAGAGGTCAGGAGACCTCCAATCATTGTTTCAGGGGTCAAGAGACCTCCGTCGTGTGTTTCAGAGGCTGGAGAGCCTCCGTCGTGTGTTTCAGAGGCCGGTGAGGCTCTATCTACTGTTGCTGAGGCTTATGCACACATGTCGCCTGTTTCTGAATTTGGCATACCTCAGGCAACAGCTCCAGAGGTCAGTGCACTCCAACCATCAGAACCTGAGGGCACCTGAGGGTAGTGTGCACCAACCATCAGCACCTGAAGTCTACGCTCCCCAAATATCATCTCCTCCAGAGGTCGATGCCGCCGCTCCTGCAGCTCATCATGAGGTCGTCACTCCAGTAGTAGGAGACCAGGAGCTAAGGCAAGTACCTTTTCCATTATTGTCTCCAACCATTTTAGAAAAGACTTTCCTTACTTCTGGTGGGGGGACCCAAGCGCAGTGTCCACCAGCTCTTGGGCCCTTCCCACCAGTCTCTGCTGCTAATGACTGTGGTGCCACCTCATTGACCACCTGTTCTCCCTTGTCTGAGGTGGTCGTGTTGAGGATGGAGCCACAGGAGGACCACATTCCACCAGTTGAGCCAGAGTTTGGTGGACATCCAACTGTTGAGCCAGTTGTTGGTGGACCTCCAACTGTTGAGCCAGAGGTTGGTGGACCTCCAACTGTTGAACCAGAGGTCGGTGGACCTCCAACTGTTGAGCCAGAGGTCGGTGGGCCTCCACCCAATGAGCCAGAGGTCAGTGGACCTCCACCCGATGAGCAAGAGGTTGGTGGACCACCACCCTATGTGCCAGAGGTCGGTGCACCTCCACCCGATGAGTCAGAGGACAGTGGACCTCCACCCGACAAGCCAGAGGTCGGTGAACCTCCACCTGATGTGCGAGAGGTCAGTGGACCTCCATCCAGTGTGCCAGGGGTTGGTGGACCTCCACCTGACATGCCAGAGGTCGGTGGACTGCCACCCAATATGTCAGGGGTCGGTGGACCTTCACCTGATGTGCCAGAGGTCGGTGAACTTCCACCCAACATGCCAGAAGTCAGGGGGTGTCCACCAGCTATTGCAGAGGCCGAGGGATCTCTACCTGAGGTCCCTGAGACTGGGGGGCCCTTACCTGCTGGTTTCGAGGTCAGGGTGCCGCCGTTTCCTGCCTCTAAACCAATAGCCCTGGTATTATTGCTTCCAGAATTGAATGCCCCAGCATTATTGTCTCTTGGACTAAAAGCCCCAGTATTTTTGTTTCCAGAGCTTAAAACTCCTTAGTTGTTGCGCCCTGAGCTCATCATCCCTGATCTTCCTTGCCTTGTAGTCTGGTGGTCTAAGGACTTTGGTAGGCCACCAGATCCTCTATGTACTCTGGTCTAGGGTCCCATGGACTTGGGTAGACCCCCTGACCCATCTTATTCTCTGGTCTGGTGGCCTTGGGACTACGGAAGACCACCTGAACTGCCTTGCCCTTGGGTCCGGTGGCCCTGGGACTTCGGTAGGCCGTCCAACCTGCCTTGTTTTTGGTTTAGGGCCTAGGACTTTGATTTTGCCCCACAAACTGTTTTTTTTTTTGGGGGGGGGGGGAATTTTTTCCGGCCCGCCTGGGCTTGTGTCCCCAGCGCCCACCCTGGGAGGGTGATTTTTTTTTTATGTTTTTGGTGTTGCTTTAAGGTGTCTGGGCTCCACCCCTTAAAGGGGGGCCTATGTTAGGACCTGTGCATTGGCGGAGGACCATGCTCATTCTTTAAGTTTGTTCTTGTTATTTTCTGTGTGTATAATTATCATTAATTTCCTGGATTGTCATAAGTCATAATTATAATTCTGCCTTGTGTATTTATGTCTTTGCTGGTTTTCCCCTTAGCCTACTTTATTAGTATTATTCTGATCCTGGGCTTGAGTTTAGTTTATATGATTCTCTGTTTATCATTATTTGTTTAGTTTAGTTTAATCTTTATTTGAAAGGGACAAGAGTTGCAAATTAGCTAATAGCTATACACTCCATGTGCAACACATCAGATTGATTGTCATTGATTAATTGTCTATGTTTATTGCACTGTCCCTGTCAAATAAACTTATCTATCTATCTACATTACATACTAATGGACATTAATACAAATGTATGTATGCCAGATTTAGCAACACTGCTAATTTGCATCTGTAGTCCCCTGGTGGGTCACTGAAACACACAAACAATCATACACGAGAAGAACAACTGAAATGAAACTGTACAAAGTGGATATGTTAAAGTGCAAGAGTTAAGGTGCTACAAAACAAAACATTCAAATGTCACACAAGTGAAGTGCTGTGTATGCGTACACATACATGCACCCAAGCACCTCACAGCAATAACAAACAGCAACAAACAAGTGGCGGGGCATATGTGTGTGACGCACGGGCACATAAACAGTGATGTGAAAAAATTAGGACACCCTGTATAAGCCTGTGGGTTTTTTTTAACATATTTGGACATATGGATATTTAATATCAATGTTAAAGGTCTGATAACACGATTTTGACATTTTTTAGCATGATGTGTAAACCCAAAAGTCATTGTCGATGATCAATATAATATTTACAACCACGCCTGCATAAACTAGTTATCATCAAAAACCACAGCCCCTGACTGGACTGAATGAAGGGCGGCACCACCATGACATAAGCGACAGAACGGATGCCGGTGTTGTTGACCGGAATGACAGCAGCTTTGTAGCTCACAGTTTCTCTGGTTTCTTGTTTTAATTTTACGGCTATGCCTTCACGTTGTGTCGCAGGCTTAGATAAACAGCAGGCCGTGAAAGACCACATCACACGCTTCAGCTCCAACTGTCAAAAGCCTCCTCGTGCGCTTTTACACAGGAGGAGCGCACGAGGAGGGGAAGGATTAATGGATTTATGCGCAGCTTTGACCTACTTTCTGTGATCACATGCTGATGCTCGCCAGTCCGGCCACATCCCCTCTCTCATTATCACCAGCTGATTAAAAATCCCGCTGATCATCTTTCCTGGTCCTTGCTCAGGTGCTTCTCATCACACCATCACAAGCAGTGTGTGTACTTAGCGGTCGTTTGCCAGTAACGCACTGCTGGTCCATAGTATTGTCATCTGTGCTGTTAGTCACTCCATGTTCGTCGTGGTTCTCATGCATCCTTGAAGCAATGTCAGCTCTGGGGCACACCTGTGGCTAACATGTCTCCTCTCATTTGTTCGCTGGGCGATGCCCGCCCCCGAACGCCATCAGTAAGTGTGTTTGTGTTTTTTGTACGTCTTCACCTTTTTGAGAATTGTCTGTCTTTCTGTATTAAATGTGCTGTGGTGAACCCTTCAAGTAAATCCTCGTTATTTCATCCTCCTGCTCCATGCCCTGCGTAAGAGTGCACGGAGGGTCATGATGAATGGATTCACACGCAGAATTCACCACAGCACATGTATTGAACATAAGAATGATGACAACAGTTCCCAAAAAGGTGAAGACTTACAAAAATAAACAGAAACACTTACAGTTGGCGTTCGGGGCTGACATCACCCAGCGAACATGGAGGGGAGACGTGTTAACCACGGTTGCGCCCCAGGGCCGACATCGCTTCAAGGGGCACAGCAGAACCACGGCTGTGTGGAATGGCTAACACATTGTGATAGTGTTGGCAATACTGGCTGGCTGACAGCATGGCAGATGATGCACACAAAACATGCACAGCTGACTGTCAAAGAGAGAAGGTGCGTGGTCGGACCGGCGAATCTTGGACAGTGCCCACCTGAAAGTGGGTCAAAACGCACATAAAACACATGCACAAAACAAAAACAACATGAACTCAAAATATAATACATAATAAACCCGATGCCTGAGCCACAGAGAATACATTGCTATGATTTTATTGAAAAATCGGGTTTAAATAAATTATATTTATGAACAAATAATTTGTTGCAATATCTGTAACAAAAGCATAACACTCGGTGTTCCCCTGCCATGTGTTTGCTGCTGTTGCTGCGGCGAGCATGTGTGCCTCTCCACTGTCACTCTCTGAGTCTGACTCGCTTGGCATGATGCCCGCTTGGCACAGCTCAAACCTATACGGTCTGATGCCCCCAGATTCTTCATTGTCATCCCATTCTTTGGAACTATAATCGTCTGAAGATTGGACAACACAAACCAATTCCAGACTACATGTGCTGGAACCATCGTCAATGTTTTCTACCGCTTCCATCCTGTGTGTACAATGGGCAGCCAAGCGCTGTGTTCTGTCGCTGACGTTACAACGTGGCCGGGGGTTTTCCAGCCACTGACGCAATTGGTGACGTGGCGCTCATGAATACGGCGGATATTCGTGTGAAAAAAAGCCTGTTTGACTTAGAACTGCACAGACCAACCTATTTTGTCATATTGTATTATGTGCTGAAAAATTAGAGGAAGTCAAAAACGTGTCATCAGACCTTTAAAAATACTGGGAGATTCATGTAATACAACTAAACAAATAAAAATGAATTAAAGACTTTTTTCAAATTTTCTGTAAAATGTAATTCTAAACAAATAGTGAGGAATAAATTAGGACATCCCACATCTTTTTAAGGACACGCCCACATTCACTCCCACTTAAAATGGCTAAAATAAATGTTAAAAAATGCAAATAAAAACAAAAACAAGGTTAGACATAGATATGTGAACATTAATTAATAAAGAACTGAATATTTAATGAAGTGTCCTAATTTTTTCACATGACTGTATATATGCATATGCTGCAGAGCAACCACTAGTTATGGGTACAGTTTTCGTTGTTTAAAAGCCAATTTTTACAATGTGTCTTAAAAGCGTTTAGTGTGGTACGTTTTCTGATTGGAGGTGGTATGTCATGGTCGTATTGTCCCTGATCTCCTGTTCATGTTTCGTGTCTGCCCTGCTGGTGTTTGTCTGTGCAGCCCCGCCACCTCTGTCTTCCTCATGTGTCAGCTGTCATGTTATTATTGGTTTTTGTTAGCTTCTGACTGTGCACACCTGTTTGTAATTACGTCCATTATGTCTAGTGTATTTAAGGGATGCCGTCCTTCAGTGGGCTGTGGCATCCTTCTGTCTTCTGTACTGTCATGTCTTGTCAAATCATTTTGTCTATGGAGGTTTGAGGGTGTTTTTATGTTCATTCTGTTTTTCCAGCTAGTGTGCTTCGTTTCTTTATTTTGAGTTAATAAATCCTCGTGAACTAAGCTCTGGCATTTGTGTCCTGTGAACAACACATCATCGCTGACACCAAGCGCTGCAACACCAATGGAAGAAGTGTGTGGACCGAAGGGAAGACGATGTTGAAAAATAAACCACATTTGGTGTCACAATTCCTTATGCGCCGCGAGGAATGAAAAACCCAAACGCGAGAGTAGAATGTGCCATTTATTAACATAAACCAAGAAAATAACAAGTCCAGCTTTGACCACACAAATAGAGGGAGTTGCAATGGTGAGATTAGGCCACCAGACATACAGGGCGCCTCCCGGATGCTCTACAGCCCGGCGAAGAGAATGCCTAGTGTTGCAGCGCTACTGTCGACACAGGAAGAAAGGCAAACATGACTTATGGTACTGGAGCAATCCAGGGCTGACCGTGTAGTCTGGTGGATGAGGGAGTGAGGCAGAGTCAGCAACTAACACCAAGGGATTAACCGTCTTAAAGTACCCGGTTGAATAGCACACAGGTGATGAAACAACATACGTGGAGGAACACGATGCCACGTATGAGGGTGAATCCTCCGACGATCTCTTCCTACTAACCTCTCGTTTAAATAATAATAATCCTAACGAGGGAAGAGATTGCCGGTGTGAGAATGCGTGGGCTAGACATAATGAACCCCAGGTGTGCATGAGAGAGTGTCTGAGCGTGTGAATGAGAATGAATGGAGTGTGTGTGTATGTGTGTGAAACACCCAATAACAGAGCACAGCTGATGGCACTTGACAGGAGGAGGGGGCGTGCCCGAGTTGTCAGGAATTGAAGGCCAATAGCTCCCTGACACGCCTGAAGAGAAAAAGAGCAAAAAAACCATAAGTCAGAACTGGGTTTGGAGATAACAAACCCAGGTTCATGACAGTCCCCCCCAACCCCCAGGGGTAGACTCCAGAAACCCCAGTACCATCAGCCAAAAACAAAAGACACACCTCAAGGGAAAACCCCCCCCCCCCCCAAGAAACAAACAATTACACAGGGTGGGAGGTGGGGGAAAACTGGTTAGGAGGGAAGCAACCAGTGAAAAAATACAACAAATAACAAGCAAATAAAGAGCAATGACCCTCCTAACAGCCCCCACCTAGGACACTAACCCCCCTCCCCAGAAGTCCAAAGTTCATGGGGTCGACCAGAGTCCCAGGCCCCCAGCGTGGTGAAGGGTGGCTGATCGGGTAGCCTGCCCAAGTCCCATGTCCAGCAGGCGACCTGCAGGATAGTGTCAGGTGTCCTGCCCGGGCCGATGGGCCACCCAACCTGAAGACCAAGTCCTACGGGTGGCCGACCAACGTGGTGGAGCCACCAGAACCGGAGAGGGAGGCGGAGAGGCAGCCTACCCTTCCGGGAGCCTCGGTAGCCAAACCAAGGAACAGGAGCAGGGACACTGTCCGAAGCTTGGAGCAGGGGGACCATAGCACCCGCGACGGTCCCGGTCTGGACCTCTGCTGCACCGATGGTGGATCCTGGCTGGAGCTCTGCTGTGCTGGCGGTGGACCCCGGCTGCACCGGCGGTAGACCCCGGCTGGAGCTCTGCTGCACCCGCGGTGGGCTCTGACTGGAGCACCATTGCACCTGCGGTGGTCCCCATCGGGGGCCTCATTGCTTCCACGGTGGCCTCCCCAGTGAGGAAAGTATGGCTCCTCACGACCCCTGGCTCTGGACCCCGATTCTCAGCGGCCTCTGGCGGGATTAGCTGCTCTCCGGTGACCCTGGCACGGGGCTCCGAACCCCCAAATGGAGGGAGAGAAAGACAGGCCGGGTCAGGGTCACTGGCAGCGGCAGAGCCCAGTGAGGCAGCCCCAAGGGCTACTACGAGCTGCCCCGGGCCCTCCTCACCATGAGTTCGGCAGTGTGACATCGACATTAACACAACTGACATAATGGAGCACAGTTGCCTGAACTTGGGCTCCACCGCCATCCAGGACTCCGGTCATTTAGAGTGCGTGGGTCCCACCAATCCATCAGGTGCTGCACCCACGTCGACCTCCTCTGGGACAACCAGACCCGCGTCGTCCGTGGGCAACCCAGGTTGTGGCAGCTCCTCTCTGGCGACCCTAGGATGGAGCTCGAGGGAGACGGGAGAGAAGAAACGGTTAGGGTCGCCGGCAGCAGCAGAGCGTGGCGAGAGAGTCCGGATGCGGCTGGGAGCTGCACCTGACTCTCCTCCCCAAGAGCGAGACAAGATCTCTCAATCATTGACAAATGAACTACAGGAGAGATTACTTGCCTGTGCTCAAGCTCTACCACCGTCCAGGACTCCAGCAATGCTGACGATGATGGTCGGGGTCCCGTCGGCTGAAGAATCCTAATGAGGGAAGAGATCGCCGGTGTGAAAATGGGTGGGCTGGACATAATGAACCCCAGGTGTGCATGAGTGAGTGTCTGAGCGTGTGAATGAGAATGAATGGATTGTGTGTGTATGTGTGTGAAACACCCAATAACAGAGCACAGCTGATAGCACTCGACAGGAGGAGAGGGCGTGCCCGAGCTGTCAGGAAGCGAAGGCCAATAGCTCCCTGACGTGCCTGAAGGGAAATAGAGAAAAACAACCATAAGTCAGAACTGGGTTTGGAACTAACAAACCCAGATTCATGACATTTGGTCAAATTTGACCACTATGAACTTTACAGCTTATGAACTTTTAGGAAGTGTGCGAATATGCAGCAGTCTCCCTCTCTCTTTCCTGTTTAGTGTCGTCTAAATTACGTTTAAGTGTACATTCATGTCCTTCATGTTCACATATGGATGCCTGTTGTTCACCGACGATGTCGCACACAAGTTACTGTCGCAACAGCCTTCTAGAAATAAGGAAAATGACCAAACATCACATCTTGGACCAGAGCATTACAGAGGAACTCAGTGGCCTAGGAATTCTCCACCAGACCTCCACATCCCCGGATTCACTTGCTGCATCCCATCCCAAGAGAAGATGCCATAAACCGTGTGAGAGGAAGCGAAAGAGGGGTAAGTGTGGAGGCATTTAAGCTAAGCTAGCCACTAGCCTCCACAGATCTCTGATTCCATCCCTCAATCTGGCCAAAGTACACTCACTAGACAACAACAAAATAGACCACACACAGCTCCTGAGATCTACGCAACGTAATGCATGGAACTGCTGTGTTTTTATCTTTACAGAATAGTGGCTAAGTGACAATATCTCAGATTCTGCTATCCAGTTAGCAGGACTAACATGCTATTGCACTGAACAGGTCTTCATGGAAGGAGGAAAAACCCGTGTGTATGTGTCTGTGGGGAGGGGGGTGTCTACATCAATGATGCTTGGTGTAGAGATGCTATTGTGGTGCACAAACGCTGTTCTCTACTGGTGGAGTTTATGATTATCACGTGCTGACCATTCTACTTACTGAGAGAATTTACACCCATCCTACTCATGGCTGTTTACATCCCACCCACCACCACCAGTGACAGGAACGAGGCACTCAATGAACTCTATTAGGCCATCAGTGAGACACAAACACTGCTTTAGCACTGCAGAATGGGACATTTTCAAGCATGCAGCCACTTACAATGAACACACAAACATAGAGGTGTACGCTGAGGCTGTTGTAGCGTACATAGCTAAATGCACTGATGATGTCACTCACTGCAAAACCATCACTGTTCATGCTAACCAGAAGCCATGGATGAAAGCAGAGGTTCACAGGCTCCTGAGGGCTTGGGATGCAGCCTTAAGGGCCGGTGACACTGCAGGACTAACAACAGCTGGGGCCAACTAACTAACTAACTAACTAACCTACACTTGTATAGCGCTTTTCTAGTCACAAAGACCACTCAAAGCGCTTTCACTAGTACTAACCCTCTATTCTAAGGGCCTATAGGAAACAGATATCTAGGGACAATTTAGAACAACCAATTAACCTAACATGCATGTCTTTGGATAGTGGGAGGAAACCGGAGCCCCCGGAGTAAACCCACGCAGCACAGGGAGAACATGCAAACTCCACACAGAAAGGTTCCAACCCCTGCCAACCTGGGGATTCGAACCAGGAACCTTCTAGCTGTAAGGCAACAGTGCTAACCACTGCACCACCGTGCCAACCTGTCCCATGGTATCAAGGAAGCAAAACGACAGGATAGCAAGAAAATATCTGGACACTTCAGCAACACCAGAGATGCACAGTCTCTCTGGTGTGGCATACAGACCCTCACTAATTACAAACCTCCACCTCAGACTTGTGCGAGTAACATCACACTGCTCAATAACCTAAATGACTTCTTTGGCCGCTTTGAAGCGGCCAAGTGGGTCTGTATGCATGTTGTTACTTTGTTGAAACAGTTAAAAAAAAATCTGGACTAAAGCGGGGGGAATGGGTAGGAGCCATCTTTTTAGACTTACTGTATATATAGCCTTTGATACAGTCAATCATTCAGTCCTTCTTTCTAAACTATCAGGATATAAACTGTCCATGAATACCCTTAACTGGTTAAAATCTTATCTATCTGGTGGCTCCCACTGTGTGCACATAAATAATACTGTATCCCAATCAAAGGCATACACCATGGAGTACCACATGGTTCAGTTTTAGGCCCACTGCTGTTTGCTTTGTATATTAATGATTTGCCATCAGTATGTGAAAATGACATAAAAATCAGATGTATGCAGATGACACAGTCATCTACACACATGGGAAGGATGCCAAACAAATGGCTAACAAGTTAATAACAGCAATGGAGAAAGTGTCAAAATGGCTTAATCAATCATGCCTCACTCTGAACATAGGGAAAACAACTGCCATGTATTTTACCAACAAACAAAATCATACACACTATCCGAGTATAACTGTAACTGGAGCAAATATAGAAAATGTAACAGAGTTTAAGTATCTGGGTGTCACATTAGAGCCCATGCTCACCTTTAAAAAGCACATAAAATGGATGAGCTGCACTCTGAAAGAAAATCTTGCCAACCTTCGATGCATCAGAAACTCACTTACTCTAAAAGGATCAAAAACCTTTATGAATGCCACTATTCTGACACATTTCTCCTATTGCATCTCATGCTGGTCACATGCCAGTAGTACAACTCTGAAACCCTTGGAATGCCTGTACAAACAATCCATCAAAATTCTGGATAAGAAGACACAACAGTATCACCATTGTGGTATAATTGCCAAACACAAGATGTTAAGCTTTGAAAACATGATCATGTATGCAAATATATGGATGGTTTTTAAAATTATCCATGATTCTCCACCCCCACCGCTTAAGATTTTTGTGTACCTAACTTCTCAACAAAATACCAGAATAACAAGGACTTCCTCTAGCTGGCATCGTTGCATCTCCCTATGTAAAACTGCTTTTGGACAATCAGCCTTCTCATACAAAGCTATAATAGAATGGAACAAGCTCCCCACTGCTTTGAAGACCAGAACAAATTACAGAAACATTTCCACAGAGACTAAAAAAACGGATTATAAGTAATCAAGCCTGCCAGCAATGACCCTCTTCCTTAAATGGGATTTGAAATTGTAGTCAAATTGTTTTAATGTGTGCTGTTTCTCTTATCTTTTTACCTTTTAAACTTACTTCCTGTTTGTTTCAGGGACAACAGATTCTGAAATCTGACCTGAGTTGTTTCCTATATGTGCTGTTTTTCTTTTAATATCTTCTTGCTTGCCTCAGGGACTACAGATGGAAATTAGTGAGAATGCTATAATCTGGTACATAGCATCTTTTCCCTGTGTTTAATGTTTTTTTTTTTTCTGTATATAGTCCCTGACAAATAAACCAATAAACTAAACTAAACAAAACAGCACATCAGCACAGAACATCGCTCCCTCCCAGTGAGCAGGCTATAAGTCTGGATCCAGCCAGTGTGAAGAGGACCCTCTCCAGGATAAACCCACACAAGGCAGCTGAACCAAACAACATACCAGGTCACATTCTGAAGGACGGTGCGGAGGAGCTCAAGAATGTTCTGGTTGATATCTTCAACATCTCCCTGAGTCAAGCTGTTGTCCCCACGTGTTTCAAAACTGCTACCATAATACCAATCCCAAAGAAGTCGGTCCCATCCAGCTACAACGAACCCGTAGCACTAACCCCCATCATAATGAAGTGCTTCAAGTGGCTAGTCATGCAGAACATCAAGTCCATTCTCCTCCCTCCCACGACCCATCTCAGTTTGCATACAGGTCAAACAGATCCACAGAAGATGTCACCTCTGCTGCTCTCCATCCAGCCCTCACCCACCTGGACTCAAAGAACTCCTATGTGAGAATGCTGTTCTTGGACTTCAGTTCAGCATTCAACGCAATCATCCCCCAGCACCTGACACAAAAACTCAAGACACTTGGGACTCAAAACCTCTCTCTGTAACTGGGTGCTGGACTTCCTCACAGGGAGACCACAGAATGTGTGGGTTGGCAGCAACACCTCCAAGACCATCACACTGAGCACAGGGACCCCACAAGAGTGCATGCTGAGCCTGCTCGTCTTCACCCTGCAGACCCATGACTGCGTACCAGCCTACAGCACCTGTATTGTACGGAAGCTGCACTGCCTCCTACCGGAAGACTCTACAATGCACAGTGAATGCAAGCAGCAAGATCATCGGTGGCCCCCTGCCCTCCCTCTCAGACATCTACCACACCCGCCTCATCCGCAGAGTCATCATCATCGCAGGTGACACGTTCCACCCCTCACACTCCCTCTTCAGCCTCCTGCCCACAGGGAGAAGGTACTGGAGCCTCCGGGCCCACTCCACAAGACTGCTAAACAGCTTTGTTCACCAGGCCATCATGACCCTGAACTTGGCCCGCTTCCTCACTTCCCTGCCCCTGGACTGTAACACACTCATGCACACAATAACTCTACCTCAACAGTACTACATCTGCTGCTGTGTGTCTTTGCACCTTACTGCAACCATTTGCACAAATGCCACTCCTGCTGCTGTCTGTTATTATACTACTGATCATGCGCATTCCAAACTGTCACTGTTTGCACCTCATCTACCGCACTGAACTTCCATTATGGGTATTACGGTATTACTGTTATTCTGACTTAGCAGCGGAAGCAGACTGAGGTGGGATGGATTGTGAGGTGGTCAAGTTGGTGGCACCCTGTGGAGTGCCGCTACTCTAACAGTGGTGTCCTCCTTGGTCGTCTCCCATGAAGTCCACTTTGGCTCAAACAACGACGGATGGTGCGATCTGACACTGATGTTAAAACTTCCGGTTCCTGTCAACCTGCTGTCAACTTGCTGTCAGATCCTGTGAGTCGGTGGATTTCTGTGTTTTGGTGCTCGGTTTTTGACTACTTTTTTTGGCTTTTGAGAACTGAATTTGAATTACGGACTGGACATCTTAGTTTCGACCCCTGCCTGACTTAAGACGCCAATAACAGCATCTACGGACTGGGAAACGAGAGTGGAGCGGAGCAGCCCGCCATTCAACTAGCTAAACAGCTGTTCATTAGCTGTTTAGTCAACATACATCATCCGGGATCATGGGTCCCAAGAAAGCTCAGCAGACTGAGGAGGTGGACGATATTAAAAGATCGCTCAACTTCTTGGCTGAAGAGATTTCTGCTGTTAAGCTGCAGCAAAAAAACATTCTGGGCCTGCTCGAGGAGGTGAAAGCGCTGCGGATCCAGAACGCCGAGGACAAGAGGCTGGCATATCTGGAGAGCAGAGTGTCAGACCTGGAGCAGTACACCCGGGTGAACGACGTGATCATCACTGGGCTCCACATTAAACCCGATCATATGCTCGGGCAGTGGCCGCGGACAGCGGAGAGAGGCTCGACGCGCTGGAAGACGAATCCACGGAGCAACAAGCGGCCTTCCTGCAGTCCAAAGGAATCCAGCTGGACTGTGACACCATAGAGGCCTGCCACCCTCTGTCCAGGAAAAACAGCGACAAACCGGCTATAATCATGAGGTTTGCGAATAGAAAACACAAGACTGCGCTGCTAAAACAAGATAGAAAACTGAAAGGAATGAACATCTATATAAACGAGCACCTCACAAAAGAAAACGCAGAAATAGCCAGAAAAGCAAGATATATGAGAAAGCAGAAAAAGATTCAAAACACCTGGACATCAAACTGTAAAATATACATCAAATTAAATGGATCACCTGAAGAAGCCAAGGTCAACATCCGAAATATTATGGAACTGGACAAATATCAATGAACATTATGAACTGGAGTCGACAGCAACAAGAGACAACTGGAGGACACTGAAGGATTATACTCATCTGCTACAAGACATTTAACAACATGAAACAAAAGATCAACAAACAGGAACATCAGGAACTGAAAGTTTTTGAATATATGGATCACAACCCACAGGACGTAGAATATGACATAGACCCTGATAATAATTTATTTAGCTCCATCAATAATAACTGTAGTTACTACACGGATGAACAGTTTAACACAATGGTCACATCTGATTTCAATATTTCTATGATCCACTTCAACAGCAGAAGTCTCTATGCCAACTTTAATAACATTAAAGATTATTTACATCAGTTTAAAGAGCCATTCAATGTTGTGACAATATCAGAGACGTGGCTCAGTGAAGAGAAAGGAGTGGATTTTACCATGGATGGCTATGAATTAAATTATATAAATAGAAAAGTGAAAAAAGGAGGAGGAGTTGCAATTTATGTTGACAAGAGCTTGCAATACAAGGTTGTTGAAAATTTGTCAGTAACTGTGGATGATTTATTTGAATGTATTACAATGGAAATCTGTCTGGACAATGTGAAGAATATAGTAGTCAACTGTGTATATAGAACACCTGGATCAAACACTGACTTATTTAAGGACTGGATGGAAAAAAATGTATGCAAAACTAACTCATAAAGTTATGTTCATCTGTGGGGATTTCAATATAGATCTGATGAACTCAAAACAACATAGTTTGACAGAAGAATTTATCAACACAATGCACAGTATGGGCTTACATCCAACAATTACCAGACCTAGCAGAATCACGTCACACAGTGCCACACTAATAGATAACATATTCACAAACATTATGGAAAATAATATCAGGAGTGGGCTTTTATCGAATGATATCAGTGACCACCTGCCGATTTTTGTTGTCTATCAATGTGATTATAGGAAGAAAAAGTATACCAAAAATATTAAATATAAAGGAATAAGAACTGAAGTGTCATGGCGACCGCTGGGCCATCATTAACCTCAGCTGCGCACACACCTGTCGTTGGTAATCAGCAGGCTTTAAAAGCCAGTGTCTCGGACTGCTCTGCACGGAGTCGTCTGTCGCCTTTGCCTCGCAACGCGTCAAGGACATGACCTCAAGCCAGAGACAGAACCAAGTCGTCACGCCAAGCCACGCCACGTAAGCTACAACATCACTCACCCTGTCCTAGTGTTCTCCCCTGTGCACAGGTGGACCTCCCTGGCGGCGGACTCACCTTCCCTGTCAACGGAACGTCATCTCCTCCTCAGATCTCCTCCTCACCTCCTCAGCATCGAACACCACACGCACCACGCTGCGCCAGGACACGGAGCCAGCAAGACTCTCGCAGCGGCACCTGCAAGTAAGCAGCACAAGCCTCAGCTCCCTGTTCGTATGAACTATAATAACCTTCTGTGCTTGTGTGTTCCAGGGTTGCCAGGTCGCAGCAAGAACCGCTCAGCTCCAGTGACCAGACAGCTTTGCATTCACTCACTCATTCACACAGGCAACACTCTACACTTAATCAATAAATAATTGTCTAAATCAGCTACTCGTGTCAGCGTCTGTCTCCTGGGTCCCACAATCATGTCAGTACGACTCCGTCAAGATGACCCAGCAGACAGCACGCTGGCGCGCCGCATTAACACCCTTAGCACTCGAGTAGATTTGATTGCACTGTGGGACACATATGTGGGTTTCATATGCACAAATGTATATCACCTTATGCTTCATATGTATACCACTGTATGCTTACTGTATGCTTCACGTCTCAGATGAACAAAGGACTGAGCCTCCTCGGAGATAACAGGAGGATGTGAAATGTGGTCTTTGGTATGCAAAGAGATGGCCGTGGGGGATTTCCTGGCTGCCAGTGACTTTGGGTGGAGGTGTTAAGATCTGAAAGGGATGCATTGTGACTTGGGATTAAATGCATTGTGTCTGGAGCTTTGAAGCTCCTGGGGTATAAAAAGGGATGAAGGTCTGGGTTTCTTCCTCTTTCTGTATTGCTGATGTTGGAGAATGTGAATAAACTCTGCCTCGTCCTTTCACATTTCCACAGCACACCAACAGACAGTTATTTTGAACCAGCTAACTCAGGTTAACAGCTGGCTGGATCGCCTGGAAGGACGCCAGGCGTCTCCCCCGGCCGCTGGGGCTTCACCAGCCCCTGTAGTCTCACCTGCTAGCCAAACACACCAGCCATCATTACCTCGTCTCATTCCCGTGCCTACCCCCACCAGCTTTAACGGAAAACTCGGAGAAGCACGGGGCTTTTTGCTCCAATGCGAAACAGTGTTTCACCACGTCCCGGGAGATTTTCCCACAGATCACAGCAAAATTGGCAACATCTCTAACTTGTTCGAGGGAAGGGCATTAGCTTGGGCCTATACTGTTATGGCTAAACCCAACTATTCCCTTTTGACTTACCAGCAGTTCGTGGCGGAATTTTTAGAGGTGTTTGATCATACAGACCGGGGCGCGGTGCTAACTGATCGGCTGCTTAGCCTTCGGCAGGGCAGTAGATCTGCCGCCGATTACGCCATAGTTTTCCGGGTGTTAGCCGCTGAGGTTGGGTGCGGGGAGCCAGCGCTTTGCAGCATTTTCCTCCGTAGCCTTAGTTCGGAGCTGAGGGATGAACTAGCGGCACGGGATAAACCGGACAGGTTAGGTGAGTTAATTTCCCTCACCATTAGTTTGGACAGTAGGCTGAAGGAGCGAGCGGCCAAACAGAGGGCCGTTAGCTGTTCGAGTAAACCACGCCCCCGCTCCGCCAGGTCGCCTCTCCTGGCTCTGCCCCCGTCAGAGGAACTTCCGGAGCAAGAGGATATCGTTATCGGACAATCGGGAGTTTTGGCGGCTGAGAGACAGCGCTGGAGGGATCTGGGCCTGTGTTTTCATTGTGGCAATGGGTCTCACGGGGTAGCTGAATGCCCAAATCGGTTAAAAGGGGAGGTCCGTGGATCACAGTAGGGGGATTCACGGACATTAAACAGAAAAACCCCCTCACTAGCTGCCGTGTCCCCATTAGGTTAATTTATAAACACAAGGAACGCACAACACACGCCCTAGTTGATTCTGGAGCTGAGCAGAATTTCATCTCCGGAGACCTGGCAACCCAGCTGGGCCTCAGCTGTCAACCTCTTTGCCCACCTGTCAATCTCGTCACACTATCCAAGACATCACTGACCTCTGTTTCCCACCAGACGGTCCCCATGTCAGTGATGGTCTCGGGAAATCACCGGGAGGAGATTCGTTTCTTGTAATTTGAATTTTATTGGGTTTTCAATTTAGAAAATAAAGCAAACAAACAAACAAAAAACAACATCAAAAACAAATATACCCAGTGAGAGGATAAAACATTCCATTTCCACCCTAATACTCCTAAGATGATTGGCTTAATCTACAACACCTATAAAGGTAAGATAGGATCTCCACTTATTGTAAAAGCTGTCCATCCTGTCCAGAAGTTTATATGAAAGGCGTTCTAGTGCAGCAAGCTTGCCCAACTCCCTGAGCCATTGAACTACGGGTGGGGCAGAGGAAGATTTTCAGTAAGAAGTGATCAACTTTCGGCCCACCATCAGAGCAGTCTGAATCTACTCGGCATCAGAGATTGGGTCCTGAATAGTTGATGGATCCCCAAGGACAAAAAGTCTCTGAGTAAATGGCACTTCTTGCTTAACAATTGTCATAATATGTCTATGGATCTGCAACCAAAAGTCCTGTATTACCGGACAACTCCAGATCATATGGATTAATGTCCCCTCCCCCTGTAGACATCTCCAGCAGCTTGAAGAATGAATGAGATTCGCTTTCATCATTTTACGAGGTGTCCAGTAAAATCGATTCAAAATTTTAAATTGAACAAGTCTAGTTTTCAATTCCCTAGACACTTTCTTCCCATTCTTTAAAATATTTGCCCATTCAACATCAGTAAATTGTGAATTCAGATCTTTTTCCCATATGTGTTTAAGGGATGAAGAATCTTTATTTGAGCTCTTAAGGAGCATTAAATAAAAATTTGAGGCCTTACATCTTTTACCACAGGAACTCAATGCCTGGATGAGCCAATCTACATCAGGAGGAGGGGTAGTTGTAGATCCAAAGACTTGACACAGCAGATGTCGAAGTTGTAAATATTTCCAAAACTGATTCTGTGGTAGTCCATACTGTGCCCGTAGAACATCAAATGATTTGAGAGCTCCCCCTTCATATAGATCTTTTAACATCAAGATGTCCTTTTTCACCCAGATTTTCCACATAAATGGGGATTTTCCAATATGGAGACTTGGGTTAAGCCAAATAGAAGCCATAGAATGTAGATGAGAGCTAAACTCTAGTATAGAAGCAACCCTCTTCCAAACGTATTGTAAAAAGGATACAATAGGATGCGACTGGAATTCAGAAGGCAGTTTGATTGTGATTAGATGTACTAGGGGAAGAGGGCTGCTCAGATAACTCTCCAAATAAAACCAAGGGGGAGCTCTCTCAGGGGGGAGAGCCCAATGAATCAAATGTCTAAGACTAAAAGCGTAATGATATAAAACTAAATTTGGGACCCCCAAACCTCCTGAATCTGTAGACTTTTGTAATCTTTTCAACTTTAATCTAGGGCGCTTACCATTCCATAAAAACTTATTGCACAACCTATCAAATTGTCGCAAATAACCAACTGGGATCCTAAGAGGAAGAAATTGTAGAAGGTAATTAAATCGGGGTGCACAAATCATCTTAATAACATTGACCTTACCCCAAAGAGACAAAAAAAGAGGCGACCACCTTTCTATGTCTATTTTAAATTTTTCGAGCAAAGGCT
This sequence comes from Pholidichthys leucotaenia, assembly GCA_020510985.1. Lineage (NCBI taxonomy): Eukaryota > Metazoa > Chordata > Actinopteri > Cichliformes > Pholidichthyidae > Pholidichthys > Pholidichthys leucotaenia. The sequence continues at coordinate 328,610,459 of CM035844.1, read as the reverse complement.
CAAAATTAATCTGAATCAGATCCGATAAAGTGTGAGGAAACAGGATGCCAAGATATTTAATTCCTAATTTTGGCCAGGAAAAGCCTATATTTTGACCAAATGTAAACAGTGTTTTAGGGCAATAAGATGTTAGAGGGAGAATTTCTGATTTTATCCAGTTAACTCTATAACCAGACAAACGTGAGAATTGGTTAATAATTTTAAGGAGAGCTGGAATTGATTTTTGAGGTTGTGTAATCAGTACCAATGCATCATCAGCATACAACATTATCTTATGGGTACTGCCATGGACCTGAATACCTGGAAAATTGCCGTCTTTGCGGATAGCAACAGCTAATGGTTCTAATGCCAAAGCGAAAAGCAGGGGACTTAAAGGGGAGCCCTGGCGCGTACCCCTATAAAGTCTAAAAGGCTGTGATGTAACTCGATTTGATATCACTGAAGCTCTAGGTTCATTATCTGGCTGCACGGTGGCGCAGTGGTTTAGCACTGTGGCAGCACAGTTTTACCCTCGGCCGGGGGATCACGGGGATCATGAGATCGTGGGTTCGATCCCAGCCCCCGACCAACAGTGAGCTGTGTGGAGTTTGCATGTTCTCCCCGTGTTGCGTGGGTTTACTCCGGGATTTCTCCGGTTTCCTCCCGCATACCAAAAACATGTAGGTTTAGGGCGCTCGCGCACGCAGCGACCAGCAGCCGGTGGCTTGTCATCAGACTGCAAACCAAATCTACCTACGGGTACAAATAAGTAACAAAAAAAAAAAAAAAATTATCTTCTGGCTTTCAGAGAGAGCAGACGCTTTCTCCCCTCTCTCCTCTCCTTTCCTTCTCCCGAATGTTTCCCTGCTTGCGATGTCCTGTCTGTGTCTCGCTCTACTTCTGCTGAATCGACCCAAATGGAAACTATGGAAATTGGATTGTGGCTTAATGCTATTGTCACCACTTTTCAACAAGAACCGGGCCAGGGGGGAGCCCAAGAATTGGAACCTGCGTGATTCGACTGAAGATTGGCATGATCACAGGATTTTCTGTTTGGCCCTGGAGTTCCTGGTGTATCAAAATTATATTTGGGTGAGCTAATCAAAATGCGGACCCCGGCGTAGCTCCCCCAACAATTTCCAGCTGGGGGGAGCACGGATAGCGGCAAATGGGATTAACATGGAATTTACCACCTGGCATGCATTGAAGAGAGAATGGACTCTCTTGGACATGTTACCTATGTTTCGGTAGGTGGATAACATCTGGAGTCACTGAGTGTTTTCCAGAGAATGACTTTAAAGCCTGTAAATTGTGATGCACAATCGCTGAGAGATGAAATTTTTTTTTACTCTAAGTGAACTGTGCCTTTCGACCTTGATTCGGCGCCCTTGAAGACTTCATTCACTCCTCCTGGGAAGATAGGCTGAAGAGAGTCTGGCTCTCTTAACCCAAACAATGGACAATTGCTGTTGTTTCAGCAGACTGAGCTCCAAAGACAGCGTTACCATGTGTCTGGACTATAGAACACATGACTGAATAATATCTATCCGTTGCCAGAGGGTGCCCTCTGCTGTTCACTAGCAATGACACACCTACACTACACACTGCTGCATTCAACATACACGACTGATTCATTTACACTGATGTACATATACACTCACTGCCTCTCTCTGCTGTCTTTGTAATGTGTGATCTATTGTCTGCTAATTGTGCATAGAGGGTTTTTTTTCTGTGTGATCATAATCTGGCTCATTTGAGCTTATATGAGCTATATGAGCTTATATGAGCTTATACGAGCGTTATTCTGATAACTATGTTTTTTTCTCTCTGCCTATTGTGTTTTCCCTGACCCTGACCCTTGCCCTCTTTACCCTCCTGTTTGACTGGCGCCTTCAGGCTGCCGCGGCTATGGGATGCGCTTACAGAAGCACGCCCAATGTCAAGTCAAATTTCAATTCTCCTGTATGTATTGCACGTATGGTAGTATTGACAATAAACCTTTTCATTCATTCATTCATTCATTCATTCATTCATTCATATAATAATTTAATCCAAGAAAGAAACTTTGAACCAAAACCAAAAGTCTCTAGAGTCGCAAAGAGATACTGCCACTCAACCCTGTCAAATGCTTTTTCAGCATCCAGGGAGAGGGCTGCTACTGGAGAGAGGTGTGCAAGTGAGGGATCATTTTGAACTGACCATATGATATCAATAAATCGCCTAATATTGTCTGCCGCACCCCTGGAACGAATAAAACCCACCTGATCAGGATTTATAAGGGATATCATTACTTTATCTAATCTTAATGCCAAAATTTTGGAGAGAATTTTACAGTCACAATTTATAAGACTAATTGGTCTATAATTCTTACACTCTAACGGATCTTTATTGCTTTTTAAAATAAGCGAGATGAAAGACTCTGTTAAAGAAGGGGGCAGACGGCCTTGTTCAAAAGATTCCGCAAACATTTCTAAAAGTAAAGGAGAAAGCTCGTCAACACAGGCCCTGTAAAATTCTACAGTGAATCCGTCAGGGCCCGGTGCCTTTCCAGTCGGGAGGCTCTTAATAACTTTCACAATTTCCTCTTTAGTAATTGGGGCGTCAAGCAAGTCTATTTGTTCCTTCGTTAGGGAGGGCAAAGACAGGGATGACGAAAATGCATAGATCTCTTGAGATCCAGCCTCCATTTCAGAAGAATAAAGCGAAGTGTAAAATTCTCTGAAAGCACCATTAATTTCATTTAAGTCTGACACCAGAGTACCATCCTGTGTCTTAATAGCAGATACAGTACACTGAGCTTCTTTCATTTTAATATATCTAGCCAGCATTTTGCCAGCTTTGTCTCCCTCCTCGAATTGTTTATGCCTAAGGCGAAATAGGGAAAATTCAACTTTTTGTGTTAGAATTGAATTCAGCTCATACTTAAGCTTCAGAAGGGGTGACAAATTTACTAAATTTGTGTCCTGTTTGAATGAAGTCTCTAATATGGCTATTCTCCTCTCCAAATCAATCTGTTTAGCAATGTTAATTTTCTTTTTAAAAGATGCATATTGAATAATATGTCCCCTAATAAATGCCTTAAAAGCCTCCCAAGCAACACTGGCAGAGGGAGCAGAATCCCAATTTGTCTCAAGATATAAGGAGATCTCTGCTTTCAAAGAGGACACAAAATCTGGATTAAGAAGAAAGCTTGAATTAAGCCTCCATCTAGAATTTTTTTTTAACTGACAAGGCGGGATCATATGTAAAAAAAACAGGGGCATGATCTGATAGTATTATGCTACCAATGAAGCTCGAATTTACAGAAAAAACAGAGAATTTTGACATTAAAAAGTAATCAATCCTGGAAAACACATTATGAGCAGTGGAATAAAAAGCGTAATCCCTTATGGACGGATTAAAAAGCCGCCACACATCTACCAAACCAATTGCATTGCACATGTCTTTCAATGTAGAGCCAGATTTAGATGAACGCTGTGAGGGGGTGTTCCGATCTAAAATGTTGTCCATGACCTGATTAAAATCCCCACCTACTAAAATGGGATAATTACCCATTTCGCTTAATTCGTGTTCCAGTTGTGCAAAAAAATGCACAATCAACTATATTTGGTGCATAAACATTAGCGAGTATCGTCCTATGGCCCTGAATTTCTATAAGAATTATAAGGAGTCGTCCATCATCATCACTAGCCTCTTTTAGACACTTGAACTGCAAATGTTTATGAAAAAGGATTGCCGCCCCCCTGCTCTGGCTATTACCACAAGACGCAAACCCGTGACCCACCCAATCCTGACAGAGTTTTTTAGATTCTGTTTTAGTGAGGTGGATCTCCTGAAGCAATGCTACATCCACTTTTTTTGATTTAATAAACGCCAAAATTTTTTCCTCTTAATTGGGTGGTTAAGGCCTTTAACATTCCAAGTAATGAAGTTAAGAAAGCTCTGACAATTAGCCGACATTATAAATGGTACATATTACCATCCAAAATATCCAGCAATTCTCCACCAAAAACCCCCTCACTGGGCAAAAGACAAACATAATAAAAATTAAAAATACAAAAAAAAGAAACGAAAACCACTTAATCATAAAGTAACATAAACGGTGACCTAAAACCAATGTCACCCATCGGTGCACAAAAACAGCACCAACCAAAAAAAAGAAAATAAAAAACTCTAGGACCGTGACTGTGAACAGTGCAACAAACTTAGGGAGAGCTGCAACATCGCAACAGCCTCATGCCTACAGATAATACAGCGTGGGCAGTAAAAAAAAAAATAAATAAAAAAAAAATAAATGGAACCTTACATTAATACTGCATCAAATCCTATGTCAAAAATATATAACAAATAAACATATATCATATATTCATACCATTGTTCATCAATGTCTCACGGTAGTGAGAGAATCAGGTTCAGTGCTTTCTTAGAGTCAGTGAACTCCTGTTTACCACTTGCCAACTTCACAACGAGAACTGCAGGATACCTGAGAGATAATGCAATTTTCTTCTGGTGCAGCAGGTGTTTACACTGCTTGAACGCCGCCCTCATCTCGGATACTCATCTGGAATAATCCAGGAAAATCATGATGTGATGACCATTCCAATCCAGCTTTCCCATCCCGCGCGCTGTCTCCACAATACGCTCCCTATCCTGGAAGCGCAGAAGTCGAATCAGGATAGCCCTGGGTGGCTGGCTGTCTGGTTTGCGTCTGGCGAGGCTCCGATGCGCACGGTCAATTTCCAGCCCTCCAGGGAACTCAATTTTCAACAGATCTGGGATAGCTTTGCGCATGAAGGTAAGGGCATCTGACTTTTCACAGTTTTCTGGAAAGCCGATAAAGCATAGATTGTTTCGGCGTGATCTATTTTCCAAGTCGTCCAGCTTCAGAAGTAAATCTTCCACCTGCGTCTGGGTTGCGGGGGGATTAGCATCCAGAGCTACATTAGCATCCTCAAGAAAGGCGATGCGAGATTCCACGTCTCCCAGCCGGGTGGCTAACTCTGTTAACTTGGTGTCCACCGCCCTCGTTGACGCCTCAATAGAGTTAAGTTTAGTGTCTTGCCTCTCCGATATTTCTTTCAACAGTGCGTACATCTTAGAGATGTCCTCCGCCATTTGGTCTTTGGCAACACCTGCACCTGTTGAAGGTGGCGGAGAGGGAGGAGGGCTCGTTGTGGTATCGCCAGCTTTAGCCAGATTTTCCTTGCTAGCACCAGCTTTAGAGCGAATATTTAGTTTCTGTTGTTGCATTGGCATTTTAATCCTGTTCTCCACAAATCCAGTCTCAATGCAAAGCGTAGTAGTAGCAATAGTTCCAGCCGAGGAAACAAGAGAAAAACGCCCTTGTAGAAGAAAAAAAGGCTGTCTGCACTGCGGTGCTCCTCACCTAAGCAGCCATCTTCACTGCCCACGTCTTCAATATTATTATTATTGCCGCATAGTGCTCTATTCGAGATTCGTTTCTTGGTGTTGCCCATCTCCTCTTCGCCCGTGATCCTGGGGTATCCGTGGCTACGGCTCCACAACCCCTCATTTGACTGGCAAGCTGGAAGTATCACCGCGTGGAGCTCTTTTTGTTTGAGTGCCTGCCTCCAGTCTGTAGCGTGTGCTCCCTCAGTATCGGTGCCCTCGCCTTCGACGCCACCCCCGGACCTGTCCATGGTACCAGAGGTCTACCACGATCTGGGAGCGGTGTTCAGCAAGTCACGGGCGCTGTCCCTTCCCCCCCCCCCCCCACCGTCCTTACGATTGTGCGATCAACCTCAAGGCAGGGGCCCCTCTCCCGGCAAGTTGTCTATACAGCCTGTCTGCCCCGGAGCGCGAAGCTATGGACACTTATATTAAGGAGTCCCTTAGCTCTGGGATTATTCGCCCATCTTCTTCGGCAGTGAGAGCGGGTTTCTTCTTTGTTGGAAAGAAGGATGGCTAGCTGCGTCCCTGCATCGACTTCCGAGGGCTTAACGAGATCACTATCAAGGACAAGTACACGCTGCCGCTGATGAACTCGGCTTTTGACTCCCTCCAGGGGGCATCTTAGTTCACGAAGCTGGACCTGCGCAACGCGTACCACCTGGTGCGCATCAAGGAGAGCGATGAGTGGAAGACGGCGTTCCGGACCCCAAGCGGCCATTTTGAATACCTGGTGATGCCGTTTGGGTTAACCAACGCTCCGGCCGTCTTCCAGCGTTTAATTAACGACGTCCTCCGGGACTTCCTTAACTCCTTCGTGTTCGTCTACCTCGATGACATTCTCATCTTCTCATGCACGTTGGAGGAGCACCAGGTGCATGTGCGACGGGTCATGCAGCGCCTCCTGGAGAACCAGCTGTTTGTCAAAGCTGAGAAGTGTGAGTTTCACACTGACAAGACCTCCTTTCTTGGTTTCATTATTGCCTGCAATCAGGTGCTTCCCGACCTGGCCAAGGTCAAGGCGGTGGTGGATTGGCCCACGCCCACGTCCAGGAAACAGTTGCAGGGGTTCCTGGGTTTTGCCAATTTCTACCGTCGGTTCGTGCCGAACTTTGGGATCATCGCCCACCCCCTGACCGCCCTCACGTCTCCCAGAACCCCTTTTCATTGGAGCAAGGAGGCTGCCACAGCATTCGGGAGGTTGAAGGAGGAGTTCGCTTCGGCCCGCGTCCTGACCCAGGTGGACCCGGCTCTGCAGTGTCTAGTGGAGGTGGATGCCTCGGATTCGGGAGTCGGGGTGGTCCTCTCCCAACGCTCCCCGGTGGATGGTAGGATCCGGCCATGTGCTTTCTTCTCCCACCGCCTGACGCCCGCAGAGAGGAACTACTGCATTGGTGATAGGGAGCTGCTGGCCGTGAAGCTCGCCCTGGAGGAATGGAGGCACTGGCTGGAGGGGGCTGCCCAGCCGTTCGTCGTCTGGACGGATCATAAGAACCTTGAGTATCTCCGAATGGCCAAACGCTCGCCAGGCCCGCTGGTCTCTTTTTTTCGGCCAGTTCAATTTTACCATCACCTACCGGCCGGGGAGCAAGAACGGCAAGTCTGACGCCCTCTCGAGGCAGTTCGACGTGAAGACCACCGGGGATCGGGAGGAGACTATCCTGCCGTCGTCTTGTGTGGTGGGCGCCCTGTCGTGGGAGATCCAGGATAAAGTCAGGAGAGTGCAGGTGACCAAGCCCGACCCGGTTGGGGGCCCCCCGGGCCGTTTGTTCGTTCCCCTCTCTGTCAGGAGCGAGGTCATCCAGTGGGGCCACGCGTCTAAGGTGGCATGCCATCCGGGTATTGCCTGCACCATCGACCTGCTCCAGAGAGCCTTCTGGTGGCCAGGATTGAGAAAGGACATTACCAGCTATGTCCGGGCCTGCGCCCAGTGCGCCACCAGGAAATCATCATCTTCCCCCCCGGCGGGTCTTCTTCACCCTCTAACAGTTCCTTCCCGCCCCTGGTCCCACGTGGCTTTGGACTTCGTGACCGGCCTGCCCCCCTCTGGTCACTTCATGTCAGTTCCAACGATAGTGGACCGTTTCTCCAAGGCAGCACACTTTGTGCCTCTCCGGGGGTTGCCTTCAGCGCGGGAGACGGCGGACCTTCTAGTGCAGCATGTGGTCCGTCTTCATGGTATCCCGGCTGATATCGTATCGTATCGAGGTCCACAATTTGTGTCCCAGGACTGGAAGGCGTTCTGCATGGTGCTGGGGGCCACGGCTAGTCTCTCATCTGGGTACCACCCGCAGAGCAACGGCCAGTGCGAACGGGCCAATCAGGAGCTGGAGGCTGCGCTTCGCTGTGTCATCTCTTCCTGCTCCTCTTCTTGGAGCACGTTCCTGCCCTGGATCGAGTACGCACACAACACCACGGTGTCCTCAGCTACTGGGGAGTCCCCTTTTAAAGCGTCTCTGGGGTATGAGCCATCACTGTTCCTGGAGGAGGAGAAGGAGGTGGCAGTTCCTTCGGTGCAGGCTCACGCTAGGCGTTGTCGGCGAATCTGGACCATCACCCACAGAGCCCTCCTCAGGACCACAGAACATAATATCCAGGTGGCCAACCGTCACAGGAGGCCCGCCCTGGACTATAAGGTGGGTCAGAAAGTCTGGTTGTCCACCAAGAATATCAATGTGCCGGCTGAGAAGCGCAAGCTGACCAAGCGCTTCATCGGCCCTTTTGTGATTTCACGTATTATCAACCCTGTGTCTGTGCGCCTTGCTCTTCCCTCTTCTATGCACATCTGCCCTACTTTTCACGTTTCCCAGGTCAAGACTCACATCTCCGATCCTCTGTGCCCGCCCCCCGCGGCTCCTTCCCCCCCGAGGATGATCGACGGCCACCCGGCTTGGGGGGTAACTGCCATCTTGGATGTCCGCCGGCGGGGCCGGGGTCTTCAGTATTTGGTGGACTGGGAGGGTTTTGGCCCTGAGCATCACTCCTGGATTCGCCCAGCATTGATTCTTGACAAGCAGTTGATCCGCGATTTCCATCGGGCGCATCCAGGTAGGATAGGGCAGGTGCCTGGAGACACCTCTAGAGGGGGGAGTACTGTCATGGCGGCCACTGGGCCATCATTAACCTCAGCTGCGCACACACCTGTCGTTGGTAATCAGCAGGCTTTAAAAGCCAGTGTCTCGGACTGCTCTGCACGGAGTCGTCTGTCGCCTTTGCCTCGCAACGCGTCAAGGACACGACCTCAAGCCAGAGACAGAACCAAGTCGTCACGCCAAGCCACGCCACGTAAGCTACAACATCACTCACCCTGTCCTAGTGTTCTCCCCTGTGCACAGGTGGACCTCCCTGGCGGCAGACTCACCTTCCCTGCCAACGGGACATCATCTCCTCCTCCTCAGATCTCCTCCTCACCTCCTCAGCACCAAACACCACGCGCACCACGCTGCGCCAGGACACGGAGCCAGCAGGACTCTCGCAGCGGCACCTGCAAGTAAGCAGCACAAGCCTCAGCTCCCCGTTCGTATGAACTATAATAACCTTCTGTGCTTGTGTGTTCCAGGGTTGCCAGGTCGCAGCAAGAACCGCTCAGCTCCAGTGACCAGACAGCTTTGCACTCACTCACTCATTCACACACGCAATACTCTACACTTAATCAATAAATAATTGTCTAAATCAGCTACTCGTGTCAGCGTCTGTCTCCTGGGTCCCACAATCATGTCATGAAGAATCTATGTATTTACTGGCAAAAGAATTATTAATACAAGACTGGAAGATAGTTTGTGATGAAAATGATATAAATGAAGCATATGATAAATTTTTACAAATATTTCAATCATTGTACAATAAAAACTGTCCTATAAAACAATACAGTGACAGACAACAAAACAAAAATGTTCCTTGGGTCACCAAGGGGTTAATAAATGCATGTAAAAAGAAGAAAACATTATATAAACAATTCATTAAGTGCAGAACAGAAGCGGCTGAGATCAAATATAAAAGATATAATAAAAATAGGCTTACTAATATAATGAGGACTTGTAAGAAAGAATACTACAACAGAATATTAGAGGATAATAAAAATAACTTAAGAGGAATATGGCAAGTACTCAATGGGATTATTAGTAATCGACCTAAGAATGCTAATTATCCAGAATAGTTTATTGAAAATGACAATTTGATAAATAATATGGAGGATCTGGTCAGTGGTTTCAATAAATTTTTTGTAAACGTTGGTCCTGAATTAGCAAAATCAATAGTGACACCAGAAACAAACAATAGTGGTTCTGTAAATGAAATAGAAGATAGAAATCCAAACACAATCTTTTTGGGTGCAGTTACTGAAAAGGAAATTATCGAGACTGTGAGTAAATTTAAGAACAAAGAATCAACTGACTGGAATGGAACTGACATGACAATAGTGAAAAAAGTAACTGAAGGAATTGTTAAGCCACTCACCCACATCTGTAACCTGTCATTTCAAACTGGTAAATTTCCAAACAAAATGAAAATAGCAAAAGTAATACCACTATACAAAACTGGAGACAGTCATTATTTCACAAATTACAGACTGGTCTCTTTACTCTCACAATTCTCCAAAATACTTGAAAAAATCTTCACTAAGAGACTGGATGATTTCATTGAAAAACACAACCTCCTTACAGACAGCCAGTATGGTTTTAGAGCAGATAAATCTACATCTTTGGCACTGATCGAACTTATAGAAGAAATTACTAGTTGTATAGATAAAAAAAAGTTTGCTGTAGGAGTATTTATAGATTTAAAGAAAGCTTTTGACACCATTGACCACAGAATTCTACTAAGGAAATTGGAAAGGTATGGGATAAGAGGGGTCGGACTGAGTTGGGTGGAAAGTTATTTAAGTAACAGACAACAATTTGTACAAATTGGTGAGCACAAATCACCCTTCATGGACATCACTTGTGGTGTGCCCCAGGGGTCAGTTTTGGGACCCAAACTCTTTATCTTGTATATAAATGACATATGCCAAGTATCAAAAATTCTGAAATTTATTTTGTTTGCGGATGACACAAATATCCTTTGCACTGGTGAGAATTTGCAGCAGGTTTTAGAGGTGGTCACAACTGAAATGAAAAGGTTAACGCAGTGGTTCAACAAAAATAAATTATCTTAAATAAATTTGTTATCTGAAAAAACAAAGATTATGTTGTTTGGAAATTATAAAATAAATCATGTAATAATGGTAACGATAGATGATACCAGAATAGAAGCAGTACAGGAAAATAAGTTTCTGGGGGTGACGCTAGAAAATAAAATCTACTGGAAACCTCACATCAGTCACATCTGGGCCAAGTTGGCAAAATGTCAAAATGTATCGGGATACTGAGGAAGACAAGACACATCTTGGACTATAAATCATTGTTCTTACTGTACAATTCACTGTTTATACCTTTTCTTAACTACTGTGTAGAAGTCTGGGGAAACACCTACAAGACCAATCTACAGCCAATATGCACATTACAGAAAAAAGCTATAAGGATAATAAATAATGTAGGATATAGAGACCATACCAATTCGTTGTTTTTTAAAGTCACATGTCATAAAGTTCATGGATTTAGTTAAATTTAAGACAGCACAAGTCATGTACAGGGCAATTAATAATCAACTCCCAACTAATATACAAAAAATATTCAAAATAAGAGATAATGATTATAATTTGAGAGGAGACTTAAACTTTACAAAGCCTAAGATACGAACTACTAAGAAAAGTATGTGCATATCTGTCTGTGGGGTGGATTTGTGGAACAGTCTGGAGCTGGAACTGAAACTATGTACAAACAGAAATCAATTCAAAAATAGGTATAAACATTATTTGCTGAAAGAATATATGTTAGAAGGGTAGTAATTATATGTGCGATTCACTATGCTCACTCTGGGACACTATGGAATGGTGGGTGGGACAGTGCTGTGTATATCTGTGTTGTTTGGGGCTGGCTTTGATGTATGGACTGTATGTATGTTGGGATGGGTGGGTGTTAATGTTGATATGTACAAAATATAGTTAATTGTTTACTTGGGGTCTTAATTGTGGTAAATTGTGTATATTTCACATGGGTTGTATCTATGGAAAAGAGGAGTTGGTGTAAATAAGTGTTCACTTCTTCCTTCTCCCTTTCGAGCACTGTACACTGTCACTTTATCGCACTTGTCATTTGTTCTGTTTTTTTTTCCACTTTTTTGTTCGAAGTAAAGTATGTATCTATCTATCTAACTGTACATAGGACTGCTGTTTTTTATCTTTAGGCTGCGTGTCCACAAAACGCGTTTTTTGTCACCCGTCCGCCCTGAGCATTTTTTTTTTCAGCGTTTGTGCGTGATGCTCTGGGGAAAAAAAGCATGTGCCCTGTATCCCAGCAACAGCTTGTCACTCTCAGCTCAGCACTTCCACTTTCCTATGGTCAGACTTTCTTCTGATTTTTTAATAGCAGTCTCTAAATATCAATGGACAGGAAACATATTTTAGCAGCTCTGGATGTGAAATATGATGACATGGAAAGCAGGAGTCTGAGTACAGACGAGTACCGGCGTTCTATGTCCCGCCCACGCAGCAGTTCTGATTGGCTGCTTAGGTCTGACATTGACGAGCTCAGCTGTAGTCTGAAAAGTTGAACTTTTTTCAGCTCTGAGTGCTGCGACAAAAAACGGCCACTGCCAAGAGAATTTCAGCGCCGAGGGCGCTCAGTGCTGTAAACGCTGGACTATATAGAGAATGAATGGAAAATAGCCACCCAGAGTGGAAAAATCACATTTTGTGGACACGCAGCCTTATTTGCACTGAGGGTAGCAATATTGTTCATAGACTGCTGTTGTTGTTTTTATCCTTATTTCTTCTTTTCTTATATATTACACACACTACTAAGAGAGAGAGAAACGGCATTTCGATCTCCTGTATGTCCTGTACATATAGAAATATTGACAAATAAAATTTTTGAATGTTTCAATCTCTTTTCAGCCCCCCCTCGTAGGATAGAGAAGCAAAGACTGTCTTTAAAGAAATGAGTGTCTTGCAATGTTAAGAGTAAGACAGTGCCTTTATCTTAACACCTGGGGTCCATCCAGACCCCGGTGATATATTTTTTGTAATATTTTCAAGGTGTGTTACTTTTTTTGTATGCTGTATTAGACAGTTGTCACCCCCCAGTTATCAATCAACCCAAAAAAAGGTCAGTTTGTTGCACTTGTTCATTTGATTTCTGGACCAGATTATCATTTGAGGTCTGTATGGACCCCAGCTAGACTATTGCATGTTTTGACCGAACTGACCTTGGTTTCATATGTCCCAAAGAAAAACAATGCTGTCATCATGCTTTCCTCCATGACCCTGACCACGACTGTGAAATCTGCCTTTGTAGATCTGGGCATGCTTGACATCCGTCGCCATCCATTGCAATGCAGCTGCAAAGCCTCCTTCTCTAAAAATAATAATAAAACAGCTAAAACCAATATAACATTCCTTTTTCTGTTTTTAACCATAGCTTCTAAAGTTTAAACATCATTTAAAAAAATATTAGGCAGTTGTATACTTTACATAGTTAATGAATACATGAAGTAGTGTTGGGGTCATCCACGCGGACCGCAGGTGTACAGATTAATCAATATGGGCACGTGTACAGACGAAGGTTGAAGTTACTTCCCACAAATTAAAACGGTGTTAGAGGAATCTTCAAAAGGACTTGTGTCTCTTGCAGGCTAACAAAGATAGCAGCTATTTAACCCCTTGCACTCTGGTCAATTTCCATAAAAATGCCTAAAAATAACGTACCCAAAGTAAATCAAAAGCTGTTCTTCAACCCTTTGCAGCATCTTCATGGGGTTGGTCTCATTTAAAAGAAAACACTTTGAATTTTTGGGCAAAACAGTCATACTCTCTCTAAGTGCTCCTGCCACTGAGTAACAGTCATCTAAACATACTGAACTTGAAGAAAATAAAGTTCGCCTGGGTGTTTTTTTTTTAGATACAAATGCTTGCAAATAACACACAGCTGTCAGATACGGGCTGGAAAATGCAACAGAAATGTAGAACCAAGTGTTATCCAGCTGAGGTCAAAATTTTGTAACAATACCACAAAAAATGAATATATTACACAGCTTTTTTTCTCAGGTTGTTCCCAGGCGTTTTTGAACTGTGCCAAATTGTGCCAAATGGCACAGTTTGGAAAAACATCTATAACTTTTGAATGAGTCAACATAGAAGCTTGATATTGGGCTCTAATGAAAGGTGACACTCAGGGCTCTGTGTGTGTGTGTGTGTGTGGGGGGGGGGTTGTTTATTCATTCATGAATGAATGAATGAACAAACAAGCCCCCCACACACAAAGAAGCATGCCACGTAAAAAATGTGTGGCCTTTTTTTACAAGAAAAAATAACCTACAGTGCACTAAAAATTATACTAAAATATCTGCAATGTAGAGGATAACAACTCCCCCCTCCCTCCCCCCCCCCCCCGCTACAGAGGAGCTCGGCACACAAAAAAAACGGTCCGTCAACGGTCCGTCATGTGGCGATGATGCACAGTTGTAATTTACCGATCGGTCAAAAGTCATTTTTATTACTATTTTCAGTGATAAAGAATAATTTAGCTTATAACACTTACCTGTCCACAACAGCAGTGTCGCTGGCGAACATCTGTTCCTCATTGTCAGACGAACATGAAGCTGGTCCGCTTGTTACGACTCGTGGTTCTGGTCACGCGACCCGTCAAACCATAATTCCATGATTGCGGCTTTGCGCTTCCATGATTGCGGTTTTGGGGAACGATTTTTCAAAACAAATAAGAACAGTAGTAAGAAAAAAAGACTGGCAAACGCTACCGTTACACACAGCGGCTTACACAAAACAGATTTTACGCACGGGACGCACACTTTCAATCGTCGAACTTCTCTGCTTCAATTGGCTCGTTGTATTCGCAGTCGTTGGTAGGCGGGTCCTTCTTGCTAGGTTTTCAGTCATTGGTTCTTCAAGGTTTCAGAAACCCAATTCAAGGCTCTTATTAGTCGAATGAGAGGTCAATCACATCTAAACCAATCAAAGCACTCCATTGGCTTTCTGTCACGGCTGTGTCTGTAGTGGAAGAACGGAAATGCAGCTCTTTTTTTTTTTTTTTTCAGTGCGCACTGAGACGCACAGTGCCGCACTAGGACGCATGAGGACGCACTAGGACGCAGAGACGTGACCGCCCGCGGTATCCCGGAGTGCAAGAGGTTAACAAAGCTTTAGCTGCACTGATCAAAACCAAAGTGAACAGCACCAACACTGGCACACACCCGTCAAGGGAGGGGCAGGTCACTGACGATATGAGGAGCACTGCTGAAGTATAAATGTTTTTGCTGTAATGAGGAGTGTAACGTTAAGTGAAACTCTACCAAAAATCGAGTTTTTTTCTTGTTAGCATGTCTATAACATGTTTTTTTATGACTTACAAGACATATCAAGAGCGAAATCGCTCAAATGTCTCATGTCTGCTTTTTTGCTGTTAAGTTTCACTTAAGCTCCACCCCCTGGCAAAAGGCAAGTTGAGATGGAACCTTTTTGGTGACGTAACTATTCGTAGTGCTGGCACGTGGGTAGTGTTGAGCCAATAAGGACACTCTGGCCTAACTGACGTTATCCTCCAGGCTAGTTAGCATTTTTTTTAACAACTTGACCCAAATTAAGATGGGTTTTACCATTAAACTGCTCTTAAGGATCGATGCAGTTTCAGTCATTATCTTGGGCCATCATGCATACAGCTGGGCATGTCCTTCAACCGGTAGGTCTTTTTACCACAGGGTTTATTCTGATAATGTAATGCTAGCTACTATTAGCCTTGTGGTATGTGGTTGGGCCTAGTAATCACAGATTCTTGTGTTTGGGTGGGGGGGGTGAAAAGATTTTGACATAAAACTGTAAAACAATGAAAGGTTTTTGTTGACAAAAAGGGCATAAGATACCATTTTAGACAACATAGATTTGTTTTTATAGTGGATTTATATCCACCGGAGTGTGTCTCTGAACTATGGCAGGCCAAAATAAACCAGTGGTGATTCACTGAATTGGAGGAAACACTGCTTAACCTTGCATGCTACTGAGTGACTGTGGGGGAATGGCACTGAGCCACTGTAGAGAACAGGCTGGGCGATACCAAATCTTCTGCAGTGGGGGGGGGGGCTTTGAGATTATGAAAAATGTTACATTTTGTTGCTTGCTAATGAAATTAAACCAATAAAAATGACAAGTTATTCATACCAGCTTGCAGATATTTTTATTCTTCACCATTATTGGGGAGGAAAGGGGTATATATATTCCATGGATTTGATTTCTGAGGGGGCTGGACCCCCCCCCCCCCCAAAAAAAAAAATACATCTATAGACCAGACATCCATCCATCCATCCATCCATCTTCTACCGCTTTTCCGGAGGTCCGGGTCGCGGAGGCAGCAGTTCAAGCAGAGAAGCCCAGACTTCCCTCTCCCCAGCCACCTGCTCCAGCTCTTCAGAGGGGATACCAAGGCGTTCCCAGACTAGCTGGGAGACATAGTCTCTCCACCGAGTCCTGGGTCTGCCCCGGGGTCTCCTCCCAGTGGGACGTGCCTGAAACACCTCAAGTGGGAGGCGTCCAGGAGGCATCCTAATCAGATGCCCATACCACCTCAACTGACTCCTTTCAATGTGGAGGAGCAGCGGTTCTACTCTGAGCCTCTCCCGGATGACTGAGCTCCTCACCCTATCTCTGAGGGTGAGTCCAGCAATCCTACGGAGAAAGCTCATTTCAGCCGCTTGTATCCGCGATCTCGTTCTTTCGGTCATTACCCAAAGCTCGTGGCCATAGGTGAGAGTAGGAACGTAGATTGACTGGTAAATCGACAGCTTTGCCTTAGAACTAAGCTCCCTCTTCACCACAACAGACCGGTACAACGTCCGCATCACTGCAGATGCTGCTCCAATCCGTCTGTCGATCTCTCGCTCCATTTTCCCCTCACTCGTGAACAAGACCCCAAGATACTTAAACTCCTCCACTTGGGGCAGGAGCCTGTCCCCAACCCGGAGAGGACAATCCACCTTTTTCCGGCTGAGGACCATGGACTCGGACTTGGAGGTGCTGATTCTCATCCCAGCCGCTTCACACTCAGCGGCAAACCGTCCCAGCAAGAGCTGTAGGTCATTGCTGGATGAAGCCAACAGGACAACATCATCTGCAAACAACAGAGATGAGATCCTGTGGTCACCAAGTATGACACCCTCCATTCCCTGGCTGCGCCTAGAAATCCTGTCCATAAAAATTATGAACAGGACCGGTGACAAAGGGCAGCCCTGGCGGAGTCCAACTCTCACTGGGAATGACTCCGACCGAGTGTTGGCAATGCGAACTAAACTCTCACAACGGTCGTACAGAGACCGAATAGCTCGTAACAACAAGCCCGATACCCCATACTCCCGAAGCACCCCCCACAAAAATCCACGAGGGACGCGGTCAAATGCCTTCTCCAAGTCCACAAAACACATGTAAACTGGTTGGGCAAACTCCCACGAACCCTCAAGAATTCTCGAGAGGGTAAAGAGCTGGTCCGATGTGCCACGGCCAGGACGAAAACCACATTGCTCCTCCTGAATCCGAGGTTCGACCAACGGCCGGACTCTCCTCTCCAGTACCTTGGCATAGACCTTCCCAGGGAGGCTGAGGAGTGTGATCCCTCTAAAGTTGGAGCACACCCTCCGGTCCCCTTTTTTGAAGAGAGGAACCACCACCCCGGTTTGCCATGCCAAAGGCACTGCCCCCGACCTCCACGCAATGTTGCAGAGGCGTGTCAACCATGACAACCCAACAACATCCAGGGCCTTGAGGTACTCGGGGCGAATCTCGTCCACCCCCGGGGCCCGGCCACCAAGGAGATTTTTAACCACCTTGGCGACCTCAGCCCCTGTGATAGGCGAGTCATCCCCCTTGTCCCCAAACCCTGCTTCCTCTGTGGAAGGCGTATCAGTGGGATTGAGGAGATCCTCGAAGTATTCCTTCCACCGCCCGACGATATCCCCAGTTGAAGTCAACAGTGTCCCATCCGCACCATACACAGTGTGGACGGGGAGCTGCTTTCCCCTCCTGAGCCGCCGAACAGTTTGCCAGAATCTCTTTGAAGCCGACCGAAAGTCTTGTTCCATGGCCTCACCGAACTCCTCCATACCCGGGTTTTTGCTTCAGCAACCACCCGAGCTGCACTCCGCTTGGCCTGCCGGTACACCTCAGCTGCTTCGGGAGTCCCACAAGCCAACCAAGCTTGATAGGACTCCTTCTTCAGCTTAATGGCCCCCCTCACCACTGGTGTCCACCACTTGGTTCGGGGGTTGCCACCACGAGATGCACCGACCACCTTGCGGCCGCAGCTCTGGGCTGCCGCTTCAACAACAGAGGTGGAGAACATGGCCCATTCAGACTCCATGTCTCCAGACTCCCTCGGAATGTGGTTGAAGTTCTTCCGGAGGTGGGAGTTGAAGACCTCCCGGACAGGGGCCTCAGCCAGACGCTCCCAGCACACCCTCACTATACGTTTGGGTCTACCAGGTCTGAATGGCTTCCTCCCCTGCCATCGGATCCAACTCACCACCAGGTGGTGATCAGTTGACAGCTCTGCACCTCTCTTTACTCGGGTGTCCAAGACATACGGTCGCAGGTCTGATGATACGATAACAAAATCGATCATCGACCTGCGGCCTAGGGTGTCCTGGTGCCAGGTGCACATATGGACACCCTTATGCTTGAACATGGTGTTCGTTATAGACAGACTGTGGTTAGCACAGAAGTCCAATAACTGAACACCACTCGGGTTCAGATCGGGCAGGCCGTTCCTCCCAATCACCCCCCTCCAGGTTTCACTGTCGTTGCCCACGTGCGCATTGAAGTCCCCCAGTAGGACAATGGAGTCTCCAGGAGGAGCACCCTCCAGCACCCCAGTCACAGACTCCAAAAAGGGTGGGTACTCTGAAACATCATTTGGTGCATAGGCACAAATGATGGTCAGGACCCGTTTCCCAACCCGAAGGCGCAGGGAAGCAACCCTTTCGTCCACCGGGGAAAACTCCAATATAGAGGCAGCAAGGTGGGGCGATACAAGAATACCTACCCCTGCTCGTCGCCTCTCGCCCGGGGCAACTCCAGAAAAGGCCAAGCTCCAGCCCCTCTCCAGGAGACTGGTTCCGGAACCGGAGCTGTGTGTTGAGGTGAGGCCGACTATATCTAGCCGGTATCGCTCAATCTCGTACACCAGCTCAGGCTCCTTCCCCACCAGAGAGGTGACATTCCACGTACCAAAAGCCAGTTTAGAAAGCTTGGGATCAGTCCGCCAAGGTCTCCGCCTTTGACTGCCACCTAATCCACATAGCACCGGACTTCCATGATCCCTCCTGCAGGTGGTGAACCTACTGGAGGGCGGACCCATGTAACTCCTTCGGGCTGAGCCCGGCCGGGTCCCATGGGTGGAAACCCGGCCACCAGACGCTAGCCTTCGAGCCCCTCCCCCAGGCCTGGCTCCAGGGTGGGGCCCCGGTAACCCCATACCGGGCGGGGTACACTGAATCCTTGATATACAATTTATCATGAGAGTCTGTTGGATCGTTCTTCGTCTGGCCCTTCACCCAGGACCAGTTTGTCTTGGGAGACCCTATCAGAGGCAAATTGCCCCGGACAACATAGCTCCTGGGATCACTGGGGCACGCAAACCCCCCCACCACGATAAGGTGACGATCCATGAGACCAGACAACTCAAGACAACTCAAAACCAGACAATAAAGAAATATCCAAAGAATGAGGCTGGGTTGAGCTAGGGCTCAATAGAATTTAAAGCAAAACACTGAAATAAGCCATTCCAAGGAGAGCTCCTTCCTTATCTATAGCATGGTACTGCAGTGATTAAACCCTGGGCTGTTTTGACCAAATTACGTCAGAGACATTTCATTAAACATCTCAGAGCTGAGTCAACATGTGGAAAGAGTGCATAATAGAGTCTCTTTGAAAAAGTCACTAAATTTCAGAGCAAAAAGACATAAATTTGCAAGAAAGTTGTGTGTTTTAGAAAAAATGGCAATGACAATTATGAGCAAAAAGTCACAAATTTATGAGAAAAATACCACAAATTTATGATTTATAAAGGGATTAAAATATATAGAAAAAAGTTACAAATCTACAAGTATAAAGTGGCATCTTCATGAGTAAATTTACTACAAAAATAGGTGTGTGAGAAAAAAGTTGCAGAATTTACAAGACCAAGAATAGGAAAATATGCACATTTAAAACCATATTAATAAGTTAAAAGTTGTAAATTTAAGAGAAAGAAAGCTGAAATTCTTTTAGATCAATGTAAATGTTCAAACAAAAAAATAAAGTTAGAAAAAAAGCCACAAATTTATGATTAAAAATGCATAAAAATCTTAGAAAAAATAGAAACAAATTCATGATTTAAAAAGACAAAAAGTTACAAATGTACAATAAAGTGGCAAATTTGTAAGAAGCAGATCATTAAATGTAACCTAAAAAATGATGTGAAAAAGTTGAAGTTTGCTGGAAAAATAGATCAACAAGACCAAAGTATCAAATCTGCAACTAAAAAACTAAGAAATAAAAACATTTGTATTTGGTTGAAAATTTACAAATAGTAGTACATTTTAAATTCCAAAAGTCATATAAGTAAAAACCCAGACATTTACAAGACAGCTCTTACAATTTACAAAATAAAAAGTGTCAAAAATACTAGAAAAATTTTATAAAATTTACAGATAAAAATCAGCAAATCTGAGTTAAAAAGCTGTTAATTTACAAGAGAAAAAAAGCAAATTTCCATTGCAAAATAAAAATATAAAATTAAAAAAATATATGAGAAAACAGAATTTCAAGATAAATGTATTTAATTTACATGGAAAAAAATGCACTTTTACAAGAAAAATTTCCTAAATTTACATGAAATGATACAGATTTTTTTTAGCTTTAAAAAATCATTGATTTACAATGAAAACATTCCAAATTAAAAAAAAATCATTAATTAAATAGAATGAATTACACACCTAAGGAAAAGGTATAAAATCTACAATGATATACATAGCTGTACATTTATGAGGAAAAAAATTATTTATGTTGTGTTTGGATTTTAGTTTTATTTCTAAAATATGTCTAGTCTGCACTTATCCAGACACAGACTTGGATTAAAATAGATCCACCTACTCACAAGAAATTTTATTTACTTTGTTTTAATTTACATGAACATGACCAATGTACTGAAAATGCAATATTTTTTTCCCAGAGTTAAAAAAAACCCTCCAAAAGCAATTGAATGTGTCTGAGGAAAGAATGACGAGTGTGTTTGGTTTAGTTGGAAGCTTTTCTGTCTGAGCGCCACATATGTAATCTCTCCAAAATAAGAGCTGAAAAAGGCTCTGTGTAGGACGTCTCTTTGGCAGATGTTTATAGAGTGAATGTATAATGGGTGAGAGACTTTTCTGAAGGATCCTGAAGTATTCGCTGACCCCACCGTTCCACCTCAGTCCTTTTAATGCCCTTTACACCCAATGAAAATTACACTATGACCTGAGAGGTCAGCTACAAAGTTGTAAGGTCTTTGCGGGGTTTTGGCGAGGTCTTTGGGAGCGTATTAAGAACATACTGGGATCCCCATTATTAAGTGTCATTTGAGCATGCACAATACTTCTGTAGCAAGGTCGTAGTGGTTGGTGATCACAGTGGCGTCGTATCGGGGTCCTGTGTGGAGTGTAGTGGCAGCGGTGGCATCTTATCAAAGTCTTGGGGCCCATGTGCGCCAGCATGGTTTGATCATCAAGAATTTGAAGCAGAGCTGACCACACTGATAAATGTGACGGTAGCGTTCCGCTAGTGTAGCGTGATCTTCTAGTGCAAAGCTGTATCCTGACATGGTCCGAGTGGGGTCGTGCCAGGGCATGTCTGGCACATAGTAGGAAAATGGGCTGTTTTAGGATCATCAAGAGATCGTACTGCTGACATATTGTCAGTGGTGGGAGGAGCATCTTGACGAGATGGTAAATAGCATAAAATAGCAGAGAAATATCATAGCAGCATCATGATTGGCTTCACACTGAAGGAGGTTTTCCAATTTTCCCACAATCCAGTCAAAGGTCGTATGGTCCGTAGGTTGTATAAAAGTTCTTTCAGACCAAATGCAAAAGTGCAAATTTTTCATGCGGTTATCTCAATGTAAACATGCAAATAGACATGAATTCACCATCTGAGTTGCCTTTATAACTTATGCAGCTGTGTTCTACCAACTGTAGAAATCCCCAAAGCACCATTTGTCAGGACATGGATTGGGCCTCTTGTCCTCATTCTGAGTTATTACTTTGTTTCTTGTTTTCAGGGCATGGTCCCCAGTCCTTGTCCTCACTTTGAGTTGTATTTTGGGTTTTTCTGTATTTATTATTCATCATTTTGTCTGCATCTGTGTTCCATATGGATTTGTTTCCTGCTCGTTTCTCAGTTTGGTCATTATTTGTATTGTTATTGTCATAGCGATGTCTCCCCTCTGATCCTCTGTTCCTGTTTTGTGCATCCTCCATCTGTGGTTGTGTGTGTAGCCCCGCCCATCTTGTCACTTCTGTTTTCCTCATGTGTCAGCTGTCAGTCATGATTGCTCTCCCCACCTGTGCCGTGTTGTCTTGATTACTCTCCCAGTCTATATACAGTATGTGCTTATCAGTCTGTGTTCTGTCTGGTTTCCTTATTTGTCATTTGGCGTTTAACCCACACTTCTGACTGTACCTGTTGGACTATTATTTCTTGTTCAGTTTGCTCCCTTGTAGAATTATTATTTTGGCCCTTGAGCTGACCAGGGCTTGCTCAGCACTTTAAATAAATCATTTGAAATTTGAAGTCTCGCGTTTGGGTCCAGTTCTCCACACACCAACCCATGACAGAAGGAAACCAGCAGTTATGGACCCATCAGACAATCTGCGTCATCTCCTGGGAGAGATCACCTGACTCCTCAGCAGCAGCAGAGCGGGAACAATGGCAAGTACCTTCTCATTTTTTACCACCAATAAATGAAAAGTCTTGCCTTGTTCCTGGGGAGAGGGCTCAGCGACAGTCACCTACCATCGCTGCTGAGCTCCCTCTACCACCCTCTGCTGTTAAATCTGCTGCCGCTTGCGTCCAACCAACTTCATCTGTGTCTCCCCTCTCCCTTCTCCCAAGCATCATGTCTGGGGTACTGTCAGCAGCTGCCTCCCCACTTGTCAGCACATCTGCAGTCACACCCTCCACTTATGGGTTCCAAGCAGCCATAGACTTCCAGCCTCATTCTCTGTCTGTCATCAAGCCTACAGCCCTGCCTGTGAACAAGCCTGCAGCACTGCCAGTGATCAAGCTTGCAGCTCTGCCTGTCAACAAGCCGGCTACACCACCTGTTATCATCCCTGCAGCTGCGACCCCTACTTGTGGGCTCCAAACAGCTGTAGCCTCCCAGCCTGATCCTTCACCTGTCGTCTTGCCTGCAGTTTCATCTGTCGCCATGTCTTCAGCCTTGCCTGTCATCACCCCTGTTTCATCTGCCACCATGCCTGCTGCCTGGACTTTAGCAGCAGAGTCACTGGGGTCCTCATCGGCAGTGGAGCAAGAGCTCAAGCAAGTCCTCTTCTTTGTATTTTTAACATGTATTTTAGAGAGGTCTTGCCTGGCTCTTAGTGGGGGAACCTGGTTGCAACTGCCATCTGCTTCTGGGCTCTCCCTGCCGAGCTCCACTGCCACCTGTTGTAGTGACCCAGGTGTTGAATTTTCCTCCCTGTCTGAGATGGCTGTTTCGGGGGGGATTCCCATATCCCATACCTGAGGACGTCCAGTGGCTTCGTCAATGGTCAGCTCACCTTGCCTGCTTCTGAGACCGGTACGCCTCTTCCGTGTGTCCCAGAGGCCGGAGAACCTCCATCATGTACCCCTGAGGCTAGTGTGCACCTGTCGTCTGCTACTGTGATTAGCGCACCTCAGTCATGGTAAATGGCGTTCACTTCTATAGCACTTTTATTCTCATCTGTAGATGACCAAAGCGCTTTACAGATCCTGCTATCCACCCATTCACACACACATTCACACACTGATGGCAGTAGAGCTGCCAAACACACAGGTGCTAACCAGGCCACCAGGAGCAACTGGGGGTTCAATGTCTTGCTCAAGGACACTTCGACAAGCGGACAGCAGACAGAATGGGAATCAAACCCATGACCCTCCGATCAGTAGATGGTCACACTACACCTGCACCACCGCCGCCACCTCAGTCATCAGTTTTTAAGCAAGAGACACTCATGTTACTTTCCCAAAAGCTTAAAGCTCCTGTGTTTTCTCCTGAGGTTAAGGCTTCTGTGACGTCTCCTGAATTTAGTTTACATGCCTTTATCTCCTGAGTTTAAAATTTCCATGTAATAGTCTCCTGAGTTTAAGTTTTCCATGCTATCATCTCCTGAGTTTAAGGGTTCGAGGTTGTCACCCTCACCTGAGTTTAAAGTGCCCCTACAGTTATCTCTGCACCTGTCCTTCTCTTTGGTCTGGTGGTCCAGAGACCACCCAACTGGCCATGTTTTGAGGTCTGGAGGCCCATGAACTGGGTTATGCCACCTGACCTGCTTTGTTCACTGATCCGGTGGTCTAGGGACTCTGGTAGACCACCCGACTCGCTCTGTGCTCTGGTCTGAGATCCCATGGACTTGGGTAGGCCTCCTGACCCACCATGCTCTCCGGTCCAGTGGCCCTGGGACTTTGGAAGACCACCCCCACTCGCCTTGCTCTCTGCTCCGGCAGCCCTGGGACTTTGGCAGGCCACCCAACCTGCCTTGTTTTTGGTTTGGGGCTGTGGACTTCAGTTATGCCCCACAAACTGTCTTATCTGGTTTTGCACTTTGTGGGGGTGGAGGGGGAAGGATTTGTTTCGGAACACCTGGCCTTATACCCCCACCACCCACTGTGGGAGTTTTTTTTTTTTTTTCTTTTTTTGGTTTTGGTGTTACCTTTAAGATAAGATAAGATAAGATAAGCCTTTATTAGTTCCACAACGGGGAAATTCCAGGATTGCAACAGCACAGGGATAGCAACACTCAGAGCAACAATCAGAAGGCAAGAAAAAAACAAGCAAGCAAGAGCAGCTAATATACATATGTACATATTACTATAAAATATATACACTCACCGGCCACTTTATTAGGTACACCTGTCCAACTGCTCGTTAACACTTAATTTCTAATCAGCCAATCACATGGCGGCAACTCAGTGCATTTAGGCATGTAGACATGGTCAAGACAATCTCCTGCAGTTCAAACCGAGCATCAGTATGGGGAAGAAAGGTGATTTGAGTGACTTTGAACGTGGCATGGTTGTTGGTGCCAGAAGGGCTGGTCTGAGTATTTCAGAAACTGCTGATCTACTGGGATTTTCACGCACAACCATCTCTAGGGTTTACAGAGAATGGTCCGAAAAAGAAAAAATATCCAGTGAGCGGCAGTTCTGTGGGCGGAAATGCCTTGTTGATGCCAGAGGTCAGAGGAGAATGGCCAGACTGGTTCGAGCTGATAGAAAGGCAACAGTGACTCAAATAACCACCCGTTACAACCAAGGTAGGCAGAAGAGCATCTCTGAACGCACAGTACGTCGAACTTTGAGGCAGATGGGCTACAGCAGCAGAAGACCACGCCGGGTGCCACTCCTTTCAGCTAAGAACAGGAAACTGAGGCTACAATTTGCACAAGCTCATCGAAATTGGACAATAGAAGATTGGAAAAACGTTGCCTGCTCTGATGAGTCTCGATTTCTGCTGCGATATTCGGATGGTAGGGTCAGAATTTGGCGTCAACAACATGAAAGCATGGATCCATCCTGCCTTGTATCAATGGTTCAGGCTGGTGGTGGTGGTGTAATGGTGTGGGGAATATTTTCTTGGCACTCTTTGGGCCCCTTGGTACCAATTGAGCATCGTTGCAACGCTACAGCCTACCTGAGTATTGTTGCTGACCATGTCCATCCCTTTATGACCACAATGTACCCAACTTCTGATGGCTACTTTCAGCAGGATAATGCGCCATGTCATAAAGCTGGAATCATCTCAGACTGGTTTCTTGAACATGACAATGAGTTCACTGTACTCAAATGGCCTCCACAGTCACCAGATCTCAATCCAATAGAGCATCTTTGGGATGTGGTGGAACGGGAGATTCGCATCATGGATGTGCAGCCGACAAATCTGCGCCAACTGTGTGATGCCATCATGTCAATATGGACCAAACTCTCTGAGGAATGCTTCCAGCACCTTGTTGAATCTATGCCACGAAGAATTGAGGCAGTTCTGAAGGCAAAAGGGGGTCCAACCCGTTACTAGCATGGTGTACCTAATAAAGTGGCCGGTGAGTGTATATACACAGACACACACAGACACACAGTGCAGAGCATTGTAGCTGGATGGAATAAATATATGAATATATGAACACACAGTGCAGAGCATTGTAGCTAGATGGAATAAATATGTAAATATATAAACACCCACAGTACGGAGCATTGCAGCTAGGTGGAATAAATATGCAAGTATATAAACACACACAGTGCGGAGCAATGTAGCTAGATGGAATAATATGTAGATATATAAAAACACAGTGCGGAGCATTGTAGCTAGATGGAATAAATATATAGATATATAAATATAAACACACCCAGTGCTGAGCATTGTAGCTAGATGGAATAAATATGTAAATATATAAACACACACAGTGCAGAGCATTGTTGCTAGATGGAATGAAACAGCATAACCGTCTACTTAGTTATCCTACATGGTATGATTATGTGCCCATACATATTCTCACCCTCCATAGCGACCGGTATGTTCCTAGTTGTATGCCGGAGAGGACCATTGTGTAAGTCTATTGCATCTTTTGCATTCAAAAAACTATTAGCTTGTTACGTCTTTTTGCTATCTCTGCGAGCAGCCCTGCTTAGGTTGTACAGTCTGACAGCCGTTGGTAGGAAGGACCTACGAAACCTCTCGGTTGTGCACCTGGGATGATGTAGTCTGCTGCTAAATGAGCTCCTCAGTGCATCCAGTATGTCCTGCATAGGGTGGAACTCGGACTCCAGCAGAGATGACAGTTTAGCCACCGTCCTTCTCTCTCCTATCTCCTCCATCGGATCAAGGCGCTGCCCCAGGACAGAGCTAGCTTTCTTAATCAGTTTGTTCAGTCTCTTCCTATCGGCTGCAGTAATGCCACTGCCCCAGCAGACCACTCCAAAAGTGATGGCTGATGCCACCACCGTGTCATAGAATGACTTCAGCAGCGCCCCTTGTACACCAAAAGACCTGAGTCTCCTCAGCAGGAACAGCCTGTGCTGTCCCTTCTTGTAGAGTGCGTCAGTATTGTGTGACCAGTCTAGTTTATTGTTCAGATGAACACCCAGGTACTTATAGGATGTCACCATCATGATGTCTGTTCCCTGTATATTTACTGGTGCTGTGAGGGGCTGCCCATGCCTGCGGCAGTCCACCACCAGCTCCTTAGTTTTCCTCGCGTTGATCTGGAGGCAGTTCCGATGGCACCAGTCCACGAAGTCCTGAATAAGCCCTCTGTACTCAGCTTCATCTCCATTGGAGATGAGGCCAACGATCGCAGAGTCATCAGAGAACTTCTGTAGATGGCAGTGTGTTGTGTTGTGTGAGAAGTCTGCAGTATAAAGAGTGAACAGGAAGGGAGCGAGCACCGTTCCCTGGGGGGCCCCCGTGCTACTGATGATCGTGTCGGACACACAGTCCCGGGTTCTCGCAAACTGAGGCCGGTTCGTGAGGTAGTCCAGGATCCATGATGACAGGTGCTGGTCCACCCCTGCGCGCAGCAGCTTGTCCTTCAGGATCATCGGTTGGATGGTGTTGAAAGCACTGGAGAAGTCAAAGAACATGATCCTCACCATATTCCCGGGCTTCTCCAGGTGGGACAGAGAACGGTGAAGGAGGAAGATCACCGCATCCTCCACCCCAATGCCATGCTGGTAGGCGAACTGGAGTGGATCCATCGCTGGTTCCACCAGGGGGCGGAGGTGAGCAAGGAGCAGTCTCTCCAGGGTCTTCATCAAGTGGGACGTCAAGGCCACCGGTCTGTAGCTGTTCAGGTCTTTGGGGTGGGAAGTTTTTGGTACAGGTACCACACAAGATGTTTTCCACAGCTGTGGTACCCTCCCCAGTTTCAGGCTCATGTTGAAGATATACGTCACAATCCCACACAGCTGGTCTGCACAGGACTTGAGGAGCTTTGCGCTGATGCCGTCCGGTCCCGGCGCCTTCCTCGCTTTGATCTTCCTCAGCTCCGTCCTCACCTGGGTCCTGGTCAGGGTCAGGATGGGGGGCTGCGTGTTGGGAGTGGGGGGGTGTTGGTGGAGTGGGGAGTGGGCAGCAGGACTTGATTTCTTTAGAGGCAGCAGTGGTTGTTGTGCAGACAGGGGGGAGGGCGGTTGGTCAAATCTATTGAAAAACAGATTCAGGTTGTTCGCCCACTCCCTGCCCCCCGTGGCCTGGGGGGAGGTATTCTGGAGCCCCGAGATGGTTTTGAGGTTTCTCCAGACCCCGCTGATGTCGCTCTGTTGCAGCTTGTCCTCCATCTTCTTCCTGAAGCTGTCCTTGCCTTCTCTGATCTTTCTCCTCAGCTCCCTCTGTACGGACTTCAGCATCTCCCTGTTCCCCGACCTGAAGATCCTCTTCTTCTCTCTCAGAAGTGTTTTTATCTCAGGGTTGATCCAGGGTTTGTTGTTTGAGTGACGCCGTATGGTCTTGGTGGGAACGGATTTGTCCACACAGAAGCTGAGGTAGCCCGTGAAGGTGTGAATGAGGCCATCGATGTCCTCACCATGTGGATCGCAGAGCTGCTTCCAGGCGGTGGCTTCAAAACAGTCCTTTAGAGTGTCCATTGTCTCCTCAGACCATAACTCCACAGTGTGCATGGCCGGAGGTTGTCTGTGCACTAGGGGTTTGTACACCGGCCGGAGATGAACCAAGTTGTGATCCGATCTCCCGAGTGGGGGGAGTTGTGATGAGGTGTACGCCTCCTTAGTGTTTGCGTAGAATAAATCCAGTGTTTTATTGTCTCTAGTGTGGCATGTGACATACTGGGTGAACGTGGGTAGAATGGGAGATAGTGAAACATGGTTGTCTGGATGCTGCCTTTGAGAAGGGGGTACTGTTAGGACGTGGATTGGGACCTTTGTCCTCATTCTGAGTTATTACTTTGTTCCTTGTTTTCAGGGCATGGTCCCCAGTCCTTGTCCTCACTTTGAGTTGTATTTTGGGTTTTTCTGTATTTATTATTGTCCATCATTTTGTCAGCCATGATTGCTCTCGCCACCTGTGCTGTGTTGTCTTGATTACTTCCCAGTGATTATCAGTCTGTGTTCTGTCTGGTTTCCTTATTTGTCATTTGGCGTTTAACCCACGCTTCTGCCTGTTTTTGCCTGCACCTGTTGGACTATTATTTCTTGTTCAGTTTGCTCGCTTGTGGAATTATTATTTTGGCCCTCGAGCTGACCAGGGCTTGCTCAGCTCTTTAAATAAAATCATTTGAAATTTGAAATCTCGTGTTTGGGTTCAGCTCTCCACACACCACCCCGAGACAACATTATGTTTAAGTTTACATTCTCCGGCGGGGCTCTCACTTGGAAAAATTGTTCTTGCCTCCAAAACTTCATCTGGATGATGGCTGTTTAACTTGCTAGCCTACTAGCCCTCATTAGCACAGTCTGCAGGAGTCCGTGGGTGGATAACTCCAACACTCTGATCCAGCTGCAGAGCTCCCAGTCCATCTGTCTGCATGCGAGAGGCAGTCTCATTTTCAAACTAACTTACTCTCCAGTTTTGATACTTTAACTCCGGTGATGGCATAATCTCAAGGATGATTACTAGCTAGCGCTACCAAATCCCTCAGACACGCAAATGCCTAAATTTGCATGTTTTCCACATGCTTACAGTAACTTTACAAGTATTCATGTTGCATTTTTGTGTTTGGTCTAAATGCCCCTTAAGAGTGTGAACCCGATAAACTAATGACTAACTGCTGGTCATTAACATCTGTTTGTTCTCTCCCACAGATTGAGTCCCCATCATGCTGTTTGTGCTCTACATGCCTGTTCTTTTTTTATTCTTCTCTATCCCCTCACCCCCCAGCCAGTCGCAGCAGATGACTGCCCCTACCTGAGCCTGATTCTGTTGGAGGTTTCTTCCTGCTAAAAGGGAGTTTTTCCTCTCCACCGCCGCCAAGCGCTTGCTCACAGGGGATCGCCTGATTGCTGGGGTCTTTCTGCAATTGTGGGGGTTTCCCCTACAGTTGAAAGTGCTAGGAGATGACTGTTGTGGAATGGCGCTATATAAATAAAATTGAATTGAACTGAATTAATAATTTGTCGACAGAATTCTACAATTTGATTCAATTTATAATTAAATAATAAAATTATTAAAAGCAGTATCATTCCATCAACGTCCACACCATATCTAATACAAAATATAGCATTCTAAATGTCATTGCCAGACTGTAGTGTTATACTGGAGAATGGCAGAGTGGGGTGTCTCAGACAAGGTGATCGGAATCTGTAAGGCTGATAAGTGGATTATCAGTTATCTCAATGCAAATCACATGGATATCATTCTGAGTTTTGCTGCTTTCATATGAGATGTGTGTGGGGGGGATACAGCCTTGGGGTTTGGGTGCAGCAGGGTCCATTTTGATAAGTGATTTTGAGAAAAGAATAGGCTGTGTTTTCATAAGCTAACATTTTATTATGAAAATGAACAAAAGTCGGTTTTTTAATGTTTTTTTAAAGCACATATTTTAAACCTATTAAAACATGTCATCAGGGCTGTTTCCTGGTTTTTTGGGGACCTTTTGCATGGTTGGATTTTGGGCTAAACAAAACAGGCTACCCATTTCCCAACAGCTCTTGCAGGTGATGGGGCACATTAAATGTTTGAAAATGCGCATCAGTTCCTTAGTTAGCGTGTAAGTGTGCTCTGTGTTACTGCTATATTGTGAAGAAGTGTTTGCCCCCTTTTCTGATTTCTCCTTTTTTGTATCTTTGTCACACTGAAATGCTTCAGATCATCAAACAAATTTAAATATTAGACAAAGATAACACAAGTAAACACCAAATGCAGTTTTAAAAGTTTTAAATGAAGATGTTTATTATTAAGGGAAACAATAATCCAAACCTACATGGCCCTGTGTGAAAAAGTGATTTCCCCCTAAATCTAATAACTGGTTGGGCCACCCTTAGCAGCAACAACTGCAATCAAGTGTTTGCGATAACTGGCAATGAGTCTTTTACAGCGCTGTGGAGGAATTTTGGCCCACTCATCTTTGCAGAATTGTTGTAATTCAGCCACATTTGAAGGTTTTTGAGCAAGAACCGCCTTTTTAAGGTCATGCCACAGCATCTCAATCGGATTCAGGTCAGGACTTTGGCTAGGCCACTCCAAAGTCTTCATTTTGTTTTTTTCTTAAGCCATTCAGAGGTGGACTTGCTGGTGTGTTTTGGATCATTGTCCTGCTGCAGAACCCAAGTGCGCTTCAGCTTGAGGTCACAAACAGATGGCCGGACATTCTCCTTCAGGATTTTTTGGTAGACAGCAGAATTCATAGTTCCATTTACCACAGCAAGTCTTCCAGGTCCTGAAGCAGCAAAACAGCCCCAGACCATCACACTACCACCACCATATTTTACTGCTGGTATGATGTTCCTTTTCTGAAATGCTGCGTTACTTTTATGCCGGATTTAGTGACACACCTTCCAAAAAGTTCAACTTTTGTCTCGTCAGTCCACAGAACAAAATCCCCCAAAGTCTTGGCGATCATCAAGATATTTTTTGAACTCAGCTGAAATTGAACTCAGCTTTCCAAAGATGTGATAAACCACAGTTAATTTATGTTTTAACGGGGGGGGGGGGGGGGGGGTCACTTTTTCACACAGGGCCATGTAGGTTTGGAATTTTTTTTTTTACCCTTAATAATAAACACCTTCATTTAAAAACTGCATTTTCTGTTTACTTGTGTTATCTTTGTCTAATATTTCAATTTGTTTGATGATCTCAAACATTTAAGTGTGACAAACATACAAATAAATGAGAAATCAAGAATGGGGCAAACACATTTTTTCACACCACTGTACAAACAGCCAAAGGTCAGGAGGCTGTGATACTTGAGTTTCAGATCACGTATATGTACCACTGTAGTTTGTCTGCACCACCAGTACAGGTTGTATGACCCTGATAGAAGACCCCCCCCCACCCCCATCTGGAAAGTGTGACCTTATATGGTAATTTTAGGGCATCAATTATGCAAATCTTCATTTCACATGCACAAAATTCACCATTTTTACGCGTGTTGTTTACTCACGTTTGGAGGACGTACGAGCATTTGTTTAATCAGGAGTGGCTCGTGGCTCGTGGCTTTTCAAATAACTTCATTTATCTGTTAGGAACTTCAGCTGTGCATGAGCATCAGACAATCTGAGACACCCATTCCGTTAAACATCACACCCACATAGCACATTTTCCATGTATCACAAACACTCCCCACCCCACCCCACAACAGTCTTACATACTTACACATCCTCTATATACAGTGACAGTAAACTCAATCCTAAAAGTTAAAAAAAGTTCAAAGCTCCATGCCTCATCCATTCAAAACTCTAGTAGATGTAGGCACAAAGCTTGCTATGGCTCTCCTAGTCCTGAAGATAAGTGATCTGTATATCTGACCTGAAGGCAAGAGATTGTACTGACTGTGTAGCACATGTGTGGTGTCTGAAGCTATTAGAGCACCTTTCGATTTTGTCCTTCTTTTGTAGATGCCAAACAGGGGTTCCTGCTGTTGTCCAATTATTTTACTGCTCAGTGATATAATCTTGTGCAATGGGTTACAGTGAATATTAGACAGTGATCCAAACCAAGCAGTAAAGTTAAAATTTAAAACTGATTCAATATAACATAAAAAGCAGACAGCACAGAATGGTGAACTTTCAATCTACAAAGTTTCCCAAGAAATAAGAAATGCTGCTGACATTTGGAGAAAATAGTTTGACAGGCTGAAAGGTGAGTTTGTGGTCAACTACTGTTCCTAAATATTTGTATGTCTCAACCTTTTCAGTTGCCTTATTATTCATTAGCAGAGAAAGGATGTTACGAGGTTCTTCAATTCTTTGGTTTTGGAAATGTTCAGATCAAGACAATTCCTCCTGCACCACTCTGTAAACATATCCATCTCAATCTGTAATTGTCCCTCTGAGTTGGTGGTATCTATGATCACAGTGTCGTCAGAGTATTTAATATATGTTACTAACAAAATATGCATGATTTACACATACTAATACTAATATGTTCTTGCATGAGGCCCACTGTCAAGGAATATCTCTCTGGAAGTCCTTTTACCTCATGCAGCCGTATCTGTAGCAGATGCATATGATACTGTGTAACTCTGTACTGATGTTGCTAGTATTATTTTATACTAGCAGAAATGATTATAACTTGTTTCTCTTTAGAAGAGAAGTTGTCTGACTTCTTGTGACATTTTAGTCGCCTAAAGCTGGGTTCAAGCTGCACCTCTGCTCTCCGCATCTGCTCGACCGCGAGGCTTGTGTGACAAAGATTACGTCATCCTCTCTGTCATGGTCTGCGGTGAGTGAGCGTACACACATGAACATCATTACTCTAATTGTCTCCAATCTGCTACAGCTGTTCAGCGGCCTGGCTCCACTCTATTTAAGGGGTGAGATGGCATTACTCCTCTGTGGGATTGTCTCGACGCCACAGCAAGAGCTACTATAAGATCTCCTGCTACCCTTGGATTATTTTTTTGCCTCAGCCCTTGTGTGTGTGTTCCCTGCTTGCTCCCAGCCCAGCCCCTAGCACTCAGGAATCACGTAAGCCTGCTTGCAAAACTGACCTTGCTGCTTCCTTGGACCTCTCTGCCTCTTTCTCCCCAGCGTTTGCCTTTAGAACCCAGCCGGCTTCCTTTCCAGCTCTCAGTCCCCCATGAAGACTGGAATCTCCCTCCTGGATCAGCTCCATTCCTGTCAACCAAGCAAGTACCCAATTAACCCTCAATTAATCTCCCTACTCGCACAGACTGCTACCAAGCCTGAGGGTTCCTGTCCAGCTACCTCTGTGTTCCTCCTCCCGCACCAGTTCCCCCACCAGTCTGCCTGCAGCCTCAGCGCCCCCTTTCCCCAACTCACCACCTACAAGCAGACATGTAATTACAACACATTTTCTAATTAACAGCACGATTTACAATTGCCAATTTATCACTGGAGTAGTATCCTCTCCTTTCTCTTCCCCCACAGGGCACCAATCCCAGCAAAACCTTATCTAACCTATAAATAAAATACTTACCTTGCACCATACATGTTGACCCTGTTGTGGTCTCTGCTTTTTTGGGTTCTGCCTTGTTTCAACATACCATTACAATCCCACCAAACTCAGGAACCAACAGGAACCATGCCAGATTCCCCGTTGGAATGTCTCACTGCCTTTCAGGGTAAGATTGATCAATTTTCCCATGAATTTGCTGTCACCCTGGGCCAAATTGGCCAGTTCATGTATCAGTTCTCGTCCACCACCATGTGAAGTCCGGCTGGCCCCACATCCTCACCTTCTGAGTCCACTTCTGCCGGTCAAGCCCTTTCCATCCTAGACAGAGGAAGAGAATCTGCTGCTGCGGTGCCAAGCAAACAATCTGAAACTGAATGTCCAAAAAAACCAAAGAACTCATTCTTGTCGTAATTGGCCCTTTTGAGGCAAAAATAAGGCACCACTTGCCTGCAGTGAGTTTGCTCATTTATTAAATAATGAAGAACACAAAACTTTGCGACGAGGGGTGGATTACAAAAAGCTAAATACGAGACCACGAGGGGTGATAACAGAAAAATACAAATACTGAAAAAAACCCATGAAAGGTAACTTACATGAAATAGATCAGGAAAAACCTTAAGCAGAGGAAAGACTGAGATCAGGGATGGGGATCTCAGTCAGCACACGACTAGGTTGCAGTGAGGAATAACCCTCGCCAGCAAACTTAAATAATACTAGAGCAGAAACAAAAATAACAAACAGGTGTGGAGGCACGAGTGAAAACATAATCAGTAACATAAAACAGCTGTGACAGGCCGTGAACAGACTTGACAGGCAGAAGTCCTGTCATGGCGCTGTCAAAATAAAAGCACAAACAATGATGACAGAAAAGATAAGACCCCAGCACGGTACAGACCCGCGCTCGGCCTCATGACAGTGCCCCTTCCTTAAGGGGTGGGACCCAGACACCCTGCAGTAACATCAAAGGAAAGAGAGAACACCCCCCACCACCACCACCCCAAACAGAAGAAACCTCAAAAACCAACCCCGGGAGGGCGGTGGGAGCATCCAGGCCTGGAAGGAGAGACACGAAAACAAAAACAACCCAAAAAACACATGACCCAAACACTAACAGACCAAAATACCAAGAAAACTAGATAATACACGATAAACAAAGAAACTGTTCTGGTGGCCTTCCAGAGTCCTGGCTCCACCCAACCATCAGGTGGAAAAGGTTGGGTGGCCTACCAGGTCTCCAGAGGCTCCAACCAGGTAGACAAAGTCCATCAGGTGGTCTTTCTGGGTACTGAAGCCACCCAAGCAACCGAGAAGGCTTTGGTGGTCTCCCCGCATCTCTAGGCCAGTGGGTTGTGGAATGCCACACACCTCCTCCTAGGGATGGCAGCCGGAACCTGTGCTCACCACTGACCCCCAGACCCAGATGACGGGGACCCGAAGAGGAAGATGGTGGAGGAGGAACCCTGATAGAACCGGAAGAAAACAAAGGACCCACAACAGCCTTGGGCATCTGCGCAGCACCCTCGGTGGCCCCGGACTGAGGCATAACGGCACCCTCGGTGGCCCCGGACTGAGACGTAGCGACACCCTCAGTGGCGCCCAAACTGAGGCATAGCGGCACCCTTGGTGGCCCCGGACTGAGGCATAGCTGCATCCTTGGTGGCCCCGGACTGAGGCATAGCTGCACCCTCAGTGGCACTGGACTGAGGCACAGCAGCACCCATGACGGCCCTCGGGCTGGAGCGTAACACCCACACCAGGCATACACTAGAGCGCCGCACCCACGTGGGATTCATGCTGGGGCACAGCACCCATGGAGACCCAGACTGAGGAGGTACTGCACCCTTGGATATCCCTAGCTGGGACGGTGTCTCCACGATGACCTCGGCCGGAGGAGCTGGACCCACAAAGACCTCAGGCGGCGGACCGGAACCCATGGAGACCTCTGGTGTAGCTGGATGATTCTCGGTGACCCTGAGAGAAGACTCGAATGAAAGAGGAAGAGAAACAGGGTCAGGGTCACCGGCGGCAGTGGAATCTGGAGAGGCAAGCTCAGATGCTGCTGACGGCGGCACCCGGCTCTCCCCACCAAGAGCCAGACAAGATCTCTCCAATACTGAAACAATGAAAACAAAGGAGAGTACTTGCCTGAGCTCAAGTTCTACCACCATCCAGGACTCCGTCAATCCGAATGGTGATATCTCAGGCCTGGCCCCCTGGAGGTCCAACTGGAACTCTGCTGTGGTGGCCCCAACAGCAGGCATGATGGTTTTTGCAGTCCCGGAACCCCCTGGCAAAGTAACCCACGCAGGTGGCTCGCCCAGTGTGGCGACAGGAGATCCGCTTCCTGCTGGAGCTGAATTCTGCACGGGTGAAGCCCGAGGATGCTTCTTCATCGGCTCAGGCTCCAGATTGCAGACAGCCCTTTTCCTCTGTCCATTCCACAGCTGCGGGGCTGGAATCAGGTTCTCCAGTGCCGCAGGCTCCTCTTCCATCTGGCGACTTGATCCTGAAACCGGCGGACACTCGGGAGGTATTGGAGGAGACACAGAGAGAGCAGGTAATATTTTTGTGGCTGCAGCAGGTGGTGAGGGCCCAGTGGACTGCATAAACTGAGCCTCACCCCCGGGAATCAGACAAGGTAATTCATCAGATTGTGATATAGAGTGAAGAAGCACTTGCCTGTTTTCCCAGGGTATGGTGGTTCCTGCTGCAGCAAGCCCAGCTTCTTCCTTTTCGATGACTGCAGTGATCGTGGGCTCCTCTGGAAAAAATGGAGGAGCTGCCCCTACAGATACGATGATGGGCAAAGCTGAGGGAGAACCAGCTGAACTCTCAGCAGTCGGAGAAGGCGCCGTGGAGGAGGGGGAAACAGCTGCGATGACCCCGTGATTGGGCGCTGACAAGACAGCCCATGAGGAGACCCAACAGGCTGAAGCTGCTGATGTTCCTCTCTGACGTGGAGAAAATTGTCCGGCTGGCTGAGAGACGGAGGAGTTCTTCCAACGGTCTGTGGCTGGGTAATGGTGGGAAAGTGGCGGCAACTGGACCCAGTAACTCTCCTCCATCTGCTTCGGTACAGCCGTGTCACGGGGAGGAGTTGAGTTCTGAGCTGGGAGATGGCGTCTTCGAGCCGGTGACAATCCAATCGCCAACCCCGGAAATTGCTGTTGGAGAGCGGAGACGGTAGCCAGCAGCTTGGCAAACTCGGGATAATTTCCTAAACCGGGATGCACTTCCACCGCCCTGACCACTGCTACCACACTCTCCAAAACCTTCTTCAGGTCGCAGAAGGTGAGAGCTTCAGCAACATGGCCCCGGATAAACTCAGCTGTCCACTGCTTATCCATACTGGGACCCCCAGCTGCCTTCCTCCTTCAGCGTGCTGGGAACATGCTGACGGCCACTCAGTCCAGCCACGAAAAAGGTGAGGAAAAAAAATAAAGGAAAAGCAGAAAAAAGAAGAGAAAAAAAAGGCAAACCCACTGCCGCTGGTACCTACAGGCTGTGACCTACTGTCATAATTGGCCCATGAGGGCAGAAATAAGGCACCACTCGCCTGCAGTGAGTTTGCTCATTTATTAAATAATAAGGAACACAAAGCTTGCCATGAAGGGCAAATTACAAAAAGCTATTTATGAGACCACAAAGGGTGAATAACAGAAAAATGCAAATACTGAAAAACCATGAAAAGTAACTTACTATGAAACTGGAGAAGCAGAGAAAAAAGCTGAGACTTTAAAACAGGAATCAGGTGAGGGGATTCCTGTCTGAACATGACGAGGTCACAGCGAGTAATAAACCTCGCCAGCGAACTTAAATAGTAACAGAGCAAAAACCAAAATGTGAATCAGGTGTGGAAGCACGAGTGAAAATGTAATCAGTGACACATAACAGCTATGACAGGCCGTGAACAGACTGGACAGGTGGAAGTTCTGTCATGATACTGTCAAAATAAAAGCACAAACAATAATGGCAAGAAATCAGGACTAAATACATAAACAGAAAAAGAAAAGACCCAAGCATGGTACAAACCCACGCTTGGCATCATGACAATTCTGGACTTCAGGAAAAACAGACAGGAACCCCCCCCCACACACACATAAATGGTGACCACATGGAAAATGTCCTCACCTTCATGTTCCTGGGCACCCACATCTCCTCTGACCTCTCGTGGACTGTCAACACCAAGGCCCTGGTGAAGAAAGCCCAGCAGTGGCTGCACTTTCTCTGTGTCCTGAGGAAGAACAACCTTAACCAGAAACTGCTGCTGGCCTTCTATCACTGCTCAGTGGAGAGCGTGCTCACCTACTGTCTGGGTGTGTGGTACACCGGCTCCATGGCCGAGAACAGGAAGGCTGTGCAAAGGGTCATCAACACCGCCTAAAAAATTATCAGCAGCCCTCTGCCCTCCCTGGAAGACATCTCCAGAGACTCCTGTCTCAGAAAGATCAAGGCCATCACAGGAGACCCCTCACATCCCTCCACCACATGTTTGACCTGCTTCCCTCTGGACGACAGTTTAGACTGATCAGGTCCCACACCTCCAGACTGACAAACAGTTTCTTCCCCTGGGCCATCTAAACTTGAAACAGTCAGAGGCTCCACCCCTCTCCCTCTGAACGCTCACATGTACAGAACTGAAGACCTTTTAATTATCACTATAACTCACCTGTTTTTGCACTCCTCACTTTCATGTACACTATATTGACCCATCCGTGAAGTCACTACTGTACATATTTTCCATAATCCTTGGGCCATTTTACTCAATTATGTGTTCTGCCCTCCGCACTCTTATGTACATAGTTCCACCCGCGAAGCTACTACTGTACCTGTGTATATACCTATGGGCTATTTGTTATTTTTACTTTTATTTTTACTTCAGTTGTATGGGTAACCGTGTGTTCTGTACTGTTTTATTTCAAATTCTTCTCACTTACTTTATTGGGCAGTAGCCTGGTGTAGCACCCACAATTTTGTTGTGCTGTACAAATGTACAATGACAATAAAGCCTATTCTATTCTATTGTATTCTATTCTATTCTATCCCCACTCCATCCCACTATAATGGGAGGGTAGGGGTAGGGGGGACTTATTGTCTGCTGAGGCATGGCATTCCACTCTTCTTGAAGGGTGGCCCTCAGGTGATTGAGGTTGTGGGTGCAGTGTTACGAGCCTCTACACTGTGACTCAGCTGATACCATAGGTTTTCTATGGGCTTTAAGGTCTGTAGAAAGTGCAGGCCACTCCATTTGAGGTGCCCCAGCCTCCAGCAGCCATTCCTTAATGATACGACCTCGATGAGCTGGAGCATTGTCATCCATGAAGATGAAATTAGGCCTGTATTGTTCATGCAGGGGCACAATGACTGGATTAATGATGTTATTCAGGTAGTATTGGCTTGTCACTGTACCATTCACAAGGTGTAGGGCAGTTCTGTATTGACTAGACACACCTGCCCAGACTGTAACACCACCACCACCAAAGGCTCCTCTGGTGACAACAGTGCCTGATGCATAGCACTCTTCTTGATGTCTCCAACATCGTTGGCAGCCATCATATTTGTTCAACATGAATCAACTCTTATCAGATAACAGCACTAAAGCTCATTGGTTCCTTGTCAAGCGTAAATGCTCCCTGGTTCATGCAAGACGATGATGCTTGTGCTTGGTGGTGTGGTCAGGTACTCTTGCAGGTTGTCTAGCTGATGTAAATGGTTTTGAATGGTCTGATGTGACGCTTGGGTTCCTCTGACCTCCCTTAAATGTGCCTGGAGTTGAATAGCATTCATCATCTGGTTCCACAGTGTACTGTTCACAATGAAGCGGTCATCAGCGTGGGATGCGGCCAAAGGACATCCACATCTATGCCTTTCTCTGACTCTTCTGACTCTTCCAGTCTCTCAGTATCTCTGTTGCAACCTGCTGATGACAGTCTGCGACACTCTAAGCTCAGTGGCCACTTCCCTCTGAGAACATCCTGTTTGAAGCCTTGCAATGTTGAGGTACTGTTGATCAATTGTTAGGTGTCGTCTTGGTCTCATGATGTCAAAATGTAAACAGCATGATGAAGAGGACTGTTTAAATACCAACTGTAACTGAACCAGAAAATTTATTGGTCAATTCATGGATCAAATACCTACTGTGAATTTTGCCGTTAAGCACCTTGTTAGAGAACAGCAAGTTATGCAAAAAGTACTGTAACGTCGGGGCCATGTTAAGGGGGGCAGGGATTTCCCAGCATGCTTTGCCAGTTGAAAACGTTACTGTGTGTGTGTATTAAATGTGTTATTACTGAGTTATTATACCGCTGGGTCATTATAACTGCGTTATAATGACCCAGCAGTGTTTAGCAGGATTAGGGAAAGATGTATCATGTGTGTGTAACCATGACTGAAACGGAGGTCTGGGAGAACGACCTCCCCTCCTCTCTGTGCTCAGAAGTGAGTTGGGGTTGGTGGTGTGTAAATAAAGCCTGTTTGTCACAACCACCTTGCTCCTCTTCTTTGTGTGAACCTCGCAAACGTCACAGTACTGAAACATTGAACAGTTGGACATGTGCATTCAAAAGGGTAGAAAAGGTCAAAGTAAGTTCACCTGTACTGTAAATGTTATAGTGAATTTTAGGTGCATTCTGAAATTTCACCCAAAAGCCGAATACCCCTAACTTTTTGTGACCAGTGTATGTCTCTCTGTTCTTTTACAGGTGCAGATACCAGACTCGTGATGAGACCTTTTCAGAAGAAGAAACAGTTTGGCTTCTGTTTGTTTCAGTTGTGTCAGTTTGTTTGTTTTTTCTGTTTGTTCCTCCCCCCCCCCCCCCCCCGTCGGGTCCATCATGGGTAAAATAATTTAAATAAAGTGTCTGGCACAATAAGGGAAGCAGATTTCTGTTCTGCTTACCTAGCTGCTTGACAGGACAAGGGGAGAGAGAAAAAAAAATTCCCTAGCTGTCCAGCTTGACAATTGTCTCCGTGAGTGAGTTTACGGATGCCTCCATTCCACCACTGCCTCTCCTCCTCACGCTACATCTTCCGCCTCACATCTTTTAGCACTTCCTCTGTGTTTGTTGCCAGAAACTGCCGAACCCATGCAGCTCAACCGCACTCGGCTTTCATCTGTCGACGTCAGCGCAGGATGGGTGCAAGGTTGTATATCTACTGTGGCGCTCCCAGGCACTTTTTGACCAACTGCAAGGAGCGCCCAAAAGACCCCACCCATCAGTCACAGTAGGGGGATTGATGGGTGAGGAGTCAACACCTGAAGCCCCTCTAAAGTTTACCTTGCCCACTCTAATCCAAATAAATTCTGTTGAGCATCCAACCCTTTCCCTAATTGATTCAGGAGCAGAGCAAAACTTTATTTCTAGCCAACTAATCTCCCAACTTCATATCCCCACTGTTGACTTGCCCTCTCCCACCCCTGTATGTTCTCTTTCCGGTTCTAGATAAGCCACCATTACTAAAAGCACAGTCCCAATTTCCATTATTGTGTCTGGCAATCACCAAGAGCACCTCCAACTCCCAGTGTTACCTTCCCCCTCCTCTGAGATTATCAGGGTTCCCTGGCTGAGGCTGCATAACCCCTCTATTGATTGGGCCCTGGGTAAAATCAATTCCTGGAGCAATTTTTGTTTGTCCTCCTGCCCCTGTTCGGCCTCCTGCTCACCCACTCTGTCCCCGTGCCCTGGTCTTGAGGTTCCCCTGATTTGTCACTGGTGCCCAAGGAATTCCATGATCTTGCCCCTGTATTCAGTAAAGTTAAAGCATTGACTTTACCTCCACACAGGCAGTATGATTGTGCCTTCAATCTCCAGCAGGGGGCGTGCCTATCCACTAGCAGGCTGTACAGCTTCTCCGGTCTGGAGAGGGAAACCGTGGAGAGGTACATTAAGGAGTCACTTCAGGCAGGAATTATCAGACCTTCTTCATTTCTGGTGGGGACAGGCTTCTTCTTCGTCGGTAAGAATGATGAGCATACTGAGACCTTGCATAGATTACCAAGAACTAAATAACATTACTATCAAGGACAAGTACCCATTACTTCTGATTAATTTGGCCTTCAAACTCCTCCAAGGAGCAACAGTTTTCACTAAATTAGATTTGAGAAATGCATATCACCTCATTTGAATAGGGGAGGGGGGATGAATGGAAGACCGGTTTTCACACTCCAATGGTCCATTTTGAATACCAGGTTATGCCTTTTGGACTGACCAATACCCCAGCTGTCTTCCAAAGGCTTATCAATGATGTCCTGAGAGATTTCTTGAACCTGTTTGTTTTCGTGTATTTAGATGATATCTTGATCTTCTCCCAGTCCATCGCAGAGCACA
Source organism: Pholidichthys leucotaenia (assembly GCA_020510985.1). Taxonomy (NCBI): domain Eukaryota; kingdom Metazoa; phylum Chordata; class Actinopteri; order Cichliformes; family Pholidichthyidae; genus Pholidichthys; species Pholidichthys leucotaenia. The sequence continues at coordinate 328,568,350 of CM035844.1, read as the reverse complement.
AGGTACATGTCAGGTGGGTGCTACAGCGACTGCTTGAGAACTAACTCTACGTTAAGGCTGAGAAATGTGAATTTTTCACCCCCACAACATCTTTTCTCGGCTTTATCATTGCTAAGAAACAGGTAAAACCTGATCCCACTAAGATTCAAGCCATGACTGATTGGCCAACCCCCACTAACCACAAGCAGTTTCAGTGTTTCCTAGGGTTTGCCAACTTTTACAGGAGATTCATCATGAACTACAGCTACGTGGCAGCTCCCCTGACTCAACTCAAATCCCCCAAAGTCCCCTTCAGGTGGTCAGATTCAGCTGAGGTAGCATTCTCCAAGCTGAAGATGTTATTCTCCCAGGTGCCCATTCTCAGATTGTGGCGTGAGGGCTGTCCTATCACAACGATCCCCTTCAGATGGTAAACTGCACCCCTGTGCATTCTTCTCCTGTCGTCTCAGCCAGGCAGAGAGAAATTATGATGTGGGGGACCAGGAGCTCCTGGCAGTCAAGCTAGCATTGGAGGAGTGGCACCACTGGCTGGAGGGAACAGCTCAACCATTCCCGATTTGGACCGATCACTGAAACCTTGAGTACCTCAGGTCAGCCAGGCTTCTTAACCCCCGCCAGGCCCAGTGGGCTTTGTTCTTTGGCCGGTTCCACTTCCCATTGACCTATCCACCTGGATCCAAGAACATCAAGCCCGAGGCTCTTTCCCACCAATTCTCCCCCAACGTCAAGTCCCCAACCTACAAACCCATTCTACCTCCCTCGTGTGCTTTAGGCGCTATTTCCTTCAAGGTGGAGAGGAAGGTGTGAGCTGCACAGGTGTCTGAACCCAACCTGGGGGGGGGGGGTGATTTTATGTCCCCCCATCTATTTGAGGAGATGTCATCCACTGGGTGCACACAGCCCATTTCACCTGCCACCCTGGAGTGAATCACATTATCCATCATCTCCATAGAGCCTTCTGGTGGCCTTCTCTCAGTGACGACGTCCAGGAGTATGTCCAGGCCTGTACCACCTGCGCTGTTCAAAAGTCCTCCACCTCACCCCTGCTGGTCTTCTGCAGCCCCTGCTTATCCCTAGCCACCCACGGTCACACATAGCATTAGATTTTGTCACCGGTCTCCCACTTTCTGAGGGCAATACTGTGGTGCTTACTGTAATTGACAGATTCTCCAAGGCTGTGCACTTTATCGCTCTACCCAAGCTCACTTCCGCCAGAGAGACCGCTGACATTCTGGTTCATCAAGGATTCCGCCTCCACAGGATACCTACCAATATCATGTCTGACCTAAGTCCACAGTTCACATCTCTAGTTTAGAAAGCCTTCTGCCAAGCCCTTGGAGCATCTGCCAGTCTTACCTCAGGCTATCACCCACAAAGTAATGGGCAATGTGAGCGAGCGAACCAGGAACTGGAAGCAGCTCTCTGCTGCATCGTCTCTCAACACCCCACTACCTGGTGTTCTCACCTGCACTGGATTGAGTATGCCCATAATGCTGCGACATCAATTGCTACTGGAGTCACCCCCTTCGAAGCCTCAGTGGGGTATAACCCTTCTCGGCTTCCTGTCACTGAGGAGGAGATTGCTGTCACCACAATTCAGCATCACATACGGTGCTGCTGACGTATCTGGAGGTCCACCAGGGCAGCTCTTCTACGAACAGCCAGCCAGAACTCTGCTATGGTCAACCGGCGGAAGACTCCGGCCCCTGAGTATTTGGTGGGACAAAAAGTATGGCTTTCCACACACAGCATCTCTTTAAAGACAGACTCTAGAAAACTCTCACTCAGGTTCATTGGCCCCTTTCCCATCACATGCTTTATTAATCCATCTGCTGTCCACCTGAAGATGCCTCCCTCCCTGCATATCCACCCTACCTTTCATACCTTTAATAACAAACTGGTGTTTTCCAATCCCCTCTGTCCTCTCTCCTGACTTCCTCCTCCCCTTGAATCGTCGACGGAGGGTCTGTGTATTTCGTCCATTGGATTGTGGATGTTCGCTGCAGGTGCTGGGGCCTCCAGTACCCGGTGGACTGGGAGAGTTATGGCCCCGATCCTGGATTCCCCGCTTGTTCATCGTTAACCCTGTGATGATCAATGATTTCCATCGACTACACCTGGAAGCCCAGCGGGACGCCAGGTGGCGCACCATGGGGGGGGGGGGGGGGTCATGATCTGCGGTGAGTGAGCACACACACAAGCACATCATTACTGTAGTTGTCTCCAATCTGCTACAGCTGTTCAGTGGCCTGGCTCCACTCTATTTAAGGAGTGAGGTGGCATTACTCCTCTGTGGGATTGTCTCAATGCCACAGCTCGAGTTGCTATGAGATCTCCTGCTACCCTTGTATTGTTTTTTTAACCTCAGCCCTTGTGCATGTGCTCCCTGCTTGCTCGCAGCCCAGCCCCCACCACTCAGGAATCACATAAGCTTGCTTGCAAAACTGACCTTGTGGCTTCCCTGGATCTCTCTGCCTCCTTCACCCCAGTGTTTGCCTTCAGAACTCAGCCAGCTTTCCTCCCAGCTCTCAGTCCCCCATGAAGATCAGCTTCTCCCTCCTGGATCAGCTCCATTCCTGTTAACCAAGCAAGTACCCAATTAACCTTCAATTAATCTCCCTACTGGCAGAGACTGCTACCAAGCCTGGGGGTTCCTCTCCACCTACCTCCATGTTCCTCCTCCAGCACCAGTTCCTCCACCAGTCTGCCTGCAGCCTCAGCTCCCCTTTTCCCCAGCTCACCACCTGCAAGCAGACACATAATTACAGCAAATTTTCTAGTTAACGGCACAATTTACAATTTATCACTGGAGTCGTAACCTCTCCTCTCTCTTTTCCCACAGGGTACCAGTCCCAGTAAAACCTTATGTAACCTATAAATAAAAGATGTACCTTGCTCCATACCTGTTGAACCTGTTGTGGTCTCTGCTTTTTTGGGTCCTGCCATTTTAAAACATGTCAGCCTCCAGTCTGCTAGGCTCCACATTGCCCCTCCGCAGCTGACAGCATGCCGCCCAAATTTTGTGATCGCGTTGCCTGGGTGCGTTGACTGTGCATGTGGAAGATTGAACGTCCCATTCAAGAGATGCCACTACTGCCACAGCATACAACGTCAAAGTAGCCGAAGAAGAGGAAGACGAGAATAAACATACAGTGGTGTGAAAAAGTGTTTGCCCCTTACTGATTTCTCATTTTTTGGTATGTTTGTCACACTTTAATGTTTCAGATCATGAAGCAAATTTAAATATTAGACAAAGATAACACAAGTAAACACAAAAATGTAGTTTTTAAATGAAGGTGTTTATTATTAAGGGTAAAAAAAAATCCAAACCTACTCTTGGCCCTGTGTGAAAAAGTGATTGTCCCCTAAATCTAATAACTGGTTGGGCCACCCTTAGCAACAGCTTCTGCAATCAAGCATTTGAGATAACTGGCAATGAGTCTTTTACTATGGGCTGCACGGTGGCGCAGTGGTTAGCACTGCGGCAGCACAGTTTACCCTTGGCCGGGGGATCGTGGGGATCGTGGGATCGTGGGTTCGATCACAGCCCCCGACCAACAGTGATCTGTGTGGAATTTGCATGTTCTCCCCGTGTATGTGTGGGTTTACCCCAGGATTTCTCCGGTTTCCTCCCACATCCCAAAAACATGCAGGTTAGGTTAATTGGAGACTCTAAAGTGGCCCTTGGTGTGAATGTGTGTGTGAATGGTTAAAAGGGATGGCGCCGTATTGTGGCTGCTTCATCCATCTAGGTGGTGGATGACCCTTAATTTCTGTAAAGCGTCTTTGAGTGTCTATGATAAAGCGCTACAGTGATCCCTCGCTACTTCACGCTTCACCTTTCGCGCCCTCAGTGCATCGCGGATTTTTCAAAAATATTCATCAAAAATTCAAAATTGAGAAATAATGGGCGGGCGCTAGCAGAAGGCAGGGAGACTACATTAGACCATCAGGTATCAACACGGAGAGCCCGCACAACTCAAAAATCCACCTCTCTGTTCGCTGTTCTCGTGTTGGCTCGGCTCGGAAATCTCGCAAGCTGATTGGCCGAGACGTTTCACCCCGTAAGCTGATTGGCCGAGACGTTTCATCCACCTTCTCTCCCTGCCGAACGCCCATGCATCGAAGGAAGACCGCATTCATTGCTCTTTATCGCTCGTGTTGCTTAGTCTCGCCGCGTGGAACTTTTTGCTGTTCTCTTGTGCCATTTTGTGCGAAATAGTCTTCCCGTCGAGCCACTACGCCGCCTCCTGCAGCTTCTCCAGCTCTATCGGAAGCTGCCCTCGACGATCCTGCGCCTCTAGCACCTCACGATGAGGCGTCACCTGAGGAGCAGTAAAGCTCTCATTAACCTGTGCAGTAAATCATCTTCATCTTGAGTTACGTATCTTGTTATAAGAATAAAAGAGTTCTAAAAACATATTTATGTACACTTTATTTACATCTACGTATGTATGTACACTTACACACACACACACGTATCATATGAGAGAGAGAGTGAGAGAATGAACGTACGTATTATTTATGGGTGATGTCATTAGGGGTGACGCTACTTCGCGGTTTTTCACTTTTCGCGGTCAGTTCCGGAACCCATTAACCGCGATAAGTGAGGGATCACTGTATATAAATCTGATGTATTGATATTGATTGACTGATTGAAAGTCTTCATTTTGTTTTTCTTAAGCCATTCAGAGATGGACTTGCTGGTGTGTTCTGGATCATTGTCCAACTGCAGAACCCAAGTGCACTTCAGCTTGAGGTCAGAAAAACAGCCCCAGACCATCACACTACCACCACCATATTTTACTGTTGGTATGATGTTCCTCTTCTGAAATGCTGTTACTTTTATGCCAGATGTAACGGAACACATGTTGTGTTGGGTTCTTTTATGAATAAAGACTGCTGCTTTGGGTGAACACGGAGCCTCCTTTATTAACTGGCTGCAACAACATTAACACACGAACTCCGCCATATTAATATCCGTCCTGTTGTACACCTGACAACATCCAGTCTGTGTCGCCCCCTAGTGGCTCCACATATGTAATACTTAGATTACACCACATCCCCCTTACTGAAGCCAAGTTGACCCCTTTTAGCTGAAAACACAAAATACATTCTTATTTCCGTTCCCTTTTGTCAACTAACTATGACAGCATAGATTTAACACATCACCCCCTTTTACAAATCTATAACATTTCTTTTTTTTTTTTTTTTCCCAACACTGTTGCCATGTAAGAACATATCATGCAAAGGCCTCTTATTTTCTATTTAAAGAAGGCATTTTCAGAACTCAACTCTGTTTTCACAAATATTAGCATGCAACTCTACAGATCCAGTCTCTTTGGTTTTATCACTTCTCTACCAGACCTGGTTCTAACAACACCTGGTGTTTCCTGTGCACTGGGCTCAGAAGCAGTTTCTGTAGGAGTGTCTTTTCCATTTGACTGGGTCCGTTGTGGTTCCATCTCAGTCTCTGGTATCGACATAGGCACAAGATGAGTGCGATTCCTCCTGATTGTCCCTTGTGGTCCACTAATGACATAGGACCGTGGAGTTTTGTGGACAGATGTCACTGTGCCCTGTGCTTTTGCATCTGTAATCCAAACAGAGTTTCCGGGTAACAGTTTATCCAAATCTCTCGTTCTGTGTCTTTTGTTGAAACATTCTGTTTGCCTCATCCGTCTCTCCTTTTCCATGTGACGAATTTGTTGCAGATTCGGCACGCATGGCTGCAGGGCCTCTGGAAGCATTGGCAGGGTGGTACGAAGCCTACGCCCCATGAGAAGCTGTGCTGGGCTGTAGCCATTTGCCAACGCTGTGGTTCTGTAGGCTAACAGTGCTCGGTATGGATCACTGGCTTTCTTAATTAGGTTTTTGACTGTTCTGACAGCTCTTTCTGCCTCACCGTTACTTTGGGGGTACCTGGGACTACTGGTCATGTGCTCAAAACAGTACTCCTTTGCAAAGTCTTCCATTTCCTGACTTGTGAACTGTGGGCCGTTATCCGTGATCAGTATCTCTGGTATTCCGTGACGTGCAAACATTGATTTTAAATGCACAATGACATTGGCAGAGCGAGTTGGGCTGAGCTGGGCAATCTCTATATACCTAGAGAAATAGTCCACTAATAACAGGTAGTTTTTGTCTTGTAGCGTGAACAAATCAGCTCCCAACTTCTGCCAAGGCCTTTCTGGTAAATCTGTGGGCATTAAAGGCTCTCTCACATTAACTCTTTCCTGTATGCACTTTCTGCATTTGAGTACAATTTCACTAATCTGGTTGCTTAAACCTGGCCACCATACAGCCTGACGGGCGCGCTCTCTGCATTTAACCACCCCCTGGTGGCCCTCATGTATCTTATCCAAAACTGCATTTCTCATGTTAGCAGGGATAACTAACCTCGTGCCTCTCAGTAGTAGTCCGTTATGCACACTCAAAACGGCTCTCTCAGACCAGTAGTGCTTCACCGCTCCCTGTAGCTGGTTACGATCCGGCCAGCCTTCTGTGCAGTATTTCATGACTTGTGAACAGACGCTGTCGGACTGCAGTTGCTCTTGGAGATCTGCAAGATATTTGCTGCTTGTAGGGAGTCCCTCTAGCACAGAGTCAACATAAATGTTAGTGTCCTCCATAAGATCCGTGTCTGTGTGAGTAACACTGTTTGTGAGCGGTAAGCGTGAGAGCGTGTCGGCAGTGGTTAGACTTTTGCCAGGGATGTGCTTTATAGTGTATGAGTACCTCATTAGGCGCATACGAAATCTCTGTATACGCGGTGGAAGCACATCCAAAGCTTGTCCTCCCAGCAGACTCACTAGTGGCTTATGATCAGTTTCTAGTTCAAAGTGCAGACCCAGGATAAAGTCATTGAATCTTTCGCAGGCCCACGTGAGAGCCAGCGCTTCTTTTTCCAGCTGGGCGTAGCGCTGCTCTGTAGGTGTCAATGATTGAGAAGCGTAAGCAACTGGTGACCACACGTCTCTCTCCTTCTGTAGCATGACTGCCCCCAATCCGTATGAAGAGGCATCTGCAGATATTTTCTGTGGTTTGTTTGGGTCATAGAGCTGCAATACAGGAGCAGAGGACAGTTCTTGTTTGAGGTTACAAAACGCATTTTGTTGTTCATGCCCCCAGTACCACATGTTCTTTGTTGAAAGCAAGTCTCTCAATGGTTTGTCCTTTTCAGAAAGGTTCGGAATGAACTTCCCCAGCTGGTTCACCATTCCGAGAAAGCTCCTGAGCTCACTCACGTTGCTTGGCTCTTTCATGTCCTGAACAGCTTGGGTTTTGTCTGGATCTGGCCTCATTCCTTCTGCTGAAACAATAAACCCAAGAAATTTAACCTCTCTTTTGCCAAACTCACATTTTGACATATTCAACGTAACGTCTGCTTTCTCTGCGCGCTTCAAGACAGCGTGCAGTCTTGCGTCGTGCTGCTCCTTGGTGGATCCCCAGACCAGGATATCGTCCATGTGGCAGACGACTCCGTCGAGACCCGCTGTAACCTCAATCACCATCATGTTTTGGAAATGTTCAGGAGCACTGGAAATACCAAATGGCAAACGGTTGAAGTGGTATCTGCCAAATGGTGTAATGAATGTGGTGAGAAAGGCCGACTCTTTAGACAGTGGTATTTGCCAAAATCCCATATTTGCATCAAGCTTTGAAAAATACTGAGCACCTGTGAGCATGCCTAGCGTTTGGTCCACAGATGGGAGGATGTATCTTTCGCGACACACCGACTTGTTTAAAGGTGTCATGTCCACACAGATACGCACCTTTTCTTTGTCCTTTTTGGGAGCTACAACCATGCCACAGCACCAATCTGTTGGCTGCTCCACGCGACTGATAACTCCCAACTTTTCCATCCTCTCGAGCTCTTTTTTCACTTTACCCATGAGCGGCAGTGGCACACGCCTTGGCACCTTGAGCAAAAAGGGCTTAGCATCAGGTTTCAGTTTAATCGTGTATGGCTTTTGAACAAGCCCAAGTCCATCGCATAACTTGGGGTACACTTTTCTCACTGTCTCTTGGTCTATAGTGTCAATTCTGGCATTTAGTTTCAGTCTCACGGAAGCTGTTCTACTCAGTAGTGCCATGCGCAGATTTTTGACAATATAGATTTTCTCAGTAGCACTCTTGTTACCGTATGTAATAGTCTCTGTCATAGACCCCAACACGGTTAGTGCAGTTCCACCCGGTCCGTAGAGTGGTTTTTGTGCCTTTTCCAACTGTTCATTTTTCTTCTTGAAGATTTCAAATGTTTGGTCAGAAACCGCTGTGACGTCCGCTCCGGAATCTAACTTAAAAGTCACTTTATTTCCTCTCACATTTATGTCTGCCAGCCACGGATCCTCTCCTAGATCCACTTCACCCAGAAAAAGTCTGTCTGCATTGTCAGTGACCTCATTCACAGTTGGGTTGGACCTACAGACTCTAATATAGTGTCCACGTTTTTTACAGTTATGGCATTCCGCGTTTTTAGCTGGGCACTGTACTGCTGCATGTGCTGGTGCTTTGCCACACTTGGAACAAACTTTGCTGTCTTGTTTTGTCTGCTGAGACCTTGAGGACTTAATCTGTTTTTGTTCCTTGATTATGAACTTGTTTGGCTTGGCTTTTCTGATGTGTACCGCATCCACGGCTGTTCTGTTAATGCTAGTTTCACCTCTTAGGTCAGTTTGTTGTCGTTTTATTTCTTCAGATTGTCTTGCCATTGTTATAGCTTTAGCTAGGGTAAGATCTTTGTCAAGCTGCATTCTTTCTGACAGCGACGAATCTTTTAGACCCACTACAAGCCTGTCTCTCAAGAGGTCATCATGAAGTGCACCGTACTCACAGTTTTCTGCCAGTGCGTAGAGTGCTGTTATGAACGAGTCTACTGGTTCTGCCGGCTGTTGCACTCGCTTGTTGAATTTTGCTCGTTCATAAATCACGTTCTTTCTGGGAACGAAATGTCTATCAAAGGCTGTTTTAATGGCCTTGTACTGCTGGCGCTGCACACTCGTTAGCTCGAGCCCTCTTAGCACGTCGTCAGCCTCATCTCCCATGCAATAAACCAGTGTATTTACTTGGTTCGCCTCGGCTGAGTTATTCAGGTTACTTGCCAGTCTAAAACGCTCAAAACGTCTTATCCACTTTTCCCACTCTTGGGGTCTCGCAAAGTCGAAGGGCTCCGGTGGTTTAATGGTGAAGGTTGCCGCTGGAGTAGCCGCCGCCATTACCGGATCAATTGGCGCAGCTGCAGCCCCTTGAACTTCATCCGTCATAGCCGCTAGCCGGTTGCAAAGCTGACTTTTCTCACCTCAGAGCGCACCAACTTCTGACACCATGTTGTGTTGGGTTCTTTTATGAATAAAGACTGCTGCTTTGGGTGAACACGGAGCCTCCTTTATTACTTGGCTGCAACAACATTAACACACGAACTCCGCCATATTAATATCCGTCCTGTTGTACACCTGACAACATCCGGTCTGTGTCACCCCCTAGTGGCTCCACATATGTAATACTTAGATTACACCACAACACACACCTTCCACAAAGTTCAGCTTTTGTCTCGTCAGTCCACAGAGTATTTTCCCAAAAGTCTTGGGGATCATCAAGATGTTTTCTGGCAAAACTGAGACAAGCCTTTATGTTCGTTTTGCTCAGCAGTGGTTTTCTTCTTGGCCATGCAGACCATTTTTGCCAGGTCTCTTTCTTATGGTGGAGTCATAAACACTGACCTTAACTGAGGCAAATGAGGCCTGCAGTTCTTTGGATGTTTTTGTGGGGTCTTTTGTAACCTCTTGGATGAGTCGTCACTGCACTCTTGGGGTAATTTTGATGGGCCAGCAACTCCTGGGAAGGTTCACCACTATTCCATGTTTTCGTCATTTGTGGATAATGACTCTCACTGTGGTTTGCTGGAGTCCCAAAGCTTTAGAAATGGCTTTTTAACTTTTTTCCAGACTGATAAATCTCAGTTACTTTGTTTCTCATTTGTTCCTGAATTTCTTTCGATTGCAGCATGATGTCTAGCTTTTGAGGATCTTTTTGTCTACTTCACTTTGTCAGGCAGGTCCTATTTAAGTGATTTCTTGATTGAGAGCAGGTGTGGTAGTAATCAGGCCTGGGTGTGGCTAGAGAAATTGAACTCAGCTTTCCAAAGATGTGACATACCACAGTTAATTTATGCTTTAACGGGGTGGGGTGGGGGGGCAATCACTTTTTCACACAGGACCATGTAAGTTTGGAGGTTTTTTTACCCTTAATAATAAACACCTTCATTAAAAACTACATTTTGTGTTTACTTGTGTTATCTTTGTCTAATATTTAAATTTGTTTTATGATCTGAAGCATTTAAGTGTGACAAACATACAAAAAATGAGAAATCAGGAAGGGGGCAAACACTTTTTTACATGAATCATTTTGCAGCAGCACTAACTTGAGCAGGGTTGAACACTGAAAAATGGGAATTCCTCTGCTTCCTCAAAACGACGCTATTGTTGTTGCTACAAAAAACGTGTGTCATTCTCACGTTTCTTCACTTTTATATAGCCGTCGAACAAACTGGCGTGTTAGTGCATTTGCGTAACCCGTAGGGGTGAATACAAATGACGGTTATGCACATGTGTCAAACACTTGGCCTAGTCAATGAAAAAATGTATATACACAACCGCATGTGCACCGGCCTCTTCCAAAGTGGACATGCATCTCAGTGCACCAAGCGGGGGTGTAGCAGGAACAAGGCTTAAGCTAGTGGTTTCCAATTTTTTTTAAACCTTAAACCCATTCCCCCAGATTTGGAAACTAGATTCGACCAAGTTGTACTGTACATCAAATATTTTTGTAATAAGAAGATAGCTAGAAATCACTACTTGTGGTGTTTACCTTTGCTGTTCCATTTGCATTAAAATAGATGTTTTTGCTACCCCACTCTGAACCAGATAAGATAAAATAACACTTAACTGTCACAGGAACATTCACCAACGCTGGTCCTCACATCATATCATGTACTTACTTTTGTTTTTCAACACCACAGCTTGTTTTAATATAACCATACATTCTATTATTGATTTATCTGCCATTTATTAAGATCTTTGGGGGCCCTGCACATTAAAAAAAAAAAAGTTTGTATTTGTGGAGTAATGGGAGCATGTCATGTGACCGAGCAAGAACCAGCCAGCAGACACATTGGAGTCCTTGTGGCCTCGGATACGAATGGTCCTGACCGCATTCGACTGTGGCTCCACATCAGTCAAAGAGATATACTACGCCACTTCCTACGCACACACACACACACACACACACACACACACACAGAAACGCACACACACACATGGTAAAAGCCTCCATCCCCGTCTCCCATCAGTCAAGCCCCGCGGCCGATGAACTTCCATCGTCTCCAAAGTTGATAACAAGCCTCTTAAGCTTTGGCGGCTAATCAAGCTCAAAAAGAGGGAGAGGAGGGGAGATAGTGGAGGAGAACAAGAGGTCTGCCTGTGGATACGGAGACATTTCTCTCCCTCCATCTTTCCTCTTCATTTTCAATTTGCTCTTATCATCCTCTCTCCACAGGCAGAGGTGGTGGTGGTGGTGGTGGGTGGGGGCTAATAGCTTCTGAGGGGGGTGATTCCAAACTCTCCAGAGTTTTTCTACATACCAGCCATTCACTTTAACGGGAGGGGTGGGGGGTGGGGGGGTTAGAAAAAAAGAGTAATGTCTTGATAAATCACTGAGGGTCACCCAGCTTCCATGTTCCCCCGAGTTTCAAAGATAGAGAATGAAGAGCAAAAAAAGAATTAAAAAAACCCCCCAATAATGATTAAACTCAGATGCTGTTCTCCTCTTTGAAGTCCATTCCATCAGACAAACAACATGAAGCTGAAATAAACAGAAACAAGTGGCTACTGCTCTCTGCGGTCTGAGCTCTGAGGTTCATCTCTCCCTACTGATGGATTTCCTTGACCTGCTCTAATGCAATCTGCCTGACGTGAAAATATGGGGTCAGATTATATCTGACTTCTGGAGTTTACTTCACAGAATACCTTTGAAACATGTTTGCGATCTTCTGAAATCTGCTCCAAAGACATTCGTGTATGCATGTTTTTGCTCTTGTCTTAATATGTCTTTATGGGCCCTTATTGAAATTGTTGGTGAATATGTTTTGTTACACTGGTTAAACTGGCACATCAGTAACTGTTTTCCCTTCTGTCTGCTTCCCTCCGTTGTTTCAGTTCACTCCCATACTACAGCACTCAGTGTTTAGAGGAAAACCGTGGGCTCTGAAGTGTCAAGGTTTGTCCACCATGTGGTGTTGTGCATCTTTATGAGAACCATGGGCGGATATTTCATTTCACTGTTGGGGGGGGGCGCAATAAACAAAATATTTTCTCAAGAGTAAATACTGAAGGGGACACTACATATTATTGTAGTCAGGTCTATTCCTAGGTTTTTGTATTTTATGTACTTTATTAATCCCACAGGGAAATTACAGGGCATCCACCTGGATGGATGAGGCAGCCAAGGTGCAGCACCAGTTCCTTCACCATTCACACCTAGGGCCACTTTAGAATCTCCAATTAATCTAACTTGCATGTTTTTGGCCTATGGGAGGAAACCGGAGTACCCAGGGTAAACCCACGCAGACACGGAGAGAACATGCAAACTCCACGCAGAAGGGTGACTGATGGTCAGGGGTGGAATCGATCGCATGACCTTCTTACTGTGCTGCCACAGTGTTAACCACTGCTCCACCGCAATATCCAAGATTTTGTAATGGGGAAGAATTCAAACCCTATATAAAATAAAATGGGGCCATTCTCTAGACAAACATAAAAAAATAACCATTACATAGAATAAAAATTTAACCTGCATCCATGTGAACATTCCAAAAATGACTAGAAATAAAGTCACAAGTTTGCAAGAAAAAGTCATGAATTTATGAGGAAAAAGTTGCAAATTCATGAGAAAAATGTTCCAAATTCTTGCAAATCAATGAGGAAAAAGTTGCAAATGAAAGAAAAAAATTGCAAATTTACATGAAAGAAAATAAAGGTTAACAAGAAAAGTTGCAAATTACTGAGAAAAAGTTGCAAACTTAAGAAAAAAGTTGCAAATTTACATGAAAAAGCTGGGACTGAATCCAAGAAGCTATCCCCCGATTCATCTCCCACATAATTAACCCGGTTTCTGTTCAACTCATGCCCCCCCCCCCGCATCAAACCAACATTCCATGTCTCTCGTATCAAACCTGTTTCCACCAGTCCTTTGTGTCCCCCATCCAAGCTGCCCCCCCCCCCCGCCATGGTCGAGGGTGGCTTAGTCTACAGCATCAGCCAGATCATGGACTCTCGTCGCCGGGTTCGTGGAGTCCAGTTCCTTATCGACTGGGAAGGTTATGGACCGGAGGAATGGTCCTGGATCCTGGGGTCCTTTGTCACGGATGCCCACCTCATCCGCAACTTTTACAGGAGACACCCCGACAAGCCTTTGGTGCAAGGGGTCACCCCTTGAGGGGAGGGTACTGTCATAGTTTGGCTGCACACTGCTTCTCTCCCTCATTAATTAACCTCATTGTCCACAGCTGTACTCACCATCTGCAAGTAATCAGCCGACTCCGTAAATAGCCCCAGTGTCCTCCACTCTTCAGGAGATCGTTGATGACTTCATGCCGCCTAGATGCATGGGCAGCCAGTACCTCTCCTCCAAGGCCCCTGCAAAGGAAAGAGAAGTATTCGTTCAACTATTATTCCCTTTTCCCTTCTCCAGGACTCCCCAGGTGGACAGTGGACCCAACCCTGGCGGACTGGAACCCCGTACTGTGGAGGCTTCACCTGGATCCTTATCCACACCCTGTAATTGCACTTACCAATGTCCCCTAACCTGTTTACCTTTTCCCCCAAGCATTTACCCACTTTGCTGTGACGCTGAGGGTTCCAGCCTCTTCTTCACCGCCCAGCTCTCTCACAGCACCTGTAAGCAAACAAGCAATCATTTGTACTGTGATAATTCCCTATTACTGCTAACTGACTATTGGTCTCCTCTCTCTCTCCATAGGGTTGCCAGATCTCTCGTCGTAGTTCTCTTTTGCACATTTATTAATAAAATCCTTGTCAACTTGCCTCCAGTTCTCTCTGTAGCCTGCTTTTGGGTCTATTACTATTGAAACATGACAGAACAATCTCCTGCCGCAGACCCAGTAGCTGCAGATGGAACTTGGGCAGCTTGGGTAACCTTACTTGAACAGCAGGTTGACCACCTCACTTCACAGAATCAGTCAATAATTGCCCAGCTATCACAAGTCACGGATAGAGTGGAATGACTGTCACTCTGCGCGAATGCCATCTCCTGGGTTTCTGCTCCCATGCTAGCCTGCTCGGGACATTTGGTCCACCCCGGCTCGTTTCAATGGGAAATCAGGGGAGGTTTATCCTACAGTGTAGCTTGGTTTTTCAGCGTGTGCCAGAGGATTTTCCATCTGAACACAGTAAAATTAGCTACGCAGTAAATCTACTGGACGGATGAGTACTTTCGTGGGCTCGCACAATTGTGACTCGCCCCAAATATTCCACTTACTCCTTCGATCGTTTTTCTAGTGAGTTTCTCTGGATTTTTGATCATTCAGACCGAGGGGGGAGCGTGTCAGCTCGGCTTACTAACCTTTGCCAGGATAACCGGTCAGCTGCTGAGCACTCAATTGACTTCTGGGTACTCACGGACAAGGCGGGTTGGGGCAATACTGCGCTGAGGTCTACGTTCATCAATAGCCTCAGTTCCCAGCTTCAAGATGAGCCCGCCTACCAGGACGAGCCCTACTCTCTCGACGCTCTAATTACACCGATTATTCACCTTGACAACCATCTCAGGGAATGTGTGTGTGAACGCTAATGTGACACGCACCTGTCCCCTCCACCTCATCGGCCACGCGCCTCCCACTTCTCCCCACCCCTTCCTCCCCCGTCTCTTCTGAGCCCATGACGTTGGGTTGATCTCCAATTTCGGCCACTGAGTAGCATCATTATTCCGTGGGAAGGCTTTGCCTGTATTGTGCAGGTGATGGTCAGTCTGTAGAGGCATGCCCCATTAAGCCAAAAGGGGCTGGCCCATCTGCCACAGTAGTGGGGCTGGCAAGCCTTTCCTCCAAATCCCCTCAAACCAAGTTCATTCTTCCTGCCCTCCTTCTGTTATCCTCACGCAATCACAACGATCACACCTTAACTGATTCAGGGGCTGAGCAAAATCTTATGTTCAGGGGTAAGACAACCCGGTTAGGGATACCCTGTTCTTTGATCCCGACTCCTGTTAGGGTATTTACAGAATCAGGCAGCCCACTGCTCACTGTCTCCCACATTACTCTCCCATTGTCCCTATAGGTGTTGAGTAATCATAGGAGAGGCTTTTATTTCTCATTTTTCCTGCATCTAACCCACAAATTGTCTTAGGGTATCCCTGGCTCCACCTACACAACCCCACCATTGACTGACAAAGAAACGCTATCACGTCCTGGGGCACCCTCTGTTACTCTGTCTGCTTGCGGTCCACTGCCTGCTCCCCTTCAGTCACACTATCATCCCCTGTGGCTGAGCCACCGGATCCATCTACGGTCCCCTCTGAATATTATGATGTAGCCCCTGTCTTCAGCAAGGCTAGGCTCCTCTCCCTCCCTCCCCACAGGTCATATGACTGTTCCATTGAGCTCATGCAGGGGGCGTGCCTTCCCACTAGTATGCTCTATAGCCTCTCTGGGCCAGACAGGGAGGCCAATGACAAATACATTAAGAAATCCCTCAACGCCGGCCTCATTCGATCCTCTTCCTGTGCCTTGGGGGCCGGATTTTTTTTTTGTCAAAAAGAAGGATGGCTCTCTTTACCCTTGCATCGACTATTGGCAGCTCAATAATATCACCATCAAGGACAGGTATGCCCTCCTACTCGTTAATTTTGCCTTTGATGGCATGGCTCTACCATCTACCATACCATGGCTCTACCATCTTCACTAAATTGGACCTCAGGAATGCCTACCTTCTCATCACTATTAGGGAGGACGACGAGTGGAAGACATGATTCTGCACCCCTAGCAGCCACTTTGAGTACTTGGTAATGCCCTTTGGCCTGACCAATGTCCCAGCAGTCTTTCAGTGACTTATTAACGATGTACTCAGGGATTTCTTTAACTCCTTCATTTTTGTCTACCTTGACAATATCCTGATCTTCTCTCATTCTCCAACCAAACACCAGGTCCATGTTCACACTGTTCTTCAATGCCTGCTGGAGAACCAATTGTATGTCAAAGTGGAGAAGTGTGAACTCCTTCCACCACATTCTTGGGATTCAACGTAGCCAAGGGGCAGACCCTCTCTGATCCTCAGAAGGTCAAAGCTGTTCTCGACTGGCCCACATGATCCTCTCGCAAACACCTACAGCAGTTCTTGGGTTTAGCCAACTTTTATCACCGCTTCATACGTCATTACAGCTCAATAGTCCTTCCCTTCACCAGCCTCACCTCTACCAAGACCCCCTTCCATTGATCCAAGGAAGCCGAAGAGGCTTTCTCACCCTTCAAGGCCAAGTTCTCCTACACACCCATTTTGGCGCAGGTCAATCCCGACCACCAGTTTATTGTGGAGGTCGATGCTTCTGATTCTGGGGTGGGGGTGGTCCTGTCCCAGAGGTCGGCCACTGAGAGGAAGCTCCACCCCTGCGCCTATTCCTCTCGATGACTGAGCCCCACTGAGAGGAATTACGACATCGGGGACCGGGAACTACTGGCAATGAAGGTGGCCTTAGAGGAATGGCGCCACTGGCTTGAAGGCTCCTCCTGACCTGTTTTGATTTGGACTGACAACAAGAACCTGGAGTACCTCAGAACTGCCAGATGCCTCAACTCCCAGCAGGCCAGATGATTACTGTTCTTCGATTGCTTCCAGTTCACCATCACCTATTGTCCCGCTTCCTGTAACACCAAACCTGATGCCCTCTAAGGGCAGTTCTCCTGCGGATCCACAGAGAGTCGCCCCAAAACAAATCATCCCGGCCAAATGTCTGGTAGGGGCACTCACATGGGAGGTTGAGCGGAAGGTTCGGGAAGCACTCAAGACTCAGCCCGACCCGGGGTGGAGGAGGACTGTTTGTTTGTACCTCCTATGCTCAGGGGAGAGGTCATTGACTGGTTTATATTCCTGGCTTACCTGTCATCCAGGGATGCCAGAACCCTGGCCCACCTCAAGTGCACCTTTTGGTGGCCTTCCATGCTCAGAGACATCCGGGAATACATCAAGGCATGTCCCCAGTGTTGTTCGGGAAAATCATCCACTACACCCCCCCCCCCCCCCCCCCCCGCCGCCAGTCCTTGGTCCTACATAGCCATGGACTTCATCACTGGTCTTCCCCTGTCCAATGGCCACACTATCATCTTGACCATCATTGACAGGTTCTCCAAGGCAACCCACTTCATCCCCCTTCAGAAGTTGCTATCCACCAAGGAGATGGTCGACCTATTAACCACACACATGGTGAGGCTGCACGGCATACCAACTGACATCGTTTTCGACCGAGGCCCCCAATTCTGCTCCCAGGTCTGTCACGCCTTTTGCAAAGCCATCGGGGCCACTGTCAGCCTTACCTCCAGCTACCACCCCCAGTCTAATGGTCAGTGTCAGCGGGCCAACCAAGAGCTGGAGGCAACCATACGTTGCATTGCAGCCTTCCATCCCTCTTCATGGAGCTCCCACCTCCCTTGGGTAGAATATGCCCACAACACCGCCACCTCTGTTGCTATTAGCTATCCACCCTTTGAAACCTTGTTAGGCTATAACACTCCCTCCTCCCCATTACCGAGAGGGATGTCACTGTGCCATCCATCTGCCATCATGTCCAGAGGTGTTGCTGCATCTGGAAGGCCACCAAGGCATCACTCCTTCGAACGGCCGACCAGAATTGCAAACAAGCTGACCAACGGAGGAGCACGGCACCCACCTACATGGTCAGGCAGAAGGTTTGGCTTTCCACCAAGGACATCCCACTCAGGACTGAATCCAAGAAGCTATCCCCCTGATTCATCTCCCACATAATTAACCCGGTTTCTGTTCGACTCAAGCTCCCCCCCTCCCACATCAACCCAATGTTCCACGTCTCTCATATCAAACCTGTTTCCACCAGTCCTTTGTATCCCCCATCCAAGCTGCCCCCCCCCCTGCCATGGTCGACGGTGGCTTAGTCTACAGCATCAGCCAGATCATGGACTCTCGTTGCCGGGTTCGTGGAGTCCAGTTCCTTATCGACTGGGAGGGTTATGGACCGGAGGAATGGTCCTGGATCCTGGGGTCCTTTGTCACGGATGCCCACCTCATCCGCAACTTTTACAGGAGACACCCCGACAAGCCTTTGGTGCAAGGGGTCACCCCTTGAGGGGAGGGTACTGTCATAGTTTGGCTGCACACTGCTTCTCTCCCTCATTAATTAACCCCATTGTCCACAGCTGTACTCACCATCTGCAAGTAATCAGCCGACTCCTTAAATAGCCCCAGTGTCCTCTACTCCTTAGATCGTTGATGATTTCGTGCCCCCTAGATGCATGTGCAGCCAGTACCTCTCCTCCAACGCCCCTGCAAAGGAAAGAGAAGTATTTGTTCAACTATTATTCCCTTTTCCCTTCTCCAGGACTTTCCAGACGGATGGTGGACCCAACCCTGGTGGATTGGATCCCCGTACTGTGGAGGCTTCACCTGGATCCTTATCCACACCCTGTAAATGCACTTACCAACGTCCCCTAAACTGTCTACCTTTCCCCCAAGCATTTACCCGCCTTGCTGTGACACTGAGGGTTCCAGCCTCTTCTTCGTGACCCCGCTCTCTCACAGCACCTGTAAGCAAACAAGCAATCATTTGTACTGTGATAATTCCCTATTACTGCTAACTGACCGTTGGTCTCCTCTCTCTCTCTCTCTCTCTCTCTCTCTCTCTCTCTCTCTCTCTCTCTCTCTCTCTCCAAAGGGTTGCCAGACCTCTCATTGCGGTTCTCTTTAGCACAATTATTAATAAAAACATGGATAACTCACCTCCAGTTCTCTCTGTAGCCTGCTTTTGGGTCTATTACTATTGAAACCTGACAGACAAAAGTTGAAAATTTACATGAAAAAAGCTGCAAATTAATGAGAAAAAAGTTTCAAAGTTAAGAAAAAGTTATAAATTTACATAGATAGATAGATACAGTGGTGTGAAAAAGTTTTTGCCCCCTTCCTGATTTCTCATTTTTTTTGTATGTTTGTCACACTTAAATGTTTCAGATTATCAAACAAATTTTGACTCGTGGCGGCAACATGAGTCACTGTGAGAAAATTATCAAAACTGAGGTAATGTTTTTTCTATATTCTGCATTGAAAGGCCTTCAAAATGATATTTTATTTATAGGAAGTGTACAAAAATGGACCCACAAAAAGCTGATCTGTTTATATTTTGGCTAGGTTTAAAACTCATATTCGATTGGTCGGGAGTTACGTCTTCCACCAAAACATATGTATTTTTAGAAAGTATGATTTCTGAGCTTTACACTGATACCAGGCACTCACAGGGCTTTTCCCATGACTTGCCTCTAGAAAACAAAGAAAGAGTCATGATTTATGACTTTTCATGTCTGTATCTCGTAATGACATGGTGTGCATTCTGACTCATTTTGCCAGCACGGGTCACAATTTAAATATTAGACAAAGATAACACAAGTAAACACAAAATGCAGTTTTTAAATGAAGGTGTTTATTATTAAGGGGGAAAAAAAATCTAAATCTACATGGCTCTGTGTGAAAAAGTGATTGCCCCCTAAACCTTATAACTGGTCGGGCCACCCTTAGCAGCAACAACTGCAATCAAGTGTTTGCGATAACTGGCAATGAGTCTTTTACAGCACTGTGGAGGAATTTTGACCCACTCATCTTTACAGAATTGTTGTAATTCAGCCACATTGGAGGGTTTTCGAGCATGAACCTCCTTTTTAAGGTCATGCCACAACATCTCAATGGGATTCAGGTCAGGACTTTGACTAGGCCACTCCAAAGTCTTCATTTTGTTTTTCTTAAGACATTCAGAGGTGGACTTGCTGGTGTGTTTTGGATCATTGTCCTGCTGCAGAACCCAAGTGCGCTTCAGCTTGAGGCATGAACAGATGGCCGGACATTCTCCTTCAGAATTTTTTGGTAGACAGCAGAATTCATGGTTTCATTTACCACAGCAAGTCTTCCAGGTCCTGAAGCAGCAAAACAGCCCCAGACCATCACACTACCACCACCGTATTTTACTGTTGGTATGATGTTCCTTTTCTGAAATGCTCTATTACTTTTACGTCGGATGTAATGGGACACACATCTTCCAAAAAGTTCAACTTTTGTCTCGTCAGTCCACAGAGTATCTTCCCAAAAGTCTTGGGGATCATCAAAATGTTTTCTGGCAAAACTGAGATGAGCCTTTGTTATTTTTGCTCAGTAGTGGTTTTCTTCTTGGAACTCTGCCATGCAGGCCATTTTTGCCCAGTCTCTTTCTTATGGTGGAGTCATGAACACTGACCTTAACCGAGGCAAGTGAAGCCTGCAGTTCTTTGGATGTTGTTGTGGGGTCTTTTGTGACCTCTTGGATGAGTCGTCGCTGCACTCTTGGGGTAATTTTTGGTCGGCTGGCCACTCTTAGGAAGGTTCACCACTGTTCCATGTTTTTGCCATTTGTGGATAATTGCTCTCACTGTGGTTCACTGGAGTCCCAAAGCTTTAGCAATGGCTTTATAACCTTTTCCAGACTGATAGATCTCAATTAGTTGCATTTTTATTAATGACTTGCCACTACACTGCTCAGCTGCAACATGTCAACTTTATGCAGATGATGCAGTTATTTACACAGCTGCCAAGACTCCAGCACAGGCTGCAGATGTACTGTCTACAAGTATGATTGATGTCCAAGAGTGGCTCTTCCAGATCCATCTATTGCTGAACCCTCAGAAAACAGTTTCAATGTGCTTTTCAATCAAAAAATGTAACCTGCAACATTTTAAAGTTAATATACATGATCAAGGCATCAGTTTAGTTACAGAATTCAAATACCTTGGTATTGTACTAGATCCTCAATTCAAATTTAATCTTCATATAAAGAAAATTTCTAAAACAGTAAAAAAAAATCTGAACTGCTTTAAATTAATTAGATATTACATACCATACCAAGCAGCTGTACTGTATATGCATTCTATGGTTTTTTCTCATATATCATACTGTTTGACAGTCTGGGCTCATGCAGCTCCTTCCACAATAAAACATATAGGTTCATTATATAATCAAACTCTAAAAATCTTGGATAAAAAGCCCATTAGGTGGCATCACTGTTATATTTTTAAAAAATGCAATCTATTGAGTTTTGAGAGTTTCATTGACCTCTGTTTTCTGAAATTAATTTTCAAATGTTTCCATAAATCAGCGCCAGAGCCACTTGCTGGTTTCATCCAAAGACAGGACAGCAGCAGAGCCACCAGGAGTTCTGTTAACAATAACTGTAAAATATCCCACCGCAGAACCACATTTGGACAAACAGCTTTCTCTATAAAGGGCAGTCTTATCTGGAACACAATGCCAAATGAAATCAAAATAATAACGGACTTTAACACATTTACTACAAAGGTTAAAAACTGGCTGAAAAATAAACAAGAATGTACCCATGTATGAAATGATTGTCTGCAGGGTGAGAGTGAATGAAGGGAAGGAATGAATGTGTTTGTTTATAGTGAGTGACGAAGGGAGAGAGACCTGAAATAGGCAAATGTGAACCAGGTTTTATATTGTGTATTTTTAATCTTGTTTGCATTGATGTATGTGGTTATTGTTTATTCTGTTTTCATTTTTTCTTTTCCTTATCTTTCTTTCTTTTTACCTGTTTCTTCTTTCTAAAGCCCATCCAGGGACAAGAGTTGCAGATTAGCTAATAGCTATACACTCTTTGTGCAACACATTAGATTGATTGTCATTTGATTAATTGTCTATGTTTATTGCACTGTCCTTGTCAAATAAACAAATAAAATAAAATAAAAATAAAAAGTTTGTTTCTCATTCGTTTCTGAATTTCTTTGGATCGCAGCATGATGTCTAGCTTTTGAGGATCTTTTGGTCTACTTCACTTTGTCAGGCAGGTCCTATTTCAATGACTACTTGATTGAGAACAGGCATGGCAGTAATCAGGCCTAGGTGTGGCTAGAGAAATTGAACTCAGCTTTCCAAAGATGTGATAAACCACAATTCAGTCGGTACGGACAGCGCTCACTACGGACGCGTCTGATGCTGCCATAGGAGCAGTGGTAGAGCAGTACGTCTCCGGTTCGTGGCAACTGCTCGCATTTTTCAGTCAGACTTTGCGCGACAGCGAACGCAAATACAACATGTTTGACAGAGAGTTGTTGGCTCTACACCTGGCGATGCACCATTTCCAGTTTTGGCTAGAAGGGCGCGAGTTCACCACATTCGTGGACCATAAGCCGCTGACGTGCGCGATGTCCAAGGTCTTGGAACCGTGGTCGGCCCGGCAGCAACGGCATTTGGCTGTGATCTCAGAGTTTACGACCGACACTCAACACGTTGCTGGTAAGCTCAACGTCGTGGCTGACTGTCTGTCGCATGCATTAGTCTCCCCGGTCTACATGGGAATAGATTTCCCTGCGATGGCTGCGGAGCAAGTCGGGGATGCGGACATTTACGCGTTCCAGTCTGCACCTACTGGGTTAAGGCTGGAGAGCAGGGTGGTGCAAGAAGGGTGCGCTCCCTTGCTCTGCAATATCTCCACCGGCCACCCACGCCCGGTGGTTCTGAGCTATTGGCGCCGTTGTGCTTTTGAGTTGGTCCACTCCCTTTCGCATCCGGGAGTGCGCGTGTAACCCAGTGTTAAAAACATGGATGGAATTATGAATGTCGATACCGCTTTAAGAAAAAGGGGGGACATTCATTTCACAATGGGAGTAGATAGTTTAACGTGAATTAAATTATAAATATTGATGCCGTTTTTAAAAAGAAAAGCGCCCATTTCACAATGAGAATGGATGATTTGAGTATGAATATTTAGATAGATGTGTATTCGTAGATGGTTGGGAACATTTTCTAGAATCTTCTGGTGAGGTTTCTGGTATGTGTGTTGGTATTTTGAGCAACCAATGGCTGCGCCGTTGCTGGGTCACGCCAGCCAATGGGGTCACACACTCTCTCCCTCGGTCTGTGCGTAATCCACAGAATGCTCTTAGACACAACGGAAGGCACCGACCGAGAGAGACGATCACTCACAGAGACAGTGAGCTAGCGTGCTGATAACAGTCTTTGCCTTGGAGAAAATTCGAGATTGGTAAGCTTAAATTAACACCTGCAATGAGACATTGCTGTCTTAGTAAATTCTAACGCCCCATTTATTAAATTTTAAGATTGGGATACAAAGGCTGTCGACGCCGTTGAGCGCGGGAACCCCTGACGCACGAGCCACTTAGCATGGTGAGTACTATCCATTCATTGTGTATGGGAATGCTAATCGCTAGCTTAGCATGCTAATCGCCGATGCTAATTTCGGCTAGCTTTTTCCATCAGAAAAGGGCATTTTTCAGAGCTGTGACGGTTAGGAATGGTCCCATTTCCCTTGCCCTTAATTGTTATTCAATGGTGAATGATGTATCTGTGATTTATGTGTGTTTAGTGTGTCAATTTGTGATAAATTGTTGTGCTAGCACACTTTTCGGTTTTTTTTTTTCTCTTGTCAAGTGCTTTCCAATGCACTTGACTTAGATTGTAGATTAAGCTCATTGTGTTCTGACCTATTTTATAGGTCAGGTTTTTTTTTTTTTGTGCTGGATTCTCAAGACTGTGGATTCTCCAGATCTGGATGGTGAGCCGAAGCCCGAATCCTAGGAACTGCTAGAGGTGACCCCACTGGTCACCTGGAACTGAAACAACAGGACTGTGAATTTTGTAAATATAAGTTGGAGGTTATGGATTGTGTTTTCTTTTATTGCGCTGTATATTTATTTATGTGTACATATTTGTAAATAATATACATAGTTGCAAGTTCCATACGCCGTGTGTGTGTGTGTGTGATCTGTTGTTGCACCTCCCAGGCTCCTACGAACCCAGAGTCGACCTGATCTGGCCCAAGTATCTCTTTGCCCAGGTAGAACCAAAAAGGGTACTACACCTAAAGTGAGTAGGGTGAGTGGGTGTTAGTAAGGGTTACACACAAAAAAATCTGGCGAGCGCAGGTGTTAGTGGGTGTTACCCAATTACCCAGTGGTATACTGTTTATACGCACTTTGATGAAGCTAGCAGTGGCGAAATTTGTCTGGCCACGCTTGCGCAAGGACGTGAAGGAGTGGGCTGCAGCTTGCATCGAGTGCCAGCGGGCCAAAGTGCACAAGCACACCAAAGCCCCCCTCGAGCTATTCCAAATCCTGGCCAGGAGGTTCGACCACGTCCACGTAGATTTGGTGGGACCCCTCCCACCATCGCAAGGTTTCACGCACCTTTTGACAATCGTGGACCGCACCACGCAGTGGCCTGAAGTGGTCCCACTGGCTTCTACCACGTCCGCAGAAGTGGCTCGTGCTTTTTTGTTGGCTTGGGTTGCATGGTTCGGATCCCTGTCAGACATCACTTCCAACAGGGGTCCACAATTCATTTCGTAACTCTGATCCACGAACCATAGCCTGGGGGTCAAAATTCATCGCACTACCCCGTACAACCCCCAACCTAACGGGTTATGCGAGCATTTTCATAGGTCGCTTAAAGCAGCGCTCAGAGCTTCGCTCATGGACACAAATTGGGTCGACCACCTGCCCTGGGTTCTTTTAGGGTTGTGCTCCGCACCTAAGGAGGATTTGGCAGCCTCCCCGGCAGAACTCGTTTTTTCTCAGCCGCTGCGGATCCCCAGAGAGTTTTTATCGGAAAACCCCACACCCAAGGCTGATCCGCCCACGCAATTTTTGCACAGTATGGAGGCTTTTAATGTACCGGGCCCGGCCCACCATTGTTTTCCCCGCACTTTTGTCCCCAAGAGTTTGCAGAACGCCAGCTTTGTTTTCATCAGGCACGATGTGCGCCGGACCCCACTGCGCTCATCGTTCAGGGTGTTGGAACCTGGGGTGAAACATTTTGTGTTAGACTTGGGGGGGGGGGGGGGTGTAGGGAGACCATCTGCATTGACAGGCTGAAGCCCGCTTTTGTGTTGGCAGACGAGCAGGTGGTGTTGGCCCAAGCTCCCAGGTGCGGACGTCTACTGTTGGTGGCTGCGCAAGTTGGTGTTCCCTTGGTAGGGACCGGCACACGTGAAGCTGATGTGTTTTCCCCCCTCCCCTTTTCCCTCCACAGACTTACGTGCCCTCCTGCACACCTTGCCAGCAGGGTGCCCCAACTGGATCGGTGACCCCCCCCCCCCGCTACAGCCGCTATGGGTGCCGGCTCAAGCCCAAAGGACGAGGGGGTTAGTGCCCTTTCTGGGTGTTCGGGGGGGAAGGGGGGGGGCTGTGTGGTGGCACGGGTGGGGGATTCTCCACCCAGAGAAGGCAGCTGGGATAAGGGGGAACAATGGTCCGGAGGAGAAGGTGCCACCGGGGAGTCTCAAACGGGACAGTATGGACTATGCACCCCCCAGGAAGAGGAGTAACCGCCGGAGCCGCTGGAAGAGAGAAGGGTGTGGGAAGGTCCGGTTCTCAATGCATGGAATTAAAGGTATAAAGGAGGAGTGCACAGAGACCCGGGAGCTCTTTTTACTGTACTGTATGCTGGAGATGGAATAAAGTTCATGTGTAGTCCAGCACTATATATATATATATATATATATATATATATATATAGTGCTGGACTATATATTAGGTACACCATGCTAGTAACGGGTTGGACCCCCTTTTGCCTTCAGAACTGCCTCAATTCTTCGTGGCATAGATTCAACAAGGTGCTGGAAGCATTCCTCAGAGAGTTTGGTCCATATTGACATGATGGCATCACACAGTTGGCGCAGATTTGTCGGCTGCACATCCATGATGCGAATCTCCCGTTCCACCACATCCCAAAGATGCTCTATTGGATTGAGATCTGGTGACTGTGGAGGCCATTTGAGTACAGTGAACTCATTGTCATGTTCAAGAAACCAGTCTGAGATGATTCCAGCTTTATGACATGGCGCATTATCCTGCTGAAAGTAGCCATCAGAAGTTGGGTACATTGTGGTCATAAAGGGATGGACATGGTCAGCAACAATACTCAGGTAGGCTGTAGCGTTGCAACGATGCTCAATTGGTACCAAGGGGCCCAAAGAGTGCCAAGAAAATATTCCCCACACCATTACACCACCACCACCAGCCTGAACCATTGATACAAGGCAGGATGGATCCATGCTTTCATGTTGTTGACGCCAAATTCTGACCCTACCATCCGAATGTCGCAGCAGAAATCGAGACTCATCAGACCAGGCGACGTTTTTCCAATCTTCTATTGTCCAATTTCGATGAGCTTGTGCAAATTGTAGCCTCAGTTTCCTGTTCTTAGCTGAAAGGAGTGGCACCCGGCGTGGTCTTCTGCTGCTGTAGCCCATCTGCCTCAAAGTTCGACGTACTGTGCGTTCAGAGATGCTCTTCTGCCTACCTTGGTTGTAACGGGTGGTTATTTGAGTCACTGTTGCCTTTCTATCAGCTCGAACCAGTCTGGCCATTCTCCTCTGACCTCTGGCATCAACAAGGCATTTCCGCCCACAGAACTGCCGCTCACTGGATATTTTTTCTTTTTCGGACCATTCTCTGTAAACCCTAGAGATGGTTGTGCGTGAAAATCCCAGTAGATCAGCAGTTTCTGAAATACTCAGACCAGCCCTTCTGGCACCAACAACCATGCCACGTTCAAAGTCACTCAAATCACCTTTCTTCCCCATACTGATGCTCGGTTTGAACTGCAGGAGATTGTCTTGACCATGTCTACATGCCTAAATGCACTGAGTTGCCGCCATGTGATTGGCTGATTAGAAATTAAGTGTTAATGAGCAGTTGGACAGGTGTACCTAATAAAGTGGCCGGTGAGTGTATATATACAGTGGGGCAAAAAAGTATTTAGTCAGCCACCAATTGTGCAAGTTCTCCCACTTAAAAGATGCGAGAGGTCTCCAATTTTCATCATAGGTATGCCTCAACTATGAGAGACAAAATGAGAAAAAATCCAGAAAATCACATTGTCTGATTTTTAAAGAATTTATTTGCAAATTATGGTGGAAAATAAGTATTTGGTCACCTACAAACAAGCAAGATTTCTGGCTCTCACAGACCTGTAACTTCTTCTTTAAGAGGCTCCTCTGTCCTCCACTCGTTGCTGTATTAATGGCACCTGTTTGAACTCATTATCAGTATAAAAGACACCTGTCCACAACCTCAAACAGTCAGACTCCAAACTCCACTATGGCCAAGACCAAAGAGTTGTCAAAGGACACCAGAAACAAAATTGTAGACCTGCACCAGGCTGGGAAGACTGAATCTGCAATAGGCAAGCAGCTAGGTGTGAAGAAATCAACTGTGGGAGCAATTATTAGAAAATGGAAGACATACAAGACCACTGATAATCTCCCTTGATCTGGAGCTCCACGCAAGATCTCACCCCGTGGGGTCAAAATGATCACGAGAACGGTGAGCAAAAATCCCAGAACCACACAGGGGGACCTAGTCAATGACCTGCAGAGAGCTTGGACCAAAGTAATAAAGGCTACCATCAGTAACACACTACGCTGCCAGGGACTCAAATCCTGCAGTGCCAGACGTGTCCCCCTGCTTAAGCCAGTACATGTCCAGGCCCGTCTGAAGTTTGCTAGAGAGCATTTGGATGATCCAGAAGAGGATTGGGAGAATGTCATATGGTCAGATGAAACCAAAATAAAACTTTTTGGTAAAAACTCAACTTGTCGTGTTTGGAGGAAAAAGAATGCTGAGTTGCATCCAAAGAACACCATACCTACTGTGAAGCATGGGGGTGGAAACATCATGCTTTGGGGCTGCTTTTCTAAAGGAAAGAAATGAATGGGGCCATATATCATGAGATTTTGAGTACAAACCTCCTTCCGTCAGCAAGGGCATTGAAGATGAAACGTGGCTGGGTCTTTCAGCATGACAATGATCCCAAACACACCGCCTGGGCAACGAAGGAGTGGCTTCGTAAGAAGCATTTCAAGGTCCTGGAGTGGCCTAGCCAGTCTCCAGACTTCAACCCCATAGAAAATCTTTGGAGGGAGTTGAAAGTCCGTGTTGCCCAGTGACAGCCCCAAAACATCATTGCTCTAGAGGAGATCTGGATGGAGGAATGGGCCAAAATACCAGCAACAGTGTGTGAAAACCTTGTGAAGACTTACAGAAAACGTTTGACCTCTGTCATTGCCAACAAAGGGTGTATAACAAAGTATTGAGATGAACTTTTGTTATTGACCAAATACGTATTTTCCACCATAATTTGCAAATAAATTCTTTAAAAATCCTTCAATGTGATTTTCTGGATTTTTTTTTTCTCATTTTGTCTCTCATAGTTGAGGTATACCTATGATGAAAATTGGAGACCTCTCTCATCTTTTCAGTGGGAGAACTTGCACAATTGGTGGCTGACTAAATACTTTTTTGCCCCACTGTATATATATATATATATATATATATACTGTATATACTGTATATATCCCATACATTAAAAAAAAAAACCCTGTGGGCGACCCCCACAGCCTACAGACAAGCAGAGCGCTCAGCTGGAGCAATTAGCAGAACAATGACTGATATCAATAGGCAGCCTCTCTTTGACTAGCTCCTTCCTGCCAGTAATCTGCTTTTGATATGTGTGACTCAAATGCAGGTGTTCATGACTTCCTGCTCTGTACTGTGATGCTAATGTGCCATTCATGTATTGTCTGTAGCTGGGTATATAAGTGCACTGAAATTCACATGCTCTCTCTCTCTGTCTGACTGCTCATCTGACTACACGCATTCCCTGTCTCCTGACGAGAGCCTCCGGGCTCGCTCCGGCGCGCCTGCACGCCGCTGGAGTGAGTTCTTGTGATGGCGATGAAATAAAACCCACTTTTAAACCTCAGTTTGCTGCTTATTATTTCATGCCGCCACACTAGTGACCCCAAGAAAAGAACACGCTGGCAGCCCCTGGCAGTGACTCTCCGACGACAAGCGAACGCAGCAGCCTGACGCAAATGGATTGCCCTCCCTTCGGCTACAGGGAGACCTCGACGCAGAACCAACACCAGGCGAACTCTCCGGAGATCACCCACGACCGGGAAAGCCGCAGAAAGCTTCATGGTGCGACCCTCGCCTGAGATCGGGACATCCACGCTGGACCGGCCGAGGAACACAGAACGTCTTCTCCCTCTCACCGCTCCTCCGCATCGACACGAGCCCGAGGGACAAAGATCGTCTACTCCCTCTCACCGCTCCTCCGCATCGACACGAGCCCGAGGGACAAAGACCGTCTACTCCCTCTCACCGCTCCTCTGCATCAACACGAGCACACACGACGGAGAACGCAGCGCTTGGACCAGAACGCACCATGATCCGGCACCAGCGAACTAAAGCAACAGCCAAGACAGGGAGGACCATCAGCGCCGACGACGCTGATCTCCAGCAAGCTCCCTGACCCTGACTCGCCTCTCAACAGCGGACCACCCACGCACCGAACCCCCGCGCGCACACCGGGGGGTTACGAGGACAGTGCACCACGCACGGGACAATAACGGCTCCACAGACCGCCACCGTCCTCCGCCGCTGCACATCGGAACCTTCAGGGCTGCTCACATACCTGAGGCACACACGCAGCCTGCACACAGGATTTTGTATGGGTCTCAGCCACGGCGCACATGGGAATTCAGCCGTCAGCTGTCCCCGAGGGCTTTAGGGCTGCGCGCGCACCTAAAGCCAATAAGCCAAGTCCCTCACACTGCTGCAGCTCTTGTTTTTCTTCATAGCCGCGAGAGGAGTCAGAGACAAATTTTCCTTCTCACAGCCTGTGGATCTCCACCACGTTCAACGGGACAGCCCCTCAACATCGTGGATCCACAGGCAATTTTTGCGCGGCCCAGACAACTTCGCCGTCCCGGGCCGGCACTTGCTACCCCCACCCTCCTCCCTCCCCCTCCTCCGCTTGCACAGAGCTTTTCCCGCAGCTCGCTACCATAACCGGACGATCGAGGCCTCAGCCCCCCGCTGAGCCCTCTGGGGGGGGTGTAGTGTGGGCAACCCCCACAGCCTACGGACAAGCAGAGCGCTCAGCTGGAGCAATTAGCAGAACAATGACTGATATCAATAGGCAGCCGCTCTTTGTCTAGCTCCTTCCTGCCAGTAATCTGCTTTTGATATGTGTGACTCAAATGCAGGTGTTCATGACTTCCTGCTCTGTACTGTGATGCTAATGTGCCATTCATGTATTGTCTGTAGCTGGGTATAAAAGTGCACTGAAATTCACATGCTCTCTCTCTCTGTCTGACTGCTCATCTGACTACACGCATTCCCTGTCTCCTGACGAGAGCCTCCGGGCTCGCTCCGGCGTGCCTGCACGGCGCTGGAGTGAGTTCTTGTGATGGCGATGAAATAAAACCCACTTTTTTTTTTTTTTTTATTTAAGTTTTTGTAAAGGGTATACAGGTCGTTACAGCAATGCAGTGTTTACATTTTCATCACATGTTCCCTTATTTTCTGATATTTGACAACATTGGAAGATTAATTCTTACAACACCCCTTTTTTTTTTTTTAAGATGAAAGAGAAAGTGAAATTAAAGAGAAAAAAAAAACAAAAAACAAATAAAAAACAAACAAACAAACAAACCAGTAAAAAACAAACAAAAAGAAAAAGTAAGTAAATAAAGATAAAAGAGCATCTGAGTAGCGTTGGAACAAAGAGCGGAACCATTATTGAAATGGTATTTGTCAAAGATTAGATCTAATGGAAGACACATATGCGGTCCAGGGTTGCCAAAAGTTCATGAACACATCCATGTCCTGTCTCAGTGCGAATGTCAACTTTTCCATCGAGTAAATGTCTTGGATCACGTTAGTCCAATCTTCAGGTGTAGGACAGTCCTTCAACATCCATTTTTTAGTTAGAGCTTTTTTGCTTGCCAATATTAAAATATTGAATAAGTATTTTTCTCCTCGTCTTTCCAGTGAGTCCGGTAGTAAACCCAAAGACAAAGTTACAAAAGAAAAGGGAACTGTAATTTTGAATATTTTCCCCAATATTGTCTGTACCTTGGTCCAATATTGGTGGATAACTGGGCATGACCAAAACACATGAAAATGATTTGCAGTCTTTTCACCACACAAGCGCCAACAGTTCAATCCCTTATGGGTAAATTTGTTTTGTGCAGGTGTTCTGAAAAATCTTGCCAAGTTTTTCCATCCAAATTCTCTCCACTGCAGGGATGAGGTACTTTTCCATTGCTGTTTATTTAGCTTTTCCCATATTTCCAGTTGTAAAGTGAAATTCCCCTCTTTTTCCCATCTCTCTTTTATATAAGATGTGTTGTCTCCTTTTAAGTCTTGAAGACCTTGGTATATTTTAGAAATGTATCTGATCCCTGGGATCCCTTTATATGCCATTAAGAAGACCTTCAGAACACCTGACTGGGCCCTTTCCAAAACCTCCTTTTTAAGTATATTGTTTATGTGGTGTCTAAGCTGGAAGAACCTGTAAAGGTCTTGATTTATTAGGCCTTGTTTTTTCAAATCTTCAAAACTTCTTAAGATTTGCCCTTTAAAAAAATCGTAATATTTTATCAGCCCTTTCTCCTTCCACTTTTTAAATCTGGTGTCTGTTTTATTAGGAGTAAAGTCCTGATCATAGGCGATCCATTGCAGAAGTCGATAGGGCTCTTTAGTTTGATTCTCTCTGACTATCTTAAACCAAATTTTTAGCGGGGTCTCTATCCACGGGTTAGTGTTATTCAAAAGCTTAGGTAAGACATTGTTCCCTATTATCGCCTGTAGGGGGATGTCACTTGTTATTTGGCATTCCATCTCCTTCCATTGTGCAGTGTAGACTGGGTTACATATCTCTACTAAAGTTTTAATTTGTGCGGCTTTAAAGTAGTCCCTGATATTTGGCAGCGCGAGCCCACCTTTGTCTTTGTTTAGCTGTAGGGTTCTATATCTGATTCTAGGTCTCTTGCCCTGCCATATGAATCTTGAGATCCTTCTGTCCAGCTCCTGCCATGTTTTTTTGGGAGGTTCTACCGGTATTGTTTGGAAAAGGTATAGAAGACGTGGAAGTATATTCATTTTGACTGCTTCAATTCTTTGTGCAGTACCCAAGAATGGTATCATATTCCATCTTGCTAGGTCAGATTTTATTTTTGTCACCAGTGGATCATAGTTTAGTGATATAATTTTGTTGAGTTGTTTCAGGATATTGACCCCCAGATATTTCATAGATTCCGACTCCCAGTTAGTTTTGAGTTTGCTTAGTGAATAATGATTTGGGTCATAGTTGAATGTTAAAACTTGGGTTTTATGCATATTTAATTTGTACCCCGATAAATCTCCATACTCTGAAAAAACTGAGGTTAGTTCTGGTAAAGAAGTGTCCGGCTGCCCTAGGTATATTAAAATGTCATCAGCAAAGAGTGCTATTTTATGTTCCTTCTGACCAAGAGTAATACCTTGAATTTTTTGGTTTTGTCTTATCCATTGGCTCAGAGGTTCTATGAAGATTGCAAAGAGCAGTGGAGACAGGGGGCAGCCCTGACGACATCCTCTTTCCAGTTCAAAAGATGATGATAAATTACCGTTAATCCTTATTTTAGCTGTTGGTTTTTTATATAATGCCTGTATAGTTCTAATGAAGTTGTTATGAAAATTGAAACTGGATAAGATTCTATATAGAAAAGACCAGTCAACCGAATCGAATGCTTTTTCAGCATCTAATCCCAATATGACTGCATTTAAGTTATATTTTTTTATATGATGAATTATGTGTAAAGTGCGTCGAATGTTGTCTTGTGTCTGTCTTTGTCTTATAAAACCTGTTTGGTCTAAATGAATTAGGTCTGTCAGTATATTTTCTAACCTTTTGGCAAGGATAATGGTAAAAAGCTTATAGTCCTGATTTAGTACACTGATTGGTCTGTAGTTGGAGCACTCTAGTTTATCCTTTTCAGGTTTAGGTATAACTGCAATGACCCCTTCTCTCCAGGAGGGGGGGATTTCCCCTGTGTGGAGGACATAATTAAATGTTTTCAGGAGGAGAGGAGATAGTTGCTGTTTAAAGGTTTTGTACCACTCTGCTGTATAGCCATCAGCTCCTGGGGATTTGTTAGCTTTAAGTTTCATAATTGCTTTTTCCAATTCTTTAGGATGTATTTCTGACAGTAGTGTTTTATTTTGTGACTCCGTAAGTTGGGGAAGGTTTAATGTGTTTAGGAATGCCTCGGATGTGTTTTTATGTTTTTTGTGGGAGTATAAGTTCTTATAGTAATTCTCGAAGTTTTTAAGAATATCCTGAATTCTGAATTTTATTTCCTTTGATACTGGGTCTCTGATTTTGTAGATTGCTCTTTCTGTTTGGTGTTTCCTCAATTTATAGGCTAGCAATTTTGCCGATTTACTGCCTGCTTCATAGTATTTTTGTTTCAGAAATGTAAGTTTCTTCTGGATTTCTATTGTGTAGATCTCATTTATTTGGTTTTTAATTTCCTTAATCTTGAGCGAGTCAGTAGAATGAGTGTTGCCTTTGTGTTCTTTTTCTAGGTTCCTAAGTTCTGACTCTAATGTGGATAGTTTTTCTTGTCTTAGTTTCTTTTGGGTTGCCAGTTTTGCAATAATCTTTCCTCTTATTACAGCTTTACATGCATCCCACAGTATTAAAGGGGATACTTCTCCATTATCGTTATCTTCCAAATATCTGAGAATATCTGATTCCAATTCATCTTTCAATGGTCCTTTCAGGACATTTGAATTTAACCTCCAAGAAAATGTATTATTTGTGTATTTTTGGATATTTAAGTCCATGTAGATCGGACTGTGGTCGGAGAGATCCATCAGTCCTATTTTACATGTTTTTACTCTTCCAATGTCTCTATTAAACATAAAAAAATAGTCAATCCTTGAGTAAGATGAATGTGGAGTTGAGTAAAATGTATAGTCTTTTACACTGGGGTTGAGTTCCCTCCACACGTCACAGATTCCCAATTCTTTTAGTAGCATCCGAGTCTTCCTGTTTTGGGTGTTATTTTGATGTGGGGAATTACCAGAAGCATCCCAGTATGGATTCAGTCTAAGATTGAAGTCCCCACCACATATCACTAAACCTTGAGCTTTAGTTATCATTAGGTCGAATACATTTTTATAAAATTTCCAGTTAGCCCCTGGGGGAGCATACACATTCAGCAGGGTGATATCTTCTCCCTCTAGCCGCCCAGTTACCAAACTGTATCTCCCTTCTTTATCTTTGTGTTCTGATTTTTTTTCAAATGTAATTTTGGTTGATATCAATGTCGCTACTCCCCTCCTCCTCCCTGATTTATATGAAGATGAAGAGATCATTTTAAACCCTTGTCTACTGAGTTTATTGTGTTCCACGTCTGTTAGGTGGGTTTCTTGTAAAAGTATTATTCCTGCTTTGTCTTTTTTCATTTTGCCTAGAATCTTGGATCTTTTAACTGGATTCAGGATTCCTTTTACATTATATGAAATTATTTTGGTTACACCCTGTTTCTCCATTGTGTTGTTTTGTTTAGTATAACTGTGTGGTGGCCCTCTTTTGTGCTACTCAGAAACTGAAAGAACATTAAAAACAAGAAAAACATTAAGAACATAGTGTAAAAAACTTTAAACAAAAAGCTGTCATAAGAACTTCCTGAGCTGAGGTCTTTTTAAAGACCCTGTAAGAGCCTTGATGGAGTGAAGGCCCTGAGGGAAATTCCTCAAACTCTGTTACGTGTTGAGGGCCCTCTCTTACCACTGAAAGTAGTCCCATGCTTTTAACGTGAGTTTCAGAACCCAATCCAAACTTGTAATGATTTTTTTTTTTTTTTTTCCTTTTATGCCTAATCCCTGTGAAATTGTGTGCACCCTCCCACCCCCATCACATCAAACATTCACGCAAAAACAGTATTTGTTAGTATGAGGAGAACATGTGGATTATTGTCACATTTCTATTTTAACAAGTTTTTTTTTTTTTTATTACAAAGACTTATTTGTTTCAAATAATATGATTGTTCCATGAAATGTTTTACCACATGCTGAATATGCATCTCCTTTAATGTTTGTTACCTTGTATGAGGGGGGTTGGATGTGCGGATTGATTCAAGAGAAAAGAAAAAAAAAAAAAAAAAAAAAAGGTCGCTATTCCAACCTGAAAACGGATAGTTTATCCGCGACGCTCTGGTGCTGGGTTTCCCGCTGCTGGTCCGTGGATTTTGAAGGTCTTTGTGTTGTCCATGTTTGCGCTTTGATCTTCTCACTCGGGTCTGCTGCGGGTTTAAATACCGTTACCGGGAGGCCTCTTTTCGCCATGTCAGCTGTTGCTTCTTCCGCCGAATTATAGAGACACGTTTCATCGCCGTAGAAGACCCTTAACTTCGCAGGAAATGGTGTCTGAAAGCGCAATTTCTTCTCTCTTAACACCTTTTTCACGTCATTGTATTCCCTGCGCTTTTTAAGGACCTCCGGGGCGTAATCGTGTTCCACGTAGACTTTTCTCTCCTGGTGCATAAATCCTTTTTTCTGCCAGGCCAGTCTTACAACCTCTTGTTTTATTTTGAAATTGGAAAATCTTACCAACACCGAACGTGGGGGCGCTTCCGCCGCCGGCCTAGCGGCTAATGAACGATGTGCCTTTTCTATCTTCAAGTCGGTGGTTTGTGGAATATCCAATTTCTCTCTTAGTAAGGATTCCACGCATTCTGCCATTGAGTTAAAACCATTTTCGGTTCCTTCTATCAGACCATGAATTCTTATGTTGTCTCTTCTTTGTTTTCCTTCTTGGTCGGTTAGCTTAGCCTCTATAGCTGCTTGTCTTTTGCGTAGGTCTAGCACAGAATCTTCGAGCACTTTTATTCGATCCTCTGTTTCCAAGATTCGGTTCTCGGCCTGGTCCACTCTGCTGTTTGTCCTTTTCAATTCTTCTCTGAATTCCCGAAATTCGGCCGTAACATCTCGGCGAAATCGTCGTAGCTCCTCAAATAGTGATTTCAGGCTAACCCTTTTGTTAGCTATCACCAGTTCCTCGTCTTCTGAACGGAGATCTTCCAGTTCGGATTCTCCGGCCGATACGTGTCCTGGCCTGGAGAATGTCAGTTTCTTCTGTTTTCCTTTAGACATGATGATTTTGTCTTTTGATTTTCACTCCTCCAAAAATCCGTTAAGTTTGATTTTCAAGGTGTTATCCTGGATTGGGTCTGAGAACTTCAGTGTTAAGCTGCAGTCGCCATGGCGTCCAGACCGGAAGTCTAATCATATAAAACCCACTTTTAAACCTCAGTTCGCTGCTTATTATTTCATGCCGCCACACCCCCAAACAAATACTCTACATTCTCCTCTTACGTATGTATTTTATTTTTTTTAACTCCCCCTTCTCTCTATTTCTCTTTTGTTCCTGCATGTCTGAACTGAGTTTTGATCTAAAAACATTTGTTTTCACCAGCATTTCAGTCAATGTTTGCCAATGGAGCTTAACTTAGGCTGACTTAGGCGAACTCTGCATAACACCCAGTTATGCCCAGTGCTCAGGAACTATTACAAATTGAGGACAGCTTTCACCAATGTTTATTTCCAAACGTCAGCAAATTTTCAGCATGCTAAAAATTCTCAACAAATACAACTTTCGCCAGCGTTTGCCAACAAAGACCAAATTTTATCAGCTTTTGCCAGCAGAGCCAGACGTTTGCCAAAACGTTAGTAAAAGTTGGTCCAAACGTTGTAGTGTGAATCCACCCAAAAAAGCAGATCCAGGATGGCAGGAAGCCTCCACAAACACTGATCTTTATATGAGCGTCACCTGATGCTGATGTCAGTTGAACTGCGCTGAGTATTCGTTTGCTTAAGTTAACCTAAGTTGGCAACAGCTACACATACGCTAGCCTAAGTTGGCAAAAGTTTGACAACGCTGAATGCAACGCTGGCAAATGCTAGCAAAAGTTCGTAAAACTTTGTAAAAGTTTGTAAAAGTTGCTGTGTGCTCACGAATGTAATTTCACCAACGTTTGGACTGATTTCTCAGATTTTTCAAAACGTCAGTAAAAGTTGGTCCAAACTTTATAGTGTGAACCCAGCTTAATATTTAAATTTGATGATCTGAAACATTTAAGTGTGTCAAACATCCATCCATCTTCTTCCGCTTAATCCTTTTCGGGTCGTGGGGGGGGGCGGGGGCTGGAGCCTATCCCAGCATCTTTTGGGCGAGAGGCAGGGTACATCCTGGACAGATTGCCAGTCCATCGCAGGGCCAACACAGAGAGACAGACAACCATTCACTCTCACAGTCATACCTAAGGACAATTTAGAATCCCCAGTTTTGATGCCAATTAACCTATAACGTGCATGTTTTTGGCATGTGGGAGGAAACTGGAGAAATCCCGGAGTAAACCCACACAGACACGGGGAGAACATGCAAACTCCACACAGATCACTGTTGGTCGGGGGCTGGGATTGAACCCAGGATCCCCCTGCCAAGGGTGAGTGGCTGTGCTGCCGCAGTGCTAACCACTCCGCCACCACGCTGCCCCTGTGACAAACATACAAAAAAAAAAAGAGAAATCAGGAAGGGGGCAAACACTTTTTCACGCCACTGTGGATAGACAGATAGATAGATAGATAGATAGATAGATGTACTTCATTGA
Organism: Pholidichthys leucotaenia; assembly: GCA_020510985.1. Lineage (NCBI taxonomy): Eukaryota > Metazoa > Chordata > Actinopteri > Cichliformes > Pholidichthyidae > Pholidichthys > Pholidichthys leucotaenia. The sequence continues at coordinate 328,530,532 of CM035844.1, read as the reverse complement.
GCTCAAACTGTCAAATTACAGTGTAACAGCAGCATGACAGTAGATGACCAAAATGACAGAAACACACACAGCATAAAAGAAAAAGGAATTATGCACGGAGAGTAAAATTGCCTTGATAACTTATATACATCGCAGATGAATAGATGATGACCCGTATAGATACATGAATTGTACTCACTGTACAATGCATGACATGAAAAAAGTTGCAAATTTACATGAAAAAGGTTGCAAATTAATGTGAAAAAGTTGCAAATTTATGAAAAAGAAAGTTGCAAATTTAAATAAAAAAGTTGCAACTTAATGAGAAAAGGTTGCAAATTTACATGAAAAAAGTTGCAAACTTAAGAAAAAAATAGCAAGCTTCCATGAAGGTGTGGTGATTCGCTCTGCTTGCCTGTTGACTGATTCTCCACACCTGCTCTCCTCATCAGCTAGACTATTTAAGCCGTGCTGTCCCCAGGTCTGCACAGAGCCGTCTTTCTCCCTGGTCTGATGATACCGTCTCTACACTTTGTCAATCACCGAAATTATTTTCAACCTCATTGTTCTCCGGAGGCTACTCCTCTCCTTCCTCGCCATCCTAGAGAACCACCTTCATCTCATCGTCCTCCTGGGAGTTCCAGTACCCGACGCCAAGTAAGCTCCTCTCTTCGCTTTCATCTCTCCACACTCGCTCACCTGTGCACAGGTGAAAATCCGTGGCGGCGGACCTCCTCCACCTGGCGGTGGACCGAATACCCCCTGCACCTCATCACTCCATCTACCACTCCCTTTGCAACTGGGGCTGAACACGCTGTCTTCCTGGCCGGAGCTGGGACCAAATCTGAGCTGATCTCCAACTCGCCAACAGTAAGGCTAACTATACAGCACAGTTCCACCAGTTTGTGGTCACTAATTCCCCTGTCTCTGCTTCTCCATAGGGTTGCCAGGCTGCACGGTGCTCTGCTCGCCCCGGCTGCTATATTCACACACGCATACACCCACACACACACACATTACACAATAAAGATAATTGAGTTGATTTCTGGGTCTGGGTCTGCTTTCTGGGTCTCAAAACATGTCAGAAGGAAATTGCAAATTTACACAAAAAGTTCCAAATTAATGAGAAAAAACTGCAAATTTACATGAAAAAAAGGCAAACTTAAGAAAAAAGTTGCAAATTTATGAGGATAAAGAATCACAAATCTATAAGAAAAGTTGCAAATTTCACCCCCCCCCAAAAAAAATTGTTTTAAAAGCATCCTAAGTATTTGTGTTTAAAATGCATTTTATTCAGTTCTGTTAGATGATATAGAAAGGCTTATGATGATATTGGAGGGGGGGCGGGTGGGTGGGCATTTTTTTCTTTTCTCCAAGTTGGAAAAAAGATTTACACCTATGATGAGAACTACTCTGTTTGGCTGTCATGAGGAGCGGCCTTACCTTCCACATACTCTGGACCCTTGTGCCATAAGTGAGATGACATATTCTCTGTCTTCCACCTTGTTTCATGGCCAGCTGTAGTAGCATCAGCTCCATGTGGATAGCAGCTAGCATTCATCAGCACTTAATAGTTAAGGGCAGAAGTCTGCAACCTGTGGCTCTTTTGTCAGAATAGAATAGAATAGGCTTTATTGTCATTGTACAGTTGTACAGTACAATGAAATTGTGGGTGCTCCACCAGGTTACTGTGCAATAAAGTGAGAGAGAAGGATTAGGTAAAACACGGTTATAGGACACATGATTAAACCTATTTTTTTTTTTTTTTTGATTAGGTAAAACACGGTTATAGGACACATGATTAAACCTATGACTGAAAATAAAAATAAAAATAGTCCAGGATTATGGAAATAAACACAGTTATGGTAGTGGCATCGCGAGTGGAACTACGTGCATAAGAGTGTGGGGTGCAGAACACACAATTGAACACTCTGTGGTTCTGGCTCTCTTTTCTCTTTTGAAAAACTTAGAATAAATTCAAGACTGTGCAAGAATAGGCTGTAAATGTAAGAAGAAAAACTCTAAATGCAAGCAAAAAATGAAAAAAAAAAAAAGAAGAAAAATTCCATATTAAATATAAATAAAATGCAAATTTGTGAAGAGTTGTAAATTTTAAAAAGGCGCAGAATTATGAGGGAAAAAAAGCTGTACATTTACATGGAAAAAGGCACAGATTTATGAAAAAAAGTTTACTAATTTTACCCTAAAATTTTACTAACTTTTTTGTGTACATTTTTAGCTTTTTCTCATAAATTTTCTATTTTTTTCCACTCAAAAATTTGCATTTTTTTCCTGTAAATTTGTCACTTTTTCTTGTAGATTTGCAACTTTTCCCTGTAAATTTCCAACTTTTTTCTCATAATTTTCAATTTTTTTCTCATAAATTTCCATTTTTTCTTGTAAATTTGCAACTTTTTCCTCATAGATTTGCAACGTTTTTCTCAAACATTTACAATTTTTTTCTGTAAATTTGCAACTTTTTTCTCATTTGTGATTTTTTTATAAATTTGCAATTTTTTCTCAAAATTTTTTTTCTCAGAGATTTGCAACTTTTCTCTCCTAAAATTTCAACTTTTTTTCTCAAAAATTTTAATTTTTTTCCTATAAATTTGCACTTCATCCCCATCAATTTTCAACTTTTTTTCTCATAAATTTCTAAATTTTTCCCTCAATTTTTTAAAACATTTTTCTCATAGATTTACAACTTTTATCTCATAAATTTGCAACAAATGTGGATGCTGGTTAAGTTTTTATTCTATGTAATTAAACTGTAATATGTGATTTTTCAGACTTTTAAATTGGTATCTTATCATATTTATGCACCTTTGTTGTTGCAAATTTATACCTAGTTTACATTTATCTGTTTGTACCTCTTACTAAATTTGTGAATACCCCTCCATCCCCCTTGTTGAAAAATAACAAGATACTAGATACAGTTACTTTTACTCTTGTCACCATGCAGCCAAACTCTCTGTGATTACGTACATACAGTCCGCGTCTTCGCATCACATGACAAACTCATCAGTGTGTATACAGATGTTGGCGTGATAGCTGTCAGGTACAGCAGTGTTTTTTTTAACCAGGGTTCCCTGGGACCTTCTGGTTTCTGTCAGAAATGTTCTAATTTTATTTCTTAATTGAGCCAAAAAAAAAAATAAATAAATAATTTGCTGTTGTTGTGCATGGGTGGATGAGTGCCTACAGAATCTATGCAAAACCATGGCAAGTTATTTGCAAGTTTTTGGACCAGTTAAGAAATGAAATTAGACAATTTCCCACAGAAGCCTAAACATTCCAGGGACCGCTGGTTGAAAAACACTGGAGTACAGCAACAACTGCTGACTGTCATGCTCCTGGGGCACGGGCAGGCGCTGTGCCCAGTTTCCGGTCTAGTTTTGTGTTTTTCTGTCCACTTTTTCCTTGTTTTCATGTCTGTTGTATTTTGTTCCTGTTTTTATTTTTGTCATTTTGCATCTGTAGTATTATTATGTACATTTTGGGCTCTGTTGTGGTTGTATCTTTATGGTTTCCGGTTGTGTTTTATTTTGACAGCGCTGTGCAGCTTCCGGCTGTCAGACTGGTTGGAGCTGCATAGCTGCTATTCATTCTGTTACTCATGGATCCACACCTGTGTCTAATTATGTATTGCATATAAGGGCACGGCAAACCTCTGGGGTTTGTTGTATCCTTCTTCCACGTATGCCCATCCTCAGGAGCAGTGCTGTGTGTCCTCTGTTGGGGACCCGCTGTTGAGGAGAGTAGGTGTGCTCCGTCCAGGTATGTTTTTCTCTTATTTCCAGCTGTGAGCCCCGCTGCCTCTGGGTGTGCGCCGGCTGGATTCTGCCCCCTTTGCTTGGCATTCAAGCTTCATGTCCCCATGGACGCTGAGCCCCACTCTCCTCCAGCGTTTACTGTGTTTGTATTTGTATGTCAGTGCCCAGCACTTGATGGTTTAGTTTTTTTATGTTAATGTTCGTGTGTGTTTTTACGTTAATAAATGTGCAGAAACCTCAGTGTGCGTTTGGTGTCCTTCAATAGCCCTTGAAAAGAGCCGTTAACGACAGAAGGACACGACCAGGGCGGACACCAGCCACTGTGCGTTTCTTCTGTTTAGTTTTTCCCTTTTTTCTTTTCTCCCGTTTTTAGTCTGCTGTTGGCATGACTGACTGCACGGACTATGGGAGTTTCGGACTGGATGAGGAGGCGTGCTGGGCAGTTCAGCAGTTGGAGGACATCATCACAGATGCTCACTCATGCCACACTCCCAAGGAGGGGCTGCAATGCTGGGATGAGGCAGCTCAGCTCATGGAAGTATTTCCCCGTCTATGGAGCTGCCCCAAGCTTATAACTCTCCTTGTTCCGGTGACCAACCTGCGACATATGCCCCGCGGGCTGGTAGGAAGCTCATCCCTATCTGTTCCTGAGCCGATGGTACGTCCCCGGGATCAGGAGTGCCCAGGCTCTCACCGCCGCCCAGCTTCTTCATGCCGGAGAAGGGGCAGGGACTCCCCTGGTACAGCAGCTGATTCGGCCGGAGACATATCTGTAGGGCCGGCTCCTCCATCTTCTTCAGGGGGGCCCACACCCACTGCAGCCACTGGGAGGAATGACTCTGGGCTCACAGCAGCAGCAAGCATCAAGCCCCGGGAATGCAGGCAAGAGTTTTTTCATTCTCCCTTACCTGAAAATGAGTTATCTTGCCTGATTCCCAGTGGTGAGGCTCAGTAACTGCAGCTCACTGAGTTCTCACCTTCTGCTGCTGACACCATTACCTCACCTGCTACTTTCGTCTCTCCTCCTGTTTTCCCTGGGTACCCACCAGTCCTGGAGTGAAGCCGCTGGGTGACGGAGGAGCCTGCGGTCCTGAAGAGCCCCGTTCCAGCCCCACAGCCATGTTCCGGATCGGAGAAGAGCACTCCTGGTAATCTGAAACCTGTGCCGAAAATGCAGTGTCCCTGGGTTTCAGCTGCACGGGACTTACCGCCAGCAGTGAGACAACCTCCAGTTCCAGCTGCCATGCTGGAAGAGCCACCTGTGCTGGTCGCCGCACCTGGAGGTCTGTGGGCTGCATCCACCACCACGCCTGCTACAGGGGTTGCCGCAGGAGAGTCATCAGAGTCCTGGGTGGTGGTGGAGCTCGAGTCCAAGTAAGTGCTCAGTTCTGTTTTAACATGTACAGATATTGAGAATTCTTGTCTGGCTCAGGGTAAGGAAATACGGTTGCAGATGTCCTCTGCTCCTGAGCTCTCCTCACCGGGCTCCACTGCTGCTGGTGATTTCTCTCCGGTGTTTTTCCCCTTTCCTTTCCCTGAGGTGGGTAGAGACCCCCAGAAAGAGAAGGCCGAGATGCCCTAGACTGGATCGCCGGAGTCGTGGACGGTGGTAGAGCTCGAGCTCAGGCAAGTTCTCTTTTTTATTTTCACGTTATCTGTCTTAGAGAAATCTTACTTGGCTCTTAATGGGGACAGATGGGTGCAGCCGTCCGCTGTGCCTGAGCTCTCCTCACCAGGCTCCACTGCTGCCGGTGACTCTGACCTGGTGACTGTGTTTTGTGTGTGTGAGCCTTCTCCTGAGATCTCCATAGGTGCTGCTTCCTCTCCGGCCGATGCCTCCATGGGTGCTGCGCCCCAGTCCGGGGCCTCCGTGGGTGCTGCTCCCCCTCCGTTCGAGGTATCCGTGGGTGCTGCTCCGCCTCTGTTCAAGGTCCCTGTGGGTGCTGCTCCCCCTCCGTTTGAGGTCTCCGTGCGTGCTGCTTCCCCTCCGGTCAAGGTCTCCGTGGGTGCTGCTTCCCCTTCGGTCGAGGCTTCCGTGGGTGCAGCTATGCCCCAGTCCGGGGCATCCACGGGTGCAGTCACGCCTCTGTCCTGGGCCACCGTGGGTGCAGCACCTCAGCCTGGGTCCCCATTGGTTGACCACCTCCTTGGCCTGGTGCTGTCAGGTACAGCTACAGGTCAGCCTGGTTGTCATGGGTACCATGCTCTAGTCTGGGGCCACCGTGGGTGCTACGTCCCAGTCCGGGGTCGCCGTGGGTGCCGTGCCTCAGCCCGAGGCCACCGTTGATGCAGCGACTCAGCCTAAAGTCATCATGCACTCCCCGTCCTCACCGGAGGTCCCCACGGTGCAGCTTTTTCCCTCGCCGGGTCCCCTCACTGGCCAACCACCACCATCGTCGATTCCCACTGTTGGCCAGAAGTTTTTGTTGGAGGCCAATCCGCCACTGCACCGGTTCCGCCTTCCCCATGCTGATGACCAGACGAGTTGCTGGGAGCCTGGGTTCCAGCTGCCACCGCCTGGGGGAGGGTGTGTTGTGCTGGGCGGACCAGTGGATTATGTACTCTGGGAGGCCACATGAAGGGTTTTGCAATCCGGTCGGGTGGTTCTGGTACTCTGGGCGGCCACCGGATGCATTTTGCCCTACACTCCGGTGGTTTTGGGACTCTGGTAGGCCACCCAAACTGCCTTAGCCTCTGTCCAAGGGTCCTGGAGTCTGGGCCACCGCAGGGTTCAGGTTGTGGATCTTGAGTGTTTTCTTTTGGTTTGTTTTTGCTGTTTGTTTTGTCTCGGTCCCTCCGTGTCTGTGTTCCCCCTCCTCCCCCCCGGGGTGGGTTGTTTTTCTGGTTTGTTTCATACTATATGTTTTTCTATAGGTGCAATGTTTTTTTCTGAGAGATCTTTTGCTGAAAATGCATAGATCTCATTTTCTCTTTGCCTAAGAGATGTGGAATCCTTGCTAAGGACAATGAACTCTGTTTTAGTTTGCTCTTGTTGGGGGGTCTTCTGTGTGTGTGTGTGGGGGGTTGTTTTTCTTTTGATGTTGCCCTGGGGTGTCTGGGATCCACCCCTTGAGGGGGGCCACTGTCATGATCCTGAGGCACGGAGGGGCACCGTGCTCAGTTTCCGGTCTAGCTTTGTGTTTTTCTGTCCGCTTTTTCCTTGTTTTCATGTCTGTTGTATTTTGTTCCTGTTTTTATTTTTGTCATTTTGCATCTGTAGCATTATTATTTACATTTTGGGTTCTGTTTGTGTTTGTATCTTTATGTTTCCGGTTGTGTTTTATTTTGACAGAGCTGTGCAGCTTCCGGCTGTCAAACTGTTCGGAGCTGCACAGCTGCTATTCATTCTGTTACTCATGAATCCACACCTGTGTCTAATTATGTATTGCATATAAGGGCACGGCAAATCTCTGGGGATTGTCGTGTCCTTCTTCCACGTATGCCCATCCTCAGGAGCAGTGCTGTGTGTCCTGAGTGTGTTGGGGTCCCACTGTTGAGGAGAGTAGGTGTGCTCCATCCAGGTATGTTTTTCCCTTATTTCCAGCTGTGAGCCCCGCTGCCTCTGGGTGTGCTCCGACTGGATTCTGATCCCTTTGCTCGGCATTCTGGCTTTATGTCCCCCTGGACATTGAGCTCTGCTCTCCTCCAATATTTACCGTGTTTGTATTTGTGTGTCAGTGCCCAGCACTTTATGGTTTAGTTTTTGTATATTAACATCCAGGTCTATTTTTACATTAATAAAACCAGTGCTCCAGTGCTTTCAACACCATCCAACCGGTGATCCTGAGGGACAAGCTGCTGTGTGCAGGGGTGGACCAGCACCTGTCATCGTGGATCCTGGACTACCTCACAAACCAGCCACAGTTTGGGAGAACCCAGGATTGTGTGTCCGACACAATCATCGGCAGTACGGGGGCCCCCTAGGGAACGGTTTTGGCTCCGTTCCTGTTCACCCTTTATACTGCAGACTTCTCACACAACACAGCACACTGTCATCTACAGAAGTTCTCTGACGACTCTGCGATCGTCGGTCTCATCTCCAACGGCGATGAAGCTGAGTATAGAGGACTTATCCAGGACTTCGTGGACTGGTGCCATCGGAACTGCCTTCAGATCAACACGAGAAAACTAAGGAACTGGCGGTGGACTGCCGCAGGCAAGGACAACCCCTCACAGCACCAGTAAACATCCAGGGAACAGACATTGAGATGGTGACATCCTACAAGTACCTGGGTGTTCATTTGAACAGTAAATTAGACTGGTCACACAATACCGACACACTGTACAAGAAAGGACAGTGCAGGCTGTTCCTACTGAGGAGGCTCAGGTCTTTTGGTGTACAAGGGGTGCTCCTGAAGACATTCTATGATTCGGTGGTGGCATCAGCCATCACTTTTGGAGTGGTCTGCTGGGGCAGCGGCATCACAGCAGCCGACAGGAAGAGACTGAACAAACTGATCAAGAAAGCTAGCTCTGTCCTGGGGCAGCACCTTGACCCCGTGGAGGAGATAGGAGAGAGAAGGATGGTGGCTAAGCTGTCATCTCTGCTGGAGTCCGAGTCCCACCCTTTGCAGGACATACTGAACACACTGAGGAGCTCATTTAAGATAAGATAAGATAATCCTTTATTAGTCCCACAATGGGGAAATTCCAGGATTGCAACAGCACAGGGATAGCAACACTCAGAGCAACAATCAGAAGGCAAGAAAAAACAACATCTAGTAAACATATGTCCATATTACTATAAATGTATATATATAGACACACAGTGCAGAGCATTATGGTTGGTTGGTGAATGTGCAGCAGAAAGTCTAAGCTCTCTCTCCGCGGATGCGACGGGCCAGCTGAAAGTCTTTGGGCATGATGGTGACTAGTAGGTCACCATCACCATAGTTTAGCAGTAGGCTATATCATCCTAGGTGCGCGACCAAGAGGTTTCGCAGGTCCTTCCTACCTACGGCTGTCAGACTTTATAACCTAAGCAGGGCTGCACGCAGAGATAGCCAAAAAAAACCCAAAAAACGTTACGACTTAATAGTATTGAATGCAAAAGAAGCAACAAACTTACACAAAATGGTCCCCCTCCAGTATACAACTAGGACAATATCAATCGCTACGGAAAGTGACAATATGTATGGGTACATATTCATACTATGTGGGGTAACTAAATAGACTATTATGCTGTTTATTCCATCTAGCTACAATGCTCCGCACTGTGTACCGTATTTTTTGGACTATAAGGCATACTTAAAATCCTTTAATTTTCTCAAAAATCGACAGTGCGCTTTATAATCCGGTGCGCCTTATGTATTAATTCTGGTTGTGCTTACTGACCTCGAACCGATTTTATGTGGTACACGGCGCTCAAAAATCTGTCAAAAATGTTTTAGTACGACTTTGGTAAGTTACGAAGCCGAACCGCTTGATGGATTGTCGGAGCATTACGGTAGTCAGGAGCCTCGTGGAGTAATATGTGCTTCAACATAATGGCCGGATGGCTTTTTCCACAAATCTCCGTCCCTATTGATCTGCCACTCCATGCGCGCCCATCTCACCGATACTGTCAAAACCCAAGTGAAGCAAACTAATTTGGAGCTTGCCATCATTCCGGGTGGATTAACCAAAGAACTCCAACCGCTATATTGGTGTCAACAGGTCATTCAAAGTTAAATTGCTAGCGAGTTACGCCACTATCTGCCAATGGATCATGGATCGAAACTGCTCCTGTTTAGCTGTAATTAATATTCAAAAATGATATTTTCGGGACGAAAGAATTCAAGCGTCCCGGCATTTGTTTGCATTGTTTACTTCTCGGGGCTGCCACTGGAGAGCGAGCCGTATCGATTACTGAGCGAGTATCCTGGCGATGTAAACAGCCACGGACTAAAAACGTACATTTGCTCATGGAACAGGTCATTCACACTCGCAGACAATCGCGCTATATGTGTCTATAATGACTACAGATAGGATTTTCTTTCCATGCACGCCAAAAAAAAAAAAAAAATTCCCAGATTCGACTACCTTGCGAGGTAGTCGATACCCAAAAGCCAATGGTGTATAGAACATGTATATTAGGATTTGTATGTGAAATTTCGGCATCGAAACTGCTCCTGTTTAGCTGTGAACGGAAGCAGTAAATACGGCTGTAAATACGCATTTACGGCTGTAAATATGGCTCGCTGTCCAGCGGAGAGCGAGCCATATCGATTACCGAGCGAGTACCGAACGAGTATTCTGGCCAATATGGCAATGTAAACAGCCACGGACTTAAAACGTTCCGCCTGCTCATGGAACAGGTCATTCACACTCGCAGACAATCGCGCTATATGTGTCTATAATGACTATAGATAGGATTTTCTTTCCATGCACGCAATTTTTTTTTTTTTCCCGGCTCCGACTACCTCGCTTTAATGCGCCTTATAATCCGGTGCGCCTTATGTATGAAATTAGACCATCAAATAGACCTTTCATTGATAGTGCGCCTTATAATCCGGTGCGCCTTATAGTCCCAAAAATACGGTATATGTGTACATATGTATATTCACTGCTCTTATTTTCTTATCTTCTAAATTATTGCTCTGAGTGTTGCTGTCCCTGTGCTGTTGCAATCCTGGAATTTCCCCACTGTGGGACTAATAAAGGCTTATCTTATCTTATCTTATCTTATCTTATCTTATAAATGTGCAGAAACCTCAGTGTGCATTTGGTGTTCTTCAATAGCTCTTGAAAATGGTCGTTCACGACACTGACCTGAATTCAAAGAAATTTGATATAAAGGTGCGTTCAGACCAAAGGCAAATTTTTCGAGTGGCGCAATTAGATAAGATAAGATAAGATAAGCCTTTATTAGTCCCACAATGGGGAAATTCCAGGATTGCAAGAGCACAGGGATAGCAACACTCAGAGCAACAATCAGAAGGCAAGAAAAAACAAGAACAGCTAGTAAACATATGTACATATTACTATAAATATATATATACAGTATATATATATATATATATATATATATATATATATATATATATATATATATATATATATATATATATATACTGTATATATATATATATATATATATATATATATATATATATATATATATATATACTGTATATATATATATATATATACTGTATATAGACACAGTGCGGAGCATTATGGTTGGTGAATGTGCAGCAGAAAGTCTAAGCTCTCTCTTCGCGGATGCGGCGGGCCAGCTGGAAGTCTTTGGGCATGATGGTGACCCTCTTAGCGAAGAAGAGACCCACCAGGTAGGCCTCGCTGGCCTCCTGCAGAGCCATGACGGCGAAGCTCAGGAAACGCAGGTCGGTCTTGAAGTCCTGAGCGATCTCCCTCACCAGGCGCTGGATGGGCAACTTACGGATGAGCAGCTCCGTGGATTTCTGGTAGCGACGGATCTCTCTCAGAGCCTCGGGCCTGTGACGGTGAGGCTTCTTCACTCCGCCGGTGGCCGGAGCGCTTTTCCGAGCAGCCTTGGTGGCTAGCTGCTTCCTGGGGGGCAATTACATGCTATCTCAATGTAAAGATGCAAATAGATGTGAGTTCACGTCTGAGCGTGTTGCAGAGGGGAGGAGTTGCCTTCATATTTTCTGCAGCTGCTTTCTGCCATGGAAATCGCAAAAACGCAATCTTTTTTTTTTAAATTTAACTTTATTTATACAGGGCAGTTCCACTGAGAGGCAGCCTCTCTTTTTCAAGGATGCCCTGTTCACATTCATACCAGGAAGCTGCCCAGTACAACCACAGACTGACCTGTGGCCACTGAGCAGCTCCACTGGAGCAGATGGGGTTAAGGGCCTTGCTCAAGGGCATCACAGTGGGGTTAAGGAGGGTGGGGCAAACACTGCTATGTTATCTGTCCCACCCAGATCTAATCCTGCCGGTCCAGGGATCAAACACACGTCCCTTTGCTCACCAGTCCACATCCCTAACCATTAAGTTATCACTGCCTATCATGTTTAAGTTTACAGCGTTACCCAGTGAGGCTCTCACCTGGACATTTGTCACAGCCTCCTCCAAAACTTCACCTGGATGATGGCTGTTTACACTGCTAGCCCCCGTTAGCACATCTGTAGTGAGAGGAGGGAGTTAATAAACAAAAGACACTCCGTTTCAGCTTCGGAGCTCCTGGTCCATCTGTCTCCAGGTGGGTGTCAGTCTCATTTTCAAACTAGTTTACTCTGCAATGTCAATACTTTTACTCTGGTGACGGCAGAATGTCAAAGCTGAATACTAGCTAGCGTTATCCCTCGGACATAGGATTGCCAACTGTCCTGGTTTAGTGAGCTAAATATGTTTGTCCCGAGTGGGACATGCGTTGTCTCGTTTGTTTAAGGCCCCCTTAATGAACGGGCTAGGCTGGACTGAAGCCCAGGGGCCTACAAAGATCAGGGCCTATCATGAGCCACTGAAAAAGACCCCATTGTTGTTAATTGGTCAGATTCTATGTCCATCACTTGATATTCATATGTGGCTGCTGATTTACAAGTGCCCCACATGGGTACAAGTAACAATAGCCTATCAGCGGAATTGTTTTGACATGTGACTATGCAAGCACCAGTGAGCGGTAAGAAGATTAGAGGCTTGTCTTAAGGAAATCAAAGCTTGGATGACTTGTAATTTCTTGCTCTTAAATTCAGATATGACTGAAATCATTGTAGTTGGTCCAAAAAACCTTAGAAATATCTTTCCAAATCAAACTCTTAGTTTGGATGCAGTTACTCTTTCTCTTAATAGTTCTGTGAGGAACCTTGGAGTTATTTTGATCAAGATCTGTTCTTTAATTCACATATTAAACTTGTTTCTAAGACTGCTTTCTATCATTTGAGTAATATTGCCAAGATTAGGAGCACCTTGTCTCAGAATGACGCTGAGAAACTAATCCACGCTTTTGTTAGCTCTAGATTAGATTATTGTAACTCTTTATTATCAGGCTGTCCTAAAACATCTTTAAAAAGTCTTCAGCTGATCTAAAATGCTACAGCAATAGTTTAACAGGTACTAGAAAGAGAGATCATATCTCTCCGGTTCTGGCCTTCCTTCATTGGCTTCCCATACAATTTAGAGTTAAATTTAAAATCCTTCTTCTCACTTACAAAGCTCTGAATAATCAGGCCCCTTTTTATTTAAAAGATCTGATACTACCCTATCATCCTGACAGAGCACTACGCTCCCAAAATGCAGGATTACTTGTAATACCTAGAATCTCCTAAAGAACAATGGAATGCAGAACCTTCAGTTATCAAGCTCCTCTCCTTTGGAACCAGCTGCCAATCTGGATTAGGGAGTCAGACTTGATCTCTGTTTTTAAGAACAGGGTTAAAACCTTCCTTTTTGATATAACCTGTAATTAGGGTGGGTTCAGGTGCCCCTGAACCCTCCCTTAGTTATGCTGCTCATAGGTTTAGACAGCCAGGGGACCTCCAACAGTGCACTGGGCTTCACTCCTTTCTTCACTCTCAATGAAATATTTTTGCTGGTCATGAGCATCTGTTTGTTCTGTCCCATAGACTGAGTACCCATCCTCCTGTTTGCTCTCCACATATCTGTTCTTCTCTTCTTCTCCTCTATCCCCTCACCCCCCAGCCAGTCGCAGCAGATGACTGCCCCTCCCTGAGCCTGGTTCTGTTGGAGGCTTCTTCTTGCTAAAAGGGAGGTTTTCTTCTCCACCGTCGCCAAGTACTTGCTCACAGGGGATCGCCTGATTGCTGGGGTCTTTCTACAATTGTGGGGGTTTCCCCTACAGTTGAAAGTGCTATGAGATGACTGTTGTTGTGAAATGGTGCAATATAAATAAAGTTGAATTGAATTGAAGTAATTATCTTGGTCAAAATGTCCGAAAAAAACTTTGAAAGTGGTGCTCATAAAATTATTGAGAGGAAAAGAGCTTAGGGAAAAGGAATTGCTCAAAAAATCCCAAAGTGTAAAGGATTTTTCTTAGCTGGAGCACTGAGTGGAGGAGGCTGCTAATTACACACGGAGGAGATGGGCCGTTACAGCCCTCACATGGAGGAGAAGGGAGAAGAAAAGCCATGATTGCTTACATCAGACAGCTGTGCGTGGGACAATGCACTCCAAACTTGGTAAAAAGTAGAATGGATCAAGCATGCATCCATAGAGTATGACGATATTTGTGAGCTGGACATAATGAAAGATTTTTCTTTAAAGAAGGCCAGAAGAAAACACTTCTAAAAAAGTAAGACATGCTATTTGTAGTGTTTCCAGCCACCTGTGCAGGTTTTCCATTGCTACTGTTGTGCTTGTTTGAATCAGGAATACTTCACTGATGTAATTTTATGCAGAAGGCAGTATACTGTATGTCACACTGTAAAAATGGAAATCTCAGTAAGATAAAATATCCTAAATCAAGGCTTTATGCTTGTTTTTCTCTCACAAGATGTATTTGAAAAGACAAGAATTTCTTTTTGTTGTGCAGTTTTCTGTAAGATTTTACTTGCTTTGTGAAAGTTTTTACTTGTTTTAAGTAATTTAATCTTACTTTGCTGGCAAATATTTTCTTTCTAATTTTAACTAGATTTATCTATTGCCAAATTTTTTTGTTTATTTTAAGTAAAGCTATCTGCCAACAGAGCAAGAAAATTTGACTTATCAAATTGCATAAAACAAAGTAAGATTATTGGAAAGCATGTAAAATTTTCTTACACATAAACTGTACAGCAAGAATAAATATCCTGTCAGACAAAAAGACAAGCATAAACAGCCTTAATTTATTTCATTTTACTTTTTTTTTTTTAACTTTTTGCAGTGTTGTTGTGTTTTCTAGCTGAAAGTTGCAGTATTTTTCAAAGAAAAATAAAAATGAGGCCACAGTGGCTCAGGAGGTAGAGCAGGTCGCCTAATAACTGGAGGGCTAAGACCACTTTCATGCTGGTCTTTCCTGGTTTATGCTGGTCTATGCTGGTATGACCAACTTCAAAACACAACAAATCATGCTGGTGACCAGCATGCTAGTCCATGCTGAGTTTTCCAGCAGGGTTAGCGGCTCGAATCCCACTCTCCCCACCTTGCTGTTGTGTTTTTGGGCAAGACACTTTACCCACCTTGCCTCCAGTGTGCTTGTGGTTCATGACACTGATGTATTAATGTGAATAAATGTTCGGTGGTGGTCAGAGAGGCAGTTGGCATGGATTGGCAGCCATATTCCGTCAGTCTTCCCCAGGGCAGCTGTGGCAACAGAGGTAGCTTACCACTATCACTATCTGTGGAGTGAATGAATAATGGACTCATTTTAAAGTGTTGTTGGGTGTCATGAAAAGTGCTATATAAATGCAATCCATTATTAAAAACAGCTATTACACATTTTTAAACTGAGATTCTGTATTCTGTAAAATCTAAAATTTTCAGGTATACATTGTGGTATTTTTTTTTCCTTGTAGTATTAAACATGACATTGAATACCAGTATTTTTTAAGGTATTATCAAGGTAAAAAAGTCCCAGTATTATGACAGTACCAATGTCCACAACATTGTGGCACCGAGCAGTAGCTAAAACCCTCTGTCCCTTATTTGGCTGTGAGAAAGCTGGCAACCTTACTCGGAAGCAAATGTGCTAATTCGTGTATTTTTTGCATGTTTACATTAACTTCACATACATTAATGACACATGAAAAATTTGCTTCGCTTTTGAAAGGTTGAGTTTGAGATGAGTGAAGCATTGCATTCAGAAGATCAATTTCAAAGGGAAGAACCAGTATTTTCTTGACAATTTCCAACATTTGGTTCACAATGGGTTAAAATTAAAAGAATCCATGTTGAGTGTATTTTTTTTTTTTTTTTTTAGTTTTAATGATAAATGTGATGCGGCACCAAGAACAGCCAGAGCAGATGAACAGTTTACAGAAGACGGTGAAGGAGGGTTTGACTTACTTACCGGTGAAAACTTGCTAAAGTTTCACATGTGAAAATCCCGACATTTCTCCCACTCCCATCACTCATCTTCTCATTTTTCCCACGGTCCTGTTGCCTCACGTCCCTCCTCACCGTGCCTCCTCCTCATGTCTTCAGTTCTTGTCAAATCTCCGTCTTACATCACCTCCTCCACCCGTCTTCCCATTCAGACTCTCTGTAATGTCTGCTCTCCCCTTGTTTAACCTCATAAATATATCTTCCTACCACCAGCACCACAGTGGCTGCTTGAATGCAGTCAGGCCATCCTGTCGTTTCGGACAAGTTTCCATAATATTGATGACACCCACACACTCATGCACACATACAGCCAATTCTTACACTGGCCTATTTACTTTGTTATTTGCTGTTTTGGAAATAATTAAGTTACAGGTATTGTGTAAAACTAAAAGAAACATTATTTTTTTTATGGCATAAATGGCATGCACATACAGAAATGTGTAATCTTGTACGTACTGTATGTTGATGCGGTTTACAGTTAAGCCTTGCTGAAAATGATTCACAGATTTCCTCTGGAACCTTTATAGGCCCCATCACAACATCTAAAGCCTGAATTTGTGCCACTCTATGTACCTTCCTTCAGTAGTTTTGGAAATTTCTGGTGGTGCATTGTCCATTTTTAAGCATTGCCCCCTTGTCCAAATAACAAATATGTTTGCAAGGGATTTGCACTGGTAGGAGTGGTGTCTTTTAAAAGGGGTGCGTATGGGTGCAAAGTTGGTGCATTGCTCATTTACGACAGTACAATGACATCACCACCCTCATTTGTTAGTACAGAGCAAGTCCATTTTTCAATAAATCTGAGGTTGACCCATTTTTAAACTTTCTAGGTTATACCCTATTAGAAATTCCAATATGCAGAAAGGCCATCAGGTTGAGTAGATTTTGGTCTGGTAAAACCTAGCATGTCATGGAATTAAAGGCACCTCATCTTATAAAATCAAGTGAATTATGTAACAAAGTTGAAGCAAAATATCCAATCCACGATTATTATTCTAATAAGAGGTCATGCCAACATTGCTTTTGATAGGCCAGTATCAGTTAAGATGGATAAAGGCTGGGAATGTTCACTTTTTCATCTTTTTCTCAAAATTACGTAGGTAAAACAAACTTGCTAGTAAGGCTAGGTGATTACTTGAAATAAAATCAAAACCGACCATCAGGCCATAAAACCAATGTAATCTTGTTGGGTTTTTTTGGTCCGTCCCTTCTTTCTGTTATGTGAGCGTGTATATGAGAGCTTTTGTGTACTGCCCCTTTAAGACATTTCCCGCATGCAGTTGTGTGACTCTGCAACCTGATAGCAGCACAGTCAGCACTGCTTGGAAGCAGTAGAACATGGCGGTAAAATTAAAATGACTTGTACCAAAGAAATATGTGGTGTCCGTTCACATATGACATGATTGATTCTTTGTTTCACTGGGGCTGCTGGGAGGGCGCAAGTGGGGTGCTCCAAGGTTGGGTGGCTTTTGGCCTCTGACTGCTGTCCGGCTGTATTTAAGAACCCAATTGGGTTCTTAAATACAACTCCGCCCTCCCTCTTAGCCTCCTCCCTGCTGAGGCCAATGATATCCAGGATTGACACGGACCATCTAACACGCTAATGTTAATAGCTGGCTGTTACATCACGGCAAAAATGTGTGGAAACACGGATGTCTATTAGGGTAACTGAAATCTAAGGTACCGCTGTGAGCTCAGAAGCTAACACCTTAGGCTCCCTGTCCATCTACATGGCAGAGAGGCTGGCCAATAATAGCGCAGCGGGTGGGTTTCAAGGCTAGTGATGTTTCAAGGTGGTGATGTTTCACCACCGGAGTGGTGGCTCAGTTGGTAGAGCATCCGCCCCACACCCGGGAGGCAGGGGTTCAAATCCCAGCCGGGTCATGCCGAAGACCATATAAAAGTGGAACTTCCTGCCATCCAGCTTGGTGCTCAGCAATAAATGGAATGGAGGAGGGAACTCTGTGGCGGCGCCTTGCATGGCAGCGGCCCTCTGATTCTGCACTTGGGGTGTGTGTGATTTACACTGTAGATAGGTAAAGCACAATCCCGTTCTGCTGTACATGATTGGTTGTACGGTTGAATGACAATAAGGGTGATTTAATTTAATTTACCTTTTAGTGACCGCTACCATTTCCTGACATACACGAAAATCCCCGGAAGAGGCAAAACAGCTTTTTGGAGAGAAATTGAGAAAAACAATATAAAGGCTGAGCCTTATCTTAAGAGAAGTGAGGTTTTGATGTTTCTACGATAATCACATGACCAATAGATGCATTTCTGAAAGTTAAAAGCTGCAAAAACACCTTTAATCTTTTGACATACTTTTCAGGGACACTCTTTTCAAATGAACAAAAATCAAACAACATGCTGATATGACAAAGTTTGGCACTTTAAACCCCAAGTAACAGTGAAGAGTGAAAGGGTCACAGTGTCAGAAAGGGCCCAGGCATGACAAGAGGAGAAATATAAGTGAAGTACAGCATTGAAAAGAGAAACACAGACACCTCCACCTCCCTATCTGAAAACCTCCTCCCCTGCTACCCCCTCTTGGTGCTCTAGTGTCACTCCTGCGGTGCAGATAAGGCCGAGCTGAACTGTCAGCGGACGCCACGTCTGTCACTGTTCTCAGAAAACCTGGCACTGGGAGTGAAGGAGGAATGTTTGCATTGGTATATCAGTTCTTTGATTAAGGGTCCTGTATTATCCTTCTGATTAGAATGTGAGTTATTCTTTTACCAGACTGGGGTGAAATTCCTTTAAAAGGGCAGGTACTAGTTACTAGGTACTGGTACTACTTTTATTTTTCAAACCAAATTGATCTTGTTATCAGTAGACCATTCGCTCATAGTTGTTTCTGTACTTATTGTACTCCAGGGACCGGTCATATCCTATCGACGGCTGAAAGCACACACCCCTGTCCACCACTAATGCTTTATTTCATTCATTCTTTCAGAAACTTTAACATTAGTTAGCTCAGTCTGTGTTTACAACCAGCATTAGCTATAAGCCATCAACAACAGGTCAGAGCATTGATGATGGGAGTTGAACTAGGGCCCATAAGTATTTACACATGTATCTCATGGAGCAGTGAAAGCAGGTGAATGTGGCAATTTTTTGGTTTCATCAGAGTAGGAGGGGTTACTACACAGACATTATTTTGTGAATGCAAATAGATTTAGTATGTAAATAAATGAAATTGCCCTTGTGAATAAAGAATTATAGCCTAATCCATCCCAACAAATCTCAGTGCAACCACCCGATGCCAGCTGCTGTGAAGTTCAGCACCACACCACTGATCTCTGTGAGGCTGTTTAGGACTGCATCATCTACAGGTAGAATAACTGTAAAGGATCTATAACCCAGGATTTACACTGACTCCAGATGCACTCCTTTACAGCTGCAATCCAGCCTCCGCAACACATAGTTCCCATTCTAATTAATGTTCTATTCACCACCTGGTCCGAAACAATGTGGAACAAATCCAGCTCGTTGGATTGGGCTCGTTATTGACACGGAACGAGTCTATTTTTGATGGATGCTAGATCCAATCCGTAAGGAAAAGCCCCGTTATCTTATTGTATTTAATAGCTGTTTGTTCATTAAAAACACAGTCAATGTCCAGTGGAACCAGGCAGAATTATATTGTGTTTTGTGTCCACATATTTTGTTATTCAATAAATGTTTTGTATAACTTCTACAGACATTTGTCTTCCACGGTCGTCAGGAGAAACCGAATGCTGGGGAGCATTCGCACACCCCATTTTATCAGATTGGATTCAAGATTTGCCTGACATCCACCTGGTATTTTTACTCAGAGTAGGCAAAAAGTCTCAAACGTTCTCAAACAGTGTCAACAGAGTTGCAAATAGTTGCTAATTACTGCAAACTGTTGCTAACATTTGTTAATAATCGCTAATGCTCGCCAGCTGTCTTTCAGAAACACTGGCAAATATTCATGGGAATGTCAAAAATGGCTGTTAAACTTCGCTAGCTGTTGCTAATGACAGAGGTGAACCCTGATTTTCGTGAACATTTGTCAGAAAAGTTGCCACGTTTGTCAACATCTTATTTGTCAAGATCTTATTTATCTGATAGGTTCCAGTTTGTTCATGTAAATGATGAGTTTTCTTTCAGCTCAAAGCTTAGTCATGGAGTTCCACAGGGATCTGTGCTAGGCCCTACTCTTTTTAGTTTATATATGCTTCCGTTAGGCAACATTATTAGAAAGCACTGTATACATTTTCATTGTTATGCAGATGACACACAATTATACCTGTCAATGAAGCCAGATGATACTAATCAATTAGCCAAGTTAGAAGCCTGTCTTAAGGAAATCAAAGCTTGGATGACTTGTAATTTCCTGCTATTAAATTCAGATAAGACTGAAGTCATTCTTGTTGGTCCAAAAAACCTTAGAAATTCCTTTCCAAATCAAACTTTCAGTTTGGACGCAGTTACTCTTTCTCTTAATAGCTCTGTGAGGAACCTTGGAGTTATTTTTGATCAGGATTTGTCCTTCAATTCACATATTAAATTTGTTTCTAAGACTGCCTTCTATCATTTGCGTAATATTGCCAAGATTAGGAGCATCTTGTCTCAGAGTGATGCTGAGAAGCTGATCCACGCTTTTGTTAGCTCGAGATTAGATTATTGTAATTCTTTATTATCAGGCTGTCCTAAAACATCTTTAAAAAGTCTTCAGCTGATCCAAAATGCTGCAGCAAGAGTTTTAACAGGTACTAGAAAGAGAGATCATATCTCTCCGGTTCTGGCCTCCCTTCATTGGCTTCCCATAGAGTTTAGAATTAAGTTTAAAATCCTTCTTCTCACTTACAAAGCTCTAAACAATCAGGCTCCTTTTTATTTAAAAGATCTGATACTACCGTATTATCCTAACAGAGCACTACGCTCCCAAAATGCAGGATTACTTGTAATACCTAGAATCTCCAAAAGTACAATGGGAGGCAGAGCCTTCAGTTATCAAGCTCCTCTCCTGTGGAATCAGCTGCCAATCTGGATTCGGGAGTCAGACTCGATCTCTGTTTTTAAGAATAGGGCTAAAACCTACCTTTTTGATCTAGCCTACAATTAGGGAGGGATCATGTGTTTCTGAACCCTCCCTTAGTTATGCTGCTAATAGGTTTAGTCAGCCGGGGGACCTCCAGTAATGCACTGGGCCTCACTCCTTTCCTCACTCTCTATGAAATATTTTTTTTTTGCTGGTCATTAACATTTGTTTGTTCTCTCCCATAGATTGAGTCCCCATCGTGCTGTTTGCTCTCTACATGTCTGTTCTTTTCTTCTTCTCTATCCCCTCACCCCCCAGCCAGTTGCAGCAGATGACTGCCCCTCCCTGAGCCTGGTTCTGTTGGAGGTTTCTTCCTGTTAAAAGGGAGTTTTTCCTCTCCACCGTCGCCAAGTGCTTGCTCACAGGGGATCGCCTTATTGCTGGGGTCTTTCTGCAACTGCGGGGGTCCCCCCTACAGTTGATAGTGCTATGAGATGACTGTTGTTGTGAAATGGCGCTATATAAATAAAGTTGAATTGAATTGAATTGAATTGAACATTCACTGCGCCATGAGATACTACCCTTATTAAAGAGACATGCATTGACAAGAGCCGCTCTGAGGAAGGCTGCTAAAGATGGGTCAACATGGTGCTGCAATAGTTAAACCACGAGGCATTTTGGCTAAAGCATGTCCCAGGCATTTCATTAAGACTGGGGAGAACTGTGTCAACATGTGGAAAAGGTGCATAACACATCTCACGGAATGTTTTGAAGTTCAATCCCCCCTCAATGCACCTCCTCTGTGCAACTAACTAATAGCTACTAATAACTTCTCAGTCTTTGCTAATTAACATTCAATACTACATAAGCTTCGACTAATACTCAGCAGGATTCTGCCCCTCATTTGGCCATCGACCCCCATGTCTAAATCCCAAATGGAGGCAAGGAAACCGGGTGTTCCCTCACCTTGAAACACACCGAACCACTTAGCATCCAGCAGCATATCTGAACTCATTTCTTTTTTCAAAGTGCTGCCCCTTAAGGAGCTCAAGGTGTTGCATATTATCAAGGCTTAACAGAAGGTGGAGTGAGGGAAAAAAATTAAAAAGGGAGTGAGAAGCAAGAACATTTCTAAAACAGACAAAAAAAAAAAAAGTTGTGAAACAGCCAGGCAGGAGAGAAGACTTGCAGCATATGGCTATTAAAATAAAAAAGGGTGACGGTTCAGGAGAGCGGGGAGATGTTCACTTATTTGTTCTCCGTCTTAAAACATAAACTGATAATAAGTCACTCAGCGGGAGCCTTTGGATCTCCTTCCAGCCATTTTACAGTAAGAGATTATGGGTCATTAAAAACAGGAACCGGATCAAAACAATGTGCTGCCATGAAAAATGGAGCAGGACCCAGACACCATGTGGAAACCAGCACAAACGCAGTGTGAGTGACTTTATTTAAAGAAAAAGATGTACTATTTAAATAAATCTAGCCTACTATTTTTTCTAATAAATCTGTGTGCTTTTCTCTTTGTAGTTCTTCTCTTATAGAACTTTTATCCTTAATTTCTTTTGCTCTCACAAATTTGCATATTTTTCTTTTAAATTTGCTAATTTGTTCCTCTACATTTGATTTTTTTCCCTTATAAATTTGCAACATTTGTAACTTTTACAAATTGCAAATTTGAAATTTTAGGCCCTATTACAAAGATGGGGTCAGTTGATCAGTTGTCAGTGATGCACAACGCGTTTTCGTTTCCTCATCACAACGGCGTAAAAATGAACTCTCCACCAGCGCATGACACAAAGAGGCCGGTCTAATCATTCAGAGGTGTGTTTTGGATAATCCAAACCAAAGCGCTTCTTCCCATCCCTTTAATGCAAAAAGGCACATTATTAAAAGTGAATTGTCATCATGATGGTTTAAGACGGGTTTTGCACTGACCAAAGTCTGTGTGTGTGAGCCAAAATGCACATGATAGTAATGCTGCTTGGTAATAAGGAAGACATCGATCATAGTTGATGCCCAGTTAGTTATGTTAAAAAGAACAAACAGTGAGGTTGTGGAATAGAGGTAGAGCATCTGCCCCACATCCGGGAGGTCGGGGTTCAAGTCCCGGCCGGGTCATGCCAAACACCGTATAAAAATGTAACTTCCTGCCGTCCAGCTTGGTGCTCAGCAAAAATGGAATGGAGGAGGGAAATGTGGGCGGCAGTGGCTCAGGAGGTAGAGCAGGTTGTCCAATAGCCAGAGGGTTGGCAGTTTCAATCCCGCTCTACCCAACCATCCTGCCACTGTGTCCCTGGGCAAGACACTTACTGTATGTTCAGTAGTGGTTGGAGAGGCCGTTGGTGCGTATTGGCAGCCACATTTCCATCAGTCTGCCCCAGGGCAGCTGTGGTTACAGAAGTAGCTTGCCACTATCAATGTCTATCTAGAGTGAATGAATAATGGACTCATTGCAAAGCACTTTAAGATGTCACTTGACATGTAAAGCACCATATAAAATCGAATCCATTATTATTATTATTAAGAATGGGATGAAAAATCAGCTGAATGTGTCACGATCTGATCACCGGGGGATTCCGCTGTGCTCTGTCCCTTTGTCTTTTTTCTACATTTGTATTGGAATGTATTTTTGGGTTCTCATTCCTGTTATTTTACCTTTGGTGGAATTTCTGACATTCTCTATTGCTTTTTAGTATGATTTATTTTCCTGTTTGCGTTCATTGTTGGTTTGTTATTTACACATTTGGATTTACTTACTTTATTATATTCGTATTTTGTTGTTTTTTCTCTCTCCTTCTCCGGGGCTGCGGCTGTCAGTGGCACTTCTGGGTTTTTTGCTCTATTGTGGGTGGTGCCCCTGTCAGCTGTCAGTCCCGTCTTCTCCTTCTCACTACTCCCAGCTGATTTCTGTTATAATCATTATCACCTCCTGCCCGCTCATGGTATCCACACCTGCCATCCTTTGTGTTCAATTGTCTCTAGCTCTATTTAAGGATTATTATTTCTCCCCTTTATTGCTGGAGTCTTAAAGTATTGTTGTGTCAGAACCCTGTCCTCGTTCTGGTATTTCCTATCCGTATATATCCTGTGTTCCCTGTGTCATCCGTAAGTTTGCTTTGTAAAATATTTGGATTTTGTGTTTGTGCACAGTTTGGACTTTTTGTTCATTAATAAATTTCACAACTAGCAGTTCAGTGCCTGGGTCTCTCTCCTCTTTGCCCCGTGGGGCATTCCATGACAGTAGACTCTAGCCAGTTGAGATCTAGTTGCTGCTGGTTTGTGTTTTTGTTTCCACCCACCTGTTTTGTCCAGAGCCTCACTATGTCCCCAGCACACCGGCCTTTGGCAAGGAAAGGAAGATTGGCCGTTGGGTCCCCAAGCCTGGAGGAGGAGTGGGCTGCTGAATTTATCCAGAGCTTCGTGGATGAAGCTCTCGCCTCCCGCAGCCCAAAGAAGATCTGGGAGAGTTTGAATTCGGTGACCGTTATTGTCAAGGTGCACCCAGGATTGTGGAGTTGTTGGCCACGCTCTCCGTTCTCGAGCAATCTTTCCCTGGGCTGACGTGGGGGCCGCCTCCAGCGAGCCTAAAGCCGACGCAGAAGCATGCTCGACGGCAGATGCCCTGCTCCACCTCCAGTTCTCCCATTCCTGCTCCATCAGCTCCAAGATGCCGCCACCCAGATCCGGACCACCAGAGGGATACCCCTGCCTCTCAGGCAGCAGTTTCCCTTTTTGCCGAGGTCATAAACTCCCACAGCAGTCCCTTTTAGTAGAGTCATTTTTGGGGGTTTCGTGACCACACTTTTATTAGAATAAACAGATAGTATGACCCCTTAAACCTCTGTTTTGACACCAACATCAGCTTTCTAGGTGCCTTAGTAGTCAAGAAACAAAAAAAATGTTAATCGGTGGCCATATTGGTGGCCATATTGGATTTCATCGTGATGAGTTTGTTTCACAAGTAAACTAATAGCATTAATGGAATGCTTGACCCCAAAAACCTATGTGTAGACACCAAAATCAACCTCCTAGCTGAATTAGTTACTGAGATATAGGTGGTGGTATGCATTTTGGTGGCCATTTTGAATTTTGGGCAAAAAAAAGGTTTCCCGTAATTTTTGGGAGGTACATGGGAGCTTATTTTCATTAAAATGGGTCTAGAATGCTAAATCCAGTGAGAAAAAAAGGTCCTGGGAGGTTGGTCACGAAACCCCCAAAAATGACTCTACTATTTATCGCAGCTGGATCATGCTGAACACCATATAAAAAGCTGAACTTCCTGCCATCCAGCTTGGTGCTCAGCAATAATGGAACGGAGAAGGGAAAATTTGTGGCGGCGCCTTGCATGGCAGCGACCCCTCTCATTCTAGATGTGATTAACACTGTAGATAAGAGAAACATAATTTCATTCTACTGTCCATGATTGGCTGTATGGATTGAATGACAATAAAGTTGGCTTTACCTTTACCTTTATCCAGTTTTTCTTCTCTGGCTGTCCCGTCAGCCTTTTCCTCCGCTGCTGCTGCTTCTCCCTCCTCCTCGGCGATCCCGTCCACTGCTGAGGGTCCGGCCATTTCTTCTCCAGTTTCGCCCGTCTCCGTGTCCGCAGGGGCAGCTCCTCCACGATCCTCTGAGGGGCCTATGACCACCGTAGCCATGGAGAGGGATGACTTTAGACCAGCTGCAGCAGAAAACATCATGCCCCGGGAAAACAGGCAAGTGTTTTTTTCATTCTCCATCATTGACGCATGAATTATCTTGCCTGATTCCTGGTGGTGAGGCTTGCCTGTGCAGTCCTCTGAGTCTTCACCGCCTGCTGCACCTACACACCTTTCATCTGCTCTCTCCGTGTCTCCTCCTTTTCCCCCTGAGGGTCTGCCGGCCCTGGGATCGAGCCGCCGGATGTTGGAGGAGCCTGCGGCCCCGGAAGACCTGGTTGCAGCCCCGCAGCAATGGTCCGGATGGAGGGTGATCACTACCAGTGATCCGGAGCCTGCGCTGATGACGGAGCGTCCCTAGGCTTCATCTGAGCAGGATCCAATGCCAGCAGGGAGCCGACCTCCTGGATCCACACCGGACAAGCCACTTGCGTGGGTCGCTTCGCTGAGAGGTCCCGGGACTAAATCAACCACAAAGCCTGCTGTAGGGGCTGCCACCACAGAGCCGGAGTTGGACCTCCAGAGGGCTGGGCCCGAGACGTCGCCGCCTGGATCGACAGAGTCCTGGATGGTGGTGGAGCTTGAGCTCAGGCAAGTGCTCTCCTTTGTTTTTGTTGTTTCCATGTTGGAGTGGTCTTGTCTGGTTCTTGGTGGGGAAAGCCAAGTGCAGCCATCAGCTGCACCTACGCTGACCTTGCTGGGCTCCACTGCTCCTGGTGACCCTGACCCTGTGTCTCTCTTCCCTTTGTCTGAGCCTTTCCCCAGGGTCACCGAGGTTTGTTCAGCTTTGCCAGAGGTCTCTGTGGGTCCGGCCTTGCCACCTGAGGTTTCTGTGGGTCCAGCCCCCCCTGCCGAGGTCCTCATGGGTGCTCTGTCCCAGCCCTGGACCACCGTGGGTGCTGCTCCCCCTCTGGTTGAGGTCTTTGCGGGTGCTCCGTCCCAACCTGGGACCTCCGTGGGTGCTGCCTCCCCTCCGGCTGAGGTCTTTGCGGGTGCTCTATCCCAGCCCGGGACCTCCGTGGGTGCTGCTCCCCCTCCAGTAGAGGTCTTCGTGGGTGCTCCGTTCCAGCCTGGGACCTCCATGGGTGCAGCTCCTCTTCAGTCCAGGTCTCTATGGGTGTGGTGTCCTAGTCAGGGACCATCGTGGGTGCTGCGCACCAGCCTGAAACCAGCATGTGTGGTGCGCTCCAGTGTGGGTCCGCCATGGGCGTTACACTCCAGCCCAGAGGCCACCGTGGGTGCAGCTATTGCCCAGCCTGGGTCCACTGGGGGTGCAGCTATGGCTTAGTCCAGGTCCACCACGGGTGCAGCTATGCTCCTGTCTGGAGCCACCGTGGGTGCTGATATGCTCCAGCCCGGAGCCACCGCGGGTGCAGCTTTGGTCCAGCCCGGACCCACCACGGGTGTTGCCTTGCTCCAGTCTGGAGCCACCGCGGGTGCAGCATTGCTCCAGGCCGGAGCCATTGCGGGTGCTGCAATGTCCCAGTCCGGGACCACCGAGGGTGCTACAGGCCAGTCCGAGGGTGTCGTGGTTTCCCCTCCTCTGCCTGACATCGTCGTGGTCCCCTTTCCTCTGCCAGATGCCGTCGTGGTCCCCGCTCCTCTGTCAGATGCCGTCGTGGTCCCCTCTCCTTTGCCTGAGGCCATTGTGGTTTCCTCTCTGCCCAAGGCCGACGTGGTTTCTTCTCTTCCACCTGACATCATCGTGGTTCCCCCAACTCTTCTGCCCCCTCCTTCATTGGGGTTCCCGTGGGGCAGCCGCCTCCTGGGCCACCCCTTCTGTTTAGGTGGCTAAAGAACCCTGGCCGACCGCCTGACAGGCTGTGTGTTGTGCCGTTGGGTTGGGTGGCTCATATTCTCCGGCAGGCCACCCGACTCTTACCACCTTGCCATCTGCCAGGCCTGGGACTTTGGCCGGCCACCTGAACTGTCTAGCTCTTTGGTCCAGGGGACCTAGGTGCCTGGTTCTGCATGGGTGTGGATCCTGAGCAGGGTTTTATTGTTTTTTGTTTCCTCTTAGTCTGGGTTTTGCTGGGATGTGAGTTCTAAGAGTTTTTCTTATTTTCTCTGGTTTGTTTCGGTCCCTCCATGCCTGGTTTACCCCCCCCCTCCCCCCACACCTGGGGTGGGGCCGTTTTCTTGTTGGGGTGGGTTTTTTTATGTGTGTGGGGATCTTTTTCTTTCGATGTTTCCCGGGGTGTCTGGTCTCCAACCCTTGGGAAGGGGGGGGGGGCGGGGCTCTGTCACGATCTGAGCATGGGGGGATTCCGCTGTGCTCTGTCCCTTTGTCTTTTTTTCTATATTTGTATTGGATTGCATTTTTGAGTTCTCATTCCTGTTATTTTACCTTTGGTGGAATTTCACACATTCTGTATTGCTTTTTAGTATGATTTATTTTCCTGTTTGCGTTCATTGTTGGTTTGTTATTTACACATTTGGATTTATTTGTTTTTATTATATTTGTATCTTGTGTTTTTTTTTTTTTTTTTTTGTCTCTCCTTCTCCGGGGCTGCAGCTATCAGTGGCACTTCTGGGTTTTTTGCTCTATTGTTGGTGGTGCCCCTGTCAGCTGACAGTCCTGTCTTCTCCTTCTCACTACTCCCAGCTGATTTCTGTTATAATCATTGTCACCTCCTGCCCGCTCATGGTATCCACACCCGCCATCATTTGTGTTCAGTTGCCTCTAGCTCTATTAAAGGATTATTATTTCTCCCCTTTATTGCTGGAGTCTTAAAGTATTGTTGTGTCAGAACCCTGTCCCTGTTCTGGCATTTCCTGTCCATATGTATCCTGTGTTCTCTGTGTTGTCCATAAGTTTGCTTTGTACACTATTTGGATTTTGTGTTTGTGCACAGTTTGGACTTTTTGTTCATTAATAAATTTCACAACTAGCAGTTCAACGCCTGGGTCTCTCTCCTCTTTGCCCCCAAGGGGCATTCCATGACAGAATGGTTTAATGGCTTTTGTAAATAATAATGTAACCTTGCCTTATTTTTTTGGATAACAATTTAACTTCTGACTGGGGACTTTGGATGAAAAATAGCCATTTTGGCTAATTCTGGTGCATTTTACAGTAATGTGGATTAATGTACAATGTCCCTGTCAAATAAACCAGTAAATAAAATAAAATAAATAAATGTAGGATGGATGCAACACAACAAACCCTGGATCAACCGGTGTGAGTGAGGCCATTGATGTCCTCACCATGTGGATTGCAGAACTGCTCCCAGGCAGTGGTTTCAAAACAGTCCTTTAGAGCGTCCATTGCCTCCTCAGACCATAATTTCACTGTGCGCATGACCGGAGGTTGTCTGTGTACTAGGGGTTTGTACACCGGCAGGAGATGAACCAAGTTGTGATCCGATCTCCTGAGTGGGGGGGGAGTGGTGATGAGGTGTACGCCTCCTTAGTGTTTGCATAGAATAAGTCCAGTGTTTTATTGTCTCTAGTGTGGCATGTGACATACTGGGTGAACGTGGGCAGAATGGGGGACAGTGAAATATGGTTGAAATTACCTGAGATGAGTAGGAGAGCATCTGGGTGTTGTGTCAGCAGCCTGCCAGTTACTAAGTGAATGGCGTCACGCGCTGTCCCCGCGTTCGCCGTCGGATTTGCATAAATAACAATGCAGATCACGTGTGAGTATTCCCTCGGGAGATAGGTAGGCCGCATGCTAACAGCTAGCAACTCAATGTCTTTGTTGCAGTGTTGTTGTTTAACCGTGATATGTCCTGGTCTGCACCAGCTGTTATTGACATACATTATCACTCCTCCGCCCCTTGCTTTCCCACTGTCTGGTGTCCGGTCTGCCCGTATTGCGTGGAAACCCTCCAGTTCGATGTTAGCATCTGTTGCTAGTTCTGTTAGCCACGTCTCAGTAAACAACATCAAGCTAGTCTTATTGAGTAGCGATCGTACATTCCCCATAATAACGGATGGGAGGACGGGTCTGTACCTTATATTCCTCGCCCGCCGTCTTACTCCAGCTCGACATCCACGCCGTTTCCATCTTATTTCTCCCGGTATGTCGAGTTTTTAATGCAGTGGCATTACTGCAGCCGATAGGAAGAGACTGAACAAACTGATCAAGAAAGCTAGCTCTGTCCTGGGGCAGCGCCTTGACCCGGTGGAGGAGATAGGAGAGAGAAGGACGGTGGCTAAACTGTTATCTCTGCTGGAGTCCGAGTTCCACCCTATGCAGGACATACTGAATGCACTGAGGAGCTCATTTAGCAGCAGACTACATCATCCCAGGGGCACAACCGAGAGGTTTCACAGGTCCTTCCTACCAACGGCTGTCAGACTGTACAACCTAAGCAGGGCTGCTCGCAGAGATAGCAAAAAAGACGTAACAACCTAATAGTTTTTGAATGCAAAAGATGCAATAGACTTACACAATGGTCCCCTCCGGCATACAACTAGGAAAATACCGGTTGCTATGGAGGGTGAGAATATGTATGGGCACATAATCATACCATGTAGGATAACTAAGTAGACGGTTGTGCTGTTTCATCCCATCTAGCAACAGTGTTCTGCACTGTGTGTGTTTATATATTTACATATTTATTCCATCTAGCTACAATGCTCCGCACTGGGTGTGTTTATATTTATATATCTATATATTTATTCCATCTAGCTACAATGCTCCGCACTGTGTGTGTTTATATATCTACATATTATTCCATCTAGCTACATTGCTCCGCGCTGTGTGTGTTTATATATCTACATATTATTCCATCTAGCTACATTGCTCCGCACTGTGTGTGTTTATATATCTACATATTTATTCCATCTAGCTACAATGCTCCGCACTGTGTGTTTATATACTCATATATTTATTTCATCCAGCTACAATGCTCTGCACTGTGTGTCTCTGTATATATATATATATATATATATATATATATATATATATATATATATACATATTTATAGTAATATGTACATATGTATATTAGCTGCTCTTGCTTTTTTTTTTTTCTTGCCTTCTGATTGTTGCTCTGAGTGTTGCTATCCCTGTGCTGTTGCAATCCTGGAATTTCCCCATTGTGGGACTAATAAAGGCTTATCTTATCTTATCTTATCTTAAACAGTGGCTCCATCCACTGGCTCAGGAGACATTTGGGTGATCTATGTGTCTGTGATGGATAAGTTGTCGCTGGATCAGAAAGATTAGCAAGAGAGCCAGATAGTAAATAGTAATAGGAAGAAATTGATCCACTGTTGCAAAAAGGCAGCCTACTCGTGTGGCGCCGGAAGTAGTTTAGGAAGTAGTAGAATAGTGAGCAGGCGAGGGAAGAAGAGGGAACCATGACGGTGTCAGGCAAAGGAGGGGGGGACACGATGCCCTTGGTCAGAGCAGCAGCACCCTCAGTGGTCCCAGATTGGGAGAGAGCTGCACCCGCAGTGGCTCCGGGCTGGAGCGAAGCAACACCTGCGGTGGCCCCAGGCTGGAGCAATGCAGCACCCTCGGTGGCTCCAGGCTGTAGCAATGCAGCACCCTTGGTGGCTCCGGACTGGAGCAATGCAGCACTCTCGGTGGCTCCGGGCTGGAGCAATGTAGCACCCTTGGTGGCTCCGGGCTGGAGTGGAACTGCACCCTCAGCACCCTCAGTGGCTCCGGGCTGGAGCAAAGCAACACCTGCGGTGGCTCCAGGCTGGAGCAATGCAGCACCCTCGGTGGCTCCGGGCTGGAGCAATGCAGCACCCTTGGTGGCTCTGGGCTGGAGCGAAGCAACACCTGCGGTGGCTCCAGGCTGGAGCAATGCAGCACCCTCGGTGGCTCCAGGCTGCAGCAATGCAGCACCCTCGGTGGTTCCGGGCTGGAGCAATGCAGCACCCTTGGTGGCTCTGGGCTGGAGTGGAACTGTACCCTCGGCACCCTCAGTAGCTCCGGGCTGGAGCGAAGCAACACCTGCGGTGGCTCCAGGCTGGAGCAATGCAGCACCCTCGGTGGCTCCAGGCTGCAGCAATGCAGCACCCTCGGTGGTTCCGGGCTGGAGTGGAACTACACCCTCGGCACCCTCAGTGGCTCCGGGCTGAAGAGGAGCTGCACCTGCGGGTGCTCCGGGCTAGAGCGGAGCTGCACCCACGGTGGCTCCTGGCCGGAGCAATGCAGCGCCCGCCGTGGACCCAGACTGGGCCACAGCTGCACCTATGGTGGACCTGGACTGGGCCACAGCTGCACCCACGGTGGACCCGGACTGGGTCAACACTGCACCCCCGGAGGCCCTGGGCTGGAATGGAGTGCCCGTGACCACCTCAGCAGGAGAAGGAGCAGCACCCACGATGACCTCAGCCGGAAGAAAGCACCACCAACGGAGGTCCTGGGCTGGGATGGAGAATCCGTGATGCTTTCCGCGGGAGGAGCTGGACCCATGATGACTTCTGGAGACATTTCCAGACCCACGGAGACATCTAGCAGATCCGAATTAGCCTCGGCGACCATGGGGAAGGGCTCAGACAACATAGACAGAGAAGCAGGGTCAGGGTCACCAGCAGCATTGGAGCCCGGCGAGGTGAGCTCAGGTGCAGCTGATGGTTGCACTTGGCTGTCCTCACCAAGAGCCAGACAAGACCTCTCTATTACAGAAACAACAGGAACTGAAGAGGGCACTTGACTGAACTCGAGCTCCACTGTCGTCCAGGACTCCGTCGATCCAGGTGACGATTTCTCGGGTCCGTTCCTCTGGAGGTCCAGCTCCAACTCTGCTGCGGTGGCCTCTGCAGCAGGCTTGGTGGTCGATTCAGTCTCCAGACTCCCAGGTGAAGTGACCCATGCCGGTGGCTCATCTGGCGTGGTGCCTGGGGGTCCACTTCTTGGAGGTGCTGGATCCGGTGTAGCTGAGGTTTGGGGCCGCTCCATCGCAAGCACTGGTGTCAGCTTGGTAGCAGCGCTCCCTCTCCACCCAGACTGTGGCTGTGGGGCTGGGGCCAGGTCCTCCAGGGCCACAGGTTCCTTCTTCGTCCGGTGGCTCTGCGGGCACTCGGAGAAATTGGGGAGACACATGGAGAGAGTAGGTAAGAGGCTTACAGCTGCAGCAGGCGGTCAGAGCTCAGAGGACAGTATGAGCTGAGTCTCACCACCGGGAATCAGACAAGGTAATTCATGTTTAAGTGACTGAGAATGAAAAAAAAAAACACTTGCCTGTTTACCTGGGACATGGTGTTTTCTGCTGCAGCTAGCGTGGCGTTGTCCCTCTCCATGACTACAGTGGACGTTAGCCCCTCAGAGGAACGTGGAGGAGCAGTCCCAGAGGACACAGAGGCGGGCGGAGTCGGAGGAAAAACAATTGGCCTCTTGGCAGCGGAAGAGAGAGCCGGGGAGAAGCAGGGGACAGCAGCTGCAGAAAAGGGGGTTGTTGATGATTCAGCCGGAGACAAAGGACACAGAAAGTGCTCTGCTGAGGGTGGCTTCTGACCGGGCATAAGAGGGGCTGCAGGCTGAGAGGTGGTGGTATTCTTCAGCTGGGATTTGGGAGATCGGTGGCGACGAGTGGAAGGTGTAGGCGTAGACTCATCGAGGAGAGGAAGAGGCTCTGGAGTCAGGGGACGCTCGATCTTCGGCTCCAACTCCGGTTCCCTTGGTGAGAACTCCTCTAATTCATGAACCAAATCCGGGAGGAGCCATGGTTTAACCTCCAGAAGGAGGTTGGTTTCTGCCAACAAAACCCACCTGTGCTCCTCCAGTTCCTCGCCCAATGGAGTGGGCCAAGGCTCGGGAGAAGGAGGCGGAGCCGCCGCTGGAGAGTGGCGACAGGCTGGAGGTTTCTTTTTGCGTTGTATCCCCCGGTTCATTGCTTGATGGTGAAAGGAGGAATATGGGGAGAAGTAGGTCAGTGACTTCCGGGTGGTCCCACAGGCTGGGACATGCCTCAAGCACCTGTGCTGCGCCCTCCATACACTCTCAGGCTGCCTTAGGGGTACAAGAGGCTCGAGCCTGTAATAGGATGTTCTCCAGTACACTCACTGTCCACCGCTCCATTTCATTTATTCCCGCGGTGAACTTCTCTGGGATCACAGACATGGAGATCACAGTCATGTGATCTCCATGTCTGGGATCACAAACATGGAGATCATAGCACCCCGTTGGGCTGTTTGCTCTCTACATGTCTGTTCTTTTATTATTATTCTCTACCCCCTCACCCCCAGCCAGTCACAGCAAATGACTGACCCTCCCTGAGCCTGGTTCTGCTGGAGGTTTCTTCCTGTTAACCCCCTGAGGGTGACTGTCGCTGAATTGCGACATAAACCCTAGTGGTCAAGAGTGATAAATATTTTTTGTCAATAAAATAGTTCAGATTTCCAAGGCTATAACTTGAAAGTGGTCAGACATTATGGCTTACTGTCAATTAGAAAGATGTAAACTATGATCCAAAGTTTCAGATAGGAATAAATTTGCGCATCTTATTTGCATAATGTCATGGCAGCTCTTTAAATTCTATAACTCACTCAAAACTGGACGTTGGACATATTTACACAAAGAATGGTTCAGTCATTTGACACCGTTTTTTGTACAGAGGTACCTCATCATCTTATCTTCAAAGTATATGAAAAAGAAATCAGTACAATATTAAAAAAAACACAATTTGTCACTTACCGGCGGCTAACGGAACTCGCTTACTGCTGTGGTCGCTGCGTTTTCACCCATCGTGGTCATTATTTGGCGTTCTGTCGGTCATTTACGCTCTCTACTAAATCTACAAAGTCTTATGATTATCCCACATAAATTTCGCTTGTATCCCGCAGCTATTTTCCGTGTACAAAGTCGTCTAAGTGACGGGGCACAATGACGGATCAAAGCCATATTAGCTTTCTGAGCTAAAAGAAGGGAATACGGGAAAAGGAAATGACGAGTTCTTCATCCACTGAGTCCTCCAACGCATGTCTGCCACCTTTTGAAGCTGGCAGATCAGTACAAATCAGTACAAATTGTCAATGCAGCCAGGGATGTTAGAGTGAGATGACAGATGCAGCGCCATGCTCTGCCATTAGGGGCACACAAAATCTCACACTCTAAGGGTAAAAAGGGAGTTTTCCCTCTCTACCGTTGCCAAGTGCTTGCTCACAGGGGATCACCTGATTGCTGGGGTCTTTCTGCAATTGTGGGGGTTTTCCCTACAGTTGAAAGTGCTATGAGATGACTGTTGTTGTAAAATGGTGCTATATAAATAAAGTTGAACTGAACTGAATTGAATTACTCTCGGTGTAGAGGAAGAGAGAAACCAAACAGGGAAAAAATGGAAAAAACAACGAGCTTCGCCGCAGACGAGTGACAAAAACGAAAAAATCAACAAACTCACAGCGGATGGGTCTCTCTGGCTGTGGAATTCTGTCATGAATTGCCTCTTAGGACAGAGAATTGAGACCCATGCGTGAGTTTGGATAACTTATTGACAAAATAACTAACACAAAATTCAATTCAAAACACAAAATATAACAAGTGAGAAAAAACTTACTTTAAGAAATTTGCACCAGAGTGAGGCAGAGCTCTGGTGGAGACGAGGAGAAGGTAATCAATTCTGCGTTGAAAAGAAAAAGAAATACAGGTCTTAAATAGGGAATGAATGAATAACACAAGTGGTGACAGGTGTGGGTTCACATGAGTGGGCAAAAGGGAACAATGAATGGTGATTGGGATAAACTGAAGGAGATGAGGGGGGAGCAGCTGGGCTTTGACAGCTGACAGGTGATGCCCACACAGAGCACAGACCCGGAAATGCAGGCTGACAGCTGTCAGCCGAGAGAAGGACATCACAGTAAAAGAATAAACATAATCAAATGCAGGCTAATAATTACAAATTGAAATGAAACAACACTGAAGCTAAAACAGAAGAATAGAAGGCAGTGCAAAACTCAAAAGCACAAAATACAACAAATGTATATAAATACAAAGAAAAAGCCATGAGACTGAGTCTGGTGAAATTACCAGAACTCAGCTCATGACACTTTGTCTGTAATGCACTTTTGAGAATGGACCTATAATATTTTTCATTTACACATTTATTTATGTATGTATTTATATATTTATTTATATTTTCTATTCCATTGGGCTTATTCTTTTGTATTTTTCCCATTTTTGGCATGTAGAGCATCTTTAAGAAATTCAGTTTCCAATTGAGATCAATATACAGTGATGTGCACAGACATTTTTTGGGGCAGGTGGTCACTCCCCCCCACCAAAAAAAAAAAAAAAAGCACTCCTAAATAATGAAAAAAAGGAAATTTACATACAGTAGTGCAAATTTTACTGTACTTGTTTGGTAAATCTATTTTAATACCTATGTATACACTCATAATGTATTTAATACCCCACGGGGTGCACGGGGTGTTCTGTCACCTCAGGGAGGCCCATGTGTAATCCTGGGCTCAGCTGTCTCTGGCTGACAGTACCTGGCTAGGGCCCTGTGCCAGGGTTATGGTGAAGCCAGTGGCAGCAGGCTCGTTGTCGGCCTCCGTCGGTCTATGATGACCATGGAAGAGAATCCTAAACGTCTACTCTGCTGGAACAGCACCGCCTGTGGCTGAACAGGCCGATTCGCACCGGTGTTCTACCTTCCAGCGTTGGGCATTGGTAGGATTCAAGCCTGGGCAGGAAAATATGGAGGACAAGATGTTACCCATGCAGCATGTCCCCCCTCTCCACGTCACTGATGAATCCAAAGGAACAGCAGGGCTGCTATAGTTTGGCACCAGCGCCGTCGCAGGAGCTGCCAGAACGATGTTGAGCACAACAGAGAACTGCCTTAGGGGCTCCGACTCCGGATTTTTCCTCAGGGTTGACTCCCGAAGCCTTTCCCGTGACCGGGTGTGCCGCAAGGCAGCGGAGGCTTGAAATCAGGGTTTACCTTCCCCTAGATGGGCTACCTTCCCAGGTTGACAAGCCACCATCTACCCGAAGCATCTGGTTTTAAGGCGCCAGAGATCCGCCCTCGCCCCTTCTCCTATTAGTAAAAGCAGTTCCGCCGGGCTTAGAGACTAAACCACACGGGCAGGCTAGGAGTTGGACTTAGTTGTCAGAGGCTTTTCGAGACGCACGCCGTAAAGAGCATTTTATGAGCACTGGGAGCTTAACCCCAGTGCCGCTCCTGACTATGACAACCTTGGAACCGGCAGCAGGCTGATGGATCCTGAATTGAGCACTTGACAATTATTGTCATTGATGGTCGACTTAGTTCAGTGGCATGTGGAGGAACCTTACTTATGGTCAATGGGCGGCACAACCAGCCAGTTAACGGTAACTGCAGGGCAGCCTGTACATCCCCAGCTCTGTTAAACTTTGGTGTACCTCTGGATCCGGGTGTGCAGGCCCAGAGAGACCCGGCGATGGGGGCACGACGTTAGGAGGGAGTTTTGGAGTTTGGAGGAGGAGTTAGAAGCCCTGTGGCAAAAGGAAAGTGTGAAGGTGGCAGGCTGGAGATGCTGGGAGCTGCTAGCATGGTTTCTGCACACAGGCGGTCCACATCAGAAGCTCACAGCCTGGCTGAACAGGAGCAATAGTAGGCTGGGGCAACTATGTGGGCGACTGGGAACCCCTGTTCAGGGATTGCACTGCCTGCTTCAATCCAGGGAAGCCCCTATAAAAGGTTTGGTAAACAAAGCTTGCTCTGCACTAACCCTGGTTGGCACGCCACGGCCAACGGGTCTCCATCTGTAGCGGTAAGAAGGACAAAAAGATGAATCTGTCCATTGGTACTTGGAATATTCATACCATGCTGGACAACGATTCAAGACCTGAGAGATGTTCTGCCCTGATCTGCAAGGAGCTGCACAGATACAAGATCAATATAGCAGCACTGCAGGAGACAAGGATCGAAGGCCAGGGTCAAGTGCGAGGGGAGACTCATACCATCTTCTGGCATGGAAAAAATGGAGCGAGAAAAGAAGCTGGCGTTGCACTTACAATTTCAAACAGACTTATTGTCAAGCTGACCTCTCTGCCCAAAGGATTGTCAGAAAGGTTGATGAGTTTGCGTGTGCCCCTGGCCAACAAGAACTTTCTCAAGGTAATCTGTGTCTATGCACCAACCACGACCTACTCTAAGCAAGACAAGGAAGCCTTTTATGAGGAGCTTGGCAGAGCTGTGGATGCTGTTCCTAAAGCAGAAATGTTACTCATACTGGGTGATTTTAATGCAAGAGTGGGAAGCCACCATAAAACATACGATAGCGTGGTCGGAAAGTTTGGCAAAGGTGGAGATAACGCCAATGGTGTTCTCCTGCTCAACTTCTGTGCTCAATGGAACTTGTGTATCACCAACCCATATTTCAACCAACCTGACTACCATTTCTACTCCTGGATGCATCCTAGGTCTAAACATTTCCATCTGCTTGACAACATGCTTGCTAGAAAACAACATCTGAAGGAAGTGTTTGTCACGGTTGCTATGACGGGTGCAGAATGCTCTACTGATCACTACCTGATAAGATCAAAAGTAGAGCTGCATTTGCAGACTCCTAGAAGAAAGTCACCTGCTGCCACCCCAAAAAAGCTTTATGTGAAAAAGCTGAATTTGTCTCATTTCCGTGATGCCTTGAGCCACTCTCTACATATACCTCTGGAGGAGTTGTGTACAACACCATTAGTGGATGTGGACTCTTCACGGAGTGCTCTGAAGGACACCATCCTGAGCACCGCGACAGAAGTTCTTGGTTACCCCAAACAAAAGACACCAGACTGGTTTAGTGACAATCAGGATGAAATCCAACCTCTCCTTGTGGAAAAGCAGAAAACACCCAATCAATACCTGTGGAACAACTCTGAAAGGAGCAAGCAGCTGCTGACCAGTGTAAAGTCAAACCTCCAAGTAAGTAAGGAGAATGAAGAGCGCCAGCTGGGACAAGAAGGCCAATGAGCTGCAAACATTTGCAGATGCTGGCAACTCCCATGGCTTCTTCTCAGCTCTCAAATCTGTGTATGGTCCACAAACAAACACTCTTACCCCGTGAAATTAGCAGATGGGAGCTGCCTCCTAATGGACTTGTCAGATATAACAGATGGGAGGAAACGCTTTCACCTTTTTGAAAGGAGTCAGTTGAGGTGGTTTGGGCATCTGATTAGGATGCCTCCTGGACGCCTCCCACTTGAGGTGTTTCGGGCACGTCCCACTGGGAGGAGACCCCGGGGCAGACCCAGGACTCGGTGGAGAGACTATGTCTCCCAGCTGGTCTGGGAATGCCTTGGTATCCTCTCTGAAGAGCTGGAGCAGGTGGCTGGGGTGAGGGAAGTCTGGGCTTCTCTGCTTGAACTGCTGCCTCTGTGACCCGGACCTCCGGAAAAGCGGTAGAAGTTGGATGGATGGATGGATGGATGGAAACACTTTCACAAGCTATTAAACCAACAAGGCCCAGCTAGAAGAGATGCTACATCCACACTGGTAGTTCACTCAACTAGGCATGAACTTGATGAACCAATCACTTCAAATGAAGTGTATAAGGCTCTGAAGCAAACAGGAACTGACAAGTCCCCAGGCCCAGATGACATCCCCTCAGATGTCCTGAAGCATGGAGGTCAACAGGTTGTA
This sequence comes from Pholidichthys leucotaenia, assembly GCA_020510985.1. NCBI lineage: Eukaryota > Metazoa > Chordata > Actinopteri > Cichliformes > Pholidichthyidae > Pholidichthys > Pholidichthys leucotaenia. The sequence continues at coordinate 328,491,639 of CM035844.1, read as the reverse complement.
GACCACCTGCTTCACCACTACAATCTCTGCTGGGCCCAGGAACAAGTACCTCAAGACTTCAAGGACACTCTAATAGTCACCATCTACAAGAAGAAGGGTGAAAGGAGTGACTGTGGTGAAAAGTGTTTGCAAAGGTTCTTCTAAACAAAGCTGGAATGTGTGGGCAGCAGAACTACTAAAGGTGTGTACATTTGAACCTGATCAGATGGACGTCTCTTCAACTTTGCTAGGCTCCGAGCTGCTTCGAAGACAAAACTGGTCTGTATGAGGGAGCTGCTTTATGCAGATGACTCAGCTACAAGCTACAAGCCTGCATGACATACAGGAGATTACCAATCTGTTTGTTGACGTTACAACTCGTTTTGGGTTGCGAATAAATGCCACCAAAAGTGAACTTCTCTACCAACCGCCACCGCAGCAGCAAGGGCTTGAGCAACCTGCTGTAGAAGTGCACGGTGAGGCATTGAAGACTACTGTCACCTTCACCTACCTGGGCAGCACTGTCACCAAAAAGAACTCATCCGATGTTGAGATTGACCAGAGAATTCAGGCAGCCTGCAAGGCCTTTGGGTCTTTTCAGCAGCGTCTCTGGTCACAACATGATATCAAACTCGGTACTAAGATCAAGATCTACAATGTAGCAGTGTTGCCAACGCTTCTATACTCCACTGAAGCTATGATCCTTTACTGTAGACATATCCAACAGCTGACTCAACCCAACTTTGCCACATGTGTCAGATCATGAACATCAAGTGGAAAGACAGAGTTCTAGATGTGACTGTCCTGGAACGAGAAGGAACTGTGAGTGTAGAAGCCTTGGTTACTGCAGCTCAGCTCCGATGGGCTGGACATATCTTTTGCATGTCTGATAATCGCCTTCCTAATCAAGTGCTCTACAGTGAATTACTGCATGGGAAACGGAAGTGTGGTGGCCAGAGATTAAATTATAAAGACGTCCTGAAACACCACATGAAGCAAGCTGAGATTGACATTGAAACCTGGGAACAGCAAGCCTCATCCAGACCAACAGAGCGTGGTGTATTACACAAGGTGACCAAAAGAGTTGAGGAGAAGCGGGCAGCCGACTATATGTCAGCTCATGATCGGCGCCACTCCATCCCTAGTGTTAGTGGCTTCACTTGTAGCAAATGCAAACAGCCATGAAGAGCCAAAGCAGGTCTAACAGCTCATCTTTGAGCTTGCAAGAACAAACCTGCATAACATACTTTCCTTCCTCTCTCTTTCTCTCTCTCTCATCCTCATCGAAAACGATGGACTGCCAATATATATACGATTTAATACCCCATAGATTTTTACAAAATTATCAACTAACACAGAGACCATGGTCTTCATTAATTATGTAAAAGCCAATGACAAAAAAATGCAGTTTCCATTGAAAAATAACAATGTTCCAAATACAAAAAATCTTTGTAAAAATTGATAGTAGGGGGTTCAGTGTTTTGGAGGCAACCGATGTCCATCTCTAACCCTTCACCGTCGGACCCTTCATCCTCTGAAACGTGTGAGTCATCGTCGCTTCCTGAACGATATGGTTCAAATAAATAGGGTTGCAGTTCTTCGTTAGAACCAACTCGCTCTTCTTCATCACTCGGTCCTGCTTCTTCCTCAAAAACTATCGACAAATCACTCAAATCTTCACTGAAATCGCTCACAACTTCCTCCGCTTCAGTGTACTCAGCCATGCTTGTTTACATATTGGGTTCCTCTCATGACGTCACAATATGGCGGTGCCGTTTGACCCAGTATCGACAAAGGAGCATCGCAATCTGCTGCATCACGATGTAATTTATGGTAGTATATGAAAAAAAAAATTATTGAATTTTTTTGTCTACACAGAATAAAAACACAGTAGTTCTTTCTAATGATGTCTTGGTTGAATTATGTCACAGACTCTTTAAGGTATACTGTATCTGTATGGAAAAACACGTGATTAACGCGTTATTAATCACGATTAACTCAACATTCCAAAAGATTAATTGCGATTACAAATTTTAATATATATATATATATATATTAAAATGTTTCAGAAAAACAATTTTCTGGTAAATTTTGACTTCATTGTTATAAATTTCAGATTTTTTTTCTTTTCTTAGAAATGTGTGTGGGGGGGGGGGGGCGTTGCCATTTGGAAGCTCTGTTTTTTCCTCATGAAAACTGAATGTTTTTCTCATAAATCTGGGACTTGCTTATAGTAAATATGTGACTTTTTAAGTTGTAAATTAGCATATTTATCATATTTTTGCACCTTTATTCTTGCAAATTTGCACTGAAGCTATGTTTATACCTTTGTAGCTCTACCAAGTGCAAACTTTATTAATATCATCCAGTTTTCCCTTGTTAAAAAATAATAAATCACCTACTGCATGGACTTTCACAAAGCAATAAATAAATATAAAAGGCGAGGTTTAGGGTAATGATGCACTAACGTGGCTGAGGAAGCAGACGTGCTGCAGGAATAGGCTGCAGGTTACTGTGTGGCTGGTGCTGCAGTTGAATTAAATGGTGCAGGTGTGTGGACTAACTATTTTGCATCTTTTTAAAGGGGTGACGTGACAGGTGCCTCAGACAGCATCCGTCATTACTATTAATGCAAAATTCAGTCTCTCAAACACTTCATTCAACCAAGGTCAATTTCACCGGGACATTAATTAATTAGAACGGAGTGGTGGCCTAGTGGTAGAGCATCTAGAACCTCTAGAGGAGGTTGCACTGGAACTGAACTTTAATAGATATATGGTTGCAACACAGGATACACGTCAGTGTGCAAAGTCGTCCTGGACAAGAGAGCCCCTAATGGCGGACGCTCCCTATTATAGGGTGGTGTGATGACACCTCATAAAGCTGTAAATGATCAGGCTGTAATGATGGGGTCTTATTGTGAAGTGCGGTGTGACAACACAACTGGAAGGCGGCGTCATCACACCGCACTTTACAATAAGACCCCATCATTACAGCCTGATCATTTACAGCTTTATGGGGATGGTTGTTATCAACCTTGGTGACCTAGCTACATCAGTAACCAGGGTCACCTACCTGCCTAGTAACATTTTTCATGAAATCATAAATACCCTGATCTCCTGACCTTTCACCTTAAGCACAACCTACTGTAGATGCAGACCCACCTGAGAATCATTGTGAGTGAGTTTGGTGAGCATCATGGCAAATGTCTCTAGGAGGAATAGCGATTCCCATGAAATGTGGATGGGCGGACGATGGATGCCACTCAACCCGGAATGGTACAGAAGAAAAACGATTTGCTAAATATAAAAGTAGCAGTTAGCATGTAGAAAATGCTGTTAGATTTAAATTACTTGGAAGCGCTAATATGACAGCTAAAATTGATACCTCTCACAAACACAAATCTGACCTTTACAAGCAGAAGAGAACAGATATGTTCTTGGTAAAATAATAACACCTAAGACTTTGTGGGAAACATGAAATTGTCCTATGAAGCCATAATGAATCGTCAGTTTCACAGATTCCAGGGATTTTTAGAGCATTTTTGCACTAATGTGTTTGGATGATTCCAGGCTCAGATGGCAGTACAGAGGACAGCCTTACTTCAAAGACGCCTCCGTTCATTGATGGATTGGTGGACTCTGACAAAAAAGTGACATTTGTCCAGATGAAAGACCGCCATACACCTTTTCTTTTCAAGTGAACATCACTGGTGAGTATATTTGAACGGTCATGGTGGCGCAGTCTCAAAGGTCATGATCTGGAAAGCCAATATGGACAGTATGGCACTGATGCATATGCTTGCATTATGCATAAAGTATCTCACAAAAGTGAGTACACCCCTCACCATCCATCCATCTTCTTCCGCTTAATCCTTTTCGGGTCGCGGGGGGGCTGGAGCCTATCCCAGCATCTTTGGGCGAGAGGCAGGGTACACCCTGGACAGTTCGCCAGTCCATCGCAGGGCCAACACAGAGAGACAAACAACCATTCACTCTCACAGTCATACCCAAGGACAATTTAGAATCCCCAGTTTGATGCCGATTAACCTAACTTGCATGTTTTTGGCATGTGGGATGAAACTGGAGAAATCCTGGAGTAAACCTACGCAGACATGGGGGGAACTGTTACGACCCAAGCGTCGATTTTGTCCGCGCTCGGGCCATGTATCATCTCTGCCGGCCTTGACAGCTGTGGATTACATTCTGGCTCCACCGGGCTCTTATTGTGACAGCGCTCGGTGGGGTTTCCGGCTGTCAAGGTTGATCAGCTGTTTGGCACCACTGCTCGTTAGCGACCGGCTTTATTAGCGGGCGCTGGCAGCAGTTGATTGCTGGAGTATCGTCAAACATTCCTGGTCCTCGTTCGTGTCAGGTTCGTGTTATATCCTTGTTCATGTTCATAGTTAAGGTCATAGTGGCTGGGGTTAGCCCTACGATCCCTTGTATTCTGTAGTGTGTGTTTTTGCCCACAGCGGCTCACAGCTTTGTGTTCTCGTCTTGCCTTTGTTAAAATAAAACATCAATGCAAAACTCACTGGAGACTTTTGGCGTCTTATGGTGGCCCGCGAGGGTCACCGCATGACGGTATACTCCAGCCAGGACGTCTAAACGGAGACGCCACACCGAGATGCCGTCCTGGTGAGTTTTTGCTGAATCGGACTACTGTTCTTCCTGCCTGGGTACCGTGCTAGAAGCATGCCGTTGCGGAGGGTCCGCGCTCAGAGTCGGAGCGACGGGCTGGCGGACGCCCTCGAGTGCGTGGACGAAATCCTCATCGCCGCCTCCCTCCTCGACTTCCACAGCGACGTGCACTGGTACCTGGACCAAGCTGAGGATGTTCTGGATCATCTCCCCCACTTCACTAATCACCCTGAGGTTGGCGTGAGGAGAGATGATATCGCCGCACAGCGCGAGATACTCCGTGGGCTGGAGGGAAATCCTCGCAGGAAGCCGCAGAGGAGGCATCCCCGCTCCTCACGTCCGGATCCCGTTCCTGCCTCAACTCCGGTCCAGGAGTTCGCTCCGCCCAGGGGTGATCCCCGCCAGAGAGTGTCGTCATTCGGGAATCCCCCGGAGAAGCTCCCACTCACAGCTGCTTCCATCTGGGACCGAGTGGCGGCCGCTCGTTCCGCAGTTCACCCCACACAGATTATCAAACATGTGACGGCGGCAGTCAGACTGATGGAGAGGAATCCCGAATTAAGTGACTTCCCGGAGTTTGCCGACCTCCTCGTCTCTGTCTCCGCACAGGAGCGGCGATTCCCGGGCCTCGCCTTCGCCTCGCCCTCTGCCAGAAACTGTCGTCACCTTCACAGTCAACCTCAGCAGAATCCCCGGCTGGACCCGCTGCCGGCGAAGCCCGTCAGTGGACCTGTGAGAACAGCTCCTCCTCGTCCTTCCAGGGGGCCCTCTGTCGCCACCCAGCAGGGAGAAGGAGGAACAACGTCCCCTACAGCAGGCATCATCCTCCCTCCGGGAGAAAGGCAAGTGCAAGTTCGTTCTTTACACCATAATTGTAACCTGCCTTGTCTGACTCCTGGGGACGGAGTTCGGGGTTCGCAGCCCCCCGAGCTCCCACCACCTGCTGTAGTTGTGATAACCAAACCTGCTGCCTCTGTGTCTCCCTCTGCTGAGTGGTCCACGACGCCAGGTCTACGTCGCGGGGTGAGGAGGGGGCCTGCGGTGCTGGAAAACCTGGATCCGGCCCTGCAGCCACGTCGTGGACAGAGGAGAAGAGCGGACTGTGGCCTGGAACCTTTGCCGACGATGAAGCATCCCCGGGTCTCCTCGCCGGAGCGGTCCAAGCCAGTGGGTTGAGGGTCCCCTGCCTCCACGCCATATGGGTCATCAGCGTGGACATCAGCACGAGAGGAACCTCAGGCTGCGGAAACCATCTTGCCAGCTGCGGAGCCCGACGCAGCTGAGTTGGAGCCTGCGCACAAACTTCTTCGCCCTGAACCTGGATCGACGGATTCCTGGACGGCAACAGAACCTGAGTGCAGGTAAGTGCTCCCTCTTGTGTCTCTTTCCCCTGTCTTGGAGCATTTTTGCCTGCCTCTCGGGGAGGCAAGTGAGGGGCAGCCGCTTGCTGCGCCCGAGCTCGTCTCGCTGGGTTTGGTTGCTGCCGGTGATATTGATCCCGGTTCTTCTCTGTCCTCTGAGCTTTGTTGCAGTGTCACCGGCACGGAGCCAGTCGTGGTCGCTGTGTTGGTGGTTCCAGGTTCGGGGGCGGAGGTCGTCAGCGGTGCTGCGCCGACCCAGTCGGGGTCCTCTGTGGAGGCTGCTGTGGCCCAATCGGGGTCCGACGTGGGTGCGTCCGAGACCTAATCGGGGTCCACCGCAGGTGCTGTTCTGGCCCAATTGGGGTCCGATGTGGGTGCAGCCCGGACCCAATTGAGGTTCAACGGAGGTGCAGCGCCGGTGTGGTCCGAGGTCGGTGAAGGAGCTGCATATCCTTCGCAGCCGGACGGAGTTCGGGCTCAACCTTGCCTTAATTCCCCTATTCTGAGTCATCACCCCTGCTCATCTTCGCTGGGGGCCGTGGGGGTCCTGCTACGCTCGCCCCGGCTCTCCCAAGTTTTGTCCTCGCCAGGGAGGCCGCTGCGGTTCGTTTTCCCCCGGTTCTGGTGGCTGAGGGATGCGGGTCGGCCGCCTAAAAAACTGTTTCGCTGGTTTGGCGCCTCGGGTCGGCCACCCGACACGTCGCGCGTATTGCTGGGTGACCTGGTTCGGCCACCAGAGGAGTGGAGTTTCCGGGCTTTGGACTGTGGTAAGCCGCCCGGTCATGTTCCGCCTCCCATGACCACCCATCGGCCGTTGGACGCAGGGAGACTGCCTGAACTGTTCCTGTGGCGCTTGGTCTCCGCCGGTCAGCATGAACTGTCGGGGGGTAAAGGTCATTCTTGGTGGTAATCTGGCTCAGTAATTGTTCTGTTTTGTTTTTTTGCTATCCTGTGTTTTGTTTCTTGTAATTGTTATTTGTGTATTTTGGGAATTTGTGATTTATGTTCTGCAGTTGTCTCATGTGTCCTGTGTGTATTTGATTTGGGTATATGGTATTTTTTTATCATCGTGCTTTGTATAGTTGTTTTTTTTTCTTGTTTTTTGCCCTAGTGAGTGTTGTGTCTTCTGTTGTCCTGTCTGTGCTACGGTTTCATGTGTTTGAGTGTTTTTTTTTTTTTTTTTTTTTTTTTAGATAGATAGATAGATGTACTTTATTGATCCCAAACTGGGAAATTACTGTGTAACAGCAGCATGACAGTTGACAGCCAAACAACAGAAACACACACAACAGACAAAGGGATTACCCATGGAAAGTAAAAAAGAAACTAACACGACTATAGAACCTATAATACATCATAGCTTAATATATGATGATGACCCGTATAAACACATGAATCATCCCATTGCACAAAGAAGGACTATCAGGAGCAGAGTGAAATGTGAGGTACCAGTTAGTCTGTAAGGTGCAGTGTGGCAGCATAGCTATGACCAGAATACAACATCATAGTGAGTTATTGTACAGTGAAATTGCATGTGGCAGGAAAGATTTCCTGTACCTGGCCGTTCGACAACGAAGCTGTAGTAGTCTACTGGAGAAAGTGCTTCACTGCCTACCTAGTGTATGGTGGAGGGGGTGATCAGGATTGTTCATGATGGATCGCAGTTTATTTAGTGTTCTCCTGTCCACCACTGTCTCAAAGGTCTCCGGTCTGAGACCAATAGCAGAGCCAGCCCTCTTGATAATCTTGTCAAGTCTGTTGGTATCTCTGGCCCTGATACTGCTACCCCAACAGACCGCAGCAAAAAAGATGGCACTGGCGACAACAGTCTGCTGCACACGTTGAAGGATCTCAGTTTTCTCAGGAAATAGAGTCTGCTCATCCCTTTCTTGTGCGCAGCATCGGTGTTGGATCTCCAGTCCAACCCGCTACTGATCCTGACACCCAGATATTTGTAGTCTTCAACCACTCCCACATCCTCCCCCCTAATCTGCAGTGGCTGAGAAGGAGCCTTCCTCTTCCTGAAGTCAATCACCATCTCCCTGGTCTTGCTGACATTCAACCTCAGGTGATTCTGCTCCGTCCACTCCACAAATCTGTCTACCAGTGCCCTGTACTCCCCCTCCTCTCCTCCTCTTATACACCCCACAGCAGCTGAGTCATCAGAGAATTTTTGCAGGTGACATGACTCAGTGTTATACTGAAAGTCCGTGGTGTATAAGGTAAAAAGAAAAGGAGAGAGCACAGTCCACTGTGGCGCTCCTGTATCACTAGCCACCACTCCAGACAAGACACTGCCCAGCCTGACAAACTGTGGTCTGCCTGTCAGGTAGTCGTAATCCAGGAGATCACAGAGCTGTCAATCCCCATCCCCCGCAGCTTCTCGCCCAGCAGCAGTGGCTGGATGGTGTTAAAGGCACTGGAGAAATCAAAAAAAGTGATTCTCACAGTATCTCCTCCACCATCCAGGTGCTGATGGGCTCGTTGCAGCAGGTAGATGACAGCATCTTCAACTCCTAAATGGGGCTGATATGCAAACTGCAGAGGGTCCAGCCACGTCTCCATCTGCGGCCTCAGGTGGGCTAAGACCAGTCTCTCCAGGACCTTCATCACATGAGATGTGAGGGCAACTGGTCGATAGTCATTCAGATCCGATGGAGATGACTTCTTGGGGACAGGAACCAGGCAGGATGTCTTCCACAGCACCGGTACTCTCTCCAGACTCAGGCTCAGGTTGTACAGGTGTGTCAGTACTGGAGCTAGTTGGTTGGCACAGGTCCTCAGGATCCTAGTGGAGATGTCATCTGGGACCGAAGCCTTCCGCTGACGGAGTCTCTTCAGCTGTTTTTCCACCTGATCTGTAGTCACCGTGAAGTGAGGGGGGGGGGTCCTGGTGCCCCCTGAGGAGGAGGAGGAGGGAGATGGAGAGAGGTTCTGCACGGGAGCGTGGGTAGGGAGGGGTGTGTGGGGGTCTGGTTGTGTTGCTCGGGTGACAGACTGTGAGTTGAACCTATTAAAGAACAGATTCAGTTCTTCAGCTCTCTCCTGGCTCCCAGATGGCTGCCTGACTCTCCCCTTGTACCCAGTTATTTGTTTCATTCCCTCCCACACATCTTTAGTGTTATTTTGCCTGAGTTTCTCTTCCAACTTCCTCCTATAATTGTCTTTGTACCTCCTCAGCATCTCTCTCAGCTCATGCTGCACTCCCCTCAGCTTCTCCTTGTCTCCAGCCCTAAAAGCTCTCTTCTTTTTGTTCAGAAGTGCTTTCAGGTCACTGGTGACCCATGGTCTGTTGTTGGAGAAGCAGTGTACAGTCTGAGCTGGCATGGTCTTGTCTTCACAGAATCTAATGTATTCTGTGATGCATTTGGTCATATTGTCTATGTCCACCCTATGTGGTTCACATGTGTTGATACTCGGCTTTTGTTTCTCTCCCGACGGGCCTGCCCCCATCCGCCAACCCTGGAGGGGGTGGGTGGGGGGGTGGCATGGATGACTGTGGGTGTTCTGGAGCCCGCCCTCGGAGGGAGGATACTGTTACGACCCGAGCGTCGATTTTGTCCACGCTTGGGCCATGTATCATCTCTGCCGGCCTTGACAACTGTGGATTACATTCTGGCTCCACTGGGCTCTTATTGTGACAGCACTCGGTGGGGTTTCTGGCTGTCAAGGTCGATCAGCTGTTTGGCATCACTGCTCATTAGTGACCGGCTTTATTAGCGGGCGCTGGAAGCAGTTGATTGCTGGAGTATCGTCAAACATTCCTGGTCCTCGTTCGTGTCAGGTTCGTGTTATATCCTTGTTCATGTTCATAGTTAAGGTCGTAGTGGCTGGGGTTGCCCCTTGTATTCTGTAGTGTGTGTTTTTGCCCACAGCGGCTCACAGCTTTGTGTTCTCGTCTTGCCTTTGTTAAAATAAAACATCAAATGCAAAACTCACTGGAGACTTTTGGCACCTTATAGTGGCCCGCGAGGGTTACCGCATGACAAGAACATGCAAACTCCACACAGATCACTGTTGGTTGGGGGCTGGGATCGAACCCAGGATCCCCCGGCCAAGGGTGAGTTGCTGTGCTGCCGCAGTGCTAACCACTCCACCATTGCGCTGCCCGCATTTTTGTAAATATTTTATTATATCTTTTCATCTAGCTACAATGCTCTGCACTGTGTGTTCATATATTCATATATTTATTCCATCCAGCTACAATGCTCTGCACTGTGTGTCTGTGTGTGTGTGTGTGTATATATATATTTTATAGTAATATGTACATATGTATATTAGCTGCTCTTGCTTGCTTGTTTTTTCTTGCCTTCTGATTGTTGCTCTGAGTGTTGCTATCCCTGTGCTGTTGCAATCCTGGAATTTCCCCGTTGTGGGACTAATAAAGGCTTATCTTATCTTATCTTATCTTATCTTCATGGGACAACATTGAAGATATGACACTTTGATACAATGTAAAGTAGTCAGTGTACAGCTTGTATAACAGTGTAAATTTGCTGTCCCCTCAAAATAACTCAACACACAGCCATTAATGTCTAAACTGCTGGCAACAAAAGTGAGTACACCCCTAAGTGAAAATGTCCAAATTGTGCCCAATTAGCCATTTTCCCCTCCCCTGTGTCATGTGACTCGTTAATGTTACAAGATCTCAAGTGTGAATGGGGAGCAGGTGTGTTAAATGTGGTGTTATCACTCTCACAGTCTCTCATACTGGTCACTGGAAGTTCAGCATGGCACCTCATGGCAAAGAACTCTCTGAGGATCTGACAAAAAGATTTGTTGCTCTACATAAAGATGGCCTAGGCTATAAGAAGATTGCCAACACCCTGAGACTGAGCTGCAGCATGGTGGTCTAGATCATACAGCGGTTTAACAGGACAGGTTCCACTCAGAACAGGCCTCACCATGGTCGACCAAATAAGTTGAGTGCACATGCTCAGCGTCATATCCGGAGGTTGTCTTTTGAAAATAGACGTATGAGTGCTGCCAGCATTGCTGCAGAGATTGAAGGAGTGGGGGGTCAGCCTGTTAGTGCTCAGACCATACGCTGCACATGGCATCAAATTGGTCTGCATGGCTGTCGTCCCAGAAGGAAGCCCCTTTTAAAGATGATGCATAAGAAAGCCCGCAAACAGTTTGCTGAAGACAAGCAGACTAAGGACATGGATTACTGGAACCATGTCCTGTGGTCTGATGAGACCGAGATAAACGTATTTGGTTCAGATGGTGCCAAGCGTGTGTGGCGGAAACCACGTGAGGAGTACAAAGACAAGTGTGTCTTGCCTACAGTCAAGCATGGTGGTGGGAGTGTCATGGCAGTGTTTCCTCTGGCTTAAAGACCTTGGCGCAGTGGCAACATATTTTTCCGAGGGGGGGGGGACACATATGTATGAATATGTTAATTTTGTACTATTTATTTCTTTTTTTAATTTTGCATATAATAATAATGCATCAGATTTATGTAACGCTTTATCATAGACACTCAAAGACGCTTTTTACGGATACATTATTCATTCACTCCAGACAGACAATGGTAGTGGCAAGCTACTACTGTAGCCACAGCTTCCCTGGGGCAGGCTGATGGAAACATGACTGCCAATCCGGGCCAACGGCCTCACCTTGCTTTGCCAAGGTTAAGTGTCCATAACCTTGCCTCACTGGAGGCAAGGTGGGTAAAGTGTTTTGCCCAGGCACACAACGGCAGGATATCTGGGGAGAGCGGGATTCGAACCGCCAACCATCCGGTTATTGGACGACCCGCTCTACCTCCTGAGCCACTTCTGTACATATGGAGCTTACAATTTAAGTACTGTACAACCAAGGCTTGAATGTTGGAATATTGGGCCATTTGGGGTCCCACCCAGACATCCTGTATTTGGACTTTTTACTGATGTCATCCTTCTCTCTTTCCTCTGCTCTCACCTCTCCTGGACCCTCTGCCTGAACACTTTACTCTCCTTGGCTCCTCTCTTCTTTCTAATCTTGCCCTCTCTGAGTTCTGTCTAATTCAGCTTCTCTCTCTGTCTATGGTGGTATACAAACAGGTTAGGAAATATCAAGTGCCATGTAAACTAAAGGAGACAACCAAAAATTTCTAGTTAAGGGTACAAAGAGCACCCACTTAAAACTTGAGTCATAACTTCAGTCTTGAAGGTTTGAGGTTTATCTCCAAAATTTGTAACAATTTTCTTATAGTTTTCTACTTTTCTGTGTAAATTTATCTAAATTTGAAACCATTTTCCTCAAATTTGTAATTTCCTCTTGTAAAATTGACTTTTCTTATACATTTAAAACTTTATTATAAATTTGTGGATTATTTTATGGCTTATTTTTGTCTGTTTTTTAAAAAAAATAAAACTACTGTTTTTTAAATAAATTTGAAACAGACTGTGGTATTTTTTTTACTTTTTCCTTATAACAATTTATATTTTTGACCATAACTTTCTGTCGGACAGTCAAGCCTTATTATGCTGCATTTCCCTTCTAGTCCGCCTTGGTCCGCGTATGCTTTGGATGAGCCCAGCACGCACGCGGCACTGTACATGCTCACTTTTTTCATCTACTCAGGCCAAGCGGTTGACGCATGCACACAACCATCATTTGTAGTTTCACTCCCGCCTGATAGGTAGCGCCAAGGTGCTGACGCGCCAGGATTTTCACCAACAAAGAAATGGCAGACTACTTCACAAAGTTTCCCTTCAAATAGAGTCCATTTCTGCTGTTTGATTTCCCGGTTTTCACTCCTTTTCCACGAAGGTGCTGCTGCCGCTAGCAAGAAACTGCCTGCTGACTGACTGGAAAGCTCGCGTGGGCAGGGCGCTTCTAAACTCTGCGCGGATGACGGCCACGTGTGTTGTTTGTGTGCGCGCTTGCAGAAAGTCATTGCTTCATATATTTTTCTTAAATTCATATCTCCTTCTTGGCGCGGCGGTAAATTTTCTGGCATGGCGGGCCACCACCGAGAAATGTTACCAAAGGAAACCCTGCATGGTTTGGGGCTGCATGAGTGCTGCCGGCACTGGGGAGCTACAGTTCATTGAGGGAACCATGAATGCCAACATGTACTGTGACATACTGAAGCAGAGCATGATCCGCAGGGTAGTATTCCAACATGATAATGACTCCAAACACATCTCCAAGACCACCACTGCCTTGCTAAAGAAACTGAGGGTAAAGGTGATGGACTGGCCAAGCATGTCTCCGGACCTAAACCCCACTGAGCATCTGTGGGGCATCCTCAAACAGAAGGTGGAGGAGCGCAAGGTCCCTAACATCCACCAGCTCTATGAAGTCGGCATGGAGGAGTGGAAGAGGATTCCAGTGGCAACCTGTGACGCTCTAGTGAACTCCATGCCCAAGAGAGTTAAGACAGTGCTGGAAAAGAGGTTTCATAGGTCCTTCCTACCAACGGCTGTCAGACTGTACAACCTAAGCAGGGCTGCTCGCAGAGATAGCAAAAAGACGTAACAAACTAATAGTTTTTTGAATGCAAAAGATGCAATAGACTTACACAATGGTCCCCTCCGGCATACAACTAGGAACATACCGGTCGCTATGGAGGGTGAGAATATGTATGGGCACATAATCATACCATGTAGGATAACTAAGTAGACGGTTATGCTGTTTCATTCCATCTAGCAACAATGCTCTGCACTGTGTGTGTTTATATATTTGCATATTTATTCCATCTAGCTACAATGCTCAGCACTGGGTGTGTTTATATATTTATATATCTACATATTATTCCATCTAGCTACATTGCTCCGCACTGTGTGTGTTTATATACTTGCATATTTATTCCACCTAGCTGCAATGCTCCGTACTGTGGGTGTTTATATATTTACATATTTATTCCATCTAGCTACAATGCTCTGCACTGTGTGTTCATATATTCATATATTTATTCCATCCAGCTACAATGCTCTGCACTGTGTGTCTGTGTGTGTGTGTATATATATATATTTTATAGTAATACGTACATATGTTTATTAGCTGCTCTTGCTTGCTTGTTTTTTTTCTTGCCTTCTGATTGTTGCTCTGAGTGTTGCTATCCCTGTGCTGTTGCAATCCTGGAATTTCCCCGTTGTGGGACTAATAAAGGCTTATCTTATCTTATCTTATCTTATCTTATCTTAAAATAATGGTCGCCGCACAAAATATTGACAATTTGGGCACAATTTGGACATTTTCACTTAGGGGTGCACTCACTTTTGTTGCCGTTATTTTGAGGGGACAGCAAATTTACACTGCTATACAAGCTGTACACTGACTACTTTACATTGTATCAAAGTGTCATATCTTAACTGTTGTCCCATGAAAAAGATATAATAAAATATTTACAAAAATGTGAGGGGTGTACTTGCTTTTGTGAGATACTGTATCTGCTCATAGCTTATGAAATATGGCAAAGAGATGGAGGCAGATATGTCTGCATCTCTGAGTGTAATTTTCGTTGTATATTTTTTAGCTGTATACTTTCCTGACTTTCTCCCTCTGACTTCCTCACCTTCCAAAAAGACGCTCTGAATGCTGGCCAAGCCTTGCTCCTCATCCCGTGATTCCTTGGGGCGCCGTCACGTTTTGTTGCCTTGTAAACGTCAGTGGTGCGGAGGAAGACGGTGGGGGGAGAAGTCCTCCAGAGGTTGAATCCTGCTGAGAGACATTTTTCTTCCTGGCTTCACCTTGTGCTGAAAAGTAAATGTTTAAGCAAGCGCCGATAAACAGCCCTAAATCATCATCACCGTGAGCCACGAGCACGCACACCTTATGGGGAAATGGAGGAATTCTGGGAAACAGAATTGGTCCCCATGGCTGAATCTGAAGTGTGACAGAGCGAAGGGTTCAGGGTTTAGTTTAAGGTCAGGGTTGCCGAACTCTTGGCTGCTGCCCTCCCCCACTATTATTTTTGATCATGTCAAGATACGGTATGAAGGAAGGCGAGCGCACGATCTTATGCATCCATGACTATGGAAGGGGTCTGCAACCTGTAGCTCCAGAGCCACCACGTGGGACTGTTTTGTCCATAACCAGTGGCTCCCTGGGAGTTGGATAAAAGGCTAAAAATATGCAAATAAAATGACTGGAAATTTACAGGAAAAATGAATTTATTGCAAAAAAGTTTCAAAGACACATGCAAAGTTTTTTTTCCCCCCCCAAGTGTTATAAATATAAAGATCAGAAGTGATAATTTCATGGCCTGTGGGCTAGATATGGCCCTCACGAATATTTTGTCCAGCCAGCTAATAAATTTGTAATGTTTTCCTCCTCATAAATTGGCATCTTTTTTAACCCATCTAGTAAATTTTTAGCTTCTCCCAGTTCCATAAATTTACAACTGTTTTTCCCCCCAATCTCGTAAATTTGCAACTCACCCCAATTTCATAAATTTACAACTTTTCCCCCAAAAGTCTCATAAATTGCCATTTTCCCCCAGTTTTGTAAGTCTGCAACCTTTCCTCCCCAGTCTCCTTAAGTTGCAACTAAGGATACAAGTTATCCATTAATTCAGTAATTGATTCACCTTATCGATCGATTAATGATAAATTAATAAGCGGCATTTTTCATGAGAATCTGAATTTCCCTCAGTATAATACAAGGCCATGCCAGAAGGAACTGTCATCAACGGCGTCAAGATCAACAACATCAGGTACACTGACGATACAGTTCTGCTGGCACTGTCTGCTGAACAGCTCCAAAGGCTTTTTTGATGCTGTAGTAGCCTCAGTCGGATGTCTTGGGTTACACGTCAACAGCAAGAAGACCAAATGCATGGTCATTTCAAAGTTGGAGGCTCCACCGGCATACCATCTGCAACACAGGAATGCGATGATAGAACAGGTCTCCTCAGAGCTGTAGTCACCTCATATGCCCGTTTCAAAAAAGGAAATCCGAAGAAGGTTCAGCCTAGCAAAAGATGCCTTCAACAAGCAGTACTGACAAGAAACCCATGCTTGTTGTTCAAAATCCGACTCAAAGCCTTTGTCTGGTTGACTTTTACATACTCACATAAATCTTGGACTGTCACAGTGGAAACTCAGTGAAATGTTGATGCAGCGGAAATGTGGTTTTACCAGCACGTGCTCAGGCTCTCTAATGTGGATCAGGCTACAAACAAAGTGGTTCTATAATGAACTTTTTTCCGGTTCCGGTTCCGGTTCCGCCGGACCGGCGGCGCCACACGAGTGGGCTGCCTGTTGCAACAGCCTTTTTTTTATCTTCCTTCTTCTTTCTACACCTTTCACTCTGTATATATATCACGGACGCACGGATCGCCCCGGGGGTCTCCCGGGTCGGCGGACGGAGCCACGGTTTGCAGCGGGAGACGTTACAGCGGGGAGGAGCTAGTGCTAGCTAGCACTTGGCCGCCGCCCGGTGCTAATGGGAAACTCGACATACCGGGAGCTGAAGCGAAAACGACGCGGGTGCCGGGCTGGAGTTTAGGCGGCGTGAAAGAAATATAAGACAGAATAATAAATAGCGATGGCAAGAACCAAGCAGACCGCCCGTAAAATCTACTGGAGGAAGAAGCCCCCCAGGAGACAGCTAGCCACCAGGGCTGCTCGGAGAGGCGCTCCGGCCACCGGCAGAGTGAAGAAGCCTCGCCGTCACAGGCCCGTGGCTCTGAGAGAGATCCGTCGCTGCCAGAAATCCACGGAGCTGCTCATCCGTAAGCTGCCCGTCCAGCGCCTGGTGAGGGAGATCGCTCAGGACTTCAAGACCGTCCTGCGTTTCCTGAGCTTCGCCGTCATGGCTCTGCAGGAGACCAGCGAGGCCCACCTGGTGGTCTCTTCTTCGCTAAGGGGGTCACCATCATGCCCAAAGACTTCCCAGCTGGCCCGCTGCATCCGCGGAGAGAGAACTTAGACTTTCTGCTGCACATTCACCAGCCATAATGCTCTGCACTGTGTGTCTACTGTATATATATATACATTTATAGTAATATGGACATATGTTTACTAGATGTTGTTTTTTCTTGCCTTCTGATTGTTGCTCTGAGTGTTGCTATCCCTATGCTGTTGCAATCCTGGAATTTCCCCATTGTGGGACTAATAAAGGCTTATCTTATCTTATCTTATCTTAACTGAAATAAATGGTAAATGGCGGTCACTCATATAGCACTTGTTCTCATCTCTAGATGACCAAAGCGCTTTACAGATCCTGCTATCCACCCATTCACACACTGATGGCAGTGGAGCTGCCATCTACAGGCGCTGGCCTGACCCACCAGGAGCAACTGGAGGTTCAGTGTCTTACTCAATGACACTTAGATAGATAGATAGATAGTTTATTTCGAGCACAAAAATATAACAAATACAAGCAAATGGCAAATGCAATAAAGTAACAGTATACACTGTTCGAAAGGGAGAAGGAAGAAGTGAACACTTATTAATTCCATCTCCTCTTTTCCATAATGATGACAGGCGCGTTTTTCAGATGCTGCTGCGTCACCGGAAATGCAGGTCGTTTTCTGTGTCAAGTCAAATCCCTCGTTTACTGTTAATGTACTTGGCAATAAATCTTTTCTGAGTTCTGAGTTCCATAGATACACCCATGTGAATTTTATACAAATTACCACCTTTAAGACCCCAAGTAAACAATTTACTGTATTTTTTACAAATCAACATTAACACCCATCCATTCTAACATACAATGATGTCCACACATCAAAACCAGCCTCAAACAACACAGATATACACAGTGCTGTCCCACCCACCATTCCATAGTGTCCCATAATATCCCAGAGTGAACATAATGAATCGTACATATAACTACTACCCTTCTAACATATACCCTTTCAGCAAATGGTGCTTATACCTCTTTTTGAATTGATTTCTGTTTGTACATAGTTTCAGTTCCGGCTCCAGACTGTTCCACAAATCCACCCCACAGACAGATATGCACATACTTTTCTTGGTTGTACGTATCTTGGGTTTTGTGAAGTTTAAGTCTCCCCTCAAATTATGATCACTGTCTCTTTTTTTAAATATTTTTTGTATATTAGTTGGTAGTTGATTATTAATTGCCCTGTACATTACTTGTGCTGTCTTAAATTTAACTAAATCGATGAACTTTATGACATGTGACTTTAAGAACAGCGCATTGGTATGGTCTCTATATCCTGCATTGTTTATTATCCTTATAGCTCTTTTTTGTAATGTGCATATTGACTGTAGGTTGGTCTTGTAGGTGTTTCCCCAGACTTCTACACAGTAGTTAAGATAAGGTAAAAACAGTGAACTGTACAATAAGACCAATGATTTATAGTCCAAGAAGTGTCTTGTCTTCCCCAGTATGCCTATACATTTTGCTAATTTGGCCCGGATGTGACTGATGTGAGGTTTCCAGCAGATTTTATTGTCTAGCGTCACCCCCAGAAACTTATTTTCCTGTACTGTTTCTATTCTGGTATCATCTATCGTTACCATTATTTCATGATTTATTTTATAATTTCCAAACAACATAATCTTTGTTTTTTTTAGATTTAGAGATAATTTATTTTTGTTGAACCACTGCGTTAATTTTTCCATTTCAGTTGTGACCACCTCTAAAACCTGCAGCAAATTCTCACCAGTGCAAAGGATATTTGTGTCATCCGCAAACAAAATAAATTTCAGAATTTTTGATACTTGGCATATGTCATTTATATACAAAATAAAGAGTTTGGGTCCCAAAACTGACCCCTGGGGCACACCACAAGTGATGTCCATGAAGGGTGATTTGTGCTCTCCAATTTGTACAAATTGCTGTCTGTTACTTAAATAACTTTCCACCCAACTCAGTCCAACCCCTCTAATCCCATACCTTTCCAGTTTCCTTAGTAGTATTCTGTGGTCAGTGGTGTCAAAAGCTTTCTTTAAATCTATAAATACTCCTACAGCAACCTATTTTTTAATCTATACAACTAGTAATTTCTTCTATAAGTTCGATCAGTGCCAAAGATGTAGATTTATCTGCTCTAAAACCATACTGGCTATCTGTAAGGAGGTTGTGTTTTTCAGTGAAATCATCCAGTCTCTTAGTGAAGAAATCATCCAGTCTCTTAGTGAAGACTTCAACATGAAGACTGCACACAGAGTGGGAATGGTACCCCTGACCACCTGTTCAGTAGTCGGCCACACTACACCAGCGCCACAGCTGCAGGTGTAGTGTCAATAGAGAGAGAGCTGCTACAGATGATCTAATAGAGACAACTGAGGCTTCTTCACCACTCAGTTCGAAAAGAGGCACTC
Source organism: Pholidichthys leucotaenia (assembly GCA_020510985.1). Taxonomy (NCBI): domain Eukaryota; kingdom Metazoa; phylum Chordata; class Actinopteri; order Cichliformes; family Pholidichthyidae; genus Pholidichthys; species Pholidichthys leucotaenia. Next base: position 328,472,427 of record CM035844.1, on the reverse strand, counting down.
GAAGACCTGAACCTGAGTGGAAAATTCAACAGAAAATGTTCCCCGGTGGACAGAGGAAAACCTTTATCAACAACTTCAATCTTGGTCCAACGAGGCGTGTTTGGAACGATGCAAGATACAGAACAAAATGGCTAGCAGATCACCAAACGGTGACATCTCCATGAAGGCACCTCTGACGATGACCCAAATTTGCAATTTTTTTTTCTGCTTTCATAAACTTGCAACATTTTCTGGATGTATGCCAGATATTTTTACTGTATATACAAAGATTTTTCAATTAAAAAAGATATAATTAAAATAAACACTTGGCCCCTGGCTTCATTATCCTCGTAATGGCCATCAGTAAGGCTGAATTTGACACTCCTGATAAAACAGTATTTATGAGAAAAATCTGCAAATTCATAAAACAGGATAAAATTTACATAAAAATGTTAAATATACAGAAAATTTAAGAGAAAATCACAAATTTATGCTCCCTCCTTCATATGAGTGTGAATGCAGGACCTCAGGTAGCAGGGGGGGTGTGAGTTTTGGGATATAAAAGAGAGAGTCCCTGCTTCACGAGTTGAATGTTCTGATTCTGGAAGATGTGAGAGTGAAATAAAGTTCATATGCTCGGAAAGTTCGGTCTGGTTATTTCATCTCCACACCACTAGACTACAAGTTAAATCTGACTTTTTCCTTTTTGTTGCAAATTTACCACTTTTATTGCAATTTGCAACTTTTTCCACTGTGATTTGCAATGTTTTCAAATTTGTAGCATTCGTATAGATACTAAATAAAATTTTATTTGATGTTTAATGCTTATTCTGTGGTTTTTTTCCCCCCATTCATCGAGACAAGAAGTTTGTATTTTTACGTTTTTGTTCAGTGGTGAGATTTTTTTGTTCCATTTTAAATGATTTAAAGTCTTCCACATTACAAAAACATTGGCACAGTTTCTTCTTCTTTTGGCTGCTTCCTTTAGGGGTTGCCCCAGTGGATCATCTGCCTCCATCTCATCCTATCCCTTGCATCTTCATCTGTAACACCAACCCTCTCCATGTCCTCCTTCACTACATCCATGAATCTTCTATGTGGTCTTCCTCTTTTCCTCCTGCCTGGCAGCTCCATTTCCAACATCCTTTGTCCAACATTTCCACTATACCTCCTCTGCACATGTCCAAACCATCTCAGCCTTGCCTCTCTGACTTTGTCTCCAAACTGCTCAACTTGAGCTGTCCCTCTGATATACTCAATTCTAATCTTGTCCCTCCTAGTCACTCCCAATGAAAATCTTAGCATCTTCAGCTCTGCCACCTCCATCTCCATCTCCTGTCTTTTTGTCAGCGCCACTGTCTCCAAACCATACATCATAGCAGGTCTCACTACCGTCTTAAAAATTTTCCCTTTCACTCTTGCTGCTACCCTTCTGTCACAAACCACCCTGACAGTCTTCTCCACCCACTCCACCCTACCCGCACATGCTTCTTCACCTCTCTTGTGCATTTTCCATTGCTTTGGATGGTTGACCCCCGGTATTTAAACTCATCTACTTTCACTACCTCTACTCCTTTCATCTTCACCGTTAGACCTGCCAGTTAAAAATTTCACCGTCATCTCTCCTAAACACCTTCATCCCTTCACAGGTACAGTATGTCATCTGGGCCAACCGCCTTTCCATTCTTCATCCTCTTCAAAGCTGCCGTCACTTCTGCCTTGCTAATCCTCGGGACTTCCTTGTCCACCATCTTTCCTTCAGCCATCCTCTCATTTTCTTTATTTATCAGCTCTTCAAAGTACTCCTTCCACCTTCTTAACACACTCTTGTCATTTGTTACTACATTGCCATTTCTGTTCTTAATCAGCCTAACCTGCTACACATCTTTTCCAGCTCGATCTCTCTGTCTAGCCAATCGATACAAGTCCTTTTCTCCTTCTTTAGTGTTTAGCCTCTCATACAACTTACTATACGCCTTTTCCTTTTCCTTTGCCATCTCTCTCTTTGCCATGTGCCTATATTCCAAAAACTCCTGTCTACTTTCTTTATCTCCCTGACTATCAAACTTTTTCTTTGGTAACCTCTTCCTCTAAATCAGTGGTGTCAAACTCATTCCATGGAGGGCCAAGACCCTGCAGGTTTTACTTCCACCCAGTGTCTTCAACAGGTGTTTTTACTGATCAGCAATCAGTGGGAAGAAATTCAGAGAAATTACCTGTTGAAGACACTGGGTGGAGGTAAAACCTGCAGGGTCTTGGCCCTCCATGGAATGAGTTTGACACCTGTGCTCTAAATATTTCCCTGTACCTCCTCATTCACCACCAAGTCTCCTTGTCTTCCTTCCTCTGTCCACTGGATACACCACATACCTTTCTACCCGTTTCCCTCAATACTTTTGCTGCAGTTTCCCAGTCATCTGGTAATTCTTCCCTACCACCCAGAGCCTGTATCAACTCCTTCCTGAATTCTGTGCAAACTTCTTCCTTCTGTAACGTCCCCCACTTAATCTTTGGCTCTGCCATCATTCTCTTTCTTTTCTTGCTTTCCAAAGTGATCTTACAAACTACCATCCAATGCTGTCTAGCTACATTCTCCCCTGCCACCACCTTGCAGTTTCCTATCTCTTTCAGATTTCTCCTTCTGCATAAGATGTAGTCCCCCTGTGTGCACCTTCCTCCACTCTTGTAAGTCACCCTATGTTCTTCTCTCTTCTTGAAGTATGTGTTCACCACAGCCATTTCCATCCTTTTAGCCAAATCCACAACCATCTGTCCTTCCACATTTCTCTCCATAAAACCATACCTACCCAGAGCCTCCTCATCAAATCTGTTCCCTTCACTTATGTACATGTCCATTAAAGTCTGCTCCAATCACGACTCTCTCTCCCCCTGGGAAGACTCTCTACCACTTTATCCAACTTAGTCCAGAATTCCTCTTTCTCTTCTACCTGACATCCAACTTGCGGGGCATATGCACTGACAACATTCAACGTCACACCTTTGACTTCTAGCTTCAAACTCATGATTCTGTCTGACTCCCTCTTTACCTCCTGAACACTCTTCACATACTCTTCCTTCAAGATTACCCCTACTTCATTTCTCTTCCTATCTACACCATGGTAGAACAGGTTAAATCCACCTCCAGTGCTCCTAGCCTTACTTCCCTTCCATCTGGTTCCTTGAGCACACAGTATATCTATCTTTCTTCTCGCCATCATACCAGCAAACTCTCTGCCTTTACCAGTCATAGTCCCTACATTTAACATCCCTACTCTCACCTCCACACTTCTACCTTTCCCTCTCTCTCTCTCTCTCTCTCTCTCTCTCTCTCTCTCTCTCTCTCTCTCTCTCTCTCTCTCTCTCTCTCTCTCTCGTGCGCATGCGTGGGCGTTTGTGGGAGCAGGGGTGTGGAGTGGTGTCGAGTGAGTACGTTAAACTTTGTATTTTCTAACTTTTTCTCTATCGTGTGTGTTTGAGGTGTGTGTGTTTAATATAGTGGGTTGAGTGTGTGTGTGCTGGGGTGTGACTGTTGGAGTGAGTGTGTCAGGGAACGGTAGCTTCTGCTGCCGGTTTTTCCCGGCCGGCATCATGCCGGTGATTGATGGTGGTGTGGAGTTTGAGCGCTTAACCCGGCGTCATGGCGTGAGAATCCTCCCGACAGTTCCCTGTTCTGTGGAGGAGGCCAGCCTCGCTGTAGGACAGGTGGTTGGGCATGGCAGCATAAAATCAGCATCGAGGATGAACAGCGCAATTGTGATCTTTCTGGATTCGACTGAAAAAGCTGATCAGGTGGTGGCACAGGGAGTGGTCATAGGTGACACTTTTACTCCCGTTTTACCGCTGGCGAATCCGTCTAGGAGGATCACCATCTCAAACGCTCCTCCTTTCGTTAAAAATGATCAGCTGATTAGAGAGTTGTCCCGTTTTGGCCAGGTTGTGTCCCCTATCAGAATGGTCTCTCTGGGTAGTAAATCACCCCTGCTGAAGCATGTTGTGTGTCACAGGAGGCAGTGTTTCATGGTGTTGAAAGACAGCTCTGCTGAACTGAACGCGTCTTTTAATTTCAGGATTGACGGCTTTAGCTACTTGGTGTTTGCAACATCTGAAACCATGAAGTGTTTTGCGTGTGGCGCAGAAGGCCATCTTATTAGGTCATGTCCTGAAAAGGCGAACACAAAGAGCACTGGCGGTAAGAAAGGTGACGCCGCTGTTTCTGGTGGTCCGGAGGGTAGCGCTACATGCGGTGCGGCGGATGCCGCCGCGGTGCCCGCTTCTGCTGGGGCGGTCGCGGCCGCGATTGCGGCCGCGTCCGCTTCTACTTCTGCGGGGGTGTCCGCGTCCGCGTCCGCGTCCGCTTGTGCTGGGGCGGCCGCGGCCGCCTCTGCTGAGGTAGCCGCAGCGGGCGCGGTAGTTGCCCCCCCAAACATTGATGGTGGGAAATTTCTGTCTGGCGGCAGCTGTGATCATTGTGACGAGCCTGTCACCCGGAGTAAAGAGGCGGAGGGTGTAAGTAAGAGTGCAGTTAAACGAAGGAACGTGGGTGAGCAGACTTTGCAGGCGGGGGAGGAGCGGTTTGAGGCTGTAGCGGACACACAGAGCAAACACTGCATGACGAACGTTGCAGTTCACGAAGAAATGCAGGAATGTAGTTTTGTTGAAGAGGATCCTTTTAAAGCTGCACAAAAAAGAAAAAGTGCTGAAAACTTGCAGAGCTCTGCTAAATCTAGTAGGGTTGGGAAGTTAGATTTACTAGATGAGAGCGTCTCTGACGAAAGTGGAGCTGAGTCTGAAATGATGCAGACGCAGGAGGAGCAAAGCTCCTATTGTTTTACCAAAATTAGGCAATTTCTCCAGGTGACCAAGGGGAGCAGAGCTGTGAAAGTGGAAAATTACTTTCCAGATCTGGAGTTATTTGTGGCATCAGCTCGCAAGCTGATGAAACTGAATGATGGGAATGAGACTTTTACTGATCAGGAAATTTTTCGTTTAAAGAAACTGGTTGTCAAACTGAAATCACAAATTACTAACAGTCATGTTGACTCTTAGTTTGTTTCTTCCCTTTTATGCTATGTGTGTGTTTTTTTACTGTACCTTATTTTTATCCTTTTTAATGCCCCACCTTAGAATTGGCACTCTTAATATAAACGGGGCCAGGGATGATGTAAAAAGGGCCTCTTTATACAAGCTTTTTAATTTAAAGGCACTTGACGTGCTGATGGTCCAGGAGACTCACAGCACTGTAGACATTGAGTGCCGGTGGAGAAAAGAGTGGGATGGCTGCATTTTTTTTTAGCCACAAATCCAATAATAGTGGAGGGGTGGCTGTACTTTTCTCTCGGGGTTGTGTGCCTGTCTCTTATGAGGTAGAAGAGGTGGTGAAAGGACATGTACTCTTGCTAAAGGTACAGTTTGAAAACGTAAACTTGGTTCTTATAAACGTGTATGTGCCAACCCAGAGAGCAGAAAGGATCAGGGTCTTTAATATGCTATCAGATACGGTTAGATCCTGTAATCCAAATAGTTTTTTATTTCTGGGGGGTGATTTTAACTGTACATTAAACCACAGACTGGACAGGAACCATCAGGAACCTCACCCTGCTTCTGCCAATAGGCTGAGGGAACTAGTGAAGGCACATGAAATGGCCGATGTGTGGAGATCACATCATGGGGACCAGAGGCAGTACACCTGGAGCCATGCTAAAGATAACCTCTTATCTATGGCTAGGTTAGACCGTTTCTATGGTTTTAAACACCAAATGAGTGTTTTTAAAAATAGTTGTATCTGTCCTGTTGGTTTCACTGATCACTGCCTGCTGATTTGTTCTGTTTTCATTGAAAATGTAAAGTGTAAGAGTGCTTTTTGGCATTTTAATAATACACTTTTAAATGATGTGTTTTTTAAGGGAGTTTTTCATGATGTATGGAAGTCACACAGGGAACAAAAATCTTCTTTTAGTTCTCTCCAAATGTGGTGGGATTTTGGTAAGGCACAGATAAAACAATTCTGCCAACAGTACACTCAAAATGTCACTCGTAGCTTGACCCAATCCTTGAAAGTTCTGGAGACTGAGGTGGTAGAGCTAGAGGAGTTACTCAGTTCTACCGGAAAACAGGAGCACTTAGAGGCTCTTAAGTCAAAAAGGTCAGCCTTGGCTAGCTTGCTAGGGGTCACCGCACAGGGTGCTCTGGTCCGCTCGCGCTACATGGATGTAGCTCTGATGGACTCGCCCTCCCAGTACTTTTTTGGACTGGAGGGGAAAAATGGACAGAGAAAGCTCATTCACTCCTTGTTGGGCGATGACGGGAGAACAATCTCCACAGCAGCAGAGATCAGGAAACAAGCTGCTAGCTTTTACAGTGAATTGTTTAGAGCAGAGTGGAGGGAGGACACGTCACTGGGCCAGGTTTTCCTTGATGGTCTTCCAGTGCTCTCAGAGGACCTTGTTGCCGGCTTGGATGCTCCACTGTCTCTGTCTGAGCTGCATACGGCGCTAATGAGCCTCCAGAATGGAAAATCACCAGGCATAGATGGTCTCTCTGTGGACTTTTTTAAGGAATTCTGGCCCCTGCTTGGTCCAGACCTGCTGGAGGTTCTCCAAGATAGCTTGGAAAGGGGGACCCTACCCACGACCTGCAGGAGGGCCATCATCACACTGTTGCCGAAAAAGGGGGACCTCCAGAGCCTAAAGAACTGGAGGCCAGTCTCTCTGCTCTGCACAGACTATAAGATTCTCTCAAAAGCTCTGGCCCGAAGACTGAGAAAGGTGATGAGCGAGCTCATTCATGTAGACCAGACTTACTGTGTGCCTGGCAGGCTGATTAGTGACAACGTCACTTTAATTCGGGATATTTTGGAGGTCTCTGGTTCATTGGCGGTAGAAACTGGTTTGATTTCAATTGACCAGGAAAAGGCGTTTGATCGGGTTGAACACCAATATTTATGGACAGTTTTAACAGCTTTTGGGTTCAGCCCAGGCTTCATAGCCAGGATACGGGTCTTGTACAGTGACATTGAGAGTGTACTGAAGATAAATGGGGGCCTGTCTGCCCCTTTAAAAGTCCAGAGGGGGGTTCGGCAGGGCTGCCCTCTCTCAGGGATGCTGTACTCCCTCGCCATAGAGCCTTTGCTTCACTGCCTGAGAAGGGACCTATCAGGAGTCACTTTTCCTGGCTGTGACACCACGTTCAAGCTGTCGGCCTATGCAGATGATGTAGTCATTCTGCTAAATAAGCAGAGTGACATTGACGTTCTGGTTAGGAGTGTCAATCTTTTTGGCCAACTTTCCTCTGCAAAAATAAACTGGGGAAAAAGCGAGGCTCTGATGGTGGGGGAGAAACTAGAAAATCAGCTTACGCTGCCTGGTGGGTTGATTTGGAAAAAAAGGAGGTTTTAAGTATCTTGGTGTCTTTATTGGAAATCAGCAGTTTGAGCAAAAAAATTGGGATGGGGTCATAGAGAAAATTAACGGGAGACTAAACAAATGGAAGTGGCTAATGCCAAGAATATCTTTTAGAGGAAGAGTGCTCATTTTAAATAATCTTGTTTCCTCATCCCTGTGGCACCGCCTCATGTGCATGGACCCCCCTGCTGGTTTGTTGTCCAAAATTCAGTCTGTTTTGGTGGACTTTTTTTGGGGGGGTGGACTCCACTGGGTTCCTCAAGCCCTGTTATTTCTTCCCAAAGAGGAGGGGGGGCAAGGAGTGATTCATTTAGCTAGTAGAGGTGCTGCTTTTAGACTGACTTTCATACAGAGACTGCTGACGGGCCCCCAGGACCTGGTATGGAGGCCTTTGGCCTGTGTTATTTTACAGAGAGTCCTTGGGCTTGGGCTAGACCTCCCTGTGTTTTTAATGGATTTTAAGAACTCTAATGCACTGTCTTTACCCAGTTTTTACCGCAGTCTCTTTTCAGTGTGGACTCTTTTTAAAAAACAAAGAGGGCCATGCGATTCCCTCTACTGGTTGTTGAGGGAGCCGCTGGTTTTTGGTGGTCGCCTTGGTGTCCTGCCGGGAGTTGGAAGGACCTTCCTTGATAGGCTGTGTTCCAGGAACATTCTCACTCTGAAGCAAGTGGTGGAACTGGCTGGTCCTGGCCTCAACAACGCCTCAGCTTTAGCAGCTCATCTTGGTGTCAGGTCGAATCGTTTCATCGATGGTCTTCTTGCACACTGGAAACAGGAGCTTCATGGACTTGAGCACTCCCTACTCTTGGACTTTAGCAATGGCACGCTGCAGCCAGAAAGCACTGACCCCTTTCCCTCTCTCACGCTCTATATGGACTTTGACGTCGCTCCTTGCTCCTTACTGGCATTCTGTGCTCCCACTGGTGTGGACTTTGGAGGAGCCAGTGGTAAGGCACTCTACAGACTGGTGGTGATGGCACTCAACAAGGACCGATTGAACACCTGTGTGGACACTCCTTGGAGAGCCTATTTTAAACTAGGAAAAGGGCATCGGCCTGCCTGGAGGGCTCTTTACAAAGCCCCTCTCCCTAAGAGGCATGGAGACTTACAGTGGAGGGTCCTGCATGGTATTATAGCTGTCAATGCTTTTGTTTCTGTGATTAACAGCAGTGTCAGTGATCAGTGTGTTTTTTGTTCCTCTAGGGAGACTGTTTTTCATTGTTTTATTGAATGTCAGCGCCTGAGTGGCCTCTTTGAACTTCTCACAAAACTTTTTCATATTTTTAAGGAAGTTTTCTCTAAGCAGGTTTTCATTTGTGGTTTTATGTACAATCGTCGTTTTAAGCAGAAGTGTCAACTACTGAACTTTGTTTTAGGGCAGGCAAAGTTGGCTATCTATGTAAGCCGGAGAAGAAAACTTGAAAATGTTGAGAATGATGTTGATGCCAAAATTTTATTTGTGAGGCTACTTAAAGCCAGAATCAGGCTGGACTTTCAGTTTTTTATGGGGAATGGGGATGTGGAAGGTTTCAGGACCCTCTGGTCCCTGGAGAATGTCCTCTGTTCAGTTCATGATGGACAGCTTTTTTTGGGGCGTTTTTTGGGGGATTAATTTTCTGTGTAACATAGCATGATATAGAAATTGTATTGACTGATGGACAAGTGTGTTTATTAAAGATCTTTTAAAAATCAAAATCAAATCTCTCTCTCTCTCTCTCTCTCTCTCGTGCGCATGCGTGGGCGTTTGTGGGAGCAGGGGTGTGGAGTGGTGTCGAGTGAGTACTTTAAACTTTGTATTTTCTAACTTTTTCTCTATCTTGTGTGTTTGAGGTGTGTGTGTTTAATATAGTGGGTTGAGTGTGGGTGTGCTGGGGTGTGAGTGTTGGAGTGAGTGTGTTGGGGAACGGTAGCTTCTGCTGCCGGTTTTTCCCGGCCGGCATCATGCCGGTGATTGATGGTGGTGTGGAGTTTGAGCGCTTAACCCGGCGTCATGGCGTGAGAATCCTCCTGACAGTTCCCTGTTCTGTGGAGGAGGCCAGCCTCGCTGTAGGACAGGTGGTTGGGCATGGCAGCATAAAATCAGCATCGAGGATGAACAGCGCAATTGTGATCTTTCTGGATTCGACTGAAAAAGCTGATCAGGTGGTGGCACAGGGAGTGGTCCTAGGTGACACTTTTACTCCCGTTTTACCGCTGGCGAATCCGTCTAGGAGGATCACCATCTCAAACGCTCCTCCTTTCGTTAAAAATGATCAGCTGATTAGAGAGTTGTCCCGTTTTGGCCAGGTTGTGTCCCCTATCAGAATGGTCTCTCTGGGTAGTAAATCACCCCTGCTGAAGCATGTTGTATGTCATAGTAGGCAGTGTTTCATGGTGTTGAAAGACAGCTCTGCTGAACTGAACGCGTCTTTTAATTTCAGGATTGACGGCTTTAGCTACTTGGTGTTTGCAACATCTGAAACCATGAAGTGTTTTGCATGTGGCGCAGAAGGCCATCTTATTAGGTCATGTCCTGAAAAGGCGAACACAAAGAGCACTGGCGGTAAGAAAGGTGACGCCGCTGTTTCTGGTGGTCCGGAGGGTAGCGCTACATGTGGTGCGGCGGATGCCGCTGCGGCGCCCGCTTTTGCTGGGGCGGTCGCGTCCGCGACTGCGGCCGCGTCCGCTTCTACTTCTGCGGGGGCGTCCGCGTCCGCGTCCGCGTCTGCTTGTGCTGGAGCGGCCGCGGCCGCCTCTGCTGGGGAAGCCGCGGCGGGCGCGGTAGTTGCCTCCCCAAACAGTGATGGTGGGGAATTTCTGTCTGGCGGCAGCTCTGATCATTGTGACGAGCCTGTCGCCCGGGGTAAACAGGTGGAGGGTGTAAGTAAAAGTGCAGTTAAACGAAGGAACCTGAATGAACAGACTTTGCAGGCGGGGGAGGAGCGGTTTGAGGCTGTAGCGGACACACAGAGCAAACACTGCATGACAAACGTTGCGTTTCATGAAGAAATGCAGGAATGTAGTTTTGTTGAAGAGGATCCTTTTAAAGCTGCACAAAAAAGGAAAAGTGCGGAAAACTTGCAGAACTCTGCTAAATCTAGTAGGGTTGGGAATTTAGATTTACTGAATGAGAGCGCTTCTGACGAAAGTGGAGATGAGTCTGAACTGATGCAGACGCAGACGCAGGAGGAGCAAAGCTCCTATTGTTTTACTAAAATTAGGCAATTTCTCCAGGTGACTAAGGGGAGCAGAGCTGTGAAAGTGGAAAATTACTTTCCAGATCTGGAGTTATTCGTGGCATCAGCTCGCAAGCTGATGAAACTGAATGATGGGAATGAGACTTTTACTGATCAGGAAATTTTTCGTTTAAAGAAACTGGTTGCTAAACTGAAATTGCAAATTACTAACAGTCATGTTGACTCTTAGTTTGTTTCTTCCCTTTTATGCTATGTGTGTGTTTTTTTACTGTACCCTATTTTTATCCTTTTTAATGCCCCACCTTAGAATTGGCACTCTCAATATTAATGGGGCCAGGGATGATGTAAAAAGGGCCTCTTTATACAAGCTTTTTAATTTAAAGAAACTTGACGTGCTGATGGTCCAGGAGACTCACAGCACTGTGGACATTGAGAGCCATTGGAGAAAAGAGTGGGATGGCTGCATTTTTTTTAGCCACAAATCCAGTAGCAGTGGGGGGGTGGCTGTACTTTTCTCTAGGGGTTGTGTGCCTGTCTCTTATGAGGTAGAAGAGGTGGTGAGAGGTCATTTCCTCTTATTAAAGGTACAGTTTGAAAACGTGAACTTCGTTTTTATAAACGTGTATGTGCCAACACAGAGAGCAGAGAGGATCAGGGTCTTTGACGTGCTTTCGGATACGGTTAAGTCTTGTGATCCAAATAGTTTTTTATTTCTGGGGGGTGATTTTAACTGTACATTAAACCACAGACTAGACAGGAACCATCAGGAGCCTCACCCTGCTTCTGCCAATAGGCTGAGAGAACTGGTGAAAACACATGAAATGGCCGATGTGTGGAGATCACATCATGGGGACCAGAGGCAGTACACCTGGAGCCATGTCAAAGATAATCTTTTATCTATGGCTAGGTTAGACCGTTTTTATGGTTTTAAACATCAAATGAGTGTTTTTAAAAATAGTTGTATCTGTCCTGTTGGTTTCACTGATCACTGCCTGCTGTTTTGTTCTGTGTTTATTGAAAATGTAAAGTGTAAGAGTGCTTTTTGGCATTTTAACAATACACTTTTAAATGATGTGTTTTTTAAAGAGGTTTTTCATGATGTTTGGAAGTCACACAGGGAACAAAAACCCTCTTTTAGTTCTCTCAAATTGTGGTGGGATTTTGGTAAGGCCCAGATAAAACAACTCTGCCAACAGTACACTCAAAATGTCACTCGTAGCTTGACCCAATCCTTGAAAGTTCTGGAGACTGAGGTGGTAGAACTAGAGGAGTTGCTCAGTTCTACAGGAAAACAGGAGCACTTAGAGGCTCTCAAGTCAAAAAGGTCAGCCTTGGCTAGCTTGCTAGGGGTCACCGCACAGGGTGCTCTGGTCCGCTCACGCTACATGGATGTAGCTCTGATGGACTCGCCCTCCCAGTACTTTTTTGGACTGGAGGGGAAAAATGGACAGAGAAAGCTCATTCACTCCTTGTTGGGCGATGACGGGAGAACAATCTCCACAGCAGCAGAGATCAGGAAACACGCTGCTAGCTTTTACAGTGAATTGTTTAGAGCAGAGTGGAGGGAGGACACGTCACTGGGCCAGGTTTTCCTTGATGGTCTTCCAGTGCTCTCAGAGGACCTTGTTGCCGGCTTGGATGCTCCACTGTCTCTGTCTGAGCTGCATACGGCGCTAATGAGCCTCCAGAATGGAAAATCACCAGGCATAGATGGTCTCTCTGTGGACTTTTTTAAGGAATTCTGGCCCCTGCTTGGTCCAGACCTGCTGGAGGTTCTCCAAGATAGCTTGGAAAGGGGGACCCTACCCACGACCTGCAGGAGGGCCATCATCACACTGTTGCCGAAAAAGGGGGACCTCCAGAGCCTAAAGAACTGGAGGCCAGTCTCTCTGCTCTGCACAGACTACAAGATTCTCTCAAAAGCTCTGGCCCGAAGACTGAGAAAGGTGATGAGCGAGCTCATTCATGTAGACCAGACTTACTGTGTGCCTGGCAGGCTGATTAGTGACAACGTCACTTTAATTCGGGATATTTTGGAGGTCTCTGGTTCATTGGCGGTAGAAACTGGTTTGATTTCAATTGATCAGGAAAAGGCGTTTGATCGGGTTGAACACCAATATTTATGGACAGTTTTAACAGCTTTTGGGTTCAGCCCAGGCTTCATAGCCAGGATACGGGTCTTGTACAGTGACATTGAGAGTGTGCTGAAGATAAATGGGGGCCTGTCTGCCCCTTTAAAAGTCCAGAGGGGGGTTCGGCAGGGCTGCCCTCTCTCAGGGATGCTGTACTCCCTCGCCATAGAGCCTTTGCTTCACTGCCTGAGAAGGGATCTATCAGGAGTTACTTTTCCTGGCTGTGACACCACGTTCAAGCTGTCGGCCTATGCAGATGATGTAGTCATTCTGCTAAACAAGCAGAGTGACATTGACGTTCTGGTTAGGAGTGTCAATCTTTTTGGCCAACTTTCCTCTGCAAAGATAAACTGGGGAAAAAGCGAGGCTCTGATGGTGGGGGAGAAACTAGAAAATCAGCTTACGCTGCCGGGTGGGTTGATTTGGAAAAAAGGAGGTTTTAAGTATCTTGGTGTCTTTATTGGAAATCAGCAGTTTGAGCAAAAAAATTGGGATGGGGTCATAGAGAAGATTAACGGGAGACTAAACAAGTGGAAGTGGCTAATGCCAAGAATATCTTTTAGAGGAAGAGTGCTCATTTTAAATAATCTTGTTTCCTCATCCCTGTGGCACCGCCTCATGTGCATGGACCCCCCTGCTGGTTTGTTGTCCAAAATTCAGTCTGTTTTGGTGGACTTTTTTTGGGGGGGTGGACTCCACTGGGTTCCTCAAGCCCTGTTATTTCTTCCCAAAGAGGAGGGGGGGCAAGGAGTGATTCATTTAGCTAGTAGAGGTGCTGCTTTTAGACTGACTTTCATACAGAGACTGCTGACGGGCCCCCAGGACCTGGTATGGAGGCCTTTGGCCTGTGTTATTTTACAGAGAGTCCTTGGGCTTGGGCTAGACCTCCCTGTGTTTTTAATGGATTTTAAGAACTCTAATGCACTGTCTTTACCCAGTTTTTACCGCAGTCTCTTTTCAGTGTGGACTCTTTTTAAAAAACAAAGAGGGCCATGCGATTCCCTCTACTGGTTGTTGAGGGAGCCGCTGGTTTTTGGTGGTCGCCTTGGTGTCCTGCCGGGAGTTGGAAGGACCTTCCTTGATAGGCTGTGTTCCAGGAACATTCTCACTCTGAAGCAAGTGGTGGAACTGGCTGGTCCTGGCCTCAACAACGCCTCAGCTTTAGCAGCTCATCTTGGTGTCAGGTCGAATCGTTTCATCGATGGTCTTCTTGCACACTGGAAACAGGAGCTTCATGGACTTGAGCACTCCCTACTCTTGGACTTTAGCAATGGCACGCTGCAGCCAGAAAGCACTGACCCCTTTCCCTCTCTCACGCTCTATATGGACTTTGACGTCGCTCCTTGCTCCTTACTGGCATTCTGTGCTCCCACTGGTGTGGACTTTGGAGGAGCCAGTGGTAAGGCACTCTACAGACTGGTGGTGATGGCACTCAACAAGGACCGATTGAACACCTGTGTGGACACTCCTTGGAGAGCCTATTTTAAACTAGGAAAAGGGCATCGGCCTGCCTGGAGGGCTCTTTACAAAGCCCCTCTCCCTAAGAGGCATGGAGACTTACAGTGGAGGGTCCTGCATGGTATTATAGCTGTCAATGCTTTTGTTTCTGTGATTAACAGCAGTGTCAGTGATCAGTGTGTTTTTTGTTCCTCTAGGGAGACTGTTTTTCATTGTTTTATTGAATGTCAGCGCCTGAGTGGCCTCTTTGAACTTCTCACAAAACTTTTTCATATTTTTAAGGAAGTTTTCTCTAAGCAGGTTTTCATTTGTGGTTTTATGTACAATCGTCGTTTTAAGCAGAAGTGTCAACTACTGAACTTTGTTTTAGGGCAGGCAAAGTTGGCTATCTATGTAAGCCGGAGAAGAAAACTTGAAAATGTTGAGAATGATGTTGATGTCAAAATTTTATTTGTGAGGCTACTTAAAGCCAGAATCAGGCTGGACTTTCAGTTTTTTATGGGGAATGGGGATGTGGAAGGTTTCAGGACCCTCTGGTCCCTGGAGAATGTCCTCTGTTCAGTTCATGATGGACAGCTTTTTTTGGGGCGTTTTTTGGGGGATTAATTTTCTGTGTAACATAGCATGATATAGAAATTGTATTGACTGATGGACAAGTGTGTTTATTAAAGATCTTTTAAAAATCAAAATCTCTCTCTCTCTCTCTCTCTCTCTCCTAACACACCTTCCCCCTGTCCTCCTCCTCGATCTTCGACCAACAGGAGCCCAATTTCCACCGGCACCCTGTCGGTTAACAGCTCTGGTAGGGGTCGTTGTTAACCCAGGCCTCGACCGATCTGGTATGAAAGTCTCATTTGTCATGATCCGCATGTTTGATTTGGCAAAGGTTTTATGTCGGATGCGCTTTCTGGCGCAACCCTCTCCATTTTCTTGGGCTTGAGACCGGCACTAGGAGTACACTGGCTTGTGCACCCCCTGTGGCTGGGTTAAAAACATCGGCACAGTTACAAATTTACATGTAACAAAGTGACAAACCTTTCCAAGAAAAAAAGTAAATTTTTACAGCACAATTGTCTATTTGAAAAAAAAAAAAAAATTCAGCCATTTGCAAGAAAAAAATTGCATATTCTACACATACATTTAGCAGTTATAAGAGTTTGGAGTGGCAGTTTTTAGGAAGGAAAACAAACCTGAGAGACAGCATTTTAAATTCTCATCTCACTATAATGGCCAGTTTATACTTTAAGAGCTGTTTTACCTCAATTTTAAGGCTCAAATGTGCATCAAATATGTGATTTCACACAGATTTTTGGGGGGACAAACTGCTCAAAATGGTTCTTGCCATAGTGGAGGTGGCTGACCGCTAGCCTAGGAAAATGCTCTTGTTTTATTTCAAATGAAAACAATTTTCTTTATCCTCAACATGTAAACAGGGATTAGAGCTTGTATATTTTTTTCCCAGTGCTATAGTTGCAGGACTCTCTCCCTCTGACTTCCTAAAATCTAAACAAATCATTAATGTAATCATGTATTTATATTGAGACGGACCCGAGGTTAAAGGCCTCAGTTACAGTAGCAGATAGAGGCTGACTGACTTTGGCCAATTAAGATTCCGCAAACACAGGAAATGATCTGCTATACAAGTTTAACACATTAGGAATTTAGTGAAGACATTGGTATCAATCTGTTGATGGAAATGACGATCAATTTTGAGCAAGTTTTGCCTCAACGAATCAACATACAGTGATGTGAAAAAGTGTTTGCCCCTTCCCGATTTCTCATTTTTTGTATGTTTGTCACACTTAAATGTTTCAGATCATTAAACAAATGTAAATATTAGACAAAGATAACACAAGTAAACACAAAATGCAGTTTTTAAATGAGGGTGTTTATTATTAAGGGGAAAAAAATCCAAACCTACATGGCCCTGTATGAAAAAGTAATTGTCTCCTAAACCTAATAACTGGTTGGGCCACCCTTAGCAACGACAACAGCAATCAAGCATTTGCGATAACTGACAATAAATCTTTTACAGAGCTGTGGAGGAATTCTGGCCCAATCATCTTTGCAGAATTGTTGTAATTCAGCCACAATGGAAGGTTTTCAAGCATGAACCACCTTTTTAAAGTCATGCCACAGCATCTCAATTGGATTCAGATCAGGACTTTGACTAGGCCACTCCAAAGTCTTCATTTTGTTTTTCTTAAGCCATTCAGAGGTGGACTTGCTGGTGTGTTTTGGATCATTGTCCTGCAGAACCCAAATGTGCTTCAGCTTGAGGTCACAAACAGATAGCTAGACATTCTCCTTCAGGATTTTTTGGTAGACAGCAGAATTCATGGTTCCATTTACCACAGCAAGTCTTCCAGGTCCCAAAGCAGCAAAACAGCCCCAGACCATCACACTACCACCACCATATTTTACTGTGGTATGATGTTCCTTTTCTGAAATGCTGTTACTTTTATGCCAGATGTAATGAGACAGACACCTTCCAAAAAGTTCAACTTTTGTCTCGCCAGTCCACAGGGTTTTTTTTCCCAAAAGTCTTGGGGATCATCAAGATGTTTTCTGGCAAAACTGAGATGAGCTTTTATGTTCTTTTTGCTCAGCAGTGGTTTTCGTCTTGGATCTCTGCCATGCAGGCAGATGGATGTTGTTGTGGGGTCTTTTGTGACCTCTTGGATGAGTCGTCGCTGCGCTTTTGGGGCAATTTTGGTCGGCCGGCCACTCTTGGGAAGGTTCACCACTGTTCCATGTTTTTGCCGTTTGTGGATAATGGCTCTCATTGTGGTTCGCTGGAGTCCCAAAGCTTTAGAAATGGCTTTATAACCTTTTCCAGACTGATAGATCTCAATTATTTTGTTTCTCATTTGTTCCTGAATTTCTCTGGATCGCAGCATGATGTCTAGCTTTTGAGGATCTTTTGGTCTACTTCACTTTGGTAGGCAGGCCCTATTTAAGTGATTTCTTGATTGAGAACAAGTGTGGCAGTAATCAGGCCTGGGTGTGGCTAGAGAAATTGAACTCATCTTTCCAAAGATGTGATAAACCTGTTCATTTATGTTTTAACGGGGGGGTGGGTCACTTTTTCACACAGGGCCATGTAGGTTTCAATTTTTTTTTACCCTTAATAATAAAGACCTTCATTTAAAAACTCCATTTTGTGTTTACTTGTGTTATCTTTGTCTAAAATTTAAATTTGTTTGATGATCTGAAACATTTAAAGACCTCGGACAGACGAAAATTCAATATCGCTAATTCATATCTCAAATTGTTGTCTGAGACGAGCTAAGGCGAACCGCACATGTTTTGGTGTCAACGAATGTCGCATAAGGTGACAATGCGCTCTTGAAGTATGCTATCGTCGAGAGCGGGCGGACCCAGCCAAGCGATCAGCGGCTAAGTAGGCCACTGACTGTGTGACGTCACCCCAGCCAAACACGCGCACATGGTCGGCCGCCATTGCTGTGTTTTGCTTCATGCAACACTTGATGTTTACGTCTTAAAATCGGCGATTACGGATATTTCTCCGAATACTTGTGGATTACAAATAGATTATTTATGAAGATTAGGATTTCAGGAATCAAATTAATATGGTTTGGCGTTGTGTTGTCTACGGGTGCGATGGTATACCAGAGGAGTATGCGGTGAGTGTTTTCGAATTTCCCGTCCCTGGGAAATTCCGAACGGCATGGGTGAAATTCGTTCAGAAAACGCGAAAACTTTGGAATGATGTCGGTAAAACACCCTACATGTGCAGTAGACATTTCGTTGACAGCGATTTCGAGAATAAGATGCAATTTGAAATGAAATTTGCAAAAAAATTGGTGATAAAGAAAACGACTATTCCAACTATCTATCCCTCGATTCCCAAGTCTGACTCTGAGACAAGTGTCAGTGACAGTGGCGTGAAAAGCAAGGGTGATCTACCGATGCGATCAGCTGTCAGAAAACGAGAAGTGAACAGGGTAAGTTTTGTATTTTTAATATTCACTGCAAATGATTACTAAACATCTTAAATGAATTCCAAGCAATGGTTTGCATTGCCTCACCAACTTATCAAATATTAGCATATTAGGGTATTCATGCTAATCAAATATGAAATATTCAGTGCTGTATAGGGAGGGGGTTGTGCCTGTTTGATCAATTTACATTTCTATGTATGTAATCAAATTTGAGACCTCTGGGATAAAATTATGATGTTCTACTTTTTTTGCAGATTTTATCAACTGTCACTCACCCTTCAAATAGTGTTGATGTTTCTGACCAAGCAGAGGAAGCTAATGAACAGGACTTTGATGTAAATCCAATTTCAGATCCACTAGACCAACATGTCCCACCTACACTAAATCCAGCCCAGCCAACACCAGATCCTCTCCTGCCAACACCCAATCCAGATCTCAAAGCCGAACCATCACAGCAACCCAAGTACAAAGATGCGAGCACTACATACGATCCCCCAGCTCCTGAGAGACTGCAACCTACCACAAAAAACAGTTCGACACAAACCAGGAAGTTTATTGTCCGACCAGAAAAAAAAAACGGTAAAACGTGAGTATCATCGATTTTAAATTAACAATTTTTTGACAATTATTATTCCTGGTAACCATCAATATAACTTGTTAACCCTAATACATTTCTTCACTTATTGATCTCCAGGCTCACACTCTCAGACCGATCCGAAGATCACACAATGGGACCCAAGTCAACCGAGCAGATGTGATACGTGCCGTAGATCACTGGCAACAACAGGGCCTCGCACATCGACACCAAGGAAAGCAAAGAGGAAGTTTGAGGAGGTTGACACGGATGATATTGAATCTGTTTCATCTTACGCCTCTAAAAATGACCCACTTGATGTTACATACCATCCAAGTTTTATGGATGTATCAGACCAAAGGTATGATTCAAATTAATGAAACATTTCATGAAATAAAATGAAATTGGAATTTTGTGATGTTTTATAATACTAAAATTGAAGTGAATAATATAATCATGGTATGGAATTCTATTCATGTTAAAATCTACTGTATATCCACTGATTTTTTCAAAATTTCAGTTTCAACCAAACGGAGTCCCATAACCACCACGAGGAGGACAAATACATAGTTTACAAAAGTTGCCTCTGGAAATTATTCAACAATTGTCCTCATTGCAGTCATCCATGTGAGGTAACAAGTCACACTAAAGTCTCTCTGTTGGTGATCAAACAATATTGTCCACATTGTGTTGAGGATCGATCCTGGCACAGCCAGCCGATGATCAGGGACATGCCAGCTGGTAACATACAGCTTTCATCCGCCATTCTCTTCACTGGGGCATCATATGTCAAGGTCCTCAGAGTTCTAAATGCAGCCGGTATCGTTGGCATTTCTCCGAGCACTTACAAGGAGCACAAACAGCTGTATCTGGAGCCAACAATCTGGGGTGTATGGTCAGACCGCAGGATGGACCTATTTAGACAGCTGCTGTCCATGCCAGGTGGCCTCGTTTTGGGAGGAGACGGACGTGCAGATAGTCCTGGGCATAGCGCCAAATATGGTTCCTATACCACTATGGAATTGCGTCTCAAGAAAGTGATTGACATCCAACTGGTTCAGGTAGTTGCTTATTCATTTGTGGTCACTCAAGTATTTGTTTGAAATATTTTGTCTTATGTAAGATAATTAGATAAA
This sequence comes from Pholidichthys leucotaenia, assembly GCA_020510985.1. NCBI lineage: Eukaryota > Metazoa > Chordata > Actinopteri > Cichliformes > Pholidichthyidae > Pholidichthys > Pholidichthys leucotaenia. Next base: position 328,452,604 of record CM035844.1, on the reverse strand, counting down.
TACAACAATATTAGAAAATAAAATATGGTGCAATCCCAAAATTAATGACCAATGCTATTTCATAATATTTTATATGGAGTGAATATTAATGATCTGCCACATATGACAATGTTCTTATTTCATTATACAGAGCAACGAGGTAGGAAGCAGTAATGCTATGGAGAAAGAGGGCTTCATCCGCAGCATGGATCTATTAGAGGAGCATGGTTTGGCTGTTGATACTATCATCACTGATCGGCATCCCCAGATACAGAAATATATGAGAGAAAACATGCCGGATGTCAGACACTACTATGATATGTGGCATGTTGCAAAGGGTCTGTATAATTATATTGTGCATTTCAATCTGTATAATTATATTGTGCATATGGGTAACCCCCACAACAGCCACGGACAAGCAGAGCGCTCGGCGGGAGCAATTAACACAGCAGTGTGATCTATGGACTGATAACAATATGTAGATGTGCCTTGTAACCTCTTTTGTCCTACAGCTCCGGAACAGAGGCGAATTCCGGCCAGTAATCTCCTTATTGGCTTTTCTTCTTCCGGCTCCGAGAGAGAGCAGTCGCATTTTTTCTTCCCTCCTCCTGTCTGCCTTCCTGACCTATTCCCAGCTTTGCAATGTTGCATTTTTGTTTGTGTTTAGTCGCTCTTCTTCTGCTGAATCTTAATCTAAACGGAATTTATGGATTTGGAAGCGGCTTAAATGTGCTATTGTCACTATTTTTCAACAAGAACCGGGCCAAGGGGGAGCCCATGAATTGGAACCTGCATGATTTGACTGGAGATGCAGAAGACATCTATTGGCTATGACACAGGATTCTATTTTTGGCCCTGGAGTTTCCTGGTGTTTCAGAAATTGAGGAAGGTGGAGAGCTGTTCAAATGCGGATCCAGGCAAGCTCCTTCACCAATTCGACCAGTTGGGGAGTGCACGAGGCGGCATGGTGAACTGAATGGAGATTCAGATGGTGGAATACATCTTGAAGTCGCCAGTGCTCTCCAGAGAATGTTAAAGTTTAAGCCTGCACATGGAAATTATGAAAGCACAGAATTGCAAGGGTGAGGAAAAATCTATTCTCTGAGTGCACTGTGCAGATTTGACCTTGTCTTTGGTGCCCTGTATTTACATTCCTCCTGATGAAGATAAGCGGAAGGAGCGGCTCTGCCTGCTAACCCAAACAATCAACACAATTGTTGTTGTTTCAGCAGATGAACCCTCAAGGACAGTGCACCATGTGACAATTTACCATCTGCAAGCAAGAGCGAGAGACTCTGGACTGCTTAGATCACATGACTTTAACATCTATCCACTGCCAGGAGGCGCCCTCTGCTGTTCACTAGCAATTGACACACCTACACTACTGCATTCAACATTACACTACTGATACAATTACTGATATATATTCACAATACACTGACTCTCTCAACTACTGCTTTGTCACTGTGTGATCTATTGTCTGCTAATTGTGCATTTGAGAGTTTTTTTCTTGTAATCAAAATTTTGGTCATAAAATGAGCTCTATTTTGATCAACAATGCTTTTTTCTCTCTCCTATTGTGTTTTTCCCTATCCTTCCCCCTCCCCCCTCTTTACCCCCCCATATGACAGGCGCCTCGTCATGGCTGCCGCGTCATTGGGATGCGCCTTTCGTGCGCGCCCAATGTCAAGTCAAATTCCTCGTATGTTTACTTGTTTACTTGTAAATGTGCTTGGCAATAAATCTGATTCTGATTCTATTGTTATGTGTGACACTCAAATGCAAACGTTCATGCTTCCTGCTCTGACTGTGATGCAAATGTCCCATGCCTTTAATGTATTGTCTGTAACTGGGTATAAAAACTGCATTGCTCTGTAGCTCACGCTCTCTCACTGCTCATCTGACTAGACACATCCACTGTCTGCTAGGAGAGCCTCCGGGCTCTCTCTGGCGCGCATGCACGATGCCGGAGTGAGTCTGTGATGGCGGTATGATAATAAACTCCCTCAAAAACTCTCAGTTCGCTCCTTATTTTTCCATGCGCCACATTGGTGACCCCGTGAAAGAACACGCTGACTACGAACGACGCAGCCCCCGGCGGTGACTCTCCGACAACAAGCGAACGCAGCAGCCTGACGCAAATGATCTGCCCTCCCTTCTGCTACAGGGAGACTTCGACGCAGAGCCACCACCAGACGAAACGCTCCGGAGATCACCCACGACCGGGAAAGCTGCAGAAAGCTTCATGGTGAGATCTGCATGCCTGAGATCTGCACATCCACGCTGGGACCGGCCGCTCTCACAGCTCCTCCACATGAGAGCGCACGCACCTCGTCCTCTCTCCACGACGGCGACCTCCAGGGCTGACGGAGAACACAGCGCGTGGACCTGAATGCACCATGACCCGACACATCGAACGACGCAACAGCTTACAGGGATGACCATCGGCGCAGACGACGCTGATCTCCAGCAAGCTCCCTGACCCTGACTCGCCTCTACAGCGGTCCTGCCATGCACCGAACCCTGCACGCACACCGGGGGGTTATGAGGTCAGCGCACCACGCACGGGACAATACCGGCTTCACACAGACCGCCATCGTCCTTCGCCGCTGCACACAGAACCTTCAGGGCTGCTCACACACCTGAAGCACGCACGCAGCTCGCTCACAGGATTTTGTAATGGTCTCAGCCACGGCGCACAAGGGAATTCAGCCGTCAGTTGTCCCCGAGGACTTTAGGACTGCACGCGCACCTAAAGTCAACACGCCAAGTCCCTCACAGCTGCAGCTCCTTTTTTTCTTCATGGCTGCGAGGAGTCAGAGACTAATTTTTCTTCTTACAGCTGCTGTGGACCTCCGCACGTTCAACGGGACAGCCCCTCAACATCGCGGATCCACAGGCAATTTTTGTGCGGCCCAGACAATTTTGCCGTCCCGGGCCGACACTTGCTACCCCCACCCCCTCCCTCCGCCGCCGCCTGCAGCGAGCTTCCCCCGCAGCTCGTTCCCAAAGCCGGACGATCGAGGCCTCAGCTTCCCGCTGAGCCCTCTGTGGGGGAGTGTATGGGTAACCCCCACAACAGCCACGGACAAGCAGAGCGCTCAGCGGGAGCAATTAACACAGCAGTGTGATCTATGGACTGATACAATATGTAGATGTGCCTTGTAACCTCTTTTGTCCTACAGTTCCGGAGCAGAGGCGAATTCCGGCCAGTAATCTCCCTATTGTTATGTGTGACACTCAAATGCAAACGTTCATGCTTCCTGCTCTGACTGTGATGCAAATGTCCCATGCCTTTAATGTATTGTCTGTAACTGGGTATAAAAACTGCATATGCTCTGTAGCTCACGCTCTCTCACTGCCCATCTGACTAGACGCATCCACTGTCTGCTAGGAGAGCCTCCGGGCTTGCTCTGGCGCGCATGCACGATGCCGGAGTGAGTCTGTGATGGCGGTATGATAATAAACTCCCTTAAAAACACCCAGTTCGCCGCATATCATTCTTCCACTACAGTGCATTTCAATCTGTATAATTATATTGTGCATTTCAATCACTGCACAAATATTATATTAACATAAAAATATATTGAATATTTATTGAATATATTTATATTGAATGAATAATAATTATTGCTTCTAAATGATTAATTTTATTAATCTTTGCATCTTACATAGGCTTCATCAGAAGTATTGAAAAACTGGCAAAAGAATGTCCTGAACTCAAGCCATGGTTGAAATCAATCTCCAACCACATGTATTGGTGTGTGGCCTCAAGCCATGGTCAAGCTCCAGATGTGATTGTTGCCAAGTGGCAATCACTTGGAAACCACATCCAGAACAAGCACAGCAATCATGGCCCTCTATTCCCTGCTTGCCTCCATGCCGACCCTGGAACGCAACCAAAACCCAAGAAGTGGCTCAAACCCAGTGAGTGTAGCTATGTCTTATTTCCAATAACCATGTATCGATCAGTAGTGCATGTATTATATATATATACAGTATATATATATATAAATTTTATTATCCCACTAATTTTCTTCATTTTTGGTGACATATCTCACACCTAAAATTTTTATATTTCAGGCACAAAGGGCTGTGAAGAAGTTGTTGATATGATCAACAAAACACGGGTCCTCAGGGATGTGCGAAAGCTGAGTCCAGGGCAGCAAACTTCAAATGTGGAGGCTTTCCACAGTCTGATTATTCAGTTTGCACCAAAGAGTGTACACTTCTCATTCCTTGGAATGTTGACAAGGTGAGGTGATGCAATATGTGCATGTACATGCAATTATAATAAAAGTGCCATTTACATAGACTTTCTGCTGATAGACAGAATTAATAGATCACTTATATGGCCAAAAATAAATCATTCTGATAATATTCTAATTACAGACTTTGTTTAGCTGCAATGCACTTTAATAAAAATGCAGGCCGCAAGCAGGCACAGAATCGTGATGGTGAGCCGGTCTTCATCATCAGGTACCCAAAATTCAAAAAAGGCGGATATACACTGCAAGCAAAGAAAGTTGATCCAACTTTTGGTGAGTATAACAAATATTAGTATCATTTTCTAGGCTTGCATATGATATTTACAGTGGGTGGAGGGTTGGTCTTCATTCAAGTTTCACATTTCATAGCTTTTATCAAATTTTGTTAATTTGGGTCAAATTTTTATTTCATACTCTAGCCAAATGGATGTCTAATTTTTACTGAATATATTTTTTTTTTCAGAATATGTGGATGATCTGATGACTACTCTGTTCAACAAAACCTTGGTTGATCCAACCCACTTATGGGAGCAGTGGCACTATGTACAAGCCAGAGTTCCCGTCACATTGAGCACCAAATTTCAGCGTCCCATCAAAGCTGATGCTGTTGAGCAACATGTATCTAGATTTTCAAAATCAAACATGTCAAAGTAGAAGAAATTACCAATTACCAATGACAGTTCAGCTTCCAATTTTTAGGGAAGCAACATATTTGCTAAGAAAAACAAATATAAGCCTAAGATTGTAAGAGAAATGTGCTTTTAAAAATGGAACCCCAATTTTCTACCATAAAATGGTTCCCATTATAACTGTGAAATGTTATTTAGTGGAATATAATAATTGCTATATCTGGAAACTAGTTATTTTCTTAATCTGTAGTGATACTCCATTGATTTTTGTATTTCTTTGTATATTTCTGCTGTGTTTTCAAACATTCATACAAAGGTTGGCTGCACGGTGGCGCAGTGGTTTAGCACTGTGGCAGCACAGTTTTACCCTCGGCCGGGGGATCGCAGGGATCATGAGATCGTGGGTTCGATCCCAGCCCCCGACCAACAGTGAGCTGTGGGGAGTTTGCATGTTCTCCCCGTGTTGCGCGGGTTTACTCCGGGATTTCTCCGGTTTCCTCCCGCTTACTAAAAACATGTAGGTTTAGGGCGCTCGCGCACGCAGCGACCAGCAGCCGGTGGCTTGTCACCAGACTGCAAACCAAGTCTACCTACGGGTACAAATAAGTAACAAAAAAAAAAAAAAAAAAAAGGTGGTATAGTATGTAATATTTCGTTTCAAATTGAGAACAATTTAGTGTTGTAGCTCTCTTCACGACAACAGACACAGGTTGGTTCCTTTAAACGGGCGTTTATTGGGACTTATGCACCTCCCTCATGGTCACGCCGTGAGAACTGTATAGGCAAACATAACGCATAACCATATATACAGTACAGAGCGAAATAATATAAAGAAGTTACAAAACAAATACCTCGTTGGCCGCTTGTCATGAAAAGAGTTCTGAAGGTAAAAAACTGCTTGGCTTCAATCTTCAATCAAACTTAAGTGCCAGACAGCTGAATAACGTGGCACAGCGTTCTTCTTATTTCCGCTATGTGCTACAATGAAAACAATCCCAGCGGCACTCCAGACGGAAAACATCAGTTCCGGTCAGGAAACAATAAATTTCAACAAAATATACAGTTGCAACAACCAACATATAACGTACAGAAAATATATAATTTTATAACAACACTTACACTCCCACCAAATCACTCATTGATTTAAATGCGGGATTTCCTTTAAACACAGATTATAAATGGAATCAATGGCTTGGGTTGTTTTAACTCTGAAAGAATGTGACCCACTTTGTTTAATTTCTACTTAATTTGCCTCAAGCAAGGTAACCACCTTGTGAATGGGCCTTTCAAGGTAAACCAGTCTAGGTTATACCTCTTCCTTGGTGGTATACACGCTCATGATGATGCTTGACAGGCAGTGTTGAAACATGGGATTTCTTTGGAAGGATCGCAGGATGTTTTACATCATGGTGCAAGGCTGACTGGGACAATCGTCCTCCTACCCTTAGGACATTGTTCTTGTCCAAGAAGGCGTTCAACTTATATAACTTGCTGTACTTGTTCAAAGTGTCTCCCTTCTGAGCTTTGATTTTTTGTATGTCCGCAGCAAAGGCATCTTCTTGCACTAGCCTGATGATAAAGCTTTCTGCTTCCTTTCTTTCTTCAAGACTAGTTGCTTCATTTGTTCTTGGCTGAAGTCCTTTGATTTCTTTAGCAAATCTCTTGAGCCTAGCAATGGCTCTAACTGCCCTGGACCAGTCAGAGAATTTGGCGAGGCGTTTCGCCACTGACTCTATTCCTTTCATCATGACTGTATGGACATGGGCTTTGCGAAATTCAGGGTCAGTTCTTTCAACATCTCCCACCATTTCCTCTTCACGTGGAAGATTCTGGTGCCAAAGAAAATCAGGTCCTGTCAGCCAATTAGATTCTTTTAACTGAGCTGCACTCAGTCCTCTTGAAGTGCAGTCAGCTGGGTTGTTTTCAGTGCTGACATGTCGCCATTGTGCGGGATCTGTGCTATTCCCAATTGCATCACTGTAGTTAGCTGTGGGATTTGCACAGCCGACAATACTCCAGCCAAGATCAGTTCGCTGTGCATATGGATGATTGTCTTTCCCAAACAGAATTTCTCTTGGAAGAAGGGCTTGTTGGCAGTTGTAGCCGATTAGTAGTCTTACTTCACAATCTAGTGGTGGTGGAATCTTGTCTGCCAGTTGTTCAAGATGAGGCCACTTTAGTGCCGTTTCAGAGGTTGGAATGTGTGACCTATCTGCTGGGATGAACTCTCGTGTTTAAAGTGCTGGCAATGGGATTCTTCTCTCTAAGTTGTATCCTCTCACTTCCAAGTTTGTCAGTTTCTGAGAGGTTATGACTACTGATTTTGTAGTCATTGTGGATAGCCGCAAGCTGACATTCTCCTTGCTTGTATCGAGGTCTTGGGCTATTTCGTCTAGGATGAAAGTTGTATCGCTTTGAGTGTCTAAGAGTGCATACACAAGAACTTCGTGGTCTGGGTGCTTTGTAGACGAGATCCAGACTGGTACAATTGAGGATGTTTGTGTGTTTGGGCCCTCTTGTATGACTCTGTTGGTAGTTGCTGTCGCAGCTACTTCTTTGATCTCTGCTTTGTCCTTTGAGTTATCTTCTCCTTTTGGAGCAGTCAGCCTTTGACGGTCTTTAAACTTCTCCTCATGCAAACATGTCGGATGTCTTCTTTGGCACCTCTGACATGTACTTCTGTTGTCACACTCCTTTGAGTGATGTCCTACATTCAGACATCCAAAACAAAGCTTCTCTGCTTGCACAAACTTGACACGATCTTGAACTGTCTTTTCACTGAACTTTCTGCACTTAGAATCAGAATCAGAATCAGAATCAGCTTTATTGCCAAGTATATTTACAAGTAAACACACAAGGAATTTGACTTGACATTGGGCGCGCACGTTAGGCGCATCCAAGCAGCAAGGTCATGTCCTGCTCTTTTGCAGAAAACACATGATGGAATGCTGCTCTGTTTTGTATCTGTGGCCAGTGTCTTTGCTTGAATAGTTTGGCTTCGGGTGTGTTTTGTTTTCTCACTTTCCACACTTTTGAGCGCTTGAATTGAGGATATGGGATCACAAGCAAGGTCTGCTTCCTTAGACAGGAAGTCTACAAACTCTTTAAATGGTGGATAATCAGTGTTCGCTTCTCTGACTTCCATCACTTTACGGTTCCATCTGGATACCAGCCAATCTGGTAACTTCAGCAGAATTTTTTGGCTTTCATTACAGTCATTAAGAATTTCTAATGTCTTCATGTTGACATAACGCACGGCTCAGGAGACGCACACACACAGGCTTAGAGTAGTTCAAAGAGTTTATTAACAACAGGAGTGAATGAGTGCGTGTCTGCGGGATGTAAATGTGTTGGTGATAGTGTCTGCTCCAGGCACAGAGGCAGGTGACCGTACAGCCGAGCAACCCTATGGAGAGAGCACAGGGAGAGGGTGACGGGCATACACCAACACAGGAGGAATTTATGGCGAGAGAAGGACTTACTTGGTGGGTCAGGACAGCTGGCACAACAAGGGGGTGAAGCCCGGAAGACAGCCACCTGGAGAGCTCCGTGCAGCAGCGAGGATTGGGCGATGGAGAGGAGATGTCCGCCGCTGGGAAATCCACCTGTGCACAGGGGAGAAGACTGAAGAGAAAAGGTAAGCGATCTTCTTACCAAAATGGTTACGCTGAAGGGAAGTATGCTCACAACGGTGAGGGACGAAGTCTGACGGCTTCAGGCCGAGCCTCCGGGCGAGACGGCCTTTATCCCTCGCCGCTGATGATTGGCAGGTGCGTGAGCAGGTGGCGCCGCTGATGAATGGCGCGGCGTGACAGTACTCCCCCCTCTAGCAGCGCCTCCTGGCGATGGCTTATCCGGGTGCGCTCGGTGGAAGTCCGCGATGAGCGATGGGTCCAACACAAACGACGGGGGCACCCATTGCCGATGCTCGGGCCCATAGCCCTCCCAGTCCACCAGGTATTGCAACCCACGGCCTCGGCGCCGGGAGTCCAGGATGGAGGAGACGGACCAGGCCGGATGGCCACCAACCATCCGGGGCGCGGGTTGCGCTGCAGGAGGAGGGCAAAGGGGGTCAGTGACTGCCAGTTTCACCCTCGACACATGGAAAGTGGGATGGATGCGGAGGGAGGGGGGGATAGCCACGCGCACAGCCACCGGGTTGATGATCCGGGTGACGGGAAAGGGACCCATGAATCGCTGTGCCAGCTTCCTCCTCTCGCCTTTTAATGTGACGTCCTGGGTAGACACATACACGAGTTGCCCAACTCTGTACGCCGGGGCAGGTCTTCTGTGCCGGTCCGCCACGGTCCTGTTGCGCTCCGCTGTGCGTAAAAGCGCATGACGCGCGGCAGCCCAGGTGGAGCGGAACTGCCTAAGGTGCGCCCTAACGGAGGGGACAGTCACCTCGTTCTCCTGCGCTGGAAACAGCGGGGGGTCGTAACCCAGGGACGCCTTGAAGGGGGACATCCCCGTTGCAGAAGAGCGGGCGGTGTTGTGGGCATACTCCACCCAGGCGAGATGGTTGCTCCAGGACGTCGGCTTGGATCTGGTAACACAGCGGAGCGCAGCCTCCAGCTCCTGATTGGTCCTCTCACACTGCCCGTTAGACTGGGGGTGATGGCCGGAGGAGAGGCTCACCTTGGCTCCGATGGCGTTACAGAAGGATCTCCAAACCTCGGACGAAAATTGGGGGGCCCCGGTCCGAGACCACGTCCACCGGAATCCCGTGCAGCCTGACCACGTGTTGGACGAGGAGGCCCGCCGTCTCCAGGGCAGTAGGGAGACCCCGCAGGGGAATGAAGTGCGCCGCCTTGGAGAAACGGTCCACAATGGTCAGGACGGTGTCAAAGGAGTTGGAAACGGGGAGTCCGGTGACGAAGTCCAGTGCGATGTGCGACCAGGGCCTGCCGGGGACGGGCAGAGGCTGGAGCAGACCCGCTGGGGGGGCATTTCCCGACTTGCTGGTGGCACAGATTGGGCAAGCCCGGGCGTAGCGGGCTGCATCCCTCCGCAGGCCTGGCCACCAAAAGGACCGCTGGAGGAGGCTGATCATCCGAGAGGTGCCGGGATGACAGGTGAGCCGGGAGGTGTGGAGCCAGTGGATGACCTCTCCTCGGACCGCAGATGGGACGAACAGTCTTCCCTCCGGTCCGCCGCCAGGATCAGGTTCCACCTCCTGCGCCTTCCGGATCTTGTCTTCAATGTCCCAAGAGATGGCACCGAGGACGCACGACCTGGGCAGGATAGTGTGGGGCGTCTCCTCAGCCTCCACGGGGGTGAACTGCCTAGAGAGGGCGTCAGGCAGGCCGTTTTTGGAGCCCGGCCTGAAGGTGATCGAGAAGCGGAACCTGGCGAAGAACAAAGACCAGCGCGCCTGGCGGGCATTCAGGCGCTTGGCAGATCGTAAATACTCTAAGTTCTTGTGGTCCGTCAGGACCACAAACGGCAGGTCCGCCCCCTCTAGCCAGTGGCGCCACTCCTGTAAGGCGAGTTTAATGGCCAGGAGCTCTCTGTCCCCCACATCGTAGTTCCTCTCCGCCGGGGACAGGCGCCGGGAGAAGAAGGCGCACGGCCGCTTGGCGCCATCGTCAGGTGACCGCTGGGATAACACTGCTCCCACTCCCGTGTCCGATGCGTCCACCTCCACAATGCACTGCAGCGCGGGGTCGACCTGGCGAAGGACCCGGGAGGAGGAGAACTCCGCCTTCAGCGCCCTAAAGGCAGCAGCGACCTCTTCAGTCCACCGGAACGGGACCTTCGGGGACGTGAGGCGGGTCAGCGGTCCGACGATCGAGCTGAAATTTGGGACAAAGCGGCGGTAAAAATTGGCGAAGCCAACAAACTGTTGCACCTGCTTCCGGGATGCGGGAGTAGGCCACTCCACCACCGCCTTCACCTTCTCTGGGTCTGGGAGCACCTGATCTTGAGCGATGATGAATCCCAGGAAGGATGTGGTCCTAGCGTAGAATTCGCATTTCTCAGCCTTCACGTACAGACGATTCTCCAGCAGTCTTTGGAGGACCCGCCTCACATGGACCTGGTGCTCGTCCCTGGACCTGGAGAAGATAAGGATGTCATCCAGGTAGACGAACACAAAAAGGCCGATGAAATCCCGGAGGACGTCATTAATGAGGCGCTGAAAGACGGCAGGAGCGTTGGTCAGCCCGAACGGCATGACGAGATACTCAAAGTGGCCGTTCGGGGTACGGAAGGCTGTCTTCCATTCATCTCCCTCCCGGATCCGGACGAGGTGGTAAGCGCTGCGTAAATCCAGCTTGGTAAACCAGGTCGCCCCCTGGAGGGAGTGAAAGGCAGTGTCCATGAGGGGCAGGGTGTAACGGTCCCTCTCAGTGATGTCATTCAGCGCTCGGTAGTCTATGCAGGGGCGGAGGGATCCGTCCTTTTTCCCGACAAAGAAAAACCCTGCCCCCACGGGTGACGACGATGGGCGAATAATCCCAGCGCTCAGAGATTCCTTTAGGTATGTATTCATGGTCTCCTTCTCCGGCGCCGACAGGCTGTAGAGCCGACCAGATGGCAGGGGAGCCCCCTGGCGGAGGTTGATGGCACAGTCATATGGTCGATGCGGGGGAAGAGACATAGCTTTCGATTTGCTAAATACCATACCCAGGTCGTGAAATTCTGGAGGCACCAGTGACAGGTCCGGAGGTGCTGTATCCGCCACAGGGGGAGCCGCGGATGGGGAGCAGGCAGCGGACTGAAGGCAGGTGCCCATACAGAAGGTACTCCATGCCGATACCCCAGCGGACCTCCAGTCCAGGACAGGGTTGTGGAGGCGTAGCCAGGGATACCCCAGGATGACGGGCGACACAGAGTTGGGCAGGACGTAAAATACCATCTCCTCCCGGTGGTTCCCTGAGATGATGACTGGGACAGGCATGGTCTGGTGAGAAACTCTCCCAAGGGAGGCACGGGAGAGATGGACCAGGGAGATGGGGTGTTTTAATGCCTGACAGCGGATGCCCAATCGGGTTGCCAGGCCTTGTGAAATGAAGCTGCCCTCTGCGCCCGAATCCACCAGTGCGTGGGTGAGGTGCCCAGTGGGATTGTGGCAAAAACGGATGGGCAGCTTTAATTGGGTGAGAGAGTCTAACCGGTTGGGATCCGCGAGGCTCCCTACAGCAATTCGCGGACCCCGCCGACTGGCTTTCCGCGGGCAACGCTCCACAGTGTGTTGGTCACCTCCGCAATACATGCAGAGGCCCAACTCACGGCGGCGTTGTTTCTCCGCAGGGGAAAGCTTGGTCCAGCCCGTCACCATCGGCTCCGACTCCTCGGGGCACAATGCTGGCGGCGCCGCCAGGGGGCGAGCTTGGAACAGGTGCGGCGAGACTCCACGAGGGCGAGAAGAAGAAGACTTCCGCCCCGAGGAGCGCTCGCGCAGCCTGTTATCCAAACTTATCGCTAAGGATGTCAGCTCCGCTAGCGTCCCAGGGATATCCCGTCCAGCCAGTTCATCCCTCAGATCACTATTGAGGCTGCGGAGGAACAGGCCACAGAGGGAGCGATCCTCCCAGCCCAATTCCTCCGCCGCTACCCGGAAGTCGACCGAGTAGTCCGCTGCCGACCGGCCTCCCTGCTGGAGAGCGAGGAGCCGATCGACCTGGACCGTCTCGGTTTGAGAATGGTCAAAGACCTCCAGGAAGCGCCTCACGAACTGGTCATAGGTGAGGGTGGCATAACTGGGCCTCGCCATTACGGCGTAGGTCCAAGTTAACGCACGCCCCTCCAGAAGATTCCCTATGTAACCAATCCGACTGTGATCCGAGGGAAAATCTCCGGGCACACGGTGGAACACGGACTCACACTGCATAATGAACCCCCGCGCTCCGCCGAGCTTACCGCTAAAGCGGGCGGGGGTCGGAATCGGTGTGAGCCGAACCGGTGCCACTGGAGCCGGCTGGACGGCCGCTGGAACAGCAGGAGCCGCGCCACCCTGGCGAGCCGGGGGGAACGGCTGTTGAGGATCCAAGCGGCCCAACCGGTTAGTTAAATTCAATAATTGATTAAAGATCACCTGTTGTTGATAAGCTATTTGATCCACTCTAGCCTCGAGAGTGGAAAACCGGTGTGCGAGCCCGCCGTCCGCCGAGCCGCTCTGCTGAAGCCGTACTGACATAACGCACGGCTCAGGAGACGCACACACACAGGCTTAGAGTAGTTCAAAGAGTTTATTAACAACAGGAGTGAATGAGTGCGTGTCTGCGGGATGTAAATGTGTTGGTGATGGTGTCTGCTCCAGGCACAGAGGCAGGTGACCGTACAGCCGAGCAACCCTATGGAGAGAGCACAGGGAGAGGGTGACGGGCATACACCAACACAGGAGGAATTTATGGCGAGAGAAGGACTTACTTGGTGGGTCAGGACAGCTGGCACAACAAGGGGGTGAAGCCCGGAAGACAGCCACCTGGAGAGCTCCGTGCAGCAGCGAGGATTGGGCGATGGCGAGGAGATGTCCGCCGCTGGGAAATCCACCTGTGCACAGGGGAGAAGACTGAAGAGAAAAGGTAAGCGATCTTCTTACCAAAATGGTTACGCTGAAGGGAAGTATGCTCACAACGGTGAGGGACGAAGTCTGACGGCTTCAGGCCGAGCCTCCGGGCGAGACGGCCTTTATCCCTCGCCGCTGATGATTGGCAGGTGCGTGAGCAGGTGGCGCCGCTGATGAATGGCGCGGCGTGACACATGTGGGGCATTGCAGCCTCACAGCTCTTAAGGAAGTCTGCAAATTCCCTTAATTCACAACCATCTTTTGTGCTTATTTTTGACCATCCATGTAGTTTGTCCCTGAAGGATTTCCCAATTATAAATGGGTCTCCAAAACGTTTTTCCAAAAGCTGCCAGGCCGAGTCATATGCAGCTTCAGTGCCCAATAAGAAGAATCCTTCAACGGCCTTTTTTGCAGCACCACCTAAATACTTCCTTAGATAATACAGTTTTTCATTCTTTGGGATGTTTTTCCTGTCAATCAATGTTTCAAAGGAGAGTCGCCAGTCCTTGAATCTCAAGGGGTCTCCAGTGAATAATGCAGGCTCTGGTGTTGGAAGACGATTCGCATTTATAGCTTCTGTTAGCATGCAGACCAAATCTGAGGTGTTCTGTACTGTAGGAATGGGTGGAGCTTGAGCTGTGACTGGCAGGGACTGAGGAATGAAGGAGGGACTTGAGGCATTGAGGGCTTGTGTGGTGACTGGCAGAGACTGAGGAATGAAGGAGGGACTTGAGGCATTGAGGGCTTGTGTGGTGACTGGCAGAGACTGAGGGATGAAGGAGGGACTTGAGGCATTGAGGGCTTGTGTGGTGACTGGCAGAGACTGAGGGATGAAGGAGGGACTTGAGGCATTGAGGGCTTGTGTTTCTCCAAATTCAACATCATACAGCAATTCAGCTGTTTTAAAATTTTCTTCAACTTGATCATAGACCATTACTCGTGCTCTTGCCGCATTTAACTTCTTCACTTCTTTCAAGCATTTAAGCCTTCTACGTTTGTCTTGCATTTCTTGTTGTCTGGCAAAGGTAGCGCAGTGGTTTAGCACTGTGGCAGCACAGTTTTACCCTCGGCCGGGGGATCGCGGGGATCATGAGATCGTGGGTTCGATCCCAGCCCCCGACCAACAGTGAGCTGTGTGGAGTTTGCATGTTCTCCCCGTGTTGCGTGGGTTTACTCCGGGATTTCTCCGGTTTCCTCCCGCACACCAAAAACATGTAGGTTTAGGGCGCTCGCGCACGCAGCGACCAGCAGCCGGTGGCTTGTCACCAGACTGCAAACCAAGTCTACCTACGGGTACAAATAAGTAACAAAAAAAAAAAAAAAAAAAAAAAAAGGTTTCAGATTCAAATTGTGCAAGCCGTTGTTTATCTTCAGCCTCTAGCCTTTGGAGTTCAGCCTCTTCCCTTTCTTGTTCATCCAATACTGCTAAGACTTCCTGGGATGCGGCAGCCTCCGCTGCAGCCTCGCATCTTTTGGCTGAGTTAGTACTAGAACGAATAGAACATCTTGATTGATGAGATGGTGGCCTTGATGAGGAGCAAGTTGAGTCTAGAACTGATCCAACATCGGGCCAAGGTTCATCCTCTTCTTCTGTTTTAGGCTTCTTAAGCTGCCCTTTTGCCTTATGAATAATTAACTCTGAGAGTGAAATGCAGGTGTCTACTCTGCGTCGCAGATCTGGCTCAGGAGTTTGTATTTTGCGTAATGTTTCATATATGGCTTTTACATCGGAGCAAGTGCTGCTTATATTTTCAATCAGCTCACTCAATTCATCCTCTGAGGCTTCATTGGTCAGTATTTCCTTGCCTATTCTAGCATGGTACCTCCATTTCTCATAAATGATTCTGTACCGTTGTTGGATACTTTTCATCTTGTCTTCTTGAAGTTCTCTCCCCTTCTCTGTGAGGGTTCGAGTTCTTTCGCTTCTTCGCAGCCCTTCTGCTTCTGCAGATTTGGTAACTTCAGGTTGGGCAGATGAGTCAGCCATCTTGTGGCAGGTCTCAGTGTTTGTGTCAGACATTCTGAGATAACTTGAACAACCGTGAAACAACTGGATGATGACTAGTTTGTAATTATGCTGACTTCAATACTGCATTAAGATAACTGTATAAACATTTAAACTTAGCCACTTTTCAGCTAACTTCAATTTCAAAGCAAGAATAAGAACAGTGAAATTACTTTAACACAATATGTAAATATGAACTTTAACAGCTGAGATAATATGTTTAGAAATGCATTAAATTGCTTATTTTACAAGATAGGAAAACAGAGTTGGGTTAAGTGCCCTTTAACGTCACTGAAAATGCCCTTTAAGCTTGTTGAAATTTTATAGACACAAAGCTTGCATAAATCTTAGTTTCAGATTAAAATGTCCTTATTTTTTAACATTCATCAAAGATTGTTAATTTACATATAAATTTAACATCAACTTTAACCTTGTAACATGAAGCAACTGTGAAATCTCCAACCACAACAACTAAATAGCACACAAGTTGATAGATCTGAGTCCTTATTGCAATGTCCAAGTTAAACCACTTCTAACACCACCTTAACTTGAAACTTGAGGTGGAGCGCTTTCTGGCTTTAACTTGTAAAGTTGCGCTTTAACACAGTCTAACGGCTGTTACTTGCGGTTGCTATGACGACAGTGCGGTATGGACTTGCTTAACTGACGACCTGGATCTTCCTCTCCTCGCTACCCGCCGTGATCTCGGAGTCCTTGTTACCCGTGTTGAGCAGGCGAGTTCTCACTGTAGCTCTCTTCACGACAACAGACACAGGTTGGTTCCTTTAAACGGGCGTTTATTGGGACTTATGCACCTCCCTCACGGTCACGCCGTGAGAACTGTATAGGCAAACATAACGCATAACCATATATACAGTACAGAGCGAAATAATATAAAGAAGTTACAAAACAAATACCTCGTTGGCCGCTTGTCATGAAAAGAGTTCTGAAGGTAAAACAAACTGCTTGGCTTCAATCTTCAATCAAACTTAAGTGCCAGATAGCTGAATAACGTGGCACAGCGTTCTTCTTATTTCCGCTATGTGCTACAATGAAAACAATCCCAGCGGCACTCCAGACGGAAAACATCAGTTCCGGTCAGGAAACAATAAATTTCAACAAAATATACAGTTGCAACAACCAACATGTAACGTACAGAAAATATATAATTTTATAACACCACTTACAAGTGTGTTCTAACTATTCAAATGTATATGAAATGCGACTTTGATGAATGCTGAACTATGAGAATTATAACATTGGCATGAACATTAATAAACTCAATATATGATTTTACCAAACTTTATTTACATATCATTGTTCACAAATCTAATCTTGGTAAGCAAAATCCCTTGTATCGATCAAATGGGAATGTTTCTCTGATGAGGCTCACCGCACAGGCAGGCAACGTAACCCTCACTTCTTTCCCAAGAAATCCCCAACACCACCGTACCAGTTGCCTGTAGGCTATGAATCTGTATCGCCTGAAAAATATGGGGTTTCATTATTAAATTTATCATTTGCATTGACTATTGAATGTATTGAATGATTTGTTCATAATTCATCTGGAAAAGTAAATCACATGAATAAATATTGTTTATAAACTCACTCGTGTTGACTTGCGTCTTGATCACCATATTGCTGTCTGTAGGCCAGATAAGCTGTCTGTAAAACCCAGATGTCAAGACAGACATAACGAAAACCTGGGTGATCAGTGATACACTTTGGTAGTTTATCATTGGTGTATCCACAGCCCTTCAGTTCTTCTGTTTTCTCCTTCACCTTCAATATCTCCTGGCAACACCGACATTCACTTGATTTTGGCATAACCTTACATTTCTCACAAGTGCACCTGTGCAAAAAAATGGTATAATCAGATGCTATGTAAATTGGTCTATGAAGTTTGATTAGAAAAAATTAAAAGCATGTAAAAAATTTTGACTGGAAAGAAAACTTATAGTAAAACAATAATGAATCACAATAATTCTTAAACATGATCCATCAATCTCTTAGAGAATTCTGTAGCTTTTGAGACAAGTATTAACATGATGATGATTAACAACATGTCATGAGAAACTCGTAAAGTACACCTATTATCGCTCACATAGATTATCCATTTATTTTGAATGAAAATGTTTCTAAGTCGCCAAATAAGGCAGCGAGTGACCAATTGTTAGTTTTAGTTTGAAAATTAAGTGTGTGACCATGCATGTCGCCAAAAAAAAATATTTCTAAGCATCTTTTACCAAGATAAATCTTCGAGCCGATCGTCGTCAACTTGGTCTGTTCCCGTCTGTTTTGTCTTCCTCCTCTCCCTCTGGCTCGAACAAATAAGGCTGAATACCCCCCTCAGTACCACCCAAAACTTCTTCATCATCCAATTCTTCATTTTCAATCTCATCATTTATATTGAGGTCGTCAAACTCGACAAAATAATCACTGTCCGAATCACTTTGCTCTCGTTCTGCCATTTTCTTTGTAATCCTGGGGTGACGTCACTAATGCCCGCACCAATCGAGAGATGGTGCTAGTGCAGCCTCACTAAGTGAAGGCTGGGCTATGACCAAATAAGGTCATTTATGGAGGCTGGTGACACATATTAAATCGCAGGAATCGGCAGAATTGAATATTTTCATACAATCAGTTGATTGGTTCAATAAAAAAATGTGACTGTCCAAGGTCTTTAAGTATGGCAAACACACACACACAAAAAAAAAACAGAAATCAGGAATGGGGCAAACACATTTTCACACCCCTGTAGTGTCACAACATATATTTAGGGGAAAACAATGATAACTAGAGGACACTCAGAAAGCTCTGCCAAGACTCCATCCATCCATACATTGCAAGATCGGGCCTTGGAGGAGATAATGCGCTCATGGACCTCCTCCAAAAACTGATAGGTTCATCCATAGCCCAAGGGCCACCTCTGGTGAAGATTTCACAAAAATCTATCCCGTAGTTTTTGTGTAATCCTGCTAAAACAAACAAACAAGCAAACAAACAAACAAACACCCAAACTGCCCCAATCACACTACCTCCTAAGTGGAGGTAATTAAATGCTATTGATAAGGATCGTCCCTGATTGGATGCACTCGAGCAGCCTTTGCTTTGTTTTTAAAGACAGACAGTGTATTCATCCAATCAGCAACGACCTTGACAGTAAAGTTGGATTCATGCTGCACCTCCGCTGTCTGCCTGACCCCGAGGCTTGTGTGATGGAAACTGTTATCATCTCCAGTCCGCTAGGCTCCACAGACCTGGTCTGCGGAGCCTAGCCTGGGCTGGTCGGGTACAGCCCAAATTTTGTGACCGTGTTGCCTGGGCGCGGTGACTGTGCATGCACAAGATTGAACCTCCCATTCACAAGGTGGCACTACCGACACAGCATACAATATCTAAGTAGATGAAGAAGACAAAGAGGAAGCGGAAGACAAGAATAAACATACACGAATCGTTTTGCAGCAGCAGCAGCTTGAGCGGGGAAGAGCACTGAAAAAATGGTAATTTCTCCTCTTTCTCAAAACGACGCCATTGTCATTGCTGTTGAACAAACTGGCATGTTGGCGCATTTGCGCTACCCATAGGGCTGGGATGAAACAATAAATAGCAGTTGTGCACATGTGTCAACTGCTTGGCCAGGTAGACAAAAAAAATGAAGTATATACACAACCGTGTGCACGTCGGCCTTGTCGAAAGCGGACACGCATCTCAGCACACCAGAGCGGAAATGTAGCATGAATCCAGCTTAAGGGCCAATATATGCAGCGTGGAGATCAAAAATCTGGCCCGATCTCTCAACCATCTCCTAAAGCCTTGAAAAAGCCATTTCTGTGTAAATGTTTAAATGGGAGATCGTGTGAAACTTTGAGTAAAACGTGGAGATCACTGTGAGATCTTGGCGATCGCTGGACACTCATTGATCATTGAGAGATCTGGTCATTTTGTTCATTGCTCAACGGTCTCTCAACGATCTCCACCCCTGTGCAAAGGGGGTATATCACTGATACCCACCTTTACCACTTTACTTTAATGTTGTTTTCTCTTTTGTCGTTGTGGTTTCTCTTTTGCCACAGTGTTTCAGTATTTGCTCTTGTGATTTGCCTTTCAGGGCCACTGTAGTCTAATAGAAAGGAAGACATAAAACATTAATGATGCTGATATTTCTAATCTAAGTTTTTTCTTTTTCAATCTGTGATTTGTTCTGTATTTTATCAGACATCTTTTGACTGCTGATTTCTTAGGATTGTCTTAAGTACTTGTTGTGATACAGCTGTCTAAAAATGCAGTTGATTTCTGGGTTTTTTCTTTCAAAATAGGTTGGTCTGTTTGGCTCTCAATTTGGGACTTGATCTTTAGTTTTGGCTCCTTCTTTCCTCCAAACACCCCACCTCCGCCTCACCCTCAGTATCTTTCAGCTCCCAGGAAGCTGCCGGGCTCGGCTGGAGCCAGAGTTCTGCCCATCCATCATCCTTATCAGGGCGAGTCTGGCTGTACTAAGAGGAGAGGAGAAGAGAAGGAGAAACGATGGAGATCAGCTTAGGGGGGGTTTAAAACAGAATTATGCCTTTTTATTAAATAAAATTAACGGTAAAAAAGAAGCATGGAGAATGATATCCAACCGTAACAGCCCTCCTGGTACATGTCGGCGCTCGCAGCAGGTCTGGTGCTGGTAAACTCAGCCTGTTCACATCAAAGATCCCCGTTTAGATCTGGAGTTTTGTCTGGTTCAGGAGATCCCTGCAGTTAACAGTGGCTAATCAAAGCTTCGGTGGCAGTCCGAGGTCGGTTTGGAACATCTTTTACAGCTCTTGTTTTAAATAAACAAAACACACAGGCAGAAAGGAAGGAATGTCCAAACCGAGCGCGCGGAGTCCTGATAACAAGTTTATGGACCTTAGTTACAGCTGTGGATAAAGAACCGAATGCCATAACTGTCAGTGTCCTCAGATGTCTGAGGAAGCGTTGAACAGACTGGGAACACTTTCACTATCAAAGCTCTGAGTATGGACATCTGTTGGGTTTAGTGTCAGCCACCACAGGACCAGGAACTACTCTGAGGGACACTCAGGTTAGAAATATTACACCACAAATGGACCAGTCCGCCGAATGGGGTGCCATTTGCATGCTGTAACTCTTAAAAATTCGACTTTATCGTTCATATTTTCCAACTATTACTCAAAAAGTGTACTGGCCAATCTCAGGCAACTTTATTTATTATTTTTTACAACATGATAGTTGCAGAAGATTGTTGCATTTTTGTACTTTGAGTAAAAGTAACAGGACTGAGGGTTTTTTTTTAGCATAACTTTAGCAAATATTCAAGATACAGCCACATGGTATCTATGCTAAAAGCATGACAGCACTAAGCTGTTATTCACCAAAAATTTGCATTTGTAAAACAAATATCACCTCAGAAATGATTTAGATAACAGGACTGAACATGGAGATTGACCATCTCAGTCACAGGTAGAGAATCATCAAATATACAGAAGAAAAAAGGGTCTTCCCATGACCTTAAGAAGTGATGTAGTTTACTGTAGAACATGTGGATTGTTGAATGTTCGAAATTTTTGGAGAGGGAATCTGTTAGGGTAACAGAACTGAGTGAAAATCTGGGGACACAACTAAAATGTGCATTTTAAATGCTAATTAATGGATTTAATATATATTAAAAAAAACCTAAAGCATAGCTTGGACATGGGGTCATACAACAATCCAAAACTAATACCATTTCTGAATGATTTTACTCATATTTCACAGTAAAGTGTAGCGGTAAAGAGCGGGGTCAGGGAACAAATGTTCTTTTTTCAGTATTCTGGGCAGTTTTAATCAATTTTTAATTAATGTATCTTAAATATGCAATTAAGTTAATGTACATGATATTCTGCTCAGTAATAAAATGTATTGTACAGTTGTTTTTCATGCATGTTCTGTATGTAATGTCATGGGGACGTAAAAGGCACCCATTTGAGGGAATGTAATGCAACCATATTAAGTGTGCTTTCTGCTTTATGGACAAGGCACACGGTATAAAAGTTTTCAAGCAGAAGTCCAAGAAGTAAGAAGTGGGTAACCAGGTAACACAGAACGTATTTGCACCATTGCAGTTAGTTTGCATTTTAGTTTTTTGGGGAATAACATCATGGGTACTGTGTGGTGGTAGTGTCTCCTAATGAATTTCGACTTGGAAAAAATGATGTTGCCTCATCACTGCAGCAATGTTAGACTCCATACAATGTTTCTACAATGTTACAAACAAATATATCAAGGTGCACTGCAGCAGCGGATCTGTAAGATTGCTACAGGTTCACACACGTGTAACAGTGTTGCCTCAATGTTGCTGCAACATTTCAAGTTGGTTCCAGTGGCACTGCGATGTAACCTGGCAGCAACGTTAATGTGTAGACTAGCATGTAAATGTTTTCATTTTGATTAACAGTTTTAAAGTGAAACTTTGACATTGCACATTATGTATTCATCTTTGATTTATTGCATTATATATTGTTTTTGTTTTACTTATTTATCTTTATCCCTCCTTTTGCCCCCCTTCTCTTTTTAAGTGTTTCTGGCATTTGCCAGGTTGACATTGTAAATAAGGAGCTGTTCTTAATGTATTACCTGGTAAAATACAGGACAAAAAAATGCATGTAAAAAAATGTTGCAACTACGTAACAGCAACATTTCCACAGGTATAGTTGTATCCAGTTGGTAATTTGTGGGGGGATCGGGGGGGGGGGGATGCTATCCCTCTTGTTAGCAAAATTACCCCAAACCAGACTGTCATGAACTCATGTGATGATCGTGATGAAATCACCCCGGGAGTGCCCAGATCTCCTGGCCAGTGACGTTGACCTTAAGTACAGCCTAGCTGCAGATCCATCTAGGATGTGCTTCAAGTCAAGGTTAATAGCCTAGGACAGGGGTGGGCAGTGAGGGCCATTCCACTGCAGGTTTTCTGTTCCACTCAGTCTCTTCAGCAGGTGTTTGCACTGATCAGCTTCAAGGATTGCTAATCATTGGAAACACCTGGTGAACAGAGTGGGTAGAAGAAAAAAACTGCATTGAAATGGCCCTCCATGGTACATGATTGCCCACCCCTGGCCTAGGAGGAGTATTGTTTTTCGTGAAATCATAAGTGTCCAGATATCCTGACCTTTGACCTTGACCTTGAGCATAACTTGGATGCAGACCCACCTGAGGATCACTGTGAGTAAGTTTGGTGAGCATCAGGGCAAATGTCTAGGAGGAGCAGCATTTTCTGTGAAATGTGGATGGATGTACAAACGTATGGCTGACAGACGCCACGTCATCACATTAACTCCTTTCAGCTTTGTCAGAATGAACTAAAAATGAACCAAAATTATCCCCCCTTGTTAACCTGCCATCCCCCATCCCCATTCATTCATATAAAAATGGTACTTCCTGCCTTCTAGCTTGGTGCTCAGCAGGGGAAGTATAAGCCAGTGTACTCCCTCTGCCGCTCCCAAGCCCGGATAAATGGGGAAGGTTGTGTCAGGAAGGGCATCCGGTGTAAAAAAAAAAATCCTTGCCAAATCAACATCATCGCGATATCGGGGGATGATATGCTGTGGCGACCCCAAAAGGGAGCAGCCGAAAGAAATCCTTCAGCCAGAATTATTGCGATTAATTCCAGAAAATGTGTGTGATTAATTAGTACATTTTTTAAAACTCAATTATATAAGTAAGATAAGATAAGATAAGCCTTTATTAGTCCCACAATGGGGAAATTCCAGGATTGCAACAGCACAGGGATAGCAGCACTCAGAGCAACAATCAGAAGGCAAGAAAAAAACAAGAACAGCTAGTAAACATATGTACATATTACTATAAATATATATATATATAGACACACAGTGTGGAGCATTATGGTTGGTGAATGTGCAGCAGAAAGTCTAAGCTCTCTCTCCGCGGATGTGGCAGGCCAGCTGGATGTCTTTGGGCATGATGGTGACCCTCTTAGCGAAGAAGAGACCCACCAGGTAGGCCTCGCTGGCCTCCTGCAGAGCCATGACGGCGAAGCTCAGGAAGCGCAGGTCGGTCTTGAAGTCCTGAGCGATCTCCCTCACCAGGCGCTGGATGGGCAGCTTACGGATGAGCAGCTCCATGGATTTCTGGTAGCGACAGATCTCTCTCAGAGCCACGGGCCTGTAACGGTGAGGCTTCTTCACTCCGCCGGTGGCCGGAGCGCTTTTCCGAGCAGTCTTGGTGGCTAGCTGCTTCCTGGGGGGCTTTTTCCTCCAGTAGATTTTACGGGCGGTCTGCTTGGTTCTTGCCATCGCTCTTTATTATTCTGTCTTATATTTCTTGCACGCCACCTAAACTCCAGCCCGGCACCCGCGTCGTTTTCACTACAGTTCCCGGTATGTCGAGTTTCTCCGTTAGCGCCGGGTGGCGGTTGAGTGCTAGCTAGCACTAGCTCTTCCCTGCTGTAACGTCTCCTGCTGTAAACAGTGGCTCCGTCCGCCAACTCGGGAGACCTTTGGGGCGATCTGTGTGTCCGTGATATACAGTGATCCCTTGCTACTTCGCACTTCACCTTTCGCGCCCTCAGTGCATCGCGGATTTTTCAAAAATATTCATCAAAAATTCAAAATTGAGAAATAATGGGCGGGCGCTAGCAGAAGGCAGGGAGACTACATTAGACCATCAGGTGTCAACACGGAGAGCCGCACAACTCTCTGTTCGCTGTTCTCGTGTTGGCTCGGCTTGGAAATCTCGCAAGCTGATTGGCCGAGACGTTTCACCCCGCAAGCTGATTGGCCGAGACGTTTCACCCACCTCCTCTCCCTGCCGAGCACCCATGAAGGGAAGGAAGACCGCATTCATTGCTTTTTATCGCTCGTGTTACTTAGTCTCGCCGCGTGGAACTTTTTGCTGTTCTCTTGTGCCATTTTGTGCGAAATAGTCTTCCCGTCGAGCCACTACGCTGCCTCCTCCAGCTCTACCGGAAGCTGCCCTCGATGATCCTGCGCCTCTAGCACCTCAGGATGAGGCGTCACCCGAGGAGCAGTAAAGCTCTCATTAACCTGTGCAGTAAATCATTTTCATCTTGAGTTACGTATCTTGTTATAAGAATAAAAGAGTTCTAAAAACATATTTATGTACACTTTATTTACATCTACGTATGTATGTACACGTACACACACACACACGTGTGTGTGTACGTGTATGAGAGAGAGAGAGTGAGAGAATGAACGTACGTATTATTTATGGATGACGTCATTAGGGGTGACGCTACTTCGCGGTTTTTCACTTTTCGCGGTCGGTTCTGGAACCCATTAACCGCGATAAGTGAGGGATCACTGTATATATAGATTGAAAGGTGTAGAAAGAAGAAGGAAGATAAAAAAAGGCTGTTGCAATGGGCAGCCAACTCGTGTGGCGCCACCGGTCTGGCGGAACCGGAACCGGAAAAAAAAAAAAAAGTACTGTGAATATTTGAATGTTAATGCATTTAATTATGGTAGTCCAATTAATGGATTAAAAAATATTAAAGACGCACTCCGGCAGCTCTAAAACCACCTCAAAAACAAATAAATGTGTATTGCCCAAAATAGTATATCGTGGCTTTTTATCCACAAAAAAACTTTCATTGCCTAAAGGTGCATTCAGACCAAACGTGAACAGGCAGCGCAAATCCATATAAAGTGAATGGGAAGACGTGAGTACATGTGAATTTGCGCAGTCGCTCTAGCTAGCTAGCTGCTAGCTTTGAGATTCTGCTATCACCGGAATAAAAGTATCACCATTGCAGAGTAAACTAGTTTGAAAATGAAACTCACTCACCAGGAGACAGGAGGACCGGCAACTCTTCAGCTCAGTCGGGATTTTGGAGTTATTTACCCATGGTTTCCGGCCAAGGATGTCTTAGCAAGCTAGCAAGCTAACAGTGTAAACACCCATCATCTATGAAGTTTTGGAGGCTTGAGACATTTTCAGGTGAGCCCCCGGTTGGATAAGGTAAACCTAAGCATGACTTTATTTTGGGAATTTCCACAGCAGGTTGAACACAGCTGCAGAAGTTTTAAAGACAACTTTTCCTGTCTGCATCTCACTATTCATGTCTGTTTGCGTGTTTACATTGAGTTATAATGTAATCGTGCCGCGAAAAATTTGCCTGTTTTCATTTGGTGTGAACACACCTTTAGAATTGCTTGGAAAGAGCTTTTACACCTTCCATCTACTTAAGTATGCGCAGCTCTATGAATATATTAATTAGCTCCACCCATACCCCCCACCCACCAGTAGTGGACGTTACAAGGCCAGCTCTGCCCTCTCCTCTGACCTGAGAACACCAAAGACTGCTTCGTTAAACAATGGCTAGTCAAAACATTGGAGCAATTCAGCAATACATGTACACACCCCGTCAAAGCGAGCTGGCTCTGGGTGCTGACGGGTGCCCACTGGGCAGCCCACTGTGGGCTGGCAGTCCAGTGTGCTTGTCCGCCACTGTGGAACCAGGACCTCAGCGTGGCATGCGCGGCCTCGCCCCAGCCGTTGTGCCACGCACCTCCCCAGTTACCAAACTCGCCTCCCTCCTCGGGAGGGAGTGTGGGGGGGGGGGCAAATATCCCCTCCTCCATCCTCCCTGGCTGGGACGGAATGGAGCATCCAGGGGTTTTTGTGCTACTCCTCCCCCTGAAAACCCCTTCACCAAACCGAGTCAAACAAATGCAAAATGGTTGGGTGGCGGTCCTGGCGCCTTCATCCACCCATCTCTCTCTGGTTCGGCCTTCCTACCGTGTACCTCCCATTCCTTAGTGTGTGCCTCCAGAACCCCGCACGTGTGAGCATGGCAGCTGGTGGACTCTGGTCTCCGAGTTAACTGCACCCTGCATGTGCTACAGGGTTCCGGAATACTTTAGCCCTAGTGGTGGACAACTATGGGTGGCCGCGGTTGGTTTCGCACCCTCCCTGGGAAGGAACGCTGACTGTCAGCGTGGTCAGTGGTAGGTAGAGGAATATTGGCCAAAGTGTTCCCCACCGCAGGAACCTCAATGACAGTTTGAGCCGGTCCTCTCAGCTCATTAGCTCCCTGGCTGTCCCCCCTCTTCCCTCACTCCCTAATCTCTACCTCTCATCCGCTCATCCTCTTCCCTGGGGGAGTGAACTCAGGTCTGTAGCCATGCCCAGTGCTTAGCCTGATTGGTTAATATTATAACCAATCAGGCTAAGCAGGAATGCTTTAGTAGCTAGAAATACTTTGTCTAAAGTTGCCCGTTTTTTTTTGTTTGTTTGTTTTTTTGGGGGGGGCCTTACCTGGACATTCACAGCAAAAAAACTGACACATGAGACAGTAGAGTGATTTCACTCTTGGTATGTCTTGTAAGTCACAAAAAACATGCTACCAACATGTTAACAACAGAAAAAAACTTGATTTTTGCCAGAGTGTCACTTTAATGCAAATTAAAGTCCCCACGGCACTTCCTGTTCCACCCGAACTGTCTGTAGCGATCAAAATCATCCTTTCATTACCTTCGGCAAGGAGGTAATGTTTTAATCCATGTTTGTTTGTTTGTCTGTCATCAGTATTACACAAAAACTACTGGAGGGATTACAATGAAATATTCACCAAAGGTGGCCCTTGGCCTAAGGATGGACTCATTACATTTTGGTGATGATCTGAGAGTGCATACCTCCACCAAGGCCCTTGTTTGTATTTGTGCAGCTGGATTACACAAAAATTACTGGATGGATTTGGATGAAAGTTTCACCAGATGTGGTCCTTGGCCTAGAGAGGAACCCATTACATTTTGGTACAATTCAAGAACACATACATGTTTTTACATGTAGCACTTTGAGATTTTTTTTTAATGTAAAGTGCGTGACAAATAAATTATATTTTTATTATCACAGTGTCTTAACAAGAACACTCCAAAACTACTGGACAAAGTTTGCTGCAGTTTTCACCAGAGGTGGCTCTTGGGCTACACACAAACCCAATACATTTTGGAGGTGTTCCATGAACGCAAACCTCCACCAAGGCCCTATCTTGCAGCCTTGGTGGAGGTATGCATTCTTTGAGTGTTTTTCTAGTTTAATTCTGGATGTTCAAATCAGTGTGCCTCAGTATTGCTGTCATACAGTGGACAGGTGGATCATAGATTACATTTAGTTAGACATTAAAACAAGCGACTGCAGAGAATGAATCTCTTCAGCTAGTGTTGCACTAACTGTTAGCATGACTGCTAACTAACAGTTAGCATGATGTGAGTTCCACGTGTTCGAAATGGTCGCTCATTCCCTACATAGTGCCCTACATAGTGAATCAGCCATTTTGTAGTGCTGTTCAAAATACTAAATTATATATATTTTTTTTCACTATTTAGTGCACTCAAAATATCCCACAATGCATTTTGAAAAGTACCACTGATGGTTGCTACATTAGCAAATGTGTCTCATAATGCTAAAACTTATTCTGAGGTAAAGAAGTGAATGTGTTGGAAAAAAAAAACCCTGCTATTATTTATTGTGATAATAAATTCTCACGCCACCCACCCCCAGTTTCCCATGATTAATCGCAGTTATTTAATACTGCGATAATTGCATAGTTAATTGCATATAATTGCAGCATGACAGAGCAACTAGCTATGACTGAAAGAGGTGAAAACTAGGCATCTTTCTCAAATAATCAGACTGAACAGGTAAAAAAAAAAAGACTTCTTCACTGTACAATATATCTGGTAAAATTAAATTCATCTTGTTTATGAACCTTTTGTTTTGGGTCATTTTGAATTGGCACAGAGATACTGAACCTTCCTCCTACAGCACAAACACATTTGTCTTGATGATCACAAAAACTGAAAGTGAGCCATCTCAGTGGAGATGAATGGGCTTCTCCAGAGCTGGAAACGTAATAAAAGCGTCTCTCTAATGGCATATAGTTGTATTAGGGCCTGCTTATAAAAGCCATAAGGCCCACGGACTGGCAGGGAAACACAGCATCATTACAGCCGCTGATAACATTAAAGCAAAGCTTCCTTTGTGTGGCGGTGGTCTGCTCTGCACTACCATTAACTGGTTTTGGCGGGATCCAGACGAGCAGCAGCAGCTTTGAAGCCGCAGCACGTTTGCAGTGGTCGAAGCTCAGCTGATGTCGCAGGGCTGTCTGAAGTGGAGCTGTGCCCTGTCGTTAAATATAAATCCCAGCCAGGAGGTCTGAAACCTGCGACTCCTCTGCCCTAAATCAGTGGCTACCTGTGGCTCAAATGTAAAAAAAAAGGTTTGAAAATTCATGAGACAAAGTAGCAAATTCAGGAATAGTAACTCACGCCTATATTAAGAGGAAAATCTAAATTCATAAGGGAAAAAAAACTAGATCAGTGGTATACATGTGAAAAATAAGGAGTAAAAGGTCAGAAATAAGAAAGTTCTAAATTTGCATGAATAAAACTGCAAAAAAACTTATAAGAAACAAAATTTAAATTTGTGTAAAAAAAGTAGCAAATTTATAAGAAAAAAATGTCTCAACTTTGTAAGGCAAAAGCTTCAAACTGAGGAGAAACCAAACAAATTTTGTAGTAAAAGGTTACAAACATCAAATAATTGGTGCAGATGAAATTGCAAATCAAATTCGTCTGGAAAAAGTAACACATTTTCGAGAAAAAAGTGTCACATTTGTAAGAAAAAAGTTGCACACGGAGTAAAATGGAGAGTTAGAGCTCTGAATTTGACCAAAATGAAGTCACAAATTCATGAGAATGAATTACAAATCTTGTGAGAAGAGTTTAAATTTTACAGTGAAAAAGCTTTCAATTTAATTAATTTCTGTCAGCAAAGAAAGGAAAAATAAGAGTCGCGCTACCAGAAAAATCTCACAAGTTAAAATGACAAAGTTACAAATTTACAATAAAAAAAAATGCAAAATGTATTATTATTTCTAAAGCACAGTTGCTAAAATGCTTCAGCACATTATCCATCAACATTACTCAACCGCTCCAGTCAAGATAATTGACACTGCTAAAATTTCCTGGAAAACACCTACTCGCCCTTACCAAACCTTAAACTGGGAATAAAGCCACTTGGACACAAACACTCCTTATCTGTCCTTATGCTTCTTATCTCTCTGTACTGTAATCTCACCCCCTCTTTTAAAAAAAGCAAATTAAAAAAAAAGCTTGACCCAGTTACTGTGAAAGTCCAGATCATAACAACAAAATGATAACTTCAGCTAAGCAGATCTACTAACACGAAAAGGTTTTTTGCAGTTGCAAAGATAAAAGCTGCAGCTGCTTCATTCTCTTTGAATAAAAGCTATAAAGGCTGGCGATTTTATTAGAAAATGTGACTCTGTTGCTGAAATTTAATAAAAATCTGTTATTTCTGGGCCTGTTTTCTGTCTTCTATTTAAAAAAAAGAAAATCACTATAAAAGGGGTAAAAAAAAAGGTTGCAGATTGATGCAGAGATAGATAATGCTTCATAAAATGTTACTAAACCTGACATTTAACCGCTTCAAAATCAGTATTAGCAAGTTAATTTTATATGAAAAATGTCTCCAATTTATAAGAAAAGTTTGTGGCAGAGAGAGAAAATATTGAAGAATGTACGTACAAATTTATACATGCCCACAAAAAAATAAAATAAAAGGCAATTTTACAAGAAAAGCCACAATTATATAAGAGAAACTGAAGGTACTTTCAGTTTGATTCAGACCAAAATTTTAGGTGTGAAACCTTCCCCAAACCTCAGTCCGACCAAAGAGCCAAAATTTGGTCCAGCAAAAAGAGATGGTCTCCGTCTGGATCAAACTGAAACTTGGTCCGTTTTTTTTTCTTTCTTTCCTTTTTAAGAGTGTTAAAGCAATTTTCATAAAGGTTCAGACTTTTGGACCAAAGACAGGAAGTTGGGGCAGCTGATAAGCGAGAAAATGAGCAGAGAGAGGAAATATGGTCATTAGCAGCATTAACACTTGGGGGGGAAAAAATATTTAAAAAAAAATGCAGAAATTTACCAAATATTTCCAGAGAGGATGTGACAGTTTTGGTTTTTTTTGTTGTTGTTTTTTTTTGGGGGGGGGAATGGATGCACAGTGCCACCTGAAAATCATTGCGGCTGATGAGAAGGACACACGTCCTTTTTAATGAAGACCTGGATAATATTCTAGCCTCACTAAACTAGCTCACGGGCTAATATGATGTGTCGGAACCAGTTTCAACTTAAAGTGATGTTACGGATGTGTGTAGAGCTGCAGAAAACAATTAAGAGGGTGAGTAGCATGTTTGCTAGACATCATTCTGCGCTAACACAAATGTCGTCATGACAACAAGACATAGGTAAAGCTGTGTAGTTTGCTTGAATAAGGAGTCATTTTTATTTATTTATTTTTCATAAACCCATTCAATTGGCCACCCTTTATGTCTGTAGATGTTTTTTTTAACTAATATTAAATCAGTTATAAGCATTAGAAAGCCCATGTGAATAAATCATGTAGTTGCTAATTAATAAGAATCTAATTTTTCTCATTTCCTGAAAAATGTCTGTTTTAGATATATGAGGTCTACGCTGTACAGAGATGACAAAGTATAAATGTAAATTAGGTACAAATTTGCAAGAATATAGGTGCAAAAATGTGATAAGAGATGTGAAGTTACAAATGTAAAAAGTTGTAAACTACAATTTAAATACAAAGAATAAAAATTT
This sequence comes from Pholidichthys leucotaenia, assembly GCA_020510985.1. NCBI lineage: Eukaryota > Metazoa > Chordata > Actinopteri > Cichliformes > Pholidichthyidae > Pholidichthys > Pholidichthys leucotaenia. Next base: position 328,421,546 of record CM035844.1, on the reverse strand, counting down.
AACAGCAATCCAGATGAATGTTACAAATTTTGCAAAAGTTGAAAATTTACAAGAAAAAAATTTGAAATTTATGAGAAAAACAAGTTGCAAGTCTACATTGTCTAAAATGGAATCTTTTACCCTTTGTTCTACAAAGCTTTTTATTGTCTTGCAGTTTCGTGTCAAAATCCCCCCTCCAACACCAATCAGTGACTAGACCCAACCCACATGCCACAAGGATAACAATGGCTAGCGCTACATTAAACCAATGTTGCCAATTTGGTGACTTTCTCGCTAAATCTGGCAACTTTTCAAATCCTCTTGGTGAGTTTTTTTTTTTTTTTTTTTTGTCAAAAGTGACTAATGACAAATCTAGTGACTTTTTCTGGTGTTATCAGAGACTTTTCTGGTGTTTTGAGACTGACGTGAGAACACTATTGCTCTGCAGTTACAGTCCTCCACAAGCAGCGGATGCTACTGTGAGCCTCTCCCCATCCCCAAGCACTCACAGGTGGTCAGTCTCACAGTAGCCTCGTGCAGCAGTTAGCTGCAGTCAGAGAGGAGACCCACGTCACCCGCGTCCAGACTGCAAATGAACTGCACGTGTACAACTCCCCAGCCAATCCCACACTGTTTTACAGAGTGGGATGCATGGGTGGATGAAAAGTTCATAGTGGTCAAATTTGACCAAATGTGGTTTATTTTTCAACTGCAGGGACCCAAGCGCTGCAACACCAATGGAAGAAGTGTGTGGACTGAAGGGGAGACTGTGTTGAAAAATAAACCACATTTGGTCAAATTTTACCACTATGACCCCCCCCCCCCCCGGTAAATGTTTCTTCACTGTCAGTGTCACACTAATAAATCACTGCATTTGACTCACCTCGTCCACTATGTGTGTTTGTGTCTCTGTGACATAAGCTAAACATCTAGCTAGATAACTCATCATGTCGCAGTCTAAACTGTACACTCAAAAATACAGAAAGGAGTGGGAATCAAACCTATTATGTCTGTAAATACCTTGGTACAAGGATGAAGCCGGTCGAACTCAGCTTTATTTATGATTGGACACACAATACAGCCACCAGGCAGGGGCATCGGCAAAGAGGCCCTAAAATGGATGCCCCCTGGTATTTATAGGGCGGTGCAGTGGTGGAAGAGGAAGTGGCTGCCACTACACCGCACTTCACAATAAAAGACAACATCACATTTCCCCCTTCCTGTAGAAAGTCCAAAACCACACACACAATTAAGACCCTCCCCAATTTAGAACCCGAATCACGCACTAACAAAACTAAAACTGAAATCACTAAATGGCCTAACACATTCACACAACAGAACCTAGAATAGGGAGGACGGATGGACTGCCGTCCTACTCCACACGGCAAGGTGGATTATTCTGCCACCCGCTGGTCTAACCAAAAGTCCATTTATAACTTAAAGTATTGCCATGTTCCTAAACTAATAAAACACCCAGAACAGTACCATTTCATTTCTTTTCTTTTTTCTTTTTTTTTTTTTTTGCATGCACAAACATATGAACAATAGAACAATTTGCTAAATTTACACTACTGTCCTTCCAGCAGAAAAGGGTAGAACCACATTGTTGGGGGCCCAGGGGAGCCCCTCAGCAGACCCGCTCAAACAGCATGCCCCCAGGGTTGCAGCTGACCTCATGGATGAAAACGCCTCTTCTCAATGCCACCAACCGCCTCACTCATCCAGCCCCGCCACCAGAAGCCTCCCCCCCCCAGACATGCCACAGCTCGCTGGAGTGCCTCCACGAAGCGTTCAACAGCTGGAAGTAAGCTGCGCCCAGCTTAGCCACAATGCACAGGTGTCCCTGGTGTTCCGCTTGCTATTGTCTGGCCCGTATCCGCCATGGACGTACCTCTCCTCAAGCCCAGACCAAGTCCATAACTCTAAGAGGGGCTCTGCTCGGCCTAAAAGTTTACTGTTTGGCACGCGGTCTCTCCATGCCTGTTGGTCTGGCCCCTACCTCTTCTAACACCATTGTAGCAGTTGCCACCGTAGCTGCAGATTCTCCAGCCCTCAGCACCCAAGCTCTGGAGGAATCTGGGGCTAGCACAGTGGCATCACGCGCCTACGCAGATGCCTCACCGCCACGCTCAGTACCCCCTCCTACCATTCCCCGAGCACCGGCACTGAGACCCTCCTGCGTTGAACCTGAGTGACAGCCCTTCACAGCTGTAGTGTCCGGTAGATCTTCGTCCCACACAGCGTCATCCTCCACCACTGGAACCAGAGGGTTCCACTGGCCACAACCAGACCATTCTTCCCCAGCATTGTCTTTGATGGCGAACCCCAGTCCGTAAAACAAGTCATAGCCCATGATGTTGTCGCCTCGGGCTGTCACATGGAACGTGAAGTCAGCCATCATCGCTAACTTGTACCGAACCGTTAATTCCAACGTTCCAACCATGTGCAGCCTGCCATCTCCATAACCGTAAAGCGGCACTGGGCTACTTCTTATCCTGTAATGGGGGAAAAATTTCCTCACTGTGGCCAAATTTAGTAATGATCCCTTCGTCCTCATGTCAGCAGCACCTCCACTCCACCCAGCGTCACTGTACAGAACGTGTACCAGTTGGTACTCAGGGACACCATGTGAATAGTTGTCGGGGTGTATGGGGTGATTTCCTCCATGGGCTCTCCGGCTCGGACACATGGCACACTCTGGCATAATGGTTCAAGCGTCCACACTTGCCACAACACTTCCCTCTAGCCAGGCAATCCCTAGCCTTATATTGGTGCTTCGTGGACCTGCAACCCATGCACAGGGGTTTTCCCGGGACAGACCTTCAGCTGGTAGCAGTGGCTTCTATCACGTCATCATCCATGCTATCCTCACTATCCAGGTCTGCTACTAATGCTGTGGTGGAAGTCTCCAGCTGCCATTGTGACTGGCTCCAATTTAGCTCTGAGGTTAGCTTGTCCATAGTCTCCATCTGGAGAGCTAGCTCGACAGCCCTAGCTAACATTAAGTCACATGGCACTGTGAGAAGCCTAGCTCATAAAGCAGCGCTGTTCATGTGCTCCGCCAGTTGGTCACCTACCATTTCTTCCTCCAATGGCCCAAAATGACACTCGCTAGCCAGCTGCCTCAGGTCGGTGACAAACTGGCCGACTGGCTCACCCACCTGTTGGTGCTGCTGCCGGAACCCAATCCTCCGTACAACCATGCAATCCGGGGTGTGAAAATGGCTCGCCAACAGTTTGACTATGTCCTCAAATGAGTCCTCAGCCCCGAGTGTGCGTAGGATATGCTGGCCCTCAATCCCTAAATTATGTACCAGGAGCACACGTGTTCTTAGCTTATCTAGCTCACCCAGGTCAAGCGCGATGATGTAGTTCTGGAAGGCTGTGAACCATCTTGGCCAAGGCACAGGCGGCTCACCCAGGAGCTCCAGGAAGGGGCAAAATGGTGCAATATGCGCTTCCATAGTTTGTCCTTGTCGCCAAAATGTTATGTCTGTAAATACCTTGGTACAAGGATGAGGCTGGATGAACAGTCAAACTCAGCTTTATTTATGATTGGACACATAATACAGCCACCAGGCAGCGGCATCGGCATCGGCAAAGAGACCCTAAAATGGATGCCCCCTGGTATTTATAGGGCGGTGTAGTGATGGAAGAGGAAGTGACCGCCACTACATCGCACTTCACAATAAAAGACAACATCACAAAACCCTGAATTCAAAGGCTGGTTGAAGCCATTTATTGGAGATGATACACGGGCATTCTGCTTGTACTGTCCCAAGCCCAGATAAAGGAGCAGGGTTAGACATAGAACGAGCAATTCCACCCCACATGACAGTATTTTGATTAAATTTGATATTCTAACATTTAACAATGCAGGACAAAATTGATTTATATAATGTAGGTCTGGACAAAGCATTAAAGTCATGAAGTTATTTTGAGAAGTAATGGCCTTTTTAATAAATGGCAAAATCAAAACAAAAAAAAACGAAGAGAAGAAAGTTAATTTGTAGTTCTAAACATATTTAGGGTGTTTTTTACTCACTTTTTGTCTGTCCCACGACATTATTCTTCTCTCCTACAGCATCCATTACAATTACATTCAAATGACTGATTATGCAAATTAGGTGATGACATCATTTAGCAACCTCTAGTGACTTCTGCGACAGCGAATAGCTACTTTCCTTACTCAGAAGTTGGCAACAATGCATGAAACAGCATGAATGCTGTGATAAAAAGACTTACCGGTTGAATGACATGCACAGTTGTATGTATGGTGGCCAAGGATAATGACTGAAACTGCATTGGTCCTTAAAAACAATTTAATGGTTTAACCCATCTTAATTCGGACAGGTTTTCAAAGTAGCTGTCCAAAAATGCTAACTGGCCATGGAGGCTAACTTCAGTTAGGGCAGAGAGTCCTGATTGGCTTAACACTACAGATATGCCAGCACTGTGTTAATCTTGCATCACCAAAAACGCTCTGTTTAAAGTTGACTTTTTTGAGGGGGAGGGGCTTAAGTGAAACTTCAAAGAAAAAAAAAAACAGACACATGAGACATCTGAGTGATTTTGCTCCTGATATTGTCAGAGAAGTGTTTGCCTCTCCGGGGCAAAGAAGGAGAGGACCCACTTGCCAGGTGAATCTGGTAAACCATGATTTAATGAAGCATGGAAAATAGAACATAAACACTGCACGTGGGCAAAACCGATATGAAACAATAAACCCAGACAATGTGGTATTGAAGCGTGATATGAACATAATGATGCAGCAAAGAACACATACTGCAAAAGCTCGCATATAGAAAGAGGGGTAATCATGGTAATACAACACAGGTGGGGAGAGCAATCGTGACAAATGGCTGACACATGAGGAAAACAGCTGACCGGACGGGCAGGGCTGCACAAACACAGAGGGGCTACACACCAAACATGATACTGTAAATGGGCCAAACTAGAACACAAAGCGTGGACCGGGGCTGCAGACCTGTCAAAACCACTACAGTACCCCCCTCCTCCTTAAGGGTCAGACCCCAGGCAACCCTAGGGTAACACCCAGAAAAGAAAAAAGAAAACCCCAAAACCCTCACAGGGTGGATGGTGGGGGAAAAGCCCAGGCGGGCTGAAACAAGCTCCCTCCCCAGCAAAAGTCCAACATAAAATGGGTCAGGTGGTCTTCCGGAGTCCCATGGCCACCGGACCGGAGAGCAAGGGGGGTCAGGGGGCCTATCCAAGTCCATGGGACCCCAGACCAAAGCACAGAGTGCGTTGGATGGTCTATTAGAGTGCCTAGACCACCGGACCGGAGAACAAAGCAGGTCGGGAGGCCTAACCCAGTTCATGGGCCTCCACATTTCAAAACATAACCAGTTGGATGGTCTCCCAGACTCTCTAGACCACCAGACCGGAGAGCAGAAAGGGTCCACAGAAAATTGCAGGGGTGCTTTATGCTCGGGTGAAAACAACAAGGAATTCTTAAACTCAGGATGAGATGTTTGGGGTTCACTGACCTCTGGATGAGACAGCTGGAGTGCGCTGACCTCTAGATGAGATGGCTGGGAAGTGCTGACCTCTGGATCAGATGACTGAAGTGCGCCATCCTTATGAGCTGATGGTTTGAGCATGCTGATTTCCAAAAGAGATGGCTGGGGTGTGCTGACCTCAGGTTGAGATGGCAGGGGCACATCCGACCCAGATGCCCAGGAATTCTCCTCCGACGTCACCTCCGACAGGGAGGAAGAGGTACAGGTTGAAGCAGGCATCACGTCAAAACAGTCAGCAGAAGAGCTTGGCGGGGAGAGCTCAGAAGCAGATGGACGCTGCAACTAGGTCTCTTCACCAGGAGTAAGACAAGACCTCTCTAATACAGATAATAAGAAAACAAAGAAGAGGACTAACTCCTACTCCTCCGTTGGTGAGGACCCCGGTGCTGCCGATGTTGGGATGACATCAAGAGGAGCACTCTCTGCAGGAGTGTGCATATGAGGCGAACCAGTCTCTGCAGGAGTGTGCACGTGAGGTGAAGCAGTCTCTGCAGGGGCATGCACGTGAGGCAAAGCAGTCATTGCTGGAGCGAGCACGTGAGGCAAAACAGTCATTACTGGAGCATGCACGTCAGGCAAAACAGTCTCTGCTGGAGCATGCACATGAGGCAAGACTCACTACTGGAGCGTGCACTTGAGGCGTGGGTGTCTGAAATAAGATCCTCAATGGTTTGAGCAACCCACTGCTCATCCGCATTGAGTCCAAAACTCGTATAGTCCGTACCTGCTGAGTCCTGTTCGGGTTGGGTCCAGGTGTAATCCTTGGGTTCAGCAGGTGACTAGGAGGGGGGTGGCAGTGATGGTAGCAGGGGAAGATGGAGATTCTGCACGTGAGGGTGGAAACACAGGCTTGGTCTGGCCTCCAGCAGGTTGGTGACTCAACCCCAGCAATGCATCTCGTCTTCCCGGGAATAGTAGCTCCGAGCAGTGGCCGCTAAATCCTCAATTGCCTGGATACACTGCTTCTCCTCCCGACTCCACCTCTTCCTCCTCTTGCCAGACTTGTCCACTGGGTCCATTACTAGCTGGCAATTGGGTCCTCTCCTTCTTTGCCCCAGAGATGTGAACGCTTCTCTGACAGATATGTCTTGTAAGTCATAAAAAAAACATGTTACAGACATGTTAACAAGAAAAAAACTTCATTTTTGGCAGAGTGTCAATTCAACTGTGGTCCCCAGGAAGATAAGCAACCGCTAATGCAGAAGCTAATGGGTACCTATTGTAGTCAACAATAACCAGTTATAGGGTTTTCCACTAAAACAACAACAGGAAAAGGTTAATGGTATGGGTTAGATGAAGGTGTCGGGATAAACCTCTCACACAATATAAATCTCATCCACACTACACGCTCTACCTCATCTCACTGCATGTAGTTATGTGAACAACCACTTGAGGGCTCTTTTTTCAAAGACATAACTATAAGCTGTCCTTCTTTTGTTGTTTTTTTAAGGGCAGTGCAAGTTGATGAACATTAATATCAATCAATGTAAACTTGCCAGATTGTAGCCAGTGGCTAATTTCATCTGTTGTCTGTGGGTAAAAACAGATTTTTCTGGAGGACAGTATCAAAAAAAAGGTAGGTTTCTCACAAAAAAGCACACAAAATGCATGTACATGACAAGAGAAATGACCTTAAAATGCTGTGTGATATTTATAAGCATTTACATGACAACATGTTGGTCCTAGCATGTTTCACTCACACCCCCGTAGTACAGGCTGGAGCAACATCAGCTGTTGGACATGTTGTTGCTGTATTTCTGCTGATTGTGTTCATGGAGGGCAAAGCTCAGAGGCTCCCTGACAGATACACAGACCTAATTGGAAGTGTCTGGTGTTGCGTGTCAACCCAGCGGCCTCGCCGCTTCTGTCTACACGTACAGAGAGATTCCGACCTGTACACAGACTCAGAGTCGAGTCACCGTATATCATGACCCCGTGCCACAGGTTTGCTTTTACACTGATCTATTGGCTGTGAGACACCGTGGGAGAAGGGAGTGGATGCCTGTCTGCCCACAAGGCCCGAAGTCTAGCGTCGGTTATGACGGGTCAGCAACCGCTACCGTGGAAAGAGACATTCTTGTGGTCCCTAAAAAAATCTGCATGAACCTGCAAAATATATTTCTAATCAAATATATATAAACCGGCCTGCCATCATGAGTTATAGGTGAGTAAATACATTTTTTAGAAAATTTTATTCTAATTTTTAAAAGCATACAACTTTTTAAAAACAAGTTTGAAAGTATATTATTGTAACCTTGACATTCTTCTTGCAAATTTGCTACGTTGTTGAACAGTTTATCATTTTAACACCAACACTGATACCTGAAAGTTAAGATTTCGCTCCTGGAACCAAAAAAGGTGCATTCCTGGCTTTCACAATCTCTCGATCAGAGTAATTCCCCCCCCCCCCCCCCCCATGCTACCTTAGCTTTTCATTACCACACATCCAATTCGTGGTCACAGAGGAGTGACATGACTGAAAATCAGGATACATCCTGCAGTTTACACGGTTTGTCACAAAGACAATACACATACATAAACAAGGTTAAATTAAGGAGGTTGAGGGCTGCTGGGCTAGAGAGCCGTTTCGGTCCCTTCAAAATGAAACATGGTGGACACTGGCCACATGAGGACTAAACATAACATCAGCGTCTCAGAGTTACAGTATATGGAGTATGGTAAAGGACACGACACAGTGCTAAATTTACAATGAGTAGTGTATGGCGCATATTTAGAGCGCATATATGACATTCATATTCACCCACATATACCTAGTAGGCATGACGGTGCATATTCTGGAAGCTTCACGTCTCAATGGCCAAAGAGGACCTGACCCTGCAGAGACCTACGGGAGGTGTGAAGTTGGTTGCTTAGGAGACGAGAAGTGGGAGAGAATGTCCCAGCAGGAGCCCCGGAGGCTAGAAGGATGAGAGAGACAATGGAGACACCAAGGAGCCTGGGGCTGTATGTTTACTCAAGGACTGTGGGTTGGGGGTGTGTTATTTGATGTTGGGGGTTTTGTGTCTTTGGAGGGTATAAGAACTGTGAAGGATGATTGTTCTACCTCTTTCATGAGATTCTGTTCTTGTTGGAGGATATGACCTCTCAATAAACCAACCCTGAGAAATAAACTCAGTCTCGTTTGTGAAAGGCATCCTCTACACTGGTGACCTACGACAAACTATGGCCGGTGGCGACGATCTTCCCGCACCGGACTCTTCAGGAGCCAACCGGGTTAACGCAGCTACCACACTACAGCTGCCCGATTTCTGGCAACATAACCCGCGCTCCTGGTTTACCACTGTGGAGGCGCAGTTCCACCTTCGGGGAATCTCAGCGGACGCAACGAGGTTCTACCATGTCGTTGCGAAGCTGGACAGCCTCACAGTGCAGCGGGTGGAGAGCCTGACCAACCACCCGCCCCAGGATGACAAGTATGGTGCACTGAAAGCCGCCCTCATTCGAGCTTTCATTCCCTCGCAGGGAGAGCGAGCAGAGAGACTTCTGGCGCTGACAGAAGGGGAAGCAGACAGGCCGGCAGATCTGATGGCGAGGATGATGAACCTGAGAGGTGAAGATGATGACAGTTTTATCTTTGCCCACCTCTTTCTCAGAACACTACCGCCATCGAGACGCGGGCAGTGAAGATGGCTGCTTAGGTGAGGAGCACCGCAGTGCAGACAGCCTTTTTTTTCTTCTACAAGGGCGTTTTTCTCTTGTTTCCTCAGCTGAAATTATTATTATTAATACACTTTACATCGAGACTGGATTTGTGGAGAACAGGATTAGTATGCCAACGCAACAGCAGAAAATTAATCTTCGCCCCAAAGCCGGTGCTAGCAAGGAAAATCTGGCTAGAGCTGGTGATACCACATCGAGCCCTCCTCCCTCTCCGCCACCTTCAACAGGTGCAGGTGTTGCCAAAGACCAAATGGCGGAGGACATCTCTAAGATCTTTGAACTGTTGAAGGAAATATCGGAGAGGCAAGACGCCAAACTCAACTCTATTGAGGCGTCAATGAGGGCGGTGGACACCAAGCTAACGGAGTTAGCTACCTGGCTGGGAGATGTGGAGTCTCGCATCGCTTTTCTTGAGGATGCTAATACAGCTCTGGATGCTAATCCCCCCGCAACCCAGACGCAGGTAGAAGATTTACTTTTGAAGCTGGACGATTTAGAAAATAGATCACGCCGAAACAATCTACGCTTTGTCGGCTTTCCAGAAAATTGTGAAAAATCAGATGCCCTTACCTTCATGCGCAAAGCTATCCCACATCTGCTGAAAATGGAGTTCCCTGGAGGGCTGGAAATTGACCGTGCGCATCGGAGCCTCGCTGGACGCAGACCTGACGGGCAGCCGCCCAGGGCTATCCTGATTCGACTTCTGCGCTTCCAGGATAGGGAGCGTATTGTGGAGGCAGTGCGCAGGATGGGAAAGCTGGATTGGAATGGTCATCACATCATGATTTTCCCAGATTATTCCAGACGAGTATCCGAGATGAGAGCGGCGTTCAAGCAGTGTAAACACCTGCTGCACCAGAAGAAGATTGCATTCTCTCTCAGGTACCCTGCAGTTCTCGTTGTGAAGTTGGCAAGTGGTAAACAGGAGTTCACTGACTCTAAAAAAGCATTGAACCTGATTCTTTCACTACCGTGAGACATTGATGAACAATGGTATGAATATATGCTATATGTTTATTTGTTATATATTTTTGACTGAGGATTTGATGCAGTATTAATGTAAGGTTCCTTTTTTTTGCCCACGCTTTATTGTTTATAGGCATGAGGCTACTGCGATGTTGCGGCTCTCCCTAAGTTTATTGCACTGTTCACAGTCACGGTCCTAGAGTTTATTTTCTTTTTTTTGGTTGGTGCGGTTTTTGTGCACCGATGGGTGACATTGGTTTCAGGTCACCGATTATGTTACTTTATGATTATGTGGTTTTCGGGGTTTTTTTTTTTTATTTTTAATTTTTATTGTGTTTGTCTTTTGCCCAGTGGGGGGGTTTTTGGTGGAGAATTGCTGGATATTTTGGATGGTAATATGTACCATTTATGATGTCGGCTAATTGTCAGAGCTTTCTTAACCTCATTACTTGGAATGTTAAAGGCCTTAACCACCCAATTAAGAGGAAAAAAATTTTGGCGTTTATTAAATCAAAAAAAGTGGATGTAGCGTTGCTTCAAGAGACCCACCTCACTAAAACAGAATCTAAAAAACTCTGTTGGGACTGGGTGGGCCATGGGTTTGCGTCTTGTGGTAATAGCCAGAGCAGGGGGGTGGCAATCCTTATTCATAAACATTTGCAGTTCAAGTGTCTAAAAGAGGTTAGTGATGATGATGGACGACTCCTTATAATTCTTATAGAAATTCAGGGCCATAGGATGATACTCGCTAATGTTTATGCACCAAATATAGTTGATTGTGCATTTTTTGCACAATTGGAACACGGATTAAGCGAAATGGGTAATTATCCCATTTTAGTAGGCGGGGATTTTAATCAGGTCATGGACAACATTTTAGATCGGAGCACCCCCTCACAGCGTTCATCTAAATCTGGCTCTATATTGAAAGACATGTGCAATGCAATTGGTTTGGTAGATGTTTGGCGGCTTTTTAATCCGTCCACAAGGGATTACACTTTTTATTCCACTGTTCATAATGTGTTTTCCAGGATTGATTAGTTTTTAATGTCAAAATTTTCTGTTTCTTCTGTAAATTCGAGCTTCATTGGTAGCATAATACTATCAGATCATGCCCCTGTTTTTCTACATATGATCCCGCCTTGTCAGTTGAAAAAAAATTCTAGATGGAGGCTTAATTCAAGCTTTCTTTTTAATCCAGATTTTGTGTCCTCTTTGAAAGCAGAGATCTCCTTATATCTTGAGACAAACTGGGATTCTGCTCCCTCTGCCAGGGTTGCTTGGGAGGCCTTTAAGGCATTTATTAGGGGACATATTATTCAATATGCATCTTTTAAAAAAGAAAACTAACATTGCTAAACAGATTGATTTGGAGAGGAGAATAGCTATATTAGAGACTTCATTCAAACAAGACACAAATTTAGTAAATTTGTTACCCCTTCTGAAGCTTAAGTATGAGCTGAATTCAATTCTAACACAAAAAGTTGAATTTTCCCTATTTCGTCTTAGGCACAAACAGTTTGAGGAGGGGGATAAAGCTGGCAAAATGCTGGCTAGATATATTAAAATGAAAGAAGCTCAGTGTACTATATCTGCTATTAGGACACAGGATGGTACTCTGGTGTCAGACTTAAATGAAATTAATGGTGCTTTCAGAGAATTTTACACCTCGCTTTATTCTTCTGAAATGGAGGCTGGATCTCAAGAGATCTATGCATTTTTATCATCCCTATCTTTGCCCTCCCTAACGAAGGAACAAATAGACTTACTTGACGCCCCAATTACTAAAGAGGAAATTGTGAAAGTGATTAAGAGCCTCCCGACTGGAAAGGCACCGGGCCCTGACGGATTCACTGCGGAATTTTACAAGGCCTGTGTTGATGAGCTTTCTCCTTTACTTTTAGAAATGTTTGCGGAATCTTTTGAACAAGGCCGTTTGCCCCCTTCTTTAACAGAGGCTTTCATTTCGCTTATTTTAAAAAGCAATAAAGATCCGTTAGAATGTAAGAATTATAGACCAATTAGTCTTATAAACTGTGACTGTAAAATTCTCTCCAAAATTTTGGCATTAAGATTAGATAAAGTAATGATATCTCTTATAAATCCTGATCAGGTGGGTTTTATTCGTTCCAGGGGTGCGGCAGACAATATTAGGCGATTTATTGATATCATATGGTTAGTTCAAAATGATCCCTCACTTGCACACCTCTCTCCAGTGGCAGCCCTCTCCCTGGATGCTGAAAAAGCATTTGACAGGGTTGAGTGGCAGTATCTCTTTGCAACTCTAGAGACTTTTGGTTTTGGTTCAAAGTTTCTTTCTTGGATTAAATTACTATATAATGAACCTAGAGCTTCAGTGATATCAAATCGAGTTACATCACAGTCTTTTAGACTTTATAGGGGTACGCGCCAGGGCTCCCCTTTAAGTCCCTTGCTTTTTGCTTTGGCATTAGAACCATTAGCTGTTGCTATCCGCAAAGACGGCAATTTTCCAGGTATTCAGGTCCATGGCAGTACCCATAAGATAATGTTGTATGCTGATGATGCATTGGTACTGATTACACAACCTCAAAAATCAATTCCAGCTCTTCTTAAAATTATTAACCAATTTTCACGTTTGTCTGGTTATAGAGTTAACTGGATAAAATCAGAAATTCTCCCTCTAACATCTTATTGCCCTAAAACACTGTTTACATTTGGTCAAAATATAGGCTTCTCTTGGCCAAAATTAGGAATTAAATATCTTGGCATCCTGTTCCCTCACATTTTATCAGATCTGATTCAGATTAATTTTGAACCCTTGCTTGAACAATTTAAAATAGACATAGAAAGGTGGTCACCTCTTTTTTTGTCTCTCTGGGGCAAGGTCAATGTTATTAAGATGATTTGTGCACCCCGATTTAATTACCTTCTGCAATCTCTTCCTCTTAAGATCCCAGTTGGTTATTTTCGACAATTTGATAGGTTGTGCAATAAGTTTTTATGGAATGGTAAGCGCCCTAGATTAAAGTTGAAAAGATTGCAGAAGTCTATAGATTCAGGAGGTTTGGGGGTCCCAAATTTGGTTTTATATCATTACGCTTTTAGTCTTAGACATTTGATTCATTGGGCTCTCCCCCCTGAGAGAGCTCCCCCTTGGTTTTATTTGGAGAATTATTTGAGCAGCCCTCTTCCCTTAGTACATCTAATCACAATTAAACTGTCTTCTGAATTTCAGTCGCATCCTATTATATCCTTTTTACAATATGTTTGGAAGAGAGTTGCTTCTATACTAGAGTTTGGCTCTCATCTTCATTCTATGGCTTCTATTTGGCTTAACCCAAGTCTCCATATTGGAAAATCCCCATTTATGTGGAAAATCTGGGTTTAAAAGGACATCTTGATGTTAAAAGATCTATATGAAGGGGGAGCTCTCAAATCATTTGATGTTCTACGGGCACAGTATGGACTACCACAGAATCAGTTTTGGAAATATTTACAACTTCGACATCTGCTGTGTCAAGTCTTTGGATCTACAACTACCCCTCCTCCTGATGTAGATTGGCTCATCCAGGCTTTGAGTTCCTGTGGCAAAAGATCTAAGGCCTCAATTTTCTATTTAATGCTCCTTAAGAGCTCAAATAAAGATTCTACATTCCTTAAACATGTATGGGAAAAAAGATCTGAATTCACAATTTACTGATGTTGAATGGGCAAATATTTTAAAGAATGGGAAGAAGTGTCTAGGGAATTGAAAACTAGACTTGTTCAATTTAAAATTTTTGAATCGATTTTACTGGACACCTCGTAAAATGTTGAGAGCGAATCTCATTCACTCTTCAAGCTGCTGGAGATGTCTACAGGGGGAGGGACATTAATCCATATGATCTGGAGTTGTCCGGTAATACAGGACTTTTGGTTGCAGATCCATAGACATATTATGACAATTGTTAAGCAAGAAGTGCCATTTACTCAGAGACTTTTTGTCCTTGGGATCCATCAATGATTCAAGACCCAATCTCTGATGCCGAGTGGATTCAGACTGCTTTGATGCTGGGCCGAAAGTTGATCACTTTTTACTGGAAATCTTCCTCTGCCCCACCCGCAGCTCAATGGCTCAGGGAGTTGGGCAAGCTTGCTGCACTAGAACGCCTTTCATATAAGCTTCTGGACAGGATGGACAGCTTCTATAATAAGTGGGGATCCTATCTTACCTTTATAGGTGTAGTAGATTAAGCTAATCATTTTAAGAGTATTAGGGTGGAAATGGAATGTTTTATCCTCTCACTGGGTATACTTGTTTTTTTTTTTTTGTTTTTTTTTTTTGTTTTTTTTTGTGTTTGTTTGTTTCTGTTTTATTTTCTAAATTGAAAACCCAATAAAATTCAAATTACAAGAACACTACCGCCAGCAGTGAGAGTCACCCTGGCCAGCTCACAGCTGCTCAACGACCGTGACTACCACGGGCTGGGCCAGGAGGCGCAGCGGCTCGTTGACGCCCATAGACGACATGCAGCCACGACGGCGACAACGGAGCTGAACGCACCCCCGCGAGACGAGGGGAGACCAGAGGCCGCAGCACCGGACCCACTGACGTCAGCAGCGGCAGAGACCAGGAGAAGCGGAGCGGACGGCACCCTCTGCTTTTACCATCGACGTTTCACTGAGAGGGTGTGCAGATGCATTCCACCGTGCCAATACAAGTGCCAGGGAAACGCCAAGACCGAGAGTCGGTAGCAGCTGCTGCTCTCGGCGCGAAGAACAAGCTGCTTTTCGTGACGGACGCGAATTCAGGGAAGGATTTCCTGGTGGACACAAGCTCCCAGCTGAGTTTTGTCAAACCTTCCTACGCAGACCTGCTGGCGCCTTCCAGCGGACCCCTGGTGCTAGCGGCAAATGGCTTGACGATCAAAACCTATGGGGAGAAGACGCTCCTTCTATCCTTCCACGGGTGCACCTTCGAGTGGACTTTCATTGTAGCTGCAGTTAGCAACAACATGTTAGGTGCTGATTTTTTATGCTCAAACAGTTTATTAGTTGATCTTACTAATAGACGTATGGTAAATGCACTGTCTTTCCACTCTATCTCCTGTACAGCTCGGGTGGCCCCGCCTTCTGCACATCCTAATGTCACAGCTGCGGGTGGTAAGTTTCATGCACTACTCAATCAGTTCCCAGCACTCACGGTCCCAACATTTTCAGCGTCAATAGCTAAACACGGGGTCGAGCATTTCATAACTACCTCCGGCCCCCCTATTTTTGCAAAAGCTCAGCGCTTGGATCCAGCTAAACTGGCCATCGCGTGCGAGGAATTCGCCAACTTGGAAAAACTGGGCATTGTTAGACGCTCTAACAGCCCTTGGTCGTCACCCCTGCGTATGGTCCCCAAGGCTGACGGCTCGTGGCGGCCTTGCGGTGATTTCCGCAGGTTAAATAATGCTTCAGCACACGACCGCTACCCGATTCCGCACATCCAGGATTTTTCGGCGCATTTGGCGGGGGCGCGCATCTTTTCCAAAATAGATTTGGTGCGCGGTTATCATCAAGTCCCAGTCCGCGCTCAAGACATACCCAAAACGGCAGTAATAACCCCCTTTGGGCTTTTCGAGTTTTTGCGCATGCCTTTTGGCCTCAAAGGCGCCACACAGACGTTCCAACGCATGATGGATGCGGTGTTGCGTGGCCTCCCTTTCGTGTTCGCCTATTTGGATGATATTTTGGTAGCCAGTGCATCCGAGGTCGAACACGAACGCCACCTCACAGCGGTTTTTCAGAGGCTGACAGAGCATGGGCTGATAATTAACCCAGCAAAATGTCAATTCGGGGTAGCGCAAATCGATTTTTTGGGCCACCGCGTTTCTCCAGAAGGAGCGGTCCCGCTGCCCGATAAAGTACGCGCGATAACGGAGTTTCTCCAGCCGCAGACAGTTAAAACATTGCAAGAATTTTTGGGGATGGTCAATTTTTATAACCGTTTCCTTCCCAGCGCGGCACAGCACATGCACCCACTGTACGCAGCACTAAAGAAACAAAAACCTGCAAATAAGGTCGAGTGGTCCCCGGAACGGGAGCACGCTTTCTCCCAGGTCAAGTCGGCCCTGGCGAACGCTGTGCAGTTGGCACACCCTGTGCCAGCAGCTCGCATGGCACTAACCACGGACGCTTCCGACGTAGCAGTGGGGGCGGTTGTCGAGCAACTGGTAGCAGGGAGCTGGCAACCGCTTGCATTTTTCAGCAAAACATTGCACGATAACGAGCGGAAATACAGCGCGTTCGATAGGGAGCTTTTAGCCCTGCATCTGGCCATCCGCCACTTCCAGTTATGGCTGGAAGGGTGCCGTTTCACCGTGTTTGTAGACCACAAACCATTAACATTTGCAATGGCCAAGATTTCAGAGCCGTGGTCGGGCCGACAGCAGAGACAGCTGGCCGCGATTTCAGAGTTTACCACCGACATTCAACATGTGGCGGGCAAACACAATGTGGTGGCAGATTTCCTCTCGCGCGCAGTTGCAACGCCAGGCCCCCAGGGGGCAAACGCAGTGGCCGTGGACGCGGGCCAGGCTTGCGGCCCAGAAGCGCTCGCAGCCCCAGTCTGCGTAGGCTTAGATTATGCAGCCATGGCCGCTGAGCAGGTTAACGATGCGGATGTGCGCACGCTCCAGTCTGGGCCAATGTAGAGGGTTGGAAATAGTTAATAGTTATGTAAGAGGTGAAAAAGACATTTGGATAAGAAAATTTAAAAAAAACAGGCACCCCTACAATTTTATGTTATTCTTTAATTGTTTATTTTTCTACAATGCATTTGTAATCCACCTGGTTCCATTATAACTCATGTGAGTTGAGTGCAGTTCCATACGCCGACCAATAGATGGCGCATGTCGCACAGTGATAGAGAGTAGACTCATGCACTGGAGGACGAAGAATAAACTCCTTGTGTGAAATAACGAAACGTGTTCTGCCGATTCTCTATCACAGGTTGGTAAATACTAATAATTCAAGAGTGCAATATAAACTGTAAGAGTCCTAGGTTGTCCGAGATTATATTGTGATACGTGTGAGGCGAAAGCGGGTTTGTAAGGGTATTTCTGTTAAAGTTGATGTGTTGTTGTATAAGCTAACCTGCTAATGTTAATGATCGAGTGTATGGGACGTGCCACAACAGTGAAATCCGCCCACGTTAAGAACCTTTTGCTTACTTTATTTAAAGACAGTTATGAAACGGTTTTCATACAGTACGACATTTACTGGTTTGATTTGTCACCAAGTGTGCATATTTCGGGTGTATTACCGAATACCAGGAATACTATTGTAAGTGTGTTAGGTACACAGTGGCCAGGTCAGTGAATTGTTAAGAATAACACCACATGCTGTACATTTATGACAGTGCTTAAAATGATTAATGTAAATGTAAGTTCATGGGTTATTGTTTAAAATATAAATATTTGAACAAGTTAAAAGCTATATACATGGGAAGGAGATAAAACCAATAATTCATTTCATGTTAGAGTAATTTGTTAAGAATGTTAAGTATACAGTTAATGTCAAATCGGAAATTGTGATAAATGGACATGATTGTGTTTTGTTTAATGGTGATGTGATCAGACAAGACAGAAACTATGGACTTTGATAGTAAATACTAGTCAGTTGATGTTGGTCATGTGAATGACTTGAACGAAGAATAAACTCTTTGTGTGAAATAACGAAACGTGTTCTGCCGATTCTCTATCACAGGTTGGAGAGTTAACTTCCACATGCACGTTTCCTCCTCCTGGGCCGCTACCCAGGGGAGCAACAATTTTGGGGGCTCGTCCGGGATTAGCGCCACTTACTGGTCTGGCACTAATCATTGAAGAACCAAGGGATGCTGACCACCTGTTCCTGAGCCATTGACCTAAGCGACTGACTACAGGAGACCACAGCCATGTCTGCTCTACATGACCTGAGATGGGAAATCCAGCAAGAGCTTCGCCAGCTGACCATTGCCCGCTGCAGAAACGTCCTTTACAAGCTGGCTGAGTTGTTCAAGGATGAGGTGGGAGAAGATTTGCCAGGCGCAGAATTGACCGAAGTGGAACTCTTCGACTTCATTGTTGACTCACTGAGAAGTCCACAACTGAAGAGCCTTGAAGACCAGGGGATGTCTCGCCTGCTTGCTTTCCGTGACCTCATCATTGAACTACAACGGCCCACAGCAGCTGGAGAAGTGGATGCAGAGGTGTCACCCGACGATGATCCGGTCATAGTAGTTCCTGTGACCACTGGAGCTGCAGCACCATCAGGGAAGAACCATCTGACATCACCATCTGTAGTTCCTGACCCAGGGTTAGTCAGACTGACTGAACTTACGTCACTGTTGCCACGTAGAGAGTACAAGATTTATGGTGGTCAAATCTCTGATTTTGATTCTGATTTGAGTTACAATAACTTGTGCAAACAGCTTGATGAAGGACTAAATGAAGGGTTCACAGAGGCTGAGATTATCAGAACGGTGTTTAAGATAATTAAGCCTGGTACCTTTAAAGATATGCTTGTAACCAAGGATAGCCTTACTGTAGCTGAGTTAAAACGTCTCTTAAGGACACATCTACGTGAGAAAAGCAGCACTGAATTATTTCAGGAGCTGAGTAATGCTAAGCAAAATGACAAAGAAACACCACAACAGTTTATGTATAGACTAATGGGGCTAAAACAGCGTGTGTTGGTTGCATCTAAAAACAGTAGTGGGTTTCATTATGACGACAAGTTGGTACAAGGTGTGTTTATCCATTCACTGTATCAGGGTTTGAATGAAAAATACTCTTATGTTAGGAGAGACCTTAAACCTCACATCTCCAACACCAGTGTCACAGATGACTCCATCCTGGAGCTCATAGCAAATTTTGTTAGTGAAGAGACAGAGAGATTGAGTAGGTTGGGACAAAGCCACAGACACAAAGTCACCAGTGTTAATGCGGCACAGGTAGAGAAAGATCAGAGCTCGATTAAAATGCACACTGAAGTCCAAGCTAATCGTGTAGCTATCCAGGAGCTGACGGCACAGGTCTTCTCCCTAACCAAGAATTTAGAAAAGGCCCTAACCCCAATGGTAAATACAGTAAACACCAGTCCCACAGCACCTGTCCCTAAACAGCCAGCACTGAAACCCGCAGTGAAAGGAAAATGCCAAAAGTGTATCGCCCAAGACACTGAGCGCTGCACACACTGTTTTTGATGTGGAGAGGAGGGGCACAGAGCTATAGGGTGCCTGCAGAAAAGCAATGTGTCGGGAAACTGGAGGAGGTCGCTGGGGAGGGACCACCAGTGACTGAACCACCAGCAGAGTCCCACAACACTAAAAGACTGAACTCCGAACAGACTACTGCCAAGTCCCAAAAGTCACCCAACACAAAGCGTGTGGCACAGCTCATTGGCGGTAGGTGTATGATCAGTTGCCAGTTAAATGGAGTAAACCTACAGATGTTATTGGACAGTGGGGCACAAGTAAGCATTGTTGAAAAGTCATGGGTACAAGCAGCCTTACCAAATGTGAAAATACAGCCACTCGAGAGCCTACTCCCAGGCCATCCACTCGAAATCACCGCAGCCAATGGGACGGATGTTCCGTTCGAGGGGTGGATAGATGTCCTGCTCGAGATCACAAGTTCACAGTATGGTTCTGTATCCTTGTATGTTCCAATGCTTGTCAGTCAGCAGCATTTAAGCACTCCGCTGCTGGGCTTTAACGTGATCCAAGAGATAATAATGGCAAACAGTGAACAAAGTGACGATATTAGCTTAGTGGGCTTACTATCGGAGACTTTAAAGGTCCAGAAAGGTAATGTTGAGTCACTCATCTCTGTTGTCCACACCAAGTCAACAGAAAATGAACCAGAAAGTCCAGTGGTGAGAGTTGGAAAAAAAGGACTCACTGTTCACAGTAGCCAAATCTGTATGGTAAAATGTCACATCAGAGCATTTCCCGGAGGAGGAGAAATGTTGTTCGAGCCAGCTGTGAAATGTAACTTACCTGATGGGTTGGAGTTATTCCCAGCTCTTATTGTACCCGCTGGTGCTTCAAAAACTGTCAAAATCCCAATCCAAAACTCAACAAAGCACAACATTTTTCTAAATCCAAAGACTGTTTTAGGACTTATTTCAGAGATCACTGAATACAAACCTGTAAATGTTTGTTCCAGTGCTGAAAATGCAACCAAAACTACAGACAAGCCATTTTGTCACTCTGCTCAAGTGACATGTGACAGTCAAGGGGAGGGTGAAGAAACATTAAGCACTGCCCCCTCACACCTGAGATGGCACCCTAATGTCAATTTAGACCATCTCTCAGAGGGTGATCGGGAGGTGGTTCGGCAGATGCTCTATGAACAGTCTGATGTGTTTGCTCATGATGAAGGAGACATTGGATGTATTCCTGGACTACAGCTAAAAATCAACACCACTGACAACACACCCGTGCAGAAAAGTTACAACTCCATTCCAAGACCACTGTATAAAGAGGTGAAGGAGTATGTTCAAAACCTTTTAAGCAGGGGCTGGATCAGGAAATCAGTGTCAAACAACTCATCGCCAGTAGTGTGTGTGCGTAAAAAGGACAATACTTTGCGCTTGTGTGTTGATTTTCGTGAGCTGAACCGAAAAACCATACTTGACAGGCATCCGTTACCACGGATACAAGATCTACTGGACAGTCTTGGGGGTAACTCCTGGTTTTCCATATTGGGTCAGGGAAGTGCCTACCATCAGGGTTTTGTAAGTGAGGAGTCAAGACATTTAACTGCTTTTAGCACACCCTGGGGACTATACGAGTGGGTGCGGGTTCCATTCGGGTTGTCAAACGCACCGGCCGCATTCCAAAGGTGTATGGAGGGGGTGTTAGAAGGGATCAGAGACGAGTGTTGCGTGCCTTACTTGGACGATGTACTGTGTTACTCCAAAACCTTTGATGAGCACGTAGAACACCTTAAACAGGTTTTGTGCAAAATGCGACAACACGGCATAAAACTTCGGCCAGCCAAATGTGAACTGTTCAAAAACCAAGTACGCTACCTGGGTAGGCTAGTGTCGGGAGAAGGAGTCCAGATTGACCCAAAAGACTTGGATGCTGTGTTCGCTCTGAAAGACAAGAACCCTCGCACAGTCGGAGAACTCAGAACGTTACTGGGTTTTCTCAGTTATTACCGATCATTTATTCAAGATTTTTCACGTCTGGCGAGACCCTTGTTCGAACTCCTCCAGAGCACTAATGAAACAAGCAATGACAATAAACCAGCACCAAAAAGGAGTAAAGGACAAACAAAGAAAGGAGACAGAAACCAGCTTCCTTCCCGCACACCAATAATATGGACCAGTGAACATCAGGAAGTTGTGTCAAGATTTGTGGACATTCTGACTAATCCTCCCATTCTAGCCTATCCCAATTTGGACCTTCCATTTGTATTGCATACAGATGCGTCAAACAAAGGCCTGGGAGCCGTCTTGTATCAAAAACAAGAAAACAAACTTAAGGTGATTGGCTATGGATCCAGAACTCTCACACCGGCCGAGAAGAATTATCACTTACATTCCGGTAAACTAGAGTTTCTAGCTCTCAAGTGGGCCATCTGCGACAAATTCCGTGACTATCTGTATTATGCACCGACTTTTACTGTCTATACAGATAACAATCCTTTAACCTATGTCCTCAGTTCAGCCAGGTTGAATGCAGTGGGTCATAGGTGGGTCGGGGAGTTGGCTGACTTCCATTTTGATATCAAGTATAGGCCAGGGAAAAGGAATGCAGATGCAGATATGTTGTCCAGACACCCATTAGATCTGCAAGAGCAAATGAATGAGTTCACAGAGACAGTTTTACCGGAAGTAGTGTCCGCAGTGTGGCAAGGGAGCAAGGCAGCACAAAACAGTGATGTGCCATGGATAGCTGCATTACAACTGAGTTCTAATGACAACAATGTGCCAACTGACAGTGTTTTGAGCATGACACCTAAAGACATCAACGCTGCTCAACAAGACGATGAGTCAATTAGAGAAGTAATCTCACTCAAACTCAAAGGATGGACACCAAACGATAAAGATAAACGGACAATGAGTAAACGGACACGGAGACTACTGTATGAGTGGAACAAGTTGGAAGTTGACAATGGATTATTGTTCAGAAAGACAGAGCACAGCAAACAACTTGTCCTACCTGAACAGCTAAAGCAGATGGTGTTAAAGAGTTTACACAATGACATGGGTCACATAGGGTGTGATAAGGTGATACATCTGGCCCGTGAGCGTTTCTATTGGCCATATATGCAACAAGATGTTGAAGATTATGTAACAAAAAAATGTCCGTGCATCAAACAAAAACGCCCAAATGTTCCCCAGAGAGCTCCAATGGGATCTATCACAACCAGTGCTCCCTTTGAGTTAATCTCCATCGACTACTTACACCTTGAGCCAAGTAAAGGAGGGTATGAGTACATCCTCGTACTAGTGGACCATTTCACTCGTTTCGCACAGGCATACCCTACAAGGAATAAATCAGGCAAAACAGCTGCAGAAAAGATATTTCAGGATTTTATTCCTCGTTTCGGGTACCCTGAGAAGTTGCATCACGATCAGGGACGTGAGTTTGAAAACAGTCTCTTCCACAGATTACAACAACTGTCTGGAATTTCTCACTCACGAACCACTCCATACCATCCGCAGGGCAACCCCGTGGAGCGCCTGAATCGTACACTACTCCAAATGCTTCGTACCCTACAGGAGGAGAAAAAAAGTGAATGGAAGGATTACCTACCCCAAATTGTACATGCTTACAATTGTACAAGACACGAGTCAACAGGTTATTCTCCATTTTTCCTCTTATATGGCAGAGTCCCAAGGTTGCCTGTAGATCTACTATTGAACCAGACAAAAGACACTGACACACACAGCCATCAAACCTACGCTAAAAAATGGGCTGATAGGATGCGTGTTGCTTACAAAATCGCTGCAGAAAACAGTCAGAAGTCTTCAGATAAAGGCAAAAAGCAGTACGACAAACGCTTAAAAGGTGTCACACTCCAACCAGGCGACAGGGTGTTGGTCAGAAACCTCTCTGAAAGAGGAGGCCCAGGGAAACTGCGCGCTTACTGGGAGTCAGCAGTACATCGCGTAGTTGAGAGAGTGGGAGATGGACCAGTCTAAGTACAAGCAGAGAGAGGCAGCCAAGTGATGCGAGTGTTACACAGAAACCTGCTGTTGCCT
Source organism: Pholidichthys leucotaenia (assembly GCA_020510985.1). Taxonomy (NCBI): domain Eukaryota; kingdom Metazoa; phylum Chordata; class Actinopteri; order Cichliformes; family Pholidichthyidae; genus Pholidichthys; species Pholidichthys leucotaenia. The sequence continues at coordinate 328,398,171 of CM035844.1, read as the reverse complement.
GTAAATGACTTGCCTTTAGAAGAAGAACTGCCTGCAAAAGAAAAGACAAAACAGAAACGGAAGAAGAGGACAGAGACAAATCCTAACATTGACAACACAGACAATGACAGCTCGGAGGAAGAAGAGGAAAGTACTTACCGCTACAACCTCCGCAGCCAAATCCCATGTTACAGACCCGTAAATCCTCAGCAAAATGCCTCAAATCTCCCAGACCAAAACACTCAGCAACCAGTACCTGTCATGCCAGAGCAAAATCCTCAAAATCAGCAAAGGCTTCGAGCGACAGCTAGAGAGTTCTGCCCACCAGTAAGGCAGGAACCGGTCCCCGTTCAGCGGGATGCTGAGGAGCAAATGGATGGACCAGCTTTGCTGCAGGAAGAACGTCAAGGACAAGTGGAGGTGATGGATGGAGAACAGGAGGAACTGAGAAGGTCACAGCGGAGAGCAAGGCCAGTAGAGAGACTGACCTACGACGTCCTGGGACAGCCATCGTACCAGCCTTGGACTGCAGACGTAAGACCTGTCCTACTCCCTACCCCTGTGCCGCTAACTCAAAACTACATGCCATTCCACTACCTCACCCAACCTCAGTCCCATGGTTATAATTGGTACACTCTCATGCATTAAGTCACCCTAGAACATGAAATGTCGGGAGACATTTATTTGAAGTGGGGGAGAGTGTAGAGGGTTGGAAATAGTTAATAGTTATGTAAGAGGTGAAAAAGACATTTGGATAAGAAAATTTAAAAAAAACAGGCACCCCTACAATTTTATGTTATTCTTTAATTGTTTATTTTTCTACAATGCATTTGTAATCCACCTGGTTCCATTATAACTCATGTGAGTTGAGTGCAGTTCCATACGCCGACCAATAGATGGCGCATGTCGCACAGTGATAGAGAGTAGACTCATGCACTGGAGGACGAAGAATAAACTCCTTGTGTGAAATAACGAAACGTGTTCTGCCGATTCTCTATCACAGGTTGGTAAATACTAATAATTCAAGAGTGCAATATAAACTGTAAGAGTCCTAGGATGTCCGAGATTATATTGTGATACGTGTGAGGCGAAAAGCGGGTTTGTAAGAGTATTTCTGTTAAAGTTGATGTGTTGTTGTATAAGCTAACCTGCTAATGTTAATGATCGAGTGTATGGGACGTGCCACAACAGTGAAATCCGCCCACGTTAAGAACCATTTGCTTACTTTATTTAAAGACAGTTATGAAACGGTTTTCATACAGTACGACATTTACTGGTTTGATTTGTCACCAAGTGTGCATATTTCAGGTGTATTACCGAATACCAGGAATACTATTGTTAAGTGTGTTAGGTACACAGTGGCCAGGTCAGTGAATTGTTAAGAATAACACCACATGCTGTACATTTATGACAGTGCTTAAAATGATTAATGTAAATGTAAGTTCATGGGTTATTGTTTAAAATATAAATATTTGAACAAGTTAAAAGCTATATACATGGGAAGGAGATAAAACCAATAATTCATTTCATGTTAGAGTAATTTGTTAAGAATGTTAAGTATACAGTTAGTGTCAAATCGGAAATTGTGATAAATGGACATGATTGTGTTTTGTTTAATGGTGATGTGATCAGACAAGAGAGAAACTATGGACTTTGATAGTAAATACTAGTCAGTTGATGTTGGTCATGTGAATGACTTGAACGAAGAATAAACTCTTTGTGTGAAATAACAAAACGTGTTCTGCCGATTCTCTATCACAGGTTGGAGAGTTAACTTCCACATGCACGTTTCCTCCTCCTGGGCCGCTACCCAGGGGAGCAACACCAACAGGGCTAAGGCTGGAGCACAGGGTGCATCAGACAGGTATGCCTCCTCTAATCTGCGTGGTCCCAGCTGCGTGGCGCCACCGCGTTTTTGATTTAATCCATTCGCTGGCACATCCGGGAGTTCGCGCATCGATCAAAATGGTGGGAGAAAAATTTGTTTGGCCGGGGCTGCGTAAACAGGTCAAAGAGTGGGCCGCAGCCTGCGCAGCGTGTCAAAGAGCAAAGATACACAAGCACACGCGGGCCCCCTTAGAACCTTTTCACATCCCGGCCAAACGCTTCGACCACGTGCATATCGACTTGGTGGGACCCCTCCCGCTGTCGCAGGGGTTCACACACCTTCTAACCATGGTGGACCGCACAACGCGCTGGCCAGAAGCGGTCCCCCTGGCGTCAACTACAGCAGCAGACGTGGCGCGCGCGTTTTTAACGGCTTGGGTCGAGCGTTTTGGAGTCCCGTCAGACATAACGTCTGACAGGGGTCCCCAATTCGTTTCCGAGCTCTGGTCATCCATGGCCCTCAGTCTGGGGGTGAAAATTCACCGCACTACCGCTTATAACCCTCAGGCCAACGGTTTGTGCGAACGCTTTCACCGGTCATTGAAAGCAGCCCTCAGAGCGGCCCTCACGGACACAAATTGGGTTGATAAACTTCCATGGGTTTTATTAGGGTTGCGTTCAGCACCTAAGGAAGATTTACAAGCCTCTCCGGCTGAGCTAGTTTTTGCCCAACCCCTCCGGTTACCGGGCGAATTCCTTCCAGAGAACCCCGCACCAAATCGCCCACTCGCTCAGCTGCTGCAGAGCGACACGGGATCAAACACCCTCCCCGGCCCAGTTCATCACAGTTTCCCACGCGTTTTTGTGCCTAAAGCCTTAAAGAACGCAGAATTTGTCTTTGTCAGACATGACGCTCAGAGGCCAGGTTTAAGACCGCCTTATGATGGACCGTTCAGAGTGTTAGAAACTGGGGAAAAACATTTTTTGCTCGATTTGGGTGACAGGAGAGAATTAGTCTGCATTAACAGACTCAAACCCGCTTTTGTGTTGGCTGATGAAAAAGTGCAATTAGCCAGGGCCCCCTGCCGCGGCAGGCCACCGGGGAGACACTCTTCTAAACTTTCACAAGAATGTGCTAATGACTCTGATCCACAGATGCAAGAAACAGCTACAGGCAGATCGAAGCCTGCTTACAGCAGTTATGGCAGGAGGTTGAAGCCCAAGCAGTTGGAAGTGTGATATGTTGTGCCATTTTGCTGTTCTGTGTGATATGCTATGTTTCTATGCATTTTGGGGTGTACTTTGTCCTTATTTAGACGTTTGGGAGGGGTTATATGGCGCATATTTAGAGTGCATATATGGCATTCATATTCACCCACATATACCTAGTAGGCATGACGGTGCATATTCTGGAAGCTTCACGTCTCAATGGCCAAAGAGGACCTGACCCTGCAGAGACCTACGGGAGGTGTGAAGTTGGTTGCTTAGGAGAGAGAAGTGGGAGAGAATGTCCCAGCAGGAGCCCCGGAGGCTAGAAGGATGAGAGAGACAATGGAGACGCCAAGGAGCCTCGGGGGCTGTATGTTTACTCAAGGACTGTGGGTTGGGGGTGTGTTATTTGATGTTGGGGGTTTTGTGTCTTTGGAGGGTATAAGAACTGTGAAGGATGATTGTTCTACCTCTTTTCTGAGATTCTGTTCTTGTTGGAGGATGTGACCTCTCAATAAACCAACCCTGAGAAATAAACTCAGTCTCGTTTGTGAAAGGCATCCTCTACAAGTGAAAATTACCAATGAACCAGTATGCAGAGTGGAAAAACCTAACGAATTGGGGCCATTGCCATCATCCGGCTTTGCATGTACAGTAGATTGGCACCTAGAACCAGTTTAGAACAACCAGTTAACATAATGAGCATGTCTTTAGACTGGGAGGAAACAGAATGTAAATCAACATAAAAATTATATGTGGAAAACCCCTGTTGAGGTTTGAGCCCAGGATCTTCTGACTGTGGAGGCAAACCATCAAATCAATATTCTAGCTATCCACCTTATTCCTGGGGGTGTCGCTGTAGGACCGATTATGGGCGGAGCTTCCGGTTTCGGCTGCAGTAATGTTAATCAGTCAGTAAGAGTGGAGTAGCAGGGGCATTTAAAATAGGTTTTTAAAAGTTTTTCAAATTCATTTTAATATATAGTCCACATATGTGTTTTGCACTCAAGTGGCAGCTAATTTCAGCACTTGTAGTTTTTGTATGTTTTAGTGTAGTTCTGGTACTTGTTGCTGGTGTTCATGGTTGTGTCATAGACTATAAATGCAAGCTTCTCAACGGCAATGCGTAGATCATGCACTGTGTTCAGTGGTACAGACGCAGGACAGACACAACACCACCAGGTATGTTTTCACTTCTATGAATGCCACAGATCTGATGTTTATGTGTTATATATGTCACCAGAATGAAGGCTGCATGAAGTAAAATAATAAATAAAAAATAGTAACAATTTGCTTCCAAAAGTTTAACGATTTAAGAAAGATATCAAACAGTTTGGGTTTTTTTTTTTTTTTGCATTTGTTGCACTGCCTTGGAACTATATGGACTTCAGCATGCATTAATTTTTAAATTATCACAAAACAGGTCAAAAAAATTCTGAACAATTGTCGGAAAATGTCTGTACGTGTTAAGTTAAATAACAAGCATTTATGACATGACAGCAGCAAGCATTTTAATTTCACAGCAAAACGAATGACTGCAGCTGTCTGTATATACCATGATAGCCAAGCATGGTGTTGTGGCGTACGTCTGCTCTGAGGTAAATTTGGTTATGTCCAACATATTTTAACAAAATGCAGCTGATTTTATTGCGGTGGAAACATTGATATATCTCAGAGTTTTTATTTGTTTACAGCGTTAGCATCTTAGCAGCGGCGCTAACAAACGGAGCCACTGTCTGCGAGGCCACTTTTTAAGGTCATCTTCCCATCCCTCGACAGTCGTGGGAAGTGGAATGATTATATTACTGTTTTTGAGGTGCAAAAGGCCGTGTTCCTGCATTTTTTTTTTGTTACTTATTTGTACCCGTAGGTAGATTTGGTTTGCAGTCTGGTGACAAGCCACCGGCTGCCGGTCGCTGCGTGCGCGAGCGCCCTAAACCTACATGTTTTTGGTATGCGGGAGGAAACCGGAGAAATCTCGGAGTAAACCCACGCAATTTTTGATGCCGAAGTCATTGGTTTTTTTTTTTAACGAGGAAAAGTGTCCCATTTCAGTGACAACCACACATTCTAAACTAGTGCCGGAAGTTGCTACCATAATTCACGCAAGGCATCATGGGGTCTAGGATTAAGGTGGATACCATTCCTCGCTAGAATCTACCTGTTGCATTCAGTCTGAGAAGCTACACATGGTTGGGTTTGGTTATATTTGGATCAAAGTTTGACTGGAAACACCAGCTGAAAAATAACCCAAAATCCTACACGACTCACATTTCTGAAAAACAATTGATAACAAACAATAGTTACTGGAGCTGTCAGTGACCAAGAATGTCCGAGGGATTTGGTAGCGGTAGCTGCTAGCAGGTTACCAGCCTTGAGATTCTGCCATCATCAGAGTTAAAGTATTGTAACGTTGGGGCCATGTTAAGGGGGGCAGGGATTTCCCAGCATGCTTTGCCAGTTGAAAACGTTATGTGTGTGTAACCATGATTTAAACGGAGGTCTGGGAGAATGACCTCCCCTCCTGCCTGTGCTCAGTGTGTGTGAAAAATAAATCCTGTTGATCACAACCATCTGCTCCATTTTCTTTGTGTGAACCCTGCTTACGTCACACTGGTGTCAGGAGTGGGATGGAGCAGATGGAAGCCAGGATCAGAATGGAGATCCAGCAGCTGGAGCAGTTCATTGCTCAGCTGATGATGGACGATGGGACCGAGACACCACCCCCGGGAGCTGGGAGCCGGGACGAACGAAGCGGCGGCGGACCTGACGGGGCCAGCGCACCCCGCCTTCTGTCTTTTTCAAGACAGAGCGGGCAGAGCAGAGCAAACCAGCCCCGCATTCCGCCCTTTTCAGGACAGGACGGGCTGGCGATCCCACGGCGATCAAGAGTGACGATCGATCAGGAGGCGGCCATCCCATCTGTTAGGCAGCGGGCCGAGATTCCCCGCTTCAATGGCGAGGCCACGTTGGATGACTACCTGACCCAGGTCGAGCTGGCCGCTGCGCTGAACGGCTGGTCACCAGAGGAGACCGCCGTGCAAGTCGCGCTGGCCTTGGAAGGGAGAGCTCTCTGCACGCTCTCTGATCTCCTGCCTGAGGAGTGCTACAGCTGGCCAGCGCTACAAGGGGCGCTCCAGAGACGATTTGGGAGAACGGCGGACGCTGAGCACGCCCAGGAACAGCTGACCCGCCGCCGTAGAAGCAACCAGGAAAGCCTAGGAACCTATGCTGCAGACATACGGCTGCTAACCCGGCGCAGCTACCCAGATTTCGCACCGGAGGCGGTAGAGAAGCTCGCCCTCCGGAGCTTCATCCAAGGTCTCCGCCCGGCCCAGCTCCAGAGCCACGTACGGATCCACGCCGCGAGCGACTGGGAGACTGCAGTGGCAGAAGCAGAGCGGGTGGAGCCGCTGATGAATCGCACAGTTGAAGCGCCAACGCACAGACAGAGAACCTTCCAGGCCACGATGGAGAGCGAGGAGGAAGAGGAGGAATTACTGCAGACCACGGCGGCGCGTCCCCGGAGAAGAACGCACCTCGCCGGCGTTAAACTAGAGCGAGGTGGCGTGACCGGGGACAGGCCGCCTCCCGCAGATGTTTCCCCCGAGGAGCCGGCACCACGCGTGGGCCGAATTGGACACTCTCCAGGGATGTATCTACAGTGCAGCTTGGGGAAGACGTCGATCCGGGCCCTGACTGACATCGGCTCTACATTCTCCCTGGTTCGACCCGGTGTGCTGCCGGGCACGAACAAGACGGCCCCACGGGGGTGGGAACCCACCAAGCGCTGCGTCACCACGGCTACCGGTGAGCGCGCCAGACTGGGGGGGCGGAGAGTTTTGGTGGTGGGGGTGGCCGGTCAGAACATAAGACACCCGTTCTGGCTGGCTGACATCCAAGACCCCTGTATTATTGGACTAGACCTGCTCACAGCCTAGAACGCCAAGATCGACACCGCGGGACCTTCCGTCCAGCTGGGAAACCGGACCATCACGCTCCACAGCAGAACCCAGGGAAGGAACACGGGGGCCTGCGCGATCGAGGGATCGCCAAGACAGACCGGACCAGGCAGGCCACCGCGAGGACTGGACACGATGACGTCACCAGCGCGGACAGAGGGAGCACGAACGCACACAAGGACAGCAAGGGGAGGGGTCAACGTGTCAGCAGAGACGCAGCAGGCGGTGGAGGAATTATTTTAGCGGAGCTGCAGTGGGCTGGACCCGGAACAGAGACGCCAGCTGCGGGAGCTATTGGACTGTTTTATGGGTGTTTTCGCCGCGAAGGATGAGGAATGCAGCCGGACCGGGTTGGTGCAGCACGAGATCGACACCGGTGAGGCCAGGCCGATTCGACTCCACCCACGCCGGCTGCCCTATTCAAGGCGGGCAGCAGCAGAACAAAAAGTGCGAGAAATGCTGGAGGCAGATGTTATTGAGCCCTCCAGCAGCCCCTGGGCGGCGCCGGTGGTGCTGGTCAAGAAGAAGGACGGGTCGTGGCGGTTCTGTGTGGATTACCGACGCCTGAACGACGCCACCAGGAAAGATTCCTACCCCCTGCCCTGCATCGATGACGCACTGGACCACATCGCCGGCTCCAGCTGGTTCAGCTCGCTGGATCTACGCAGCGGCTATTGGCAGGTAGAGCTGTCACCTGAGGCCTGCCAAAAAACAGCCTTCTCCATCGGGCAGGGACTGTACCAGTTTAAAGTGATGCCGTTTGGACTCTGCAACGCTCCGGCCACCTTTGAGCGCTTGATGGAGCGAGTGCTGGCTCACGTGCCCCAGAGTCGCTGCGTTGTTTACCTGGATGACCTACTGGTGCATGCAGCTGATTTTGACAGCGCCCTGTCAAATCTCAGAGAGGTGCTGGGAGCCATCCAGCAGGCGGGGCTACGGTTACACCCTAAGAAATGCCACCTGTTTCGGCGGGAGACCACCTTTTTGGGCCACGTCGTCAGCGCAGCGGGGGTCGCCACCGACCCGGAAAAAGTGGCAACAGTGAGAGACTGGCCAGTGCCGCGGAACGTTGGAGAACTGAGGAGTTTTCTTGGACTGGCCTCCTATTATAGGAGGTTTGTGAAAGACTTCGCCACCATCGACAGCCCGCTGCATCAGCTGACGCAGAAAGGACGCACGTTCCAGTGGAGTGACAGCTGTGCTGCTGCTTTCTCCCAGCTTTGCGCAGCGCTCATCAGAACCCCCGTCTTGCGGTATCCTGACCCGAACTGCCCTTTCATCGTGGACACGGACGCCAGCAACCAGGGCATTGGGGCGGTGCTATCCCAGGAGGGAGAACACGGAGAGCAGGCAGTCGCTTTTTTCAGCCGCACTCTCAGCAGAGCCGAGAGAAATTACTGTGTGACTCACAGAGAGCTGCTGGCTGTCATTCAAGGACTGCGTCATTTCCGCCCGTATGTGTACGGGGGGAGGTTCCAGCTCAGGATGGACCACGCTTCCCTGACCTGGTTGTTAAACTTCAAAGAACCGGATGGACAGTTGGCGAGGTGGCTGGAGGCACTGCAGGATTATAATTTCCAGACTGTGCATCGGGCAGGCCGCCTCCATGCCAACGCTGACGCGCTGTCTCGGCGCCCCTGTGCGACAGAGGAGTGTCGTCACTGCCAACGGGCTGAAGATCGGGACCAAACCGCCCCACGGGCTGCCGCTCTCCGAGCCGCTGCGAGCAGGAGTAACGCAGCGACGCACAGCCCCTCAGATGATCAGGCAGTTCTCCCCAGCGATGATGTCACAGAGGTTCTTGGCATGCAGCAGCTGCAGAGCGAGCAGGACAGAGACCCGGTCATTTCGCGGGTTCGGCAGTGGCTGGACGCAGGACAGCGGCCCGCCTGGGAGGTTGTGTCACCACTGGACCCAGAGACTAAGGCCCTGCACTCCCAGTGGGCCAACCTCCACTGCCACGAGGGCGTGGTGTATCGACAGTGGCAGACTCCAGCTGGGCAGCGGCACGTCTGGCAGCTGCTGGTTCCTCGTCGACTCCGGCGCAAAGTACTCCAGCTGGTTCATGGGGCGGTAGGAGCGGGCCACTTCGGAGTGACAAAGACGCTGCAGCGCCTTCGGGCCCGGTTCTACTGGCCCGGTTGTCATCAGGACATGGAGCTCCACGTTCATCACTGCAACACATGCACAGCTCAGAAGGGACCAACTCAGCGATCCCACACTCCCCTGCAGCAGTACCGGGTGGGAGCACCGATGGAGCGAGTGGGAGTGGACATCCTGGGCCCTTTCCCGACCACGGACTGGGGGAACCGCTACGTGCTGGTCGCGATGGATTATTTCACTAAGTGGCCAGAGGTGTACGCGGTCCCGGATCAGAGCGCCGCTACGACGGCATCAAAGCTGGTGGAGGAAATGTTCTGTCGGTTTGGCGCACCGGAGGAGCTGCACAGCGATCAGGGTCGGAACTTCGAGGCGGAGGTCATCGGAGAGGTCTGCAAACGGCTGGGCATCCGGAAGACCCGGACCACCCCACTGCATCCACAGAGCGACGGCCTGGTCGAACGATTCAGCCGGACCCTCACCACCCAGCTCGCTATCCTAGTGGACCAGCGACAGCGAGACTGGGACCTGCACCTGCCTTTTGTTTTGTGGGCGTACCGGACGGCAGCTCAGGAATCTACCCGGTGCACCCCTGCGGCGCTCATGTTTGGACGCGAGCTGCGCACACCGGTGGATTTGGTATTCGGTTGCCCCCCTGAGCCGGAGGTGGAGGGAAAACCCGGATTGGATTATTTTTTTTGTTTGAAAGAACGTCTCCACACGGTGCACGAGCTGGCTCGAGAGGCCCTGGCAGCGGCAGGGGGCCGGCAGAAGCGAGCGTACGACTCCCGCTGCCAGGGGAGGGACTTTGCACCGGGAGATCGAGTCTGGGTTTTCTGCCCTGAGAGGAAGAGAGGACGATCACCGAAGCTGGCGAGCCAGTGGTCAGGACCGTGCGTGGTCCTGGAGAGACTGTCAGATGTGGTGTACAGGGTGAGGCTTAGAAAAAGGGACCGGGTTGTGGTCCTTCATCGTGACCATCTCGCCCCGTATCGGCCATCTGCACCGCTGGTGGACGAACTGGAGCTTCCATCCCGGCCCGATACCCCGACCGAGACCCAGACCCCGGCGGCCTGTACGTGTTGGCCGCCGGCGCCGAAGACCGCCCCGACACCTGGATGAGTTTGTATTGGACTTTTAAATTGGACTTTAATTTTTCTGGGGACAGAAACCAGTCCGGGGGGGGGGGGCAGTGTAACGTTGGGGCCATGTTAAGGGGGGCAGGGATTTCCCAGCATGCTTTGCCAGTTGAAAACGTTATGTGTGTGTAACCGTGATTTAAACGGAGGTCTGGGAGAATGGCCTCCCCTCCTGCCTGTGCTCAGTGTGTGTGAAAAATAAATCCTGTTGATCACAACCATCTGCTCCATTTTCTTTGTGTGAACCCTGTTTACGTCACAGTATCAAAACTGGAGAGTAAGCTAGTTTGAAAATGAGACTGCCACTCACCTGCAGACAGATGGACTGGGAGCTCTGCAGCTGAATCGGCTTGTCGAAGTTATCCATCCATGGACTGCTGCCACGGATGTGTTGTAATGAGGGCTAGCAGGCTAGCAGTGCAAACAACCATCATCCAGGTGAAGTTTTGGAGGCAGGGACAATTTTTCCAGGTGAGAGCCCCGTCGGATAACGTAAACCTAAACGTATTTTGGGGATTTCTACAGCAGGTAGAACACAGCTGCAGAAGTTATAAAGGCATCTTCGCCCATCTGCAACTCGCTCAGATGGTGAATTCATGCTTATTCGTGTGTTTACATTGAGTTAATATGAAATTGCGCCGTGCGAAAAATTTGCACATTCACATTTGGTCTGAATGCACCTTAAGAATGTCAATTTCTTTTAGGTGAGAATGAAATTTTTAATTTTCTGCTAAGTGCCATCTTCATTTACTTAGACCCAGTAGCATACAGTGATTCTTACACCTCTGAAATAATCTCACAAGTGTTACATTTATTAGGATACCATGGTAATACAAATAAACCTTGTGGTTGCTGAGATATACTCAGTTGGGCATGCTATTTTTGTTTGATTTAGCAGGATCTACTGTACAAAAATAGGACTAGGGCCCAAGAGGCTAAAGAGCTCATTTATTGCCATTTCCAGAAATTAATTTTAAGTTTTGACATCCTCAGTGATATATTGTATCTACTGCATGCTATTTTCAAGACAAAAATATTCCTGTTTTTTACAGCTCATTGCAAAGGGCTCCTGTACATCCTTTATTTTCTTGCACTCTGTTTTCTGCCTACTCATTTACATTCATGAGCCCCTCATCTGATTGGGCAAAGTTTTTTTTTTCCTGATTAAGCATGGTAAAAGTCAATCAAAAGCAGCGACACACTGAAACTACTAGTAGAGCTGGACAATTTGACCTTAAATCAGTATCACAGTGAATTGACCCTTTCATATCGGTTTTTGGTTTTATTCATTTTTTTTCTCCCTTCATACTGACAAGGCTCGTAATTAAGCAATATTACGCAAGAGTGTGGTATCATTTTACTGCATTGTGGTAGTAAATGAGCATAATATAATAAAGAACAGACCTATTGTCATTTCACTTACAAAATAAACATTGTCCAGATATCATACCTCTTGAGGGTTTGTGGGTCACAGACACGGCAGCTTATTAGCTTGTTAGCTGCGTGGTGGGAGTCTTTTATGCACCCATGATTGTGCTACCACCACACAGTGATTATGAATCTCTTATCAGGTTCTTAAATACAGCCTTAGTCTGCCAACACAGCACCAACACCACCACCACAGTCGAAAATAGCAAAGTATACATGGCATGCCCATTTTCAACAGCATAACAATGCTAGGCGAACAGCTTCAGCAGAAACAATCTCGTTATTCAGCATCAGGGTAAAATATTTAAATCATTTGCTTATGGATTGGGGGTCTGAAGCACAGCTCAACAGTGTAAATGCAAATAGCTTCACAACGAAACTCAGTGTTTGTTTTAGTTAAGGCTGTTGGCTAATGTTAGCATTGATGGTAGGAGGCTACACATGGATCCCTGGGTGTGAGTGGAAGTTCTCCAGCTAAGGTGGCTCATGCTGTTAGGAGGGAGGTGTTAATTTATGGGTACAGGTGGTGGATTGGTAGCCTCTGTGGTGTTTGTCGATTCAGATGTGATGTCATTTCATCAGATGGTTTTTTAAACCTCAGACAGAAAAAGGAACTTACTGTTTTGAGGTTGTTGCCTATCTCAGATTTGCAAGTTCACCCAGGTGTGATGTTCACAGCTTTGCCAGTCAGTGTTCTCATCACTGAAAAAAGTTAGATATTGGCAGATAAGGGAGGATGCTGTTATGTCTGGAAACAGGACAGCGGAGGCAGTTGTACCGAACTCAAACTTTATTACAGACACACTGTTAATACACGTGTTACAGTACGCTAACTAACATGCTAACCCCTTAGCAGTAGAGGCTGTTGGTATGGAGGTGGAGTGCCAAAGAGGCTGTCTCTTCTTCTTCTTTTAGATTTGAGTGGCGGTTGGCAACCAGCTTTCAGGTGCATTACTGCCATGTACTTCACTCTTTATCATCACTCTATCTGGTCAGGAGCTGTAGTCCTTCTATTATCATTGCCGTGTCCAAACGAACCTCAACTCTATCCCGCCAACGATCCCTTTATGTAGGCACGGTGTGATGATGTCACCCGTGCGTCTGTCGTCATGTCTGCACAGTCTGTTGTAAGCTGCAGCTTCATAACGTTAACCCACCACCACCACCACCCGGGAAAGGCAAGAAAACACCATCAACATTATGAAGACTTTAAATTCACAGCAGCTTAACATTTGCAACAGATCTCATTTTTTTTTTACACACAGACTTAAACAGAACCTGGGCCACCGGGTAGATTACCGGTAGACTCTGCATGGTTGAGTGGGTTTTTCTGCCACTGAAATCAACCGTGCTCTGTCTAAACACTGCAAAGCAGAGTCACTGTTGAAGTTCAAATTCAGGGGCCTCAGTTGAGCCCCAGCTGGGTGTGCCCCTGGAGATGCCGGCTGCAGTGGACCTGAGTGCCGTCTTGCTGGAGTCATGGCTGGCTTGTCAGTAACGTCCCAGCCCTGGTCTCACACCAGCTGGGATGGCTCCAGCACTGCATCTTGATCCAAGGCAGCTGTTCTTACCTTTCGCAGATGGCTGGCGTGCCATCTTGAACCATCGGCCATCTGGATGGTGGCTGGCCTCTTTTGTGTGGTGATTCTCATCTGCAATGACGGGACCGTCTGTTGGTCCAGGCAGTTGGATCTTTGGACTTGAACCCAATTAAGTAGTGTGAGCGGCGGTCTGTTCAGCTGCACTCGGCACTGCTGCTCTCTCGTCTCTGATGCTGGCTGCTGTTGTGGCGGCGTGCCATTCACGACAGTGGCAGGACATAGCCTCAGTTGGTGACGCTCTGCTGGGTTCTGCTGAGCCACAAACTCTCTATCCTGCTGTGCTGCGGCGGTTCCTTGAGGCTGATACTCGGTGAGGATGCGAGATGAGTTCGGCTTCTGCCCTCTCTGTCCTGGTGCTGGTTGTGGTCGCGGTGATGTGTCGCTGTCATCGGCGACAAGACGCATGCTGGGTTGTCGTCATTCATCGGGGTCCCCTTTCTCCATGAACTCCCTCTCCTGCGGCTCCACGGCGGCTCCTTGAGGCTCATGCTGGGTGAGGATCAAAGGTGGGTCTGGTTTGTGCTTTCTCTGTGCTGTGTTCTCTGTCCATGTTGTGATTTGCGGCTGTACCCACGTTCGGGAAATGACACTCTCTCTCCTGCGATGAGGGTGCAGCTCGAGAATGCTTGTGCTGCACGGGGACCTGCTCCATGTTCCGTGTGGCTGTGGACTGGGGTTCTTTTGGCTGCTCCGGTTCTGCTCGCGTGTGGTGCGAGGCAGGGAGTGGCTGCATCCATGTTTGAGTGCAGCAGACTCGAGTCGTCGTTATCCAAACTGAGTTTACTGCTGGGTTGCGCTGTGGTGCCCTGTTGTCCCGCAGTGTCTACCTCGAGGTCCTCCCGAGAAGGTGTGGGGTTGGCGGGCTCAGCAACTGGAGCGACCATCTGTACCAGCAGAGCTGACTGTGTGGAAGGTGGGCTTGGGCCCTTTAGCCGCAATGCTACATGGGCCGTCATCTCCAGCTGGGCCGCTAATTCCACCGCCTCTGTTATCGATAAGAGGTGCAACGTCCCCAACAGTTCCACCCGTAGCCATTTCACCGTGTCTTCCACTGTCCGGAAACAGGACAGCTCCTTCTGCAATGCGTACTGCAACGCATACTGTAATGATGGATTTGCGGTGTACCACTTCAACCGTGACAGTATTATCCTGTCCTGCACATGCCAGAACTTGCACGTGCTAGCCAAACAGCAAAGGGCATCAACGTACTGTATGAACGACTCGTCTCACTGTCGGCACCGGTAAAACACAAACCTCTGGGCCATTACGTTCTGCGGGGCAATGAAATGTTTGGCCATCAAAGTGGCACATTCGCCGAAGGTCTCCGCAGGCAAGGCAATAATATATCACAGCATGTAGATGACTCTTGCCAGTGTTAGCTAGGCGTCGAGCCGACACATATGACTGAAGCCCCTTAAACCGACAAGGCCATGGGATTGGTGGCTCACCCAGGTTTGTGAGGAATGGTTGTGGGAATAACATGCCCTTTTCCAAATACGAGTCCATTGTCGGGAAAATGGTTAATTTTCCTCCAGAACACCACTTTTTCTCCTCGTCAGCAGTTGCTATGTCTGGAAACAGGACAGTGGAGGCAGGAGTTGTACTGAACTCAAACTTTATTACAGACACACTGTTAATTCTCGTGTTGCAGTATGCTAACTAACACGCTAACCCCTTAGCAGTACAGGCTGTTGTTGGCATGGAGGTGGAATGCCAAAGAGGCCGTCTCCTGCTAACAGTCCCTTTATGTAGGCATGGCGTGACGATGTCACCCGTCTGTATATCGTCACGTCTGCACAGTCTGTTGTAAGCTGCGGCTTCACAACAGATGCCATCCCCCTTTTTAGAAAAATCACCCAAAACCTTGTTAAGCTGTTATCCCTGCATCCCCAGTATTGTCATAAACATTTTTATATCATGTTACAGAACTGAATAATATGGCTTTGAACCATCAATTCTGAGCAGAAATGTAAAAACAAAAAAATCATAAAAGTCCAACTTTTTTTCTCGTAAATTTTTTGGGGTTTTTTTCTTTGCTGCTTTCTTCTCAAAAGCTTGCAGCTTTTCCTCCCAAAATGCGATTTTTTTGGTGAAAATGTGCAGCTTTTTCTTATACATTTATGATTTTTCTGTTGTAACTTTTTTCTCAAAAATTTCCATTTTTCTCAAAAAAATTTAATTTTTCTCTTGTAAACATGGAACTTTTTTCTGTAAATTAGTGACTTTTTCTCAAAAATTTGCAACTTTATCTCAAAAATTTATGACTCTTCTTTTGTAAAATTGTAATTTTTGCCTCAAAAATTTACAACTCTTTTCCTGTAAAATTTCAACTTTTCTCTTATAAATCTGTAAATTTTCCTCTCATAAATTTACAACTTTTTCTCACAAATTTGTGATTTTTCCCTCGTAAATGTGGGACTTTTTTTTCTTGTAAATTTGTGATTTTTTTTTTCAAAAGTGTACAACTTTTTTCTCAAAAAATTGTGATTTATCTCGTTAATGCAGAACTTTTTTTCTTATAAAGTAACACCTTTTTCTTAAAAAATATGATTTTTCTCTTGTAAATTTGCAATTTTCAGCTGGATGCTGGCTAATTTTTTTTTATTCTGTGTAATTAAATTGTAATTTGCAGCTTTTAAAAATTTTAATATGGCAACTTTTATTATAGTTTTGCACCTTTGTTCTTGAAAATTTGTACCTAATTTACATTTTTATGTTTATGTTTGAAAATAACCACTGTCCTCCATGTTAAAAATAATAAATTGCCCAATGGATATTGGTGGAAAAAGGTGGCTTGTCCTCTCTGGGTTGGGGACAAGGTCCTGCCCCAAGTGGAGGAGTTTAAGTATCTTGGGGTCTTATTCACGAGTGAGGGGAGAAAGGAGCGAGAGATTGACAGATGGATCGGAGCAGCATCTGCAGTAATGGGGACGTTGAACTGGTCTGTTGTGTTGAAGAGGGAGTTAAGATAAGATAAGATAAGATAAGCCTTTATTAATCCCACAACGGGGAAATTCCAGGATTGCAACAGCACAGGGATAGCAACACTCAGAGCAACAATCAGAAGGCAAGAAAAAAAAAAAAAACAAGCAAGCAAGAGCAGCTAATATACATATGTACATATTACTATAAAATATATATACACACACACACAGACACACAGTGCAGAGCATTGTAGCTGGATGGAATAAATATGTAAATATATAAACACCCACAGTAAGGAGCATTGCAGCTAGGTGGAATAAATATGTAAATATATAAACACACACAGTGCGGAGCAATGTAGCTAGATGGAATAATATGTAGATATATAAACACAGTGCGGAGCATTGTAGCTAGATGGAATAAATATATAGATATATAAATATAAACACACCCAGTGCGGAGCATTGTAGCTAGATGGAATAAATATGTAACTAGAAAAGCACTCGGAGAGCGCAGACCTCCGCCAAGCGCCACAGTTCCGCCCATACAGTGTTTGTGTGTACGTTGTCAGATTCCTTGACCATGAAAACATCTGAGTAGCAATTGGATTCACAATGATAGGATTAGTGGTTCAGTAGTAAAAGCATTACCTCCTTGGCAGAGGTAATAAACTGAAGTGTTGGTGTTGTGTCCATGTCCTGCATCTGCAAACTCCCAGGCTGGGGGCGTTGCAATTGAATGAATGAATGAATTAATCTTTATTTCGAATAGATTAAGAGTACAGGTTAAAAGAAAGTGAATAATATAACAAAGGGGGTAATAAAATCCAACAAGGTCAAATTAGACAATAGCTCCTCTGATTATACAGTTCAACATAAGTTATCCGAAATATGTGATGGCTGAATCCGCAGCTTATATTGCCCACCCATGTTCCATCCAAGAATTCAAAAGAAAAAACAAAAGAAGTCATGACACAACTGCATACAACCCACAGGCCAATGGGTTATGTGAGCATTTTAGATCACTGAAAGCAGCACTGAGGGCTTCACTGACGGATGCCAATTAGGTAGACGGGTTGGCGTTGGTTTTATTCAAAATTCAAACGTTTATTTCAAACTCAGGGTTCATATTACATGCAGAACTAAAAGGAGTAGAAAATAAATAAATAAAAGTATATACAGATCAGCAGACAGTCGGCGGTCTTGTAACAACAATAACATACAATATTGGACTCAGTATAAAATGGAACGCCACCACTTCCAAATGCTGGAGTGAAGTGTGAGTGACGAGTTGACAATTGCTGATATAAGATGATTGTTACATGGCAGCAACCTTCTCATCAAACTGTAAACATTGTTACGTATCAACTCGCCAAAAGACGGAATGTTCACAGACACAAACATCTTGCTTGCACTCGACCTTCGTGGTACATCTAACCTTTATCTTTATTGGGGTTGCGCTCCGCGGCCAAAGATGATTTGGAAACTTCCCCGGCAGAGAGCTTCTTTTTGCGGAGCTACTATGGCTGACCGGGGAATTTCTGCCAAATAATCCAGCGGCGGACAGCTGGGCGTCTGAGTTTTTGCAGCGTTGCGCAAACACAGGCACACAGCACGCTGCCGAGCAGCTCGTTTTTGCGCAGCGCCTATGGCTGGCCGGGGAATTTCTGCCAAATAATCCGGCGGCGGACAGCTGCCCGTCTCAGCTTTTGCAGCGTCGTGCAAACACAGGCACGGTGGCGGGCCCAGCCCACCAGTGTTTTCCGCGTGCTTTTGTGCCTAAAACGTTGAAGAACGCGGAGTTTATGTTGGTCAGACACGATGACCAGCGCCCTCCATTGCGCCTGCGCACATGTTGAAAATAGCCATATGTCACAGTGTTAAAGAATGTTATAAAAAATTCCTGTATCCAGACGGTGATCCGGATCATCCCCAAAATTTAATCAGTTCTTCCTTGTACCATTTCCAACAACGCCTGAAAGTTTCATGGAAATCCGTCCAAGACTTTTTGAGTTATCTTGCTAACCAACAGACAAGCAGACAGACAGACAGACAGACAGACAGACAAACAGACAAACACACAGACAAACCCCGGCAAAAACATTACCTCCTCCTGGCCTTTTCGGCCTGGCGGAGGTAAATATATAAACACACACAGTGCAGAGCATTGTTGCTAGATGGGATGAAACAGCATAGCCGTCTACTTAGTTATCCTACATGGTATGATTATGTGCCCATACATATTCTCACCCTCCATAGCGACCGGTATTTTCCTAGTTGTATGCCGGAGGGGACCATTGTGTAAGTCTATTGCATCTTTTGCATTCAAAAAACTATTAGTTTGTTACGTCTTTTTGCTATCTCTGCGAGCAGCCCTGCTTAGGTTGTACAGTCTGACAGCCGTTGGTAGGAAGGACCTGCGAAACCTCTCGGTTGTGCACCTGGGATGATGTAGTCTGCTGCTAAATGAGCTCCTCAGTGCATTCAGTATGTCCTGCATAGGGTGGAACTCGGACTCCAGCAGATATGACAGTTTAGCCACCGTCCTTCTCTCTCCTATCTCCTCCACCGGATCAAGGCGCTGCCCCAGGACAGAGCTAGCTTTCTTGATCAGTTTGTTCAGTCTCTTCCTATCGGCTGCAGTAATGCCACTGCCCCAGCAGACCACTCCAAAAGTGATGGCTGATGCCACCACCGTGCCATAGAATGTCTTCAGCAGCGTCCCTTGTACACCAAAAGACCCGAGTCTTCTCAGCAGGAACAGCCTGCGCTGTCCCTTCTTGTAGAGTGCGTCAGTATTGTGTGACCAGTCTAGTTTATTGTTCAGATGAACACCCAGGCACTTATAGGATGTCACCATCTCGATGTCTGTTCCCTGTATATTTACTGGTGCTGTGAGGGGTTGCCCATGCCTGCGGCAGTCCACCACCAGCTCCTTAGTTTTCCTCGCGTTGATCTGGAGGCAGTTCCGATGGCACCAGTCCACGAAGTCCTGGATAAGCCCTCTGTACTCAGCTTCATCTCCATTGGAGATGAGGCCAACGATCGCAGAGTCATCAGAGAACTAAAGAGTGAACAGGAAGGGAGCCAGCACCGTTCCCTGGGGGGCCCCCGTGCTACCGATGATCGTGTCGGACACACAGTCCCGGGTTCTCACAAACTGAGGCCGGTTCGTGAGGTAGTCCAGGATCCATGATGACAGGTGCTGGTCCACCCCTGCGCGCAGCGGCTTGTCCTTCAGGATCATCGGTTGGATGGTGTTGAAAGCACTGGAGAAGTCAAAAAACATGATCCTCACCATATTCCCGGGCTTCTCCAGGTGGGACAGAGAACGGTGAAGGAGGAAGATCACCGCATCCTCCACCCCAATGCCATGCTGGTAGGCGAACTGGAGTGGATCCATCGCTGGTTCCACCAGGGGGCGGAGGTGAGCAAGGAGCAGTCTCTCCAGGGTCTTCATCAAGTGGGACGTCAAGGCCACCAGTCTGTAGCTGTTCAGGTCTTTGGGGTGGGAAGTTTTTGGTACAGGTATCACACAAGATGTTTTCCACAGCTGTGGTACCCTCCCCAGCTTCAGGCTCAGGTTGAAGATGTACGTCACAATCCCACACAGCTGGTCTGCACAGGACTTGAGGAGCTTTGCACTGATGCTGTCCGGTCCCGACGCCTTCCTCGCCTTGATCTTCCTCAGCTTCGTCCTCACCTGGGTCCTGGTCAGGGTCAGGATGGGGGGCTGTGTGTTGGGAGTGGGGGGGTGTTGGTGGAGTGGGGAGTGGGCAGCAGGACTTGATTTCTTTAGAGGCAGCAGTGGTTGTTGTGCAGTCAGGGGGGAGGGCGGTTGGTCAAACCTATTGAAAAACAGATTCAGGTTGTTCGCCAACTCCCTGCCCCCCGTGGCCTGGGGGGAGGTATTCTGGAGCCCAGAGATGGTTTTGAGGTTTCTCCAGACCCTGCTGATGTCGCTCTGTTGCAGCTTGTCCTCCATCTTCTTCCTGAAGCTGTCCTTGCCTTCTCTGATCTTTCTCCTCAGCTCCCTCTGTACGGACTTCAGCATCTCCCTATTCCCCGACCTGAAGATCCTCTTCTTCTGTCTCAGAAGTGTTTTTATCTCAGGGTTGATCCAGGGTTTGTTGTTTGAGCAACACCGTAGGGTCTTGGTGGGAACGGATTTGTCCACACAGAAGCTGAGGTAGTCTGTGATGGTGTGAGTGAGGCCATCGATGTCCTCACCATGTGGATCGCAGAGCTGCTTCCAGGTGGTGGCTTCAAAACAGCCCTTTAGAGTGTCCATTGTCTCCTCAGACCATAACTCCACTGTGCGCATGGCCGGAGGTTGTCTGTGCACTAGGGGTTTGTACACCGGCCGGAGATGAACCAAGTTGTGATCCGATCTCCCGAGTGGGGGGAGTTGTGATGAGGTGTACGCCTCCTTAGTGTTTGCGTAGAATAAGTCCAGTGTTTTATTGTCTCTAGTGTGGCATGTGACATACTGGGTGAACGTGGGTAGAATGGGAGATAGTGAAACGTGGTTGAAATCGCCTGAGATGAGGAGAAGAGCATCTGGGTGTTCTGTCTGCAGCCTGCTGGTTACTGAATGGATGACGTCACGCGCTGTCCCAGCGTTCGCCGTCGGATTTGCATAAACAACAATGCAGATCACGTGTGAGTGTTCTCTCGGGAGATATGTAGGCCGCATGCTAACAGCTAGCAACTCAATGTCTTTGCTGCAGTGTCGTTGTTTAACAGTGATATGTCCCGGTCTGCACCAGTTGTTGTTAACATACATTATCACTCCACCGCCCCTTGCTTTGCCACTGTCTGGTGTTCGGTCTGCCTGTATCATGTGGAAACCCTCCAGCTCAATGTTAGCATCTGCTGCTAGTTCAGTTAGCCACGTCTCAGAAAACAAAAGGAGAGAGCACTCCCGATATGTGCTATCGTAACGGCAGATAGCCGCTAGCTCATCTACCTTTCCCAGTAACGACCGTACATTTCCCATGACAATAGATGGAAGGGAGGGTCTGTACCTTATATTTTTTGTCCTCCGCCTTACTCCAGCCCGGCAGCTGCGGCGTTTTCACCTCAATTCTCTTGGTATGTCGAGTTTTTCCAATGGGACCGGGTGGCGGTGCCTTAGTTAACTCTAAGGCAAAGCTGTTGATTTATCAGTCAATCTACATTCCTACTCTCACCTATGGTCACGAGCTTTGGGTAATGACCGAAAGAACGATATCGCGGATACAAGCGGCTGAAATGAGCTTTCTCCGTAGGATTGCTGGACTCACCCTCAGAGATAGGGTGAGGAGCTCAGTCATCCGGGAGAGGCTCAGAGTAGAACCGCTGCTCCTCCACATTGAAAGGAGTCAGTTGAGGTGGTATGGGCATCTGATTAGGATGCCTCCTGGACGCCTACCACTTGAGGTGTTTTGGGCACGTCCCACTGGGAGGAGACCCCGGGGCAGACCCAAGACTCGGTGGAGAGACTGTGTCTCCCAGCTTGTCTGGGAACGCCTTGGTATCCTCTCTGAAGAGCTGGAGCAGGTGGCTGAGGAGAGGGAAGTCTGGGCTTCTCTGCTTGAACTGCTGCCTCGGCGACCCGGACCTCCGGAAAAGCGGTAGAAGATGGATGGATGGATGAATGGATGGATATTGGTGGATTTAAGTGTTTTGTTTTTTTTACCAGCTCTTCTAAGCACCAAATTAATAATATTAATATTTATGCAGTTATACTAGGTGTGCATATGCTCATTGTGCTGGATTTCCCTCTTGTGAGCAGCAACGCGTGCACTCCTCACATAGTTTGATTATGGTTTTTATTAGAAGGAATGATTAGTCAGTTGTCTTCCTATTGAACACTAAGACTTAACTTCTTTATCTTCATCCAGGCCGTTTCCTAGTGATCTCCAGGGGAAATCGCCCAGGACAGAAGCTGTTAACACCTCCAGCTGCAGAGCCGATGTAATCCTAATCTCACAGGAGACTGTCTTTATAGAAATAGCATTATAACACTTGGGCAAAAATCCCAAACATGAGGAGGGATGGTACTGGCGTGAGATCGCTGATAGGGGAAACAGGACCAAACAACATGTGACACAAGCCGAAAAACTCCCATAAATCCCATCCGGGGCTCAGTGAGAATGAGAAACAATGAGTGGTTGGAGTGAATGGCCAGATGTGGAGCGGTGCTGCTGAGGAGCCAGACAGATTTATGGCCTCGTCTTTAATGAGGTAACATCCTTTGCACTCATAAGACTTTTAGAAACTATGCTTTTTCTTTTTTTTTTGGCTTCCACGTACAAGAGGAAACATGTCTACAGTGGGGGGGGGGGGGAACACAAGTGTATGAATCATTTTTTTTTTCTTGCGTTACTAAAGCAGAAAGGAGTTTTGGGGAGTTAAAATCTAAAATGACATCAAGATAAACACTGTGAAAATGATAATATGTGACATCCTTTTTTTTTAGGTTGAGTGGGATGATTTATAGTTGAATGTGTGCAACTTGTGGGAAAATACAGAATTACAGTAGAATACAGTATGAACTAGAGAACTAGAGATAAAGACAAAGTCAAACATTATAGAAAATATGTGGTAAAAGTGTTTAGAGGCTATGATCCTCATATTATACAGTATATCTGCATATGCATGAAACAAAACTGTACCTAAAATATAAATGAGCTGTGGTTCTGGTGAAATCCTAATGTTTTTGTGCTAATACAGTATGTTGACATACTGTACGTCGATAGTATAATTGGGGAAGCTCAGGGTGGGTGCATCAGACTGACATGATCTACTCCATCTTTGATGGACTGGTTTGGACCATGTCACTGCCACTTGTCTGAAAATGTTTTAAAAATGACTATATTGTAAGTGATAAACTGATTCAGTACCATATACTTAATTTGTACCATATACTGTGAATTTTTTTTGTGCGGCATGATTACATGTTAACTCAGTGTAAACATGCAAACAGATATGAATTTGCATCTGAGCGAGTTGCAGAGGGGCGGAGTTGCCTTCATAACTTCTGCAGCTGCTTTCTACCTGCTGTGGAAATCCCACAAATACAGTCATGTTTAAGTTTATAACATTATCCAGCAGGGCTCTCACCTGGAAATTTGTCACAGCCTCCTCCAAAACTTCACTTGGATGACGGTTGTTTACACTACTAGCCAGCTGCTAGCCCTTGTTAGCACATCTGTAGCGGGAGTACGTGGGTTAATAGACAACAGACACTCTGTTTCGGCTTTAGAGCTCCTGGTCCATCTGTCTGCGGGCGAGTGACAGTCTCATTTTCAAACTAGTTAACTCTCCAGTGGTGATACTCTGGTGATAGCAGAATCTCAAGGCTGAATGCTAGCTAGCGTTATCCCTTGGATGTGAATGCATGAATAATCATGTTTTCCACATGTTTACATTAACTTTACATATACAGTGATCCCTCACTTATCGCGTTTAATGGGGACCAGAACCGACCGCGAAAAGTGAAAAACCGCGAAGTAGCATCACCCCCCCCACCACAAGGGCGTCACAAGCACTATTTTGCACAAAAAGGCACAAGAGAACAGCGAAAAGTGCCACTAAGCAACACGAGCGATAAAGAACAATGAATGCGGTCTTCCTTCGCTGGGTATGGGTGCTCGGCAGGGAGAGAAGCTGGGTAAAATGTCTCGGCCAATCAGCTTGCGAGGTAAAACGTCTCGGCCAATCAACTTGCGAGATTCCCGAGCGGTGAAGAGGTGGGCGGAGAGGAGAGGAGCGGTGGTCAGATAGGTGGATTTTGAGTTGTGCAGGCTCTCCGTGTTGATACCTGATGTTCTAATGTAGTCTCCCTGCCTTCTGCTAGCGCCTGGGCAACTTTCGTGCCATTTTTTCTCAATTTTGAATTTTTGATGAATATTTTTGAAAAATCCGCGATGCACTGAGGGTGCGAAAGGTGAAACGCGAAGTAGCGAGGGATCACTGTATTCATGCCACACGAAAAATTTGGTTCACGTTTGGTCTGAATGCACCTTAAACCAGGAATTGTTGTCCAGACCGTCAGGTGTGTGGGAAATTTTCTAATTTTACTTAATTGGTCCATAAAATTGTAATTTAGTTGTGTGTCTCAAACTGCAATGTAGTGGATCTTCAGTGTCAGTGGGTGCCAGCATGAATGCAATAATGATGATCTTCTTCTTCTCCACTTTTTTTTAATGGAGGTTGTCACTCAGTGTTAATGAGCTTGTTAAGCTTGATTTATGCTTTGCGCATCTATGATGCACTTATATGCCTGACAAGGCTGGCGGCCACATGGCCATATATGTGCTTCATTTGCATCTACTATCGGACCAGGCGTTTGACTCATGTGCATAACCACCATCTGCAGTTTCACCCCAGTGTGATGGGTAGCACAAATGCGCTGACGTGCCACTTTCTTCACCAGCTTTACAAAAGAGAAGAAAAGCAAGACCCACATGCATTTTAGCAACAACAGTGGCGACTGTTCATAGTCAAAAAGAGGAACTTTTGTGTTTACTACTTCTTGTGTAAGAAGATAAAAAAAAGAGAGTAGAGCATGTGACCACCAAACGAGAACTTTGTCATTGTATGTTTTGATAGTTGTAGTGTATGTAATGTGCTGCACCCTCACGCAGGTGACGTCAGCATGTTGGCGTTGGGGCTTTGGGCACTTCAGCCACACTGCTTTAGTCGTACATGTGTTCTAGCTAAATAAAGTTAATTTCAGCACATGGTCATTGTCTGCCCATTCTTCAGACATAACACTGGTGATGAGGACAGAGACTTTCCTTAAAGCTCTACAGCCGTTCCTTGCCCTGCCTGGCGAGCCTCTTATTCCGTGATCCCACTGGTATGAATCTTTTGAGACTTTTATGGCCGCTATCGACCTAGCCGAGGCTAGCGAGGTGAGGCTAAGGGCCATGCTAGTTCACAGCCTTGGCAGCGAGGAACAGTGTATCTTTCGAACTCTCGGACCCGCAGACACATGCAAAGACTATGCACCTTTGTTGGCTGGACATTTTGCTGCTCCACAGAGCATAATGGTCTGGAGAATTACATTTCACCAGCGCCGACAGTGAACGGAAGAGTCGGCCCAGCAGTACATCACCGACCTCCGCTGTTTGGCTAGTATGTGTAAATTCGGCCACCTGGAAGATGAGATGGTGCGAGACCAATTGTTGGAGCACACCATGAATTCAAGGCTGTGGGAGAAACTGTTGATGGTGCCGGATGACCTGCCGTTAACCAAAGTGGTGGAAATGGCATCCCAACTAGAAGCAGCTGCCCAGTTAGCAACACAGCTAGTGGCCCCCAACCCGTGCTCCCCACATTCAGCTCCGCTGGCACAAGCTGTTGCTCCGACTGCTCAACCCTTCGACTCCATGTCTCCTCATGATGGCTCCACGTCTCCTCACAGTGGCTTCAAGGTAAATGTCATGGAACAACAAGGCACCACAGCACGCCAGCCCTGTGGTAACTGCGGCTCTTCCTTGCACTGCACATGCGCCTCTGCCTGCCCAGCAACAGCACAGAGGTGCCAATACCACAGTAAGCTCAACTACTTCGCCAGAATGTGCTGCTTGGTTCCTGCAAGTCCGCCGTCTTGCCCGCCCAGTCGGCCCAACCCGACTACCATCGACTCTGAACAATAGGCCATTCAAGTGGTGCACAGTGGAACTGGATGGCATCAGTCTGCCGCTACTGCTGGATCAAGGTCCCTGCTAAACAAGTTCATGGTTAGGAATCTGTTTCCCCAGAAGAAGATTAGGGCGGATACAGAGAAAATGTTTGGCTATGGACACTTTAAGACTGGCATGGTGGAAACAGACACCTTCTCAGTATGCTACGGCTCCAGAGTTCTTCCTGCATTCACGTTCCAAGTGACCGGCCAGGGTGCCAATCTCCTTGGTTTTGATCTGATCTGCAAGCTGGGCTTCTCCATTACAGATCACACAGGTTCCGCCATACTGACTGTCGCCTTAACTTGGCAACATCGCTGGCTGGCACTTTTCACAGTCCTGGGCTGCCTCACCACCTTCAACCATAAGCCGCTCATTGACCCAGTGGTGTCATCTGTTATTCAGCCCCTTCACTGGCTGCCCCTCGCTCTACGAGATGATGCCATGGTGGAGCTACAGAAAATCCTGGACGCGGGTATCATCGAGTGGGTCAACGCATCTCCCTGGATCTCCAACCTGGTGTTGGCGAAGAAAAAAATGGGTGGTCTGTGGCCCTGTGTCAACCTCAGAATGGTAAATAAAGCAGTAATCTCTGACAAATACCCCCTGCCCACGGTGGAGGAGCTGGCCACTACATTCCATGGCTCCAAGATTTTCTCCAAACTCGACCTTCGCCAGGGTTATCTGCAGGTTCCTCTACACTTGGACAGCTGTGACCTCATGGCCTTTGTGACCCACATGGGGTCTTTTGCTACACCTGCATACCCTTTGGCCTCAGCTCCGCTCCTAGCTGCTTCCAGAAGATTATGGCCACCATCTTTGCTGGCCTCCTGGGCATGGTGGTGTACCTGGATGACATTGTGGTGCATGGCGCAAAATCTTTACACGACATCCATCTCTCCAAAGTGTTAGAGGTGCTCGCCAGCCATGGCCTCACGTTGAATGGGGAAAAGTGCATCTTCGCAGCACCATTGAGTTTGTGGGGTTCCGCTTGACTGCCAATGACCTAAGCCCACTACACTCGAATGTTGAGGCAGTGTTACTCCTGTCTGAGGCGTCATGCCTTGCACAGCTCTCTTCCTTCCTAGGAATGATGGCCTTCTACCTGTGCTTCCTTCCTCACTACTCTGAGATAGCAGTACCACTGCGCGCCCTCCTGAAACAGGATGCACCCTGGTCGTGGACCCCTGCATGCTCCACTGCCATCTGCCAGCTTGAGACACAGCTCACCTCCCCGCCTGTGTTTGCCCACTTTGACCTACAGAGCCCCACGTTTAATGTTTATGTATTTATAAAAGGGATAGTGCATATTAATGAACATAAGATATGTAAATATGCAGAATACAAGATTATAGCTGAAGCTAATTTCCATCTTGTGTCCCCTGGCCAGCCAATGCCAGCCACATAAAACAGATAACACAATACAACAACAATAAACAACACAACAATAATAAAGCAAATAACACAATACAACAATAACAATAGCAGTAAGATTGCACACTGATAGGAAGAGCGAAACAAACAAAGCTAAGATGAACATTGTTGATCTCAGACCAGCAAAAAGTACCACAATGACCAAGGTGTTACTCGGGGATGTTTAAGTGTAAAGTGCTAAGGTGCTTTGTGTAGTAAAGTGCGTTTGTAGAATTATATGATGCATGAATTTAAATTGCTTAGTGAATTGCACATGGCTCTGTTGCACATGTTTCAGCACATACAGACATGTATGTGCTAATGATATTGCACCAGGTTTGCATATATGGTTAAACCCATGTACACAGGGTTATTGAAGTTATGTATATTAGCATACAAGCATATGTACACACAAACAATCATGGGCACACAAACATGCCTAGGTCATATGACGGTCACAAGTCTGGTCTATTCTCAACAAATTATTAACACATAATTACTACATGAGTCACTGATGTTGGACATGTACAGAGGTTTGAGATGATATGAGCCACTCCTTCATTTCACTCTTAAAGGTGGCAGAGCTGGAACTTTCCCTGACAGGAAGTGGTATGGTGTTCCATAATGTACTACCATGAAATGAAAAAATATTTTGACCAAAAGAGGTTTTATGGAGGGGTATCACACAGTCACCTCTTGAGGAAGCCCTAGCGGACCGACCATGAGTGTTGCTCACTCTACATTTGATACATTTGATGTATTCATTCTGGGGGGGGGGGGGGGGGGGGGGGGGGAGAGACCATGTACAATTTTGTACATCAAGCTGACAGTTTTAATTTTTTTTAAATTCTCAAAGGACAGGAGGTTTTACCTAGGAAGAATATTGCAGTGGTGGTATGTGAGAAGCTTTTTATCTAACGTTTTCAGAGCATTTTTATACAGTAGAGTGATTCAATTGGCTTGAGGGTTGCCGCCCCCACCAATGACCAGCTGGTAATACAATAGCTCAGATGTGAAAAGATCATTGAGTATTAAAACACTGGTGTCTATGTCTGTAAGCAACCTCCTAATTTGTCTGAAGCTGTGAATCTTAAATTTTAATGTTTTAGTGACTATTTTGATATGGCTCTTGAACGAGAGTGTAGAGTCCATGGTCACACCCAGGTACAGTATTTAGATAGATAGATAGATAGATAGATAGATAGATAGATAGATAGATGTACTTTACTGATCCCAAACTGGGAAATTACAGTGTAACAGCAGCATGACAGTAGACAACCAAACAACAGAAACACACACGACAGACAAAGGGATTACCCATGGAAAGTAAAACTAACATGACTATAAAACCTATATACATCATAGTTTAATATATGATGACCCGTATAAACACATGAATCATCCCATTGCACAAAGAAGGATTGTCAGGAGCAGAGTGAAAAAGTGAGGTACCAGTTAGTCTGTAAGGTGCAGTGTGGCAGCATTGTTATGACGAGAACACAACATCATAGTGAGTTATTGTACAGTGAAATTGCATGCGGCAGGAAAGATTTCTTGTACCTGGCCGTTCGACAGTGAAGCTGTAGTAGTCTACTGGAGAAAGTGCTTCGCTGTCTGTCTAGTGTGTGGTGGAGGGGGTGATCAGGATTGTCCATGATGGATCGCAGTTTATTTAGTGTTCTTTTCTCCACCACTGTCTCAAAGGTCTCCGGTCTTGACCAATCACAGAGCCAGCCCTCTTGATAATCTTGTCAAGTCTGTTGGTGTCTCTGGCCGTGATATTGCTACCCCAACAGACAGCAGCAAAGAAGATGGCGCTGGCAACAGCGGTCTGGTAGAAAAGCTCCAGCATCCTGCTGCACACGTTGAAGGATCTCAGCTTCCTCAGGAAGTAGAGTCTGTTCATCCCCTTCTTGTGCGCAGCATAGGTGTTGGATCTCCAGTCCAACCCGCTGCTGATCCTGACACCCAGATATTTGTAGTCCTCAACCACTCCCACATCCCTTCCTCCCATTCTGCTGTGGCTGAGAAGGCCTCTTCCTCTTCCTGAAGTCAATCACCATCTCTCTGGTCTTGCTGACATTCAACCTCAGGTGATTCTGCTCTGTCCACTCCACAAATCTGTCTACCAGTGCCCTGTACTCCCCCTCCTCTCCTCCTCTTATACACCCCACAACAGCTGAGTCATCAGAGAATTTCTGCAGGTGGCATGACTCAGTGTTGTATTGAAAGTCAGTGGTGTGTAAGGTAAAAAGAAAAGGAAAGAGCACAGTCCCCTGTGGAGCTCCCGTATCACTAGCCATCACTCCAGACAAGACATTTCCCAGCCGGACAAACTGTGGTCTGCCTGTCAGGTAGTCAGAAATCCAGGAGATCACAGAGCTGTCAACCCCACCACCCACAGCTTCTCACCCAGCAGCAGTGGCTGGATGGTGTTAAAGGCACTGGAGAAATCAAAAAAGTGATTCTCACAGTATCTCCCCCACCATCCAGGTGCTCGTTGCAGCAGGTACACTACCGTTCAAAAGTTTGGGGTCACCTCAGACAATTTTGTGTTTTCCATGAAAAGTCACACTTTTATTTACCACCATGAGTTGTAAAATGAATAGAAAACATAGTCAAGACATTGACAAGGTTAGAAATAATGATTTGTATTTGAAATAATATTTTTTTCCTTCAAACTTTGCTTTCGTCAAAGAATCCTCCATTTGCAGCAATTACAGCATTGCAGACCTAACATGATTGCACAAGGGTTTTCTAATCATCCATTAGCCTTCTGACGCAATGAACAAACACATTGTACCATTAGAACACTGGAGTGATAGCTGCTGGAAATGGGCCTCTATACACCTATGTAGATATTGCACCAAATCCAGACATTTGCAGCTAGAATAGTCATTTACCACATTAGCAATGTATAGAGTGTATTTCTGATTAGTTTAAAGTTATCTTCATTGAAAAAAAGTGCTTTTCTTTCAAAAATAAGGAAATTTCTAAGTGACCCCAAACTTTTGAACGGTAGTGTAGATGACAGCATCTTCAACTCCTAAATGGGGCTGATATGCAAACTGCAGAGGGTCCAGCCACGTCTTCACCTGCGGCCTCAGGTGGGCTAAGACCAGTCTCTCCAGGACCTTCATCACATGAGATGTGAGAGCAACTGGTCAATAGTCATTCAGGTCCGATGGAGATGACTTCTTGGGGACAGGAACCAGGCAGGATGTCTTCCACAGCACCGGTACTCTCTCCAGACTCAGGCTCAGGTTGTACAGGCGTTTCAGTACCGGAGCTAGTTGGTTGGCACAGGTCCTCAGGGTCCTTGCGGAGATGCCATCAGGGCCTGCCGCCTTCCGCTGACGGAGTCTCTCCAGCTGTTTCTCCACCTGGTCTGTAGTCACCGTGAAGTGAGGGAGGGTCCTGGTGCCCCCTGAGGAGGAGGAGGGGGGAGATGGAGAGAGGTTTTGCACAGGAGGGTGGGTGGGGAGGGGTGCATGGTGGTCTGGTTGTGTTGCTCGGGTGACAGACTGTGAGTTGAACCTATTAAAAAACAGATTCAGTTCCTCAGTTCTCTCCTGGCTCCCAGATGGCTGCCTGACTCTCCCCTTGCACCCAGTTATTTGTTTCATTCCCTCCCACACATCTTTAGCGTTGTTTTGCCTGAGTTTATCTTCCAACTTCCTCCTATAATTGTCCTTGCAACTCCTCAGCATCTCTCTCAGCTCATGCTGCACTCCCCTCAGCTTCTCCTTGTCTCCAGCCCTAAAAGCTCTCTTCTTTTTGTTCAGAAGTGCTTTCAGGTCGCTCGTGACCCATGGTCTGTTGTTGGAGAAGCAGTGTACAGTCTGAGCTGGCATGGTCATGTCTTCACAGAATCTAATGTATTCTTTGAATTCCTTGACAACAATTAGTTTTTCTCCTCCTATGTAAATGTTAGAATGCATAATAGTAGTAGAGCATTTCGGAAAAAACGAACAGACATACATACAGTTTTATTTACATTCAGAAAGAAACAAGTCTTGGTGAGCCAGTGTTGAACATGTATCAGAGCTGATGAGGGTGCAGCCACAGCTTCTTCAGGATTTTTTGCTGTAGTAAAAATAACAGCATCATCCGCATACAGCTGAGCATTAACACCTTTACAGACATCTGGAAAACTGGTACTACCTGTCTCATGGGTCGGGCCGTTGGCGACTCAACCGGAAACCCTGCCCTTCCAAGGGCGTGGAGGGTGAAACTGGGCATCCTGGCAGAACTAAAAACAATATCTGTCACAGGTCCATGGTGGACCACTCCCAGTTACTCGGGGTGAGACTGGACATCCTGGCAGATAAGCACATCTGTCGCAAGGTCTGTGGTGGACTTTTACCAGTCGGTGCATCATGACATGCACTACACAAAGAGCAGAGCTAAACAAATCTATCATCTGGTCAGTCACTGCAACAGATACTGGAGTCAGTTTGTCTTGGCCTGTCCTTGCTACTGATAATACCTCTATCTGCCAAGAATGTGCCGCTAGTCCAGCAAAAGCTAGTGGTACTCAAATACTTTGAAAGCAGTTTCATGAAATGGTCAGTCAGAGGGCTGCTCATGCCGGCTTGGACGTTGCCCGGGTTTGTAGGGTTGGGAGTTCCTGGCAGTGGAGGGCGGGGGACGGAGCTGCGTAGAGGAATCTGAACAGTCCTAAATGAAACAGTCATTGTTGCCCGCGACAGACTGCTATGATGATGATGATGATGGAAGGTCATTTATATAAAGAGAGAACAAGATAGGTCCCAGTATGGATCCTTGAGGGACCCCCATGGGCAATCTAGATAAGGGGATCTGATACCGTCAACCACTGTACATTGTTTTCTATTGCATAGGTATGATTTGATCCACTTTATAGCCTGGTGTGGAGCCATAATGAACATCTCATGGAAAGACAAGATAACCAACATAGAAGTGTTGAAACGAGCTGGTCTACCATCAATAGAGGACATGCTAATACAGATGAACCTGAGATGGCTCGGACATGTTGAGAGGATGGACCACCAGCGTCTCCCTCGGCAGTTACTCTACTCACAGTTATGTGAGGGCAAACACAATCAAGGTAGACCAAGGCTCAGATTTAAAGACACTGTAAAAAGAAACTTGAAGAAGTTGGACATAGACAAGAGTTCCTGGCAGTGGAAGGCTAAGGACAGAGCTGTGTGGAGGAATCTGATCAGACCTAAATGAAACAGTCATTGTCGCCCACGACAGACTGCTATGATGATGATGATAATGATAGCCTGGTGAAAAAAATTAAAACTAGGTAATTTGGAGAGCAATACTTTGTGGTTTATTGTATCAAAAGCCCTTTTAAAGTCTAAAAATACAGCTCCAACACAACTGTTGCTGTCCAGCGAGTGCTTAACTTTTTCTACAAACAGGGCTAATGCTGTCTCAGTTGAGTGGTGCTCACGGAAACCGAATTGCATGGGATGTAAAGGTGTTGAGCTATTGTTGAGATGATCTATTAATTGTTGAGCCACCCATTTGTAACCTGTGACACCTCCAATACCACCGTCGGGGCTGTTCTATTCCAACAATATTTCAAGAATCATCATCAAAGATGGCACCAGTGTGTGTGGCTGATTGTCTACCTCTGTCATTTCTGTGTTTATTTTTATGTCTAACCCTTTTCACTCAACAAATCAAGTCACTGCTGGTGTATGCTTGCCAAACTCTCCTTAACCTCCGGTCTTCTGTTAAAGACCTAGCTTCATCTGATTTTAATGGACAGAAAACTTTGCACCCAGTTTTATCGGGAGTTCCCACTGATCTGTACCGGGCTTCAGTTTCGTTCTCCCACCGGAAGCGTCACCGTCGCCGCAGTAAAAGTGGCGGCCGGCTGGTAAAGCTTAAGCTCTACCTGGTGTGCTCCTCTTCCCTTTCCCGAGCAGAGTATGGATTATCATCTCCCTTGTTTGTGCCTTGGCGCTCCTTGGATCCAATTAATGCCTGCCTAGTACCTGTGACCGGTTTGGATGAGGTGCCCCAGCACCGCTGCCCCTGCTCTCCCCAGCTTTGCCAGTGCAGCGTGAATCTCGGAAACCTGCGGCAGCTGCATCGGGCTCCCCAGTCCGCTCCACCACAGGCCCCAGCTCCTGCCAGGATTGGCCTGGTGAATGCCAGATCACTGGTAAATAAAACTTTTATCCTCAGGGATTTCTTCACCTCCCGTGGCCTGGTTTTCCTCTGCATATGTGAGACTTGGTTGAGTGTTGGTGACTGTTGCATTTTTTCTGAACTTTTACTGGCTGATTGCTCTTATTTTAACTGCCCGTGGATGTTGGGTCGAGGGGGAGGAATGGCGACTATTTATAAAAATGATTTTAAATGTAAGCAGTGTTTTTTTATCATCGTCATTCCCCAGTTTTGAAATGACTTTATTGGAGGTGGGTCACTCTGACCTGGTGCTGGTTGCTGTCATTTTCCGACGCCCCAAATACAATAAGGATTTTATGAATGACTTTGCAGATTTTCTGGTAGAAATTATGCCAGAGTACGACCAAGTCCTTATTGTTGGAGATTTTAACCTTTTGACTGCCTTAGTTCATGCACAGGTAGCGCTGTGGAGTGCCTGTGTCACAGTTCTGCGACTGTCATGTGACGTGGCCTTAAACCATAATAAATCCCCAGTTGTACTAAGTATTGTACCTCCCAAGGTGGCACACACGTATAACTTACCGTTCTTGACTTGGAGGACTAATGGCCCCCATGTACCCCCCCCCCCACTTCTGGACACCAGAGAAGAAGAGTTTGTAAACAAATGTTGATCGATTGCAAGACGGAGGAGGCATTTGCTCCCAGATTTGCCAACTATGATTCTAAAAAGAGATTATTTAGCTTATGAAGGTAAATATTTACATTTTGTTATAACAGAGGGTGGGCGAAGTTGGTTGATTTACACCTGCCATCAACCCCCCGGCGCCATGTGACTGGACAGAACAATTGCGCCGGTTCCCGGTCACTATATGAGATAAATTGCAGCGGAATAAAAGCGAAATTTAGGTGGAATAATCATAACAGTTTCTGGATGTGGGAGAGAAAGCGAAAATGACTGACAGAAGACAAAATAATGACCAGGATGGACGAAAATGGATGAAGCAAGCCGCCTGGCCAGTGGTAAGTCTGACAAATTTCTTTGTTTACATTGTACTAATTTTCTGGTTCATATACTTTAAAGATAAGATAACAAAAACCCCAAAACAAAAAACGGTGACAACAACCAAAACCATCCTTTGTGTAAATATGTCCAAAGTCCTCTTTTACATGTTTCCTCTTTTACATGTTTCAACTGCACTGCAGTCTTCTGACGAAGGCTGCAGTGCAGTTGAAACATGTAAAGAAGGTAAAGACATCTCCTTTCTATTTTATTTTTTGTCTTTTATATGAACAAAAGATAAATAGAGGAAGGAGCAACATTCCCTGCAGCAGGCACCATCCTTCCTCCGGGAGACAGGCGAGTACAAGTTCACTCTTTTTCTCCTAATAGTGATTTGTCTTGTCTGACTCCTGGGGGTGAGGTTCGGGGTTCGCAGCCCCCCGAGCCTCCACCACCTGCTGAGGTAATTACTAAACCCGCTGCCTCTGTGTCTCCCCCCGCTGAGCGTTCATTGACGTCAGCCGAGCGTCATCAGATGAGGAGGGGGCCTGTGGTCCTGGAGCAGAAGATACCAGCCCCGCAGTCACATCAAGGACGGAGGAGGGGATCGGACTACTGTTTGGAGTCTGCGCCGACTACGGAGCGTCCCCGGGTCTCCACGGATGGGCAGTCCAACCCAGCGGGCCAGGAGCCCCCCACCACCACGCCGTATGAATTGTCAGCGTGGACGATGGCGTCGGAGGGTCCTCAGGCTGCAGAAGCCTTTTTGCCAGAGGTGGATTACGACACCTTCTGGCTCCCATTCTGGCTGAATGGGAGCCAGAAGACGACCTCCTCCCGTCTGAGCCCGGATCGTCGAAGTCCTGGACGGCGTCCGAACTTGAGATCAGGCAAGTGCTCAGTGTTGTCTTTGTCTTTTCTATTATTGAGCATTTATGCCTGTCTCTTGGGGAGGCGAGCCGGGTGCAGCCGCCCACTGCATCCGAGCTTGTCTCGCCAGGTTCTGGCGCTGCCGGTGTCCCTGATCCCGGTTCTTCTTTTTCTTCTTCTTCTGAGCCTTCGCCCAAGGTCGCCGGTGCAGAGCAGACGTCAGTCGCTGTGCCGGAGGTTCCGGGTTCGGAGTTGGAGGTCGGTACTGGTGCGGCCCTGACCCAATCGGGGTCTGACGTGGGTGCAGCGTCGGCTCAGTCAGAGTTCGTCACCGGAATGGTTCTGACCCAATCGGGGTCCGATGCGGGTGCAACGTCGGCTCAGCCAGAGTTCGTCACTGGTGCGGTTCTGACCCAATCGGGGTCCGACGCGGGTGCAGCGCCAGCCCAATCAGAGTTCGTCACCGAAGTGGTTCTGGCCCAATCGGGGTCCGATGCGGGTGCAGCGTCGGCTCAGTCAGAGTTCGTCACCGAAGTGGTTCTGACCCAATCGGGGTCCGACGCAGGTGCAGCATCGGCTCAGTCAGAGTTCGTCACCGAAGTGGTTCTGACCCAATTGGGGTCCGATTTGGCGGCAGCCGTGACCCAATCGGGGTCCATCGTGGGTGCAGCGTCGGCCCAGCTTGAGCTCATCACCGGAGGGGTTCTGGCCCAATCCGGGTCCACCGTGGGTGCAGCGTTGGCCCAGTCGGAATTCTTCACTGGATTGGTTCCGGCCCAATTAATGCCCGTTTGTGTGGGATCCAGAGATGGAGCGGCAGTCCTGCTGCTGAATAACGCCAAACCCCCTACCCTCGTCACGTTCCTCCCTCCCCTGCATCTGGAACCGCGGGGATTAACCATAGTTGGCCCGGTTCTCCCTGGCTTCTCCCCGCCGTTGGGAGACCGTCGCTGATCTCTCTCCAGTGCTCTCGTTGGCAGGTTGATGCGGGTCGACCACCTGGAAGCCTGCTCTTCCCGTTTGGCATCCGGGGCTGGCCTCCCGATAAACAGAACTGTATATTTGGCACCCTGGTCCGGCCGCCGGAGGCATGGTTATCCTTGGCCCGGGATTCGGGTAGGCCGCCAGAACACGTCCCGCTACTGCTGTTAGCGGTTTGGATGCTGGGGGCTGGGAGGCCCCCTGAACTGTATATTATGCCTGTCATCCTGGTGTGCCTTTTTTCCCCTACTTTCGCCCCTCAGTAGTTTCTGTGATTTTGAGTTGTTTTTTTTGGCTGAAATACTCCACAGGCAAGGTCTAATGGTGTACTCCGTTGGGTGACTTTGACCTTTTGGCTTTGAAGACAGCCGAGTTAATCTGATTTTGTTAGCTCTTTTCCTCAATTTTTGGATCTACTATGGTTATATTGAACATCGTTTATATTACTCCTATTTTGTGTTTAAAGAATATATGTACCCTTGTCATGGCAATTCACGTTTTTGAGCTACTGTTTAGTAAAGTGTTGTCTGTCTACTGCATCCCCGATCTAAGTATCCTCAGAGCAGACCTTGTTTTTTCATCAGACATAATGCCATTATGATTATTTTTCTCGCTGGCCATTGCTGATCACTTGCTGAAATATCTGCAATAGATCTTTATTCTGCCAAATAGGGTCTAGTTGGGTTGATTCAAATGCCAAGAATATGAACTTGTTCAGCTTCTGTATTCAGAAGTTTGGCCATGTTTTTCTAATCACTCTTAAAATTAGAATTTGAAGTGCAGCCTTTGAAATTCTCAGCCGCTAAATTTCTGGTAGAGCTTTTGCACTCTGACTGTTTTAAGGTGATGGTCACTTCAGACAGCTGCTTCTCTGAATGGTTAAGCACTAACTGGGATCTCTAAAATTCTCCTGAACCATTTTTGATATTTCTTCCACGTGGGTAAGCTCAAAACAAAGTCATCTGCATTATAAACTGGCCTTCAGAAGTGAAAGCTAACTGACAGGGACTCTAGTAGAAGCCTTGTGTTTGGGACATAACTTCAAACTTAACATCTGACATTGTTGTATCCGAGGTGAAATACTTTATGGGGTCTTTGGCTTATGTTTGTTTTCCTTTTTTTGCTCATGTGCACTGAAGGCCGCTGTTCAGCCACATCAGTGTTAGGTTCATAACTTTTGAGGGTCTTTCTTTTGGTTTGCTGCCAATTCATGAGAATTGAGTTGTTTTTTTTTCTCTGTAACGGTCCGGTAATCCAGCATTGTGACGACATTTGTACATTATTTAGCTGTTTTTTCTTTGTGATATGTGTTCCTGTGTTGTACAGTTTGGTTTTTTTTCCCCTTCCCTGTGAATGTATCCCCTGGTTGTTTTCTGCCCCTGCCTTGTCTTTTTGTGATTTGTGGTAGGATATCGTGTTGATTTCTTTTTCTTTGAGGTTGATTCTGTCCCCCCTCTGCCTGCTTCCCACATCCACCTGCCCTGGGGTGGGGTGGGGGATGTGGATGTTAACAGGCGTCCGGGAGTCCACCTTGAGGGGGAGGTCCTGTCACACCCGAGCGCTAATTTTGTCCGCGCTCGGGCCACACACCTTTCTTGTCAGGCTTTGACAGCGGTGTTGTCATTCTGGCTCCCCGGGCTCAGATTGGACAAACGCTCGGGAGTTTCCTGCTGTCAAGTCTGAGCAGCTGTGCTGCATTGTCGTTAGCAGTCGGCTTTAAATGCTGGCGCCAGTGGCTGCATCGTGTGGCAGTCTCGTCAACATTCTGCTAATGTTCATCCACGATTCTCCTCTCATGTAAGTGTGTTTATTGTTGAGGTTATTGTTTGTATTCCTGCCCTTTTCCTTCGTCTGATGGTGAGCGAGCGTTCCTCGTCTCAGCCGTCAATGATCGTTGGTTATGCTAATAGGTAATCTTGTTGCTCAGCCCATGCGGCTAGTTATCTTGTCCTTCTTTTGCCTTAAACTGTGAATAAACCTCTGTGCAACTTTACTGGACTGTGGCGTCTTATGCTGGCTCGTGAGGGCCAGACCCGACACAGCCTTCTTCAGGGTCAGATGACGTTTTCTGAAGAAGACTGCAGGTGACAGTCGAAACATGTCAAAGGTATGAAACATCTCGTTATTTTGTCTTAATAGAAGAACAAGATCAGTTTTAATGAAAATGACAATTGGAAGAACAACGCAAAAATAGAAATGAACAAAATGGTTAAAAAAAACTAGATAAAACCAATAAAAATGAATTTAAATCACATAATACTGGTAATAATGAAATCACTGATAAAATTGACTAAAATAAGCAAAACTAAGTAAAAGTGATAAAAAATAAAAATCATAAAAATTACGTTAAAAAGGTTAAGGTGTCCATCCTTTTTCCTAGCCCCCATGATGCCTTACATGAATTATGGGCGCAACTTCCGGTACTAGTTTAGAATGTGGAGTTATCACTGAAATGGGACACTTTTCCTTGTTAAAAACAATGACTTTGGGGTCAAAATGCGGGAACACCGCCTTTTGCACCTCAAAAAGAGTAATATAATCATACCACTTCCCACGACTATGGAGGGATGAGAAGATGACCTTAAAAAGTGGCCTGGTAGACAGTAGCTCCATTAGTTAGCTCTGCTGCTAAGATGCTAATGGTGTAAACAAATAAAAGCTCTGCAATAATATCAACGTCTCCACTGCAATGAAATCGGTTGCATTTTGTTAAAAGATTTTGGACATAATCAAATTTATCTCAGAGCAGACGTAGAATCTAGTCCGAGCCACAAAAACCACAACACCGTGCTTGGGTGTTTTAATGTCGGGGTAAATACAGACAGCTGCAGCTGTTTGTTTTAGCCCAAAATTAAAATGCTTATGCTGCTGTCATGCCATGTATGCTTGTTATTTAACTTAACACGTGCAGACCTTTTCTCACAACTGTTCAAAATTTTATTGGTCTATATTTTGTGATAATTTAAAAATTAATGCATGCTGAAGCTGCTAATATCAAGTCAATATCGTTTCAATGCAGTGCAACAAATGCAAAAAAAAACAAACAAACCCAAAGCTATTTGATATCTTTCTAAAATGTTAAGCCTAAGGAAGCAAACTGTTACTATTTTTTATTTATTATTTTACTTCATGCAACCTTGCATCTGGTGACATACATGACGCATAAACATCAGATCTGTGACATTCATACAATTCAATTCAATTCAATTCAACTTTATTTATATAGCGCCATTTCACAACAACAGTCATCTCATAGCACTATCAACTGTAGGGGTACAAGTGAAAACATACCTGGTGCTCTTGCGTCTGTCCTGGGTCTGTACCACCGATCACACCAACAGTCCTTTTCGGTTTTCAGTGCATGATCTACGCATTGCTGGTGAGAAGCCTCCATTTATACAGTCTATAGCACAACCACAAACACCAGCAACAAGTACCAGAATGCCAGAACATTTAAAAAATAAATACAAAAAACTACAAGTGCTGATATTAGCTGCCACTTGAGTGCAAAACACATTTGTGGACTATACATTAAAGTGAATTTGACCAGCGGGAGACGTTACAGCGGGGAGGAGCTAGTGCTAGCTAGCACTTGGCCGCCGCCCGGTGCTAATGGGAAACTCGACATACCGGGAGCTGTAGCAAAAAGGACGCGGGTGCCGGGCTGGAGTTTAGGCGGCGTGAAAGAAATATAAGACAGAATAATAAAGAGCGATGGCAAGAACCAAGCAGACCGCCCGTAAAATCTACTGGAGGAAGAAGCCCCCCAGGAGACAGCTAGCCACCAGGGCTGCTCGGAGAGGCGCTCTGGCCACCGGCAGAGTGAAGAGGCCTCGCCGTCACAGGCCCGTGGCTCTGAGAGAGATCCGTCGCTACCAGAAATCCACGGAGCTGCTCATCCGTAAGCTGCCCGTCCAGCGCCTGGTGAGGGAGATCGCTCAGGACTTCAAGACCGTCCTGCGTTTCCTGAGCTTCGCCGTCATGGCTCTGCAGGAGACCAGCGAGGCCCACCTGGTGGTCTCTTCTTCGCTAAAGGGGTCACCATCATGCCCAAAGACTTCCAGCTGGCCCGCTGCATCCGCGGAGAGAGAGCTTAGACTTTCTGCTGCACATTCACCAGCCATAATGCTCTGCACTGTGTGTCTATATATATACATTTATAGTAATATGGACATATGTTTACTAGATGTTGTTTTTTCTTGCCTTCTGATTGTTGCTCTGAGTGTTGCTATCCCTATGCTGTTGCAATCCTGGAATTTCCCCATTGTGGGACTAATAAAGGCTTATCTTATCTTATCTTATTTAACACTACTTCCGCTGAAACCGGAAGTTGCCCCCATAATCGTTTCTACAGCAACGCCCTCAGGAATAAGGTGGATTCTTAATTAAAAGCAAGTCTAAAGAGGTAGGTTTGGAGATTACGTTTAATCTCACCGCTAAAGATCCCTGCTCCCATTTAGTTCACAAATCCAAAGTTGATAATAGATATTGTGTCATTCGGGCTTATTTTGTTATTATATTGATACCGTGACAGTCAGTAGACTGGACTATTAGCATTAGTTCAACTCGGTAGGGAGAGGCTTGCATGTCAGGCTATCTACTGCTAGTTTAGCTGTTTAATCTCAGTCGGGTCTTATCACTATTTTCTATATTTTCTGTCAACCTTCACTAGACATTCATAGTTGTCTACCAACACTATATATATATATATATATATATATATATATATATATATATATATGTATATATATATATATATATATATATATATATATATATATATATATATATATATATATATATATATATATATATATATATATACCACCGGCAGCACGGTGGTGCAGTGGTTAGCACTGTTCCCTTACAGCTAGAAGGTTCCTGGTTCAAATCCCCAGGCTGGCAGGGGTTGGAACCTTTCTGTGTGGAGTTTGCATGTTCTCCCTGTGCTGCGTGGGTTTACTCCGGGGGCTCCGGTTTCCTCCCACAATCCAAAGACATGCATATTAGGTTAATTGGTTGTTCTAAATTGTCCCTAGATATCTGTTTCCTATAGGCCCTTAGAATAGAGGGTTAGTACTAGTGAAAGCGCTTTGAGTGGTCTTTGTGACTAGAAAAGCGCTATATAAGTGCAGGTTAGTTAGTTAGTTAGTTAGATATATATACAGTGGGGTAAAAAAGTATTTAGTCAGCCACCAATTGTGCAAGTTCTCCCACTTAAAAGATGAGAGAGGTCTCCAATTTTCATCATAGGTATACCTCAACTATGAGAGACAAAATAAGAAAAAAAAATCCAGAAAATCACATTGAAGGATTTTTAATGAATTAATTGGTAAATTCCTCAGTAAAATAAGTATTTGGTCAATAACAAAAGTTCATCTCAATACTTTGTTATATACCCTTTGTTGGCAGTGACAGAGGTCAAAAGTTTTCTGTAAGTCTTCACAAGGTTTTCACACACTGTTGCTGGTATTTTGGCCCATTCCTCCATGCAGATCTCCTCTAGAGCAGTGATGTTTTGGGGCTGTCGCTGGGCAACATGGACTTTCAACTCCCTCCAAAGATTTTTTATGGGGTTGAGATCTGGAGACTGGCTAGGCCACTCCAAGACCTTGAAATGCTTCTTACGAAGCCACTCCTTCGTTGCCCGTGCGGTGTGTTTGGGATCATTGTCATGCTGAAAGACCAAGCCACGTTTCATCTTCAATGCCCTTGCTGGTGGAAGGAGGTTTTCACTCAAAATCTCACGATACATGGCCCCATTCATTCTTTCCTTTACATGGATCAGTCGTCCTGGTCCCTTTGCAGAAAAACAGCCCGAAAGTATGATGTTTCCACCCCCATGCTTCACAGTAGGTATGGTGTTCTTTCTCCTCCAAACACGACAAGTTGACTTTTTACCAAAAAGTTCTATTTTGGTTTCATCTGACCATATGACATTCTCCCAGTCCTCTTCTGGATCATCCAAATGCTCTCTAGCAAACTTGAGATGGGCCTGGACATGTACTGGTTTAAGCAGGGGGACACGTCTGGCACTGCAGGATTTGAGTCCCTGGCGACGTAGTGTGTTTCTGATGTAGCCTTTGCTACTTTGGTCCCAGCTGTCTGCAGGTCATTCACTAGGTCCCCCCATGTGGTTCTGGGATTTTTGCTCACCGTTCTCGTGATAATTTTGACCCCACGGGGTGAGATCTTGCGTGGAGCCCCAGATCGAGGGAGATTATCAGTGGTCTTGTATGTCTTTCATTTTCTAATAATTGCTCCCACAGTTGATTTCTTCACACCAAGCTGCTTACCTATTGCAGATTCAGTCTTCCCAGCCTGGTGCAGGTCTACAATTTTGTTTGTGGTGTCCTTTGACAGCTCTTTGGTCTTGGCCATAGTGGAGTTTGGAGTCTGACTGTTTGAGGTTGTGGACAGGTGTCTTTTGTACTGATAACAAGTTCAAACAGGTGCCATTAATACAGGTAACGAGTGGAGGACAGAGGAGCCTCTTAAAGAAGAAGTTACAGGTCTGTGAGAGCCAGAAATCTTGCTTGTTTGTAGGTAGCCAAATACTTATTTTACTGAGGAATTTACCAATTAATTCATTAAAAATCCTTCAATGTGATTTTCTGGATTTTTTTTTCTCATTTTGTTTCTCATAGTTGAGGTATACCTATGATGAAAATTGGAGACCTCTCTCATTTTTTAAGTGCTAGAACTTGCACAATTGGTGGCTGACTAAATACTTTTTTGCCCCACTGTATAGTATTCATAGACATTAGCCTTCCTATACGGGGGGGGGGGGGGGCTGAAAAGTTCATAGTGGTCAAATTTGACCCAATGTGATTTATTTTTCAACACAGTCTCCCCCTCGGTCCACACACTTCTTCCATCGGTGTTGCAGTGGTTGGATCCCTGCGGTTGAAAAATAAACCACATTTGGTCAAACTTGACCAGTATGAACTTTTCAGCCCTCGCTCGTAGTTCATTATATTCTGATCAGGACCATTAGCAACTGACCATTCACTCATTCACTCTTGTTTTTTGTCTAGGGACAGGTCATATGCTGTCACTGAAACCCCCCCCCCCCCTCCGCCAGTGATGCTTTATTTCATTCGCACTTTCCGAA
Source organism: Pholidichthys leucotaenia (assembly GCA_020510985.1). Lineage (NCBI taxonomy): Eukaryota > Metazoa > Chordata > Actinopteri > Cichliformes > Pholidichthyidae > Pholidichthys > Pholidichthys leucotaenia. The sequence continues at coordinate 328,354,818 of CM035844.1, read as the reverse complement.
GATTTTACATTAGTTAGGCCAGGCTGTGTTCATGTCCACCGCTGTGAGCTAGCTACCTAACACTGGGAATATGGCAACAACAGCTGACCTCTTTGTGGGAACTGTGTCAACAAGTGGAAAAAATGTAGAAAATAACTGCTTTAGTATATCTTGTTTGAGAGAAATAGACTCTAAATTTTTGTCTGTGCTTTTATTTTAGCAAATATTTGAATCTTTGTTACTGACATGAATGACTGAGTCCTTTCACAACCAGAAATATTTAAAACACTCACACTGGGGCCCCCTGACTCTCCTGGGCCCTAGAACATGCGGCCAATACTCATATTCACTTTCATTTCAAATTAAAGGAATATGTTCATTTGACTTAGCCAAACTTCACTCTATATTAAAGAATCATCTGTTTTGTGACTATACCTACCATGTTTTATCAGCCTTAACCGCTATAATAAACATGTATAGGGAGTGATTCGGGCGATGCAGCAAAACTGAAGGTACCTCGGCCTGTTTGTGCCGAGGCGGTGGGCGGCCATTTATGAGCTGCTAACACGGATGAAACAAGGTTTTAAAACAGACCGGGGTAACAGGATTTGTGTGGCTGCTCTTGAGGGCCCCGGCCTGAAAACACTGGGGCGGATTGTGCTCGGGGTCTGAATGGTGGAGCCATCACCCTCTTAAAACAAGGAAGGAGCCATTCCGAGGAACAAACATCTGCATTGAGCCTCAAAACATATTTGAGACGTAAAATGAACGTAAAACAGCTGAGTTACAAGAATAAACTCACCTGTCGACATCCATAATAGGTCATTTTTTTACTCTTAAATATGTTTTTTGCATCAGAAATTTGCAAATGATCTAACATTTTTAAGGTACTTTGTTTTGCGTGTACATCATTTTTCTGGTAAATTCACAACTGTTTGCCACAACTTTACTTTCACCAATTTGTTTGGTTTTTCTGCTGAATTTTGTCATAATTTTTTTATTCATAAATTGTTTCCTTGTGGATTTTTTTTTTTTTTACTGAAATGTACCAATACCTTTACAACTTTAAATAATTACCTCCACCAAGGAGGTATGTTTTTACCGGGATTTGTCTGTTTGTCTGTCTGTCTGTTACCAACATAACTCAAAAAGTTATGAACGGATTTTGACAAAATTTTCAGGAAAGGTGTGTAATGGCACGGGGAACAGATGATTAGATTTTGGTGATGATCTGAGAGTGCATACCTCCACTAAGGGCTTTGTTTGTATTTGTGCAGCAGGATCACACAAAAACTACTGGATGGATTTGGATGAAATTTTCACCACAGGTGGTTCTTGGCCTACAGAGGAACCCATTACATTTTGGTGATGATCTGGGAATGCATACCTCAGCCAAGGCTCTTCTCACAGTGTGTCAGCCACAATACTCCAAAACTAATGGACAGACTTTGATGCAAGTTTCACCACAACTGGCTCTACGCCTACACACAAACCCATTACATTTTGCAGGTGACCCATGAGAGACTGAAGGAGCCTTGGCGGAGGTATGTGCTCTCTGAGTGCTTTTCTAGTTTTCTTATGAATTCTAATTTTTGTCTTGTAAATTCATGTTTTTTTATTGTGTATTTAAGACAATTTTGTGAAGATTTTCTCACAAGTTTAAGGTATTTTGTAATAAGTTTAATGCATTCCTTTTTTTAATAATTTGTGAGGTTTTGTGATAAAATTAATATTTTCCACAAACCTTTCAATCAATCAATCAAACAAACTTTATTTATATAGCACTTTTCAAACATTAGATGTTGCAAAAAGTGCTTTACATAGATAAAAACAGTAGACACATTTAGTTTTTTCAACAATGACTTCAGTCACTTCAATGAAATAAAATGATTAAACTACTATGACTAAACATGGAGTCATTTTTGCAAGAATAAGTTATTGTAGTTTAAACAAATTTCAGTTTACAGATCAGTGAAATCAAAAGTTACTCAGGGAATATTTTTTCTTTGTAAATGCACTCAAGTACAAGTACAAAGTATATTGCAGAAAAAAACCCCAGTAGAGTGCTATTTGTGAAAAGTTACTTGAGTAGATGTACTTGGGTAAATACTACTCGCGTCTGCACTTAAATTTTTACATTTTTTAATGTGTATTTTTTGTTCATTTCAAATTTTAAATGTAGACCTTCTTCTAGTAAACTTGAAACCTTTTTTTTAAAATATTTTTTGCAAATTTTCTTTGAAATTTTGTAACTTTTTAAAGATACATTTCTGTATTTTTTTTCTTATAAATTGTGACAAAATAATATTTTTAAATTGTATTTAACATAAGCAAAATTATATGAAATCAGAATTTTTTTACATAAAATAAAAACATTTCTGCCAGTGGAACAAGAAAATTTGGCTAATTAAAACAAGTTTAAAAAAATTATCTTGATGCAAGTTAATAATGTTCAGTCCCTCCAAGATTTTGCGGGATGTTTTTATGGTTGCTGTGGTCCAAAAAGCCTGAATTTGTGGAAGCTTTTTAAAAAATTGTGATAAAAGTTGCAATGTTTTGAGAGAATTTTTTGCACTAAAAGTTGTTGGAAGAGTTAAAATTTTAAAGCAGATACCTTTTCCATAGTTTACTGCAATGGTATTCTATATAACACCACAAGAAAAGCATGATTGTCAAAAATTTCCTATTAAACAGTGATTTGTCAATTAAGTAGAAACTTCTGCTAGACAGAAAAACCTTTCTGTGCAACAGCAAACACAGACTTTAATGCAAATATCAATAACAACAGCTAAATAGCATTGAATGCATGTTAAAGAGTATAGATTTGGAAAGCATGGCAGTGCCTTCATTTGAAAACTCCCTAACCTCAGCACTCCCCAACCACTCAGTATCAAGCAAGGAAAAAGAAATAATTTACTCTGTTGCTTTGCATTGTTTATCAAGTCTGTGTTTTTCTGAAAAAAAAAAAAAAAATACTGAATATTCTCTCTCTTTCCATGCCTGACTCCTACTCGTCTGTCTGTGCATCTTGGCACACAGTCGTACTGGGAGGAGGGGCTCTCCTTGGGGGTTTGGGGGGGAGCGCGTTGGTGTGTGTTCAGACTGGAGATTCACATCTTTAAAGCTCTTTGACAAGATGTAGTAATGATTTTACTTCTAAATATGTGTAAAATCTTCAAACACTGGCTGTAGTGTTAGATTTGCTCATTTGTGGTTTTATGGCATACTTCTTATGTGTGCTCCCCCTCGACAGGGTACTTTCAGGCAGACGGACGGTTTTCAACACAAACCCAGCACTTTGTACACGCGGTCAGCACAGAGACTCGAGGAGATGTTCACCGGCGGGCCAGGGGAGACAGAGGAAGGGGTGATGTGGGAAAACTGGTGGGTGAGTGTTTTTTTTAAATCACACTCCCTATTTTTTGCTGATAAACACGGAAGTGAGGCAGTGCCGTATAGATATGAGAGTTGCAACACTCTTTGATCTCGCCGCTGCCTGGCCACGTGGTTCATGGAGCACCAAATAGTTCCAAACAATGGCCTTTCTATAATTTGGTTTGGGCAGTGGTGGCCTGATGGTTATGGATGTGGACTGGTGAGTGGAGGGTCGGGGGGTTCGATCCCTGGACCGACAAGATTAGATCTGGGTTGGACAGATATCATAGCAGTGTTTGCCCACCCTCCTTAAGCCCACTGTGGTGCCCTTGAGTAAGGCCCTTAACACTTACTGCTCCAGTGGAGTTGCTCAGTGGCCACAGATCAGTCTGTCAAGAAAAACAAGCCATTTCTTCTAATTTTTTTATTCATCCATATTGTAGCATCAAATACAGCGGGGAAAGTAAGTATTGAGCATGTCAACGTTTTTTCTCATTAAACATAGTATTTCTGATGGAGTCATTGACCTGAGATTTTCACCAGATATCAGTAACAACCCAAATAAACCATACCTACAAAGAAATCAAGGCAACTGTGTTCACAAAGCAAGTTATATTTAATAAAGTGGAATGACACAGGGAATAAGTATTGAGCACACAAAGAAAAAGAGGTCCAAAAAGGCATAGAAAGCCAAGAAACCAGCTGAGCTCTATCAGAATTTCAGAAGCCATCCCATCCCCCATCAGTTAATTTCAGCTGTTTAAGTCATGACTGATAGCCTTAAAAAAAGTCTGTGAATATCAGATTGTCACACCACAAAGAAGTCATGATGGGTAGAAGCAAAGAGCTCTCTCTAGACCTTCCCACCCTTATTGTTGCAAAATATAATGATGGCATTGGTTACAGGTGCATTTCTAATTTCAAATGTAATGTTTCTAATTTCAAATGTTCCAGTGACCACTGTTGGAGCCATCATCCGGAAGTGGAAAGAACATCATTTTACCCTAAACCGGCCACGACCAGGAGCTCCTTGCAAGGTTTGTGACAGAGGAGTCAAAAGAATTATCAGAAGAGTTATCCAAGAGCCAAAGACCACTCATGGAGAGCTCCAGAAAGACCTGGAGTTAGTAGGTACTGCTGTTTCAAAGAAAACAATAAGTAATGCACTCAACCGACATGGGATCTGTGTCCACTCACCTCGCAAAACTCCATTGCTGAAGAAAAAGCATGTTGAAGCTCATTTAAAGTTTGCTGCGCAACATTTGGGCAAGCCAGTAAAATGTTGGGAGAATGTAGTCTGGTCAAATGACACCAACATTGAACTTTTTGGATGCCCCACGGCACTGCACATCCCATCATGGTGTAGGGGTGTTTTTCAGCACATGGTACACACAGACTTCATATAATTGAAGAAAAGATGAATGGACAAATGTACAGAGACATCTTTGATAAAACCTATTGCCATCTGCCAAGATGCTGAAGATGAAACAAGGGTGGACATTTCAGCAAAACAATGATTCCAAACACACAGCCAAGGAAACTCTCAACTGGCTCCAGAGAATGAAAATAAAGCTGCTAAAATTGCCCAGTCAGTTACCTGACCTGAATCCAATTGAAAATCTATGGAACGAACTGAAGATCAGAGTTCATAGAACACACCCAGAGAATCTTCAAGATCTAAAGACAGTTTGTGTGGAAAAATGGGCTAAAATCACTCCTGAGCAATGCCTGCACCTAGGTTCTGCATACAGTACACTTCTGAAAGCTGTTATTACCAACAAAGGTTTTTCTACTAAATCTTAAATGAATTTCACCAAGTGTGTTCAATACTTATTCCCTGTGTCATTTCACTTTATTAAAGATAACTCGTTTTGTGAAAACAGTTGCCTTGACATCTTTGTATGTATGGAATTGGGTTGTTACTGATATCTGGTGAAAATCTCAGGTCAATGGCTCCATATGTTTAACTAGAAAAGCACTCAGAGAGCGCATACCTCCGCCAAGGCTCCTTCAGTCTCTCATGGGTCACCTGCAAAATGTAATGGGTTTGTGTGCAGGCCTAGAGCCAGTTGTGGTGAAAATTGCATCAAAGTCTGTCCATTAGTTTTGGAGTATTGTGGCTGACACACTGTGAGAAGAGCCTTGGCTGAGGTATGCATTCCCAGATCATCACCAAAATGTAATGGGTTCCTCTGTAGGCCAAGAACCACCTGTGGTGAAAATTTCATCCAAATCCATCCAGTAGTTTTTGTGTGATCCTGCTGCACAAATACAAACAAAGCCCTTGGTGGAGGTATGCACTCTCAGATCATCACCAAAATGTAATGATCTGTTCCCTGTGCCATTACACACCTTTCCTGAAAATTTCATGAAAATCCGTTCATAACTTTTTGAGTTATGTTGGTAACAGACAGACAGACAAACAGACAAATCCTCCTTGGCAGAGGTAACAAACTTTACTTACCTGACTCAGAGAAAAAGCTCCATGCCGGTGTCTCTTCAGCTTAGCTGTTGCTAATGCTTCTCCGAGACGTGTGCTGGCCCATGTGTTCCAAGTGTTTTTTGTTTTTTTTCATGCAGCGCTTCTTGTGGGTTGTGTGTCATGCCAAGGTCTTTCCTTCCATCTTTGTTATAAAATCCAAAAAAGCCCGGTATTTGAGCTAACTTTGAGCTAACTGCTTCCTAACTGTCAAAGCTGGCTGCAAATCACCGAGACAAGCTATGACTTCACTTGACTGGGTGTCTGCTTTGCGCCATCTAGTGGACTGAAAACATCTTTGATTAACTGATAACCCAAAAGTACATGTGTGTGCATTTTTTTAAATAAAAGATCGATCCATGTGTTTCTGGATCGATGCATTGTCGCCAGTGTCAAATATCACAATCCATCACTGAATCGATCTTTCTTCCCACCCCTAGTATCAGCCCCCACAGATGAAGATGTCACACTGCTTACTACAGTGGTGTGAAAAGTGTTTACCCCCTTACTGAGTTCTCATTTTTTTTGTATGTTTGTCACACTTAAATGTTTCAGATCATCAAACAAATTTAAATACTAGACAAAGATAACACAAGTAAACACAAAATGCAGTTTTTAAATGAAAGTGTCTATTATTAGGGGTAAAAAAAAATCCAAACCTATATGGCCTTGTATGAAAAAGTGATTGTCCACCCCCCTGTTAAAACATAAATTAGCTGTGGTTTGTTACATCTTTGAAAAGCTGAGTTCAATTTATTTAGCCACACCCAGGCCTGATTACTGCCACACCTGTTCTCAATCAAGAAATCAGTTAAATAGGACCTTCCTGGCAAAGTGAAGTAGACCAAAAGATCCCCAAAAGCTAGACATCATGCTGCAGTCCAAAGAAATTCAGGAACAAATGAGAAACAAAGTAATTGAGATTTATCAGTCTGGAGCAGGTTATAAAGCCATCTCTAAAGCTTTGGGACTCCAGTGAACCACAGTGAGAGCCATTATCTACAAACGGCAAAAACATGAAACAGTGGTGAACCTTCCAAGGAGTGGCCGGCCTGCCAAAATTAACCCAAGAGCGCAGTGACAACTCATCCAAAGAACTACAGGCCTCACTTGCCTCAGTTAAGGTCAGTGTTCATGACTCCACCATAAGAAAGAGACTGGGCAAAAATGGCCTGCATGGCAGAGTTCCAAGACGAAAACCACTGCTGAGCAAAAAGAACATAGAGGCTCATCTCAGTTTTTCCAGAAAACATCTTGATGATCCCCAAGACTTTTGGGAAAATACTCTGTGGACTTATGAGACAAAAGTTGAACATTTTGGAAGGTGTGTGTCCCATTACATCCGGCATAAAAGGAGCACAGCATTTCAGAAAAGGAACATCATACCACTGTAAAATATGGTGGTGGTAGTGTGATGGTCTGGGGCTGTTTTGCTGCTTCAGGACCTGGAAGACTTGCTGTGGTAAATGGAACCATGAATTCTGCTGTCTACCAAAAAATCCTGAAGGAGAATGTCCAGCCATCTGTTTGTGACCTCAAGCTGGAGCGCACCTGGATTCTGTAGCAGGACAATGATCCAAAACACAGGCAAGTCCACCTCTGAATGGCTTAAGAAAAACAAAATGAAGACTTTGGAGTGGCCTAGTCAAAGTCCTGACCCGAATCCGATTGAGATGCTGTGGCATGACCTTAAAAAGGCGGTTCATGCTCGAAAACCCTCTAATGTGGCTGAATTACAACAATTCTGCAAAGATGAGTGGGTCAAAATTCCTCCACAACGCTGTAAAAGACTCATTGCCAGTTATCGCAGATGCTTGATTACAGTTGTTGCTGGTAAGGGTGGCCCAACCAGTTATTAGGTTTAGGGGCAATCACTTTTTCACACAGAGCCATGTAGGTTTGGATTTTTTTCTCCTTAATAATAAACACCTTCATTTAAAAACTGCATTTTGTGCTTGCTTGTGTTATGTTTGTCTAATATTTAAATTTGTTTGATGATCTGAAACATTTAAGTGTGACAAACACACACAAAAAAAGAGAAATCAGGAAGGGGGCAAACACTTTTTCACACCACTGTAAATATGGCTTGCTTAAATCCAAATTTTTTGTGGAAAACAGAGGAAAAGGTGCACAAATTCATGGTGGAATTTTGAAGCCATACCTTATTGAGCTAGCTATCTGTCTCGTTAGCAAAATTGCCTAAACCCATCCCCCTTGTTAACCTGCTATCCCCCATCCCCATAAAGAGTGGAATGATACTATAGTAAGTAGTAGAGCTACAGTTACTGCAAGGACTGCAAGTAGCATTTTGCAAAACTGTACTCTCATGATTCACGTGTGTGTGGGATAACCCCCACAACAGACTGGGACAAGCACAGTGCTCGACTAGAGCAATTAACATAACAGTGAAATGTGTGTATTAATGTCAACAGGCAGCCCAGCTTCGTCTAGCTTTTTCCTGCTCAGTACTGTGATGTTAATGTGCCATTCATGCATTGTGTTCATGCTTCCTGCCCTTACTGTGTCTATAGACTGATAACAATATGTAGATGTGCCTTGTAACCTCTTTTGTCCCGAAGCTCCAGAGCAGAGGCGAATTCCGGCCAGTAATCTCCTTATTGTTATGTGTGTCTCTCAAATGCAAATGCCCATACCTACTGCTGTGAATGCCTTTCATGTATTGTCTGTAGTTGGGTATATAAGCTGCATTGCTCTGTAACTCATTCTCTCACTCTGACGACTGCTTCAACTACTGCTGCTGAGAGCCTGAGGACCCGCTCCAGCCTGCTTGCACAAGGGCTGGAGCGAGTTCCTATGATGGCGGTATGATTTAATAAACCTACTTAAAACCCTCAGTTCGCTACCTATTTTATCATCCGCCATACAGGTGACCCGACGCTGAAAAGAACACGCTGCCAGCGAACACAGCACCCGGCGGTGATGCTCCGACGACAAGCGAACACAGCAGCCTGACGCAAATGATCTGCCCTCCCTTCTGCTTCAGGGAGAACTCGACGCAGAGCCACCACCAGGCGAACTCTCCGGACATCACCCACGACCGGGAAAGCCGCAGCAAACTTCATGGTGAGATCTGCACGCCTGAGATCTGCACATCCACGCTGGGACTGGCCGCTCTCACAGCTCCTCCACATGAGAGCGCACGCACCTCGTCCTCTCTCCACGACGGCGACCTCCAGGGCCGACGGAGAACGCAGCGCGTGGACCTGAACGCACCATGACCCAGCACAGCAAACTACCGCAACAACTACAACAGGGATGATTATCGGCGCCGACTACGCTGATCTCCAGCAAGCTCCCTGACCCGGACTCTCCTCTCCAGCTGGCCCACCCACACATGGAACCCCGGCACACGCACCGGGGAGTTACGAGGACGGCGCACCACGCACGGGACACATACGGCTCCACAGACCGCCATCGTCCTTCGCCGCTGCACACAGAGCCTTCAGGGTTGCTCGTACACCTGAGGCACGCACGCAGCTCGCTCACAGGATTTTCTAATGGTCTTAGCCATGGCGCACATAGGGAATTCAGCAGTCTGCGGTCCCCGAAGGCTTTAAGGTTGTGCCCGCACCTAAAGTCAACACGCCAAGTCCCTTTGCTTTTGTTTTTTTTTTCTTACAGCCTCTAGCCAGCCTCGCCGCTCCTGTTTTTCTTCATGGCCGCTGTTAATCCTCGCCGCTCCTGTTTTTCTTCATGGCCACTATTAATCCTCGCAGGACTTAATCGCGAGAGGAGTCAGTGACTAATTTTTTTTTTCTTACAGCCGCTGTGGATCTCCGCACGTTCAACGGGACAGCCCCTCAACATTGCGGATCCACAAGCAATTTTTGTGCGGCCCAGACGATTTCTCCGTCCCGGGCCGGCACTTGCTACCCCCACCCCCCACCCCTCCACCTCCGCCTGCACAGAGCTTTCCCTGCTCGCTGCCAAAGCCGGACTATCGAGGCCTCAGCCGCCTGCTGAGCCCTCTGGGGGTGGAGTAGTGTGGGATAACCCCCACAACAGACTGGGACAAGCACAGCGCTCGACTAGAGCAATTAACATAACAGTGAAATGTGTGTATTAATGTCAACAGGCAGCCCAGCTTCGTCTAGCTTTTTCCTGCTCAGTACTGTGATGTTAATGTGCCATTCATGCATTGTGTTCATGCTTCCTGCCCTTACTGTGTCTATAGACTGATAACAATATGTAGATGTGCCTTGTAACCTCTTTTGTCCTGCAGCTCCGGAGCAGAGGCGAATTCCGGCCAGTAATCTCCTTATTGTTGTGTGTGTCTCTCAAATGCAAATGCCCATACCTACTGCTGTGAATGCCTTTCATGTATTGTCTGTAGTTGGGTATAAGCTGCATTGCTCTGTAACTCACTCTCTCACTCTGACGACTGCTTCTACTACTCCTGCTGAGAGCCTGAGGACCCGCTCCAGCCTGCTTGCACAAGGGCTGGAGCGAGTTCCTATGATGGTGGTATGATTTAATAAACCTACTTAAAACCCTCAGTTCGCTGCCTATTTTATCATCCGCCACATGTGAAGTTTTTTCGATTTCCCTCACACTAACACTTCTAAGAGGAAAATGCCACAAATTGGGTATAGCTGCAGATCTGCCAGAAATGTGATGAAAATTTATGAGAAATAAGATGCAAATTTAATAGACAAAGGTGTCAAATGTATGAGTATATATTTGTGAATTTATGTGGAAAAAAGATGTCAAATTTATCACAAAAATTGGCGACATTAAAGGACTTACTAAATTTATCAGAAAAATCACAAATTTACAAAGAAAATAGGAAAAAATTATGAATTTCCAAAAATGTTGCGAGTTTACAAGAATAAAAAACTCACAAATTGCCAAGAAAATGGGAAAAGGTCTGAATTTTATACAAATGTGCAGCTTTTGTCCTTGTAAATTTGCGTTCTTTTTCTTGTAAATTTATGACTTTATTCTTGTGAATTTATAATTTATTTATTTTGATAATTGTTGTTTTCCTTGCATTCGTGAGTTACTTTTTTTTCTCATGGATTTTTAACTTTTTAAATTATAAATTAGTATATTTTATCATATTTGTGCTTGTTTGAACATACCTAAAATGTTTAAAAACTTTTTCACAGAATTGCGCTACCATGTTATAAAATATTAACTTGGCGGTATTTAACAATGCTTTATAGCCAGTCGTTACACGTAAAAACGTGCCCCAGTCTCTGTAACAACTTGCCCAATCATTGCCATTTAGTTTTGGCACCACCAGGAAGGAACCCTGTACTATAAGTCTAGTTTTACAAGAAAACATATTATGCATGGGGTCACTCTGGTCTGACAACTATGAAGAAGACAACAGATTTTTACTCAATTACTCAGAGGGCTCCTAATTCATTTGTCTGTCCTCTCTCCTGTAGAAAGATCCATATGCATGGCTCATGTGCAGTGGGTAAATACAGTGCATTACGCAATGCCTGCAGGAGAAGGTGTCACAACTTGCCCCATTTCATCATATTTACATTCACTTTTTCTTGTGTTTTCTGTCTTTGAGCACTTCATATCCCTTCAAATCCCTCCTCCATCCCCCATCAAGGTCATGCATAAGTAATTTAAATAAAGTATTAAAGTTATTACACAGCAAAGGGAGTCCATAAATATGATTTATATGCTGTATAAATAGTTGTTTGGGCCAACAAGGCAATTGGATATTTGTCCTTCTTGCCAAGCTGCTGTACAGGACAGGTTTAAAAAAAGACTTTTTGTTGTGTTGTTTTTTTTTCTTTATATATATATATATATATATATATATATATATAGTTAATCTGTGAGGTTTTCCCTTTTAAATTTGAAGCTTTTGCCATTACTTTGAGAGTTTTTATGCTATTCACACATCCTTTCTGCTTTCTCTGAGCAGCGTTTGAGTTGTGCCATCAGCTCAGAAGAGGAAGAAGCACGCCACCGATTTCATGAATGGGCATCGCTCCATTATCAGAATAAATCAGAGAAAAGAGCGAGGAGGGTAAACACTGCCAAACCCAACGATGACTGAGAGCTACAAGAGCTGACATTGGATTTCCATGAAGGTGATGTAATCCGCCGGCCCCGGGTCAGACCGAGATGTTATTATCTTAATTTGAGGTTCATTAATCGCCAGTGGAGCAGGCTGATGACAAGGTTTCCACCTTGTCCCAGCTGCACCGACCTGCCGGCTGATTTAGGACGGCTCCCTGCCTTGGTATGTAAACCATTTGTAGCAGGAATGTATAAGCAAGCCGTAAAAATAGGATTTGGCCTGAGACGTGCGAGACGGATCGAGCCGTAAAAGAGCACACCCTATCTCCACCGCAGAAGTTGTTTTGGGGGGTGGGTTTTTTGGTTGGTTCTCACAAGCGAACCAGAGGCCACAGGTTCAGAGTTCGTACCATTGTGTGTGTGGGGGGGGCATGTTTAACACTGAGAATGGATTATAAGATCCACATCCCTGTAATCCGCCACACAAATAAACAATATATAATGTTCGACTCTCACGAGAGGGCCTACAGGGAGGAGACACTTTCTCATGCAGGCACAAATCTGAGAGAGGATATGTACATGTGTGAAGAGAAGAACATGGGTCAGGTCTGAGAGTGGTATCCCAATAGTTGTCAGAATGTATATTTTAGTTGAGGTGCCTTTATTATGGAGTTTTTCAGTGTTTCAACTCATTTCCCTGAGGTGTTAATGAAATGTCTGTCACATGCTTTTGTCATAACACCTCTGAGTTTAATTCATGTGGCACAATTCTACACACAGATTAGGAAGTTCTTCTGAAAACAGGTAGCTTTAATGGTATACTGCTTTAAAGGCTAACTGATGTGTAGTGAATGGTGTGTGTGTGTGTGTGTGTGTGTGTGTGTGTGGTCCTTGTGGCTTGCTGTACCCACCCTGGGTGTGACGTCAGGCGGGCTGCGGCACCAGTATATATAGTTGTTCTGTGTTCAGTAAAGTTCTGTTCACTGCATGGCATAACAGACTCCAGTCTCTGATTTACCGACATAACATTTTGGCGACGAGAGAAAACCATGGAGGCGTGTGGGCTACCTTCACCTCTACCGCCATTTCTGGAGTGTCCCGGAGAGCCAGCGGTCCTGTGGCCGGATTGGATAGCGATGCTTGGGGGATACATCACTGGGCTGGGCCTGGGTAGACTCGACGGGGATGGAGGCTGGGAAATTCTGGCCCGTCGTCTCGGCGTGGAGGGTCGGAGAATTCGCTGTATGGTGCGGAGAGACTGAGCATTGTGCGGATGCTGTCGGGCGGCTGGCTGTCTGGAGATTTTGCTGAAAGTCCAAAGGACAAAAAGCTGGGGCTGTGGAGGAGCTAAAGGCTCAGTCTGCCGCAACGGGACGGTTACCCACAACACTAGGTGCACACCAAAACCGAGCTACATGCTACCAGCTGGGTGTCCAGGGAGGACCAGAGCCCCTGGTTACCGACGACAGTGAGTCAGTCGAGGAGCTCAGCACAGTGTGTGACCGTAGTGCTGGTGATGTTTACGGCGTGGTGAGTAGTGACAGTGGAGAGGGAGCGCAGCAACCGGACTCAACTGAGTCTTCCCCACAGCTGGAGCCCGGACAGCGGGAGAGTGGGAGCAAGCAAGCTGAAGACCCCGGGAAGCAGCAGCGACAGCCGGGCGCAAAGGCAGCGCAGTGGAGCACCTTGGACGAGGGTGCTGGGAGCAGCAATGAGGTGCCTGGGTCGAGGAGCGGCACAGACGAGCAAGCTTTGGTTTTCCCCGGTGTTCGGCCACAGGGGGCCGGAGTGTTTGGGGCTACAGCAGCGATGGTGAAGGCAGTCTGGGGCGGACCGACAGGCACAGAGGGACTGCGTGCCGGGCAGCAGCACTGCGGGTCCAGATGAGTGGAGCGGTCGGTGAGGAGAAGAAACATTCTCACCGGGGAGGTCAGCTTTGACCCTGGGGGCAGGCAGCTGCCAGGGGCGCACATGCCGTGGGGCTGCCCAGGGTGACATGAACACTGTAATGCAATCCTGGAATTTCCCCACTGTGGGACTAATAAAGGCTTATCTTATGTTTATAGGTTTGCATGAGTGTATGTTGTGACATGGGATTATTTTGTGTATTTTAGTTTACTCAAAAAAAAAAAAGATCTTTTTTGAGGTTTTTTTGGGGGGTGAATGTGTTAGGTCATTATAGTTCACTGTTCCATGTTGTTTCTTAGTGCGTGATTTGGGTCCTAAATTGGAGTGGGTCTGAATTGTGTGTATGTGTTTTGCACTTTTGTAAGGGGGAGGGGAATGATGTGTAGTGAATGTTGTGTGTGTGTGTGTGTGTGTGTGTGGCCCTTGTGGCTTGCCGTACCCGCCCTGGGTGTGACTTCAGGCGAGCTGCGGGACCAGTATGTATAGTTGTACTGTGTTCAATAAAGTTCTGTTCACTGCATGGCATAACAGACTCCAGTCTCTGATTTACCGACATAACCCTAACGAGCCTCATTTCACCCCACCCTCCCTTTTTCATCACTTGTGAATGTTTTGTTGGCGATGCCATGTTTGAGGCTAATGTTAGCTGTTAGCTTTGGTTGTTGGACTAAGTAAAATGCGGAATAAAACAGGATGAATGTGAGAATGGAAAAGACCAAATTAACTATTATCAAAGACAGGGGGCTGGTGTGTGGTTTGAGCGGTCGATAGCATATGACTGGTCCCTGTCGTGTAATAAGTGTGGTACACCCAAATAGGGCACCACATTTGGAAATAATACAGAGAGACTGTCATTTTATTTTTATTTTAAGAGTATCTAAATATATTTTGAGATTGTGGACGATCAATAATATTAACATTTGATATGTAGCCCTGTATAAATATTTAAGAGTAAGCAGCGGAACCTTAGGCACTGCGGTCGTTCCACCCCAGGTAAACAAATAGGGTGCACTTCCGGCCCCCCCTTTAGTACTATCTGGAGAAAGACACGAGTGGTCCTGTGTTCTGTCTTTCAAAGACTCTTTTTGTATTTTACAGGTCAGTATTTGGTTAAAAATGCCATAAATAAGAGCCTTAAGCTCCGTGTTATTTCTGTGTGTCGCGACGAGTAATACTGTGATGTTGGTGTGGCGTTTTGATAAGTTTTATACAAGTTCAGGCTGCAGTTGGCGCCGGAGATCAAAGGCGAGCCGCATCGCGGTAGCGGTTTCGCGCCAGTCAAATCTAGCTTTGGGAAAGACGGTTAGCTCACATAAAATGTTTTACTCAATACAAGTATATTTTGCTCCGTGTGAATGTAAAAGTCTCCTGATGCTAATTAATAGTCAGAGTGTGTCCTGTGTATATTTGCCTATTGTCAAGTTTGTAAAATAATTTGTTAAGTCCAGGTCAGCTAATCTAAGTGCAATGTCTAAACTAGCCTAAGGTCATAGTTAAGTCCTATGTTTTGTCCTAATTAATGGGAGTCAGTCTAGTAATTGAAGGTCCTGTATAAGTAAATTGTGATTTGTGAAGTATGTAAATTTGAGATGTCAGATGTAGTGTAGTTTATGCACTGTGTGACTGAGGGAAAAAGAACATTATTTACAGTATGTAAAAGAAGATGACATATAAAGCACAAAATGTGATGCTGCCTGTAAATGAAAATGAAAATGAAATAAGAGTACTATCTGGAGAAAGACACGAGTGGTCCTGTGTTCTGTCTTTCAAAGACTCTTTTTGTATTTTACAGACCCAAGAGCAGACGCGAAGGATCACGTCTTTTCACGCTTTAAAACTATTTCTTTTTGTTATTGTGGTCACCTTCCCGGGACCCGTAACAAACTGTGGGGGCTCGTCCGGGATCTCTCCTCTACAGTCATCGAGGGAAGATCCAGTGATACCAGAACTACGAGACAACGGTTGCCAAGCTGCTACATCAGACACGTCAGTCAGTGGGTGTCCAAGGAGGAAGATCAAAGAGAAAGAAAGGATCTTCAACCAAAAGTGGAACTGCACTGCTGTCAAGAAGGTAAAACGCAGCCTAGTCACTGTACAAATAATACAACACTCGAACTACAGATAGCGAAAGTACCATGTCGACAGCACGAAAAGAACTGATATGGAGCATCAGAGGACGCTTGTTTGCCCTCTCAAGTAAGGATCTTTTCGAGCTAACAAAGAGCCTAGCAGCTGGAGACAAAGACACACAGTTCAGTGAAGACGATAATGAGAGCTGTATGGACTATGTCAATGCATATCTACGGTCCCCAACTCTGCTGAAACTTGAAGATGAGGGAATGAGTCAGTTGCTGATGTTGGATGACCTGCTCACTAAAGTGATACAAACGAGTGGCTCCACCACGCATTCAGCTGATCAGGCTGCAATACCAACCAAGTCAAGTCCTCATCCATCCAAGATGTTGCCAGATCCACCATCACCATCTGCTGTTCCACCAGGCACCCAAGTTAGTGTGAACGCAAACGCAGAGTCTGTAGAGGAACTGAGGAAAGCATATGAGACACTGGGAGAAAGACTAAGACTGTGTGAAGTTGTGACACTCCAACCACCTGTAGCACCCAGTCGTCAGAGCCACTCACAACCGCAGCCAAGGGAACAAGGAAGTCCAGAAAGGCATGTCACTCTCAAAGACCTTTCCTACCTGCCTCGGAGAGAATTCAAGGCTTTTGGAGGACAAATTGGAGACAACAGCTCTGAAATCAATTATAACAGTCTCATGAGACAGATCAATGAAGGATTAAAAGAAGGATTTTCTGAAGCAGAGGTCATGAGGGGGGTACTGAGAATTGTAAAGCCTGGCACGTTCAGGGACATGCTCATGCTCAAAGATGAACTGGTTCTTTCTGAACTTCAGGGCTTTCTCCGATCCCACCTTGGAGAAAAGGCAACAACAGAGATGTTCCAGGAGTTAATGTGCGCCCGACAAACTGAGCAGGAGTCCCCTCAGCAATTCCTATATCGCATGATTGGGCTCAAACAGAAACTCATCTTTCAGTCAAAACAAGCCACTGCAGACATCTCGTATGACCCAAGGACAATCCAGGAAGTGTTTCTGCACACAGTCTATCAAGGTCTGGGAGTGAAGTATGCAGACTTGCGGCAACGACTAAGACCTCTTACATCAAACAACAATGTAACAGATGAAGAGATTCTTAGTGAGGTCACAAAGATTATCAGTGATGAGAATGAGCACCAGCGAAGGTTAGGGCAAACCCCTCGTCAGAAGTCAGCACATAGCGCTGTGATTGCAACAAGGGACACGACAGCCAAAGACCAACAAGCCTCACAGACAATCAAACAACTCGCTGCACAAGTAGAGACTCTAACCAAGATGGTGGCAACTTTCATGGAACAGAAAGCTGTAAACTCCTCCCCTCAGCATTCTCAGCCTCCAGCTAACCAAAAGAAAACCTATCTCTGTCCGAAATGTACTGAACAAAGCTTACAGGAGTGCAGTCATTGCTTTGTATGCAGTGAGTCGGGACACAGAGCAGTCGGATGTCTGAAGCGACCCAAGAATCAGGGAAACGGGAATCGGTCTCTGTCAAGGGACAGCCAGAGATCGGTACAGAGCCAAAGTCCCAGCCAGTAAACTCTTCCTCTACCGAAGCTTCAACTCCGTGCCCCAGGCACCAGAGCAAGCAGCTGAGAAAGCAGGTCAAATGCAACAGAAGGAAAGGTCAGATTCCCTCCTGTCAGAGTGCCACCAAATACCAAGCTCCCCTTGTCGGTAAGAAAAGTCTGCTGAAATGTCTAATCGGTGGTTACCCTGCGACAGTGCTGTTTGACTCTGGCTCACAAGTGAGTATAGTTGACAGGCAATGGGTCAAAAAGCACATACCCAACACTGTGGTAAGACCACTCCAAGATCTGCTGAACGACGAGCTTGAGGTTTATGCAGTTAATGGCCAAGCAGTCCCATATGACGGATGGGTCGAGCTTACAGTCACTTTAGCGGGTCACGAAGATCCCAATCTCACTGCACAAGCGCCATTCCTAGTCAGTAAGCTGTCACTGAACCAACCACTAGTTGGAGCTAATGTGCTGGGAGCGATTATACAAGGCCAAGGGACAGATGAGGAAGCCAGTACAGTACTATATAGTCTACTGCGCAGAGCTCTTGGAATGGACGAAGACCAGGTAGTGGCCATGGTAAACTTCATTCAAGTGCCGCAAAGAACTGACTGTGATCCTGTTACACTCAGAGTCGGTAAAGACAACATGATTATCCCAGCTGGCAAAGCAGTACAAATATGTTGCAGGGTGCCCCAGAACTTTGACATCTCTGACCCTCTTGTACTTTACGAACCTGCTGAAGAGAACATTGCTTTGAGAAATTTGAGTGTGGGGGAAGGACTTTTGGAGATTAACAATTCCCAAAGACCTTTTGTAAAGGTCCCCATCTCCAACCATTCCAAACATGAAGTAATCCTGCCGAAAAGAACAGCCCTAGGCACCATCGAACATGTCGCCAAAGTCATTGAAACTGATACACTAGAGCCACCAGAAACCCAGCCCATACTGACATCAGCAACTACAGCAGAGGCACTAAGTAAGACCGCCCAAGGTGACTCTCCTGCCGAGCCTTGGTTGCCACCGGTCGATCTCAGTCATCTAAGCCCAGATCAGCAAAGGTCAGTCGAAAAGGTTCTGATGGAAGAGTGCGAGGCATTCTCTCGCGATAGCACTGATATTGGCTGTATCCCTTCTTTACAAATGGAAATCAGACTCAAAGATGACACGCCAGTTCAGAGAGCTTACGCCTCCATCCCCAAGCCCCTGTATAGGGAAGTAAAAGAGTACATTCAGGAACTGATAGTGAAGGGATGGATCGTAAAGTCTCAGTCACCCTACGCAGCCCCAGTTATCTGTGTCAGGAAGAAGGACGGATCTTTACGTCTGTGTATTGATTACCGCCTCCTAAACAACAAAACAGTGCCCGACAGACACCCACTTCCCCGGATCCAGGACCTCACCGACTCCCTCGGTGGTTACAGCTGGTTCTCGATCCTGGACCAGGGTAAAGCTTACCATCAAGGTTTCATCGCAGAGGGCTCAAGGTACCTGACTGCATTCACCACCCCGTGGGGTCTCTACGAATGGGTGAGAATACCCTTCGGGCTGTCCAACGCACCCGCAGCCTTTCAGCGGAGCATGGAAGAAATGCTGGACACGCTCCGTGATGAGTGCTGCATACCCTACCTTGATGATGTGCTCTGTTTTTCCAAGTCATTTAATGAACATGTCCAAGTGCTGAGGAAAGTTCTCCAAGCTTTGCAACGCCACGGGGCGAAGCTGAAGCCTGAGAAGTGTGAGTTGTTCCGCAGAGAGGTTCGGTATGTCGGTCGCCTGGTGTCAGAAGATGGAGTGAGGGTGGACCCCAAGGACATCGAAGCTGTGCAGGCACTCAAACACAGAAGGCCACAAATAGTTGGAGAAGTCAGACAACTTTTGGGGTTCCTGAGCTATTATCGGACGTATGTGCAGGACTTCTCGCGCATTGCCAAACCCCTGTACGACTTGCTCCAGGTAAAGTCTGACACACTGCCGTCCAAGCCATCCAAGGGCAGAGCAAAGTACCCACAGCAGTCTTCCCGAGCTCCAGTGAAATGGGACAAGGAACACCAAGAGACCCTTGAGCGCTTGATTGACATGTTGACCCAGCCACCTGTGTTAGCGTATCCTGACTTCACCCAGCCCTTCGTACTCCACACGGACGCATCCCAGAAAGGCCTTGGCGCGGTCCTGTATCAAAACCAAGACAATAAGATGAGAGTGATTGGGTACGGGTCACGCACACTAACACCTGCCGAGCAAAACTACCACTTGCACAGTGGAAAACTAGAGTTTCTCGCCCTCAAGTGGGCAGTTTGCGACAAGTTCAGAGACTATCTCTATTATGCCCCAAGTTTCACAGTTTTTACGGACAATAACCCCTTGACGTATGTCCTCAGCACTGCAAAGCTCAACGCCGTAGGGCATCGTTGGGTGGGACAGCTCGCAGATTTCCACTTTGACATAAAATATCGCCCCGGAAAAACAAACATTGACGCTGATGTATTATCCCGTTGTCCACTCAACATTGAAGCCTTCATGCAAGAGTGTACAGGAGAACTGTCAGAGGAAGCCGTTGGTGCAGTATGGGAAGGGAGCAGAAGAGCCAAGCAAGGTGATGTAGCATGGATTGCAGCCCTCAGCCTTGCTTCACCAAGTTCACCCCTCAAGGAGCCACTGCATTTCATCGGCCACGATAAACTAGTCCAAGAACAAAGAGCAGATCCAGCCATCGGGAAAGTCATGGAGATGAAAGAAAAAGATATGACACCAACTGAAGACGACAAAGCCAAGCTTGACATAAGCACAAAGAGACTGTTGAGAGAGTGGAGTCGGATGCGCATTGAAAATGGCCTTCTCTATAGGAAAACCGCAGAACGCAAGCAGCTAGTTCTGCCCGCTGTCTACAGACAAGTAGCTCTCACCCATCTCCATAACAACATGGGCCATGTCGGTGTGGAGAAAGTCTTGAGCTTAGCCCGTGAGCGATTCTACTGGCCTTTCATGAAGCGAGAGATCGAGGAGTATGTCACCAGGAAGTGCCCATGCATAAAACAGAAAAAGCCAGCAACGCATGAGAGAGCACCCATGGGCAGTATAACATCCAACTTCCCACTCGAGTTAGTATGCATCGATTTCCTGCACCTAGAGTCCTGTAAAGGCGGGTTTGAATACATCTTGGTGGTAGTCGACCATTTCACCAGGTTTGCACAAGCCTACCCCACCAAGAACAAGGCCGCAAAGACAGCAGCAGACCGCCTCTTCAATGATTTCATTCCAAGATTCGGCTACCCCTCCAAGCTTCATCACGATCAGGGTCGGGAATTTGAGAACGAGTTATTCAAGTCCCTCAGAGAGCTAGCAGGTGTTGGCCACTCAAGGACTTCTCCCTACCACCCCCAAGGTAACCCGGTCGAAAGGCTGAATCGGACCTTGTTGCAGATGCTACGTACATTGAGAGAGAAAGAGAAACTAAACTGGAAGGAACACTTACCTCACACCATCCATGCTTACAACTGCACTAAGCATGAGGCCACTGGTTTTTCTCCATACTTCCTGTTGTACGGCAGACATCCTCGCCTCCCAGTAGACCTTCTCTTTGGCCTCATGACAGAAGAAGACACAGAGACAGCCCATGGATACGCTCAGAAATGGAAAGGGAAAATGACAGAGGCGTACAGGATCGCAAGTGCAAACAGTCAACAGTCAAGCTCTAAAGGAAAGACAAACTATGACAAACGATGTAGAGGTGTAGTCCTGCAAGTAGGAGACAGAGTGCTTGTGCGGAACCTGGGTGAAAGAGGTGGACCTGGCAAGCTAAGGCCCTACTGGGAACAAACAGTCTACGTCGTGAGGGAGCAGGTTGGAGACAACCCCGTCTACAAAGTAAGTCCAGAGACAGGAAGTTGTCCCATCCGTACCCTGCACAGAAACTTGCTTCTCCAAGTCAACGACTTACCAGTCGACATCGTTCAAAGTCCAGTTGCCAAGTCACAAAAGAGAAACAACAGACCTACCGATATAAGACAAAACACACTGGAAAAGTCAAACAGTCCTGAGGCGAGTGATTCGGAAGAAGACGAACCCCTCTATTGGTTTTGTGTTCCTAGACACCTGCAAGAAAGTCAACGTCCAGTTGACCAAGTCCAATGTGAGTCACAAAGAAGACGGGGAACAACACAGCAAAGACAAGTACAAGTTCCTATTCAACCTGAACAAGAAAGAGACAATATTACGGAAGAAGGACAAGAAATACAAAGGGAAAGCGAACAAAACGTGGACCAACTTCAACCAGACGACGACGGGGAAGTGCTTCATATCCACCAAGATGTTCCTGCTCCTAGTCCCGGACCTGCAGCTCATCCTGAGCTGGTGCCCAGTCCAGAGCCAGACCGTCGTCCTGAGTCACCACCACGTCTGAGGCAGTCCACCAGACAGAGACGACCCAACATGGTGTTCACCTATCCGTCCCTGGGCCAGCCAGCCTTCCAGACTCGTCCGTCGGTGAACACTGTCAGTGTCCAGCAGTCAACACCATATCCTTTTATGTGCTACCCTCCTTTCTATCCTCAACCTTTTTATCTTCCTTCTTTCACCTCTAACTACTTGCCATGTCAGTATGCTATTCCTTGCTATTAAACTAATCAGATCTTGGATAATACCTGAAGATGAAAAGAAAGACGTTCCAGAGACTTTTGAATAGAGACTTTAATAGTGTTGAGATTTTGATTTGTTACTGTTAAGTGTCAGGAGCCACTTTTGTTGTTGGGGAGCGTGTGGTACACCCAAATAGGGCACCACATTTGGAAATAATACAGAGAGACTGTCATTTTATTTTTATTTTAAGAGTATCTAAATATATTTTGAGATTGTGGACGATCAATAATATTAACATTTGATATGTAGCCCTGTATAAATATTTAAGAGTAAGCAGCGGAACCTTAGGCACTGCGGTCGTTCCACCCCAGGTAAACAAATAGGGTGCACTTCCGGCCCCCCCTTTAGTACTATCTGGAGAAAGACACGAGTGGTCCTGTGTTCTGTCTTTCAAAGACTCTTTTTGTATTTTACAGGTCAGTATTTGGTTAAAAATGCCATAAATAAGAGCCTTAAGCTCCGTGTTATTTCTGTGTGTCGCGACGAGTAATACTGTGATGTTGGTGTGGCGTTTTGATAAGTTTTATACAAGTTCAGGCTGCAGTTGGCGCCGGAGATCAAAGGCGAGCCGCATCGCGGTAGCGGTTTCGCGCCAGTCAAATCTAGCTTTGGGAAAGACGGTTAGCTCACATAAAATGTTTTACTCAATACAAGTATATTTTGCTCCGTGTGAATGTAAAAGTCTCCTGATGCTAATTAATAGTCAGAGTGTGTCCTGTGTATATTTGCCTATTGTCAAGTTTGTAAAATAATTTGTTAAGTCCAGGTCAGCTAATCTAAGTGCAATGTCTAAACTAGCCTAAGGTCATAGTTAAGTCCTATGTTTTGTCCTAATTAATGGGAGTCAGTCTAGTAATTGAAGGTCCTGTATAAGTAAATTGTGATTTGTGAAGTATGTAAATTTGAGATGTCAGATGTAGTGTAGTTTATGCACTGTGTGACTGAGGGAAAAAGAACATTATTTACAGTATGTAAAAGAAGATGACATATAAAGCACAAAATGTGATGCTGCCTGTAAATGAAAATGAAAATGAAATAAGAGTACTATCTGGAGAAAGACACGAGTGGTCCTGTGTTCTGTCTTTCAAAGACTCTTTTTGTATTTTACAGACCCAAGAGCAGACGCGAAGGATCACGTCTTTTCACGCTTTAAAACTATTTCTTTTTGTTATTGTGGTCACCTTCCCGGGACCCGTAACATAAGCACAAAAACAACCCCGAATAAGTGATGTCTAACTCTGCTAACGGCAGCTAACCACTACTCATCAAGGAGGCGTATGTAGGAGAGTATAATAAACTATAATAAAACAGGCAACTAAATGAAATTTATGGTCAAAGGTAATTTGTCTAAGATCAAAATATGGTGTGTCTAATGAAGATGGATAGGATATATAGAAAATAGACAAAAATGCATGTCGAGCTACAGCTAAGCTAAAGGCTGGCAGATTGTCCTTTTAGTTGGTCGTTGTGGATATCACTGCCAAAATATAGCAAAATAAGCCTGAATGACTAGAATTTACAACTGCAAGCCTAAGGTACATGGTTGCACTCATTTGTGTCACTAAGTTAGCTATGCTAACTATCCCGATACCTTTGTCATGATGGCTAAAAACTAACAAAATAAGACAGAATGACCTGAGGTATGAGATATATTCTTGATTGTGGGTCAGTGAATGAGCTGGGACCACAGGTATCTAGTGGGGTCACTAGAATTTACACAGGAGCTGGCAAAAGCTATGCTAGCCGTACTGTAAATGAGTGGATTCCGAGACTCAGTGGGAAACATCCTCTTCTCTAAGGAGGCAGTGTACCAGACTATTCAGGAAGCAGGTCTGTATCAGGTCCATGACCCGCTAAAATAGAGAAGACAACCCCAAAAAGCAGAATAGGGGCCCTTTAATGTTGAAGATAAGCCTTTACTAGTGCCACAATGGGGAAATTACAGGATTGCAGCAGCAAAGGGATAGCAGCACTCAGAGCAATAGTAAATAAGATAATAAGGTAAGAATTGGTTAGCCAAAGCAGTTAATAAATAAATATACATATATACACAGTTATATATACAGTGCAGGAGCATTGCAGTTACATGGTATTAACAGCATTACAGTTAATTACATTTCTGGCAATATATAAATATAGACCCAGACAGTATATTTCACATTTGAATTAACAGTGTTGTTGCCACCCTCAGTAATAATTGTAATTGTATAAGTTGTGTATTGGAGGAGACAATCTCTCAAAAGTGCAAGAAAAACAAAAGTTGGACAGTTTGCAATGTTATGATCACAGAGCCACACAACAATCTCAACTTCTTTTCTCCTGACTCTTCTTAACCGCCCACTGTCACTCACGACTGAAAAACACGGAGCTGGGCTTCTGATGGATTTCAAATTAAGAGTCTGGATCTGTGGTCACAGTTATGTCTGCACATGAATGTTTGAGAAACAGTGACTTAACTTTAATCCTAAACCAAACACGCCGGGGCAAACTTTGGCCTTCTCTGCATTAAAGGACTACGAGCCCATCTGTCATAGCTTCCTCACCAAATTTAAAAGTGAAGCTGAACAAACTGAACGATAATTAAGATGCTGGGAAGGTCAATAAAATACTTTTTTTTTTTCTGGAATGCTACTGTCAGACTCTCACTTTTTCAGAAACAACAATATTCTGACAATAACATATGAAACTAGAGGGCACTCAGAGAGTGCATACCTCCGCCAAGGCTGTTGTTCACCCAAACTCCACTCTGTCACTGCATATCGGCCTCAGGCAAAAATCTTGTCAAAGGTAAAAATCCATCCAGTAGTTTTTGTGTAATCCTGCTAAATCATTGCGAGGACATTGAGCCTTGGTGGAGGTATACATTCATGGATCACCTCCAAAATGTAATGGGTTTTGTCTGTAGCCCAAGAGCTACGTACCTGTGGTGAAAATTTCATCAAACTCTATCCAGTAGTTTTGGAGTAATGTTGCTAACGCATTGTGAGAAGATAGAGCCTTGGTAGAGGTTTGCACTCTCGGATCATCAGCAAAATGCAATGGGTTCCTCTCTAGTCCAAGGACCGCCTCTGGTGAAAATTTCATCCAAATCCATCCAGTAGCTTTTGTGTAATGTCATATCCCGAGCGCTTTTGTCCGCGCTCGGGTTATACCTCCTCCCTGTCGGGCTTTTGACAGCAGGTGTCGTCACTCGGGCTTCCCGGGCTCTGATTGGCCGGACGCTCGGGGGCTCTCCGCTGTCAGAGCCTGAGCAGCTGCGCCGCATTGTCAATCGTAAGCAGCTGGCTTAAATGCCAGCGTGAGCGAATTGGACTCTGCGGCTGTCTCGTCAAGAGTCTTATAACTTTCCCGTCTCCTTATCTCATGCTCCTTGGGTTCCCCGACGTATCCCGCTGCATGTAAGTTAATCTGTTATTATAGGAATTGTACTTCTCCGTAGCTTACATTCCTTGCTATTGCGGCAGATGAGAGCTCCTCGTCTCGGCCGTTACCCTCTCCCTGTATCACGTTTAGTATTCCTTGCCTTTGCGGCGAACGAGAGCCCCTCGTCTCAGCCGCTAACTTTTCTTGTGTATTCATATTGTTGTCGTGTAACGAAGCCTACGTGGCTAGTTGTTTTGTACACCCAAGCCCTGTGCAATACAAACTAGAAAAGCACTCGGAGAGCGCAGACCTCCGCCAAGCGGCACAGTTCCCCCCATACAGTGTTTGTGTGTACGTTTTCAGATTCCCTGAGCATGAAAAGATATGACTAGCAATTGGATTCACAATGATTATTACCTCTGCCAGGCCGAAAAGGCCAGGAGGAGGTTATGTTTTTGCCGGAGTTTGTGTGTTTGTCTGTTTGTCTGTCTGTCTGTCTGCTTGTCTGTTGGTTAGCAAGATAACTCAAAAAGTCTTGGACGGATTTCCATGAAACTTTCAGGCGTTGTTGGAAATGGTACAAGGAAGAACTGATTAAATTTTGGGGGTGATCCGGTTCACCGTCTGGATACAGGAATTTTTTAAAGCATTTTTCAACACTGTGACATACAGCCATTTTCAACATGTACGCAGGTGCAATAGAGGGCGCTGGTCGTCGTGTCTGATGAACACAAACTCCGCCTTCTTCAAAGTTTTAGGCACAAAAGCACGCAGAAAACTGTGGTGGGCAGGGCTCGCCAGAGTGCCTGTGTTTGCACTACGCTGCAACAGCTGACACGGGCAGCTGTCCGGCGCCGGATTATTTGGCAGAAATTCCCCGGCCAGCCATAGGGGCTGCGCAAAAACCAGCTCTCTGCCGGGGGAGGCTTCCAAATCCTCTTTTCCGCGGACCGCAAACCCAATAAAACCCACGGCAACCATTATCGCACCTTCTTTTGTCCTGCGGCTCCGGAACAGAGAACAGAGAGGAATCCCGGCGCCAGTAATGCTGCGCCTGATATGTGTCACTCTAATGCTAAAAGTGACTGCATCAGGGATTTACCACCTTGAATGAATGAATGAATGAATGAATGAATTTATTTCGGATAGTACAGTACAGGTTAAAAGAAACTGTATAATATAACAACAAGGTCAAATTAGACAAAGACTCCTTCTACTATACAATTCCACATGAGTTATCCGAAATGGGTGATGGCTGAAGTCGCAGCTTATATTGCCCACCCATATTCCATCCAAGAATTCAAAAGAGAAGAAAGAGAAAACAAGACAAGAACGATTACAATTTAAAACAAAGCTAAGACAAAATGTGACTGAGAGAAAAAAAAAAAAGAAAACTAAGCTACAACACAACACAGGCTGGATATGTCAATCCTTATGTGAGTTTACATGTCGTCTTGTAAATATGTTTGGAGTATTTCTTCCTTTAGTTTTTGTTTAAATTGTCCAAGCGTTGTACATGATTTTAGTTCAGGTCCAAAATCGTTCCATAATCTGACTCCTTGCACTGAAATACAGTGTTGCTTGGTGGTTGTTCTCACTGTAGGCTTTTGAAATATAAATGTTCCTCTGAAGTGATATCGTCTCTCCTTTGTTTGGAACAACTTTTGGATATTTGCGGCCAGTGATAAATTCTTCACTTTGAACATTATTATTGTGGTTTTAAAGTCAACCAGATCTTTCAACTTGAGAGTTTTTTGTTTAAGAAAAAGTGGGTTTGTTGGTTCCCTGTAAGCTGCTTTGTTTATTATTCTAATAGCTCTCTTTTGAAGCATAAAGACTGGATATATGTTTGTTTTATATGTATTTCCCCATACTTCATTACAATATGTCATGTATGGGAGTATTAATGAATGATACAAGGTGTATAGTGTGGGTTGATTCAGCAAATATTTCACTCTGTGTAATATTGCAATTGATTTGGATACTTTACCTTTAATATAATTAATATGTGACTTCCAACACAGTTTGTTATCCATTATTACACCAAGGAATTTAGTTTCAGATATCCTTTCAATCTCTACACCATTTACACTGAGTTTGGGTACTGGGTTGTTGTGATGGTTGTTAAAAACTATAAATTTTGTCTTACTTAAATTGAGCGTTAATTTGTTTGAATCAAACCACAGTTTAAGCTTTCCTAATTCCTTTCCGAGTGTATCCAGAAGTTGTTCCAAATTGTTTCCACTGCATAGCAGATTAGTGTCATCGGCAAACAATATTAAGTCCATTTTTTCTGAAACTTTACATATATCGTTTATATACATATTGAATCCCACTTGAGGTGTTTCAGGCACGTCCCACTGGGAGGAGACCCCGGGGCAGACCCAGGACTCGGTGGAGAGACTATGTCTCCCAGCTGGTCTGGGAATGCCTTGGTATCCCCTCTGAAGAGCTGGAGCAGGTGGCTGGGGAGAGGGAAGTCTGGGCTTCTCTGCTTGAACTGCTGCCTCCGCGACCCGGACCTCCGGAAAAGCGGTAGAAGATGGATGGATGGATGGATGTATCAAATGCTTTTTTAAGATCTAGGAATACTCCAACTGAATACTCTTTATTTTCAATGGCTGTTGATATTTTTTCTGTAAATTCCATTAGGGCATATGCAGTTGTCCTCTTGTGTCTGAACCCATATTGCTGCTCACATAATAAATCATTCTTCAGTATGAAGTTGTCAATTCTCTCATAGAATATTTTTTCAAGTATCTTGGAAAATTGCGGTAATAGGGAAATTGGTCTATAGTTTGAGAGTTCCCCTCTGTCGCCCGTCTTGTATATCGGAATTACTTTAGCTATTTTCATTGCATTGGGAAATATACCTGATTGGAGAGACAGGTTACAGATATACGTCAGTGGTTTTACTATGCATTCGATAACAGTTTTGACTAGTAGCATGTCAATACCATCACAGTCAGTAGATGTTTTACTTTTGAACGATTTAACAATTTCAATGACCTCTCTTTCGTCTGTGTTCTTTATGAAGATGGAGTCTTTTACAGCAGTGTTATTGCATATTGTATCACCTGTAGGCACTGTAGTGGGTATTTCTCGGGCGAGTTTAGGCCCAATGTTAACAAAAAAATTATTAAATTCATCTGCAGGTGAAGCTATATTCACACTCTGAGTCGTTTTATTATTTTTTGGAATATTAGTTGGGTAGCTTGTATTTCTGCTTTTATTTCCAAGGATACTGTTGAGTATTGTCCATGTATTTTTAATATTGTCTTAATATTGTTACCTCAAGTCGCACTTTGCTACACAGCGCCACAAAAACTGTGTAGCCAAATTCGATCGATGGATGAACATTTTCAGCCAGTGAGAGAACCGACGCCTTCCAAATCCAATGCATCACTAGCAGAAGTGATGTTTTCTCATTTTCAGAATCAGAATCAGAATCAGAATCAGCTTTATTGCCAAGTATATTTACAAGTAAACACACAAGGAATTTGACTTGACATTAGACGCGCACGTTAGGCGCATCCAATGACGCGTCGCCATACAAGGCGCCTGTCCTGTCATTTTGTGGCAGAGCACAATCTACCCCCATTGGTGGCAGATCACTTCAGTGATTTGGTGCCAACATTGTTTCCTGACAGCAACAGCACTCCATTTTTTGGTGCTACTTGGCTTATTATTTTCACAATACCAAAAAGTTATGGCTCAACATTGTGTCCATATAAGTGTACATTTGAATAAATATGTTGGAAATAGTTCATGTTGCAGTTGCTGTTTGCTTAGTTTTTGTTTTTTTGTTTTTGCTACAGTTTTCTTTCATCTGCCGATAAATACAGTTTTTAAGTACTCAGTACAGGTGTGAAAGCCCCTCCCCCCAATAGGGGAGGCATGAGGTATGCCTTGACAGGTTGCAACCTGGCACTTTGCACATGGAGGAGATGGACACAACAGCAACTCTTCAGTTTATTACCTCCGCCAAGGAGGTAATGCTTTTACTACAGAACCACTAACCCTATCATTGTGAATCCAATTGCTAGTCATATGTTTTCATGGTCAAGGAATCTGAAAACCTACACACAAACACTGTATGGGTGGGAACTGTGGCGCTTGGCGGAGGTCTGCGCTCTTTGAGTGCTTTTCTAGTTTGTTTATTTGACATGGACAGTGCAATAAACAGACAATTAATGAATGACAATCAATGTGATAGTGATAGGATTAGTGGTTCAGTAGTGTAAAACGGGGCTATAAGGGACGGTGGGTTAATAAGGGACACTTTTCTGGGAAATGTTTTAAATGTAATTCTGCTTTTTTTATTTTGAGCAGGACGCTGAGTTGTGTTGTTATTGTCAAATATCCATGAATCCTTCATCAAATCTAGGTGGAAGCAAAATTTAAAAAGCAGAATTACATTTAGAAAAGTGTCCCATATTACCTCGCCGTCCCTTATAGCCCCGTTTTACGGTTGTAAAAGCATTGCCTCCTTGGCGGAGGTAATAAACTGAAGTGTTGGTGTGTCCATCTCCCCCACTGACGGATGCAGATTGGTTAGACAGGTTGCCGTGGATTTTATATTATATTGGGGTTGCGCTCCGCGGCAAAACAGAATTTAGAATCTTCCCCGGCAGAGAGGTCGTTTTTACGCAGCGCCTATAGCTGGGCGGGGAATTTGTGGCAAATAATCGGGCGGCGGACAGGTGGCCGTGTCAGGTTTTGCAGCGTGGCGCAAAAACAGGCACGCTGGCGGGCCCAGGCCAGCAGTGTTTTCCGCGTGCTTTTGTGCCTAAAACGTTGAAGAACGCGGAGTTTGTGTTGGTCAGACACGACGACCGGCGCAATGTGCGCAGCGCCTATGGCTGGCACAGGCACGCTGGCGGGCCCAGGCCACCAGTGTTTTCCGCATGCTTTTGTGGCTAAAACGTTGAAGAAGGCGGAGTTTGTGTTGGTCAGACACAACGCCCAGCGCCCTCCATTGCGCCTGCGCACATGTTGAAAATGGCCGTATGTCACAGTGTGGAAAAAAATGCTTTAAAAAATTCCTGTATGCAGACGGTGATGCGGATCACCCCCAAAATTTAATCAGTTCTTCCTTGTACCATTTCCAACAACGCCTGAAAGTTTCATTGAAATCCGTCCAAAAGTTTTTGAGTTATCTTGCTAACCAACAGACAAACAGACAGACAGACAGACAGACAAACACACAGACAAACACACAGACAAACACACAGACAAACCCCGGCAAAAACATTACCTCCTCCTGGCCTTTCGGCCTGGCAGAGGTAAATATATATGCATGAAATATGATTATTACTTCAACAATTAAAAATGAAAAGAAATTAGAGCAGCAGTCCAAAGCAAATATTCAGCTATTCTGTACATTGTTTTTTCTCCCTCAGTAAAGTGCATCAACATCAGTGTTTCAAAAACAGGGAAAAAAAAAAAACAGGGAAAATATGGTAAAATGGGGGAAAAAACAGGGTAAAAACATGGCAAATCTGTTGAAAGAACAGAGAAAAATCACTGAAAACAGAGAAAAAAACAGGGTAAAGAACAAACAAGGGATAGCATGATAAAAAAAAAAAACTTTTTTCCAATTAAAACATGGTTAAAACAGGAGGAAAAAATAAAGTATTTGCCAGAGAAAAATAGTTGGTTTTTTTTTTTTTTTGTCTTTTGGCTGCTCCCTTTCAGGGTCGCCACAGTGTATCATCACCTTATATTGCGATGATCCGCATGTTGACTTGGCAAGGGTTTTTATGCCGGATGCCCTTCCTGACACAATCCTGCCCATTTTATTTGGGCTTAGGACCGGCACAGAGAGTACACTGGCTTGTGCACCCCCTGTGGCTGGGTAAACAACATTTCCCTCCTCTGTTTCATTTTTGCTGAGCACCAAGCTGGACAGCAGGAAGTTCCATTTTTATATGGTCTTTGGCATGACCCGGTTGGGACTTGAACCCCGGCCTCCCGGTTGTAGGACAGATGCTCTGTCTCTAGCCCACCACTCCAGAGAAAAATAGGTAAAATTTATAAATTATGCCTCAACTTTCCTTTTACATCATTAATTTATAAATATGAGTAAAAACTTTGGGCGGAAAAAATAGTAAGCACAGGGCAAGAGCCAGAAATACAGTAATAGATGGGATGCATTGGAACAGAATTCTTTGCAGTTACCCAGGATTTACACTGACTCCGAATGCAGTGTGTTGCAGATGTAGTGCAGATGGAGCCTTGCGTTTGTCCCTACCAAATCCGTTTGTGTTTTGCAGTGGCATGGATGAGAACAGAGTTTGAAATACAAGATCATGCGAGAATTATACAAAATAATGCGAGATCTCGAGAAAGACCTGAGAGTTACCAAGATGAACCGATAGCGATCACGTGGTAACAACAAGAAGTGTGATGTAGCGACGGCTCCCCACCTAGATTTTTGAGCTTTAAATTAAATGTAAGTAGCCCATTCATTTTAATTCTATGAAGCATTTGTGTGTTAACTCTCTGAGTGTGTGAATTTGCATGCCCCTAGTGGCAGAGCGTGGTGCTGCACCTGTCATCTTCCTCTGACATGATCGGCTCCATTCAGGATTTGTACTGATTTCTACTGATCTGCCAGTTTCAGAAGGTGGCAGACATCTGTTGGAGGACTCAATGGATGACACGTAATACACCCAAGAAGAACTCCTCATTTCCGTTTCCTGTTTTTAGCATTTTAGCCCAGAAAGCTAATATGGCCGCGATCAGCTATCATCACCGTCACTTTGTCTGCTTTGTACGCGGAAAATAGTCGCAGGATACAAGCAAAATTTATGTGGGATAATCATAAGACTTTGTAGATGTAGTAGAGACTGTAAATGACGGAAAGAACGCAAAATAATGACCACGATGGGTGAAAACGTAGCGACCACGCCCGCCAGCCAGCCAGCCAGCCCCCCTTTGTCAAAAGTAAGTGAGGAATTTCTGTTTTTTTTAATATTGTATTGATTTCTAGTTCATATACTTTTAAGATAAGATGATGAGCGACCTCTGTACAAAAAATGGTGTCAAAAGACCATTCTTTGTGTAAATACGTCCAAAGTCCAATTTTGACCGAGTTATGGAATTTAAAGAGGGGCCGTGGCATTATGCAAATTAGATGCATACATTTATTTCTATCTGAAACTTTGGATCATATTTTACATCTTTCTAATTGACAGTAAGCCATTATCTCTTACCACTTTTAAGTTATAGCCTTGGAAATCTGAACTATTTTATTGACAAAAATATTTACCACTCTTGACCACTAGGGGTTATGTCACAATTCTGCGACAGACACATTCAAAGGGTTAAGTCAAGTTTTTACCTTCTCTGACACAGTGGTGGAGGAGTAGACCTCAGAAAGTAATGGACGATCCTTAAATCGTTTTTAATGATCAAACGGCTATTAAATACCGCAAGATATCGTGGGATTTCCTTGCGAATTGTATCCAGCATCAGTGAAAAATATGTCATGACCGCCCAGGCGAGGCGGAATGAGGACCCAGTTGCTGGCTGTGAGTTGCAATAGTTTAATTCAAAACATAAAATATAACAAGGCACAAAAACTTACAGTGCAGGAGACGAGGAGAAGCTAGCGTGGGACACATGCAGGATTACAGTGAGAGAAGCATGGGACATACACAGGATACAATGACTAGACATGGGACTCACGTCTGGAGACAAAGTCAAGGATGCCACCCCGAGCTGCGGGACGACGTCCTTTAAATAGGACAAGGAGAGGTTAACCAAATGATAAACAGGTGTGGGTCGCAGGAGCGAGGATAATCAGTCCAAAATAATGACAGCTGTAATAGACCGTGAAACTAGCTTAGAGCAAACGGAAGTAAGCACAGAACCTTATCAAAGTAAAAGCACAGGAGGAACAAAAAGGTAACTGATTATAAACGTGAACTGATTGCAAAATGAGATTCAAACCAAATAATACAATACTAAGGACTTCCAGTGTTACAAAAGGAAACTGAAAGTGGAGGCGAGAGGAGGCTCAAATATAAACACAGGAAGATATAATATAAGATACAAGATTATCCAAAAACCCTCCAAAAATCCTGGATTACAGGACAGTTACCATAACAACACAGCACTGAGTGGCAATCACATGTGACAGCTTTATTGTGTATGCAGCAAAACATAAAAATCACAAAATATTTAATCACAGCAGTGCACAGAGTACCTTTTTTTTTTACTTTAGATGTTAATACCATATGATGCAAGCAGTGATTGATTGAATACTGTGATCAAGCTGTGATTGAATACTGTGTATTTTTTGTGTTTTACTGCATACAGCGTAATACTGCCTCTCATTTTTACCACTCAGTGTTTTTTAACTGCACTGAATTCTGTTCGGTGACATCAAATGCATACCCTCTATAACGGGAAAAAAACAGGATAGTACTGGACATCTTATCTTGTTTTTCCTTCCTTGTTACTGTACTTTTCCTCCACAGTTTTTACCTTATTTTTTCTTATGTTTTTTTCAGTAATTGTCCCATTTTTGTGCTTGTTATTACTATACTTTTCTGGTTCTAACCCTGTTACCCTTCCCCCAAATGTTTTTACACTTTAGACTTTTTAGACTTTAGACTTTATTGTCCCCAAAGGGAAACTCTTTTTCATAGACCTGTACATTAGGACTCCACATAATAGACAATCAGTAACAACAAATAACAAAGGTAAACAGCACTATACAAGACAAAACAGAGCCAAACATCACACACTCAGTGAGGCTTGTTGTTTAGGATAGCTTTGGCTGCAGGAATCAGGCTTTTCCCAAAGCGAGCCCTTCTGTATCTTAATGTCCGGTACCTGTATCCTGGGGGCAGTGACCTAGCCGCACCTAGCAACATGCCGCTGCCGAGGACACAGCCCAAGGATGGATAATTATTTCACACGAGTTGTTCAGAACTCCTTATAAGAACTTATACAAAGATATAGAGTGATGATAATCAAGTCAGTGGCGGTAATGCACCGGTAAGCTGGTTGCCAACCGGCAATCAAATCTAAAAGATGAAGAAGAAGAGCCTGAGGGCAATGGTGTGAGATATTCATGTAGTGGATGTGTAGAGTCCTGCTCTATTGAGGTTGCAATGTGTGTGATGGAATTGTTATTCATCTTAGTGAGGTGTGGGCAGACCAATGATTTTCATCACAGTACTGGTTATGCATGTGAGTTTTGTCCGGTTTTTAACAGTGAGCATGTTATAAAAACAGGTGGAACAGTACAGTAGAATGAGTTGGATGATGCTTTGGTATAACAACAGAAGGAGGTGTGGAGCAATATAGAGTCCTCTGGGCTTACGGATGACTGATAGTCTCTGGTGACTCCGTTTTTGAACATCCATGGTGTGTTGGTGGTCGAAGGTGAGTTTTTTGTCCAATGTAACTCCAAGGCATTTGAAACTGTCTACTTTTTCTACCGTTTGGTTATTGATAGTAATGGGATGCTGAGGAGTAGGAGGGCTGATTATTAACTCTTTTGTTTTGGTGATGTTGAGGTGGAGATGGTTGCTGTCACACCACTGGGTGAAGTGCGCAATGGTGTTGTGATAGTCCAGAACAGAGTGGTCATCTGTGAGGACAGCAAGGATAGCTCTGTCATCTGAGTATTTGACATAGGTGGTCCTGGGAGATGGGCTGATGCAGTCATTAGTGTAGATTGTGTATAGGAAAGGACTCAACACACAGCCTTGTGGAGCTCCAGTGCTGGTGGTATGTGCTGGTGATGTGGTTGAGTCTACTCATGTAGCTTGTAGTTTATTGCTGAAGAAGTTATGTATGAGATGGATCACTTGAGGAGGGGTGTTACGATGATGTAGCTTTTGAATCATCAGATGCCTTTGGCATCTGTATCGTATTAAAGGCAGAGCTGAAGTCCACGAAGAGTATTCTGACAAAGTAACTGGGGGAGTCTAGGTGCTGAAGAAGAAGAAGGTGCAGCAGGCAGGCTACAATGTCCTCTGTGCCTCTTTTAGCCTTAAGATAAGATAAGCCTTTATTAGTCCCACAATGGGGAAAGCCTTGTATGTAAATTGGAGGGGTTCCAGTTGTGGGGTGACAATGGGTAGTAGGATGTTGAGCAACAACTTCTCCTGGCATTTCATTATGATGAGGGTGAGGGCAACAGGACGGTAGTGGTTGAATTCCGTTGGTTGGGGTTTTTTGAGAACTATGATTATGGTGGCAGTTTTCCAGATAGTAGGTGTTGTGGCAGTCATGCAGATTTGGGTGAAGACTAAATGAAAGATGGATGTGAGTTCCTGTGAACAGGTCTTAAGCACCCTTGCTGGGATGCTGTCAGGCCCTGGTGCCTTGCCCGGCTTACACTGGTCAAGCTGGCGCCTCACCTCCTCCTCAGTAAAGGGGCTGATTCCTCTGGGTCCAGATGAGGGAGGGCTTTCAGCAGCTCCTCACCTTCAGCCGAGAAGTCCTGAACATCCCAACAGGCATAGAATAAATTGAGTTCTTTTGAAAAAGATTCTGGATCAATTATTGTGCATATTTTGGCTTTGGTTTTGCATCTAGTCAGAGTTTTGACTCTCTGAAATGCCCGTTTTGTGCTCATATTGGCTATTTCAATTCCACTTTGTCTTTGTATTTAAATTTTGCCTTAAATGGCCGTAAATATTTCACTTTTGATGTTCCAGTTTGCCATTTTCAGACTAACCCAGTCGTTGTTGTTAAAGGCTTGATGTGAATCACCCCTCACTGTTTTATGTGGGGGGTGATCCAGGGTTTGGAGTTGGGGCGGTGGCGGAGTGGTTAGCATTGCGGCAGCACAGCAACTCACCCTTGGCCAGGGGATCCTGGGTTTGATCCCAGCCCCCGACCAACAGTGATCTGTGAGGAGTTTGCATGTTCTCCCCGTGTCTGCGTGAGTTTACTCCGGGATTTCTCCGGTTTCCTCCCACATGCCAAAAACATGCAAGTTAGGTTAATTGGTATCAAAACTGGGGATTCTAAATTGTCCTTAGGTATGAATGTGAGAGTGAATGGTTGTCTGTCTTTCTGTGCTGGCCCTGCGATGGACTGGCAATCTGTCCAGGGTGTATCCTGCCTCTCGCCCAAAGATGCTGGGATTGGCTCCAGCCCCCCCGCGACCCGAAAAGGATTAAGCGGAAGAAGATGAATGAATGAATGAATGAATGAAATTTCTTTACTGTTTTGACAGGGATAGTAGCGCTAATGCAGAAGTTTATATAATCTGTAATGACAGAAATTCTTTAATTCAGCTCTCCCTCAAAAATGTCCCAGTTGGTGCAAGCCGCAGAGCCTTTGAGCTGGGTGATGGTGTCTTCCGACCACTGTGGGGCACTGTTGAAATGATGGCAATACAGAGTCTAGACTGCAGGTGTTAAAATCCCCCAATGTAAACAGAAGAGCGCTGGAATACTTAGCCAGCATAGCATTAGCATCCTCCGTTATTAGCGCCACAGCTACCTTGATGTTAGCACTGGGGGCAATATAAACACAGTTGATCACAACAGTTGAGAATTCCTGGGGAAGGTAGTAGGGGCGGATGGACAGGGTCAGCATCTCCAGATGGGGTGTGCACATCTTGCGGTGGATTTTGATGTTATTAGTCCATTTGTGGTTGGTGTATAAACAGATCCCACCACTGCAAGTTTTTCCCGATTCCCTCGTTCTGTCTGACCTGATGATGGTGAAGTTGTCCAGGCTGACCTCGGTGTTGGAGACTGTCTCGTCCAGCCATGTCTCCACCAGGGCAATGATGCAGATGTCCCTGAAAGCCCTTTCCAGATGGCACCTGGCATGGAGCAGATCCGTTTCCTTATGGAGTGAACAAACATTTGACACAATGATGGAGGCAAGAGGGCGCTTGAATGTGTCACGAGAGCCCCTCCGGGGCAGAGAAGGGGACCCAATTGCAAGGCGAGTTTGGTGAACCTGTCATAAGGCTGAGCGCGGTGTGTCACTGTGCTCAGGATCTTAACTTATTTCTGATTGTTTCCTGTATTTTCCCAGTGTTGTGTGTTTATTTTACTGTATGTTGGTTTAGGACATGTTCTTAGCTGTCAATTGTTCTGTTATGCATTCTTCTTCTTCTTCTCCTCCTCCTCCTCCCTTCTTCTTCCTTCTTCTTCTTCTTCTTCTTCTTCTTCTTCTTCTTCTTCTTCTTCTTCTTCTTCTTCTTCTTTCTTCTCCTCCTCCTCCTCCTCCTTCTTCTTCTTCCTTCTCCTCCTTCTTCTTCTTCCTTCTCCTCCTCCTTCTTCTTCCTTCTTTCTTCTTCTTCTTCTTCTTCTTCTTCTTTCTTCTTCTTCTTCTCCTCCTCCTCCCTTCTTCTCCTCCTCCTCCTCCCTTCTTCTTCCTTTCTTCTTCTTCTTCTTCTTCTTTCTTCTCCTCCTCCTCCTCCTTCTTCTTCTTCCTTCTCCTCCTTCTTCTTCTTCCTTCTCCTCCTCCTTCTTCTTCCTTCTTTCTTCTTCTTCTTCTTCTTCTTCTTCTTCTTCTTCTTCTTCTTCTTCTTCTTTCTTCTCCTCCTCCTTCTTCTTCCTTCTCCTCCTCTTTCTTCTTCCTTCTCCTCCTCCTTCTTCTTCTTTCTTCTTCTTTCTTCTTCTTCTTTCTTCTCCTCCTTCTCCTCCTTCTTCTTCCTTCTCCTCCTCCTTCTTCTTCCTTCTTCTTCTTCTTCTTCTTCTTCTTCTTCTTCTTCTTCTTTCTTCTCCTCCTCCTTCTTCTTCCTTCTCCTCCTCCTTCTTCTTCCTTCTCCTCCTTCTTCTTCTTCTTCTTCTTCTTTCTTCTCCTCCTTCTTCTTCCTTCTCCTTCTTCTTTCTTCTCCTCCTTCTCCTCCTTCTTCTTCCTTCTCCTCCTCCTTCTTCTTCCTTCTCCTCTTCTTTCTTCTTCTTCTTCTTCTTTCTTCTCCTCCTCCTTCTTCTTTCTTCTCCCCCTCCTTCCTTCTTCCTTCTCCTCCTCCTTCCTTCTTCTGTTTTCTACCCTGAGGGGGTTTGGTTTTGGAAATATGTTTTTGAGGTGGGTCAATCTGCTATACACTGGAGCTGAGTGTTTGGTGAAGGTGGGGGCGGGACTGAGTCGGCCAATCCCTGTACACCGGGGAATACGCCAGGGATGTCCACTCTCGGGTCAGCTGTACAGCTTGGCTATTGAGCCTTTGCTGTGCAGGTTGCGTGCTCGGCTGGGTGGTCTGGTTCTGCCTGGGCCATCAAGCTGTGGACGCCCGATTGTCTTGTCTGCTTATGCGGATGATGTTGAGGTTTTCATCACCACCAACGGGGATGTGCAGCGTCTGGTGGACACTTTGACAGTTTATGAAAGGGCATCTTCTGCACGGGTTAATTGGGCCAAGAGTGAGGGTCTATTGGTGGGCCACTGGCCACGTCAAGACATCCCTTGCCTGCCCGGCGGACTCCAGTGGGGGACGGCTGGTCTCAAAGTGTTGGGGGTTTTTCTGGGTACGGAGGCCTTTGAACGAAAGAACTGGGAGGGTGTTAAGGACAAGGTGTGTGCCCGCATTGCTAAATGGAAATGGTTGCTACCACAGCTGTCCTATAGGGGCAGGGTTCTGGTCGTGAATAATCTGGTTGCCTCGGCTCTCTGGCATAGGCTGGTGGCTTTGACACTGCCAAGGAGCCTCGTGGAGGACATTCAGAAGACAATCGTCGACTTCTTTTGGTCTGGGCGCCACTGGGTCCGCGCGCCAGTTCTCTACCTGCCTTTGGCCGAGGGGGGACAGGGCCTGGTGGACATACATTCCAAGATCGCCAGCTTCAGGATTCGAACTGCACAACGACTCCTTTACGGATGCGGACCCAGCTGGATGGACACTGCTAAGCTGCTTCTGAGGAGAGTTGGTCGCTTGGGCTATGATACGCAGCTCTTCCTCGTGACACCTGGGGAGGTGGACCTTACTGGACTATCTGCTTTTTACACGTCTGTTTTGCATGCATGGCGAGTCTTCAGCGTGGGCCGCTTCCGTGACGAGGAGCCAGGCATGTGGCTGTTTGAAGAACCACTGTTTTTCAATCGATTCATCGCAGCGGAGGTGCTGCAGTCTGCCAGTCTGCGGAGTTGTTTGCGGGAGGCACACTGTACCAAGCTGGGTCATCTTATGAGGATGTCGACCACATCGATGGAGACACTGAGGCGGAGTGCAAGAATTACATCTGTCAGACTGCTGCAAAGGGTGGTGGAGGACGTGTGCACCGCCCTGCCGCAGCCGCTTCGGGCGTTTGCGACTAACCGCACTCTTTCCAATCAATGGAATGACGACACTGCGTCCACCTTTCCAGCAATTTCCATAACTCCAGATGTGGGGGAGTGGCAGGGAGGAGAGGATCACCTACTGACCTTCAGGATTCCTCGCCTGGGCAAGTTCCAGTTTGTCGGGACGAGGGCGGTGTATCACATCTGT
The DNA here is from genome assembly GCA_020510985.1 of Pholidichthys leucotaenia. Lineage (NCBI taxonomy): Eukaryota > Metazoa > Chordata > Actinopteri > Cichliformes > Pholidichthyidae > Pholidichthys > Pholidichthys leucotaenia. Next base: position 328,315,014 of record CM035844.1, on the reverse strand, counting down.
GTGAAGGTTCTGAATCTGTGCTCTCTGAAGGATGTCACGGAGTCGAGGTGGGTGGGTTGTTTGGGGCCAGGGGTCTCCCCAAAAGGCAGCTGGCGGTGCCTGTACAAGCAACCGATTGAGAAACGTACAGCAGATCTCCAGTGGAGGATTGTGCATGGGGCAATAGCCACAAATAAATACAGGGCACACCTTGATCCGACTGTGGGGGGGGAATGTTTGTTTTGTTCCCAAGTTGAGACCCTCGACCATTTGTTTGTCCATTGTTTGCGTTTATCTGGACTCTTTGACATTTTGCGCGGGTGGTTTCGGGCTCTGGGTGAACGATTCTCTTTTGGTCTGTTCATTTACGGTCCGAAGTACAAAGTGGCAAGGAAGGCTTCCCACACTTTGGTGAACTTCCTATCTGGGACTGCTAAGCTTGCCATCTGGCTGACGAGGAAAAATCGGGCAAGCAATGCGGGCAATGTGGATCCTGTGTCCGCTTTCAAGGTCTTGTTGACAGTCAGACTCCGGGTAGAGTTCTCTTACTATCAAATGGTAGACAATCTGGAGGCGTTTATCAATAGATGGGCTGTAGGGAATGTTTTGTGTTCAGTGGGTCAGGGGGATGAGTTATGTTTGCACTTTTGAGATGTGACACACTTGGAACACTGATATTGGTCTTTGTGCAATTTGGAAATGTACAATAAAGCCTTTTTTAAAAGTCAAAGTCTTCTTCTTCTTCTTCTTCTTCTTTCTTCTCCTCCTTTCTTCTTCTTCTTTCTTCTCCTCCTTCTTCTTCCTTCTCCTCCTCCTCCTCCTCCTATTTAGTTCCTAGTGTTTATATTTTGTTTCTTTGTGACAGGAGCTCTCCACCTCTGCTTCCAGACACTCCCAACTTGTTATCATCCTGTATGTGTTACTCAGTTGTTCATGCCTAGTAATAAGGTCAACCTGCTCGCTCTGTCATGTTGATAGAATGAACAGCTCACATGCAGGGAGCAACACCAGAGAAAACACTCAAGACACAGAGAAGCAAATTTAAACGGTTTATTGATAAATTTCAAAAGAGGAGCACTCGTAGAAAAAATGTCACTCGCCAGTGGAAGACGCAGCCTGTGGGGAGAACACAAGTAATTAATGAGAGCTGGGAGATGGTGAAGGGAAAGCCAAATAGCTACTTACATGAACCAAGCAGAGAACCCGACAGAGCACCAACAGGAATAGACGAACCAGCAGGATGAAGCTGGTTGCGGAACAGGTTGAGTGGAGTCTCACCGGGTGGATAGAGGAAGCTGAGGTGGGGTGAGGATGATGGGGCAGGTGAGCGCACAACAATCCCTGGAAACACACCGCTTCGATGGCAGCAAGAACAAAACACTTGCTCGCTGTTGCAGGCAGTTTACCCAACGAGCCAGCGCTGAAAGCTTTCACTTGATGGTCCTTATAAGCGCTGGCAGGGAAGAGGCGGCAGGTGTGTCCAATCCTGCAGGTGAGCTGATTGCCTGTGGAGCTGGGGAAAGCTTAACAGGACAGAAGGGGCGAGCGCTCACCTGCATATGACAGTGCCCCCCCTCAAGGAACGCCTCCTGTCGGTCCATTGGGCTTGTCCGGATAGGCTTGGTGGAAGGCCCGGACCATCCCTTTATCGTGAAAAAAGGATTTAGGGATCCAGGACCTGTCTTCAAGGCCGTAGTCCTCCCAGTGGACTAGGTATTGTAACCCTTGGCCTCGGTGGCGAACGTCCAGAATCCTCCGAACAGTGTAGGTGGTCTGGCTGTCGAGAATCCGAGGGGGAGGAGGCGGTTTCGGGGGGGGGGGGGCAGAGTGGACTGGTGGAGAGGGGTTTAATTTGAGAAATGTGGAAAGTCGGGTGGACATGGAGAGCCCGTGGGAGCTGGAGGTGGACCGCGGTGTCGTTGAAGATCTGAGTGATGTACTGTATGTATTGCTCAGTTGTTCATGCCTAGTAATTAGGTCAACCTGCCCACTCATGTGATCCACACCTGATGGCACTTGCTGTGTTTGATTGCCTGCCTTATTTAACCCTTTGAGTGTGAGATTTCATGTGCCCCTAGTGGCAGAGCGCGGAACTGCACCTGTCAACTAATTCTGACATCCCTGTACTCCCCAGCTATACTGATGACTTGTACTGATTGTGGCAGTTCAAAAGGTGGCAGACACGCGTAGGAGGAATCATGGCTGACAAGTAATACACCAAAGAACTGGCTGCACGGTGGCTGCACGGTGGCGCAGTGGTTTAGCACTGTGGCAGCACAGTTTTACCCTCGGCTGGGGGACCGCGGGGATCATGAGATCGTGGGTTCGATCCCAGCCCCCGACCAACAGTGATCTGTGTGGAGTTTGCATGTTCTCCCCGTGTTGCGCGGGTTTACTCCGGGATTTCTCCGGGTTCCTCCCGCACACCAAAAACATGTAGGTTTAGGGCGCTCGCGCACGCAGCGACCAGCAGCCGGTGGCTTGTCACCAGACTGCAAACCAAGTCTACCTACGGGTACAAATAAGTAACAAAAAAAAAAAAAAAAAGAAGAACAACTCCTTATTTCCTTTTCCTGTATTCCCTTCTTTTAGCTCAGAAAGCTAATATGGCCGCAGTCCATTGTCATACACCGTCACTTAGACGGCTTCGTACACGGAAAATAGCTGCGGAATACAAGCGAAATTTATGTGGGATAATCATAAGACTTTGTAAATGTGGTAGAGAGCGTAAATGACCGACAGAATGCAAAATAACGACCACGATGGACAAAAACACACCGACCATGGCAGCGAGCGAGTCCTCTTAGCCTCCAGTAAGTGACAAATGTCTTTGTTTTTTTTGACATTGTACTGATTTCTTGTTCATATACTTTGAAGATAAGATGATAACATACCTCTGTACAGAAAACGATGTCAAAAGACTGAACCATTCTTTGTGTAAATATGTCCAAAGTCCGCTTTTGACTGGGTTATGTAATTCAATGTAGCTGCTGCGGCATTATGCAAGTAAGATGTGTAAAATCACTCCTATCTGAAACTTTGGATCATATTTTACATCTTTCTAATTGACAGTAAGCCATTATCTCTTACCACTTTCAAGTTATACCCTTTGAAATCTGAACTATTTTATAGACAAAAAATATTTACCATTCTTTACCACTTGGGGTTATGTCGCAATTTGGCGACAGTCACACTCAAAACCTTAAGACCGCTTTTACGTTTACTCACTTGTCAGTGCCTCATAGTTGTCTATATTGTTTCTCTACTCCATCGGAACCCCTACCCTGTTCCGATGTGCATTCCTGTTTGTTATCATCGCCATTTCCCTGCACTCCTCATTTGTTGTAAGTTTATTTTTGCTCACTGTTTGGACTTTGTTTTCCTTAATAAATCTCACAACTAGCAGTCCAGCGCTTGGGTCTGCGTTCCTGCCCCGAGGGGCAAATCATGACAGAACCATAATTTATTACTTGGCTGAACTAGAACAGAAAATAAAGCAGCACGTGGGCTGAACAAAGACAAAAAACAAGGCAGACTTACAAACCGGCAGGATTACATGGAGACTAGGCATGACAGACTGGACAGAAGCGTGTAACCATGCCAACATGTGACAGGATGCCACAACTGACAGAGACTGACACACACATATATAAGCAGGGAAATAATTGGGAGACAACGAGGAACGGGTGGGTACAATTAGGGGCAATCAGAAACAGCAGGGAGTGGCTATACAGTAGGTACGGAAAACATGAGGGACCGAGACAAAGGTGTATCCGCTAAGATTGAAATAATGATCTGAACCTTGATGGGGTGATGGCAAAGACTAACAATGTAATCGCCACTGCTCTGTTGTAAGCGGATTGTTTTTTATTCATATGAAAAGATTATTTGTTATTAACCTAAACAGAGGACCAGGGAATACACAACCATGACAAATGATAATAATAACAAACAGAGAATCAAACTAACAAAGAGCGAGGACATGACTGAACTCGTGTCCTGAGAATAACAAAAAGATCAAATATGAACATAAAGTGAAGACATGAGCACAGCCATGTCCAAACCTTTACAGAATGGACATTTTCTTAATCTTAATATGTTGTTACTCATACTTATAAATTAATTGTCAAATGAAAATCAAGGCGTAATTAGTAAATTTTCCCTGTTTTCCTCTTGCAAATACCTTGTTTTTTCTCCTGTTTTAACCAGAAAAAGTTTTGTCTTGTTTTTCCTTGTTTGTTCCAGTACATACTCTTGTTTTTTCCCCGTTTTCACAATGTTTTTACACTGGTCTTTCCCTGTGTTTGCCATGTTTTTTCCCTGGTTTTCCCATATTTTCCCATATTTTGGGGTGTATGTATATATAAACAGCATAAGAATAGTGGAGAAAAAAACAAGGTAAAGACCAGAAAAAAAAAATTTAATCTTGTTTTCTTGGTTTGTTCCAGTGCTTACCCTGTTTTCTACCACTGCTTTTCTCTGTTTTTACCATATTTACTTAATCCCATTTTCCACATGTTTTTTCCCCTTGTTTTTACCCTGTTTTTTCAGTAATTGTCCATTTTCTCCTCTGTTATTACTGTTTTTTTCTAGTTCATACCCTGTTTTTACAATTTTTCACCCATGCTTTTACTCATAAATTATGTCAAAGGAAAGTCAAGGCATAATTTGTAAATTTTCCCCATTTTTTTCTTTCTGGTGAATACCTTGTCTTTTCCAGTTTTTTTTTTTTTTTTTAAACCATGATTTTTACATTGTTTCCCAGTTTCATATTTTTCTGGAACTTACCCATTTTTTTCCCCTGTTCTTCAAATATAGAACTTTTTCACGTAAATTCTCAACTGTTTTTGTCATAAATTTGCATCATATTTTTGAGACTTTCATAAATTTACTACTTTTTTATATAAATATGCAAATTTCCCTTAACTGTGCAGCTCTTCACATAATTTGGCTTTTTTTATATACATTTTCAATTTTGGTCATGTAAATTTGAGTCTTTTTGTTACATGTTACCATTCAAAAGTTGAAAATTTTCTTGTTTATCGTTATGAAAGGGAAATTAATGATTTGAGATATTTTCATCTCAGAGTAATTCCATGTGTGCTCTCATGGAAAACATGGAAATTTCCTAGTGGTCGAAAACTTGTAAATGGTAGTGTATAGCTGTTAATTTGTTCATGTAAATTTGTAACCTTTTATTTTGTAAATTGTGACTTTTTTCTTGTAAATCTGCAGGATTTTTTCATTGTAAATGTGTTTGTAAAGATTTTTCAGGCCCAAATCTCAGCAGGGACTCTCTCCTGGTTATTATCTGATCTGATGGTGACGTATTCCCCTCAGATCCTCCATATCTGGTTTCCTAACCCCCACCCCACCCAGAAGAACAAAGTCGTTTTGGTTCTACATCACTGGCCCTCACCTTTGGACCAGCCTCCCCGCTCAGATAAGAGCGTCTAAACTCAGAGGATCACCTTCATGTATCTGATCGTGCCCACAAAACTCCTCCACCCATCCACCCACCCACCTACAACGTTTCTTTAGACCCCCCAGTTTCTAACCCAGAATCGGCCCTTGCTTTTTCTCTGGTTCTCCTCAATGTGGTCTTCCTCTTGTGTTTCTTCTTTTATTAGCCCACGTCATTAAAGCATTATAATCATTGCTGGTGTCTCTGCCAAATATGCACTCTATAAAATTACAGTGCTTGCCCCCTTCCTGATTTCTTGTATTTTTGCATATTTGTCAAACTTACATGTTACATGTACTTACATGTAACACGAGTAAATGCAAAATGCAGTTTTTAAATGACGGTTTCATTTATTAAGGGGAAGAGGCTATCCAAACCGATGTTAAATTCAGTGTATTTTTTTTCTAATAAATTGTGGGGGGTTTTCTTTATAAATGTGTATTTTTTTTCTCTTGAATTTGGGGGATTTTTTTGTAATGCATTTGCAACATTTTTAATACAAATTTTTACTTGTAAGTTTGCAACTTTTTTTAAATCAGAAATGTGTGTTTTTTCTTCATGAATTTATGGTAAATGGTAAATGGCGTTCACTTATATATAGTGCTTTTTTCTCTTCTCTGGATGACTAAAGCGCTTTACAGATCCTGTTATCCACCCATTCACACACACATTGACTCACTGATAGTGGCGGAGCTGCCATACACAGGTGCTAGCCTGACCCACCAGGGGCAACTGGAGGTTCACTGTCTTGCTCAAGGATATTTCAACATGCATACTGCAGAGCGGGAATCGAACCCCTGACCCTCCGATCAGTAGTCAGCCACACTACACTAAACTAAACACTAAACACTACACTACACTATATTTATATTTTCTTGTAGATTTTCAGCTTTTCTAAAATGGTACATTTGCAGTTTGTATAGGTTTTTTTCTCTTGGTGTGTTATACCAAAATTAGGGCTGGAATAATTAACACATTAACTTCTTCAGTTAACGTGGGCTAATTATTACATTGAATACAAATGAAAGCACCAAGGTACTGATGCCTTGGTGCCTGTGGAATGGTAGCATGAGGGGCTGTAAAAGAGTAATGCTGCCATTTGTAGTGGCCCGGCATATTTATTACAATACCTTTTTTTGCAGCTGCATTGATGGTAAGGGTGAATTAAATTTGTGTTTATTTTGAAAACAAAGCCTTATCTGGAAATTGTGGCAAATTTGAAGTCGAGAAAATATGGTGATACAGTGATACAAGCCTTTAGTTCCAGTTTATTTTGAGCGGGTGAGCTGAAAAGCTGGTAACACACAGACAGATACATACACAGACACATCGAGTGATTACGGTATGCCTACATTGCTGTTATGTCCGGAAACCCGGAATGACCAACGGAGAGTGATGCTGGTTTAGAGCTATCGGAGAGGAGAGAACCAAGAGGCCTAAGACGGTCGACTATCCCTTTATAATGGTCCGGGGTGATGACGTCACCCCACAGCTGCGTCACCACGCCGGCGCCTTGTAGTTTCATATACTACATTATCTCCCCCCCCCCCTCCCCTGCGAAAAAACAGAGAGCACATGCAGTCAAGTCAACCCTCCCCAATTTGGTACATAATGAAATATAGAATTAGCTAGGGCTAGCAGGTAGACCACCGCATAGCCCAGCACGGCTGAGTGGGTTATTCTGCCACTATCTGTTTGCAGCAGTGCCCCTAGCTAAACAGTCCTATTTTCTTTTCTCTGACGAGGGTGGTTCAGTCGGAGGGGGGCCCTGAGGCGAGCTTGTGGTGGACGCGCCCCTGGAGGCGTCAATTTCAGCAGGCCTGAGTGCCATCCCACTGGAGCCGTGGCACGCTCGTCAACAATGTCCCAGCCAGTATCCCACACCAGCTGGGTTGACTCCAGCACTGCATCTTGATCAGTAGCAGCTGCTCTCACCTTCCACAGACAGCTGGCCTGCCATCTCGATCCATTCGCCATCTGAGCGGCGGCTGGTCTCAGCTGCGTCGCGATCTTCATAGGTGTCGTGGTGGTGATGATGTTAAGGCCGACTGTGGGTCCGGTCACTTGCTTCCGCAAACCTGAACCCAGTTCATCACTGTGAGTGGCACGCTGTTCAGCTACGTTCGGCATCGTGGTTGTGATGTTATGACTCTTACGTCTGCTGTGGGCCATCCACCAGGTTGTGGTGGTTCTGTTACATCCTGTTGGGTCATGGACTCTTCATCCTGCACCTCTGCTGCACTTCCTGGAGGCCAGTGCCGATTGTGAATTCAGAAGACATACGGTGACTCTACAGTTTTTTGTATGATCGCGGACTCTTCATCCAACTGCTTGGTGGCGGCTCCTGTAGGCTGATACTGTGCGTGGATTTGGAAGTAGTCCAGCCCCTTCTCCCCCTCACTTGGGAAGTCTGATTGTGATGATATGCCCCTATCGTCATTGTTAGAATCTGCGCCAGGTTGTTGTGTCCCGGGGTTCCCGATAGACACGGGCTCCCTCTCCTGCAATGCCGCAGTCGCTCCCGAAGGCTCATGTTGGGCGAGGATCTGAGGCGAGTCTGGTTGCTGCTCTCCCTCCGTGTCGTGTTCGCTCTCTGTGCTGTATCCACTCTCTGTGCTGCATTCACTCTCTGGGCTGCGCTCTTTGGCTAGCTTGTCACGGATTAGCTCATCTTCTAAGGTAAGTTTGCCACTGGGTTGTTGCTCCGTGGTGCCCTGCTGTCCCACAATGTCTACCTCGACCTCTTCTGGAGTGTCCCCAGGCCCGTCTGAGGCCGCCACGTATGCTAGCAGCATGTAGTCCAGTTGCCATAGCTGGTTTCGCACCTCATCCTCCAACAAACTGAATTTGCTCTTGCTAGCTAGGCGGTGAATAGCCGTGACGAATTATTGTGTTGTCTCTCCATGCCTCTGTCGCCATTGGCGAAACCTAGTGTCCCGCGCAAACACACTGTCGTATCTGGCGAAGTAGCTAGCTAGCAGCTTGACTGAATCAGTGAACGAGTCCGATGGTCCTAGCGTGTGGAGAATACATTGGCCCTCTACACCCAGGTAGTGAACTAGTAGAGCTTGTTTCTGTACCTCGTCTATCTCGTCAAGGCCAAGCGCCGAAATGTAGGTGGTGAAAGCCTCAAACTAGTGCGGCCACAGAATGGGCAGCTCACCGGGGATTTCCAGAAATGGCTGTGGTGGCCTCACGCACACTTCCATGGTTTAACTCTCATCGCCAAATGTTATGTCTGGAAACCCGGAATGACCAACGGAGAGTGATGCTGGTTTAGAACACAAACTTTATTACAATAAGGATAGACTTACACTATTGGCATCTGTTACGGGAGGCTGAGCTATCAGAGAGGAGAGAGCCAAGAGGCCTAAGATGGCCGACTCTCCCTTTCTAATGGTCCAGCGTGATGATGCCACCGCACAGCTGCATCACCACGCCGGCCCCAGTTAACCCCTTGTAGTTTCACATACTGCAGTTGCCTCTGCACCAAGGTATAAAAATACTGACACACAAGACTGGAGTAACAGATTTTATTAATTGAATGCAAGTATAGTTACACAGTGGTGTGCAATAGCAGGTAAACATATCAAAATTTCCAAAAGTAAAAGCATAATTATGATGAATATTAAATCAGAACAGTTTGGAATGTTTCACACTTATGTGTAATGAATATTCAGAGCTTCTTAAATACTCTGGCAAAAAGTTAAGTTTGTCCAAACATTAATTTGTTGAAATACAATAGCAGTTTCTGGTATAAACAGTAAACATGCAATATTCTTATTTAGCTTCCAGCCTGTTTTCTTCACAGCTGCTCTAACTGCTGAACCTCAGGTTCATCACCGTGGACCTCAGAGAGACAAAGAGAAAAGAAAAAATAGCAAAAAAAAAAAATGTGATTATTGTTACAGATATGATATGCATACAATGTATAGACTACCGTATGCCTCCTTCACCAAGGCATACTAATTCAGGCTTTGAGGTCACTCCCTGAGATGACTGGCTTTTCTGAGCAGCTGGCTCAGCTTAAAACAAGGTTAGAGGCTGTATTACAATGACGGGGTCGGTTGATCAGTTGTCACTGATGCAGAATGCGTTTATGGGTGTTTCCAAGTTCATTTCCTTATCAGAACAGTGTAAAAATGAACTTTCCACCGGCACATAATGCAAAGAAGCCGATCTAATCGTTCAGAGGAGTGTTTTGGATAATCCAATCAAAGCACTCTTCCCATCCCTTTAATGCAAAGAGGCGCATTATCTAAAGTAAATTGTGGTCATGACGGTTTAAGAAGGGTTTTGCGCTGACCAAAGTCTGTGTGTGTGAGCCAAAATCCACGCGATAGTAATGCTGCTTGTAATAAGGAAGACATCAATCACAGTTGATGCCCAATTAGTTATGTTAGAAAGAACAAACGGGGAAGAATGCTGAGCTGATAAATCAGCTGAATGGTTTAATGTCATGCACATGAATGCAACACACAGACATGAATGGGTTTTACACATAAGGAAAAGAGGATGATGTCTGTGCAGACTTTCATAAACTTTCATTAACCATGGCGTGGAAGTTGCTTCTGGCTGTGGGGAGATGGAGGGCTCCCTCTCCTGTTGCTTTTGCAGACCAAGGGTCCCTCCTGGGTAGAAGGGAAGGAGGGGATCTGGTGCGGCTTCCCGTCTGCCTCCGGCCACCGCCATGAAGTGAGCCCATTCTCGGTAGCCTCTGACGGGTGGCTGTCGGGGAGCTTGCTGGGCTAGAAACTGGGGCGCATGGCCGAAGCAGATGCGGATGTATCTCCTGTCTCTGTGAGGAGTTACAGTGAAAAGTAAAATACTGCACACGCCTTGTTCATTCATTTATTCCCCTACAAATAAACACATTAATGCCTAATAAGTCCCTGATGAAAACGAAAATCTCCCCCTCCATGCCATGCATCAGATTGGAGCATACTGGCACACATGCTGCTCCCTGTTCATTCATTCATTCCCCTAAAAAAAAATCATACATTAATGCCTAATCTATAGACTCCAACGGTAAGTCCGCAATTAAAATGAGGGTGTGGATGGAATAAAAAAAAGTGTGTGATCATCATATAATTAAAATGACAGGCGATTATGACTGTTACAAGATCCCAGTGCATGCCGTTTCCTGAGCTGTGCGCTGTCAAAACACGCTGCTGAAATATCATTAAACAATGCACTTCTGATGATATAACTTTTTCCTGATCAGAAGCGGATTTTCATGGAATGCACTATAATAGTAATGTGCATTAGAGTCCGTGCTGCCACATCTCTTTGAAATAACCCTCCTCCTCCCAGCGCAGAATGGGCGCACTGTCTACTGGTAACTTGATGGCGTGACACAAGGCATAAAAAACAGACAATGCGCTGACAGAAACTAACAAAAACACTGGCGTACGGCAGAAATTCTCAATCAGTCAATCAATCAATCAATCAACCTTTATTGTCATGATGCTATGCATACAACTGTAGTGTACGTAAGCATCTGCGTACTTTTTCTGTCGGAAAAGTACGCAGATGACCATCAAAATAGGGCCATAGGTCTTCTTTTTCAGCGCCTAAATTTACACCCCACTAAACTGATCCTCCAATAATCAAGGTGACCTCATCCTGTGCACACACCCCACTTAAAGCATGCACACATGCCTGACATAACATCATTGACCATGTTTACATGTACACAAATAAATCAGATATGATTTTTATTTTTATTTTTTTTTGTACTTTGTGTACTTTATTAATCCCAGTGGGAAATTCAGGGCATCCACCTAGATGGATGAGGCAGCCATGGTGCAGCACCAAACCCTTCACCATTCACACACACATTCACACCTAGGGCCACGTTAGAGTCTCCAATTAACCTAACTTACATGTTTTTGGCCTGTGGGAGGAAACCGGAGTACCTGGGGTAAACCCACACAGACACGGGAAGAACATGCAAACTCCACACAGAAGGGTCACCGATGGTCAGGGGGTGGGATCGAACCCACGATGGTCAGGGTTGGAATTGATCCCATGACCTTCTTAGTGTGCTGCCACAGTGCTAACCACTGTTCCACTGAGCTGCCCCATTTCTCGAGTTATCTGATTATTCACGTGACCATGTAACCAGAATAATCTGGTAAAGGCAATGTAACCGGTGTCATTAACTCAAGTGGTTTACCCTCCAATAATCCATTTATTCAGGGCATGTAAACACAGCTAAACTGATTATTGCCATTACCGGTTTGTTCCCAGTAATAAGTTCATTGTCACGATGTAACCGGGGTCACTGATTGGGGCTGCTTGCTCAAAAGAAAAAAAAAGTTTCTCAAAAAGTATACCTGAGTACTTAAATATATGTGCAGGTTTTTCTTCAAAAAATTGTTTAAGTAAGAGTAAATAATAGTATACTGCAATAAAACTACTCACAAAAGTACAATTTGGTGAAAATGTCCACCTTAATGGACATTATGTATATTATTTGTATATTATAGTTCTAATTAGTTTTCAAGTATGTCTCAGGGATGTGTGAATGGCTGTGTTGGGGTGGGGGGTGAGGGTGTGTGCGAGTGTGTCTTAAATTATGTTCTTTTTACTTATATGGATGCCGAGAGAAACGCAATTTCATCTTGCCTGCACTACAGTTGTATGTACAGCAATATGACAATAAAGGTTGATTTGATTTGAAAAAGTTACGTGACTAAATGTAGTTATGAACCATCTCTGATGCATGTATTACAGAATGAATACAACTGTCTGCTTTAGGAGTTTTATATTGTAATTGTAGAGACACAAGCGCATGCAGGATAGGAAACCTAACAATACTGCAAATGGATGAAAGTAATCAAATGGTAAAATATTAAACATACTAGATAATATACAGCCGTCTTGGTGAAAGAAGCAGAGAAATAAAGGTATTTTTTTTACAAATTATTTGTTGGTTGAATTTATTTATTTATTTATTTTATATTTCATCCCACAGTAGCTACAGTAGGAATGAAGCTGAAGTGAGGATTTGTTAAAGAAAACCAGTCAGAGCAGCCGAGTGGACAGGGTCAGAGTTTAGTTTAGATTTTGAAAGTGTAGCAGCCACGGGCATTTATCACGTGGCTGTGTTTTCGTGAGTGTGCCCTCTGGCATCATTTAAAATATTATATATTCGGGGCTTTAAACTGATGTGGGAGGTCTCTGGGTTTGCATGCCGACGAAGGGTCGTCTACCCCCGAAACAACGGGACAGTGTGTGCTGTGTTTTTTAAACAGAGCAGCGCGGGTTTACCGATGTTTGAGCTCGTGTGTAATTTGGTTTGTGGTGGACGGAGATTTTACTTCCATCAAACACGTTACCTGTCATGTGTCCAGGGGCGGTGTTAGTCATTCTGGGGCCCATGGCAAAAGCAACCATGGGGCCCTCATTCTCCTCTTCTTTTTTTGGTATTTATATAATACAAATGCAGATTAATTGTTGAGATGTAAAACAGCACACACATTTCTGAAAGAAAAAAATCAAGAAATTTCTGAGAAAAACATCACACATTTATGACATGAGAAGAAAATTCAAAATTTATTTTTTTTAATCACAGATTTGTGAGGAAAAAAGGTTGCAAATTTGAAGAAAAAAAATGCAAACTTATGACAAATTCACAAAGTTAAATGAGAGGGGAAAAATCATAAACTGCCTGGAAAAAAGTGGCAAAAATTACTGGAAAAATTCTAAAAACTTACTTAAAAATGTCAAAAGATTAAGTGAGAAAATTTTTTTAAATTCCTCGGAAAAATAATCAAATTTCCTAATTAAAAACTGACGTATTTATGAGATGAGAAAAAGGGACATATTTCTGAAGAAAATTTACATAAAAACTTGTACATTTATGAAAATACAATCATGATGGAAATATATGAGAAATTCTGAATTTACTTTCCTTTATGTTAACAAAATAAATAACATGTTGATTATTATTATAACTGGAATTTTTGCAAGGCAGATTTAAGGATTGTCGTTTTTAAGGATAATTTGGATCAATAAGTTCAAGACCTTGTCATGAATTTCCCTTTGAGGCAGAGAGGTGAGACCCACGCCCTGAACTGTGAGTTTGTGAGGTTTATTGAAAATAACACAACATAAGTCCACCCAGTGCTCTTAACAGAAAATACAAACAAACGGGGAATTTACAGATTAAGTGCACCAGGGCAAGGCAGGGCTCTGGTAGAGATGAGGAGAAATTCAAACAAGACAGTGGCAACAAGAAATGAAAATAAGTGCCCTTAAATAGGGTCAAAATTAATTTACAAAAGTAATGACAGGTGTGGGTCACATGAGCAGGCAGAAGGAACCAATGATTCATAATAGGACCAGCTGTGTGATGATTCGCTCTGCCTGCCTGATTCTCCATAGCTGCGTGCACACCTGCTCTCCCTCTTCAACAGAGCTATTTAAGCTGTGCTGCCCGCAGGTCAGCACGGAGTCGTCTTACTCCCTGGTCTGATGAGACCGGCACACCTCTTCGTCTTCCTCCAGAGTCTTCCTTCTTGTCATCATTGCTCTTCAGAGAAACTCGTCATCCCTCGTCATTCATCTGGAAGGTTTCACTCTCCACAAAAAGTAAGCCATCATTCCCTTCACCACTATTCTATGCTCTAATCCCCTGTTCACAGGTGGAGATCCGTGGCGGCGGACCTCTCCCTCCTGGCGGCGGACCGAGCGCCCACTACACCTTGACAACACCTCCATCATCTCCATTCGCAACCAGGCCTGTAGACGCTGTCTCCCTGGCCAGAGCCTTTGGGGCTAAACCTGAGCTGCTCACCATCTCATCGACAGTAAGCCCTAAACATTACTGTACATTCCCTCCTGAGTTCTGATACTAATCCTCCCTGTCTTTGCTCGTTCATAGGGTTGCCAGGCTGTATGGTGCTCTGCTCGGCCCGACTGCAACATCTACATATACACGCACGCACGCACACACTCAGCACAGAATAAAGATAATTGAATTTACTTTTGAGTCTGTGTCTGCTTACTGGGTCCTAAATCATGTCAAGCTGGGGGCAACGAGAGGAGAGAGGCTAAAGCTGACAGCTGACAGGGGCGATGCCCACATGAACCACAAAACCTGGAAACACCCTTGACAGCTGTCAACCCAACAGTAAAGATCTAAAGAATAAAATATCAACAAATGCAGACTGAAATATAAATGGAAATTAATACAAAATAACAATGTAACAAAACTAAAACATAAAGAGGAAAATAGCAAACAGTACAAGAATACAGAAACCCAAAAAACACAAAATACAACAAATATATAAATATAAAGAAAAGGCCATGAGACTGAGCAAGGTGGAAACTTCCTGTGCTCAGCTCATGACAGAGCCCCCTCTCAAGGTGTGGTTATACCAGACACCCCAGGGTAACATCAACAGAAAAAGAAAGCTCCCCCCCACCCAATAGAAGCACAACAATAACCCACCCCGGGTGGGTGGTGGAGGGAACAGCCTAGGAGGGAACGAAACAAAAACCCCACTCAGGACCCACACCAGGCAAACCCCAATCCCCCTAAGCCCCCTGGACTGAAGAGCTGGACAGTTCAGGCGGGCGACCAGAGTCCCAGGCCCACCAGATGGCATGATGGAATGAGTCGGGTGGCCTCCCAGAGAACGTGAACCACCCATCTCCGTGGTACAGCCTGTCAGGCTGTCTGCCAGAGTTTTTCAACCACCTGAACAGAAGGGGTGGTCCAGGAGGTGGCTGCCCAAAGGGAAAAGCTAATTGTAGGCACAATAGAGGAGTTGGGAGAACCATGATGATGTCAGGTGGAGGAGAGGGAACAACGACAGTCTCGGGCAGAGGAGAGGGAACCACAATGGCATCAGGCAGAGGAGGGGGAACCATGACAGCATCGGGCAGAGGAGGGGGGAGCATGATGGTGTCAGGCAGAGGAGGAGCACCTGCAAAGACCTCATCCATAGGGGAAGCAGCACCCACAGAGGTTCCGGGCTGGGACGGAGCACCCACGATGACCTCGGCAGGGGTAGCTGGACCCACAGGAATTTCAGGTGGTGAGGCTGGACCCACGGAGACCTCTGGCGCAGTTGGGCGAACCTCAGTGACCCTGGGGAAAGGCTCAGACAGGAAAGGCAGAGGAACAGTGTCAGGGTCACCGGCGGCAGCGGAGCCCAGCGAGGTGAGCTCAGGTGCAACTGATGGCTGCACCTGACTCTCCCCACCAAGAGCCAGGCAGGATCCCTCCAAAATGGAGACAGAGGAAACAAAGAAGAGCACTTGCCTGGACTCAAGCTCCACCACCTTCCAAGACGCCGTCGATCTAAATGGCGACTCCTCGGGCCCAGCCTTCTGGAGGTCCAGCACAGACTCTGCTGTGGCGGCCCCAGCAGCAAGCATGGTGGTCGATGCAGTCCCGAGACCCCCCAGTGAAGTGACCCACGCAGGTGGCTGGCCCAGCATGGACACAGGAGGTCGGCTTCCTGCTGGCGCTGGATCCTGTTCAGCTGAAGCCCGGGGATGCTCTTTCATCAGCGCTGGCGTTGGCTCGGTTTCAGCACTCACCCTTAGTCCAGAACGTGGCTGCGGGGCTGGAACCAGGTCCTCCAGGGACACAGGCTCCTCCAACGTCCGGTGGCTCAATCCTTGGGCCGGCAGACACTCAGGGGGCAGAGGAGGAGAAACGGAGAGAGCAGGTGAACAGTCTGAGGCTGCAGCAGATGGTGAGGACTCAGAGGACTGCCTAGTCTGAGCATACTTCCAGATACTTCCAGAAGGAACTCAGTGTCAGCTGATAACACCTGCCTGCGCTCCTCCAGCTCCTCTACCGATGGAGCGGACCAGTGCTTGGAAGGAGGAGGCAGAGCTGCCGCCAGAGAGTGGCGAGAGGCTGGAGGCTTCCATGTGTGCGAGCGCTTGCTCTTCGTTGGCGCAGGCACATACATCAGAGCAGATTCTCCCGGCCCGTGACTCATTGATTGTAGGAGAAATATGGAGAGGAGTAGGTCTGTGAGCTCTGGGTGGTCCCAAAGGCTGGGGCATGCCTCGAGTACCTGCGCCACACCCTCCAGCCACTCTCGGGCTGCCTTGGGAGTATGGGAGGCATGAGCCCGCAGAAGAATGCCCTCCAGGACACACACGGCCCACCGCTCCACTTCGCGCAGTCCCAGGGTTGACAGATCTGGGGTGACAGACATGGTAAACCCCGGGTGAAAAAACAAAACTGGGGAAAAATAGGGGAAACCTGCAAGCCTTCGCTGCCGCTAAAGTGAAATGAAAAATTAACACAAACTGCAGCCGCTGGGTCTCAAACTGGCTGCTGTCTTCTGTCATGAATTGCCCTTTGGGGCAGAGAGGTGAGACCCATGTGTTGAACTGTGAGTTTGTGAGGTTTATTGAAAATAACACAACATAAGTCCACCCAGTGCCCTTAACAGAAAATACAAACAAATGGGGAACTTACAGATTAAGCATACCAGAGCAAGGCAGGTCTCTGGTGGAGACGAGGAGAAATCCAAACAAGACAGTGGCAACAAGAAATGAAAATAAGTGCCCTTAAATAGGGTCAAAAACAATTTACATAAGTAACGACAGGTGTGGGTCACATGAGTTGGCAGAAGGAACCAATGATTCATAATAGGACCAGCTGGGGGCAATGAGAGAGCAGCTAAAGCTGACAGCTGATAGGGGCGACGCCCAAAACCCGGAAACGCCCTTGACAGCTGTCAACCCAACAGTTAAGATCTAAAGAATAAAATATCAACAAATGCAGACTGAAATATGAATGTAAATTAATACAAAATAAAAGTGTAACAAAACCAAAACATAAAGTGGAAAATAACAAACGGTACAAGAATACAGAAACCCAAAAAGCACAAAATACAACAAATATATAAATATAAAGAAAAGGCCATGAGACTGAACAAGGCAGAAACCTCCTGTGCTCAGCTCCTGACAGACCTTTTAAAAATTGGCAATGCTGTTTAAATAAAGCTTTATGTTCACGTCATTTCTAGATGAAGCCTCGCCTGGTGTCCTCTGTCTGGTCAGGTTTCTGCAGATCTGGAGAAATTCATGGGTACAAATAAAGTTGTGCGACATGCATTATTACAATTCAAAACAATAAAATGATGCCATTATTGGATGATGTTTGTATCATTTGTAAGATGTTTCTGTTTGTCTTTTTGATTTTCCAGTCTTCTGGACTGAGGAGTTCACAGGATGACTGAAGATGACCAGACTTTTGATTTGCGTCACGTATTTGTCTTCAGTTTAGCATAACTGTTGCTATTATTATAATTATAGGTGTTTATGTGGATCATCTCCTAAAGGATCTGGTCCTTTTCCTCGTGATTTTTTTATATTCCCATTTGGTCTCAGGACATTTTTCACGGGGTTTTGGAGGCTTGAATCTGTCTTGCAAAACAGCAAAATTTCCATACTGCATAAAATACAAGCATCTTTTTTTCAGCATAACTTTGGCCATTTAAATTAATATTTGAATTCCCACCCATTTTAGTGCATATTAAATAGGGATTATCTATTGTCTGATCTTTGATTTTAAGGTGTTAAGTCTTCATGATATTTCACTTTCCTGCCGCTACACAGCCTCTACTACAAATGCAAAAATGATAAAACTGAAGGTGAGGGTGAAAACTTTCTTTAAACAGCCAAGCGTTTGTGACGCTGTTGATAAGTGGGGTGAAAAAAGGGGAAAATGAAGTGGAGAAATAAAGTTCAAACATGCACATCAATCCATGAACTTTTCGCTTTTTCAATATTTTGTTTCTGAATTGGAAACGGAGCAACCTGAAATAGCCTTTATATAAGTAGCTTTGGCTTTGTAGAAATAAAATTAGAATTGATCCAAAATGACAGTGGATCTGATTTAGTTAGTTGGGTTTTCGTTTTACTGTTTTGGTCACAGATGGAAGAGTGAGAAGTTATGAAAAAAACATGTGCCTTTACAATTTGTATTGTGCTAATTTATTGAAAAGTCAATGTGATAATTTCTATAAAAGAAACATTACCAGCAAAAGCAACAGCTAAATCTGTTATTTTACAAAAAAAAAAAAAAAAAAAGGATGAGTAGGTGTAAATATGTTGGTGACCAAAACAATAAAATGAAAAAAAAAAAAAAACAACCCAAACAAAACACTAACAAAATGAGATCTGTCGTCCCGTTTCGGCTCAATTTCAGTTTTATTTTGACAAACGAAAACCAGTGTCCTGTTGTCCTGTATGGACCTCTTGCACAATGTCCTTCAACATTCTGGACCCCGAGCAGCTCCAGTTCCTGTTCCATTATATTTGCCCACTCCCTGGTGCTTTCTCGTCGCTAAATCGATTTTATCACTTTCACTTGTCATTGTACATTGGAAATAGTGTACGGCCAGATCGTTTTTTTCTTTATAAAGTTCGTGTTTCACATGTTGATCATTTTTTGTAACCATACTGTGCCATTTAATAGTTTCATTTACAAGCCATAGTAAGTTCTTGCTTGTTGCCAGATCACCTTTGAAATGCAGACTACATGCACATCAGTTACTTAGCTGAAAGTAAGAGTACTCACCCAAAAAGTTACTCAAGTCGTGACTTTAGTTTTGACAATTTGAGAGGCATTTCTTAAACATTTGTGACTGTTTCTTGTAAATGTACTACTTTTTGAATTCAAAAGTTGAGTTTTTTTAACCCCTTGCACTCCGGTCAATTTCCCTAAAAACGCCAAAAAATAACGTGTCCAAAGTAAATCAAAAGCTGTTCTTCAACCCTCTGCAGCATCTTCATGGGGCTGGTCTCATTTAAAAGAAAACACTTTGACTTTTTTGGGAAAACAGTCATAATCTCTCTAAGTGCTCCTGCCACTGAGTAACAGTCATCTAAACATACTGAACTTGAAGAAAATAAATTTGGCCTGGGTGTTTTTTTGGATACAAATGCTTGCAAATAACACACAGCTTCAGATCCGGGCTGGAAAATGCAATAGAAATGTAGAACCAAGTGTTATCCAGCTGAGGTCAAAATTTTGTAACAATACCACAAAAAATGAATATATTACACAGCTTTTTTCTCAGGTAGTTCCCAGGCGTTTTTGAACTGTGCCAAATT
This sequence comes from Pholidichthys leucotaenia, assembly GCA_020510985.1. Lineage (NCBI taxonomy): Eukaryota > Metazoa > Chordata > Actinopteri > Cichliformes > Pholidichthyidae > Pholidichthys > Pholidichthys leucotaenia. Next base: position 328,295,471 of record CM035844.1, on the reverse strand, counting down.
GTGCCAAATGGCACAGTTTGGAAAAACGTCTGTAACTTTTGAATGATTCAATATAGAAGCTTCATCTTGGGCTCTAATGAAAGGTGACACTCAGGGCTGTGTGTGTGTGTGTGTGTGGGGGGGGGGGTGTTGCCCCCCCCCTTGCTACAGAGGATGGACATCGGCCATCGCTACATGACGGAATAGTCATGTGGCGATGTGGCGACCGCGGCGCAGTCACCGCGGCTTCCCCCCCCCCCGCTACAGAAGAGTAGCGGGGGGGTGGTGTTCACGGTCCGGACGCGGCGTACGAACCGTGTACCGTGGCGCACGGACTTCGGACTTCATGCGCCGCACAGTTGTAATTTACCGATCGGTCAAAAGTCATTTTTGATTACAATTTTCAGGGATAAAGAATAATTTAGCTTATAACACTTACCTCTTCACAGCAGCAGCGTAGCTGGCGAACTTCTCTTGCTCATTGTCAGACGAATGCGACGCTGGTCTGCTTGTTACGGACTTGTGGTTCTGGTCTCGAGACCCGGTCAAAACATAATTCCATTATTGCGGTTTTGCGCTTCCATGATTGCGGTTTTGGCGAATGATTTACGACCTTCGTCGTCGGCCTCCGTCGGTCTATGATGACCATGGAAGAGAATCCTAAATGTCTATTCTGCTGGAATAAAAAAAAAAAGCACTGCCTGTGGCTAAACAGGCCGATGCGCGAATGGCAGTCCCTGTCACACAGGTCGCACTTGTGGGTGGTCTCCGTGCTGCTGGGTCTGTGGCGGTTCTTCCTGCGGGTCCTTTTTTCATCTGCTGCAGCAGTCAGTCTCTCTTCACCCAGCCTTACACAAAACAGCTTTCGAACTTCTGTGCTTCAATTGGCTCGCTGCATTCGCAGCGTTGGTAGGCGGGTCCTTCTTGCTAGGTTTTCAGTCATTGGTTCTTCAAGGTTTCAGAAACCCAATTCAAGGCTCTTATTAGTCGAATGAGAGGTCAATCATATCTGATCTGTTTGCGGCTGTGTCTGTAGTGGAGAATGGAAATGCAGCTTTTTTTTCAGTGCGCTCTAGAACGCAGCGCCCTTGTGCATCCTAGAGCACACGAGGGCGCTCTCGTGCGCCCTCGTGTGCTCTAGGACGCAGAAACGTGCCCGTCCGCGGTGCACAGGAGTGCAACAGGTTAATTTAAATTTGTAGCTTTTTTCTTCATAAATTTGTATTTTCCCCCTTGTAAATTTATACCTGTTTTTCTTATAAATTTGTGATTTTTTTTTCTTGTAAATCTCAGGCATTTTACTTCCCTCATGAATTTTATAATTCCTCCTAAACTCCTAAATTTATTTCTGTTTTGTAATGAATTTACAGTCTTTTTCTTTTAAACAAATTTGAAATAATTTGTGGTAAAATTCTGACTTTTTTCATATGCTTGAAACTTTTGCTCACAAGTTTGCAAAGCCAGAATTGAATGATTTCAACTCTGCTTGCAAAGAAAAACCTTGAGTCAGGCTACATTTAAATCGAATGTATTTAGTAAACAATTTGATGGAATAAAATTTACTAAAAGGATTAAGCGGAAGAAGATGGATGGATGGACTAGATACACAACTGTTTGTGTTATGACATTGTAATATATTTATTCTAACTGAAACATGGCTAAATGCTAATATTCATGCTATATAAGCTACTGAGCGGCAGACTCTGCACTGTGGTTGGATATAAACACTGTTCATCACTGGTAGTTTATAGGCATAAAGTGCATTTAATAGTTCTTAGTGTATTCAATAATTTTTTTAATCAATTGGAGAGCTTATATTTTAAACTAGTATTCTGTTTATTTTAGGAAATAAAATCATATAAGAACTGATGGTGTTTATCAGTGACGTGCACCGACATTTGGGGGGCAGGTGCTCAACCAAAATAGGGGGGAGGCACTCCTAAATAGTGAAAAAAGTAAACTTACATGCAGTAGTGCAAATTTTACTGTATGCACTTGGTATATCTATTTTATTTTAATACCTATACACTCATTGACATATTTAATTCTGCACAGATTTTAACAAAGTGATTAACTCACACAAAGTTTGGGGCAACACCTACAAAAATACTACACACATGCACATTACAGAAAAGAGCCATTAGGGTAGTTAAGTCAGGATATTGTGAACACACCAACAAACTGTTTTTAAAATTACATACATTAAAGGTAAGAGATTTGATAGAATTCAGGACGACACAAGTACTGAGCAAATAAAAAAAGCTGCTGCCTGGAAGACAGAGGGGTGTAATATAAGAGGCGAATTAAATATGAAGAAGTATTATACTTGGACCAAACTTAAAAGGATGTGCATTTTGATCTGTGGAGTGGCTTTGTGGAATAATGTTGAAGAAAACATCAAGCAAAGCATACAGTGTATATGTTGCAATTCAAAAAATTACTCAAACTAATGATTTTTGCAAGGTACAGGCGAGAGGAGGAAGAAGACAGCATGTAATGACAAAGGCGTTCTGGTTATGTATGTATTGTATGTGTGCATGCAGGTATATTAATGAATTAATGCTGAGCTAGGACAAGATAAGCTTTTGCTTCTATCCTATTCCTTTTCGGTCAGTATTTGAATTTTTTTTTTTTTATTCTTGTTTTTATTTTTGTCTTGTTCCAAATAAATAAACAGACCATGGTCTTCATCCTTAATTATGTAAAGGTCAATGACAAAAAATGGGCAGCTTGCATTGAAAACTGCCAAAAGTTTTCTTGTAAATTTGTGACTTTATTATTGTAAATTTCACTTTTTTTTTCTTCTTGGAAATGTGTCAGGGTTGTTTCCACATTTGGAAGTTATGCTTTCTCTCACAAAAATTTGACTTTTTTCATAAATTTGGGACTTTTTACGTTGTAAATTAGCATCTTTTCTCATATTTTTGCACCTTTATTCTTGCATATTTGTACTGAAACTACATTTATATAAAATAACAAATCATCCACTGTGTGTACTTTCACAAAGCAACAAAAAATGCTGAGGTTTAAGGTAATGATGCACTCACCTTACAGTTTTACAGTATTTTCTCTTAGTGTATCAGAAACTAACCAAATGATGCGTCAAACAGGTTCATTTTGTCTTCTTTCAATTATTTATCCTTTTTTTTTTCCTTTGAAAGACAAAAGTAAAATAGAAAGATGTCTTTACCTTCTTTACATGTTTCAACTGCACTGCAGCCTTCATCAGGCTGCACTGATGAAGGCTGCAGTGCAGTTGAAACATGTAAAGAAGGTAAAGACATCTTTCTATTTTACTTTTGTCTTTCAAAGGAAAAAAAAAAAAAAAAAAAAAAAAAGGATAACCAAATGATGACCTTTGTACCGAGGTAAGTACCTAAATGAATTTTTTTTGCACCTTGATACCCCTAGTGCCAATAATTTTTACATTAAAAACATCTCAAATCTTTATGTCGAAGAGTCAAAATTAAAGAATAGGAGCAGATTCTCGCAGTATTTCTTTTCAGCATCTCTCTCGCTTCTAAAAGTTGATCTCAGTCATTGGTTCCAGTGATGACTCAAAATGGCAGCAGCTAAACACTGACGTCATTCACCTGCAAGCAATGGTGGGAGAGACAGCAGACGGCGTGCCCCAACAAAAAAGCTGTGCCGTTCTAATGAGGTACTCCTTCACTTCCCAGCAGCACTCATAATTCGGGCTCCGCTATTTATGCTGAGAATAACCGCTGTTGTAATTTGTTCAGCTTGGTGGCAGGCAGCACAAACGCTTCTCATGCAAATGAGGTAAATGTGTACACCAAATTACAGCTTGTCAGTCCACATAATGCCGCACTAAGCCAGACGATCCGCAGAGGTGATCGTCCAGACGAGGCAGCACGGGAGAGGAGATGGATGAAAATCTCCACGAGGCAAAGATGATTTCTTACTCTCCGAGGCTGCCGTTTGATTGGATTACAGTACAAGTATGTTTTGCAGGGGATAAATCAAAATGCTGGTATCACCGGTGAAAACCGGCAAAGGATTTGGGGAGCTGAAGGCGCCTCAGAGCCTCGGAACAGCACAGACTTTCAAAATCTCCTTCTCGTACTTTATCACAAGCTGTTCGTGTTTCATTCTGTTGTGTTCGGATGTGTACATGCAGTCTAATGCATGGCAGAGGTCATATGTTAGAAGCCCTGCCATAAAAAAAAAGAAAAGCCCGAGGGGCAAAGGGGGGAGAAGGAGAAGAAAGCCGGTGTGGGGAGGGAGTGGGGAGGGTGGCGGCAAAGGAGGCGTCTGTTTTTACTCAGGAGCGAAGCTGCAGAGCGAAGTCGACATGGAAAAGCCGGGGAATGGGAAAATGGTCCAGAGAGCGGCGGGATCGTGCCTCAGCTGAGCTCCCCAAAAAACAGCCCTCAAACTGGCCTTACTGTCGATCTGTCAGGTTCACTCCTCTACAGACTCGTTTATTAACTCGCACTGACTCAGCTGATGCATCATCCTTCGTGAGAAATTCCCTTTGTGGACTATTCCGAGTGACTGTCTACATTTTAATCAGTCTTCTTGGTTGTGCTTTTCTGTCAACTCCAGATATGAAAGAAGGAAAACATTGAAAGTAACGATGAGATTCGCTTCTCCATAACCATATTCAGTTATGTTAAACATGTCACAAAGAAGAAGAGCCATGCACTAATATTTTGTTGGACTCAAGCCTTCAGGTTTGAATATGGCAAACATTCGCCATGCTTTTGTTCCGATAAACATGTATCTCATCCAGAGTTGCAATAATTATATTGATGGAACAGCTGATGAGGAAGGTGGTGGTTCACAACTATCCTTCTAGGTTTTAATAATGTGTTGGACAGTTCTTAACCCAATTTTAGATGTTTCAACTATCTCCTTCAGTCTGTTTGATGGAGACCAATAATTTGACCCTTCTGAATCAGAGTAACATCTTTTTTATGATGGTATCCCCCTTGTCTTCATCATAACTGTTTAAGAATTTAGAGGCTTCTCACTGCATCAGTAAGGGTTACACAACTTGTGTAAAGTATAAACATAAATCACTGCAGTAATTAACCAATTGGTTACCAAACAGTTGACATTTCAGGATACTGGTGCTAAGTGGTTACTGTCTGCAGAGACAATAGAGAGCCTAAGTCATGCCCCCTCTACTTCTGCATATGGGACCTTAAAATGAAAAAATTCTCCATTGAAATGAATGGCAAGAGCAAAATTATCTTTTGATCCTGATTGAATTTTGCCACGAGTTACACATATGATGTTTGTCAATTTAAAAGACAATTTTCCATGTAATTAAAGTTGTTGGCTGTTGTATAATAACAGAGTAATATTTAGTTTTTGTTTAAATGATTCGCGGACAACAACTCCCAGCATCCCACATCACTAAACACGAGCATGGCGGGAGATTACTAAAACCTCACCTCCTATTTAATGACCGATTATTTATTTATTTATTTAGCGAATGCAAAGTCCTTAAGCCAAGCAGTTGCCTCCTGGTTTGCTGTATGGAGGGTGTGTAATCCTCCTTCCAGTCTTTGGAGCGGGCAAACCTCTATGATGTGTTCCATTGTTTGCTCCTCTCCACAATGACCAATGAAAGAAGGATACAAACAGGAGCAAAACAACACACGTGGTGATCCGAGCGCTGAGCTATTCCACGCTCGAGTCACTCAGTATTCTCCCTTTTTTCCCTTATAATTCCTGCCCCATTATTATTAGTTTTCCCGGGGCTTTTACTGTGACAACGCCGCGGCCGGACTTCCAGCTGTCAAGTCAAGCCGGCACTGTCACAGCTGATTTGGATTTTGGTGATTACGTTTTCTCCTCTCCTGTTTGGTTCCTTGCTTTTGTCATTAGTATTTAAGGGAGCAGCTGAGGCTCACTCCTCACTGTGACCTACGTCAACTTTAGACTGGAGTTCCTACATCCGGCTTCAGTCTCGCTCCAGCGTGAGGTTTCGTCCCCACTACTTCATGTGTAAGTGTTTATTCTATAGCGTTAGGTTTTGCCCTCGCTACTCTCTCGTATTGGTGTTTGTGCTCTTTATTTGTGTTCAACGTTTAGTGTATGTGTTTTGCCCCACGTGGCTCTTTATTTTGTGTTTTCTATAAATAAACAAGCAAACTCTCTGTCAGCATTTGGTGCCTCATTTATGCCCTGCAAGGGGTAAATATGACAATAGGTCGCAGCCGAGCGAGGTGCCAGCCGCAGTGAGTTTGTTTTTTTGGGCTTGAGTTTCCTTTTTGCGGGTGCCAGTTTTTTTCGGAGGTATGGCGTCATCAAGGACCTGGTATCCTATGAGCCTGGGTTCTGGCTTTGTCCCTGAGCTGATGGAGATTGATGACCTCCTGTCCAATGCTCGTTTGTTCACCCCCTCCGCAACTGCACACTGGTACCTGGACCTCACAGGAAGGACTATAAAGGGCCATCGCCTGACCAAGCATACAGAGGGCAGGGAGGATGGTGGCGTTGATGGTTCTACGTCAGAAGAACTGGGAACTGATGGAGAAACCGGCCAAGAAGCCTCCATCTCCTCCCCGGGACACGGTCGTTCCGATGGGAAGGGAGTCTCCTGACCGGCCTGATCCTCTGCAAGTTTCCTGTCCGGATCCTGCCCCGGGCCGCCAAAAGAACTCTGCCTCCAAGCCAGCTGTTTTTCCCGCACCACGATGGAAGGTGAAGACAGCAGCCTCAGCCTCCGGGTCATCTCTTCCCGCTGTTCCATCAGCTTCCCATCCCCGGACTGCCTCGGCTGCTCCTCCCCCCTCCTCGGCATTCTCCTCAGCTGCTGTGAGCCCTATGGCCCCTTGTCTGGCTCCGCCTGTCACCGATCCCCCGCGAGGTTCCCGTCCGGATCCTGTTCCGGGCTGCCAAAAGAACTCCGCCTCCCAGCCCGCTGTTTTTCCCTCGCTACAATGGAAGGTGAAGACAGCAGCCTCAGCCTCCGGGTCATCTTTTCCCGCTGTTCCCAGACTGCCTCGGCTGCTCCTCCCTCCTCCTCGGCATTTTCCTCAGCTGCTGTGAGCCCTGTGGTTTCTTGTCTGGCTCTGCCCGTCACCGATCCTGTGGGGGCGGCTCCTCCTTGTCTTCCCGAGGGGCCCTCCGTCACCATCCCTATGGGAGAGGGAAGAATCAAGCCCGCTGCAGCAGTCACCATCATTCCCCGGGAAAGCCGGCAAGTGTTTTTTCATTTTAAATCTCAGTTTGATGAACTACCTTGTCTGATTCCTGGGGGTGGAGCTCAGGGTTCACAGTCCACTGAGTTCCCACCACCTGCTGCAGCCATTGAAATCGTACCTGCTACCTCTGTGTTTCCTCCCCTTCTCTCCACGCGTTCCCCAGTGCCAGGAGTAGACTGCCGGATGGAGGAGGAGCCTGTGGCCCTGGAGAGCCTGGTTCCAGCCCCGCAGCCACATCATGTCCAGAGGAGGAGGGCTGACTGTCATTTGGAGCCTGTGCCGATGATAAAGCGTCCCCGGGTCTCCATGGAGTAGCAGTCAGTTCCAGCAGGCAATAGATCCCCTGCCACCATGCCAAGTGGGTCATCAGCGTGGGTTTCAGCGCCAGGGAGTTCTCGGACTGTGGAGAACATCATGCCGGCTGCGGCACTGTGGGTGCTGCGCTGACCCGGTCGGGGTCCACCATGGGTGCTGCGCTGGCCCGATCGGGGTCCACAGTGGGTGCTGCACTGGTATGGTTGGGGCCCACCGTGGGTGCTGCGCTGGCCCGGTTCGAGGACGGTGAAGGAGCTGCAGATCCTCCACTGCTGGACACCAGACTGGTTCTCTTTATCCCTCCCTTCCCCCCCATTCTCCACCACCGGATGCTGCTAGGGTCCCTCTCTTACAGTTCGGCTCCCTTTTTTTGAAACTTTCGATTGGGAAGCCATCTCTGAGCTCACCCCTCCAGTCCAGGTGGTCTAAGGACTTTGGGCGGCTGCCTGAAAAACTGATGCGCTGGTTCTGCGACTTGGGTCGGCTGCCGGAAGGACCGTTTCGCTGGTGCTGGGACTTGGTTCGGCCGCTTGAGGAACCATTTCATCGGTTCTGGGACTGCGGTAGGCCCCCAGAACCTTTTTCTTTAATGTAGGGTCTGGATGCCGGTAGGCCACCTGAACTGCCTTTTTTTTTCTCTTCCTACCGGTATTTCCTATATTGGTTCATTTGTGGTGTTTTTTTTTTTTCTCTCCTTCCTCTCGGATATTGTTAAAATTATGTTTTTTTCTTTTTTCTCCTTGCCTGGATATATGAATTGAAGTCTACATATATATTTTTGGTTTTTGTGTATTTATCTGGACTTGAACATTTCTGTATTTTTTGGGTATTCTTTGACTCTAATTTACTTGAACATTTCTGTTGAGGAAGGTCTCATTTCATGTTGGGGTTGGTATTTCACCACTTTTCTTATGTGTTTGTAATGTGAGTATTAGCCGTGCTATTTTGTGCTTGAACCTTTGTTGTTTATCATTTGATCTTTGTGGGGGGGGCGGGTTCTGTATTTTGCTGTTAGTCATTTTTGTGTCTGTTGTCTTTCGGGTTTCTTTCCCTCCTAGCCTGTTTCCCCCTCCGCCCACCTGAGGTTGGTCTTGATAGCTTTCTGGTTGGGTGGGGGGGGGGCTTCCTGGATGTCTCAGTGGACGCCTGGAATGCGTCCCTTGAACAGGGGGTACTGTGGTGATCCGAGCGCTGAGCTAATCCGCACTCGAGTCACTCAGTATTCTCCCTTTTTTCCCCTTTAATTCCTGCCCTATTATTATTGGTTTTCCCGGGGCTTTTACTGTGACAGCGCCGCAGTCGGACTTCCGGCTGTCAAGCCGAGCCGGCACTGTCACAGCTGATTTGGATTTTGGTGATTACGTTTTCTCCTCTCCTGTTTGGTTCCTTGCTTTTGTCATTAGTATTTAAGGGAGCAGCTGAGGCTCACTCCTCGTTGCAACCTATGTCAACTTTAGGCTGGGGTCCCTACGTCTGGCTCCAGTCCTGTTTCAGCGTGAGGTATCGTCCCTGCTACTTCATGTGTAAGTGTTTATTCTATAGCGTCAGGTTTCGCCCTCGCTACTCTCTCGTATTGGTGTTTGTGCTCTTTATTTGTGTTCAACGTTTAGTGTATGTGTTTTGCCCCACGTGGCTCTTTATTTTGTGTTTTCTATAAATAAACAAGCAAACTCTCTGTCGGCATTTGGCGCCTCATTTATGCCCTGCAAGGGGTAAATATGACAACACAAAGGTATTGTTTTGTATTGTGAGAGCTGCAGCTGATCCAGCGGACTGTTAGTTACTTCACCCTGGATGCGCTTTGAAAAGATGACGTAAGCTCTGTCTGTGTTTGTAGTTTTTTTCATTTACGTATTTTTTTAACCTTATACCTTAACAGTTAGACAACAGCCTACACCATTATTTATGTTGAAAATTATCTTTTAAATTGACAAGCATCATATGTGTAACTCCTGGCAGAATTCGGGATCAAAAGAAAATTTTGCTCTTGCCATTCATTTCAATGGAGAATTTTTCTGATTTAAGGTCCCATATGCAGAAGTGGGGGGGGGGGGGGGGGGTGGTGGTTAGGCTCTCTATTCTAGAGTCTCTTGGGGCCCTAGGCAAAAGTTCACAGGGGGCCCTCCAACCAGCGTCCATCACCCTTATATAATAAATAATTTGACACGAACAGAAAATGTGAACTGAAAAACGTTTTGATTTCAAAAGTGCATAAATTACCACTGTCTTGTGTTCTTTTCTCCTCTACCTCTTTTTTTCTCCTTTTTTTGTCACCGCCAGCCAAATAACTTTGCTTCATTTTGATACAGCCGCTCCCACTTGTTTATGTAAGAAGGGCACCGGTACTCGCAAGAGTGAGGGGGGGCCCCCTTTAGGGAGTTCTGCACCAGCATACCACTGTCATTGCAAACTGTCCACATTTTCACTGCTGTAGTGATTCAAAGCTGGTCAGCCCTCAAGGGCTACAAGACTTTGCCTGCTCGACTGTCCGGTGAGGTGAGCACAGCAAAGGGGTAACCCTTTAGTCAGGACTTGGACGAGACAAAGATGAGAGATAGAAAATCACAATGTCTGCAAAGATCGGGACAATACTGTATCCTCATGCCAAGTAGCAACAACAGTTTGTGAGGAACTTGTTGACTTTTGGTACAGTAACTACAAGGACACCAAGGTCTAAAAGGTTTGGGGTTTTCAGGGCTTGGAGCTTCAGCCTTTAAGAGACTACTCTGTTCCTCATATCACTGAAGGGAAGACAAAACTTTACATGCCTTCATCTTGACGCTGTATTCAGTGGATGTATGTACTCCATGACTGTTAAACATCACTTCTAGTCAATGGGGAACACAGATGCACAGTACTTCAGCAGCACATAAAATGCTCAGGGCACCACAAGGGCACATCCTCCCAAGTAACTTTTTGAAAAGTCAGTGGGAGAACCTGGTACAAAATGAATCAAGATGAAACGTAAATTAGATCTTTTATTTTAAGAAAGGACACAGGATGCCGGCCTTGGAGTCAGCTCCAAAGTAAAAGATACATCAGAGAGGGTAACAGAATAACATGCACATGGGGTAAAGAAAGTAACCTCTGGGTAGAGGAAGATTGGAAAAAGATGTTATGGATAGATGAGTCAAAGCTGGAAGAAGAGCAAAGAGGACTGGCAGCGGATGGATGGATGGATGGATGGAAACATCAATGAAATGTTAACAGAGTTATAGATATATTAGGTGAGATTGATGGGTAGGTGCCAATGTTAATTTCAATTTCAAAATGATTATTTAAAGCATCAACCCACAAGTTGGTTCCGTCTAAGATCTAAATGATCTTTATACTATGGATATTCATAGTCCAAAGCATTTTTGCAAATGTCTTCCATCTTTTGGATGGTTATTGTTAGCATCACTGACCTAAACCCCACTCTGTGCTATAACAGCATGATTATTAGTCTTGATAATGGAGGAAAACAGAATAATCGTCCTGTCAAACTTCAAAAATTGTTTAGTCGTTATTTCTTCTGCTCCTAAAAGAAGGTAGATATAACCAGCATTTTTTTCTAAGACAGCATTTGACCTGGCTCTGGGTAAAGAGGGGGTTCACTGGCACCAGCAGGGCTTAGCCTAGTTTGACCCCAAGTCTCTCATCTCCATTTTCCCACAGGAGGACTGACCCATGCAGCCACAAAGCACTCATGGCCAGATTTATGTCCCAGCCGCAGAACTGCACCCTACGATCCTCGGGTCATCTCTGTCATTGGTTCAATTTAAAGTAGCAATGACTGCCTTTAGTTTGACTGTTTTAATTGATTGTGGTCTGTAACATTCTCAGTTTCTTCCATGAAGTCATTGTCATGGGAGTAAATTGATTAAACCAAGTGCAACCATGGACTTTACATACACAAATAAAATCTGTATTTCCATATCTATAAGAACATAGACACACTAATAAGATAAGATAAGCCTTTATTAGTCCCACAACGGGGAAATTCCAGGATTGCAACAGCACAGGGATAGCAACACTCAGAGCAATAATTAAGAAGATAAGAAAAGAGCAGTGAATATACATATGTACACATAAATATATAAATATATATACACAGTGTGGAGCATTGTAGCTAGATGCAATAAACAGCATAACTGTCTACTTAGCTATCCTACATAGTATGAATATGTACCCATACATATTGTCACCCTCCATAGCTACTGATATTGTCCTAGTTGTATACTGGAGGGGACCATTTGTGTAAGTCTGTTGCGTCTTTTGCATTCAATACTATTAGGTCGTCACGTTTTTTTGCTATCTCTGCGAGCAGCCCTGCTTAGGTTATACAGTCTGACAGCCGTAGGTAGGAAGGACCTGCAATACCTCTTGGTCGTGCACCTAGGATGATGTAGTCTACTGCTAAATGAGCTCTTCAGTGCGTTCAGTATGTCCTGCATAGGGTGGGACTCGGACTCCAGCAGGGATGACAGTTTAGCCACCATCCTTCTCTCCCCTATCTCCTCCACTGGGTCAAGGCGTTGCCCCAGGACAGAGCTAGCTTTCTTGATCAGTTTGTTCAGTCTGTTCCTATCGGCTGCTGTAATGCCACTGTCCCAGCAGACCACTCCAAAAGTGATGGCTGATGCCACCACTGTGTCGTAGAATGTCTTTAGGAGCACCCCTTGTACACCAAAAGACCTGAGCCTCCTCAGTAGGAACAGCCTGCGCTGTTCCTTCTTGTAAAGTGTGTCGGTATTGTGTGACCAGTCTAGTTTATTGTTCAGATGAACACCCAGGTACTTGTAGGATGTCACCAACTCAATGTCTGTTCCCTGGATGTTTACTGGTGCTATGAGGGGTTGTCTTTGCCTGCGGCAGTCCACCACCAGCTCTTTAGTTTTCCTCGCGTTGATCTGGAGGTAGTTCCAATGGCACCAGTCCACGAAGTCCTGTATAAGTCCTCTGTACTCAGACTTCATCTCCGTTGGAGATGAGGCCGACAATCGCAGAGTCGTCAGAGAACTTCTGTAGATGGCAGTGTGTTGTGTTGTGTGAGAAGCCCGCAGTATAAAGGGTGAACAGGAAGGGAGCCAAAACCGTTCCCTGGGGGGACCCCGTGCTGCCGATGATCATGTCGGACACACAATCCCGGGTTCTCACAAACTGTGGCCGGTTTGTGAGGTAGTCCAGTATCCATGATGACAGGTGCTGGTCCACCCCTGCGCACAACAGCTTGTCCCTCAGTATCATCGGTTGGATGGTGTTGAAAGTACTGGAGAAGTCAAAGAACATGATCCTCACCGCGTTCCCAGGCTTCTCCAGGTGGTACAGGGAATGGTGAAGAAGGAAGATCACTGCATCCTCCACCCCGATGCCATGCTGGTAGGCAAACTGGAGTGGATCCATCGCTGGTCCCACCAGGGGGCGCAGGTGAGCAAGGAGTAGTCTCTCCAAGGTCTTCATCATGTGAGACATTAGGGCCACTGGTCTGTAGCTGTTCAGGTCTCTGGGGTGGGAAGTCTTTGGTACGGGTACCACACAAGATGTTTTCCACAACTGTGGTACCCTCCCCAGCTTCAGGCTCAGGTTGAAAATGTGCTCCACAATCCCACACAACTGGTCTGTGCAGGACTTGAAGAGCTTTGCGCTGATGCCATCCGGTCCCGAGGCCTTCCTCTCCTTGATCTTCCTCAGCTCCGTCCTCTCCTGGGTCTTAGTGAGGGTCAGGTTGGGGGGCTGTGTGCTGGGAGTGGGGGGGTGTTGGTGGAGTGGGGTGTGGGTAGCAGGTCTCGATGACTTTAGAGACGGCAGTGGTTGGTGTGCAAACGGGGGGGGGAGGGCGGTTGGTCAAACCTATTAAAAAACAGGTTCAGATTGTTCGCCCACTCCCCCCCCCCCCCCAACGTGGCCTGGGAGGAGGTGTTCTGGAGCCCAGAGATGGTTTTGAGGTTTCTCCAGACCCCGCCAATGTCACTCCGTTGCAGCTTGTCCTCCATAATGTCACCTTTTAGGAAGCATTGAGGAGGGTCTTTTGACTTTTTTTTAAATCTTGGCTTTTTGAAACTCATCTTCAGAAATGACTGATAATAACAGACTCATCTCCTGCTGTGCATTGTCGAGACGTGGAAGCACTAAGGTTCTCATTCATTCAAAGCTATTAATGATTCTACAAACCCCATTTCCAATGACATTGGGACATTGTGTAAAGTGGAAATAATAACAGAATACAGTGATCTGCAAATCCTTTTCCACCTATATAAAACTACAAAGACAAGATATTTAATGTTAAAGCTGATAAACTTTATTTATTTATTTATTGCAAATATTCAATCATTTTGAATTTGGTACTTGCAACACATTCCAAAAAAAGCTGGGAAAGGGGCAAGAAAAGACTGGGAAAATTGTGGAATGCTAAAAAAAAAACATCTTTTTGTAACATTCCGCAGGTGAACAGGTTAATTGGAAACAGGTGAGTATCATGATTGGGTATAAAAGGAGCATCCCCGAAAGGCTCAGTCATTCACAAGCAAGGATGGGGCTAGTTTCAGCACTTTGTGAACAACAGCATGGGCAAATGGTCCAACGGTTTAAGAACTTTTCTCAACATACATTTGCATGAATTTAGGGATTTCATCATCAGCAGTCCATAATGTTATCAAAAAAATTCAGAGAATCTGAAGAAATTTAGAATAGAATAGAATAGAATAGAATAGGCTTTATTGTCATTGTACAGTTGTACAGCACAATGAAATTGTGGGTGCTCCACCAGGCTACTGCGCAATAAAGTAAGTGAAAAGAATTTGAAATAAAACAGTTACAGAACACACGATTAATCATACGAGTGAGGTAAAGGTAAAAGCAAAAATAACAAGTAGCCATTGGTATATACACAGGTACAGCAGTGGCTTCGTGGGTGGAACTATATACATAAGAGTGCGGAGTGCAGAACACATAATTGAGTAAAATGGCTCAAGGATTATGGTAATTTCTGCACGAGTGGCAAGACTGAAAACCAGCACTGAATGCCCATGATCTTCGATCCCTGAGACAGCACTGCATTAAAAACCAACATCATTCTGTAAAGGATATTACCACACAGGCTCAGGAACACTTCTGAAAACCATTATCAGTTAACACAGTCCGTTGCTACACCTACAAGTGCAAGTTAAAACTCTACCATGCAAAGTGAAAGCCATATATCAACAAAACCCAGAAATGCCACCTGGAATTGGGGAAATTGGGGTTTGTGTAGAGCAAAGTACTGGAACTTTTTCTTGACAACAATTAGTGGTAGAATGCCTCTAGAGACACTGTATCTTAGCATTGCAGGCTACAGTGTTACCTAACAGTGCCCACAGCAAAACGGTCATTTTCAAACTGTAAATATTCCTGTTTGTTCTTTTTGTTTGTTCTCTCTGTTTTGTTTGTTTTTTATTTTTATCTTTAGTGCTACTCCATGTTTAATGTTGCAGCATTGCACCGAGACAAATTCTTAGTTTGTGTACTACATAAACAATGGCAATAAATCTCATTCTGATTCTGATTCTGTGTGTGTGTGTGTGTGTGTGTGTGTGTGTGTGTGTGTGTGTGTGTGTGTGTGTGTGTGTGTGCGTGTTTTCTGTTACCAGCTTTTCAGCTCGTCCAGTCAAAATTAAGTGGAGCTAAAGGCTTGTGTTGTGGAGTGTGTGAAATAAGAGGCTGATTCATGGCAGACGGTTTATTACACACTTCACATCTCTCAAGCACAGAACAGACTGACACATTTAAGCAGGCACTCTTCTTTTACCCAAATCTCTCCTCACAAGTTTCATGGCATTTTCCCCAAACACAACATGACATTTGTATTACACTGCATTCAACCCCCTACGTCCTTGACTCCTTCCTGCTATCTCGCCAGGAACCTCCTGAGCATTGTTCTCCCATGCTTATCCACTGTCTCTTGTCTGAGATGCTAAATAATCTGACTCCCCCAAGGTGCTGCAGTGTCTGTTTGTATTGCCATATTTTCTCGACTTTTTATTTGCCGGAATTTCGAGGTAAGGCGTTGTTTTCAAAATAAACACAAATTTAACTCACCATTGCCGTGTAATGGAGCTGTGGAAAGAGGTATTGTAATAACTATGCCGGACCACTAGGGGCGGCAGTGCAACTTTTTTACAGCCCATGGACGACTTTCTAAGCATAGCGGACCACAACGGATAGCTGCAGAAAGCAAAAAACCTTTTAAAAATAAGTTTTGTACTTAAATTATGCAGCAATTTCAATATTAAAATACTAATAACTCCTACAACTGCAACATTTGACTTTTTGAAGCTTATGTTGCATTACATTATTTTTCTCATCGGTAACAACTACAAGTCCCACACTGCTCACCTCTAAAACATGCTGGTGTAACAGGCCAAATTAACCCAGACTGAATCCAGGAGATAAACTGGCCTAGGCCAAACTATACCCGGTGGTGTTGGATATGTAGTGTAGTAAGATGGCAGCCGTGGGTGTAGTGGGAGGTGACGATCCGCCTTTCCGGTGGTGGCATCACCAGGGTATAAAGGGCAAGGGCGGAAGAGATCCGGTCTCTTCGACCGTCAACTATCTTGCTGTATGGAGTGCTTGGTTTGTGTGTGGTTGTTATACTAAAGTGACGTTCAACTGTATCCTTAGCCTCCTCCTTGTATACCAGATTAAGGACATAACATTTGGCGATGAGGTAAAAGGTATGGAGTGAGCTGTTTATGATTTTCGGCTGTTTTTGGAGGTTCCGGGTGAGCCGCCGGTCCCCTGGGTTAGGTGGTGCGTGGCTTTCCAGAGTTTTCTGGTGGCCCTTAAAATCGGCCAGCTCAAGAAACAGCGCGCAAGAGCTCTCTTGGTCCATAATCTCGGTATCGAGGGTCAAAGGATCCTGGACATGTTAGGAGAGGCTGATAGTTATGAGGACGTGGTGGAGTTAATGGCGCGCTATTTTCGTGCCCAGGAAAATGGTATGTTGCGGAACACTGAGCCACGATTGATAGCTCTGGCTGTGGACCCTGATAGTGAGGACAGCATGAGTGAAGAAGAGCGTGTGGCTTCTGTGAAAGTTAGGTCCGCCCCGGGAAAGCCAAGATGTTATGGCTGTGGGTCCACCAGGCACCGGTACAAGGCAAGCGAGTGTCTGGCAAGGGGCGAGCAGTGTGGTAAATGCAGTCTTCTGTATCACTTCGCCAGAGCCAGCAAAAAATTTGAGCGGGAGGACCGAAGACATGGAGTGGATTTCCCCGCTGTGGCTCCTACAGTTGTTCATACCATCTCTCTGAGCACAGATGGGCACATTTTCTGCAACGTGTTGCTGGACAGTGTGGAAATGCCGTTGTTGGTGGACACAGGAGCGGTGGCCTCGGTGTTGAGCTTGCCCACTGTGAGGAGCCTGTTCGCACATTACCGTGTAAGAGAGTTCTTGACACTATGTTTTGGCTACAGAGGATGCGCTCCGCACATGGAGGACGACGTGGTTTGGGACAGCGATTGGCTTGGTGTTTTGGGAGGTAATGAGGACCGGCGCCACAATGACCCAGCACTGGAGAGTTCCAATGCCAGGGTCCAAGCGGCCCTGGATGTGGGAGCTGGATGGCACAGCAGAACGCCTGGGTCGGCTGCTGGTGTCAGAATGAAAACCAGTGGGGCAGGACCAGCGGGAGCGATTCTGCGACGCGCCGAGCATTGACATTCGAGGAGGGCTTCGGACCGGGTCGTGGACGGATCCGACCCAGGAAGGAGGCCCGGTTGCGACATGGTGGACTGCGGAAGCATAATCGAGCTCCCCTGCACATCGGTGACGAGGCCCGACTAAGGGTGGAAGCTCGGCTGAGGGGCGTCCATAGGAAAAGAGAGCGACGAGACGAACAGGGGCGGCTACGAGTGGTGGCTACTCGGGAAGATGGCTATTTGGGACTGTCAGACACGTTGTGGAATCATCCAAATGAGCTGCGGCGCATGGAGGTGAAGAGACACCGACACAACGTATCTCCGGAGGCCAAGAAGCGGAAGCGCTCCAGGCAGGATCCACCAGATGGAGACCCAGAGGGTGTCCCTTTTCATCGGGCCGGTATAATGACTAAGGGTAATGATGGATTTGTTAATTCTGGTTTATGACCATAGGTCATTTAATTAATACGTTTTTACGTATTCTTATTGTGTGTAGGCCCTGAGTTGTAAAAAAAAAAAAATCCCCAACACTGTTTGTAAAAAAAAAATAAATTGGAAAATATGTTTGTGTGGAATGCCCAGGTTGTTGGGTGGGAGTGTTGGGGTGGGGGCCACCAATGGAAGCATAAATGTACATGTTGTGGTGTTTTACATGTTGAAGTTTGTGTGTATATACAGTGGGGTAAAAAAGTATTTAGTCAGCCACCAATTGTGCAAGTTCTCCCACTTAAAAGATGACAGAGGTCTCCAATTTTCATCATAGGTATACCTCAACTATGAGAGACAAAATAAAAAAAAAAAATGAATCCAGAAAATCACATTGAAGGATTTTTAATGAATTAATTGGTAAATTCCTCGGTAAAATAAGTATTTGGTCAATAACAAAAGTTCATCTCAATACTTTGTTATATACCCTTTGTTGGCAATAACAGAGGTCAAACGTTTTCTGTAAGTTTTCACAAGGTTTTCACACACTGTTGCTGGTATTTTGGCCCATTCCTCCATGCAGATCTCCTCTAGAACAATGATGTTTTGGGGCTGTCGCTGGGCAACACAGACTTTCAACTCCCTCCAAAGATTTTCTATGGGGTTGAGATCTGGAGACTGGCTAGGCCACTCCAGGACCTTGAAATGCTTCTTACGAAGCCACTCCTTTGTTGCCCGGGCGGTGTGTTTGGGATCATTGTCATGCTGAAAGACCAAGCCACGTTTCATCTTCAATGCCCTTGCTGGTGGAAGGAGGTTTTCACTCAAAATCTCACGATACACGGCCCCATTCATTCTTTCCTTTACACGGATCAGTTGTCCTGGTCCCTTTGCAGAAAAACAGCCCCAAAGTATGATGTTTCCACCCCCATGCTTCACAGTAGGTATGGTGTTCTTTCTCCTCCAAACACGACAAGTTGAGTTTTTACCAAAAAGTTCTATTTTGGTTTTATCTGACCATATGACGTTCTCCCAATCCTCTTCTGGATCATCCAAATGCTCTCTAGCAAACTTCAGATGGGCCTGGACATGCACTGGCTTAAGCAGGGGGACCCATCTGGCACTGCAGGATTTGAGTCCCTGGCGGCATAGTGTGTTTCTGATGTAGCCTTTGTTACTTTGGTCCCAGCTCTCTGCAGGTCATTCACTAGGTCCCCCCATGTGGTTCTGGGATTTTTGCTCACCGTTCTCGTGATCATTTTGACCCCTTAAGGGTGGGAATCACCAGAGGCTCCACAATACAATATGATCATGATACTTGAGTTGCAATGCAATATTATCATGATCTTGCGATATGGTGAGGATATATTGAATTTCCCATCCTGGTCTTTGCCTTGTTCAACTCCTGGCTAGATCTAAGCAATCACTCCTTTGCTGTGTTGACCTAACCAGACAGTGAGCATTTAGTACCATTTAGTGGACTGACAAGTCAGTTGGTTTGTATTACTCTCATACCGAAATGGGTAAGTTTATATTTGCAACCATCCATCCATGCATCTTCTTCCGCTTAATCCTTTTCGGGTGGCGGGGGGGGTGGGGGTGGGGGTGGGGGGGCTGGAGCCTATCTCAGCATCTTTGGGCAAGAGGCAGGGTACACCCTGGACAGATCGCCAGTCCATCACAGGGCCAACACAGAGAGACAGACAACCATTCACTCTCACATTCATAGCTAAGGACAATTTAGAATCCCCAGTTTGATGCCAATTAACCTAACGTGCATGTTTTTGGCATGTGGGAGAAAACTGGAGAAATCCCGGAGTAAACCCATGCAGACATGGGGCGAACATGCAAAGTCCACACAGATCACTGTTGGTCGGGGGCTGAGATCAAACCCAGGATCCCCCAGCCAAGGGTGAGTTACTGTGCTGCCGCAGTGCTAACCACTCCGCCACCGCGCTGCCCTATTTGCAACATGTATTAATAGTTTTTAATAAAGTATCACAATACTGGTGTCTCTGAATCAATACAGTAGAACCACTACAAAGTATCATGATACTACGCTGTATCAACCCCCCCCCCCCCACCCGTAAGTCTAACCAAGGTTAAAAATTTGTTGTTTTTTTTAAAGCCATTGTTTCCATTGAGTTTTGAAGTCTAATATGTAGGGAATTCCTTTATAGTGGTTTGTGTTCTGTGTTTGATTGAGAACATGTACTTGAGTAAATGTAACATGCAACTACCCACCTGTCCCAAAATCCTTTGGCAAGAGTTACAAGAGCACTCTGAGGTGAGTGCAGTATCCCCCAGCTCCATTTTCTTTGAAGATCCCAATACTTACTGATGTTATGTATTTTGGTTTACTACGGCACCCGTCGTAGTGCTTTGCTAAAAGCATTGTGGGTAACCTGGGATGTCAGAGTGTGTTGTCGTTGGCTGTGTGCTATGAGTTGCTGCTACGCTAATAAACCGTGAACATTACGTCGATGGTCCGAGTTATTATTGTTATATTAAGTAACGTAAAGGGTGAAAGATATAACAAAAAGTGGCGACGAGGACGTCTGGACCGACGCTGCAGTCTGCGACGGAGGAGAGTTTTTTTGTCGTGTTTTTTTTTTTCCCGCCGCTACTTCGTGCTGACAGGGTGATACACCGCGCCACTGTGCTGAGGTGGATGCTGCGGGCTGTCTGCTAAGCGGGGAGGAGCGGAGCAGTGGAAATCGTAAGGACAAAAAAAAAAACTCCGTGAGTAACGCCGGAGGGAAGAAACGACGTTACAGAAAGGAGCCGCGAGGGAAAGAGCGACATTCAACCAGTAGTGTTAAAATGGCTGGAGTCATTGGCTCTATCGGGCCCTTTGATGAGAGCGCGGAACAATGGAGCTCCTATACTGAGCGCTTTGACTATTTCGTTGCGGCCAATGGAATAACGGATGAAAAGTTAGTGCCCACTTTTCTGAGTGTGATGGGTCCCAAGACATTTAACCTACTACGTAACCTCCTACAGCCAGTAAAGCCAGGCTCTAAAACCTACAAAGAACTGGTGGACACACTGACCCACCACTTCTCACCCAAGCTGCTAGTGATTGCAGAAAGATACAGGTGTCACAGACGTAACCAAGAAGAGGGTGAGTCTGTTAACATGTTTGTTGCAGCGCTACGCAAGTTAGCCGAACACTGTGAATTTAAAGATGTTTTAAATGACACATTAAGAGACAGGCTTGTGTGTGGACTACGGAATGAAGCAGCACAGAAGAAGTTACTCACAGAAAGTGATTTGACGCTTGAAAGAGCCATTAACATTAGTGTGATGATGGAGATGGCTTCCAAAGAAGCACACCAACTGCATGCTACAGGCAGAGTACATAAGCTCAACAGTGGTAAAACCAATGCAACAGGGCCATGTTTCCACTGTGGCAAGGTGGGACACCTTCCTAATGACTGTTGGTACAAAGAGATGGACTGTAACAACTGTGGAAAAAAGGCCACGTGGAGCGGGCATGTAGAAGCAAAAGGAGCAAAGACAAAGGCCCAAAGACAAGGAATAAAAGTGACATGGTAAAATACAAAAAGAAAAGAAATGTTCACACAGTTAAACATGGCAAGGACAGAGTGAGCGACTCCTCAGAGGAAGAGGTGTCAACTGCAATAAATACTGTCCGGATTATGAATGTGAATGAAGGCTCAGAAGGCTTTTGGACTAAACCAAAAGTGGAGGGACATTTTATTAAAATGCAGATAGACACCGGATCAAAGGCATCACTTGTGTCGCATGGCATTTACAAGAAGTTTCTGAAACATCTTCCACTCCGACCTTCAGACACCATCTTCAGGGCGTATACTGGACACCGAGTGCCCATGAAAGGGATGACAGAGGTAACTGTTCAGTACAATGGCCAAACTGCTGAGCTTCCAGTTTATGTTACCAAGAACAACTGTCCAGCTATAATGGGGCGTGTGTGGCTAAAGAAAATCCAACTTGACTGGCAAGAAGTAAGGAAGCTGTCACACAGTTCCACTCAGCTGCAGGCCATACTGGAAAAGCACAAAAAGGTTTTTCGTGATGAACTAGGCAGTATGAAAAAAATTATAGTGAAGCTGCATGTCAAACCTGACAGTAAACCAGTGTTTATGAAAGCCAGACCAGTGCTGTACGCCATCAGACCAAAGGTGGAGGCTGACTTAGATGCTCTGGTCAAGAATGGAGTTCTGGAGCCTGTGACAACCAGTGAGTGGGCCACGCCCATAGTTCCAGTACCCAAAAAGGACGGAGGAATCCGGACCTGTGGAGACTTTAAGGTAACAGTAAACCCTGTACTAACAGCAGAGCAGTATCCCCTTCCACTGATTGATGACTTATTTGCGAGGCTGAGTGGGGGACAAAAGTTCAGCAAAATAGATCTCAACCAGGCTTACTTACAAATGCATGTAGACGAGCAGTCACGGGAAATGCTGACTATCAACACCCATAAAGGACTCTTCAGATACTGCAGACTGCCTTTTGGCATCACATCTGCTCCAGCACTTTTTCAGCGAGCTATGGATCAAATCCTGAGTGGATTACCAGGAGTGCAGTGCTACCTGGATGATATCTTGTGTACAGGAGCAGATGATGAAGAGCATCTGCGCAACTTGGATGCAACTCTCACGAGACTGGAGGAATATGGATTGAGAATCCGCAAGGATAAATGTGAGTTTTTCCAGTCATCCGTGGAATACTTGGGTCATGTGATCAATGCTAAGGGACTGCACACGGCACCATCAAAAATCACAGCCATTGTGGATGCACCTCCACCCCAAAATGTCAGTCAGCTGAAGTCTTTCTTGGGACTGCTGAACTATTATGGACGTTTCATACCAAACTTGGCATCACTATTAAAACCGCTGCATAACCTGCTGCGCAAAGAGGAAGCATGGAAGTGGACAGCAAGCTGTCAGGAGGCTTTTCAGAAGGCAAAGGATGCGCTGATGGCATCAGAGGTTCTGCCCCACTTCAACCCATCACTTCCGATCCAGCTTGCCTGCGACGCCTCTCCTTATGGCGTAGGGGCGGTGATTTCCCACGTAATGCTAGACGGTGAGGAAAAGCCAATCGCTTTTGCGTCAAGGACATTAAACAAGGCAGAAGCTAACTATGCTCAACTGGAAAGAGAGGCTCTGAGCATTGTGTTTGGTGTCAGAAAATTCCACCAGTACTTGTATGGACGGAAGTTTACACTTTTTACTGACCACCGACCTCTCACAACCATCCTTGGACCATACACAGGAATACCATCTCTTGCAGCGTCCCAACTGCAGAGGTGGGCGTTGCTGTTGTCAGGACACTCCTATGACATCAGGTATCGAAAGTCAGACTGTCATGGTAATGTAGATGGGTTATCCAGATTACCACTTCCTGTCATGAAGCCAGAGTCAAGCACTGTGGACATCTTCTACTTCACAGAGGTAGAAAACGCACCTGTTTCAGCTGTGCAGGTGAAAAAGGGGACTAGAAATGACCCTGTGTTGTCTGCAGTCATGGACTTGATCATTAAAGGACAACCTGCGGGTGATGACGCAACCTTGAAGCCCTTCCTTGGGAAGTGGACAGAATTGTCTGTTCAGCCGGGTTGTTTGCTGTGGGGGAGGAGAGTGATTATTCCCCTGTCATGTCGAACAAAAGTGTTACAGCAACTTCACGCAGGACATAGTGGAATCGTGAGAATGAAAGAAATAGCGAGAAGCTATTTTTGGTGGCCAAACATTGACAAGCAGATTGAAGAAATAGCCAAAAGCTGTTCATCTTGTCACAAGGTACGGAACAACCCACCATTGGCTCCTCTCCATCCCTGGGAGTTCCCACAGGAGCCATGGCATCGTGTGCACATTGACTTTGCAGGTCCGTTTGAGGACAGAATGTTTCTCGTTGCTGTGGATGCACACAGTAAATGGCCTGAAGTGGCTATTATGAGGTCAACCACCACAGAGAAGACCACAGAGGCATTAGGAGAAATGTTTAGTCGTTTTGGGTCTCCTGCTCAACTAGTTTCTGACAATGGACCTCAGTTGGTTTCACAAGAAATGGATGCTTTTCTACAAGCTAATGGAGTGCAGCACATTAAATCAGCTCCATACCATCCTGCGACGAACGGCCTTGCAGAAAGGTTTGTGCAGACAATGAAACATGCATTGAAAGCATCACAAGGTCAAGGAACACTGCATCAGAGGCTGCACAAGCTCCTGCTAAACTACCGCAACACTCCACATGCAATCACAAAGACAACCCCTGCTAGTCTGATGTTCAAGAGAGATCTGCGCACTACCTTTGACCTTATGAAACCCTCAGGATTAAAGGACACTGTGCAAAAGCAACAAGAGAAACAAATTATGCACAGAGAACATCGGGCAAAGGACAGAGCATTCACGTCAGGAGAATCTGTGCTGGCCAGGAACTACAGAGGTGAACCTAAGTGGGTTCCTGCAACTGTTATTGCACAAACTGGACCAGTCTCATATACAGCTCAAACCACTGACAGTGTTTGGAAAAGGCACGTGGATCAACTCCTGCAGACACCGCCAGCGCCTGCAGAACCGTCTCTTGGATATCCTAACGATGCACTCACCAACTCACCACTTTGTCCACCTACACCAGTACAGAACTCAACCACTTCAGAGACCGGAGTTCCAGCTGGAGATGTGACATCTTCTTCTGCATCAGCACCAGAAGCAACCTCCACATTAGAAAGAACACAGACTCATGTTCCTGCAGAGCGCCGATACCCCACCAGGGAGCGACGACCTCCTGTCCGTCTGAGTTATTAGACTAGATAGCAACTGACCCACATTAATGGGGCAGAATAATCCCCAGGGGTACAGTTATGGGATGAGGTAGTCTACCCTCACTCCTAAGGTAGCATAATAATTTAAAAAAAAAAGAGAGAGACAAAACAAAGACATTTGGTATCTCCTGTAGGACATCTATTGTAAGGGGGGAGGAGATGTTATGTATTTTGGTTTACTACGGCACCCGTCGTAGTGCTTTGCTAAAAGCATTGTGGGTAACCTGGGATGTCAGAGTGTGTTGTCGTTGGCTGTGTGCTATGAGTTGCTGCTACGCTAATAAACCGTGAACATTACGTCGATGGTCCGAGTTATTATTGTTATATTAAGTAACGTAAAGGGTGAAAGATATAACAACTGACACAGAGCAGGGTTCAACTTTTCAATATAATTACTGTGGCAGAACCAAATTATGATAAACCCATCATCCATGAATATACAACAAAGTATACAACCCATAGTTATAAGGCAGGATCCCAAGGTGAACCTGTGTAGCAAGTTCAGTGACCGTAGAGAGCTTTACACGTTCTGTAGTAAGAGAGCATAGGGAGTGCCAACCTTGACCTTTGACCTTTTGACCCCAAACCAGTGATGTGCGGTCATGAAAAAAAAAAAATTATAAATATAAATGTATTATTATTTGTCCACTAATTTGTTGTGTAGGTCTAAATGTAATTTCTGAATGATTCCAATCATTTCAACAATATTTATATATTTAAATTTGACTTTGAGTCAGTGCCTCATCACCCACAAACCTCACCACACGTCACTGCCCCAAACCTGTAGTCAGAGGTCATGGTGTCAGAGTGAACCTGTGTACCCACTTTGGTGATCCTAGCTTTCTTTGTTGTTGAGATATAGTTTATAAGCCATTTTGTTGATGAACTTTGATCTTGCGATCCCAAAACCGTAGCCACACTTCAGGGTCACAGGGTGAACCTGTGTATCAAGTTTGGTGACCCTAGCTTTACTCGTTATACAGTAATAAGGCATAGGGAATGTTTACCTTGACCATTGACTTTTTGACCCCAAACCCATAGCCTGAGGTCAGGATCCCATGGTGAACCTGTGTACCAGGTTTGGTGGCCCTAACTTTACTCGTTTTATAGAAATAGTGCAAAAGGAATGCTAACCTTGACCTCTGACCTTCTGATCCCAAACCCATAATCAGAGGTCATGATCCCAAGGTGAACCTGTGTACCAGGTTTGGTGACCCTAGCTTTCTTTGTTGTTGAGATATAGTTTATAAACCATTTTGATGTTGACTTTGCGATCCCAAAACCACAGTCGCACTTCAGGGTCACAGTGTGAACCTGTGTACCAAGTTTGGTGAGTCTAGCTTTACTCGTTGTAAAGGCATATGGAATGTTAACCTTGACCTTTGACCTTTTACTCCCAAACCCATAATCAGAGGTCAGGATCCCAAAGTGAACCTGTATACCAGGTTTGGTGGCCCTAGCTTTACTTGTTTTATAGTAATAGTAAATTTACCATTTACCATAGTGCAAATGGAATGTTAACTTTGACCTTTGACCTTTTGACCCCAAACCCATAGAGAGCCTAACCCAGGATTTACACTGACTCCAGATGCAGTACGTTACGGCTGCAATCCGGCCTCCACGGCAAATACTTCCCATTCTCGTCAATTTTCTAATCCCCACCTGGTCCAGACCCCTGTAGAATGAATCCGGCTCATCAGATTTGGTTCACTATTGAAACACAACGGGTCTATTTTTGATACATCCAGTTCGCAAAGACATGTGCGGTATCTCGTGGTATTTAATAACCGTTTGTTCTATAAAAACAATTTAAGGATTGTCCATTATTTTCTGAGGTCTACTCCTCCACCACTGTGTCAGAGAAGGTAAACACTTCATTTAACATACAAACACTTCATAGAATTAAAATTAATGGGCTACTGACGTTTTATTTAGAGGCCAAAAATCCAGGTGGGGAGCTGCTACATCACAATTCCTTGTTGTTATCACGTGATTGCGATTGATTCATCTCAGTTATTCTCCTGTCTTTCTTGAGATCTCGTGTTATTTTGTATAATTATCACGTGATCTTGTATTTCAAACTCTGTTCTCACCCATGCCGCTGCAAAACACAAACGGAGTTGGTAGGGATGAATGCAAGGGTCCATCCGTACTGCATCTGCATCGGACTGCATCCGGAGTAAGTGTAAATCCTGGGTAAGTTACGCCCCCTCTGCTTCCACACATGGGACTTTAAATCAGGAAAAAATCTTCTTTGAAATGAATGGCAAGAGCAAAATTATTTTTTGATCCCTGGGGAATTTTGCCACGTGCTACACATTTAAAAGATAATTTTCCATGTAAATAATGGTGTAGGTTGTTGTCAAACTGTTAAAGTATAAGGTTGTGAAAATATGTAAATAAAAAAAAAACTACAAACACAGACATCTTAAAACTATATCACGTTTTCAAAGAGCACCCAAGGGGAGGTAACTAACAGTCCTCTGGATCAGCAACAGCTCTCAAAATATAAAACAACACATTTGTGTCGTTTTTCTCCTCTTTGGATCATTCTTTCTTTGGTTAAGAAACAGGAGGTGAGACTGTCATGGATTGCCCTCGGGGCAGAGAGGAAGACTCATGCGCTGTACTGTGAGTTTGTGATATTTATTGAAAACAACAAAACATCAAGTCCAAACAGTGTTCCAACACAAAATACAAACAAACGAGTAAACTTACGGGTTTAGCGCACCAGAACGAGGTCTGCGTTCTGTTGGAGATGAGGAAAGGGAAACTCAACACTGCGGCAAACAGAAATGAAAATAACCTCCCTTAAATAGGGTCAGAAGCAAATCATACAAGTAATGACAGGTGTGGGTCAAATGAGCGGGCAGAAGGTAACAATGATTCATAATTCAGACCAGCTGGAAGCAATGAGGGGGGAGCGACCGGAGCTGACAGCTGACAGGGGCGACGCCCACATGGAGCACAAACCCAGAAACGCCACTGACAGCTGTCAACCTAGAGGGAGAACACAACAGTAAGGATATAAAGAATAAAATATCAACAAATGCAGACTGAGATATTAATACAAATTAATACAAAACAAGAGCGTAACAAAACTAAGACATAAACAGGAAAATGGAAAACAGTACAAGAATAGCAGAAACCAAAATGCACAAAATACAACAAATATATAAATATAGAGGAGAAGCCATGAGACTGAGCATGGCGGAAACCTCCAGTGGTCAGCTCATGACAGAGCCACCCTCTCAAGGTGTGGATATCAGACACCCCAGGGTAACATCAAAAGAAAAAAAAAAGACCCCTTCCCAATAGGAGCACAACAATAACCCACCCCTGGTGGGTGGTGGAGGAAACAGGGTAGGAGGGAACAAAACAAAACCCCGCTCAGGACCCACACCAAGCAAAACCCAACCACCTAAGCCCCCTGGACCGAAGAGCTAGATGGTTCAGGTGGGCGGCCAAAGTCCCAGGCCCGTCAGATGGCATGATGAAAAGAGTTGGGTGGCCTACCAGAGAACGTGGGCCACCTAACCCCGTGGCACAGTCTGTTGGGTGGTCTGCCAGAGTTTTTTAACCACCTGAACAGAAATGGTGGTCCAAGAGGCAGCTGCCCAACAGGAAGAACCAGTGGTGAGCCACAGGAGCCGAGGAACCCGGGCCGACGTCAGGGCGAGGAGAGGGAACCACGACGGCCTCGGGCAGAGGAGAAGGAACCACAACGCCCTCGGGCAGAGGAGGGAGAACCACGCAGCTTTGGGCAGAGGAGGGGGAACCACAATGCCCTCGGGCAGAGAAGGGTGAACCACGACGGCCTCGGACAGAGGAGGGGGGACCATGACGGTATCTGGCAGAGGAAGGGGAACCACGACAGCGTCTGGCAGAGGAGGGGGAACCATGACAGCATCTGGCAGAGGAGGGGGAACCATGACGGCATCTGGCAGAGGAGAGGGGACCACAATGGTTTCGGACTGCTCTGCAGCACCCTCGGTAGTCCCGGTCTGGGACATTGCAGCACCCACAGTGGCTCCAGGCTGGAGCAGAGCTGCACCCACAGTGACCCTGGTCTGGGCCAAAGCTGTACCCTCGGTGGACCCGGACTGGGCCAGAGCTGCACTCACGGTGGTCCCCGGGCTTGAGTGTAACACCCACGGTGGGGCCCATGCTGGAGCACAGCACCCGAGTAGGTTTCAGGCAGGGGTGCAGCACCCACGTAGACCCGGACTGAGGAGGAGCTGTACCCACGGTGGTCCCGGGCTGGGACAGAGCACCCGTGAAGACCTCATCCGGAGGGGGAGCAGCATCCACAGAGGTCCCGGGCTGGGATGGAGCACCTGCAACAACCTCAGCCAATGGGGAAGCAGCACCCTCGGAGGTCCCAGGCTGGGACGGAGCACCCACAATGACCTCGGCAGGGGGAGCTGGACCCATGGAGATCTCAGGTGGCGAGGCCAGACCCACGGAGACCTCTAGCGAAGTTGGACAATCCTTGGTGACCCTGGGGAAAAGGTCGGGCAAGAGAGGTAGAGAAACAGGGTCAGGGTCACCGGCAGCAGTGGAGCCCGGCAACGTGAGCTCAGGTGTAGCTGATAGCTGCACTTGGCTCTCCCCACTAAAAGCCTGACAAGATCTCGTCAAAATTGAGACAATGAAAATAAAGAAGAGCACTTGCCTGAGCTCGAGCTCCACCGCTGTCCAGGACTCCGTCGATCCCGGCAACGACGTCTCGGGCCCAACTCTCTGGAGATCCAGCTCCGGCTCTGCTGCGGTGGCTCCTGCAGCAGGCATGGTGGTTGGTGCAGTCCTGAGACCCCACATGACAAGTAATGACAGGTGTGGGTCACATGAGCAGGCAGAATGTAACAATGATTCATAATTCAGACCAGCTGGGAGCAATGATAGGGGAGTGACTGGAGCTGATAGCTGACAGGGGCGATGCCCAGATGGAGCACAAACCCGGAAACGCCACTGACAGCTGTCAACCCAGAGGGAGAACACAACAGTAAGGATATAAAGAATAAAATATCAACAAATGCAGACTGAGATATAAATACAAATTAATACAAAATAAGTGTGTAACAAAACAAAGACATAAACAGGAAAATGGAAAACAGTGTGAGAGTAACAGAAACCAGAAAGGACAAAATACAACAAATATATACAGTAAATATAGAGAAAAAGCCATGAGACTGAGCATGGCGGAAACCTCCAGTGCTCAGCTCATGACAGAGATTTTAATAATCTCCTGCCATGATTGTGTTTGGTGATGTGAGATGAGAGGTGTTGTCTGCCAATCATGTTCACAAAAACTAAATATTACTCTGTTATTATACGACAGCCGACAACTTTAATTATGTGGAAAATGATCTTTTAAATTGACAGACATGATATGTGTAACTCATGGCAAGATTTGATCGCAATCAAAAGATATTTTCACTCTTGTCATTCATTTCAATGGAGAGTGTTTCCTATTTAAGGACCCATATATACGATTTGAAAAGCCTAGATCATTTCTTTTAGTAATTATTGCATTTAGAAGGTTTAGGGAAAATATGACCTTTGACCTCAATGTCATTTGATGAGAGTCAAATTGCAATATGCGTATCATCAGAGTATATCAAACCATGGCACAAAGTGTTGATTTCACAAGACAGTTACTTTCTATGCAGTGAGGTGAAACAGGAGGTCATAGGTCAGGGGCTAGAAGTCCTGCAAAAATCATCTGATCAGAACAAAATTGCAATATGCACATCATCAGTGTACATCAAACCATGGCACCAAGTTTCAAAACAATTGAAACAAAACTGTAGGAGGAGTTGATTTTACAAAAGTGGGACAGACGGACAGACTGACGGACTGACAGACAGACTGACCCACAACATAATCCCCTTTCGGTATTCACCCAAAGTGCTCTTCGACCCCTTTGGTCTTTGACCAGCGGGAGATAAAAACTATGAGACTGTTTTTGACACCTCTCTAAATCCTAGAAATAGTCATGCAGTCCCATATTTAAGGTTTTAAACAACACAGAAGTTAAAAAAAAAATTAGCCTCATTTTCTTTTTATCTGTCACAGAACAGATTTCAAAATACTGCTGTTGGCTTATAAATCTCTGAAGAGTTTAGGGGCAAAATACATTTCAGATCTTCGGGAGCATTATGAACCACCCAGAGCCCTCAGGGCATCAGGGTCAGGCCTGCTATCTGTGCCCAGAGTTGGAACCAAACATGGTGAGGCAGCATTCAGTTTTTATGCCCCTCACATGTGGAACAAATTCCCAGAAAGCATCCAGGGCTGCTGAAACATTCAGCTGCTTTAAGTTGAGGTAAAAAAAGTTTCCTATTTGCCACTGCCTTTCAAGAGAACAATTATTAATCTCCCACGGTGCACTGCAACTATTTTTTCTTGCACTGTATCTGTCTTATTCTGTTTTAGCTTGTTTCTCTCTCTTTATTTTTTAGTTTGCTTTTTATGTATTTCTTTTGCAACTTGCTGTAATGCTTTAATGTTTTACTGTGTGTAAAGCACATGAAGTGTGCTATATAAATAAACGTGAATTCATCTTGTGCTAAAAGTACCGCTTTAAATCCTTGAAAATTATAGACGGGACTTTTTAGGGTTTGCTTATCTGTCAGAGGATTCTTAAGGTGTGAGAAAATGTCCGGGAAAGTCCAGCCACTGCCTCGCCCTGAAATGGCATCCTGGCCGGGGCTGATACTGTAAGAGGTCAATCTATCAGCTGACGGCAGGCTACGTTTATGATAAGCATCCAATCAGAGCTCACGCCGCAGTGATAGGTATCCAATCTGAGCACGGCTGCATTCCTCTGGCTGATCTGACACTATCACAGGGCTTCTTGCCAGCTGGGACACTGAGCTGAGAAGCTATTTTAGGGTCCATGCAGATAAGAGAGCGTTTCAACACAGATGAAACAAACAGAAAGAAATCTGCCCGAGCCCACTCATAACCAACTGTTGTCCTTTCTCACACCTAGAGTGCAGCAGGAAATGGTCTACTTCCACCTTAACTCTCACTATTGGAAATCTTCTGCGTGGACAGACCGAGCAAATACCCCTTC
The DNA here is from genome assembly GCA_020510985.1 of Pholidichthys leucotaenia. NCBI lineage: Eukaryota > Metazoa > Chordata > Actinopteri > Cichliformes > Pholidichthyidae > Pholidichthys > Pholidichthys leucotaenia. Next base: position 328,264,015 of record CM035844.1, on the reverse strand, counting down.
ACTCAGTTGAGTCCTTGAAAAGTTCAGGGCTGCAGTGCATATGTTGAAATGGCTTTTTCTGTAGTCAATAAAAAGGTTAACAATCCACCCACTTTTATGCTTAACCCCAATGTCCAGTCTCCTTTTTAAATCATTAGCTTCTCGACATCACTTAACCAGCTATCCTATTTTCTGTAATTTGGTGCTCAGCAAGTTGAACATGTCACAGGTCTGAATGAAATGTCTGTGACACGCTTTGGTCAAAATGGGTTTAATTATTGCAGCACCATTGTGAATCATCCTTTGCAGCCTTCCTCAAAATAGCTTGTTTAAGTTCATGCCTCTAAACGCTTAAGAACTCCAGTTCCTCTCGTTCATCACTTATGAGGCCAGTTGTTAGTAGTGTTACAGTAATGCATTACAAAGTAATGTGTTACTGTAACACCACTACTTTTGCAGTAATGTGCTGTGTAACAAAATTACTATTTAAAAATTCAGTAATGTGTTACAGTTACTGAAATTTGATCAGATGCGTAACTCATTACTCATTTTATTAATATGGATAGATATTTTTAGTGCAAATAAATGAATATACAATCTGACCCTACCATAGCTGAGACAGCTGTATGTCAACGTGACCTGTTGCAAAGAGCCTGAGTCCTCACTACTGAGTGGAGGAAAAGATGAAGTTACTTTGTTTTTGTGGAAATAGATTATTTTTCCTTTGTTGCAGTTAAGGACAAAAGCATATTGGTGGGTTGCAAGTTAAGTGCTGGTTGAGACTGACTGCAATATTCAGAAGTGCTTAAAAATGGCAACTAAGCTCTGACAAAGCTAGTGCTATGGTATGCTAATAACTAACACCGTGTTAGTGGATTTACGCTATATGAACAGCCACGGCTGGATGTAAAGTGGAAATACTCTTGTCTTAATACCCACGGCTTGATTTCAAGCATAGGTATGCATCTGGACAGTTTGTGACCCAGACCCTGGACTGTGATCAACGGAAATTAAAATGCATTTACTTGCTACCTGGATAAAGATTATTAAAAAATGGATTTTGATCTCCAAAAGGAATTTGAGGGACTGGATCATGTCACAGCAGACATTTGGACTGTGGATAATGGACATTTTCTTTGGATCACTGCACATCGGATTAATCCATATCATAAAGGTAAGACAAACATGGACAGCTTTATGCAGTGTTGCCAACTCTCACTCTTTTGGAGTGAGTCTCATTCTTTTTCCCTCTCTCACTCTACAAACCCTATCTCTCACTCCAAAATGAGGAAATTACTGGCAATATCGTGTTGATTTTCTTCAGATTTTTCCCACAGTAAGAGCTCTCAAGGCAGGATAAAGCAGACTGAACATGTTTTAAAAGCCCTGTATGAAACAATCTGTTTTCAGCTTGACATTAATAAGCCCGTATGTAATCCATTAATTAAATTATCTTGCTGTGTACAGGATAATTAAAGTATGAATTTAAAAGTAACATGAAAGTTACTTTTCCAAGTAACTAATTACTTTAATCATACAGTAATTGGTAAAGTAACTCAATTACTTTTGAAAAGAAGTAACTAGTAACTGTAATTAGTTACTGTTTTTTAGTAATTTGCCCAACACTGGTTGTTAGCGGGCTAGCTCCTAGCTCCAATAGCAAACACAGCCTGAGCTAACTAATGTAAAATCATCTAAAAGAATGAATGGATTTTACATGCAATGCGATTACATATTAAGTCAATGTAAGCATGCAACTAGACATGAATTCACCATCTGAATGAGTTGCAGACAGGTGCAGTTGCCTTTATGTCTTCTGCAGCTGTGTTCTACCTGCTGTGGAAACCCCCAAAACACCATTATGTTTAGGTTTGCATTTTCTGATGAGGCTGTCACCTGGAAAAATGCAGTTTGTTAAATATTAGGTCTCTAACTCCCAAGTCTCTGCTAGTCCATGATCTTTTAATCGATCATCAGATTGATTTAATAGCCCTTACAGAGACTTGGTTAGGGCAAGACAATTATGTTGGTTTAAATGAATCAACTCCCTCTGGTTATTTAAACTGTCAAAATCCCAGAAGTTCTTGTCACTGAGGAGGAGTAGCAACAATTTACCATTCCAAATTACTAGTTAATGTAAAGCAAAAAACATGTTATAATTCCTTTGAGGGCCTGGTCCCCTCAGTATTGGGCATTTTAGCAATTATAGGTTAAACCCAATTTTATTTTCCATACTTTATCATCATCCCTCAGCCTACTCAGAGTTTTTATCCAAATTTGCTGAATTCTTAGCAGATTTAGTGCCGAAATCAAATAGAATTATTATAGTAGGGGACTTTAATATACAGTGGGGTAAAAAAGTATTTAGTCAGCCACCAATTGTGCAAGTTCTCCCACTTAAAAGATGAGAGAGGTCTCCAATTTTCATCATAGGTATACCTCAACTATGAGAGACAAAATGAGAAAAAAAAAATCCAGAAAATCACATTGTCCGATTTTTAAAGAATTTATTTGCAAATTATGGTGGAAAATAAGTATTTGATCAATAACAAAAGTTCATCTCAATACTTTGTTATCTACCCTTTACTGGCAATGACAGAGGTCAAATGTTTTCTGTAAGTCTTCACAAGGTTTTCACACACTGTTGCTGGTATTTTAGCCCATTCCTCCATGCAGATCTCCTCTAGAGCAATGATGTTTTGGGGCTGTCGCTGGGCAACACGGACTTTCAACTCCCCCCAAAGATTTTCTATGGGGTTGAGATCTGGAGACTGGCTAGGCCACTCCAGGACCTTGAAATGCTTCTTATGAAGTCACTCCTTCATTGCCCGGGCGGTGTGTTTGGGATCATTGTCATGCTGAAAGACCCAGCTACGTTTCATCTTCAGTGCCCTTGCTGATGGAAGGAGGTTTTCACTCAAAATCTCACGATACATGGCCCCATTCATTCTTTCCTTTACACGGATCAGTCATCCTGGTCCCTTTGCAGAAAAACAGCCCCAAAGTATGGTGTTTCCAGCCCCATGCTTCACAGTAGGTATGGTGTTCTTTGGATGCAACTCAGCATTCTTTCTCCTCCAAACATGACAAGTTGAGTTTTTACCAAAAAGTTCTATTTTGGTTTCATCTGACCATATGACATTCTCCCAGTCCTCTTCTGGATCATCCAAATGCTCTCTAGCAAACTTCAGACGGGCCTGGACATGTACTGGCTTAAGCAGGGGGACACGTCTGGCACTGCAGGATTTGAGTCCCTGGTGGCGTAGTGTGTTACTGATGGTAGCCTTTGTTACTTTGGTCCCAGCTCTCTGCAGGTCATTCACTAGGTCCCCCCGTGTGGTTCTGGGATTTTTGCTCACCGTTCTCATGATCATTTTGACCCCACGGAGTGAGATCTTGCGTGGAGCCCAAGATCGAGGGAGATTGCTATGGCGCAAGATGGCGGCGCGTGCACAACGCGAGGCTCAGCGTCCTATCAGATTCTGGGGACTAGCAGTGTTATTTCTGCTCATTTCGGGTATGTTCGTTCAGAACAGCTCTGCTTTTACATCTTACACCCGAGATGAGCTTTTGAATATTGGTTTACAAAACAACGATAACGACCTTTTTTATCAGCGACCTACGTCTGAATCTACATCTCATCCCGGAGCTCTGGAGAACTCCCGACGCTCGGCAGGCTTCCCGGCCGACCGGAAGTGCTCGCAGGCGGCATAAAGATCGTAAACAAAGGAGGGGTAAACGCGGTGGGCTCAGAGCTAAGCTAAAGCTAACACTGCACCGGCTATCGCTACCCAGTATTTTCCTTGCTAATGTACGGTCTCTGGCGAGCAAAATGAGTGAACTACGGCTTCGGATCACCAACAATAAGAGACTTATGAACTGCAATATCATGATTTTTATGGAAACATGGCTTCACAGTGGAATACCCGACAATGCTATTGAGCTAGCCGGCCTACACACGCTCCGGGCAGGCAGAGCAGCAGTTGACTCCGGTAAGACAAGAGGGGGGGGAGTGTGCATTTATATTAACAAGGCTTGGTGCACGAACTCTGTCACTGTTGAGAGACACTGCTCAGCTAACCTGGAGTTTCTCATGGTTAAATGTAGACCTTTCTATCTGCCACGCGAGTTCACTTGTACCATCATAACAGCCGCTTACATTTCTCCAGATGCTAATGCTAAGCTTGCTATGAAAGAACTGCATGCAGCTATTAGCAAACAACAAACTGCACACCCAGAGGCAGCATTTATTGTGGCGGGTGATTTTAACCACTCTAACCTCAAGACAGTGCTTCCTAAATTCTACCAGCATGTCTCCTGTCACACAAGAGGGGACAAAACATTGGACCATGTTTACACCAATATTGTGGGAGCCTACACAGCAACTCCCCTCCCCCACCTAGGTCAGTCTGATCATTTATCCTTGTTCCTTACCCCCAAGTATGTACCGCTCATCAACCAGGTGAAGCCATCAGTGAGGACCATCAAAGTGTGGCCAGAGGGGGTTGACTCTGTACTCCAGGAGAAGTTTAGGAACACAGACTGGAGTATGTTCACCTCTCAGGCTACCTGTGGCTCCCACATAAACATCAACTCTTACACCCACTCAGTTCTGGACCATATCAACACCACTATTGACAGTGTCACCACGGAAAGACAGATCACCATGTACCCAAATCAGAAGCCGTGGATGAACAGAGAAGTGCGGCTTCTGCTAAAAGCACGTAACAATGCCTTTAGATCTGGTGATGCACAGGCCTACAGTTCATCCAGGGCAGATCTGAAGAGGGGCATCAAGAAGGGCAAGCACAGCTACAAGCTGAAGGTGGAGGAACATTTTGGGGACTCTGACCCCCCGACGTATGTGGCAGGGCATTCAAGCTATCTCTGATTATAAGCCCAGCAACTCCATACCTATAGCCATGACTGTGCCCTTTCTCAATGAGCTAAATAACTTCTATGCTCATTTTGACAAGGACAACAACGAAAAGAACATCAATTTCCCACCCTCTGATGACCTCCACCACCTCACACTCACCCACACCGACGTCCGTAATGCACTGAGTCACGTCAACGTACGTAAGGCTGCTGGCCCTGATGGCATTCCTGGGCGTGTGCTGAGGGCATGCACTGAGCAGCTGGCAGGGGTCTTCACAGACATCTTCAATCTGTCCCTGGCCCAGGCCGTGGTACCAGCATGCTTCAAGACCACTTCAATAGTACCAGTGCCGAAACATTCAACACCATTGTGCCTAAATGACTATCGCCCTGTGGCACTGACGCCCATAGTCATGAAGTGCTTTGAGCGACTGGTCTTGGCACAGCTCAAAAAAGGCCTGCCCCCTACACTGGACCCTCATCAGTTCGCCTACCGGAGCAACAGGAGTACAGAGGATGCGGTTTCTACAGCGCTGCACTATGTACTCTCACACCTGGATGACAAGAACACCTACGCAAGAATGCTGTTTATTGACTTCAGCTCAGCATTCAACACAGTTATCCCCTCCAAGTTGCTCACTAAACTTGGGGACCTGGGAATCAGTACCTCCACCTGCAACTGGATCATGGATTTTCTGACCAACAGACCCCAGCATGTTAGGTCAGGCCCCAACCGTTCTTCCGTCATCACACTCAACACTGGTGTACCACAGGGCTGTGTGCTCAGCCCATTCCTCTACTCCCTCTACACCCATGACTGCAGGCCTATGTATGGATCCAATTCCATTATAAAGTTCATTATAAAGCAGATGACACCACGGTGATTGGACTCATCAGGGACAACGACAAGTCAGATTATAGGGCAGAGGTTGAGCACTTGGCTACTTGGTGCGCTGACAATAACCTGCTCCTTAACACCAGCAAAACCAAGGAGCTCATAGTGGACTACAGGAAGGAGAGGGAAGAGACACATGACCCCATCCATATCAATGGGATAGCTGTTGAACGTGTCCCCAGCTTCAAATTCCTGGGGACCCACATCTCGGAGGACCTGTCCTGGTCAGTTAACACCACCAGCCTGATCAAGAAGGCCCATCAGCGCCTCTTCTTCTTGAGGACACTGAAGAAGAACCATCTGTCAACTGACATCCTGGGCAACTTCTACCGCTGCGTGATAGAGAGCACCCTGACCAACTGTATCACAGTCTGGTATGGGAGCTGCTCTGTAGCTGACCGCAAGGTGCTGCAGCGGGTGGTGAAAACCACCCAACGCATCACAGGGACTCCACTTCCAGCTATAGAGGACGTCTACAGGAAAAGATGTCTGCGCCGGGCACGCAGCATTCTTAGGGACTCCAACCATCCTGCTCATGGACTGTTCCAGCTTCTCCCCTCCAGAAGACGTTTCAGAAGCCTTCGGACTAGAACCAGCGGGTTTAGGAACAGTTTCTTTCCAACAGCTATCACGTTATTGAACTTAGTTCCCCGCTGACTCTCTTACCATCATCTTTTACCATCCTCACCTGTGCATAACTGCATAACTACATAACTACATCTAACTTATTGCACATTATTTGCACATAACAGTACTCTTAACTTTCTGCACTGCTGCATATATTTGCATATATTTGCTTAAATTGCACATACTGTTAATTACCGTATATACTGCACTGCTGTCCTTTGCACTTCTGATTGGATGCTAAACTGTGTTTCGTTACCTTGTATTCATACATGTGTAATGACAATAAAGTTGAATCTAATCTAATCTAATTATCAGTGGTCTTGTATGTCTTCCATTTTCTAATAATTGCTCCCACAGTTGATTTCTTCACACCAAGCTGCTTACCTATTGCCGATTCAGTCTTCCCAGCCTGGTGCAGGTCTACAATTTTGTTTCTGGTGTCCTTTGACAGCTCGTTGGTCTTGGCCATAGTGGAGTTTGGAGTCTGACTGTTTGAGGTTGTGGACAGGTGTCTTTTATACTGAAAACGAGTTCAAACAGGTGCCATTAATACAGGTAACAAGTGGAGGACAGAGGAGCCTCTTAAAGGAGAAGTTACAGGTCTGTGAGAGCCAGAAATCTTGCTTGTTTGTAGGTGACCAGATACTTATTTTCCACCATAATTTGCAAATAAATTCTTTAAAAATCAGACAATGTGATTTTCTGGATTTTTTTTTTCTCATTTTGTCTCTCATAGTTGAGGCATACCTATGATGAAAATTGGAGACCTCTCTCATCTTTTAAGTGGGAGAACTTGCACAATTGGTGGCTGACTAAATACTTTTTTGCCCCACTGTACATGTAGATGTAGATAGTGATTGCCTTAGTATGGCATTTAATTCAATATTAGACTCGACGGGGTTTTCTCAGAAAGTAGGAAATTCTACCCATTATCTTCACCACATGTTGGACCTTGTTCTGACATATGGCATAGAATAGAAAACCTGGTAGTGTCTCCTCATAACCCTGTACTGTCAGACCACTGTCTGTTAACCTTTGATTTTACTATTTCTGACTATTTGGCTCCTAAAGAAAAATATTACTACAGTAGATGCCTCTCAGATGATGCTGTTACCAAATTTAAGCAGATTGTTTCCTCTATGCCATGTGTCAACACAACGGAGATAAGCTATGGAGAGCTTGCTCCTTCTGTAACTGATGGCATGGTAGATAGTGTGACAGCTTCTCTGCATCAGACTCTAGACACAGTGGCCCCTTTAAAAAAGAAAAAGTCTAATCAGAGATTTCTAACTCCTTGGTTCAACACAGAAACTTGTAGCTTAACCCTCTGAGTTTGTGAATTTGCCTGCCCCTAGTGGCAGAGCACTGCACCTGTCATCTTTCTCTGACATGACCGGCTCCATTCAGGATTTGTACTGATTTGTACTGATCTGCCAGTTTCAGAAGGTGGCAGACATCCGCTGGAGGACTCAATGGATGACACGTAATACACCAAAGAAGAACTCCTCATTTCCTTTTCCTGTTTTTAGCATTTTAGCTCAGAAAGCTAATATGGCCACGATCGGTCATCGTCACTGTCACTTTGTCAGCTTTGTACGCGGAAAAAAGCCGCGGGATACAAGCTAAATTTATGTGGGATAATCATAAGCCTTTGTAGATGTGGTAGAGACTGTAAATGACCAGACAGAACTCAAAGTAACGACCACGATGGGTGAAAATGCACCGACCATGCCAGCCAGCCAGCCAGCCCCCCTTTGTCAAAAGTAAGTGAGGAATTTCTGTTTTTTTTTTTAATGTACTCATTTCTTGTTCATATACTTTGAAGATAAGATGATGAGGTACCTCTGTACAAAAAACGGTGTCAAAAGACTGAAACCATTCTTTGTATAAATACATCCAAAGTCAGTTTTGACTGAGTTATGGAATTTAAAGTGGTGCCGTGACCTTATGCAAATTAGATGCGTAAATTTATTCCTATCTGAAACTTTGGATCATATTTTACATATTTCTAATTGACAGTAAGCCATTATCTCTTACCACTTTCAAGTTATAGCCTTGGAAATCTGAACTATTTTATAGACAAGAAATATTTACCACTCTTGACCACTAGGGGTTATGGCGCAATTTGGTGACAGACACACTCAAAAGGTTAAAACAGAAGACTCGTCAATTAGAAAGAAAATGGCACTCCACTAAATTAGATGAAATCTATTTAGCTTGAAGAAATCATCTTCAAATTTATAAAAAAAAAATCTCTTAGGAAAGCTAGAACAAGTTATTATTCCACATTAATATAAGAGAACTGTGGTGACCCACCACACTCTACACGGACATTCCTCGCACTCAGCAGGTCTGGAGGAAGCAGTGGACCATTTACATACAGAGGACAATTCACATACGGAGCGCATACGGAGCGCCCCTGGGGGACAACCAGAACAATGGACTGTTGTTTATACGTACATCCCCTGATTAGGGAGAGGATGTCTGGGCACCGGCTGGTCACGCTAATAATAGGTATTGACTGATATGTACACTACCGTTCAAAAGTTTGGGGTCACCCAGACAATTATTTTGTGTTTTCCATGAAAAGTCACACTTATTTACCACCATGAGTTGTAAAATGAATAGAAAATATAGTCAAGACATTGACAAGGTTAGAAACAATGATTTGTATTTGAAATAATAATTTTTTCCTTCAAACTTTGCTTTCGTCAAAGAATCCTCCATTTGCAGCAATTACAGCATTGCAGACCTAACATGATTGCACAAGGGTTTTCTAATCATCCATTAGCCTTCTGACGCAATGAGCAAACACATTGTACCATTAGAACACTGGAGTGATAGTTGCTGGAAATGGGCCTCTATACACCTATCTAGATATTGCACCAAAAACCAGACATTTGCAGCTAGAATAGTCATTTACCACATTAGCAATGTATAGAGTGTATTTCTGATTAGTTTAAAGTTATCTTCATTGAAAAAAAGTGCTTTTCTTTCAAAAAAAAGGAAATTTCTAAGTGACCCCAAACTTTTGAACGGTAGTGTATATCACTATGCTAATGTGCCATGCATTCTCTCTCTGTTTGTATAACATGTATAAAAGAGCTTGCTATACATGCCTCAGCAGCACAGTAGTGCACTGAGCTACTATGTGTGTCTCATTATGTTGGAGGTAATAAAACTTTGCACCCTTCCAGCTCGTCGTATCTCGCCTCATCATTTACCTCCACAGAACAAGAATAATCCCAGGTTTCTTTTCAGCACTGTAGCAAGGCTGACAAAGAGTCAGGACTCTGACAATTCTAGCATTCCCTTAGAGCTTACAAGTCAGTACTTTATGAACTTTTTCAATAATAAAATTTCATCTGTCAGAGATAAAATCAGTCAGATTCTTCCCATCGTTAACTTAAATACAGTAATTACTACAACTCCTTCAAATGATATCTGTTTGGATGAGTTTATGCCAATTGACCTTTTAGAGTTAGATAAAATAATTTTCTCATCCTGTCACGCCGCGCCATTCATCAGCGGCGCCACCTGCTCCCGCACCTGCTCGTCATCAACGGCGAGGGATAAAAGCCGTCTCGCCCTGAGCTTCGGCCTGAAGCCGTCAGACTTCGTCCCTCACCGTTGTGAGTCACTTCCAAAACTTCAGCGCAAATATTTGGGTAAGAAGCCCTTACCTTCTTTTTCTCCAGTCTGCTCCCCTGTGCACAGGTGGATTTCCCGGCGGCGGACGACGTCCTTCCAACGCCCATTCCTCGCTGCTGCACCGAGCTCTCCAGGTGGCTGTCTCCCGGGTCTCGCCCCTTGCTGTGCCAGCTATCCTGTCCATCCAAGTAAGTCCTTCTCTCGCCATAATCTCCTCTGTGTTGGTGTATGCCCGTCACCCTCTCCCTGTGCTTTTTCCATAGGGTTGCCCGGCTGTACGGTCACCTGCCTCTGTGCCTGAAGCAGACGCCACCACCAACACATTGACATCCCACAGACACGCACTCATTCACGCCTGTTGTTAATAAACTATTTGAACTACTCTGAGCCTGTGTGTGCGTCTCCTGAGCCGTGCGTTATGTCAGTACGGCTTCAGCAGAGCGGCTCGGCAGATGGCGGGCTCGCACACCGTCTTACCACTCTCGAGGTTCGAGTGGATCAAATCGCTTATCAACAACAGGTGATCCTGAATCAATTAGTAGCAATAACAAACCGATTGGACCGCCTGGACCCCCAGCAGCCGTTCCCCCCGGCTCCTCAGGGTGGCGCAGCTCCTGCTGTTCCTGCGGCCGTTCAGCCAGCTCCGGTGGCACCGGCCCGTCTCACACCAATTCCGACCCCCGCTCGCTTTAGCGGAAAGCTCGGCGGAGCGCGGGGGTTTGTGATGCAGTGTGAGTCTGTGTTCGACCGTGTGCCCGGAGATTTTCCCTCAGATCACAGCCGAATCGGCTACATAGGTAACCTCCTGGAGGGGCGCGCTTTAACCTGGGCCTACGCTATAATGGCGAGACCCAGTTATGCCACCCTCACCTATGCCGAGTTCGTGAGGCGCTTCCTGGAGGTGTTCGACCATTCTCGCACCGAGACGGTCCAGGTCGATCGGCTTCTCGCTCTCCAGCAGGGAAGCTGGTCAGCCGCGGACTATGCTATCGACTACCGGGTAGCAGCGGAGGAATTGGGCTGGGATGAACGTTCCCTCTGTGGCCTGTTCCTCCGCAGCCTCAATGACAATCTGAGGGATGAACTGGCTGGACGGGATGTCCCCGGAACGCTAGCAGAGCTAACCTCACTAGCCATTAGCTTGGACAACAGGCTGCGCGAGCGCTCCTCAGGACGGAAGTCGTCTACTTCTCGCCCTCGGGGAGCCTCGCTGCGCCTGCCCCAAGCTCGCCCCCTGGCGACGCCGCCACCATCGCGCCCCGAGGAGTCGGAGCCGATGGTGACGGGCTGGACAAAGCTCTCCCCGGCAGAGAGACAACGCCGCCGTGAGTTGGGTCTCTGCATGTATTGCGGAGACAGTCAGCACACGGTGGAGCTTTGTCCACAGAAGCCAAACGGCGGGGTCCGCGAGTCACTGTAGGGGGCCTCGCGGACGTCAATCGGCAAAATCCCCTCACCCAATTGAAGCTGCCCATCCGTTTCTGCCACAACCCCACTGGGCATCTCACCCACGCACTGGTGGATTCGGGCGCAGAAGGCAGCTTCATTTCACAAAGCCTGGCAACCCGATTGGGCATCCGCTGTCAGGCACTGAGAAACCCCATCTCCCTGGTCAATCTCTCTCGTGCCTCCCTTGGGAGAGTTTCACATCAGACCGTCCCCGTCCCAGTCATCATCTCAGGGAACCACCGGGAGGAGATGGTTTTCTACGTCCTGCCCAACTCTGTGTCGCCCGTCATCCTGGGGTATCCCTGGCTACGCCTCCACAACCCTGTCCTGGACTGGAAGTCAGCTGGGGTATCGGCATGGAGCCCGTTTTGTATGGGCACCTGCCTTCAGTCCGCTGCCTGCTCCCCGTCCGCTTCCTCCCCTGTGGCGGATGCAGCACCTCCGGACCTGTCTCTGGTGCCTCCGGAATTTCACGACCTGGGTATGGTGTTTAGCAAGACGAAAGCTATGTCTCTTCCTCCTCATCGGCCCTATGACTGTGCCATCAACCTCCGCCAGGGGGGCTCCCTTACCTTCTGGTTGGCTCTACAGCCTGTCTGCGCCGGAGAAGGAGACAATGAACACCTACCTGAAGGAATCACTGAGCGCTGGGATAATTCGCCCATCGTCGTCACCCGTGGGGGCAGGGTTCTTCTTCGTCGGGAAAAAGGACGGGTCCCTCCGCCCCTGCATAGACTACCGTGCGCTCAACGACATCACTGAGAGGGACCGTTACACCCTGCCCCTCATGGACACTGCCTTTCACTCCCTCCAGGGGGCGACCTGGTTTACCAAGCTGGATCTACGCAGCGCTTACCACCTCGTCAGGATCCGGGAGGGAGATGAATGGAAGACAGCCTTCCGTACCCCGAACAGCCACTTTGAATACCTAGTCATGCCGTTCGGGTTAACCAACGCTCCTGCCGTCTTTCAGCGCCTCATCAACGATGTCCTCCGGGATTTCATCGGCCTCTTCGTGTTCGTCTACCTGGACGACATCCTTATCTTCTCCAGGTCCAGGGACGAGCACCAGGTCCATGTGAGGCGGGTCCTCCAAAGACTGCTGGAGAATCGGCTCTACGTGAAGGCTGAAAAGTGTGAATTCTACGCTAGGACCACATCCTTCCTGGGATTCATCATCTCTCAGGACCAGGTGCTCCCAGACCCAGAGAAGGTGAAGGCGGTGGTGGAGTGGCCTACTCCCGCATCCCGGAAGCAGGTGCAACAATTTGTTGGCTTCGCCAATTTCTACCGCCGCTTTGTGCCCAACTTCAGCTCGATCGTCGGATCGCTGACCCGCCTCACGTCCCCGAAGGTCCCTTTCCAGTGGACAGAAGAGGTCGCTGCTGCCTTTAAGGCGCTGAAGGCGGAATTCTCCTCCTCCCGGGTTCTTCGCCAGGTCGACCCCGCGCTGCAGTGCATCGTGGAGGTGGATGCCTCGGACACGGGAGTGGGAGCAGTTCTATCCCAGCGGTCACCGGACGATGGCGCCAAACAACCCTGCGCCTTCTTCTCCCGGCGCTTGTCCCCGGCGGAGAGGAACTACGATGTGGGGGACAGAGAGCTCCTGGCCATCAAACTCACCTTACAGGAGTGGTGCCACTGGCTAGAGGGGGCGGACCTGCCGTTCGTGGTCCTGACGGACCACAAGAACTTAGAATATTTACGATCTGCCAAGCACCTGAACGCCCGCCAGGCGCGCTGGTCTTTGTTCTTCGCCAGGTTCCGTTTTACCATCACCTTCAGGCCAGGCTCCAAGAACGGCCTGCCTGACGCCCTCTCTAGGCAGTTTACCCCCATGGAGGCTGAGGAGACGCCCCACTCCATCCTGCCCAGGTCGTGCGTCGTGGGTGCCATCTCTTGGGACATCGAGAGCAAGATCCGGAAGGCGCAGGAGGTGGAACCTGATCCTGGCGGCGGACCGGAGGGAAGACTGTTCGTGCCATCTGCGGTCCGAGGAGAGGTCATCCACTGGCTCCACACCTCCCGGCTCACCTGTCATCCCGGCACCTCCCGGATGATCAACCTCCTCCAACGGTCCTTTTGGTGGCCAGGCCTGCGGAGGGACGCAGCCCGCTACGCCCGGGCTTGCCCAATCTGTGCCACCTGCAAGTCGGGAAATGCCCCTCCAGCGGGTCTGCTCCAGCCCCTGCCCGTTCCTGGCAGGCCCCGGTCGCACATCGCGTTGGATTTCGTCACCGGACTCCCCGTTTCCAACTCCTTTGACACCATCCTGACCATTGTGGACCGTTTCTCCAAGGCGGCGCACTTCGTCCCCCTGCGAGGTCTCCCTACTGCCCTGGAGACGGCGGATCTCCTCGTCCAACACGTGGTCAGGCTGCACGGGATTCCGGTGGACGTGGTCTCGGACCGGGGCCCCCAATTTTCATCCGAGGTTTGGAGGTCATTCTGTAACGCCATCGGAGCCAAGGTGAGCCTCTCCTCCGGCCATCACCCCCAGTCCAACGGGCAGTGTGAGCGGACCAACCAGGAGCTGGAGGCTGCGCTCCGCTGTGTGACCACATCCAAACCTACGTCCTGGAGCAACCATCTTGCCTGGGTTGAGTATGCTCATAATACCGCTTGCTCTTCTGCTACAGGGATGTCTCCCTTCAAGGCGTCCCTGGGTTACGACCCCCCGCTGTTTCCAGAGCAGGAGAGTGAGGTAACTGTCCCCTCAGTTAAAGCACATCTCAGGCAGTTCCGCTCCATCTGGACTGCCGCGCGTAATGCGCTTTTACGCACAGCGGAGCGCAACAGGACTGTGGCGGACCGGCATAGAAGACCTGCCCCGGCGCACAGAGTTGGGCAACGTGTCTACGTTTCCACCCAGGACGTCACCCTAAAAGGCGAGAGGAGAAAGCTGGCACAGCGCTTCATGGGTCCCTATCCCATCACCCGGATCATCAACCCGGTGGCTGTGCGCGTGGCTATTCCCCCCTCCCTCCGCATCCATCCCACCTTCCACGTGTCAAAGGTGAAGCTGGCAGTCACTGACCCCCTTTGCCCCCCTCCTGCTGCGCAACCCGCGCCCCGGATGATTGATGGCCATCCGGCCTGGTCTGTCGCCTCCAACCTGGACTCTCGACGCCGGGGTCGTGGGTTGCAGTACTTGGTGGACTGGGAGGGCTATGGGCCCGAGCATCGACAGTGGGTACCCTCGTCGTTTGTGTTGGACCCATCGCTCATCGCGGACTTCCACCGAGCGCACCCAGATAAGCCATCGCCAGGAGGCGCTGCTAGAGGGGGGAGTACTGTCACGCCGCGCCATTCATCAGCGGCGCCACCTGCTCCCACACCTGCTCATCATCAACGGCGAGGGATAAAAGCCGTCTCGCCCTGAGCTTCGGCCTGAAGCCGTCAGACTTCGTCCCTCACCGTTGTGAGTCACTTCCAAAACTTCAGCGCAAATATTTGGGTAAGAAGCCCTTACCTTCTTTTTCTCCAGTCTGCTCCCCTGTGCACAGGTGGATTTCCCGGCAGCGGACGACGTCCTTCCAACGCCCATTCCTCGCTGCTGCACCGAGCTCTCCAGGTGGCTGTCTCCCGGGTCTCGCCCCTTGCTGTGCCAGCTATCCTGTCCATCCAAGTAAGTCCTTCTCTTGCCATAATCTCCTCTGTGTTGGTGTATGCCCGTCACCCTCTCCCTGTGCTTTTTCCATAGGGTTGCCCGGCTGTACGGTCACCTGCCTCTGTGCCTGAAGCAGACGCCACCACCAACACATTGACATCCCACAGACACGCTCTCATTCACGCCTGTTGTTAATAAACTATTTGAACTACTCTGAGCCTGTGTGTGCGTCTCCTGAGCCGTGCGTTATGTCACATCCAAGTCTTCACCTTGTCTTTTAGACCCTATTCCTACCAGGTTATTTAAAGAAGTCTTCACATTTTTTGGTAGCTCTATTCTTCAAATAATCAATTCTTCATTAACATTAGGCCATGTACCGTAGGCTTTTAAAACTGCTGTAATTAAACCCTTACGCAAAAAGCCAACGCTAGATCCATGAATTTTAGCTGACCATAGACCAATCTCTAATCTGCCTTTCATTTCTAAAATCTTAGAAAGAGTTGTTGCTACGTAATTATTTGACCACTTGCAGGGAAGTGGTTTATTTGAAGAGTTTCAGTCTGGGTTTAAAATCCATCATAGTACTGAAACAGCTTTCGTGAAGGTCACTAATGACCTCCTTATCACATCTTAAAATGGACTTGTTTCTGTACTTGTCCTTTTAGACCTTGGTGCAGCTTTTGATACTATTGATCATAATATTCTACTTGATAGATTAGAACACCATGTTGGACTTAATGGAACTTCGTTTCAGTGGTTTAGATCTTATTTATCTGATAGGTTCCAGTTTGTTCAGGTCAATAATGAGTTTTCTTCCAATTCAAAGCTCAGTCACGGAGTTCCACAGGGATCTGTGCTAGGCCTTATTCTTTTTAGTTTATATATGCTTCCACGAGGCAACATTATTAGAAAGTACTGTTTACATTTTCATTATGCAGATGACACACAATTATATCTGTCAATGAAGCCAGATGATAGTGATCAATTAGCCAAGTTAGAAGCCTGTCTTAAGGAAATCACAGCTTGGATGACTTATAATTTCCTGCTATTAAATTCAGATAAGACTGAAGTCATTCTTGTTGGTCCAAAAAACCTTAGAAATACCTTTCCAAATCAAACTCTTAGTTTGGATGGGGTTAATCTTTCATTTAATAGTTCTGTGAGGAACCTTGGAGTTATTTTTTTTATCAAGATCTGTTTTTTAATTCACATATTAAACTTGTTTCTAAGACTGCCTTCTATCATTTGCATAATATTGCCAAGATTAGGAGCATCTTGTCTCAGAGTGATGCTGAGAAACTAATCCATGCTTTTGTTAGCTCGAGATTAGATTATTGAATTCTTTATTATCAGGTTGTCCTAAAACATCTTTAAAAAGTATTCAGCTGATCCAAAATGCTGCAGCAAGAGTTTTAACAAGTACTAGAAAGAGAGATCATATCTCTTCGATTCTGGCCTCCTCATTGGCTTCCCATGGAGTTTAGAATTAAGTTTCAAATCCTTCTTCTCACTTACAAAGCTCTAAATAATCAGGCCCTTTTTATTTAAAAGATCTGATACTACCCTATTGTCCTAACAGAGCATTATGCTCCCAAAATGCAGGATTACTTGTAATACCTAGAATCTCCAAAAGTACAATGGGAGACAGAGCCTTCAGTTGTCAAGCTCCTCTCCTGTGGAACCAGCTGCCAATCTGGATTTGGGAGTCAGACTTGATCTCTGTTTTTAAAAATAGGGTTAAAATCTTCCTTTTTGATATAGCCTATAATTAGGGCGGGATCATGTGCCCCTGAACCCTCCCTTAGTTATGCTGCTAATAGGTTTAGACAGCCGGGGGACCTCCAACAATTCACTGGGCCTCACTCCTTTCTTCACTCTCAATGAAATATTTTTGCTGGTCATGAAGATCTGCTTGTTCTCTCTCATAGATTGAACCCCCATCGTACTGTTTGCTTTCTACATGTCTGTTCTTCTCTTCTTCTCTATCCACTTACCCCTCAGCCAGTCGCAGCAGATGACTGCCCCTCCCTGTGTTGGGTTCTGCTGGAGGTTTCTTCCTGCTAAAAGAGAGTTTTTCCTCTTCACCATTGCCAAGTGCTTGCTCACAGGTGATCGCTTGATTGCTGGGGTCTTTCTGCAATTGTGGGGGTTTCCCCTACAGTTAAAAGTGCTGTGAGATGATTGTTGTTGTGAAATGGTGCTATATAAATAAAGTTTAATTGAATTGAACTGGTGGACAACAACTAGATCATAGCTGTCGATGGTGATGACAGGTGATGTTTCCACATCTTGGCCCAACACGTTGGTCTTTTTCAGGCTGATGGTGAGCTCAAAGTCTTTGCATGCTTGGGAGAATCTATCCATGAGACACTGGAGTTGTTGCTCAGTGTGTGAAATGACTGCAGTGTCATCAGCGAAGAACATGTCTCTGATGATGGCCTTGCGCACCTTGGTCTTTGCTCTCAGTTTAGCGAGGTTAAAGAGTCGTCCATTTGATTTGTGTAGGTACACTCCTTCTGTCGAGGTCGCAAGGGCGCTCTTCAGGAGCAGAGAAAATAAAGATGCTGAAGAGGGTGGGTGCAAGGACGCAACCTTGTTTCCCACCACTCTTTTTGTCAAATGGCTTAGACATGCTGCCCTCATACTGGATGGTTGCGTTGATGTTGTTGTGGAAGGATCTGATCATGCTGTGTAATTTCGGGGGGCATCCTATTTTCAGGAGGATGTTGAAGAGCCCATCCCTGTTGACCAGGTTGAATGCCTTAGTAAGGTCGATAAAGGCAATGTAGAGGGGCTTCTGCTTCTCTCTGCACTTCTCCTGTAATCAGTGTAGGGAAAAGATCATGTCTACTGTTGAACGTTCTGCTCGGAAGCCATACTGGGATTCTGGATAAACGTGCTCAGCCAGCTTCTGGAGCCGCACGAGCATGACACGGGCATAGAGTTTGCCTACAATGCTCAGGAGGGAGATGCTAATTATTGCAGTCACTTCTGTCACCCTTGTTCTTGTACAGGGTGGCAATCTTAGTGTCACGCATGTCTTGCAGTACAGCTCCTTCACTCCAGCACTGACAGAAAACACCGTGTAATGGCTGCAAGAGGGTGGTTTTGCAGGTCCAGCAGGATGCCATCCATGCCAGGTGTCTTGCCACAGGCTAAGCTAGCAATAGCCTTGCTAAGCTCCTCTAATGTTGGCACAACATCTAGCTCCTTTATGATGGGCAGAGGTTCAATGGCATCTAAAGCTGAAGCTGCCATGATGTTTTCTCTGGAGTACAGCTCTGAACAGTGTTCTACCCATCTCTCCATCTGCTTACCTTTATCGGTAATCACTTCTCCGCTGGATGATTTGAGGGGGGCCATCTTACTCTGAGTTGGACTGAGAACTTTCTTGATCCCCTTGTACATCCCTCTGATGTTACCAGTTACAGCTACAATATAGATGTCATTGCTGAGCTGCTGCTGATACTTATTGACACATCTTCTTGCTGTCTGCTGTACTTTACTTCTGGCTGATCTTAGTGCTTGAAGGGATTTCTCACTCGGTGAGTGCTTCTACTCAGTAAGAGCAGTGTGTTTTGCTTCAATAACGGGAGTCATCTCACTCAACTTGGCTTCAAACCAGCCACAGTTCTTAGAAGTCTTCTTCCTAAAGGTTGTGAAAGCTGTTTTCTGAATAGTCTCCCAGAGGTGGTCCTAATTTGCAGAGGCAGAGCTGTGCGGGTGGTCTGTGGACAGGGCGTCCTCAAAGGACTTGATAAATTCCTCAATTTTCTTTGGATACTGCATTTTGGTGGTGTTGATGCATGGCTTCCTGTCTTGCTTGTTGTGATGGATGTGCTTTGGGAGAATCCTGATCTTGCTGTACACTAGTGAGTGGTCAGTGTTGCAGTCTGCCCTATGGTATGTGTGAGTAAGGAGCATGAGCTTCAAGCTTGTGCGTCTGATAATGACCATGTCCAGCTGGTGTCAGTGCTTTGAGCCAGGGTGTCGCCATGACAATCTGTGTTGTAGCTTCATCTGGTAGTAGGAGTTGGTCACACAGATGCCGTGATAAGAGCAAAGCTCTAACAGGCGCTACCTGTTCTCATTTATCTTGCCAACTCCAAAATGTCCCAGACAGGAAGGCCAAGAATCATGGTTGGCGACCACTCTGGCATTGAGGTCACCAAGGAGGACAAGGTGTTCCTTGCTAGGGATGTTCTTGATGATGTTGCAAAGCTTGGTGTAAAACTCGTTCTTTGCCTCAGATGTGGATGTCAGAGTAGGAGAGTACGCACTGACAAGGGTGACTGGGCCATTAGAGGTGTGGAGTCGGAGCATCAGCAGACGTTCGCACCCCTTGTCACCTGGTTCAACCATTTTCAGCAAGGAGTTCCTGACGGCAAATCCAACTCCATGTTCTCTGCATCTCCTCTACACACTTTCCTTGCTAGTAGAATGAGTAGTCTCTCTCCTTGAGCGTGCTTGATCCAGCTAGGCACTTTTCTTGCATAGCGGCGATGTCTACCTGTAATCTCAGTAGCTCATTGTTGATGACTGCTGTCTTTCTGGCATCACTGATGTCCTGAGGGTCCACAGCAAGCCCTGGTGTCATAGTGCGGACGTTCGAGGTTCCAAGTTTAAGAGCTGGTCTCGTGTGTTTGGATTTGTGTTTTCATTTCTTTCTTGCCTGGTGCGATAGTTGCAGCCTGCTTGTTGGTTTTATCCTAATCCCCATGCACCCAATGAGGAAGGCAGACTGTGGTGGGAGAGTACCTGTCTGGCTGGGGGCTACCCGGCTTAAGGCCAGCGGTAACTATCCAGTGAGATCTGAAAATCCCTTCCACCATCGGAAGCAACCCCTGGTGCCATACTCTATGCCAATCGAGCACTATGGCTTATCAACAGTAGACTGCTGCTTCCCGTGTTGTTTCGATGCTGTGAGGCGAATCTGGAGTGTCCTTTCCAGGGCGCAAGCCAGGACAGGGTAATGTGGAGAGCCAACTATTGCCCAGGTATTAGGTCCCTTCTCTCCACACTGGTGGTGGATCCAAAGGAACAGCAAAGCCAATACAGTTTAGCACCAGCAGTGTTGCGGGAGTTGCCAGAACAATGCTGAATACAGCCGCAGACTGCCTTAGGGACTCTGACTCTGGATTTTTCCTAAGGGTTGACTCCCAAAGCCTTTCCTGTGACCAAGTATGCCGCAAGGCAGCGGAGGTTTGAAATCAGGGTCTTCCTTCCCCTAGATGGGCTACCCTCCCAGGTTAGCGAGCCCAATCTATCCAAAGCAACTGGTTTTAAGGTGCCAGAGACCCGCCCTCGCCCCTTCTCCTGTCAGTAAAAGCAGTTCCACCGGACTTGAGACCAAGCCACATGAGCAGGCCAGGAGCTGGACTTGGTTGTCAGAGGCTATTTTAGACGTACACCAAAAGGAGCATTTTAAAAGCACTGGGAGCTTATCCCCAGCACAACCCCCCAGCTATGGCAACTTTGACAACAGTACAGTATATACAGCATATATACCTCAGTCTTATCTGAATTTAATAGTAAGTAATTACAAGTCATCCAAGCTTTGATTTCCTTAAGACAAACCTCTAATTTGGCTAATTGATTACTTGTATCTGGCTTCATTGACAGGTATAATTGTGCATCTGCATAACAGTGAAAATGTATGCAGTGCTTTCTAATAATATTGCCTAGCGGAAGCATATATAGACTAAAAAGAATAGGGCCTAGCTCAGATCCCTGCGGAATTCTGTGGTTGACCTTTCAGTTAGAAGAAAACTCATTGACATGAACAAACTGGAACCTATCAGATAAGTAAGCTTTAAACCGCTGCAACAAAGTTCCATTAAGTCCAATATGGTGCTCTAATCTATCAAGTAAAATATTATGATCGATAGTATCAAAAGCTACACTAAGGTTCAAAAGGACAAGTACAGAAATAAGTCTATTATCAGATGTGATAAGGAGGTCTTCAGTGACCTTCACTAAAGCTGTTTCAGTACTATGATGAATCCTAAACCTTGACTGAAACTCTTCAAACAAACCATTTCCCTGCAAGTGGTCAAATAATTGTGTAGCAACAACTCTTTCTAAAATTTTTGAAACAAAAGGCAGATTTGATATTGGTCTATAGTTCGTTAAAACTCCTGGATCCAGCTTTGGTTTTTTTAAGTAATGCTTTAATTACAGCAGTTTTAAAAGCGTACGGTACATGGCCTAATGTTAATGAAGAATTGATTATTTGAAGAATAGAGCTACCAATAAATCTTTAAACACCCTGGTAGGAATAGGGTCTAGTAGACAAGTTGAAGGCTTGGATGAGGAAATTATTTTATTTAACTCTAAAAAGTAAATTGGTGTAAACTCATCCAAACAGATATCAGTTGAAGGAGCTGTAGTTGTTACAGTATTTAAATTAATGGTGGGAAGGATCTGACTGATTTTATCTCTGATAGATGAAATTTTATTATTGAAAAAGTTCATTAAGTCCTGACTAGTAAGCTCTAAGGGAACGTTTGATTTGACAGAGTCCTGACTCTTTGTCAGCCTGGCTACCATACTGAAAAGAAACCTGGGATTATTCTTGTTCTCTTCTATTAATGCAGAATAATAAGTTGTTCTGGCTTTCCTAAGAGATTTTTCATAAATTAGAAGTAGATTTCTCCAAGTTAGATAGATTTCATCTAATTTAGTGGCGGGACATTTTCTTTCTAATTGAAGAGTCTTCTGTTTTGAGCTACAAGTTGCTGTGTTGAACCAAGGACTCAGAAATCTCTGATTAGACTTTTTCTTTTTTAAAGGGACTGCCATGTCTAGAGTCTTATGCAGAGAAGCTGTAACACTATCTACTATGCCATCAACTACAGAAGGAGTAAAGTCTCCATAACTTACTGTATCTCCGTTGTGTTGACGCGTGGCATTGAGGAAACAATCTGCTTAAATTTGGTAACAGCATCATCTGAGAGATATCTACTGAAATAATATTTTTCTTTAAGAGCCAAATAGTCAGAAATAGTAAAATCAAAGGTTAACAGATAATGGTCTAACAGTACAGGGTTATGAGGAGACACTACCAGATTTTCTATTTGTATCTTTTTAATATATTATTATGTATTATACAGGTTTTAGGTTTTTATTTTTATCATGATCATTCTTTTATTCTTTTAGTATCCCATAACCTTATTGTTGTAATTTTTTAATAGTATTATATATTACATCACTCTCTAATGGTTGGTTAGATTTGACATTCAGTTTGTCTTCTTGTATTGTCTATTGTGTTTACACAACTTGGTGCATCAATGTACAAGTTGCTTTTTTAAAAATTAATTCGTCCTTGAGGGATAAATAAAGTTTTTTGAATTGAATATGCCACAATAACGTCCAACATGTGGTGGAGATAATGGGGAGAATTTCCTACATTCTGGGAAAACCCTATTGAGTCTAATATGTAATATAATGAAATATATGTAATATATTAAATGCCATATTAAGGCAATCACTATCTACATCTACATGTACACTACTCACAAAAAGTTAGAGATATTTGGCTTTTGGGTGAAATTTATGGAAAATGTAAAATGTTCATGCTACAGTGATATTATATCATGAAAGTAGGGAATTTAAGTAGAAGCATGCAATGGGGATTTCCTCATCTCAAACAATTTATTGAAACAAAAGCAACAACAGTGGTGGGTATAGCACATCAAAAATGTCAGTGTCTCAATAACTTGTCATGTGCCCTTGAGTATCAATTACAGCTTGACAATGACGTCTCATGCTGTTCACAAATCAACTTATTGTCTGCTGAGGCATGGCATTCCGCTCTTCTTGAAGGGTGGCCCTCAGGTCATTGAGGTCGTGGGGTGCAGGTTATGAGCCTCTACATGATGATTCAGCTGATCCCATAGGTTTTCTATGGGATTCAGCTTTGGAGAAAGTGCAGGCCACTCCATTTGAGGTACCCCAGCCTCCGGCAGCCATTCCCTAATGATGCAACTTTGATGAGTTGGAGCACTGTTGGCCATGAAGATGAAATTAGGCTTGTGCTGTCCATGCATGGGCATGAAAACACAGGCCTATGACTGGATTAATGATGTTATTCGGGTAGTATCGGCTTGTCACTGCACCATTCACAAGGTGTAGGGCACTTCTGTATTGACTAGACACACCTGCCCACACCTGTAACACCACCACCACCAAAGGCTCATCTGGTGACAACGGTGGCTAATGCATAGCGCTCTCCTTAACATCTCCAACATTGTTGGCGGCCATTATTTCTGCTCAGCATGAATCGACTTTCATCAAAAAACAGCACTGAGGCCCACTGGTCCCTTGTCCAGCATAAATGCTCCCTGGCTCATGCAAGACGATGACGCCTGTACCTGGTGGTGTGGTCAGGTACCCTGGCAGGTTATCTAGCATGCAGACCTCACTGATGTAAACGGTTTTGAATGGTCTGACGTAACACTTGGGTGCCTCTCATCTCCTTTAAATGTGCCTGGAGTTGAGTGGCATTTATCATCCGGTTCCGCAGGGCACTGTTCACAATGAAGCAGTCATCAGCATGGGATATGGCCAAAGAACGTCCACTTCTATGCCTTTCTGTGATTCTTCCAGTCTCTCTGTATCTCTGTTGCAACCTGCTGATGACACTTTGTGATAATAAGCTCAGTGGCCACTTCCCCCTGAGAACATCCTGTTTGAAGCCTCGCAATGGTGAGGTACTGTTGATCAATTGTTAAGTGTCGTCTTGGTCTCATGATGTCAAAATGTGAACAGCATGATGAAGAGGACTGCTTAAATACCAATTCTAATTGAACCAGAAGATTGATTGGTCAATTCATGGATCAAACACCTGTTGTGAATTTTGCCATTAAGCATCTTGTTAGAGAACAGCAAGTTATGCAAAAAGTACTAAAACATTGAACAGTTGGACATGTACATTCAAAAGGTTAGAGAAGGTCAAATTAAGTTCACCTGTAAATGTTATAGTGCACTTCAGGTGCATCCTGAAATTTCACCTGAAAGCCGAATAGCCCTAACTTTTTGTGAGTAGTGCATATTAAAGTCCCCTGATATAATTATTCTATCTGATTTGAGCACTAAATCAGTTAAGAACTCTGCAAATTCAATAAAAAAATCTGAGTAAGT
The DNA here is from genome assembly GCA_020510985.1 of Pholidichthys leucotaenia. Lineage (NCBI taxonomy): Eukaryota > Metazoa > Chordata > Actinopteri > Cichliformes > Pholidichthyidae > Pholidichthys > Pholidichthys leucotaenia. The sequence continues at coordinate 328,239,785 of CM035844.1, read as the reverse complement.
TGGGGGAGGACAATAAACTATGGCAAATAAAAATTGGTTTTAACCTAAAATTGCTAAAATAAGCAATACTGTGTACCAGGCCCTTATAGGACCTGATGGATTTAAAGCCCCGCAATGAAGGATTAAGTACTGAATCTACAGAAGAAATAAAAAGCCTTCTCTGTGATCAGTCCGATTTGGCTCAATTTCCCCATGAAAATTCCTCCTGGCTGTCTGCAGTCTGTGTTTTCAAAATCATCGAGCATAAGGCCTTGGACAGCCATCTGGACTCTGCCAAGATAAGGACTCGGCGGCAGCCAGACAAAACATCTCCTGCCAAGTGTCCTTGTTGTCTCTCTTATTATCATCAACACTGCTCAACACCGCACACACATTGATCCATGAACTGAATAAAGATACACACACTGCTCTCTTGTGTCTTGTGAATCCTGTGTAGCGAATGTGCATCGAGAGCTTTTTTTTTCCTTGAAATCTTAATATTGATTAATTATGTAACCAGTATTTTGAATCAATGATTTTTTTGCTCCTTCCTATTGTTCCTCGTATTATTCTTATTCTCATGCTTGTACCCACTATCCTGTTGGCAGGCGCGTCTCTGATGCTGCCGCGTCACTGGAAATGCAGGTTCATTTTCTGTGTCAAGTCAAATTCTCTCATATGTTATCAGTGATCTGTTAATGTACTTGGCAATAAATCTTTTCTGATTCTGATTCTGATAGGAATTATAGCATGCTTTTTGCTTTACATTCACTAGTAATTTTGAATGGTAAATTGTTGCTACTCCTCCTCCACGACCAGAACTTCTGGGATTTTGACAGTTTAAATAACCAGAGGGAGTAGATTCAATTAAACCAACATAATCCTCTTGCCCTAACCAAGTTTCTGTAAGGGATAGTAAATCAATCTGATGATCAATTAACAGATCATGAACTAGCAGAGACTTGGGCGTTAGAGACCTAATATTTAACAAACCACATTTAATTTTTAAATTATGAGGAGGAATATAGGCCAAGTCATTAAATTTAGAGGCTACATGTTTAATTTGGGTTTTATCAGCTTTTTATTTAATCACGCTGGGGTACTTATACATTAATATTTTTATCTACTTTAGAGGGAACAGACAGTGATTCTCTGATGGGGAAGATGGGGGCTAAGTTGAGGGGTAGCGGATGGAGAGAAGCTGCAGAGTGTTATGATCTGAGCATGGGGAATTCCGCCGTGCTCAGTCTCATGGTTTTTTTTCTCATATTTGTATATTTGTTGTACTTTGTGTTCTTTGGTTCCTGTCTTTTTATCCATGGTTGGTTTTCATATATCTTGCATTGTTTCTTATTCCCCTTGTTTATGTTATCATAGTTATGCTACTCTTTTGTTTGGTATTAATTTGTATTTATTTTTCAGCACCGTATTTGCTGGCATTTAATTTTTTATAATCGTATTGTTGTGTTCTCTCTCTGGAGTGACAGCTGTCAGTGGCACTTCCTGGTTTTTGCTCCGTTGTGGGTGGTGTCCCTGTCAGCTGTCAGTCCGGTCTTCTGCCCTCTCATTACATTCACCTGACCCAAGTTGGTAATAATTGTCATCTCCTACCCGCTCATGTGATCCACACCTGCAACCATTTATGTCCATTGGTTTCGTGTCCTACTTAAGGTGATTGTTTCTTTCACTTTTTGCTGGAGTCTTAAGGAATCATTTGTGTCAGAACCCTGTTCCCGTTCTGACGTTTGTTTTCCATGTGTATCCTGTTTTCTCCCTGCCATTCATAAGTTTGCTTTATTCACTATTTGGATTTTTGTGTTTGTGCACTATTTGGACTCTTTGCGTTTTTGCAATAAACATCACAAACTACAGTTCAGCGCGTGGGTCTCTCTTCTCTGCCCTCTGGGCAATTCATGACACAGAGAGGCATGTAAGACTGCAACTCTGCTTCCTGGTCCCAACTCTGAGTAGTAGTCAAGGCTTTGGAACTTTGGATAAAAATGATGCCAGATTGTTAGATCAATGAGACACACCATCCAAAGTGGAATGGACACAGTCTCGCCTAACAAGACCAGGTTTTCTTCAAAATTAGTTCCAATTGTCTTTGTAGCCCACATCATTTGCAGGACACCACATAGACAGCCAGCGGTTGAAGGATGACATGCGGCTAAACATGTCATCACTGGTCAGGTTAGGGAGGGGCCCAGAGAATACTACAGAGAATGGCATTGTTTTGGCAAAGTTACACACCGATTCCACACTAAGTTTTGTGACTTCCAGCTGCCGGAGTTGGATGTTGTTCATGCCACCATGGATTATAATTGTGGAGTATTTAGAGTTACTTTTAGCCAGCATTTTCAAATTTGATTTGATGTCGCCTGCTCTGGCCCCGGGAATGCATTTGACTATGGCCGCTGGAGTTTCTAGGTTCACGTTTCTGACTACAGAGTCACCAATGATCAGAATTTTTTCCTCAGTGGGTGTGTCGCTGAGCAAGGAGTATCAATTAGAAACGTGAGCAGGTTGGTGGTGAACATAGTTAATAGTTGGTGGTCAAATAACAAGTGACAGAAGTATAATTTATGCTTGTTTTTGTTTTTAATGGATGGATTAAATGGTGTATTTTTGAGCAGGACAGCCTTCCATACAAACAGGAGTGAGGCGTTTGCTCAGTCCAACCGCTGCCTCACAAGTCAATGTCATAAAGCACTTCTAACATTAAATACTTGAAAGCGTGAATGTGTGAAAGCAATTTTCTGAACAAAGACGTTCCCTGAGCTGCAGTTTAAAAAACACCCTGGGCTTTTTTCTGGGTGGAATGGCTGGGCGAGAGATACTGCTGAAGGAACCACAGCAGGAAATGCAGAGAGAGAAGTAAGATGAATCACATTGTCAGGTTATATTAACATTACAAATTATATTTGATAAATGCAATATAGGCGTTTTATATATTGTGCATGTACAAATGTACCGATACATCCAGTATGTTCGGTGTATCGCCCAGCCTACTCTGTAGTAGCACTGTTAGCTCTGAGGCTAACGCCTTGGGGTCAGAAAGTCAACAGCACGCTGATGGGTGTTAACTGAAGACTGGATTATGTGTCAGTGATGTAGGGAAATTGAACCTAGAAGAGCAATACTAGCTTCTGAACATTCTGCCAAAATGTGAAAATATAAATATTTCAAAGTAAAGAGAGAGTTTAATGTTTTCACTGTCAGCATCTTTTAAGGCTAAAACCCACAATTGATCCATGTTTAAGTGAATGGGGTCTTCAGGCCCAGTTCAGACTACATTAATTCAAGATTCAATATTCAAAGATTTTATTTGTCAATACTACTATACGTACAGGACATACAGGACGAATGAAATGGCCTTTCTCTCTCTCTTCAGCAGTGTGCACAATATAAAAAAGAAAAAGGAACAAGGCTGGAAAAACAACAACAGCACTCTATGTACAGTAATGCTACCCATAGTGCAAATGACAACAAAAGATAGACCCAGACCTCCCATAGTGCAAATAAAGATAAACGATAAACAATGAAATCCAGCAATCCGATATACAGAAAAGTAGAGCAGTAATACTCATAGTTGCAAGTTCAGTGCAGTAGTGTAGGTGCAGACAGTGACAGATAGGACTGCACATGATCAGTATTGCAATGACAGACAGCAGCAGATATGGAGTTTGTGCAAATGGTTGCAGTAAAGGGGCGGCAGTGGCTCAGGAGGTAGAGCGGGTCGTCCAATAACCACATGGTTGGTGGTTTGAATCCCACTCTCCCTGGATATCCTGCCGTTGTGTCCCTGGGCAAGACACTTCACCCCTAATTGCTCCTGCTGGGTGTGGAAGCACCATGTTAGGTAGCATGCCGCCATCAGTGCGTGAATGGGTGGATAGCAGGATCTGTAAAGCGCTTTGGTCATCAAGGGATGAGAATAAAAGCGCTATATAAGTGAATGCCATTTACCATTCACCATTTAAAGTGCAGAGACATACAGCAGCAATGTATTTGTTGGTATGCTAGTCTTTCTGTGCCAACAGCTGAGGTAGTTATTGTGCGGTGAGTGTGTTACGGTCCGGGAGGGTGGAGGGGAGGAAGTGGACAGAGTTCAGGGTCCTGATGGCCTGATGAACAAAGCTGTTTAGTAGTCTTGAGCCTGGTGGCTCCGGTACCTTTTCCATGAGGGCAAGGGGCTGAAGAGGGAGTGTGAGGGGTGGGAGGTGTTGCCGGCAATGTTGATGGCTCTGCGGGTGAGATGTCCAAGAGGGAGCGCAGAGGGGCACCGATGACCTTGCTGGCTGCTTTCACTGTGCGTTGTAGTGTCTTCGGGCAGGAGGCAGTGCAGCTTCCATTCAGCCAATGACCCAATTTCGTTACAGCTGACCACTGTATAGTGTCTGTCGTGATTATGAATATCAGGTATCACAGAAGACTGTATTGTGTGACATCAGTGATGTGCAATCTGGGGAAGCAGGTGAGGCTGAAAATCACAATTAGAGCCTGCGCAATACCGTTGCCCTAATGAGAGGGGGCATGTTTGAGTACCGTAAGCACAGGATGCTTTAAAACTTAAAGAATTTAAGGACGTTTTTAACAAAGTCACAGGCAAATGTATTTCATGTACAAGTAAACGTAAGACCACACATATAAAGTTGTTGTAAATACTAATAATAATTTGTAATAATGAGTGTAAATTGTGGAGCTGTAACACACACACACAGATGCAGCTCTCTGAATCACTATTCATTCATTCATTCATTCATCTTCTTCCGCTTAATCCTTTTCAGGTCTCGAGGAGGCTGGAGCCTATCCCAGCATCTTTGGGCGAAAGGCAGGGTCCACCCTGGACAGATCGCCAGTCCATCACAGGGCCAACACAGAGAGACAGACAACCATTCACTCTCACAGTCATGCCTAAGGACAATTTAGAATCCCCAGTTTCTATGCCAGTTAACCTAATTTGCATGTTTTTGGCATGTGGGAGGAAACTGGAGAAATCCCGGAGTAAACCCACGCAGACATGGGGAGAACATGCAAACTCCACACAGATCACTGTTGGTCAGGGGCTGGGATCTCTGAATCACTATAATTTACATTATTCTGTGGCCAAAAACAAAGTATAATGAATTTTGTGCCCCAAAAAACTTGTTTGTAAAATAACTTAATATATTATACTTGTGTAACCAAGGGCCTTTGCACATTATCTGTCCTCAAGGACAGTTATAAAATGAAAACATGGACTTTTATTACTGCCTTTTCTGTGTATTCCATTAAGAGCAAATTCAATAAAATACCTTACACTTGTTTTGTTAAAATTCTTTATAAAAATCTGATTTGAAAATCTGACTCTGAAAGCATCATAGCCTCACCAGGCATGAACCTCACTGCACATCACTGTGTGACATCATCCATGAACAGTGAGGCGGGTGCTGCGACGCCTCACAACCACAACTCTGCAAGACTGGCATGTCTGAATTTTTTTGTACCGCCCCTAATTTGACGGCCTTGGATAGAGGTCAGCAATAAAGGTGAGACCAACAGAGTGACACCTGCTCACACATTTCTCTCCTCCTCCTGAACTTCTGTTTACATACGGTGAACCTGGTCATGCTAGCAAGCTAAAGAACATAAAAGCTACATTTAGGCTACATATAGGCTAATTTTCTTGACAGCTCATCATAAATTCTCTTTGGAGAAATGGCCTCCATACTATCTTCTTTTTGCTGTTTTCTTTTGAACAAATGACCAGCGGCATCACACACAACATTTCAATTGTGATGACATGACTCTCTGTTAATGGTAGTTGATCAACACTATAGCCCAGTGGCTCCTTTAGGCCTTGTCAATAAATTCAAAACCTTCATCAAAAAAGAGGACATAGATTTGAGAAGGAAAAATGATAATTTTACACGAAAAATAAGAAATTCATAAGAAAAGCTGGAAGTTTATGGCAAAAATTCTCACAACAGCAATTCTGCAAGGAAAATTCATAGATTTCTAGGGGGTGGGTAAACACAAATTTATTGGAAAAGTTGTCCTTTTTTTAGAATAACGTTACAATTTATGTGAAAAGTGCTGTAAATTTACCTGAAAAAGGTAACAAATTTACAAGGGAGAATAGAACAAATTTATTGGAAAAGCAGAAAATTTATGACAGAAATATGACAAATTTACGGGGGAAAAGTCACAATCTTACTAGAAAAACACTCTTGCAAGAAGAAAAATTGCAGACTTTCTGGAAACATTGCATTTTTGTGAAAAGACAACAAATTTCCAAAGAAAAATGTGACAGATTTATTAGAAAACCAGAAAAATATTTGTGCCAAAAATCTCACAAATTTTGGATTAAAGCTCGAACTTTTTGAGGGTAAAACCTCTCCTAATATTGATGGTGCTGGGCCAGTTTGTACTGGTGACATTTTGCTTTAGTTTTCAGGCTCAGATATTTTTGTGACTCATATGCGGAAATCTGTTAAACTGGCTCTTTGCGCAATAAAGGTTTTGATCCCTGGGCTAACCAAACACGTAGCGTTGCAACTCTCCCAGGCAGGACACACCAAAAATTTATCTCGCTAGTCTGACATGGTTATATCATGGAAAACAGTCTCAAATGGGCTGTAGACATAATTCTCTACTGGTACTACTTGAACAAATCACTCTTTGGAATGGGATTTGAAACTTCCTCACCACACACTGGAATTTCTTCAAGTCGCCGGGCCTTTTTGGTTTGAAGAACTTTCTCAAACCGTTCTCTTAAAGTGCAGATTGCATGTCAAGAAAGTCTGTGAATGAGCACCAATACACCTTTGCACCATCTAACTAATACCGTTATGATTTGTGACCGTCCCTTTTGTGAAGTCTAGTATTGGAGATAATGCTCTCTCTATTGATCCTGTAAGGAGAACCAGGTTTAAAGGATTTGTTTGTCAGACGAAGATTGATGCAGGACTTTGCAAGCAGAACAGGCAGATCCTACTGATTTGTATACATGAATCATGGAAAAAAAGAAAATGCCTTAAAGCTGGCCTCAGAGGATATTGGCAGTTTGCCATTTCTGCTCTGAGTCACACGTGTCAGCTGACGAACACGTCTCCACCCAGCTCAGAAATTTTTACCTTGGGTGGCCTCAGCAGGGCATCGAAGCCCCCTCGCCCTGATGATTGACTTCCTAACGTCTCCTCTCCCAAAGCTCCTTCCAGGTAAGAGCTAATGATCGACTCCACATCTGTGGCCCATTCACCGATTTAATGAGCAGGAGAGTGAAGTGGAGAGAGCCCAGTATGAATGGACAAGCCGGGGGCGCGGGGGGCTTTAACTAGCTGCTTCTGCCATTAAGAGCCTATGGGGCAATTATGTCAGTGAGTACAATGACCTCAACACTACCATGGAGTGTTAGGAGACACAGCAGCCTCCACACAACTCCACCTCTTTATTCTCATTAGTCTAGGATAACTGGGGGTAAACATGATGCCTTTCTTTTAAAAAACCAACTAAATTTCCAAGATGTTTCTCTGCAGTATGATTATATTTGTAGAAGGTTTTAGTGTTTCAGAAATATAATGGCAAGGTTTGTTGTGTTAAAAAAAATAGCAGCAATGTACCTATACAGTAATCATGAGCAGTTTTGTGTAGGAACTAGAACGTTTTCAGATAGCCAATACTTCTGCCAGCACTTAAGGGTGCATTGTTTAACTAAAAGCAAAAGTCTCAGAGGCATACAATGGTCCATGTTACAACAATGCAGTCCATAATCAGTTCTCACTGATGCAGAACTCATTTATGGACGTGTCCAAGTTCATTTCCTTATCACTGCAATGGAAAAACAAACTTTCTGCCAGGCTCAAGGTGCGAAGAGGCTGGTCTAATTTTTCAGAGGTGGGCTTTGGATAATCCAATTCAAAGTGCTCCTGCCCATCCCTTTAATGCAAAGAGGTGCATTATCTAAATCATGACAGCTTGTTTAATGATGGGTTTTGTGCTGGCCAAAAGCAAAACTGCACATGACAGTAACACTGCTTGGTAATAAGGATGACATCAATCATAGCTGATGCCCAGTTAGTTGTTTTAGAGAGAACAAACAGGTAAGAGATAATGCAGGACTGAAAAATCAGCTGAATGGTTTAATGTAGCGCACAGGGTGCAACACACAGACATGAAAGTGTTTGAAATTTCACAAAAAGAGGATTATACCTGTGCAAACTTTCAGAAAATGGAAGGATTATTAACGGTGGAGCAGAAGTCACTCCCGACCCGTGGGGAGATGGAGGGGTCCTGCTCCTGTTGCTTTCGCCAACTGAGGGTCTTCCCCGTTTTGTGCAGTCCATGGAGGTTTGTGGTTCTATTTCCCATTCACTCCTGGATGGAAGGGAAGTAGGAGATCCAACGTGGCGTCCCATCCACCTCCGACCCCCACCACAAAGTAAGTCTGCTCTCAGTGGCCCCTCCCAGATATTTATAACAGTAGCAATCCGGGCGCCCGCAGCTCGAGAACCCCAACTGTAGGAGTGGTGCGGGCGGCCTTGGAAATTTGGAGGCATGTGGCCGCAGGCAGATGTGGACGCATCTCCTGTCTCTCTGGGGAGTTGCAGGGAAAAGTAAAACCCTGTTAATTCATTCATTCATTCATTCATTCATTCCTTTATTCCCCTAAAAATAAATACATTAATGCCTAATAAGTCCATGATGAAAATAAAAATGTTGGTGGAATAAAATTCTTCAAACTGACAATCCTCCCCTGTGCACCGCACCACACCAGAACACACACATGCTCCCTGTTCATTCATTCATTCCCCTAAAAAAAACACACACATTAATACCTACTCTATAGACTCCAATGGTAAGTCTGCAATTGAAATGAGAGTGTGGATGGAAAAAAATATATATATTTAGTGTATCATCATAGAAATAAAATGATGGGCGATTATATTATGACTGTTAAAATGGCATTAAATCCCAGCACATGCTGTTTCCTCATTAGCTTTAGAGCTGCGCAATTTCAAAACACACCTCTGAAATAGCACTGAACAATGCACTTCTGACGACAGACCTCCTTTTTCCTGATGAAACCCACATTTGACATTGAGAATGTAAAAAAAAAAGTCCTATCTCATAATGCCAATGAAACAAATCTACAGTATCTTGCTAAGGCCTGCATACAGACCCAGAGTGAAAGCCATCAGACCAACAAAAAAGTAGGTACTGTTCGTGTGTGGCCAGAGGGGGCCACCAATGCTCTGAAAGACTGCTTTAGCACTACAGACTGGGACATTTTCAAGCATGCAGCCACTCACAATGAACATACAAATATAGAGGAGTACACTGAGGCTGTTGTAGCATACGTACATAGCTAAATGCATTAATGATGTCACTCACTGCAAAATCATCACTGTTCATGCAAACCAGAAGCCATGGATGACAGCAGAGGTACACCGACTCCTGAGGGCTTGGGACGTAGCTTTCAGGGCCGGTGACACTGTAGGACTAACAACAGCTAGGGCCAACCTGTCCCGTGGCATCAAGAAAGCAACACAACAGTACAGCAAGAAAATATTCGGACACTTCAGCAATACCAGAGATGCACAGTCTTTCTGGCGTGGCATACAGACTGTTAGCAACTACAAACCTCCATCTCAGACCTGTGTGAGTGACATCACACTGCTTAACAACCTAAATGACTTCTTTGGCTGCTTTGAAGCACAAAACAGCAGATCAGCATAGAAGACCACTCCTCCCCCAGACGAGCAGGCTATAAGTCTGGATCCTGCTTGCGTGAAGCGGACCCTCTCCAGGATCAACCCACGCAAGGCAACTAGACCAGACAACATACCAGGTCGCGTTCTGAAGGACTGTGTGGAGTAGCTCAAGAATGTCCTGGCCGACATCTTCAACATGTCTCTGAGTCAAGCTGTTGTCCCCATGTATTTCAAAACTGCTACCATAATACCAGTCCCAAAGAAGCCTGTCCCATCCAGCTACAACTATTAGTGGCCAGTAGCACTGACCTCCATCATAATGAAGTGCTTTGAGTAGCTGTTCATGTAGAAGATCAAGTCCATCCTTCCTCCCTCCCACGACCCATCTCAGTTTGCATACAGGTCAAACAGATCCACAGAAGATACCATCTCTGCTGCTGTCCATCCAGCCCTCACCCACTTGAACTCAAAGAACTCCTATGTGCGAATGCTGTTCTTGGACTTCAGTTCAACATTCAACACAATCATAACCCCAGCATCTAATACAAAAACTCAGACACTTGGGACTCAAAACCTCTCTCTGTAACTGGGTGCTGGACTTTCTCACAGGGAGGCCACAGAAGTGTAGGTCGGCAACAACACCTCAAAGACCATCACACTGAGCACAGGGGCCCCACAAGGGTGCATGCTTAGGCCGCTGCTCTTCATCCTGCTGACCCATGACTGTGTACCAGCCTACATCACCAACCACATCATCAAGTTTGTGGATGACACGACGGTGGTGGGCCTCATCACAAACAATGACGAAGCCAACTACAGAAATGAGGTGAGCCAACTGGTCCAGTGGTGTAAAGCCAATAATCTCTTCCTGAACATGGGAAAAACCAAGGAGATTGTGGTCGACTTCAGGAGAGGACACACACAGCATCCCCATCTGATCATTGGTGGAGGAGCTGTGGAGAGTGTGAGTAGCACCAAGTTCCTGGGGGTGCACATCTCCGAGGACCTCTACTGGTCTAACAACACCACATCACTGGCCAAGAAGGCTCAAACTCACCTCTATTTCCTCCACAAACTGAGAAGAGCATGAGTCCCACCTCCCATCATGCGCTCATTCTACTGGGGCACCACTGAGAGTATCCTCACCAGCTGCATCACAGTGTGATATGGAAGCTGCACTGCCTCCTGCCAGAAGACTCTACATCACACAGTGAATGCAGCAAGCAAGATCATCGGTGCTCCTCTGCCCTCCCTGTCAAACATCTACCACACCCGCCTCACCTGCAGAGCCATCAACATCGCAGGTGACACCTCCCACCTGTCACACTCCCTCTTCATCCCCCTGCCCTCATGGAGAAGGTACTGGAGCCTCTGGGCCCGCTCCACAAGACTGCTACACAGCTTTGTTCACCAGGCCATCAGAACCTGACATAATGTCTGGCTCAGGAAACACGCACGCAGGCTCAGGGAAGATTTAACAGCTTTATTCAACAACCAGGTATGTGTGGATGCGTGTTTGAGATGTGTGAATGGCGTGAGGGTGAACGCTGAGAATCGGGAACAGAGCAGTACGCCGTGCAGCCAGGCAACCCTATGGAGAGAGCAGAGGACAAGGGTAAAAGGGCACTTCACCGAGACAGGCACAAAAGCAATGTGATGCTTACTTGCAGGTGAATGGTGGCTGGCGTTGGCCAGGAGTCTTGCCTGGGAGACAGCGTCCTGCTGCGCACAGGAGGTGTCGTCGAGAAGAGGGATGAGGAGTTGGCGATGACGGGAGAATCCGCCGCCAAGGAATCCACCTGTGCACAGGAGAGAATACTGCAGAGCAGGTGAGGAAATAATGAGGCTTACTTGTCGTAGTGTAGATCAGCAGGAAGGGAAGGAATGATCCTGCTGGAGGTTGAGCTCGGAGTACAACAGACGGCTCCAGACCGATGCTCTGGGCTGAGTGGGCTAAATAGCCCGTGATTGATGAGGCGCAGGTGTGCGCACAGCTGAGGTGGATGACGAGGAGCGGTGAGTTGTGACAGTACTCCCCCCCCTAGCAGCGCCTCCTGGCGCTGGTTTTCTGGGTGCGCCCGATGGAACTCCGTGATGAGATTCCGATCCAGCACAAATGAAGAGCGCACCCAGGACCTCCACTCTGGGCCAAATCCCTTCCAATCCACCAAGTACTGCAGCCCACGACCTCGACGCCAGGAGTCCAGGATGGAAGTGACTCCCCATGCCGGGTGGCCGTCGATCATCATGGGCGCGGGCGGCACCCTAGGGGGAGGACAGAGTGGGTCAGAGATCACAGGCTTGATCTTAGAAACGTGGAAGGTGGGACACACACGGAGGGAAGGGAGGAGGGCCAAACGCACAGCCACTGGGTTGATGATCTTGGTGATGGTGAAGGGTCCAATAAAGCGTGGGGCCAGCTTCCTTTTCTCGGCCTTGAGGTTGATGTCCTGAGACGATAACCAAACTCGTTGGCCCACCTGGTAATTGGGAGCTGGTCTCCTGTGGTGATTAGCTGTTGAGCTATTGCGCGCCGCCGTGCACAAAAGTGCCTCGCGCACCCTGGTCCACAAATTCCGGCAGTGCCTCAGATGCGCCTGGATGGAGAGGACGGTCAACTCACTCTCCTGCTCGGGGAACAATGGGGGGTCGTAGTCCAATGATGCTTTAAAGGGAGACATCCCAGTGGCTGATGACCATGCCGTGTTATGGGCATACTCCACCCAGGGCAGATATGAACTCCAGGAGGATGGGTTGGAGGAGGTGACGCAGCGCAGAGCGGCTTCCAGTTCTTGATCGACGCGCTCACACTGCCCGTTGGATTGGGGGTGATGACTAGAGGAGAGGCTCACCTTGGCACCCAGGGCGTTGCAAAAGCTCCTCCATACCTCAGACACAAACTGGGGCTCCCGATCAGATATGACGTCCGCGGGGATTCCATGCAGCCTGACCATGTGTTGGACTAAAAGGTCGGCCGTCTCTCGTGCCGAGGGAAGACCCCAAAGCGGCACAAAGTGAGCGGCCTTGGAGAACCGATCCACAATTGTCAGCACTGTGTCGTAGGTGTTGGAGACAGGGAGGCCAGTAATGAAGTCTAGGGCAATGTACGACCAGGGCCTGCCTGGGACCGACAGGGGCTGGAGTAGACCCGCGGGGGGGAGAGTTGGAGGATTTACCAGTAGCACACTCGGGGCACGCCCGGACGTAGTTGGCGCCATCCTTCTGGAGACCAGGCCACCAAAAGGACCGCTGAAGAAGATCCACCAACCGGGAAACGCCAGGATGACAGGCAAATTTGGACGTGTGGACCCAGTGAATGACCTCCCCCCGAACAGCCGATGGAACGAAGAGCCTATCCTCTGGTCCGCCACCAGGATCCGGTTCGGTCTCCTGCGCCCTCCGGATCTTGTCCCTGATGGACCATGAAACTGCCCCCACGATGCATGAACTGGGAAGGATGGTGTGATCCCGTTCCTCCGGGGCCTCAGGGGAGAACTGTCTGGACAGGGCATCGGGCAACCCATTCTTTGAGCCTGGACGGTAGATAATGTTAAAGCGGAACTGAGCAAAAAACAGAGACCAGCGCGCCTGGCGGGCATTCAGTCGTCTGGCTGACCTCAGATACTCCAAGTTCTTGTGGTCCGTCCAGACCACAAAAGGCTGGGCTGCCCCCTCCAGCCAGTGACGCCACTCCTGCAGCGTGAGCTTGATGGCCAGAAGCTCCCTGTCACCGATGTCATAATTCCGTTCAGCGGGTGACAGGCGCCGAGAGAAGAAGGCACAGGGTCGCTTGACTCCATCTACTGGCAAACGCTGGGAAAGCACCGCCCCCACCCCCGTATCAGACGCGTCCACTTCTACCAAGCACTGCAGCGCGGGGTCAACCTGGGTCAGGACCTGGGAGGAGGAGAACTCCGTCTTCAGGGTGTCGAATGCTGCCGCGGCCTCCTCAGACCACCGGAAGGGGACCTTGGGAGAGGTGAGGCGGGTCAGGGGGGTGACAATTGCGCCGAAGTTGGGAACAAAGCGGCGGTAGAAGTTGGCGAAACTGACGAATTGCTGCACCTGTTTCCTGGAGGTAGGCGTGGGCCACTCGACCACCGCCTTCACCTTGGCGGGGTCGGGGAGAACCTGGTTACGGGAGATGACAAAGCCCAGGAAAGAGGTGGTCTTGGAGTAGAATTCACACTTCTCTGCTTTGACGTAAAGCCTGTTCTCCAACAGGCGCTGCAGGACCCGCCTCACGTGGACCTGGTGCTCCTCCCGCGACCTGGAGAAGATGAGGATGTCGTCCGGGTAAACGAAGACGAAGAGCCCCAGGAAGTCTCGCAGGACGTCATTAATAAGCCGCTGGAAGACGGCAGGGGCGTTGGTGAGCCCAAACGGCATTACCAGATATTCGAAATGGCCGCTTGGCGTCTGAAAGGCCATCTTCCATTCATTGCCCTCCCGGATCCGGACGAGATGATAGGCACTGCGGAGGTCCAATTTAGTGAACCAGGTGGCCCCCTGGAGGGAGTGGAAAGCGGTGTCCATGAAAGGCAGGGTATACTTGTCCTTTTCGGTGATGTCGTTAAGGGCCCTGAAGTCGATGCACAGACGCAGGGACCCATCCTTCTTAGCCACGAAGAAGAACCCAGCGCCGAGTGGGGATGAGGATGGATGAATAAGCCCGGCGCTGAGCGACTCCTTAATGTAACTGTCCATAGCCTCTCGTTCAGGTGCTGACAGGCTGTACAGGTGGCCAGATGGAAGCAGCACCCCCGGGCGGAGGTTGATGGCGCAGTCGTAGGGCCGATGAGGAGGAAGGGACATCACCTTGGACTTGCTGAACACTTGGCCCAGGTCATGGAACTCCGGGGGAACCAAGGTGAGGTCCGGAGGGGCAGAGACCGGGGCTGGTGGAGATAAGGTAGGAGCACATGTTGCAGACTGGAGGCAGGTGCTCATACAGAAGGTGCTCCAAGCAGTAACACTCCCAGTACGCCAGTCGAGGACGGGGTTATGTAAGCGCAGCCAGGGGTAGCCCAGGATGACGGGGGATGTAGAGGAGGCCAAGACGTAAAAGCTGAGGTCCTCTTGGTGATTCCCAGACATGATGACAGGGGTAGGCCTGGTGCGGTGCGTCACAACTCCCAGAGGGGAACGAGATAGGACGATCAGTTTGAGGGGAGCAGACAATGGGAGACAGGTTATGCCCAAATGGGTTGCCAGGCTCTTAGAAATGAAATTCTGCTCTGTCCCCGAGTCCACCAGTGCGTGAGTGAGAAGCATTGTGGGATTGTGGCTGAATCAGATGGGCAGAGAACAATGAGTGAGGGGATTAGGCCAGTTAGTGTCCGCGAGGCCCCCTACAGTGACTCGCGGACCCCCCTGTTTGGCTTCGTCGGGCATTGCTCCACGGTATGCTGGTCATCTCCGCAATACATGCAGAGACCCAGCTCCCGGCGGTGCTGTTTCTCCGCTAGAGGGAGCCTAGTTCGCCCGACCTCCATTGACTCTGACTCGTTGGCGGACCTCGGAGCAGGTAACGCCAGGGGGCGAGACTGAGGAGCGTGAGCGGGAACTCCGCACAAGTGGCTGATTGGCTTCCGCTCGGCGGCACGCTCCCGCAGCCTGTTGTCCAGGCTAATGGTCAGGGAAATTAGCTCCGATAGTCGCTCGGGGAGGTCCCGGCTGGCCAACTCATCCCACAGACCAGAGCTGAGGCTGCGGAGAAAGATGCTGCAGAGTGACGCCTCACCCCAGCCTACCTCCTCTGCTGCCACCCGGAAGTCGACAGCGTAATCCGCCGCCGATCGGTTTCCCTGTTGGAGGCCAAGGAGCCGATCGGCGAGGACGCTATCGCGCCGAGAGGGGTCAAAAACCTCGAGGAAACAAATATAGGACACTGAAGGATTTTACTCATCTGCAACAAAACATTCTACAGTATGAATCAAAAAATCATCAAACAGGAACAACAGGAACTGAAAGTTTTTGAATACACAGAGCACAACCCACAGGACGTAGAATATGACATAGACCCTGATAATAATCTTTTTAACTCAATCAATAATGACTGTAATTATTACACAGATGAACAGTTTAACACAATGGTCACATCTGATTTCAATATTTCTATGATCCACTTCAACAGCAGAAGTCTCTATGCCAACTTAAATAACATTAAAGATTATTTAAATCAGTTTAAAGAGCCATTCAATATTGTGGCAATATCAGAGACGTGGCTCAGTGAAGAGAAAGGAGTGGATTTTACCATGGATGGCTATGAATTAAATTATATAAATAGAAAAGTGAAAAAAGGAGGAGGAGTTGCAATTTATGTTGACAAGAGCTTGCAATACAAGGTTGTTGAAAATCTGTCAGTAACTGTGGATGATTTATTTGAATGTATTACAATAGAAATCTGTCTGGACAATGTGAAGAATGTAGTAGTGAGCTGTGTATATAGAACACCTGGATCAAACATTGACTTATTTAAGGACTGGATGGAAAAAATGTACGCAAAACTAACTCATAAAGTTATGTTCATCTGTGGTGATTTAAATATAGATCTGATGAACTCAAAACAACATAGTTTGACAGAAGAATTTATCAACACAATGTACAGTATGGGCTTACATCCAACAATTACAGGACCTAGCAGAATCACGTCGCACAGTGCCACACTAATAGATAACATATTCACAAACATTATGGAAAATAATATCAGGAGTGGGCTTTTATTGAATGATATCAGCGACCACCTGCCGATTTTTGTTGTCTATCAATGTGATTATAGGAAGAAAAAGTATACCAAAAATATTAAATATAAAAGAATAAGAACCGAAGAATCAATGTATTTACTGACAAAGGAATTATTAATACAAGATTGGAAGATAGTTTATGATGAAAATGACATAAATGGAGCATATGATAAATTTTTACAAATATTTCAATCATTGTACAATAAATACTGTCCTATAAAACAATACAGTGACAGACAACAACAAAAAAATATTCCTTGGATCACCAAGGGGTTAATAAATGCATGTAAAAAGAAGAATACATTATACAAACAATTCATTAAATGCAGAACAGTGGAAGCTGAGATCAAATATAAAAGATATAAAAATAAGCTTACCACTATAATGAGGACCTGTAAGAAAGAATATTACAACAGAATACTAGAGGATAACAAAAATAACATAAGAGGAATATGGCAAGTACTCAAGGGGATTATTAGTAATCGTCCTAAGTATGCAAATTATCCAGAATATTTTATCGAAAACGACAGTTTGATTAATAATATGGAAGATGTGGTCAGTGGTTTCAATAAATTTTTTGTAAACGTTGGTCCTGAATTAGCAAAATCAATAGTGACTCCAGAAACAAACCACAGTGGGTCTGTGAATGAAATAGAGGATAGAAACCCAAACACAATCTTTTTGGGTGCAGTTACTGAAAAGGAAATTATCGAGACTGTGAGTAAATTTAAGAACAAAAAATCAACGGACTGGAATGAAATTGACATGACAATAGTGAAAAAAGTAATTGAGGGAATTGTTAAGCCACTCACCCACATCTGTAACCTGTCATTTCAAACTGGTACATTTCCAGACAAAATGAAAATAGCAAAAGTAACACCTCTTTACAAAACAGGAGACAGTCATTGTTTCACAAATTACAGGCCAGTCTCTTTACTCTCACAATTCTCCAAAATACTTGAAAAAATATTCACTAAGAGACTGGATGATTTCTTTGAAAAACACAACCTCCTTACAGATAGCCAGTATGAGCAGATAAATCTACATCTTTGGCACTGATCGAACTTATAGAATAAATTACTAGTTGTATAGACAAAAAAAAGGTTGCTGTAGGAGTATTTATAGACTTAAAGAAAGCTTTTGACACCACTGACCACAGAATACTTCTAAGGAAACTGGAAAGGTATGGGATAAGAGGGGTAGGACTGAGTTGGGTGGAAAGTTATTTAAGTAACAGACAACAATTTGTACAAATTGGAGAGCACAAATCACCCTGCATGGACATCATTTGTGGTGTGCCCCAGGGGTCAGTTTTGGGACCCAAACTCTTTATCTTGTATATAAATGACATATGCCAAGTATCAAAAATTCTGAAATTTATTTTGTTTGCGGATGACACAAATATCCTTTGCACTGGTGAGAATTTGCAGCAGGTTTTAGAGGTGGTCACAACTGAAATGGAAAAATTAACGCAGTGGTTCAACAAAAATAAATTATCTCTAAATCTAAAAAAAACAAAGATTATGTTGTTTGGAAATTATAAAATAAATCATGAAATAATGATAACGATAGATGATACCAGAATACAAACAGTACAGGAAAATAAGTTTCTGGGGGTGACGCTAGACAGTAAAATCTGCTGGAAACCTCACATCAGTCACATCCGGGCTAAATTAGCAAAATGTATAGGCATACTGGGGAAGACAAGACACATCGTGGACTATAAATCATTGGTCTTATTGTACAATTCATTGTTTTTACCTTATCTTAACTACTGTGTAGAAGTCTGGGGAAACACCTACAAAACCAACCTACAAGCAATATGCACATTACAAAAAAGAGCTATAAGGATAATAAACAATGCAGGATATAGAGACCATACCAATTCGTTGTTCTTGAAGTCACATGTCATAAAGTTCATCGATTTAGTTAAATTTAAGACAGCACAAGTAATGTACAGGGCAATTAACAATCAACTCCCAACTAATATACAAAAAATATTTTAAAAAAAGAGACAATGATCATAATTTCAGAGGAGACTTAAACTTCACAAAACCCAAGATACGTACAACCAAGAAAAGTATGTGCATATCTGTCTGTGGGGTGGATTTGTGGAACAGTCTGGAGCCGGAACTGAAACTATGTACAAACAGAAATCAATTTAAAAAGAGGTATAAGCACCATTTGTTGAAAGGATATATGTTAGAAGGGTAGAATTTATATGTACGATTCATTATGTTCACTCTGGGACATTATGGGACACTGTGGAATGGTGGGTGGGACAGCACTGTGTGTATCTGTGTCGTTTGAGGCTGGTTTTGAAATATAGACTGTATGTTAGAATGGACAGGTGTTAATGTTGATCTGTAAAAAATACAGTAAATTGTTTACTTGGGGTGTTAAAGGTAGTAATTTGTATAAAATTCAAATGGGTGTATCGATGGAAAAGAGGAGTTGGAATTAATAAGTGTTCACTTCTTCCTTCTCCCTTTCGAACAGTGTATACTGTAACTTTATTGCATTTGCTATTTGCTTGTTTTTTGTTATATTTTTTGTGTTCGAAATAAACTATCTATCTATCTATCTATCTATCTATCTAGCTAACTCTGCACGAACTGGTCATAGGAGAGGTTCGCATAGCTGGGCTTCGCCATGACGGCGTAAGCCCAAGCTAATGCTCTCCCCTCCAAGAGATTAGCCATATATCCAATCCAGCTGTGGTCAGAGGAAAAATCCCCGGGAACGCGCAGGAACACCGACTCACACTGTAAAATGAACCCCCGTGCTTCGCCGAATTTCCCGTTGAAGTGAGCGGGAGTTGGTATGGGCGTGAGCCCGGTTGGCGTTCCCGAGCTAGGCTGGCCAGCCACGGAGGTAACCGAAGCAGATCCTCCATGAGCCGGGGGGAATGCCTGCTGGGGGTCCACACGGTCTAACCGGTGAGTGATGTTAGTTAACTGGTTTAATATTACCTGTTGTTGGTGAGCTATTAGATCCACCCGAGTCTCGAGGGTGGTAAGACGGCGTGCGAGCCCGCTGTCCGCTGAGCCGTTCTGCTGGAGCCGTACTGACATAATGTCTGGCTCAGGAAACACGCATGCAGGCTCAGGGAAGATTTAACAGCTTTATTCAACAACCAGGTATGTGTTCAGGTTCAGGTTCAGGTTCAGGTTACTTTATTTGTACCCGTAGGTAGATTTGTTTTGCAGTTGGTGACATCCATATTTACAAGCCACAATTACATTCAACATAGACACAAACACAGGCACACATCTTACAAAATAGGTAAATATAAAATATGTACAATATAATTTTTATAGCTTGTTCAACTCTTTGACAGCAGCAGGGACAAAGCTGTTTTTGTAGCGCTGGGTTCTACTTTTTGGGACAGCAAACCTCCGTCTGGAGGGAAGAAGCTGAAAGTTGCAGTGCAAAGGGTGGGAGTCATCATTTAAAATCGAGTCGGCCATCCTCTGTACTTGTCTGGTGTACAGGGATGTCAGGCTCAGCTGTGACTCACCAAGCAAACGACTGGACCATCTGACTACCTGATCCAAGGATTTCCTCTGTTTCAGTTTTATCTGACCAAACCATGACATTAAAGAAAAGGATAAAACAGATTCAATAAAAGCCCGATAGAACATAGTCATTATGGTTCGGTCAATTTGGAAGCGTGCAAGTTTCCTCAAACAATGCAAATTTTGCTGACCCTTTTTGCATACCCTTTCACAGTTCACCTCAAAGTTCAATCCACTATCAATAATCGTCCCAAGATATTTGTACGATTGTACACATTCGGTGGTCTGGCCTTTTAGTATGGTGACTTTGTGCCTGGGAGTTTTCCTCCTAAAGTCAATAATCATATCTTTCGTTTTTGTTGTATTCAGCTGCAGGTAGGAATCCTCACACCAGTGAACAAAGTCATCAACTACTGGGCCATGGCCACTCTCACCATCCTGGAGGAGACTGACAATGACTGAGTCATCAGCATACTTTATAATGTGTCTGTTGTCATGTCTGCTCCGACACATGTTTGTGTACAGGATGAAGAGTAGTGGTGACAACACACACCCCTGAGGAGAGCCAGTAGAAGAGCACTTTAGGTCAGACAATGTACCATTGACCCTTACTCTCTGCGTCCTGTTGGTTAAGAAATCCAGAATCCAACCCACCAGATTATTGCTTAAATCAAATTGTTGCAGGAGCCTTTCAACTAAAATATGAGGTTGGATTGTATTAAAGGCAGAAGAAAAGTCCACAAATAAAAGCCTGGCGTGTGTCCCATTAAAATCCAGATGTTTAAAAAGCATGTTAAACAGAGTGACAGTGGCATCCTCCACTCCTCTGTGAGGCCTATAGGCAAACTGCAGAGGATCCAATGCATGTTCAGTCTGCTTTAGGACCTCACATCTGACCAGTTTTTCAAAAATTTTCATTAAAATTGAAGTCAAAGCAACTGGTCTAAAGTCATTTACCGTTTTAGGACAGCTGGATTTTGGAACGGGAACAACCACGGCATCTTTCCAGATCTTAGGCACATGTTGTGTCTGTAAGGACTTATTGAAAATGTAGTGAAATATAGGACTCAGTTCATGTGCACAGGACTTTACCAGGCGTCCACATATATTATCAGGGCCCTGACTTTTGTTCACTTTTACAGCGCGGAACTCCCTTTCAACATCCTGCATCTCAATATTAAAGTGCTGATTGTCTTTGAGTTTCTGTTTCAAATCTTGGATTTCTGTGCTAAAATCAAAGGAGTCAAAACGACCATAAAAACAATTAAGAGCATTAGCCAGCTCTGTGTCTGAATTAAAACCATCTAAAAACACACGATTACTGCGCTCTGTGCTCTGAAGGCCTGCAATAGTTTTCATACTGGCCCAGGCCGAACCAAGTTTATTTGCTGCCATCTTGCTTTCCAATTCTGATTTATAATTCTGTTTTGCTCTTAAAATTTCGGCCTTTAGCTCCTTAGTGGCAACCTGTAGCGCAGAAACAGACCCCTGTTTAAAGGCAAGTGCTTTCCTCTGTAAGCAGGATTTAACTGATTTAGTAACCCATGGTTTGTTGTTGGGATATATTTTGACACGTTTACGTGGAACAAACTTATTTTGACAGTGAGCCATGTATGAGCATGTGAGCTCAGCCAGAGAGTCCAAATCATCCCCGCAGGCCATTATGAACATCTTCCAGTCTGTACAGTCAAAGCATTCCTGGAGGCTGTGCTCTGAATCTTCTGTCCACACATCAATGTCTCTCGTCTCCACCTTGCCTCTTCTGAGAGCAGTTTTATATGTGGGCAGCAAATGAACACAGTTGTGATCTGATGATCCTACAGGAGGAAGGGGGAGTGATTTATAGGCCCTCTCTATGGATCCATAGCACAGGTCCAATGTCTTTTTTCGCCTGGTTGGGCAGGAGACATACTGATGAAAGTTTTTAAGTGTCTTCTTTAAAGAAACATGGTTAAAATCCCCAAGAATGAAGTTTGGCGCCTCTGGAGAAATTGACTGCAGCCGCTGCACCACATCAGAGATGGTGCTGGAGGCGGAGTCAGCGTCTGCCCTCAGATGAATGTACACAACTGTGATGAAAAGTTGGGGAAACTCTCGAGGCAAATAAAAGGGGCGAAGCGACACAGACAGCAGCTCCACATGGGGTGTACAGATGCGCTCTCTGACCGTGACAGATGTGCAGTACTGCTTATTAATGTATAAACATACTCCGCCCCCCTGACGTTTCCCCGTTACCTCTTCCTGCCGATCCGAGCGCAGCGGAGCTCCAAAGCCGTCAATCCACAGGTCTGCATCCCGATCATGCGCAGTAAGCCAAGATTCAGTGAAAGCCATGACGCAGCAGTTCTTAAAATCCTTCTGGTAACGTACGTTGCCTTGAATTTCCTCCACCTTGTTTCTCACAGACTGTGCATTCCCAAAAATGATCGAAGGAAGAGGAATGTTACCAAACTGACGTCTCCTAAGGCGCAATTTCACACCTCCACGTCTTCCACGCTTCCTCCTGCCGCTTCTCTTTTCACCGCTGTGTCCGTCTCTCAAAATAAAGTCCGGCAGCTGAAATCTGGGCGCAATCAGAGACTCTGCACCAGCTGTGTTAAAGCGCAGCAACATGTCCCTGGAATATTGTATTCTGCCCGCTATTCTGCTCGCCATGGAGCCGAACGCGTTTACCTCAGAGACAAAGAGCCACAGCACAGAAAGCAGTAGTGCGAGATATGACAGGAAATCCATGTTGCAGATACCAGGGAGCTGTTCGCCATATATTCCACCAACGCTCCAGGGCAGAAACGACACAGAGGATTTTCTAAAAACGTAAAAAAGTACAAAAAACACACACACGCACACACGCACTATATCACCAAGCTGCTGGTCGCTGCGTGCGCATGCGCCCAACATGCATCCGTGTGGATGCGTGTTTGAGATGTGTGAATGGCGTGAGGGTGAACGCTGAGAATCGGGAGCAGAGCAGTACGCCGTGCAGCCAGGCAACCCTATGGAGAGAGCAGAGGACAAGGGTAAAAGGGCACTTCACCGGGACAGGCACAAAAGCAATGTGATGCTTACTTGCAGGTGAATGGTGGCTGGCGTTGGCCAGGAGTCTTGCCTGGGAGTCAGCGTCCTGCTGCGCACACGAGGTGTCGTCGAGAAGAGGGATGAGGAGTTGGCGATGACGGGAGAATCCGCCGCCAAGGAATCCACCTGTGCACAGGGGAGAATACTGCAGAGCAGGTGAGGAAATAATGAGGCTTACTTGTCTTAGCGTAGATCAGCAGGAAGGGAAGGAACGATCCTGCTGGAGGTTGAGATCGGAGTAGAACAGACAGCTCCAGACTGATGCTCTGGGCTGAGTGGGCTAAATAGCCCGTGATTGACGAGGCGCAGGTGTGCGCGCAGCTGAGGTGGATGATGAGGAGCGGCGAGTTGTGACAGAACCCTGAACTCTGCCCACCACCTCTCCCCCACACCCCCTGCCCCTGGACCATAGCACACTCACCCACACAATAAGTCTACCACACAATCACACTACCTCAGCTGTTTGCACAGAAAGACTTGGCACACCAACAGTATTACATCTGCTGCTGTATGTCTTTGCACCTTACTGCGACCATTTGCACAAATGCCATACCTGCTGCTGTTATTGCACTACTGATCATGCACAGTCCAATCTGTCACTGTCTGCACCTCTGCTACCTCACTGAACTTGCAATTATGGGTATTGTGGCTCTACTGTACGTAGGATAAGGGGGTACATAAGATAACCATAAGGGCAGTGGCTAGACTTTGCTTTGGCCAGTCTGGAATGGAGACATACGGGAGCGCCTTCTCTCCACTAGCCTGGGTGTACACCTTGGGCAAGTGTTAGTACACCCTAGCCCCCCCTCATCCTGGGTCATGGTTTGAACCTGTTTCGGGGGCAGATGAGAGTATTTAGTTGCTGTGAAGACAACTCATCTAGGAGAATGTAATCTCTGATATTAAAAACCAATGACCATTGGTAGTGACAGCTTGTTAGCCCTGTAAGGCTTTCTCCTAGTGCTAGTGTCACAAATAAAAACACTCTCTTCCAATTTGCCATAAGCCAGCATGGAAGAGTAGGCCGTTAAAACAGACATGGAATATGTCCAACCAAAGATGTCTTGACCACAGGGAGCCACCTCTGGACCCTTACTATATGATCAGGAGGGTGTGTCAGCAGCCCCGGACTGGCGTGACAAAAGTGAACAGGTGTTCACACCAGCAGCCTCAGACTGGTGTGCAACAAGCGATCAGAGGAAAGGCAAAATCTCATAAGTACTTAAATATAAGCACATATATAACCCAAGAACTATCAATGATCTGAATAATTACTGTAACCCAACTGAGAAAATGACCCCTTTTTTTTCTCAGATGTCAATTGTATAAATACAGTTGTGTGATTTTATTTTGAAAAACGATTATTTTGGGAAGAGGAAGTGTGATCCTTGTTATCCAACTTTTAAATTCCCGTTTCATGGTCATGTTGGGCGATTGTGGTCTTTTCATTCGTTAAGAGCGATATTAGCCCCGCCTTCCAAGCAGAGGCAACAGGCGCGCACTCGGGTTTCGGTCTTTTACGATCTGAGAGCGGACAAGAGAGGCTGTGGACGGTCTGGTTCACAATGATACCTCTTCTTGGTGAGTTTAATTTAGAAAGATGCTGTAAATGAATCTAAACACTGTCCAAACACTAATTTGAAACCTTTATTATCCTAAGTTGATGGGAGCACGAGCTTGAGAGGCCGTGAGGCTGTGACTTTTGCTGTGTTCACACTGATACCTTATCTTGGTGAGTGAAACCGAGCGTGTACTAAACAATACATGCTAATGCTAATCGCGAGTGGATTTTTTTTTCTGTTTAAAAGCAATGGAAAAGGCTATTTTTGTGTCTGGATGGTTTTCCTAAATGTGATTTCAGTTCCCCACAGTATGCTGAAGTACTTTTAGTTCTTATGCACTATTTCTGTTGAATGTAAGGTGTATTTTGATGCTAAAAGCACATTTTGTTGGTTCCTATGTAAATTCATAGGTTATGCTAGACCCAGTAGCTCAGACAGGGTTTTACTGATTTAAAAGGGAATATTGGAAGTAATGGGACAGTATATTCCCTGGTTATGTGATAGATTAATTGTATTTCATTTCATGATTTACAAAGACAAGGTTAAAAAGGATTAATCATAATTTCATGGTTAAATGATGTAGAGATAAAAAGAGGAATTCATTTAATTGGTTACATGAAAAAAAGGGTATTTCATGTGCTACCAGAGAGATTGTGAGAAAAGAATCAGAATCAGAATCAGAATCAGAATCAGATTTATTGCCATTGTTCATGTAGTACACAAACTAGGAATTTGTCTCGATGCCATGCTGCAACATTAAAAACATGATGAGAAAAAGAGATAAACTAAAAAACTAAAGGACTGAAAACGTGCAATAAGTGTAGAAAAATAAGTAATAATAAGTAATAATGATAATAATAATAATAATAACAATACTAGTAATAATGAGTAGTACTAGTCAAGGCAGTTTTTAAAAAATTAGCAAGTAGCAGACAATGTGAAGTACCACATAGTGCAGTCGATAATGCAACAGAAAACAGTGATGAATGACGTGAGTCTGGTTGAGCTGCTGTACATAGTGCACGAGATTCAAAAAGTCACTTAATGTTCAGCAGTCTGATGGCAGAGGGGAAAAAGCTGTTCATGTGCCGGGAGGTTTTAGTCCGAATGGACCAAAGTCTTCTACCTGAGGGGAGGGGAGCAAACAGTACGTGACCAGGATGTGAAGGATCGGCTATGATCCGGCCAGCACGCCTCCGGGTCCTGGAGATGTACAGGTCCTGGAGAGATGGGAGCTCGCAGCCTATCACCTTCTCAGCAGTGCGCACGACGCGCGCATGCATGTAAGATGTAAGATGTGAAATGTAAGATATTACTATATTACTGGATTGTAATAATAGTAATATGAGAGAAGGATTTAAACACTAAGTTATAGTGTTATATAAGAAGAGATTGGAAAATGAATTACTCTAGCTGTAAACAATAATACCATTATTGTTGTGCAGGCTAGGTTTTTTTGGTTGCCGATCAAGAACCTTCTAGAGCCTGGATTCTCTCCGAATGGAGATGGCGAGCCCGGCCCGAGACTGAACCGAGACTGAACCGAGATCTAACCAAGATCTCGATTGACGAACATCCTTCCTCTCTCCAGTGCCCAAGATTCAAAGTGGTAACAACTCAAGTCACTGCTTTAAAAGAGGAAAAGAAACCTGAGTCTGGAGATACAAGATATCTTGACTGGTAAAACGACTAAACCAAAAGGACAAACAAACACTGAGCTCAGTAGGACATTTTTGGGGTTTTATTTCATGCCGGCCGTTGTTATATTTGTATAGTTGTAAATTGTTTGTATATATTGTTCTCTTTACCTCTACAAATAACAACCAGTATTGCTCATTTCTTGCCTCCAGCTATTTCATTCCACACTCATTTTAATTCCCTATTGTAACCCTTACGAACCTAGCAACTGGTTTACACTTAATAATTCTCCTTACCTAATTAACATAAGGCAAGGGTTACATTACACTCTCGAGATCATGCTTCAAGAACTTGAAGACATCAAATGGGACATAACTGGACTCTCAGAAACTAAAGTAAAAGGCTCAAAGATCGAAGTATTAGGCAACCATGACTATCAGATTTTCCTCTCTGGTAATGATACATCTAGATCAAATAGTGTTGGTTTTCTGGTCAACAAATCTTGTTTCAGCCATTGACAAGTATGAACCTATCTCTGATAGACTCACTGTCTTGAGTATGAAGGGAAAATTTTCTAAATTGGTATTTATTCAGTGCTATTTCCCAACCTCTATGCATACTGATGAAGAACTGATGGATATGTACGACAAAATCCAAACCATAATCAGTAATGTTCCATCACAGGATCACTTAAGGGCCTTTTCCACTAGTCCCGCTTAGCCCAACACGAGACAGCTCAGCACGCTTTGTAACTCTTTCCACTAGCCCCAACACGGTTTAACAGCTGCGATTTTCGTGCCCGCTCGAGGGCAGGGTACAACCGTGCTGAGTCGTGCCATGATGTGATGTCAACAGCCTGGTCGCCGCTGATTGGTCAGGTCGTAACGTCACGAAAGCGACCATCTTCGCCGTCTTCTGATGAATCTACACGACCGCCATTTGCAATATTTCACGGACTAACTCGGTCACGGAATAAATACGATATTAATACAGACAGCGTTGTAGGTTTTGCGGAACTCTACACCGTGGTCCAACGAAGAGGTGCGGAGTTTTCTCTGCTTGGTGGCAGATCCACAGTGAGAGGAGTGATCCGGACCAATACAGATGGCAGCCCAGCATAGAACCAGACTACGGACAAGCTGAAGACGAACGTGAGAGAACCATCGATGGTGAGTGATTTGTAATAATGTGCATCTGTTCGCTTATTTATCCTGTTGGTGGTAAGCTCACTTTTTTTGAGCCATATAGTGCTGTTCTGTGCTGGCTAATGAGTTTTAGCTAGTAGCTAGCTAGTACCAACTGCTGATTCGCGCTTGTTTTCTCCTAAGTATTCGCTTGTGAGAGCAAAACGATGAAATATGTTAATCCTGGTTAAAGTCCTGGTTTGTGTACGTGCTGCACTTTGGTGCTGCGCATTAAATTGTGTGCAATTTAATGCTAGAATGTGTTTCCACATGCCAGGGGTTAGCCGCCCTCAGTGTTTATATTGTGGATACTGGTGAAATGGATCACAGGAGCCGAAATCTCGTCATATTAAAATTGCTTTTTCAAACCAGTGATTTATAAAGTCATTCATATAATTTTCTAAAGCGTCAGAATAGACCCACACACCTATTCTGTGGATCCTGCAGTGCTTGTCAGGGAAACGAAGCATTTTTGTCACATCCCACCACTGACTTTCACAGGTGTATTTCCCTAATACAGGTACATCTCCAAAAATTAGAATGTCATGAAAAACTTCAATATTTTTTGTCACTCATTTCAGAAAGAGAAATCCGTATATTATATCGATTCATTACACAGACAGTGATATATTTCAAGCGTTTATTTATTTTAATTTTGATGATTACGGCTTACAGCCCCTGAAAACCCCAAATTCAATTTGGCAAAATATTAGAATATTACATAAAATTAACTTTAAAAAATAGTTTTTAAATATAAATGTTGGCCGCTGAGGTGTTGGTTAATATGGGCTGTAGCCGTAATCATCAATATTAAAATAAACACTTTCAATATATCACTGTCCCTGTAATGAATCTATATAGGGGTTTCACTTTCTGACATGAGTGAAAAAAATATTGAATTTTTTCATGGTATTCTAATTTTTGAGATGTGCCTGTATTAAGTGTTGAATTTGCTTGAACCTAACCACCTGTGGCTTATATTAATCATATATTCCATACCTACATATGTATAGACATATTAGAATGTTTAGTGATTACATATGTGGAATGACCTCACGCCTATGAACAGGACAAGAGGTCTCAACCGCCAGCGAGGATCAAAGAGCAGACAGAGTCGCAGCGGTGGAGACCGGATCGATCCCCCTGACCACCCAGGGTCAGGTGGAGGAGACGGAGGACAATGGAGGGGGGATTATGTTAATGCGGGATGTCAGCTTTGATATGCAATGTCTTTTGTTGAGTGTGGGTATAAGTATGAAGGTCTGACTGCGTTCGACCTCTTATTCT
The DNA here is from genome assembly GCA_020510985.1 of Pholidichthys leucotaenia. Taxonomy (NCBI): domain Eukaryota; kingdom Metazoa; phylum Chordata; class Actinopteri; order Cichliformes; family Pholidichthyidae; genus Pholidichthys; species Pholidichthys leucotaenia. The sequence continues at coordinate 328,211,104 of CM035844.1, read as the reverse complement.
GCTTCTGCACTGAGATGAGACATGTTAGGGAGGTGAAGCTGATATTAAACTTTGATTCATAAAGTCACATCGCTTCTTCATTTCTAACTCCCTACACTGGTGACCAGACGTGAGGATGGAACAGAGACGTTCTCCCGCGATTAACTCATCAGAGGCGACCCAGGCAAGCGCCGGCGCCCATGCAGACAGGGGAACGGATGGAAGACGTTCCCCCACGGCAGAAGCTACAGAGAGGGCTCAACTGAGCACCATCCCCAGCCCCGCCGTGAGAGCAGAAGAAAGGCGCTCTCACCCGGCGGACACATCAGGGATGGCCCACACAAGCGCCGTCACCGTCAAGCTGCCAGAATTCTGGCAAGAAGACCCAAGCTCGTGGTTCCAGCAAGCTGAGGCTCAGTTTGCACTGGCGGGCATAACGGCGGACGAGACGAAGTTTTATCACATCGTCGCCAAACTCGACGCTGCCACGTCAAGATGTGCGCGGAGCATAATCCAACAGCCGCCCACCCATGACAAATACAGAGAACTTAAGGCGACCATCATCGAGAACTTCGTCCCCTCAGCCGAGGAGAGAGCAGAGAAGATCCTGGCGATCTACGGCCACAGAGGATGCAGACCCAAGGCCCTCATGGAGGACATGCTGCAGCTCAAGGAAGAGGACAAAGACAGCTTCCTCTTCCAACACATCTTCCTCAGCACTCTGCCGCAACACATGAGAGGGACGCTGGCCAACATGCGGTGCAGCACCCAGCAGGACTTCCGCGTGCTGGCCCGAGAAGCGCAGCGGCTCATCAACGCCTGCGGGGAACAGATGGCCACAGCAGCAACCGCAGATCTCAGCGCGGAATCCCAGAGCAGCGGAGAACCACAGGCAACCGAGCAGAGCCCACCCACCATGGCGGCAACACGACCAAGGCGCAGCAAGCGGAACGACATCTGCTATTACCACCACCGTTTCACCGAGAGGGCATACAAATGCGTGCCCCCCCTGCAAATTCAAAAAGTTCGGGAAACGCCAAAGCCAAGAACCGTTAACAGCCGCGGCTCTCGGCGAAAAAAATAAGCTACTTTATGTGACTGACGGACACACCGGGAGACAGTTCCTGATCAACACCGGAGCTCAGCTGAGTTTTATCACCCCTTCCCACGCAGACCGGGCCATGGGTCCCCGGGGAAATGGAGCGATGGCAGCCAACGGCTCAATCATCGACACCTTCGGTGAAAGGAACCTGCCTCTTTGCATCCACGGCCGCAACTATAGATGGACATTTATTGTAGCGGCGGTGAGTTTTAACTTGTTGGCCGCTGACTTTTTGTGTGCACATGGGTTGTTAGTCAATCTAGCAAATAAGCGCTTGGTTAATGCACTGTCATTTGCTTCTATCCCCTGCTCAGCTCAAGTTTCTCCACCACCCGTGCAGGCCAGCGTCACAACAGCAGGAGGTAAGTTTGACCAACTCCTCACCCAATTTCCAGCACTCACAGTTCCAAAATTTTCAGCGACAGTAGCGAAACACGGGGTTGAACACTTCATCCCCACAACAGGCCCACCCGTGTTCGCCAAAGCTCGGCACTTAGACGCAACCAAGCTCGCCATAGCACGGGACGACTTTGCCACCCTGGAAAAATTAGGCATTATTAGACACTCGAAAAGCCCCTGGGCATCGTCACTCCACATGGTCCCGAAAACCGACGGTTCTTGGAGACCTTGCGGCGATTACCGCAGACTAAACAATGCGACAGCGCATGACCGCTACCCAATTCCTCACATCCAAGATTTTTCACTACATCTGGCGGGTGCGCGCATTTTTTCTAAAATAGACCTGGTCCGCGGCTATCACCAAGTCCCCGTTCGAGCAGAAGACATTCCTAAAACGGCTGTAATAACCCCTTTCGGTCTTTTTGAATTTTTGCGGATGCCATTCGACCTCAAAGGCGCTGCTCAAACCTTTCAGCGTATGATGGACGTGGTATTACGCGACCTCCCCTTCGTGTTTGTCTACCTCGACGATATGCTGGTAGCCAGCCCGTCAGAGGAAGAACACGAACAACACCTCACTACAGTTTTTCAGAGACTAGAAGAGCACGGGTTAATAATCAACCCAGCCAAATGCAAATTCGACGTGTCACAAATTGATTTTTTGGGACACAGAGTTTCACCGAAGGGGGCAGTCCCATTGCCAGACAAAGTCCGCGCGGTAAAAAATTTTCCACGACCACAAACGGTCAAATCGCTGCAAGAATTTTTGGGAATGGTGAATTTTTACAACCGTTTCCTTCCCCGCGCAGCTCAACTCATGCAGCCCCTGTATGCCGCGCTCAGAAAACAAAAGCCTTCCAACGCGGTCGAATGGATCCCGGAGCGCGAACACGCCTTCACGGAAGTAAAAAGTGCTCTAGCGAATGCCACATTGTTGGTTCACCCCGATCCCTCGGCCCACATAGCGTTAACTACAGACGCTTCAGATCTGGCCATAGGGGCAGTCGTGGAGCAACATGTTGGCGGAACCTGGCAACCTTTAGCATTTTTTAGCAAATCTTTAAACCAAACCGAGCGTAAATACAGCACTTTTGACAGGGAGCTGCTAGCGCTTCATTTATCCATCCGCCACTTCCAGTTCTGGTTAGAAGGGCGGCGCTTCACGGCTTTTGTAGACCACAAACCGCTCACTTTTGCGATGGCTAAAATTTCAGAACCATGGTCAGGCAGGCAGCAAAGACAGCTAGCTGCAATTTCAGAGTTCACCACAGACATTTGACTTGTGGCAGGCAAACTTAACGTGGTAGCAGACTGCCTCTCTCGCGCTGTGTCATCGCCAGAGCACGAGGAGACAGATTATACTACCTCAGCCGCAGAACTCTTCGCCAACTCGGACGCGGACGCGGCCCCAATTCACGTAGGGATAGATTACGCAGCCATGGCAGAGGAACAAAGCAGCGACGCGGACGTGCGCGTGCTCCTGTCTGGACCAACAGGGTTAAGACTGGAGGAAAGGGGTTTACGTGACGGTGTACCCCCCCTAATCTGCAACATTTAAACCGGCCGACCTCGCCCAGTAGTCCCAGCTGCATGGTGCCGCCGCATTTTCAACTCAGTTCACTCCCTCGCGCACCCAGGGGTGCGCGCCTCGGTTAAAATGGTCGCAGAAAAGTTTGTTTGGCCGGGCCTACGCAAAAATGTAAAGGAATGGGCAAAAACTTGCATGTCTTGTCAGCGCGCCAAAATACACAAACACACAAAAGCTCCTCTAGAGCCTTTTCGAATCCCAGCCAGAAGGTTTGACCACGTTTATGTCGACCTCGTTGGACCACTACCTTCGTCTCAGGATTTCACACACCTGTTAATGATGATAGACCGTACTGCGCGCTGGACTGAGGCGGTCCCTTTGGCATCAACCACAGCTGCGGAAGTCGCTCGCGTTTTTTTAACAAACTGGGTGGCACGTTTCGGCGTCCCATCAGACATCACGTCCGATAGGGGGCCTCAATTTGTCTCAGAGCTTTGGTCAGCCATGGCCAGCAGCTTAGGGGCGACAATTCACCGCACCACCGCATATCACCCTCAGGCTAATGGGTTATGCGAGCGTTTTCACAGATCTTTAAAGGCCGCCCTCGGGGCCTCACTAACGGATACAGATTGGGTGAATAAACTTCCCTGGGTTTTATTAGGGTTGCGTTCTGCGCCTAAAGAGGATCTAGACGCCTCCCCAGCAGAATTAGTTTTTGCACAACCTCTCAGACTCCCAGGTGAGTTTTTACCAGAGAACCCAGAGCCCAGGCATCTTCCAGCCCTGAGGCCTTTAGGCAGCACCGGACCGGACACTCTCCCCGGACCGGCACATCACTCTTTTCCACGGGTTTTTGTCCCCCAAGCTTTAAAAAAACGCCGAGTTCGTTTTTGTTAGGCACGAAGCTTTAAAATCAACCCTCCGTCCACCATACGATGGACCATTCAGAGTGCTGGAACCTGGTGATAAGCATTTTGTGCTTGATTTAGGGGACAGAAAAGAAACAGTCAGCATTGACAGACTTAAACCTGCCTTCTTGTTGAGAAACGAACCTGCACGGGTGGCGAGAGCACCTCGGCGGGGTAGACCCCCCAAGAAAAAAAACTCAGCCCCCCTGCAGGGAACAAATAACCACTCTCCTCCCCAAGCTGCAGATTCCTTACAGGAGGGTCCCACCAGGACGCCAAAGCGGACCCACAGCAGATTCGGGAGAAGATTAAAACCCAGACGGCACAGGGACTGATACAAATTGACCAAGAGTTGTTAACTGTGTTATCAGATTGTGCCGTGACAGTTCTAAGGATGATTTGTGATATTACTATACTGTTGTTGTTACCACTGAATTCTCTACAGGTGCATGACTGCTGGAAAGATTTTTCCTCGTTTTCCCTGTCAAGAGGTTAACAGTATAATATGTCATAGAGATTATCTTAAACTGTAAACTTAATTTGATTGTCCTTTTCTTAGTCGTTTGGGGGGGCTGTGGCTTATATTAATCATATATTCCATACCTACATATGTATAGACATATTAGAATGTTTAGTGATTACATATGTGGAATGACCTCACGCCTATGAACAGGACAAGAGGTCTCAACCGCCAGCGAGGATCAAAGAGCAGACAGAGTCGCAGCGGTGGAGACCGGATCGATCCCCCTGACCACCCAGGGTCAGGTGGAGGAGACGGAGGACAATGGAGGGGGGATTATGTTAATGCGGGATGTCAGCTTTGATATGCAATGTCTTTTGTTGAGTGTGGGTATAAGTATGAAGGTCTGACTGCGTTCGACCTCTTATTCTGCTTCTGCACCGAGATGAGACATGTTAGGGAGGTGAAGCTGATATTAAACTTTGATTCATAAAGTCACATCGCTTCTTCATTTCTAACTCCCTACACCACCATCCATTTCTGTCGTTCATCTAGGCAAGAGGAAAGCAGCCGCCCCACAACCTACCTTGTCACTGTGGAACGTACTGAAATCCTTTGCTTTTATAGGTAAAGTGTCAAAACCAAAGTAGCACAATTTCCACTTAATATAAAAGGGACTGAACTGAGATTTATTTAATTGTGTGAATATGGCACATCAACTGTAAAATAAACCGCTTGTTAATGTATTTATTTTTTGTCAGATCACTTGTGTGATCCTTTGTGAGTTATGTTCATAACTGTATGTTTTGGCGAATGTGAGATGTTCAGTCGTCAATATAATTTACTTTGTATGTGTAGTTTATAGTCTATCATCAATAAACTCATGCAGTAACAGGACACATTACAAATATTTGAGACCCATTGTAGTGCTTCCTTTTATATTTTAGCAATGCTAGTACAAAACACCGCCCACACATGAAGCCAGGGCAACAAGAGACACTTTTACAGACAAGACAAACTTTTATTGATAAAAACTTCATATTTTGACTGAGCGACTCCACACTCGGTGATGCACACCTTCAGTTAAAGTACTAGATTCCATTCAAGTGAATGTATTAATTCATTCTGATTGCTGAGGCCACAGTAAAAACAGATGGTTTTAAATGTAACGCAGCCCTTGTAAAATCTATCGAAGCGCAGCTACATGAAAATTGTGGTTAAATACAACAGCAAAGTACTTTATTGTCACATTCAAATTGTAATCCCTCCTGTTTTGTTTTTCTTTTGAATTCTTGGATGGAATATGGGTGGGTAATATAAGCTGCAGCTTCAGCCATCACCCATTTCAGATAACCTATGTTGAACTGTATAATCAGAGGAGTTATTGTTTAATTTGACCTTGTTAGATTTTTTCCCCTTTGTTATATTATTCTATTTTCTTTCAATCTTTACTTTTAATCAATCCGAAATAAAGATTCATTCATTAATTCACATTCCACCACTGGCTTTTAGCAACAAGTGTATTTCCCAAATATGTTTTAAACTTGCTTTAATAAACCACCACCCATTTGTCTTTTGTCTAGGCAAGAGGGAAACTGTCCACCCCAACTGGACCTTGCCTCACTATTTACAGAGATGCAGGCTGAAGATCTGCTGAACCAGGACCAGTACAAGGGGCCGATCCAGTTGCTTCTCAGTGAGGCAGCGTGGCTGGCGTGTGTGACCATTACAGTTTTTTTTTTTTGCAGTTTGAATTTTGCACATTCTGAATAATCTGGAATTTGCTGCTGATTGTAATAAACAATTTAGTGACTTATGTGTTTGCATCATGAATTTCTATTTTGTCTGTTAAGACACCGGTGGGAAAAGAGTAAACTGTACAAAAGATTTATCGGTGACCTTGAAAATAATGGCTCATTTTTAAGAAAAAAGTAACCAAAACAATTATTTTATTAACTGAAGACTGTATTGTTGGATGTGCCACCGCAGAAGACCCTGCATACTTTAGTAACAGTACCAGTATATGGAGGAATTCTGGGTCATATTAGCATCTGCTCTTCATCATAATGGGTTTGGGCGGGGGTGTCTAATCATGTGCCATGGAGGGCCAAGACCCTGCAGGCTTTACCTCCAACCAGTGTCTTCAACAGCAGATTCCACTGAACTTCTTCCACTGACTGATCAGTGAGAACACCTGCTGAAGAGACTGGGTAGAAGAGAGAACCTGCAGGGTCTTGGCCCCCCATGACACATGATTGGAAGCCCCCGGATTAGGTTTAATGGGATTTAACATTTTAACACAAACTGCTGTATGGTTCATAATTCTGTTGACAGACTTACACCAAACCAAAAGTGATTTCTCAAACTGCTGGATTATTCTTAGCTTTTCCAATCTTTCAGTATTTAATTTATGCCACATGGTGGTAACCTTCACATATAAAAAAAGAGACATCTGCAAAAACTTCAGAGGTTTATTGTTAGTGCAATTCCCAGTGCAATACTACATGAATGCATGTCTAGTGCATTGCTGATGCAGAGAATATATATTTCTACAGTACATGTATCTAGTAAATCAAGTATTTTCCATGTAACCTTGTGACTGCATTATTTTAATTGCTTTTAATCCTAGATCAGGTTTGTTTTGGCCTAAAATGCATGATAACTGTCAAATATATCTTATTATACCTAACTCAGTACCGTTTACTTTTTGAATATATATATTTTGTGGCTAATATAGTTATTAACATGGCGATCAAGTTGTGTCAGCTGATCATTTTTTTCTATGACACCACCTCAGACTCAGTGCTGCAGAAGCAGGTACGTCCCATGATGTCTCAACAGTCTCTCCATGATTTTCAAGCAGATCAGAGCAATTTGTTGTACAGGAAATTAACGTTTTTACAGACATTCTTAAGCTCTATAACCACTGATCATTTGTGAAGCTGTGTTGACATCAGTGACAGGCTGATGACATCCGTGACAGGCTGTGCTGAACGCCCAGACCGAATGAAGTGGTAATTTCCCCACAACAGAGCCATCTGAAACACACACAGCGTACATATTTTAGTACCTAACAGCGATAACTTGCAGACATTAAAGTGTAGTACGACGTACTTATAGCAAACTAGCATTAGCAACATTAGCTTACCGTCATATATGACCTAGTTTGTATCCTCACGTCTTTGGCTCTCCCAGAAGCTGCAGAACTATTCCAGAGTGTTTCATCTCGCTGCCTGTACCCTTGTCTGGCGGTCCTTTTTGGCATTTACGGTGAAAAAAGCCACAGACCGAGGAGTCGCCTTGTACAGCTGCATGTGTTATGTTTTGCTTGTGTCACGTGTTCTACGTCACGGGAGTGTGGCGCCGCTTCGCTGTTATAGAAATCCCACCCACCCCAGCTTAACACGGTTGTAATGGAGACAAAAGCGAGCCGAACCGTGTCGAAGTGAATCGAGACGTGCCGAGGTGTGCTGGGCTAGTGGAAAAGTGCCTTTATTCATTATGGGTGATTTCAACTGCAAAATAAGTAACCTTCACCTGAGCTATCCTTCTGCTGTAGGCAAATATACCATTGACAATGCAAATCCTTGCAGTGAGTTCCTTGGAAAATTCTGTGTCAAGAACAATTTAGTCATCACCAATACTCTGTTTAAAAAAATGAAAACATCACGCTTGGACATGGCCTGATGAGAAAACAAAGAACCAAATAGATTTCATCGTAACATATACAACAGGCCTATTCAATTACAAAATCATTACGGCCACAATTTGAAATCAAGACATGTAACTGGGTTGCACGTGTTCAGCGATCTGTTGAGTATGACAAATTTCAATCCAACATAGATCAATATGATGAAAAATATGCACGTTTTATTCATTGTCTTGGTTTTAAATGTGCACTTGGCACATGACAAAGGCATATCAAAAGTGCATAAAAATACAATAACAGTGCTGGGGTTGAGCAGAACTAGAAGTAGCAGAAATATTTTTCCTCTTGAGCAACAATTAAATAAATAGAATGGGAAAAAAATAAAATTCTGTAAATAACCATTTTGGTCACATCTTACTCAGGCATATCTCAAAGTGCATTACAAACTCAATGTGCACTGTTAGTAGCATTAAGATTTGTTTCCCTTTTGAAAGAAAATATACTACATCCTGGTCATAACTGACCTTGGTATATCACAAAGTGCATTTAGCTGAATAAAAAATGAACTGTCAAACACTTCAGTGCACAGCCCCCCCCCCAAGAAAAGATTGATAACATTAACAAACATTGCACATCCACTATTGTGGTTTGTTTTGTCTTAAATCACCACATGTGGGAGTAGGAACCTCTTTATATAAATAAACATTCCATTACACAAACATATCAGTCCAGGCATGGTTAAACTGACTATTTTCATCATCAATTTTATGCTTCAGGGTTGACGTTAACATGTTTTAAGGTCCCTTCACACCAAACCTGAATGGGCAAATTTTTCGCGCGGTGCAATTACATTATAACAACATAAACAAGCAAATAGACATGAATTCACCATCTGAGTGAGTTGCAGGCAGGTGAAGCTACGTTTATAACTTCTGCAGCTGTGTTCAACCTGCTGCTGAAATCCCCAAAATAACGTCAAGCTTAGGTTTACATTATTCGATGGGGGGCTCACCTGAAAAAGTTGTCCCTACCTCCAAAACTTTACAATATGAGAGGCGTTTATGTTGCTAGCCTGCTAGCCTTATTAGCACATCCGGGGCAGGAGTCCATGGGTAAATAACTACAACATCCCAATTCAGCTGAAGAGCTCCCAGTCCTTCTTTCTCCAGGTGATTGACTCATTTTCAAACCACTTTACTTTCCAATGTTGATACTTTTACTCCAATGACAATAGAATCTCAATGCTAGCGCTAGCCCTCGGACACAAATGTGTGATTTCATGTGTACTTGCCTCTTTCCATTGACTTTGTATGTATTCACGCTGCCCGTTCACATTTGGTGTAGGCTTGGTATCTTGCCACCAGCACCACCACAGTCATAGAGCCCACACTTCAAAACAAATGTGCTCCATTGTGGGTTGACGGTTGCTAGGCTATGCGGAGTGTTGCATTTACGGTCTGTAGTAATTAATGGATTTCTGCAATTCTGTGAAACGTGTTGGCCTTTGCTTCTCTGGCCCAGTCCGGGTCCACCGTGGGTGCAGCTCTGGCCCTATCCGGAGCCTCCAAGGGTGCGGTTACACCTCAGTTTGGGGCCTCCGAGGGTGTTGCTACGCCTCCATCTGGGGCCACTGAGGGTGCCGCTACGCCTCTGTTCGGGGCCACCAAGGGTGCCACTACACCTCAGTCCAGAGCCACCGAGGGTGCCGCCACGCCTCAGTCTGGGACCATCAGGGGTGCCGCTGCGCCTCAGTCTGGGACCATCGGGGGTGCCGCTATGCCTCAGTCCGGGGCCACCAAAGGTGCTGCTTCGCCCCAGTCTGGGGCCACTGAGGGTGCTGCTTCCCCCCAGTCAGGGGCCACCAGGGGTGCTGCGCCTATGTCCAAGGCTGCTGTGGGTCCTCTGTCTACATCCGGTTCCGTCGTGGTTCTTCCTCTGCCATTTCCTTTGTCGGATGCCCATCTCCTGGGTTCAAGGGTCCACTGTAAGCACGGATTACGGATTACAGTCCTCCACGGAGGAGGTGTGTGGTGCTCCACAACCCTCTTGGGTTGTGGAGCACCACATGAATACTTGGATGGCTTCTGAATTCTCAAAGACCACCCAATGGATGCTTTCCTCCATTTTGGTGGCTCTGGAGACCTGATAGGCCGCCCGACCCTTTCCACCTGATGGACGGGTGGAGTCAGGACTCTGGAAGGCCACCTGAACTGTTCCATTGTTTACTCAGTTTTGCTTGGTTTTTTTTGGCATCTTATTTGGTCAGTTTGTGGGTCATGTGTGTTTTGTTTTGTTGGATTTGTGTCTCTCCCTCTAGGCCTGGATCCCCCCACCACCCTCCTGTGGTCTGTTTTTGTAGTTATTCCTGCTGGGGGGGGGGGGGTACTTTCATTCCTTTTTGATGTTACAGTGGGGTGTCTTGGATCCACCCCTTAAGGGAGGGACACTGTCATGATGCCGAGTGCGGATCAGTGCCGTGCTCAGGTCTTTTGGTTACTACTCATTTTCTGCATATGTATTTGTTCTTGATTTTCTTTCATTATGGTTTGTGCTTTTATTATGACAGTGCAGTCATGTGGCTTCCTCCTGTCAAATCTTTTCACAGGTTGTCACAGCTGTTTAGTGTTCTGTAATTACGTTTTCACTCATGCACCCACACCTGATTCATGTTTTGGTTTTCTCCCTATTATTATTTAAGCTCGCTTGCGGGGTTCATTCCTCGCTGTGACCTCACCCTGTTCTCAGACATGAATCCCCCCATCTGATTCTTGTCTATTTTTTGCTCCGTACTCAGCCTTGTCTGACTATTGTAAGTTACCCTTTGTGATTTTCATTGATTGCCTTTTTATTTTAAGTCACCCTTCGTGGTTCTCATTTGTTGCCTTTTGTAAGTTACCCCTTGTGGTTTAGTGGTTCATTATCATTAAATACACAAACTCACAGCAGGTGAGTGGAGTCTCGATTTCTGCCCTGAAAGGGCCAATTATGACAGATTCTGGAGTGTTGGGCTGAATTTTATGAAGAGCTTTACCAAGATGACTCTGTACCAGCTGTCATAGACAATCGCACTGAAGACCCCATTCCTCTAGTACTTATGGAAGAAGTCGAACAAGCAACACGGAATCTGAAGAACGGTAAAAGTCCTGGCTTGGATAACATTTATTCGGAATACTTGAAAGCAGGAGGTGAACCTCCCAAAAAGGCACTATTACACCTTTTCAGTTGCATTCTCATGTCTGGAATGGTTCCCAAAGCATTTAAAGAAGGCTTCATTATTGTATTGTTCAAGAAAAAAAATCGTCTAGACTGTAAAAACTTTCGACCTGTAAGTCTCTTAAGCCATGTCTACAAACTCCTCATTAGCATAATAGCAGCAAGCATAAAATATGACCTCTATGCCTTCTTTCCAGCATCACAAGCTGCTTATCAGCCTGGTAGAGGAATTACTGACCATATCATTGCCTTAAAACAAATCCTTGAAAAAGCTATAGAATTCAATAGTCCATTCTTCATTGCTTTTATAGATTTTACTAAAGCCTTAGAATAAAACTTAGCTGCCTCTGGGAACTTCTTGAAGAAACAAATCTTAATAAGAGATACATCAATCATCTCAAATTGACCTATGACAACTCCACAGCTGCTATAAAAACCGACACGGGGATAACTAGACCAGTGCAAATACTCAAAGGTGTAAAACAAGGTGATATTCTGTCAGCACTTTTATTCTGTATAGTCAGGTGGCAGAACCAGACAGCTTCCCTGGGCAGGCCCTTGGAGCATGGGCTGCTGAGGTGACTGATGTTCTCACATCCATCTTCAACCTCTCCCTCAACCAGAACATAGTCCCCTCCTGCTTCAAAACCACAACCATCACCCACAACCAGGAGCCTGCCAACCTGTCTGAATGATTACAGACCGGTAGCACTCACTCCAATCATCATGAAGTGCTTCGAAAGAGTGGTGCTGCCCTCATTTAGGACAGCATACCGGATACCCTGGACCCCCTGCAGTACGCCTACAGGCCCAACAGGTTCACCTCAGATGCCATTGCTGCAGCACTCCATTACTCTCTCTCCCACCTGGAAGATAAAGAGTCCTACATTAGGATGCTCTTTGTCGACTACAGCTCCGCCTTCAACACGGTCATCCCCCGCAAACTCACCGACAAACTGTCTTCACTTGGCCTGCACCTCACCCTCTGCAACTGGATACTGGACTTTCTAACTGACAGGCCCCAGACTGTCAGGATGGGTAACAGGACCTCAGCCAGCATCATCACGAACACAGGCGTCCCACAGGGTTGTGTTGGATGAAAATTTGAAAGACTGGGACAGCAACAACTCAGAGAATGACATAGAAGAGAAATGGGCAACACTGAAGGATACGGTGTATCAGACTGCGAGTGATCTATTAGGCTACCCTGAGAGGAAACATCAAGATTGGTTTGATGAGCATGATGAACACCTGAAGAAACTACTAGAAGCGAGGAATACAGCTAGGCAGGAAAACCTACAGTGTAACACAAGGTCGAAGAAGAAGAAATACTCAAAGGCTCAGAGTGAGCTACAGAAGTACACCAGAGAGATGAAGTCCAACTGGTGGGATGAAAAAGCAGAGAAACTTCAAACTGCAGTAGACAGGAAGGACATGAAAATATTCTTCACAGGTTTGAGAGAAATCTACGGCCCTAAACCAAGAGGACTGATCCAACTAAAGGCTATGGATGGTGAAACAGTTTTGCAGGAGAAAGACAAGATCCTGGACAGATTTGCAGACCACTTTGACCAACTACTAAACAACCCTGGAGATCTCACTGAAGAAGCTAAAGAAGATCTAGTGAAGCGACCAGCTGTATCAAGTCTGGATGAACCACCAAATCTGGATGAACTAATGGCAGCTATCAGGACAACACAGGATGGTAAAGCTCCAGGAAGGGATAGAATTCCAGCAAAAGTCTGGAAATTTGGTGGTGTTCAGCTGACCAACTGCCTGCACAAGCTCATCCAAGAGATATGGGATGCCCAGAAAATACCTTAAGACTGGAAGGATGCAAGTATTGTGCCTTTGTTCAAGAAAGGTGACAGGAAGGATTGTGGAAATTACCGAGGTATATCACTACTAGCCACTGTTGGTAAGATTCTCTCACGTGTACTACTTAACAGACTCAGTGAACACATCTTGCAGAATGTACTACCGGAAACCCAGTGCGGCTTTAGAAGTGGAAGAAGCACAATGGACATGATTTTCTGCTTGAATCAGGTTCAAGAAAAGTGTATCGAACAGAACATGCCGCTTTATGTAGTCTTCATAGACTTCAGTAAAGCCTTCAGTACTGTTCCGCGACAAGGACTTTGGCAGGTACTCAAGAAATATGGTTGTACGGAGAAGTTTGTCAGCCTGATCGAGGCACTCCATACAGGTATGCAAGCAAACGTGGCAATGAGTGGTTCAGTATCTAAAGACTTTTCAGTAAGCAACGGGGTGAAACAAGGGTGTGTGCTGGCACCTACACTCTTCTCGCTATATCTGGCAGCCATGCTTGAGGTGGCCTTCAAAGACACTTCAGAAGGAGTATACATTCAAACAAGGAAAGAAGCAGACTTGTTCAATGTGGCACAGTTTAAAGCCAAGAGTAAGACATCGTTAAAGATAGTAAGAGAAATGCTCTTTGCCGACGACGGTGCTCTAGTTGCACACAGCGTGGAAGATATGCAATCTTTAGTGGAGAAATTTGCAAGACCAGCTAGCCAATTCAGCCTCCAAATCAACATCAAGAAGACAGAGTGCCTTTATCAACCACCAAAGTTCCAATTATCAACATCACTACCAGAAGAGATCAGCATTGGTACAGAGCTACTAGTCAAGTGCAAGACTTTCAAGTACCTAGGGAGTACTGTTTCAGAGAATGCTAGGCTGGAGAATGAACTATCTCTCAGAATGGGAAGAGCGAGCGCTGTGTTTGGAAACTTGAGGGAGAGACTGTGGAACAATTGACATGTGTCAATCCGTGTGAAATGCAAAGTGTACAGAGTGACAGTACTGGCTACTCTATTGTATGGTGCTGAAACTTGGACTGTCTACAGAGTGCAGGTGAAGAAACTCCACGCGTACATGATGAGACACCTTCGAGCCATAATGAATATCTCATGGAAAGACAAGACAACCAACATAGAAGTGTTGAAACAAGCTGGTCTACCATCAATGGAGGACATGCTAATACAAATGAACCTGAGATGGCTCGGACATGTTGAGAGGATGGACCACCAGCGTCTCCCTCGGCAGTTACTCTACTCACAGTTATGCGAGGGCAAACGCAATCAGGGTAGACCAAGGCTCAGATTTAAAGACACCGTAAAAAGAAACTTGAAGAATTTGGACATGGACAGGAGTACCTGGCAGCAGAAGGCTAAGGACAGAGCTGTGTGGCGGAATCTGATCAGACCTAAATGAAATGGTCATTGTTGCCCACGACAGACTGCTACGATGACGATGATGATGACAATGAGAACTGTCAAAATATCACACTAATGATGAGAAACATCAATATATCACACACTGACAATGGGAACTGTCAATATATTACACACTGATAATGAAAACTTCAAAATATCACACAATGACAGTGGGAAACATTAATATATCATGCACTGACAATGGCAAATGTCAGCATATCATGCACTGAGAGTGGGAAACGTCACTGCCAATGGGAAATGTTTGATGAGAAAACCTACAACAAAAAACACCTTTAAAGCAATTACCTTCAAAGCTGGCAACTCACACCTGAACAGACTGATGGATAAATGTCAGGAGCCAAGCCGGCTTGGTTCCCCCGGCTCGGTCCTGACCTCCCTGTGAGTTTAAGTGCTGCTGTATATGTGCATATTATATATTTCCATGCTGCTTCCTTCCCCATAGCCACTGCTCTCTGGCCGGCAGCTGTGAGGCAGCCCTCTTTGGCTCACTCTTGGGTGAGTGCTAGCTGACAGCCTGCTGGTCTGACCATGCCTCCTCCCTCATTACCATCAGCTGCTCCCATTCCCGTTTGCCATTACCCCGCTCCTCGCCCAGGTGCTCCCAATCACACCATCACCAAAAATATGTGTACTTAAGCAGCCTTTTGCCAGTCACGCATTGCTGGGTCATTCTATTGTCTACTGATGTATATAGTTGTGTTTGCTGTGTGCCACGGGGGGTTAGCCACTTCCACTTTAGCCGTGGATTCTTCTGCGTCCTTGGAGCGATGTCGGCTCTGGGACGCCGTCGTGGTTAATCACTTATTCTTATGTGTTCGCCGGGCAATGCCATCCTGGGAATGTCCATTGTAAGTTTCCTTGTGTTTTTGTACGACCTCACCCTTTTTGGAACTGTTTGTCATTTCGTTAATAAATGTGTTGTGATGTAAACTGCACGTAAATCCTCATCATTTCTCCCCTCTCTGTGCACTGTGTAAAAGCGCACCGGAGGTCATGACAGAATGACGCTGCCCTAAAAAGGATTTAGCTGGTTACACCCTCACATCACTTTTCTTTCTGGACTGTGTTTTTCACCCACCTGTGTTGGAGTTGGCTATGGATTCGGTGGGCCGGAGTTATCCTTTGAGCCTGGGATGGGAATGCTGCCGAGCGTTAATGGACATCGATGGGCTAATCGCATCGGCAAGCGAATATTCCATCCCGGAGGACATACTCTGGTATGTAGGTCTGGCGGAGACAGAGGTCCGGCGGTGCCCTCAGCTCGCTCAGCATGCAGAAGGAATGGAAAGGATCACCCGGTTGGCAGCGCTGCGGCGTGGGTGCAGTGAAGGGGTAAGGAAATCCCCGAAGAAGACCGGGCTCACGCCGAAGGAGGAGCACTCCCGGGGCTCCATTCTCCCTGCTTCCCGCTAGAGTGACGCCCACTCCTGCTCCGGCTCATCCATCTCCAGCACCCGACAATCGACGTTGTCCTGCGTGGAAGTGCTGGGAGGAGCCCTCTCCTCCTTCAGCTGCCATCATCCCTCCAGCTGCTGCAAGGTCTGACAGGGCCGCCCCGGGAATGCCCATTTCCGTCACCAGGGAGACAGCTTCTCTACTTTCGACGGAGAGGGACAGCAATCAGCCTGCTGCAGCCATGAACAACAAATTCCTGGAGAACAGGCAAGTGTTTTTCCGTTCTATTCAATTAAATTTATAAAGGACATTGTCTGTCTCTCGAGGGAAAGGCCCAGCCTCAGCAGTCCATTGGGTCCTCTCCTCTGGCTGCAGTTGTTAGCTTACCCTCTATTTCCTCTGTGTCTCCTCCCTTTATCCCTGAGTGCCCGTTGGTCCTGCAACCGAACCACCAGACGTTGGAGGAGTTTGGGGCCCTGGATGATCCTGCCCAGGGGCCCGCACAGAGGTGTTTCCCTGCAGCCATGCCAGTGGAGTCCCCAGCGTTGGAGCCACTGCAGGGGTATGAAGGGACTGCAATGACAATCTTGCCTGCTGGGGAGGCTTCTGCAGTGGAGTGGGAGCCAGAGATGGACCTCCTCGAGGCCGGACCCGGGATGTCATCGTCAAGTTCGACGGAGTCCTGGACAGTGATGGAGCTCCAGCTCAGGCAAGTTCTCTCTCTTATATTTCTCATGTCTGTATTGGAGAGATCTTGCCTGGCTCTAGGTGATGGGAGTCAGGTGCAGCCCTCGGCTGCATCTTAATTCACTTTGCCGGGCTCCGCCATTGCTGGCAACCCTAACCACCTTTCTTCTCCTGCTGTCTCTGAGCCTTTGTCTAGGGTCACCGGAGAGGGTGCAATGTCGCACAGAGGTCGTCGTGGGTCTGGTCCGACCTGCGGAGTAACATATAATAATAATAATAATAATAATAATAACCTGTTCACTGGACTGTCTGCTGGGCCTGGGACTCTGGGTGGCCTCCAAAAGCCCCAACGCCCGTGGACTTGGAGGGGTTAGTGTTTTTTGCTGTTGTGGGCCCTGGGTGGGGTTGTTTTTGTTCCCTCCTGACCTCTTCCCCCTCCTCCCACCCTGGGTTTATTGTTGCTGTTGTTCCTGCTGGGGAGAAGTGGGGTCTTCGGGATGTTACCTTTGGTGTCTGAGAATCCACCCCTTGAGAGGGGGGCTCTATCAGGAGCCGAGCTGGCTTGGTTTCCCTGGCTCGGTCCTGACCTCCCTGTGAGTTTAGGTGCCGCTGTATATGTGCATATTGTGTATTTTCATGCTGCTTCCTTCCCCATAGCCACTGCTCTCTGGCCGGCAGCTGTGAGGCAGTCCTCTTTGGCTCACTCTTGGGTGAGCGCTGGCTGACAGCCCGCCGGTCCGACCATGCCTCCTCCCTCATTACCGTCAGCTGTTCCCATTCCCGTTTGCCATCTCCCCGTTCCTCGCCCAGGTGCTCCCAATCACACCATCAGCAGCAATGCATGTACTTAAGCAGCCTTTTGCCAATCACGCATTGCTGGGTCATTGTATTGTCTACTGATGTACATAGTGGTTTGCTGTGTGCCACGGGGGGTTAGCGACTTCCACTTTAGCCATGGATTCTGCTGCGTCCTTGGAGTGATGTCGGCTCTGGAACGCCGTCGTGGTTAATCACTTCTTCTCATGCGTTCGCCAGGTGATGCCGGCCTGGGAATGTCCATTGTAAGTTTCCTTGTGTTTTTGTATGTCCTCACCCTTTTTGGAACTGTTTGTCATTTCATTAATAAATGTGTTGTGGTGTAACCTGCATGTAAATCCTTATCATTTCTCCCCTCTCTGTGCACTGTGTAAAAGCGCACCGGAGGTCATGACAGATAAAGAGCTTAATAAACAAGATGCAAAATATATTAAAATAACTTTTCTCAGTATATTTTTATAATAGGCCTACCGGTATAGTAATATGTCAAGCACATGAATTCTGTCTTGTTTCTTGTCTTAGTGTTTGTTTCAGTATTTTTAGAATGTTTAGAAATTAGTGATGAATGTTTATTCTTACACAATATAATGTATTTACAAATGATATATGGGAAAGTATGGGACTTAATAATGAAAATTAAGGCAGATCATTTTGGTAATTAGAAATAAAAGCTAATTTCGAAGGATAAACATCTAAGTCAGTGTGTACATTCCTGTTAGCTTATCAGAACAACATTGGCTTCCTTCTTTTACAAATCCATCTACTGAAAGCATGCTGGTCCATTTTAGGTTGTAAAAGGATTATGAGAGTTGTGGCAGCCTAAATTTTAGCGATGTCTCCACCTCAGGATTTTTCAGGGTCAAGCCTCTGTGCCGATGTTTTGACTGCCAGCCTTTCTAAACCTCTCTGGGGTCGTCTGACATAGAGCAGCCACCCTCTGTTAAATCTGCTGCTGTAAAATCATTAGAGCTGGACCCGCTGGTGGTCCGCTGGCCCGGAGTACAGAACCAGGACTCCATGTGAGGCTGTGCGAGTGGTTTAATGGGTACATTTAAAAGGTGAGGATCATCAAGGTCAGGGGTCAGCGACATCTGATATGGAAAGAGCCATTTTGAGCAGTTTTTACCCCCCCCCCCCCCAAAAAAAAACAGACAAGTTTTGAGAATAAGCTGGAACATTATTAATATTAATAGGAATTTTATTCTTCTCAAATATGCAGCATTTCTACTATAAATTTGCTACTGTTTTATTATAAATTTGTGAGACTGTTCCTCTTGAAATTTTTAACATTTTTATTCTGTATACTGTCATGGATGTTCTTTTATATTAATAAATGCCTCTTGTTGATCTGGTGTTTAAATAAGGTACAGAGTCAAAGCTGTCTTTTCTGGGTATTTATTCTTGATCAAGAGGAGGATTTCATGCAACAGTGCTGCAGAAATGTTCACAGTCAAAATGGTGTGAGCAGATTTTATACCTTAAAACAAACAAAGGTAATATGTTATGAAAATGTTCTGTGGGAGTACGGACCCTAGTTGTCTACCAGAAATGACCTTGACAGGCCAAAGCCTTAGTATCACAGGAAGAAGCATGATATACTGTGTCTAGAAATGCAATAACAGAGACACAGTGTAATACTAAATGATAAAATAAGGAAAAATACCTTAAACTATCTTTTTCCAACTTGAAATTTTATGACTTTTCCTAAAGGGACCCCATCATTAGAAAAAGTGATACTTTGTTTTTATTTATGTTTCCATGTGGGCTGTACACCGCTAGGGTACAAAGATTGTCTTATGGGTCATTTTTGACCCGTGAATTATAAAAGCATTTAAACACCAGAAAAAAAGTTCAAAGGCCACACACAAACTCTCTCTAACACACACACACACACACACACACACACACACACACACACACACATCAAAGAATCTGGATTGATGTACGAATTGAACTTGCATTTGACCTGCACCTGCACTTTTGATCTGCAGCTGACCCCTCACATCACACAAGTTCCCAAACAAAACAAAAAAACAATCTCAGACATAATAAAAACAAATTCAGTATAGAGGATATAAAGGTACCCTGAATCAAAGGAACCCTAGTTGGCTCCTTGCTGAAGCCTTGAGTAGACATTTCACTGTCCAACAGGTCCTGGATGAGATATTTTCAGGAGCTCAGGAGAAACAAGAGGATGAAGATGTATCTGAAGAGGAAGATGGGGAGGAATGCAACCCAGAGGATGATGCATCTTCAGATGAAGAAGAAGAGGAAATCCCTCAAACTGACAGAGAGACATTTTTGTCAAAGAACAGCAAAATTGCATGGTCCTCATCAAATTCAGACAGCAAGCAGGGAAGAACAGCAGCACCAAACATCATAAGGATGACTCCAGGGCCAACAAGGTATTCAGCTGCCCATGTCCAGGACATTTCATCCACCTTTCTCCTGTTCATCACACCAGCCATCGAAAAAATCATCCTGGAGAATACAAATTTGGAGGGTTTCCGGAAATATGGAGAAAACTGGAAAAATATGGATGAGATTGACCTGCGTGGCTACATAGGGCTTTTGATATTAGCAGGTGTATATAGGTCCTGTGGCGAGGCTACATATAGTCTCTGGGATGCAGAGAGTGGAAGGGCAATTTTTTGTGCCACAATGCCGCTGAAAATCTTTCACACTTTCTCAAGAATGCTGAGATTTGACAACCGTGAGTCAAGACCAGCAAGGCGTGTGATGGACAAACTGGCAGCCATCAGAGAGGTCTGGGACAAGTGGGTTGAGTGTCTGCCATACCTCTACAACCCTGGGCCTGAAGTCACAGTAGATGAGCAGTTGGTTCCATTCAAAGATATTTTTTTTATTTTCATATATGCAATGTTACTTACCTGAAATATTTTTTTATTTTATTGTGATGTAACATCCTTGATTCATGCAGTTTTCTGTGACACTCACACTCAGTGATTGTAATCTCTTTTTTTTTAATCAACAGGTCGCTGTCCTTTCGGCAGTATATGCCAAGCAAGCCAGCAAAATATGGCATCAAAATATGGGTGGCCTGTGATGCAAAATCCAGCTATGCATGGAATGCGCGCAAGATGGCACCCACAGTGGTCGCCATGGTGCTTCGCTGCGCCCTTTGTTTGTTTTTGTTTGTCAATTGTGTGTCTGCCTGCTCTTATACCCGTGAAGAGCTTCTAAATATCAGGACTTTCACTCCCACGGACCTACTCCCAGTTTTTTTAGCTCCTGCCACCGATCTGGTTCATTGCTTGGCTCGAAAAGTGAGACGGCGAAAGAGAGGAAGACGAGCGGGCGCTCTCGTCCGACTCCGCAGGAGAGGCACGCGCACGGCTTTGCCTGGCATATTTCTGTCCAATGCCAACTCTCTCTCTAACAAGGTAGATGAACTAAGACTGCTGATGCGTTTTAAGGACCTTTCTTCCTCGGCTGCCCTCTGTTTTACTGAGACCTGGCTCAGAGAAAATACACCGGACAGCGCGCTGCGCCTCGACGGATTTCAGCTGTTTCGTGCTGATCGTGACACAGAGCTCTCCGGTAAATCCTCAGGAGGAGGAGTCTGCTTCTACATCAACAGCAGCTGGTGCTCTGATGTAACGGTAATTTCCAAACACTGTTCTCCCGCCCTGGAATTTCTTTTTATTAACTGCAAGCCATTTTATTCCCCGCGGGAGTTCGCTTCATTCATCCTCGCCGCTGTGTACGTCCCTCCCGACGCGGACGCGCGTGAAGCTCAGCGCGCGCTCGCGGATCACATCCAACACACGGAGCGGACTTTTCCGGACTCTCTGGTTATTGTGGTTGGCGACTTTAACCAGAGCAATCTGAGCCACGATCTCCCCCGCTACAAACAGTTTATTAAATGCCCCACCAGAGGAATAAACACGCTGGATCACTGTTACACCACAGTTAAGGACGCGTATCGCGCTGTTCCCCACGCTGCGCTCGGACTATCTGATCACATGATGGTCCACCTCATTCCCACATACAGACAGAGACTAAAGCTCACTAAACATGTTGTGAGCACTACGAAGAAATGGACCAGTGAAGCTGAGGAGAAGCTGGAAACGTGCATGGAAATAACTGATTGGGGCATGTTTAAAGGAGCCACCCATGATCTGGATGAGTACACGGACACTGTGAACTCATACATCCACTTTTGTGAGGAGAGCATCCTTCCATCGCGCACCAGGATGAGGTACTCTAATGATAAGCCCTGGTTCACTGCTAAGCTCAGACAGATCAGGAAGGAGAAGGAAGCAGCGCTGAAAAGTGGAGACAGGGGCTGCTACAGGGAGGTTAAATATCGGTTTAACAGAGAGCTGAAGAGGGCTAAATCTGTGTATTCTGAGAGACTCCAGCAGCAGTTCACTGCTAATGACTCGGCTTCTGTGTGGAGAGGACTGAGGCAAATCACCAACTATCGGCCTCAGGCTCCTAAAGGTCAGGATGACAAAGCCCTTTGTCAAAGACTGTCCCAACACTATGCCCGTTTTGACACCTCGTCAACTGTGTCCAACTCCCCCCCTCCCTCCAGCTCCACAGCCTCCACGATCCCTACTTCATCAAAGGCGCCCCCCCTCCTCCCCCCCTGCCCTTGTCATCAGTGAGCAGGACGTGCTCAAACAGTTCTCCAGACTGAACCCGCGCAAGGCCCCCGGTCCGGACGGCGTGTCTCCCTCCACCCTGAGACACTGTGCAAAAGAGCTGGCTCCTGTCTTCACAGATATTTTTAACACCTCCCTTAAGCTATGCCATGTGCCGACCTGCCTCAAATCCTCCACCATCATCCCTGTCCCCAAGAAGCCATGGATCACTGGACTTAACGACTACAGACCTGTAGCGCTCACCTCTGTAGTCATGAAGTCCTTTGAGCGCCTGGTCCTGCCCCACCTCAAGTCCATCACCACTCCCCTCCTGGACCCGCTGCAGTTTGCCTACCGAGCCAACAGGTCTGTAGACAACGCAGTCAACCTGGCCCTCCACTCCATCCTGCAGCACCTGGACTCCCCGGGAACCTACGCCAGGATCCTGTTTGTGGACTTCAGCTCCGCATTCAACACCATCCGCCCCGCTCTGCTCCGGGACAAGCTGTCCCTGCTCAACGTGCCTGACTCCCTCTGCAGGTGGATCACCGACTTCCTGACGGACCGGAGGCAGCATGTGCAGCTGGGAAAGACTGTCTCAGACTCTGCTAGCATCAGCACTGGATCACCCCATACCTGTGTACTTTCCCCCCTACTCTTCTCCCTTTATACCAACTCCTGCACCTCCAGCCACCAGTCTGTCAAGTTGATCAAGTTTGCGGACGACACCACCCTCATCGGGCTCATCTCCAACGGCGACGAGTCCGCCTACAGGAGAGAGGTGGCCCAGCTGGCGTCCTGGTGCAACAACAACAACCTGCAGCTGAACGCTCTGAAGACAGTGGAGATGATTGTGGACTTCAGGAAAGTCACAACCCCTCTGCCCCCCTCACCCTCACAGGCTCTCCCATCATCACTGCTGATTCCTTCTGCTTCCTAGGCACCACCATCACCAGGGACCTCAAGTGGGAGCCGACCATCAGCTCCCTCATCAAAAAGGCCCAGCAGAGGATGTTCTTCCTGCGGCAGCTGAGGAAGCTCAAGCTACCCACCAAGATGTTAGTGCAGTTCTACACAGCCATTATCGAGTCCATCCTCACCACCTCCATAACCGTGTGGTATGCAGGAGCCACTGCCAGGGACAGACTAAGGCTGCAGCGCGTCGTGCGCACTGCTGAGAAGGTGATCGGCTGCAAGCTCCCATCTCTCCAGGATCTGTACATCTCCAGGACCCGGAGGCGTGCTGGCCGGATCATAGCCGATCCCTCACACCCTGGTCACGTATTGTTTGCCCCCCTCCCCTCAGGTAGAAGACTTCGGTCCATCCAGACTAAAACCTCCCATCACATGAACAGCTTCTTCCCCTCTGCCATCAGACTGCTGAACACTAAGTGACTTATTGACTCTCGTGCACTATGTACAGCAGCTCAACCAGACTCATGTCATTCATCACTGTTTTCTTCCTGCATTACCGACTGCACTATATGGTTCTCCACATTATCTGCTGCACGCTAATATATTTAAACTGCTGACTAGTATTAATCATTCTTATTCTACACTTTATTGCATGTATAGTTTATTTCTTTTATTTTATCATGTTTAATGTTGCAGCATTGCACCGAGACAAATTCCTAGTTTGTGTACTACATGAACAATGGCAATAAATCTGATTCTGATTCTGAATATGCAAGTGTACACAGGGAAACTGCCAAGTGGAGCACCAGAGAAGAACCAGGGGATGCGGGTTGTGCTTGAATTGACAGATGGACTGAGGGGGCACAATGTCACATGTGACAATTTTTTCACCTCCTATGAACTCGGCCAGCAGCTCCTGAAAAGGAAGATGACCATGGTTGGCACTGTTCGGAAGAATAAGCCTGAACTCCCCCCTGCACTCCTCGCAACAAGAGGCAGAGCGGTCTTCTCATTAAAGTTTGCCTTCACTCCCACCACCACTCTTGTTTCTCATCTTCCAAAACGGAACAAGAATGTGGCCCTGCTGAGCACACTGCACAAGACAGCTGAAATCAGTGATCGTGAGGACAGGAAGCCAGCCATCATCCTCAACTATAACTGCAATAAAGGAGGCATGGACAACCTCGACAAAGTTATTGGAATGTACAGCTGCAGAAGGATGACTGCACGCTGGCCCCTGGTCATCTTCCATAACATCATTGATGTGTCCTCATATAATGCCTTTGTGATACGGCAGGAGATCAACCCGACCTGGATGTCAGGGAAGAAAAACAAGAGAAGGATGTTCCTTGAGCAGTTGGGAAAGGCTCTTGTCACCCCGTGCATTGAGAGAAGGGAGCGTCTGCCCCGCACAGAAGCCTCTGCAGCCATTGTGGAAGCTGTTCATGGAGCTGAATCTTGTCCTGATCCACCTGAGGCTGCAGCTGGGTCAGTCAAAAGAAAAAGGTGCCAGTTCTGCCCCTGGAAGAAGGACTGCAAGACAAAAGCTGTGTGCTGCACATGTGAGAAATACATCTGTAAAGCCCATTCTCACGTTTGCACATACTGTCCTACATGTGCTAAATAGAGTTGATGTTGAAAATTGTTCACAAAGTCAAGCAGCATTTTGTTGTTTTGTTGTGTTATGAGAGAAGTTTTTTATAATTCACTTTCTAAAAAATATAAAAGAATAAACTGTTGACAAAAAAGTTCCAGATTGTTGACTGTTTTTTTTTACCTTTCAATATAATTAATTCAGAAGTAATTACTTCATATTTATATAATACTATAATATAATTTTACTGTGTAAAAGAAAAGTGTTATGACAGTTGGTTTGTGGTTAAAAAAAAGTGTAATAATGGTCACTGGTGATTGTCTTTTTGTATTGTGTAACAAAAAATACATGATAAAAAATGAATGAAATTGAGTTGAATTGATAAATAACAGGTTGTTTCATCATGCAAAATAGATTTTGGATTTAAAATTCAATTAAGCTGCTTTATTTTGGGGCTTTGGTAGGGCGGGTCATTTTTGATCTGTAGGACAAGGGGAGTAAACAGAATGTTAAGATCGCACAAGGGTTAAAGTTTCTTAATTTTCTTTCTTAACTGCAAATGAGAATTTTTTTTCCTTTTCCGTGTAAATGTGGATCCAGTGGTGATAGGCAAATTAGAGAAGGTAAAACAGCTTATTTCAGACAGGATGAACTGACCAGTACAAGCCAAAACAGGATAATTTCAAACTATGAATGAAACAAAGCTTCTCTGGTGGAGACCAAGAATAATACAGAGCTGCAAATGAATATGTTATGCATGCTGTAAATGTTGAATACTGGTTTTAAAACTGTATTTTTCAGGTGTAATATAGGTTAATAGTGGAGTTTGCCAACCTCTGGTTTACGGTGCATCCGGAAAGTATTCACAGCACTTCAATTTTTTTCACATTTTGTTATGTTACAGCCTTATCCCAAAATAAATTAAATTAATTTTTTCCTCAAAATTGTACATACAATACCCCATAATGACAACATGAAAAAAGTTTTTTTGAGATTTTTGCAAATTTATTAAAAATAAAAAGCTAAAGGGTGTGCGGCGGGGGGTGCATTGGAGATGCCTGGGGAGGGGCTCCTGCCGGGGGCGCATGCCAGTCTCCAGCCCGGTGGGTGGGGTAGCCTCCTGGCACCTGGGGCCCGGGGGCTGGCATTGACCCCGCTGGGAGGGTGGGGGGTTGGCAAGCCTGGGGGCATGGGCCCTCCGTGCTAGCTACCTGGCGGCCTGGCCTCCCTCGGCCGTCCCTCCTGGCGTGGATGCCTGGCTTTCCTGGGGCTTGTTGGCCTCCGACATTTGTTCCCTGTGGGGGTTGGTGGCATTGCCTTGCCTGTTTGGGGTTTCCAGGGGAGGGGGAGTTGCTGCAACCTGCCGCCCTCTTCATATGTTCCCTGACAAACCACTCACATGCACACACTTATTTTTCTCGCACTCTCATATATACACACACAGATGCACATACACAAATAAGATAAGATAAGATAAGCCTTTATAAGATAAATGTCTTCCCTTTAACAGGTGCGGATACCAGATTTGTGTTGAGACCTCTTCGGTGGAAGAAATCAAATCAAATCAACCTTTATTGTCATATTGCTGTACATACAACTGCAGTGCAGGCAAGATGAAACTGTGTTTCTCTTGGCATCCATATAAGTAAAAAGAACATAATTTAAGACACACTCACACACACCCTCACCCCCCACCCCAACACAGCCATTCACACATCCCTGAGACATACTTGAATGAATGAATGAATGAATGAATGAATGAATGAATTTATTTCGGATAGTACATTACAGGTTAAAAGAAACTGTATAATATAACAACAAGGTCAAATTAGACAAAGACTCCTTCTACTATACAATTCCACGTGAGTTATCCGAAATGGGTGATGGCTGAAGCCGCAGCTTATATTGCCATATATACATACTTGAAAACTAACTAGAACTATAATATACAAATAATGTACATAATGTCCATAAGGTGCAGTAGTATGTATGAGAGATTCCGGATCAACTGTTCAGCATCCTAACAGCTTGTGGAAGGAAGCTGTTAATCAGTCTGGTGGTTCTGCCTCTGATGCTCCGGAATTGTTTGCCAGATGGCAGAAGTTCAAAGTGTTTATGCAGAGGGTGAGAACGGTCCTTGACAATGTTCAGTGCCCTGCTCCTACAACGGTTCTGAAAAAGTTCTTGGACAGAGGAGAGGAAAACTCCAATTACCCTCTCAGCTCCCTTAACTATCCTCTGCAGGGCTTTTTTGTCTGACATACTGCAGCTGGACTACCATGTTGCAATGCAGTACGTCAGAACACTCTCCACCACACTTCTGTAGAAGGTCCTGAGGATGCAGATGGGGAGAGAGGCCTGTTTGAGCTTCCTCAAGAAGTGCAGTCTCTGCTGGGCCCGCTTCCTGATCCCCAAGGAATTCTTGCTCCAGGTCAGGTTCTGCGAGATCTGCATTCCGAGGAACTTGATGTTCTCCACTCTCTCCACCAAACGGCCCCCGATGCTGAGAGGGACGTGTTCAGGCTCTGACCGCCGGAAGCCAATAATCACCTCCTTTGTTTTGTCCACATTAAGCACCAGATTGTTCTCCCTGCATCAGTCCTCCAGGTCTCTAACTTCTTCCCTGTACATTGATTCCTCATCCCTCTGAATAAGTCCCACCACTGTGGTGTCGTCTGCAAACTTAATAATCTGGTTCCCCTCGTGTCTGAATACACAGTTATGTGTTAGAAGTGTAAACAACAGTGGACTGAGTACGCAGCCTTGAGGGGATCCGGTGCTCAGCGTGATAGAGTTGGAGATGTTATTTTCAACATGGACAGACTGAGGTCTCTCAGTCAGGAAATCCAGGATCCAGAGACATGTGACTGTGTTCAGACCGAGAAGGAGTAATTTCTCCATCAGTCTCTGGGGAATAATGGTGTTGAATACTGAACTGAAATCAATGTACAGGAGTCTGGCGTAGGTGTCTTTCTGATCCAGGTGGGTGATGACAGAGTGCAGGGTGGTGACTATAGCATCCTCCGTGGAGCGGTTTGAACAATATGCAAAGTGAAGCGGGTCATGTGATGCAGGGAGGCAGGCTCTGATGTGTGGTTTAACAAGCCGTTCAAAACACTTCATGGCAATTGGTGTCAGTGCAACAGGACGATAGTCATTCAGACAGGACACAACTGGTTTTTTTGCCACCGGTACTATGGTAGAGGTCTTAAAGCATCTGGGAACGATGGCCTGACTCAGGGAGATGTTATAAATGTCAGTCAGGACATCCGCCATCTCGCTCCCGCAGTCTCGGAGCACACATCCCGGGATGTTGTCCGGACCTGCAGCTTTACGTGTTTGACCCTGATTAGGGTCCTCCGTGTGTCCGCTGCATTGATGATGATAGCTGGCCCAACAGATGGTGGTGATGGGCCAGCCCTCCCTCAGATTGTTGGGTTTGATGCTTCAAAACGTGCAAAGAAGTTGTTGAGCCTGTCTGGAAGTGAAGCGTCGTCATCATCGACCCCCTGCCTAGACTTATAATCCATCAGCGCCCAAACTCCCTGCCACATCCGTTTGGTGTTCCTTGTGTCACAGAGGTGTCCCTGGATTTTCTCTGCATAGGCGCGCTTCGCCGTCTTAATTCCCTTTGAGAGCGCAGACCTGGCTGAGCGGAGGGCAATCCTGTCCTTCGCTCTGAAGGCTGCATCTCTGGCTGTGAGCAGCGAGCGCACCTCTGCAGTCATCCAGGGCTTATAGTTGCCCTGTGCAGTGATAGCCTTCACTATAGTGACATCCTCTGTGCGTGTCGCGATGTAGCTGGTGACCATTTCAGCATACTCCTCCACATCTGTCCTGTCTCCCTGGGAGGCTGCTATTTTGAAGACCTCCCAGTCTGTGTGCAGAAAACAGTCCTTAAGTGCTGAGGCTGCACCCTCTCGTCAAATCCTGATTTGTTTCACTACTGGCCTGCTGTGCTTCAGTAAAGGTTTGTAGGCAGGCACCAGCATCACGGATAGGTGGTCAGAATGGCCGAGGTGGGGGCGAGATGTTGCCTTATAAGCATCTGGAAAGTTTGTGTACACCAAGTCCAACATATTCTCTCCTCTGGTCTTAAAGTCTACACATTGTTTAAACTTGGGGAGCAGTCTTTAAACTGGTGTGATTAAAATCCCCCGCAACCACCACAGAACTGTCCGGGTGTGAAGTTTGAAATTCACTAATAGCATCGTGCAGCTCTCCAAGTGCCTCGTTAGCATTAGCTTTAGCATTAGCACTAGGAACTATGTAAACAGCAGCTACAAACA
The DNA here is from genome assembly GCA_020510985.1 of Pholidichthys leucotaenia. Taxonomy (NCBI): domain Eukaryota; kingdom Metazoa; phylum Chordata; class Actinopteri; order Cichliformes; family Pholidichthyidae; genus Pholidichthys; species Pholidichthys leucotaenia. Next base: position 328,182,300 of record CM035844.1, on the reverse strand, counting down.
CGTTGTTGAATTCCCTCGGCAGATAGAATGGACGACAATTTACAATAAGGAACTCCGCCAACGGAGAGCAGTGTTTAGATACTAGCAGTCTGTCTTCTGTTTGTTTTAGTGGTTGGTTTGTTTGTCTTTTTTTGTCTGTTCCTCTCCCTTTTCTTTCCCCCTCCCCACACTTCCTTTCCCCATTCCCCAGCTTGTGCAGTCCTTCATGGGTAAAATAATTTAAATAAAGTATTAAAAGTTATTATAAAATCAGTTTAGAACAATATACAGTACATAGATAGGTAATGTATAAAGCTCCTTTTGGCAAAGTAAGTCTGTTTTGGTACAATAAGAGTAGCAGATTTCTGTTCTGCTTATCTAGCTGCCTGACAGGACAAGGGGGAACAATAAATAAAATGAAATAAAATAAAATAAAAGGCTAAGCAATCACATGTACATAAGTATTCACAGCCTTTGCCATGAAGCTCAAAATTGAGCTCAGGTGCATCCTGTTTCCACTCCTTGAGATGTCTCTACAGCTTAGTTGGAGTGCACTTATGTATATTAGCTGCTCTTGCTTGCTTGTTTTTTTTTCTTGCCTTCTGATTGTTGCTCTGAGTGTTGCTATCCCTGTGCTGTTGCAATCCTGGAATTTCCCCGTTGTGGGACTAATAAAGGCTTATCTTATCTTATCTTATCTTACTTGTGGTAAAAGTTGATTGGACATGATTTGGAAAGGCACACACCTGTCTATATAATGTCCCACAGTTGAGAGTGCATGTCAGAGCACAAATCAAGCATGAAGTCAAAGGAATTGTCTGTAGACCTCCGAGACAAGATTGTCTCGGGGCACAAATCTGGGGAAGGGTACAGAAAAATTTCTGCTGCTTTGAAGGTCCCAATGAGCACAGTGGCCTCCGTCATCCGTAAATAAGATAAGATAAGATAAGATAAGCCTTTATTAGTCCCACAATGGGGAAATTCCAGGATTGCAACAGCATAGGGATAGCAACACTCAGAGCAACAATCAGAAGACAAGAAAAAACAAGAGCGAGCATACATAGTATGTACATATAAATATATAAATATATAGACACAGTGCAGAGCATTGTAGCTAGATGGAATAAATATATAAATATATAAATACACACAGTGCGGAGCATTGTAGCTAGATGGAATAAATATATAAATATATGAACACACACAGTGTGGAGCATTGTCGCTAGATGGAATAAATATATAAATATATAAACACACAGTGCGGAGCATTGTAGCTAGGTGGAATGAAACAGCATAACTGTCTACTTAGTTATCCTACATGGAATGATTATGTACCCATACATATTGTCGCCCTCCGTAGCGACCGGTATTTTCCTAGTTGTATACCAGAGGGGACCATTGTGTAAGTCTATTGTGTCTTTTGCATTCAATGCTATTAGGTTGTCACGTCTTTTTGCTATCTCTGCAAGCAGCCCTGCTTAGGTTGTACAGTCTGACAGCCGTAGGTAGGAAGGACCTGCGAAACCTCTCGGTTGTGCACCTAGGATGATGTAGTCTGCTGCTAAATGAGCTCCTCAGTGCGTTCAGTATGTCCTGCATAGGGTGGAACTCGGACTCCAGCAGAGATGACAGTTTAGCCACCATCCTTCTCTCTCTCATCTCCTCCACTGGGTCAAGGCGTTGCCCCAGGACAGAGCTAGGTTTCTTGATCAGTTTGTTCAGTCTCTTCCTATCGCCTGCTGTAACGCCACTGCCCCAGCAGACCACTCCAAAAGTGATGGCTGATGCCACCACCGTGTCGTAGAATGACTTCAGCAGCGCCCCTTGTACACCAAAAGACCTGAGTCTCCTCAGTAGGAACAGCCTGCGCTGTCCCTTCTTGTAGAGTGCGTCAGTATTGTGTGACCAGTCTAGTTTATTGTTCAGATGAACACCCAGGTACTTGTAGGATGTCACCATCTCGATGTCAGTTCCCTGTATATTTACTGGTGCTGTGAGGGGTTGTCCTTGCCTGCGGGAGTCCACCACCAGCTCCTTAATTTTCCTCACGTTGATCTGGAGGCAGTTCCGATGGCACCAGTCCACAAAGTCCTGGATAAGCCCTCTGTACTCAGCTTCATCTCCGTTGGAGATGAGGCCAACGATCGCAGAGTTGTCAGAGAACTTCTGTAGATGGCAGTGTGTTGTGTTGTGTGAGAAGTCCGCAGTATAGAGGGTGAACAGGAATGGAGCCAAAACCGTTCCCTGGGGGGCCCCCGTGCTACCGATGATCGTGTCGGACACACAGTCCCGGGTTCTCACAAACTGTGGCCGGTTTGTGAGGTAGTCCAGGATCCATGATGACAGGTGCTGGTCCACCCCTGCGCACAGCAGCTTGTCCTTCAGGATCATCGGTTGGATGGTGTTGAAAGCACTGGAGAAGTCAAAGAACATGATCCTCACCGCATTCCCGGGCTTCTCCAGGTGAGACAGAGAACAGTGAAGGAGGAAGATCACCGCATCCTCCACCCCAATACCATGCTGATAGGCGAACTGGAGTGGATCCATCGCTGGTCCCACCAGGGGGCGGAGGTGAGCAAGGAGCAGTCTCTCCAGGGTCTTCATCATGCGGGACGTCAGGGCCACTGGTCTGTAGCTGTTCAGATCTTTGGGGTGGGAAGTCTTTGGAAGAAGATGGAAAATGGAAGAAGTTTGGAGCCACCAGGACTCTTCTTAGAGCTGGCCGGCCGTTTAAACTGAGCGATCGGGGGAGAAGAAACTTAGTCAGGGAGGTGACCAAGAACCCAATGGTCACTCTGTCAGAGCTCCAGCATTCCTCTGTAGAGAGAGGAGAACCTTCCAGAAGGACAACCATCTCTGCAGCAATCCACCAATGAGGCCTGTATGGTAGAGTGGCCAGACAGAAGCCACTCCTTAATAAAAGGCATATGGCAGCCCACCTGGAGTTGGCCAAGAGGCACCTGAAGGACTCTCAGGCCATGAGAGACATCACTCCAGTTTTAGAATCAATGCATAGGCTCCCCGTGTCCTTCAGGATCGATTTTAAGGTTCTTTTACTGGTTTATAAATGTCTACACGGTCTTGGGCCTTCTTTTTTATCAGAACTACTTTTGACATATGAGCCACCATGGCTCCTGAGGTCCTCTGGCGCTGGTCTTTTAATTATTCCTACTGTCAGAACACACACCCACGGTGAGGCAGCTTTTAGCTACTATGGTCCACGTCTGTGGAACAGCCTGTTGGAGAAAGCAGGCTCAAGATCTACTATGTTAACCTTGCTTTTGATTAGTTTCCTATTTTAATTTTCTTAATTTCTGATTTTAAACTTATGTTATGTTGTTCTTGTTATAATTATTCACCTTGTTATTAAATACTGTTGTTTATGTTACTAAGTTATCATTGTACAGTCTACTGGGTATTATCAGGGCACATGTGTCATAAACCCTCCGTGCGCTCTACTATTGCGTGCATGGAAGAGGAGAAGGAGAAATGGAGAAATGAGGATTTAACTGCAGGAGTTACCATACACACATTTATTGAATGACAGTGAAGGAAACCATACAAAATGGCAGAGCAGCTTAGGCTAATACAGTGTTCTCTCAAAATGCTAGGCTGTGCAGGGAGAAAGCGTAGGCTAAATATGGCTTGTACAAGTGTGGTTAAGTTAAGATTATTGCACTATGAATGCCCTACTGTCCTCTGTACTCTATGTCCCCCCCCCCCCCCAAGTGAGGAGTTATAGAGTGTGATGGCATGGTAGGGGAACAAGAAGGAGGGAACACAATACCCTGCCCAGGGTCCACAATTAACCCCCCCAATTCCAAAGCCGTAGCGGCTTGGAAGGCCGCCCTGAGTCCCAGGCCCAGCAGGCAGTTTGGCGAGCCCAGTCAGGTGGCCTGCCGGAGAACACGGGCCATCTGGCCCAGAGACTCGGTCCCTCAGGCGGTCGGCCAGCGTTGTTGATCCACCAGAGCCGACGGGGTGAGGCAGGAGGAGGTCTGCCTACAGGGAAGCTCACTGGTGGGTGACAGGACCAAAGGGAGGGGACCCCCATGGTATAGGACTGGGAGGAGAAGGGAACCACGGTGTTCTCATGGCGAACCACAGTGCCCACGGTGGCCCCTGACTGGGCCAGCTCCGCTGCACCCACGATGGACTCCAGTGGGAGCCTAACTGCACCCATGGTGATCTCTGGCTGAGGCTCAGTTGCACCCATGATGGCCCCCAACTGGTCCAGCTCCACTGCACCGACGATGGACCCTGATTGGGTCAAAGTTGCCCCCACGGTGAGAGGGCTGACCCACAAAAACACCAGGCTGAGGAGGCGATCAATGGGAGGAGCCCTGACAACCTTGGCAGGAGGGGCTGAAGCAGCAACGTCCTCCCTCGGCAGGGCCAGACCCTCGGCGCCCTCCGGCGGCGACTCCGCAGCACCCGCAGTGGACCCAAACTGGGCCAAGGTTGCACCCTCGGTGGAACCCGTGCTGGAGTGTGGCCTCCATGACGGGTCTGGACAGGAGCTCAGCAACCATGTCGGGCTAATCCTGGAGCGCAGCCCCCACGATGGTCCAAGGCTAGCCTGCCGTGCCCACAGAGATGCAGTCTGCGGAGGGACCCACACGACAGCCTTGGGCAGCGGGGATGCTGGACCCACGGGGTTGTTGAGTGGCGGACCCGGTTCCAAGGCAACCCCTGCAGGAGGAGCAGAAGCAACGGCCTCCTCCATTGGACGGACCGGACCCACGACGACCTCCAGCAAAGGCACACCCTATCCGGCGACCCAAGATGAAGGCTCAGCGGAAGCAGGAGGAGAAAGATGGTTAGGGCCACCGGTGGCGTATAATGAAGAAATACTTGCCTGTCATCCCGGTTCTCACTGTTCCCAGCTGCAGGCAGGAGACAATCCTCCCTCTCCGTGTCAGTGGTGACGGGGCCCCTTCGACAGCTTGTGGAGGAGCCGTCTTCATGATAACGGAGGAGAGCGTTACCAGGGTGAGCTCAGCGGGCCTCACGGCAGCTGAAGGGCAGAAGGCTGCCTGAGGCGATAAGGAGTTCTCCCAGTGTCTCCTAGCTGGCGGGATGGTGTTGACAGTCCTGGTCCTTTGACACTCCTCCTCGACCTGGCGGTTGACAAAGGCGAGCAGGCTCGCCCACTCCTCGTCAGATGGTGACTCCGTGGGCTGAGCAAGTATAGAAGGTGGGACCCTCACAGCCGGGGAAGTGCGTCCTCGGACATCCCTCACACAGCGCTCCTCCTCGACCCGGCGGTTGACAAAGGCGAGCAGGTCCGCCCACTCTTTGTCCTCCGGCGTGGCTGCAGAAGGACCTCTCCATGCTGGCTCCGGGAAGGGATCATCTTAAACCACCGGCTCCTCCTTCATCTGGCGACTCGATTCTTGGACCAGCAGATGCTCAGAAAATAAAGGAGGAGGCACAGAGAGGGTAGAAAAAGAGTTATTAGCTACAGCTGGTAGGGGGAGCCCAGCGGGCTGCTGTAACTGGGCCCCTTTCCCGGTAGACAGACAAGGTTTATTATTCTCATGCTGAGAAAGGAGAAAAAACACTTGCCTATCATCCCGGTCCTTGATGTTAGCTGCTGTAGCTGGCAGGCTGTCATTCCTCTCTGTGTCCACGGTGAAACGGCCCTCTTCTACAAGCAGAGGAGGAGCCGGCTCCATGGCAATGGAGGTGGGCATTCCCAGGGTGACCTCAGTGGACCGCACCGCTGCCGAAGAAACAATGGCGGCTGGCGGAGGAAAGGGCCTCTCCTGGCGCTTCTATGTGGAACAATGCTGTCGTGGTGGAGCGGGAGATGCACGGGTTGAGGCTGGTTCTTCAGGCTGAGCTGGAGAGGGAGTGGATGACCGACGAGGGGAACAACTCAGCTTTGGCTCGGTGGGAAGTGTCCTCGCGGATAACCCAGGAAATAAGCGCTTGAGCGTGCAGACCGTGGAGAGCAGCTCGGCATATTGTGGACACCTCCAGAGACCGGGATGTGCTTCCAGGATGCCCAAAGCCCCAAGCAAACACTCCCATTTCTTCTTGGGACCACGGGACGCGAGAGCCTCCTCCAGAAAGTCCTGGATAAACCCTGCTGCCCACTCTTCCTCCAGTGTGTGGATGCCATCTGCCGTTCCTCCCTTGCGGCCACGAGGTCAACAAGCCCGGGGCATCACGCGCTCCACAACAGGTGGGTGAAAAAGACAGTTCATTAGAAAAACATTGGTGTGTGGGTAAACCCGCTAAATCCTTTTAATGGCTGGATCATTCTGTCATAAACCCTCCATGCGCTCTACTATTGCACGCACGGAGGAGGAGAAGGAGAAATGAGGATTTAGCTGCAGGAGTTACCACACACACTTTTATTGAATGACAGTGAAGGAAACCATACAAAATGGCAGAGCAGCTCGGGCTAATACAGAGTTCTTTCAAAATGCTAGGCTGTGCAGGGAGAAAGCGTAGCAGCTGTGCGGCACCCGGAAACGCTATCAACGTGGCGGCACAACTGAACAGAGAAACGCTAGAGTTACTCACAGCTTAAGCAGTCTGGGTCCTCCAGTAGATCGGCGAGTAGATCCAGTAGATCCAGTACATCGCCGGCGATCGGCGAGCAAAACCCTTCAGTGACGTGGCAGTTAGACAGTGAAGCACAGCCATCTAATGCGTGCAACAATCCAGCGGCGTCTGTCCAGCAAAGAGCTGCTTTAGTACAGATGCCACTGGCGTGCAAATAAGGAACACCTGGGCAAGACGCAGGGGAGATGATTACCAGGGTGGGAAACAGCTAATGGAGTCAAGGGAGAGCGAGGGGCCGTGGCTGGACTGACAGACTGTCAGCAGCGTGAGAGAAAGTAAGTCACAGATGCAGACTAACAGCTGCCAGTCAGGCAGTGGCAAAGATAAGGAAGTCAGTACAATAATACACAAAAATGCACATAACCAGTAAAACCAAAAATCCCCAAAGCGATCGAGACTGAGCCGGGGAAAGCCAAGCCGGCTCAGCTCGTGATAACATTGGCTTTACACAGAGGAATTCCTACACTGGATACTAATTTGTACATTACTCATTTGCACATTGTACATAGTCCCATGCCATCTCACGTTCATATCATCTCTGATATTAAAATTGCCACTGTACAGTCTATTGGGTATGATCAGAGGCAAGTCAAATTTTTCATTCTTCTTGTCTCCTCTAATCTTAATTGCTTTAACTGTCCTAACTGCTTTTAATGTGTATTTATTAGTATTTATAAGTATTAGTATTAAGGTGTGTTTATTAACTTTATCAGTATTAGTACTGATGTGTATTTATTAACTTGGCATTCATTGCAGACAGCAGAGTAAGAATTTCATTGCTCAGGAAATGTTGCATTTCTTAACTTTGCACATGATAATAAAGCCTTTGAATCCTGAATGCTGAAAATACTATTACATTTTAAAGTATTTGAGTTTTAATGTGTGTGTGTGTGTGTGTGTGTGAGATTAACTTTTTATTCACAAATTATGTATCTTCTTCTTCTTCTTCTTCTTGTTATTATTATTAATTATTATTGATAGTTTTATTCATCTTATTATCCTGTCCTCATGGGGGGCCCTCCCATGGGGGTTGCCTGGTTGTGGCTGCAGGGAGCTGGCCTGTGACTGTTCTGGCCCACCCAATGACTGGTCTTGGACGGTGGCAGAGGTGGTATCCCTGTAGCTGTGGACTTGGCGCTTCCCTCGTATTGATGGCTCCCTATGGTGGTGTTTCTACACCTGGATCCTTGGCGCTTGGCCATGTCTGACATTGTGTGTGTGCGTGTGTGTCTGTGTGTCTGTATGGGGTTGGGTGGGTGAACGGGTGGGGTGGGAAGGGGGTGTAATTGTGTTATATTTTTAATTTGTGAGATATATGCAATAGACTTACACAATGGTCCCCTCCAGTATACAACTAGGACAATATCAGTCGCTACGGAGGGTGACAATATGTATGGGTACATATTCATACTATGTAGGATAACTAAGTAGATGGTAATGCTGTTTATTCCATCTAGCTACAATGCTCCGCACTGTGTGCATATATATTTATGTGTACATATGTATATTCGCTGCTCTTGTTTTTTCTTGTCTTCGTGATTGTTGCTCTGAGTGTTACTGTCCCTGTGCTGTTGCAGTCCTGGAACGTCCCCATTGTGGGACTAATAAAGGCTTATCTTATCTTATCTTATCTTATCTTATATATATATATATATATATATATATATATATATATATATATATATATATATATATATATATATATATAATTAAGTGCTATATAAATAAAGTTTTGAATGATTGATGAGAAACAAAATTCTCTGGTCTGATGAGACAAAGATTGAATTTATTTGGTATGAATGCCAGGTGTCATGCTTGAAGGAAACCAGGCACTGCTCATCACCAGGTCAATACAATCCGACAGTTAAGCATGGTGGTGGCAGCATCATGCTGTGGGGATGTTTTTCAGTGACAGGAACTGGGAGACTAGTCAGGCTTAAAGGCCAAATGTCACGTAACAGGGTACTTTAAATATCTTGAAACTAGATATAAAAGGGAACCGATCCGTTCGGGTCTTGGTGCATATGCTTCAGTAACAACGGAATATTCGTTAATTTAAAACTGCCGCGCTTGGTCTGACACGACCCCTGGAATCGCCTGGGGAAGAAGGCGGAAGTGACAAAATCGATTGTACCCTAGTTTGATGCTTGGGGTATTTCAATTCATTGTTTATATGGAGACTGGAAGGTTGAAGTGAGCAACAAGAAAGAAAAAATTGGATATTTCACCCATACCTTAAAACGGGACTATCAGGGACAGCTGGGTAATAAGGGACACTTCTCTGGGAAATATTTTCATACCTGTCAAGTGAGACGTTTTCGCCGTACTTCAACACCGTAAAAAGCGGCTATAAGGAACGGCGGAGCAACAAGGCACACCTCTGTGAAATGCCCCAAATGCAACTCGTGTTGTTATTGTCAAATATTTTAAGGATTCATGGATATTTAACAATAACAAAACAACTGAGCGTCCGGCGCAAAATAAAAAAAAAAAGCAGAATTCTGTATTTGTCAGGCGATCTCTGTCTGTTCCGCAACCGCTGCACAGCTCAACGTGTTAAACCATTGTCCTAATGACTTCTCATGGTAGTGAGAATAGCTCAAGCTGAGCGATCAGCCCGCCCAGACAATTAAACTAATGATTGACTCCACACTTCTAACAGTAGTGAGAATAGCTCAAGCTGAGCGATCAGCCCACCCAGACAATTAAACTAATTAGTGACTCCACACTTCTCATGGTAGTGCGAATAGCTTCCGCTGAGCGATCTGACAGCCCCAGCTGTGAGTGATCACACACAGGAGTCCTCAAGACACTCAGTTTTTTTTCCAGTATATTTTTTCTTTTGGGCGTACAGAAATGGCAATACGCCCGTTTTTGCTAAAATTGCATTTTCCCCGTATTTTCCTTAAAATATTTGACAATAACAACACGAACTACATTTAAAACATTTCCCAGAAAAGTGTCCCAAACCACTCCGCCGTCTCCCACAGCCGCGCTTGGCACCAAAATACGGCGAAAACGTCTCTCTTGACAGGTATGCGCCTCCATTTTCATATTGATCTGGTCAATTTCTTGACAGCAGCGGCTCTCCTCCACTGTAATAATAATGGCTTCCGAAAAATCAATATTTATGGGGCGCCCTGGACAGACCCCCTTTGGCTTCACAATTCTGGAGGCGATTAATGTCCAGCTCAATGACATTTTCCACTGGTTCTGCTCTCTGGTCATCGTTGGAACTGTTGTCATCAGACAAAGCATCTGATTCCGTCTCGGACGGCTTGAACCTGTAAGGTTCTATGCCTCTGTCACTGTCTGAACCACTGACAAAAAAAAAGACAAAAAAAAAAAAGACAAAACTAAACTAATTTGTTCACAATCGCTGTCACTTTCCGTCATGATTGTCCAATGTTGATAAGTGTGAATATGGATAGGCAGGGCAGCCAGGGTACAACTGGTGATGTCAAAAACATGGGCGTGGTCTGGACTGGCTGTCACAAGCCAGCAAGCAAGGTGGGGCCTTCACCTGGTGTATTTTGTGCAATTATGTAAATACAGGTGGGTGATATGGTCTCCGGTATGAATATTTGGTTTAAGCTATGTGTATTTTATCTAAATTCGTTGTCATTTAGAAAAAAAAATTACGTGACATTTGGCCTTTAAGGGAAAGATGAATGCAGCAATGTACCTAGGCATTCTGGATGAACACCTGCTCCAGAGTTCTCTTGACCTCAGACTGGGGCGACGGTTCATCTTTCAGCAGGACAATGACCCTAACACAGCCAAGATATCAAAGGAGTGGCTTCAGGACAACTCTGTGAATGTCCTTGAGTGGCTCAGCCATTCAAGACTTGAATCTAATCAAACATCTCTGAAGATGAACCCATGACACACAGCGTAGGGTTGCAGTTTTGATCACTGGACTGGCAGGATTAGATCTTAGTGGGAAAGATAGCATAGCAGCGTTTTCACCACCCTCCTTAACCCCACTGTGATGCCCTTGAGCAAGGCCCTTAACCCCAACTGCTCCAGTGGAGCTACTCAGTGGCCACAAGTCAGTCTGTGGTTGTACTGGGCAGCTTTCAGGTGTGAATGTGTGAGTGTGAACAGGGTGTCCTTGAAAAAGAGAGGCTGCCTCTCAATGGAACTACCCTGTATAAATAAAGGTTAAATAAAAATAAAGGAGATCTGAAAATGGCTGTACACCGATGCTTCCCATCCAACATGATGGAGCTTGAGAGGTGCTACAAAGAGGAATGGGTGAAACTGCCCCAAAATACGTGTGCCAAGCTTGTGGCATCATATTCAAAAAGACTTGAGGCTGTAATTGCTGCCAAAGGTGCCTCAACAAAGTACTGAACAAAGGCTGTGAATACTTATGTACATGTGATTTCTTTGTTTTTTATTGTTAATAAATTTGCAAAAATCTCAAAAAAACTTTTTTTCATGTTGTCATTATGGGGTATTGTGTGTAAAATTTTGAGGAAAAAAATGAATTTAATCCATTAAGATTTCATTGCTTTACACTGATCTGGTCTTTTAGCTGTTAGCATACACAGCAACTGCTTACCTTTAGGGGAAACTTAGATATGAAATGTACAGTTGTACTCATAAATTTACATATCTTCATGGTATGAAAATTTATGAGCACGGTTTTATTTTAACCACTACTAATCAGTGCTATTCATGGAGTTGTATTTATAAGTTTACATACCCCGAAGATATGTAAACTTACAAACACGACTCTAGTTAAAATTTTTGTGACCGAAACTGACATTTAGGGCCTTATTATGACCATCAACAATGGGTTTTTGCACTGCACTTCCCATCTTCCGTCAGTGCTTTTACTAGTTACTGTCAGTGCGCCAGTTTTGCAGTTGGAGGAGGGGGCTCGTTTTAAAGAGGTGTTTTGGTACATTTTATGACAATGCACTTTTGATCGGGAAAAGGGAGGTCTGTGGTCAGAAGCGCATTGTTTAATGCTAGTTCAGTGGTGTGTTTTGAAATCATGCAGCTCCTATTGACAGGAGCACATGAGGAAACACAGCATGTGCTGGGATTATGGGATAATGAACAGAGTAGTAACAGTTATAACCTAATCACCTACCATTTTATAATAATAATAATGCATCGGATTTATATAGCACTTTTTCATGGACACTCAAAGACACTTTACAATCAATCCATTATTCATTCACTCCGCAGACAATGGTAGTGGTAAGCTACTACTATAGCCACAGCTGCCCTGGAACAGACTGACGCAAGCGTGGCTGTCAATCCATGCCAACAGCGTCTCCGACCTCTACTGAACGTTTATACACATTTGTACCCAGTGTCATGGACAGTGGGTAAAGTGTCTTGCCCAGGGACACAATGGCAGGATGGCTGGGGAGAGTGGGATTCGAACCGCCAGCCCTCTGGTTATTGGACGACCCGCTCTACCTCCTGAGCAACTGCCACCCCAAATTTTAATTATAATATGATGACACGCTTAATGTTTTTTTATTCTATCCACATTTTCATTTTAATTACCAACTTACTGTTACTTCTAGTCTATACTAGATTAAGCATTAATATATTATTTTTGTAGTGAAATGAATGAATGAATGAATGAATGGAGAGTGTGCATGGGTTCTGGTATGGATGCAGGGAGGTGGGTTATTTTCAGGCCAAAGATTTTAAATGACAACCTCTCTTCTTTTACAAAGTATTCTGTTCACATACTAATCTGTTGTGTCTGTCATCATATCACATCATCATATCTCATGCTTGTCATGCATGCACATCTCAATTAATGAAAAACACACTCAGCCATTGTTTTCTATTAAATGAGGACCATTAAATACAAACTATTTTAAGACACAGCAGAGTTTTTAACTGTGCAGAGAAAAAAACTGCATGGGTTTATGGTTCAGTTGATCTTCCACTTTTTAATTTAACTACTGGACCGCAGTAGGACCAGTCTTCCCTATACTGGAAAAAGAATTGTCACCACAGCCCTGGTAAAGAGCCAGCAGGTGCGTGCAGAAACCAGCATTCATCATTATCTAATTGTGACAGGTTTTTTTTTCTTTTACAATTTTTTTTAACTTCATTCACTGTCATTTTAACAGAATGATTCAAAATGAAAGCATCTTGACAGTTGTTTTGAGTTAAAACAACAATTTTTCATTCAAGAGGTGATTAGCAGACATTGGCAGAGATGAACAGCTTGTAGACCATAGGGCAGTGGTGGTGGAATCCGTGGGGCCAAGGAGGCTGCCTCAGGATGCTGGGGTCAGCTGTCAAGCCCCCTGGAGATGTTGTGAGCTAACTGACAAAACATCGATGCAGGGTACCTACCTGATGACCCAAAGAAAGCATCATGGACCCATGCCACGAGGCTCAGTCATTTTACTTGCAAAGCAAAAGTGCTGGCCATCATCCTCTAGAATATGGCTGCGAGCATACCCAGCCATTGAAGTGAGAGCGATGAATTCACCGTATTATAGACTTTCCCATCTGGCAGCCCAGTGATTACTCGGAAAGACTAGTTGGCAGCAACAGAAGAATGGTGACAGCAAGGAGAAACTGATGACATCTGGGAAAGACCAGAACCAGGCCTGTGGTGGCTGGACAGGCCAAAACACATCCTCCGTGAGGAGGAACCTGAAGCACTCACTACGGAAAGTATGTGAAAAGATAGCCCCAAGGTCGGGCGAGAGCGGGGGAGGATGATTGACCAACAGGGTGGACCATGGCAATAACTTTGGAAAGTGTAAACCTGACATTGGCACAGGTTGACACCACAATTGCGGTTTGCACATGCGGGAAAGTCTGTAAAAACAGAAAAGGCTTCAAGATCCATCAGGCAAAGATGAGTTGCCTACACTCTACCAGTGTGCAATGCACAGGGCAACCTGGTGAGACAGAAGAGAGGCTGGGACCGGTAGCCAACCACAGTACCCAGAATCTCCAGGCACATAGCAGAGAGAGCATGGGCAACACCACCCCTGGTGTATCACTAGGGGAACTGCACAGGCAGAGTGGAAACATCGAGCAGCAACTTCAACACAGCCACAAGGCAGTGAAGCAGACAATCAACTGGCCAGCAGCTCAAGCAAAGAAGGAGTGGGAGAGATTAGACCGTGAAGTGGACGAGGTGTTGGAGCATGTTTTGGCAGGGGAGCTGAATCGGAAAATGAAGGCAATGGCGAGGATAATCTGGAACTTCGGTGCTGAGCGTTTCAGACAGAAACAAACAAGCCCTTTCCAACCAAGACCTGCACAACAGAGGGAAAAACCATAGGACCAAGGAGATTAAACAACTTGGTGGTGATCTCCGGAGGCTCAAGAGAAGATTCATGCAAGCTGAAGAGCTTTGAAGGAGATCTGGGACACTCTGAGAGAGCGTATTAAAACCTTATGTCGAGCAGAGTATCACAGAAGAGATCAAAGATGCCGGGCTAAGCAAAGGGAGCAGTTTACCAAAAATCCCTTTTCCTACCTGTCTAAGCTCCTGGGGGACAATTGATCTGGCTGACTCCAGGCATCAAGACAAGAGGTAGAGAAGTACCTCTCCAGCATGCATAATAATCCAGAAAGGGCATAGAACTAGAGATCAGGGAGGCCTTGATGACCCTTGATGGGCCAACATCCTTGTTTGTTTAATACAGTAAGAACCTTCATGGAAGGAGGTCAATGACTTCCTGAAAAGGGCAAGGGCCTGCTCAGCACCAGGACCCAATGGGATCCCATACAAAGTGTACAAACAGTGTGAGAGACTGAGAAGGAGGCTCTGGAAGCTGCTAAAGGTGTTGTGGAGGGCAAATCACCTTCCAGATGAGTGGCTCATTGTAGAGGGGTGTTTTATGCCCAAAGAGGAAAACTCTTAGGATATCAAACAGTTCCGCACCATTTCTCTTCTGAATGTAGAGGGTAGGGCTGTGCGATATGACCAGAATTGCATATCACGATATAAGTAATCTTATTTGACGATAACGATACATCACAATATACATTTTCTGTAAATTCTATAGTTTATATATGATAACCAATTAAAAGGACCATCTCTTTTTCAACATTTTAAATTACATACTAGAAAAAATCAATTGGACAAATTCATCTGTCATTAATTTTATGCACTTTTTCCCTTTTAATTTTGCAGTGTTGTTATAATTTTTTTTTTAATGTGCATTTCAGATTACTTCAACTTTATTCTTTATACCTACTGGACTAATTAAAAATTATTAGAACTCAAGTTACATTAAGATCCAGTTTGTTCCTCTAACACGTTTTAATTAATGTATTATTTATTTAGTGTGTTTGCGGCCACTGTCACGCACTTTTGCAGTGTTAGTAATATTTTTTCAGGCAAAATTAAGAAACTCCGCATTTATTTAAACCAGACCGATGGGCTGATACACTACAGCATAATGTTTCCTATTAGTGACAAGTTAGCATCGTCATTTAGCATTTGCCATCTTATAATTAGAGAGAGATGGTGTTAACGTTACTTACCACCAATTAAAACAAAGTTAGAGGACTATCCTGTCTGACACAGCACGGTGGGAAAAAGTCCAACATCCCTGGTCAGCAGGCTCCACAGAAGTAGCGGAAAAACATTAGCTTGCAGTTAGCTGCTGTGGCGCACCTGCTGCACTGCAGGGAAGAGGTAGGGCAGTGACAAGTAAAAAGAGGTATGCTTCTTTTAAATTCCGATACAAATGATATCGTTTTATATGAAACGGTAGACATTTTTATTGCGTCACCAATATACCTATATCGTCATATCGCACAGCCCTAGTAGAAGATAAGATATTCTTTGGAATTTTGGTAAGCAGGGTCACCAATTTTCTGGTGAGCAATAAGTATATTGACACCTCAATTCAGAAGGGGGGAGTCCCAGGAGTTCCAGGGTATGTGGCACACACAGATGTCATCTCAAAGATAATCCAGGATGCAAAACGCAATCACAGATCTTGCAGTTCTGTGGCTTGATATATCCAACACATATGGAACCATCCCCCACAAGCTGGTGGAGCTCACACTACAAGCGTACCATGTCCCAGGCAAAGTTCAGCATCTCTGCAAGAGTACTTCAACCGCTTTAAGATGTGGTTCACCTGCAGGGGCTTTACCACCAGTTGCCAGCAGTTGAAGAAAGGCATTCTTACTGGATACACAATTTCAGTCATCCTGTTTGCAGCTGCAATGAACCTCTTTGTCAAGACAGCGGAGAAGCCCACTGAGAAAAGATGCGGTTTTGGCAAGTGGTATTCAGCATTCTCCAGTTAAAGCATTCATGGATGATCTGACAATAACTGTGAGATCATTCCCAGACAGTGATGGTTTCTGAAAGATCTTTGCAAGATCATTTCAGGAACCAGGATGGAATGTAAGCCATCAAAGTCACGGAGCCTTGTGCTCAGGAAAGGATGCATCCAGGACCAGTCCCACTTCAGGATAAGAACTTATCCCCACTGTTAGCCAGAGACCCATTAAGAACTTAGGAAAATGGTACAGAGCAGAACTGAATGACAGAGAGAATGAGAATGAGATGCTTGGACAGGCTGAGGCATGGCTGCGAACCTTAGACAGGAGTGGGCTCCCTGGAAGATTTAAACTCTGGGGCTACCAGCATGGAGTGCTTCCAAGACTCCTTTGACCACTGCTCATGTACGAGGTGCCATTAACAACAGTCGAAGCCCTGAAAAGGCAGATTAACACCTTTCTTCAAAGATGGCTGTCAGTACCCAAAAGCTTCTCTTCAATTGGCCTGTACAACTCAGGAAGCAAGCTGCAGCTTCCAATAACATCAGTCATTGAAGAGTTCAAGGTGGCCAAAGCCCGTTAGGTGATAATGATGCATGACAGCAGTTACCATCCACACAGGACAGAAGTGGGCAGTAAGCAAGGCTGTGACAGATGCAGAGGAAAGGCTACGTCACAAGGACATTGTGGGGACAGTCAACCAAGGCAGGCTGGGCCTAGGAGTCATAACCAGGAAAAGGTGGAGGAAGGCAGACGCCATTGGCTGCCGCAGCCTAGTCTAAGAAGAGTTTCACATGAAGGAGCAGGAGGGCAGACAAGCTAGGGCAGCATCCATGAATAATCAGGGGAGGTGGACATGATGGTCAGGTGTTCAAGGAAGGTCATTAGGGTGGAGGGATATGTGGGGCATGGAGGAGCAGTGGATAAAGTTCCTCCTGTGCTCCACATGCGATGTCCTGCCAACACCGGTAAACCGTTGGGGGCTGATTGAGAATCCAGGTTGTATGCTGTGTGGAAAGCTGGCAAGCCTTGAACACGTGCTGTCATCACCCCAAGCTAGTCTGGTGGATGGCAAGTTCAGATGGAGGCATGATTAGATACTAGCTGAGCTTGCCACAGGCCTGAAGGTGGAGAGGAGGAAGACCCATAACGCCACCAGGATGACAGGGCCTCACCTGATCAGGTTTGTTAGGACAGGGGAAACCTCTAGTGGGACACAAACAAGTGTAGGAATCCTGGCATCTGCTGCTGACTGGGACATGAGAGTTGACCTCAGGAAACAACTTAAGTTTTTTTACATCATCAACCCTCAGACCAGACATAGTTTTGTGGTCCAGAGCATCAAAACAAGTGCTTCAGTTCTTCTTGAACTGACTGTGCCATGGGAGGAGAGGATGGAGAAGGCCCATGAGAGGAAACAATCTGGCATATCTAACAATCTGGCATCTTTTTTATCCAAATTTCCAAAACCATGACTACTCAGAGTTGGGACCAGGAAGCAGAGTCGCAGTCTTACACGCCTCTCTGCAGCTCCTCTTCATCCGCCACCCCTCAGCTTAGCCCCTGTCTTCCCCATCAGAGAATCGTTGTCTGCTCCCTCCAAAGTAAATAAAAATATAATGTATAAGCATCCCAAAGTGATAAAGCAAAATATTGGTAAAACTCAAATTAAACATAAAGCCTCTAAATTGAATAATTTGGCCTCTGTTCCTCCTCATAATTTAAAAATTAAATGTGGTTTATTAAATATTAGGTCTCTAACTCCCAAGTCTCTGTTAGTCCATGATCTGTTAATTGATCATCAGATTGATTTAATTTCCCTTACAGAGACTTGGTTAGGACAAGAGGATTATGTTGGTTTAAATGAATCAACTCCCTCTGGTTATTTAAACTGTCAAAATCCCAGAAGTTCTGGTCGTGGAGGAGGAGTAGCAACAATTTACCATTCCAAATTACTAGTTAATGTAAAGCAAAAAACATGTTATAATTCCTTTGAGGGCCTGGTCCTCAGTATTGGGCACTTTAGCAATTCCAGGTTAAACCCAATTTTATTTGCCATAGTTTATCGTCCCCCATCAACCTATTCAGAATTTTTATCCGAATTTCCTGATTTCTTAGCTGATTTAGTGCTGAAATCTGATAGAATAATTATAGTAGGGGACTTTAATATACATGTGGATGTAGATAGTGACTGCCTTAATGTGGCTTTTAATTCAATATTAGACTCGATTGGGTTTTCTCAGAAAGTAGGAAATTCTACTCATTACCTCCACCATACATTGGACCTTGTTCTGACATATGGCATAGAAATAGAAAATCTTGTAGTGTCTCCTCATAACCCTGTACTGTCAGACCATTGTCTGTTAACCTTTGATTTTACTATTTCTGACTATTTGGCTCCTAAAGAAAAATATTATCACAGTAGATGCCTCTCAGATGATGCTGTTTCCAAATTTATGCAGATTGTTTCCTCTATGCCATGTGTCAACACAACGGAAATAAGCTATAGACAGCTTGCTCCTTCTGTAATTGATAACATGGTGGATAGTGTTTCAGCTTCTCTGCATCAGGCTCTAGACTTGGTGGCCCCCTTAAAAAAGAAAAAGTCTAATCAGAGATTTTTAACTCCTTGGTTCAACACAGAAACTCGTAGCTTAAAACAGAAGACTCGTCAATTAGAAAGAAAATGGCGCTCTACTAATTTAGATGAAATCTATTTAGCTTGGAGAAATCATCTTTTAATTTATAAAAAATCTCTTAGAAAAGCTAGAACGAGTTATTACTCTGCATTAATAGAAGAGAACAAGAATAATCCCAGGTTTCTTTTCAGTACTGTAGCCAGGTTGACAAAGAGTCAGGACTCTGTCAATCCTAGCATCCCCTTAGAGCTTACTAGTCAGGACTTTATGAACTTTTTCAATAATAAAATTTCATCCATCAGAGATAAAATCAATCAGATTCTTCCCACAGTTAACTTAAATACTGTAACTACTACAACTCCTTCTATTGATGTCTGTCTTGATGAGTTTACTCCAATCGACCTTTGTGAGTTAGACAAAATAGTTTCCTCATCCAAACCTTCAACTTGTCTTTTAGACCCTATTCCTACCAGGTTATTTAAAGAAGTCTTCCCACTTATTGGTAGCTTTATTCTTCATATAATCAATTCTTCATTAACTTTAGGCCATGTACCGCAGGCTTTTAAAACGGCTGTAATTAAACCCTTACTCAAAAAGCCAACGCTAGATCCAGGAGCTTTAGCTAACTATAGACCAATCTCTAATCTCCCTTTCATTTCAAAAATGTTAGAAAGAGTTGTTGCTATGCAATTATTTGACCACCTGCAGGGAAATGGTTTATTTGAGGAGTTTCAATCTGGGTTTAGAATCCATCATAGCACTGAAACAGCCTTAGCGAAGGTCACTAACGACCTCCTCATTGCATCTGATAATGGACTAGTTTCTGTACTTGTCCTTTTAGATCTTAGTGCAGCTTTTGATACTATTGATCATAATATTCTACTTGATAGATTAGAACACTATGTTGGACTTAATGGAACTTCGTTGCAGTGGTTTAGATCTTATTTATCTGATAGGTTCCAGTTTGTTCATGTAAATGATGAGTTTTCTCTCAGCTCAAAGCTTAGTCATGGAGTTCCACAGGGATCTGTGCTTGGCCCTACTCTTTTTAGTTTATATATGCTTCCGTTAGGCAACATTATTAGAAAGCACTGTATACATTTTCACTGTTATGCAGATGACACACAATTATACCTGTCAATGAAGCCAGATGATACTAATCAATTAGCCAAGTTAGAAGCCTGTCTTAAGGAAATCAAAGTTTGGATGACTTGTAATTTCCTGCTATTAAATTCAGATAAGACTGAAGTCATTCTTGTTGGTCCAAAAAACCTTAGAAATTCCTTTCCAAATCAAACTTTCAGTTTGGATGCAGTTACTCTTTCTCTTAATAGCTCTGTGAGGAACCTTGGAGTTATTTTTGATCAGGATTTGTCCTTCAATTCACATATTAAATTTGTTTCTAAGACTGCCTTCTATCATTTGCGTAATATTGCCAAGATTAGGAGCATCTTGTCTCAGAGTGATGCTGAGAAGCTGATCCACGCTTTTGTTTGCTCGAGATTAGATTATTGTAATTCTTTATTATCAGGTTGTCCTAAAACATCTTTAAAAAGTCTTCAGCTGATCCAAAATGCTGCAGCAAGAGTTTTAACAGGTACTAGAAAGAGAGATCATATCTCTCCGGTTCTGGCCTCCCTTCATTGGCTTCCCATAGAGTTTAGAATTAAGTTTAAAATCCTTCTTCTTACTTACAAAGCTCTAAACAATCAGGCTCCTTTTTATTTAAAAGATCTGATACTACCGTATCATCCTAACAGAGCACTACGCTCCCAAAATGCAGGTTTACTTGTAATACCTAGAATCTCCAAAAGTACAATGGGAGGCAGAGCCTTCAGTTATCAAGCTCCTCTCCTGTGGAATCAGCTGCCAATCTGGATTCAGGAGTCAGACTCGATCTCTGTTTTTAAGAATAGGGCTAAAACCTACCTTTTTGATATAGCCTACAATTAGGGAGGGATCATGTGTTTTCTGAACCCTCCCTTAGTTATGCTGCTAATAGGTTTAGTCAGCCGGGGGACCTCCAGTAATGCACTGGGCCTCACTCCTTTCCTCACTCTCTATGAAATATTTTTTTTTTGCTGGTCATTAACATTTGTTTGTTCTCTCCCATAGATTGAGTCCCCATCGTGCTGTTTGCTCTCTACATGTCTGTTCTTTTCTTCTTCTCTATCCCCTCACCCCCCAGCCAGTCGCAGCAGATGACTGCCCCTCCCTGAGCCTGGTTCTGCTGGAGGTTTCTTCCTGTTAAAAGGGAGTTTTTCCTCTCCACCGTCGCCAAGTGCTTGCTCACAGGGGATCGCCTGATTGCTGGGGTCTTTCTGCAACTGTGGGGGTCCTCCCTACAGTTGATAGTGCTATGAGATGACTGTTGTTGTGAAATGGCGCTATATAAATAAAGTTGAATTGAATTGAATTGAATTGAAACTTGGGAAGTACCAACCCCTCATTTACAAGTGCCAGCAGAGGGCATGGCAGGCATGGAACTTGCCAGTGGAGGTGGGCTGCCGAGGATTTCCTGGACAGTCACTCTGGAGTGGCCTATCCAGACTTGGAATTAGAGGTTGCAATAGAAGAAGGCTAGTGGCTAATATCACCAAGTGAGCTGAGGCAGCATTGAGATGGCTGTGGCTGAAGCGCTGCGAGCACTGGAACAACCCATCGGGCATGAGGGAAACACTATAGAGCAGTGGTGGTGGAACCGAGGGGCCAAGGGGGCTGCCTCAGGACACTGTGGTCAGCTGTCAAACCCCCTGGAGGTGTTGTGGGCTAATTGACAAAACACCGATGAAGGAGGGTACCCACTTGATGACCCAAAGAAAGCACCAAGGGCCCATGCCACAAGGTTCAGTCACTTTACTTGCAAAGCATACAGGAAGTGCTGGCCATCATCCTCTAGAATATGGCTGGGAGCCTCCCCAACCATTGAGGTGAGAGCGATGGATTCATCATATTATAGACAAGCCTTTGATCTTGTGCCCCTGTTTATTAAAGGGAATGAGAGCAAAGATAGCAATTGGTTTATTTCACGTTATGCCCCAAACACACCTCTAAATAATTATGAGCATTAGAACAGCCTGTTCGCACTTTGCGCCCACCATAAAATTAGTTTTTGCACTCCTGTAATAGTGAAAAGAACTTGGAAACGTTCACAAATGCACCCCACACCTCAGAAAATTGACTGCCGACTGCTCCACTGTAATACAATCCTAAATAGCTAGTTAATACTATAAAGATGCATCTTGTTTTCAGAATGACTCCCTCTCATTTTCAATGTAAACTGACAACAAAAATAAATAATTCCATCAAACACCAGACAAAAACTATAACTTAGCTTGCAAACTGCAGTACATATTAGCAATAAAAATGATAAATGTAATGTCTGTGACACTGCATCACAGTTGGGGTTTTTCTTATGAAAACATGATACAAGTTACCAAAACAACTAAGTTCCACAGTATAGATTTGATCAGCACTGTTTTATTCAAATCTGAGAAGCACAACTATTAATACACAGTAAAATTACCCAAATGACATGTGAGGTAAACAAAAAAGGCAAAAAGTTTTATTACACAAAGCATCGGAATTTATGTGGGTTTGCCTCCTCCTAGGCTCATCACCGTCACCTCTGGACTCCACATTCCAACCAGCCGGCTCTTATCTTTATTGGCTGAGGACGGGCAGAATTGCAGCAGTTCAGAGGACAGTTCCTGCAGCTCTGAGATGTAAATGACCAGAAACGGAGACGACAATCACTTATCACAGGACAGATGAGAGGAGAGAATAAAATATATGAGAGCGGAAGATATGTGGAGAATTTCCTTTGTTCAGATGGTGAAAAGAAAAAAAGAAGGTGTTTAGGTGCATGTGTAATATAAGTAAATGTTCTTGTAAAGCTCCCAAATGACAACACAAACATTTATATTGATGTGGCATATATACATAAAAAAGCCCACATTATATTGTGTGCAGGCACATTGTACATGTTTGTTTTTTTGTCTATTCAAAATCACATTAAAACTAGATGTAACACAGTGCCATCTTAAACTGGAATGACTGAGCAACTCTGTTTTTTTTTCCTAACAAACAAATTCACAATAACGCAAAGAAATCATAGACCCGACTGTTTAATGTGAGACATATGAATGACCTCATCCTGAAGTGAGATCAGAGTCTGCTGTTCACTGCATTATAACAACAGTAAGAGATGAGTAAACTTCACCTTAGCTTTTTTAACATTACAGTCTATCGATTCCTGCAAGGGCTATACCATGATATAAGGAAGAATGTTCATTATTGGCACTGGGAAGGTCTTATTGGCTGTGTGATGACAGAGTGATGTCACTTATGTAGATGAGTTAGTGCTGATTCTTGTTTTCTGAGAGAAAGCATATTTTTGTTTGTTTTTGCTCTTTGTCATGTCCGTCTAAAGCTTGAAGCATTCATCTGTGAGAGCTGAAGCTGCAGGAGCTGGCCGGCCAGCCACTATGAGGACTCAAGTTAAAAGAAAAAAAAATCAGCATGGGTTTATGTAAGTTCTTTTAAATGTGTAACTGGCCCTAGACTATGAGCCAACAGGTGTCAAATTTTAGCAACTGGCATCCATTGTCTGATGTCGTGAGTCCATCTTCCCATGCTGCAGTCAGACAGCACCAGCAGACATTAATCGTTTGCTACTGGCTGCCGCAGTAGTGGTTAAGTTGATCCCATGCCACAGAGTGGTGGCCTAGTTGGTAGAGCATCCACCCCACAACCGGGAGGTCATGGGTTCAAATCCCGGCCGGGTCATACCAAAGACCATATAAAAATGGTACTTTCTGCCTTCTAGCTTGGTGCTCGGCATAATAGAATGGGCAAAGGAAAGTTTACACACAGAGCTACCAGAAGAACCGACCCCCACACTGTAGTTTTCACTACGTACAGTAGTTGTGTGGCCTAGGGTCTCTGAAACGGAGAGAGGCGCCGTCCATACCCTACAGTAGTAATGGTGGTGCCTCAAAATAGTGCAGCACACGTCTATTGGCAGAATTATCTATGTTCACTATAGCCACACTCTTTCACTTCCTCGTGTAATATCTCACTGCTGAATGCTAACATTATTTTTTGAGGTTTAAGCTTATATTTTAAGCTATAACTTTAATTTGTAGCAACTTTTATGATAATATTTTTCAAGCTTAGGCTAATTTACATTTAAGCTATTTTATCTTTGAGCATTTATTTAGCACTTTTAAGCTAACTTTCTGAAACTTTAGACTGGTTTTTCTTTTATGACACTTAGGTGAAAATCAAGGTTTTTTTCTTGTTGACAATGGCTGCAACATGTTTTTTTTATGTTTTACAAGACAAATCAAGAATGAAAATCACTCTTATGTGCCATGTCTGTGTTTTTCTGCTGTGAAAGATCAGTTAAGTGCTGCCCCCTTCTAAAAGGGAAGTTTAGACAAACTGCTCTAATGACATCACTAGAATGGGGAATCAATCAAGACTAAGCACTGGATATGGCCTCAGAGGAAGAGGGCGGAACTTAGGATTCACCTTAGCCTCCATGGCCAGTTAGCATTTTTAGGCTAGCTGCTTTGATAACTTGACCCAAATTAAGATGGGTTTTATCATTAAACTGATTTTAACAACTGATGCAGTTCCAACCATTATCCTGAGCCACCGTGCATATAAGTGGGCATGTCATTCAACCTGTAAATCTGTATTTTATCATGGTGTGGTATATATTACCCATACGTTCCATACCTACATTTGTTAGAGCATGTGGAAATGTTTGGGACAGAATATACAAAGGAACTTCACACCTCTGAAAGGGACAAAGGAATCTCACCACCGTGTGAAGACCAACGACATCACAGGACGAGGCGGCAACAGACTTGACACCTTCACCCCCTAAGGCGAGGAGAGGTTTTCCCATCACCTCCCAAGATGAAGGGAGGAGTTAACAGGACTAATGGGGGATTTAGATAACGGGGGATTTCAGCTTGTGTTTTGCATGTCTTTGATGTGTGCCTGTATTTAACCAGCGAGCTGGGCAGAATTCTCCCTCTTTGCCTTCTGCCAAGCTCTGCACCAGATGAGACAAGATAGAAGAGTTATTCATTAAAGACCCTGCTTTTGTGATACAAAACCGCCTCATTATTTCCAGCTCTTCTACACTGGTGACCTTGACGCGAGTATGGACATGAGGCGTTCTTCAAGCGACTCATCCGTGGCGAATCTGACTTACGCCAGCGACAACGCAGATGAGGGAACAAGCAGACAGCTGTTCCCCCCGGCAGAGGGTACCGAGAGAGCTCAACCGAGCTCCAGCACCGCCGTGAGAGCCGAGGCAAGGCACTCTCACCCGACGGGCACAACAGTGATGGTGTACACGAACGCCGTCGCTGTCCAGCTGCCAGACTTCTGGCGAGAAGACCCCGCCTCTTGGTTTCTACAGGCTGAAGCCCAGTTCATACTGGCGGGCATCACAGCAGACGATACAAAATTCTACCATATCGTCTCCAAGCTCGACTCCGCCACTTCGAGGTGTGTGCGGAGCTTCATCCGGCGACCACTGGCCCGGGACAAGTATGAGACGCTCAAGGCGACCATCGTGGCGAACTATGTCCCACCAGCGGAGGAAAGAGCCGAGAGGATCCTGGCGGTCTACGGCCACAAAGGGGGCAATCCGAAGGCCCTCATGGAGGATTTGCTGCAGCTTAAGGAGGAGGACAACGACAATTTCCTTTTCCAGTTTATTTTCCTCAGCACGCTTCCACCACACATGAGAGGGACACTCGCCAATATGAAGTGCAACACCCACCAAGACTTCCGCACACTGGCCAGCGAGGCTTATCGGCTCGTCAACGCCTGCAAGGAGCGGACACCTACAGCGGCATCCGCGGACCTCAAAACTGACGCCCCGAGCCATGGAGAGCCACAGCCCACGGTGACAGCGGCGCGGCCCAAGCGTAACAAACAGATCGACGTCTGTTATTATCACCACCACTTCGCCGAGAAAGCCCACAAATGCGTTCCCCCCTGCAAGTTCACGATGTCAGGAAAACGCCAAAGCCGAGGGCCGTTAACGGCAGCGGTTCTCGGCGAGAAAAACAAGCTGTTATACGTGACGGATGGACACACAGGCAAGCAGTTCCTCATCGACACGGGAGCTCAGCTGAGTTTCATCATGCCCTCCCACGCAGATCGAGCCATGGGCACCCGGGGCAATGGAGCAGTGGCAGCCAACGGTTCTGACATCGACACGTTCGGGGAAAAGAGCCTGCACCTCCTCATTCACGGCCGCAGCTACAGATGGACATTTGTTGTAGCGGCGGTGAGTTTTAACTTGTTAGGCGCTGATTTTCTATGTGCACATGGGTTATTAGTTGATCTAGCAAATAGGCGCCTGGTTAATGCACTATCTTTTGCTTCTATTCCATGCTCAGCTCGAGTCTCTCCACCACCTGTGCAGGCCAACGTCACCACGGCAGGAGGTAAGTTTGAGCAACTCCTCACCCAATTTCCAGCACTCACAACCCCCAAATTTTCAGCCACTGTAGCCAAACATGGGGTTAAACACTTCATTCCAACAACGGGACCTCCCGTTTTTGCCAAAGCTCGCCGCTTAGACGCGGCCAAGCTCAATATAGCAAGGGACGAATTTGCAGCTCTTGAAAAATTAGGCATTGTCCGACGTTCAAAGAGCCCTTGGGCTTCACCACTTCACATGGTTCCGAAATCCGACGGTTCTTGGAGACCGTGCGGAGATTACCGCAGATTAAACAACGCCACAGCGCATGACCGCTACCCCATCCCTCATATACAGGATTTTTCACTGCATTTAGCGGGCGCGCGCATTTTTTCAAAGATAGACTTAGTCCGCGGTTATCACCAAGTCCCAGTCCGAGCTGAAGACATTCCTAAAACAGCGGTTATAACCCCTTTCGGCCTTTTTGAATTCCTGCGAATGCCTTTTGGCCTCAAAGGCGCTGCTCAGACTTTTCAGCGTATGATGGACGCAGTCTTACGCGACCTCCCCTTTGTTTTCGTCTACCTCGACGATATGCTGGTAGCCAGCTCATCGGAGGAAGAGCACGAGCAGCATCTCTCTACCGTTTTTCAGAGGCTAGAGGAGTACGGATTAATAATTAATCCAACCAAATGCAAATTCGGCGTATCGCAAATTGATTTTTTGGGACATAGAGTCTCCCTGAAAGGGGCAGTTCCGCTTCCAGACAAAATTCATGCGATAGAAGGTTTTCCACGGCCCCAAACGGTCAAATCGCTACAGGAATTTTTGGGGATGGTTAATTTTTACAACCGTTTCCTCCCTCATGCAGCTCAGCTCATGCAGCCCCTGTATGACGCGCTCAAAAAAAAGAAAGCTTCCAACGCGGTCGAATGGACCCCGGAACGCGAACGCGCTTTTGCGGAAGTTAAAAACGCCCTAGCTAACGCCACAATGTTAGTCCACCCAGATCCCTCGGCCCGCATTGCTCTAACCACAGATGCTTCAGACTTGGCCATAGGGGCAGTTGTAGAACAACTTGTCAAGGGGGTCTGGCAACCTTTAGCATTCTTTAGCAAATCGCTAAACCCGACAGAACGCAAATACAGCACTTTTGACAGGGAGCTGCTGGCGCTCCATTTGTCCATCCGCCACTTCCAGTTTTGGTTAGAAGGGTGGAGTTTCACGGCTTTTGTGGACCATAAACCGCTCACTTTTGCTATGGCTAAAATTTCAGAACCTTGGTCGGGCAGACAACAAAGACAGTTAGCTGCGATTTCAGAGTTCACCACAGACATTCGACATGTAGCGGGCAAACTTAACGTAGTAGCGGACTGTCTCTCTCGCGCTGTGGCACCGCCAGAGCACGAGGAGACAGATTACACTGCCTCAGCAGCTGAGCTTTTCTCTAACGCAAACACATATGCAGCACCTATCCATGAAGGGATAGATTATGCAGCCATGGCCGAAGAACGAAGCAGTGATGCGGACGTGCGCGCGCTCCTGTCTGGACCAACAGGGTTAAGGCTGGAGAAAAAAGGGTTGCGCGACGGTGTGCCCCCCCAATATGCGATGTTTCAACCGGCCGACCTCACCCGTTAGTACCGGCTGCTTGGCGCCGCCGTATTTTCGACGCAATTCACTCCCTCGCGCACCCAGGTGTGCGCGCCTCAGTCAAAATGGTTGCCGAAAAGTTTGTGTGGCCAGGCCTGCACAAAAACGTAAAAGAATGGGCAAAAACTTGCATTTCTTGTCAGCGCACCAAAGTACACAGACACACAAAAGCCCCTCTGGAGCCTTTTCCCATCCCTGCTAGAAGGTTCGACCACATTCATGTCGACCTCGTGGGGCCACTGCCTTCCTCCCAGGGTTTCACACACCTGCTAACAATGATAGACCGCACCACGCGCTGGCCAGAGGCAGTCCCTCTAGCGGCAACTACAGCGGAGGAAGTCGCTCGCGTTTTTCTAACAAATTGGGCGGCACGTTTCGGCGTCCCATCAGACATCACGTCAGATAGGGGGCCTCAATTTGTCTCAGAGCTCTGGTCAGCCATGTCCAACAGTTTAGGGGCAACAATTCACCGTACCACCGCTTATCACCCTCAGGCTAATGGGTTATGCGAGCGTTTTCACAGGTCCTTAAAGGCCGCCCTCAGAGCCTCATTAACGGACACAAATTGGGTAAATAAACTTCCCTGGGTTTTATTGGGGTTGCATGCGGCACCTAAAGAGGATTTAGACGTTTCCCCTGCAGAATTAGTCTTTGCTCAGCCTATCAGACTACCAGGTGAATTTTTACCAGAAAACCCGGAACCAGGGCACCTCCCAGTCCCAAAGTTTTTAGGCAGTAACAGACCGGACTGTCTCCACGGTCCAGCTCATCACGCCTTTCCACGAGTTTTTGTTCCTCAAACTTTAAAAAATGCTGAGTTTGTTTTTGTTAAGCATGAAGCTCTAAAACCAACGTTACGCCCAGTATACGATGGCTCGTATAGAGTGCTGGAAAATGGTGACAAACACTTTGTGCTTGATTATGGGGATAGAAATGAAACGGTCAGCATTGACAGACTCAAACCTGCCTTCTTGTTGAGAGACGAACCTGCACAGCTGGCTCGAGCACCTCGGCGAGGTAGACCCCCCAAGGAAAAAGTCTCAGCCCCCAGGCAGGGAACAGATAATCTCTCTCCTTCCCACACTGCAGATTCCTCACAACAAGGTCCCAGCAGGACGCTTAAACCAGCCTACAGCAGTTTTGGGAGAAGACTAAAACCCAGACAGCACAGGGACTGATCCCACCACTCTGCAAATTTTCGCTAATTGTGCTGCAACAGTTTAGGACTGACTTATGATTATACTATGCTGTTATGTTTTCACTGAACTCTCTTAGGAGCATGTCTGCTTAAAAGTTTCTTCTGTGGCAACAGCTGTAACACGTAGTATGTCTTAGTAATTACCCTAGACTGTGAATCTTTCTGTGTCCTTTCATAGTTGTTTGGGGGGCCTGTGGTATATATTACCCATATGTTCCATACCTACATTTGTCAGAGCATGTGGAAATGTTTGGGACAGAATATACAAAGGAACTTCACACCTCTGAAAGGGACAAAGGAATCTCACCGCCGTGTGAAGACCAACGACATCACAGGACGCGGCGGCAACAGACTTGACACCTTCACCCCCTAAGGCGAGGAGAGGTTTTCCCATCACCTCCCAAGACGAAGGGAGGAGTTAACAGGACTAATGGGGGATTTCAGCTTGTGTTTTGCATGTCTTTGATGTGTGCCTGTATTTAACCAGCGAGCTGGGCAGAATTCTTCCTCTTTGCCTTCTGCCAAGCTCTGCACCAGATGAGACAAGATAGAAGAGTTATTCATTAAAGACCCTGCTTTTGTGATACAAAACCGCCTCATTATTTCCAGCTCTTCTACAATGGGATTTATTCTGTTTGTGTAATGCAGTGCTAGCCACCATTAGCCTTTAATGTGTCCGATACTGTAGTTGGTATAATTTTACATACAGTAATTGTCAAAGCCTTGTGTCAAATAGGTAATCTGCTAGAGAGAAAATGATTGAAAAATATCCAGATAAGCCTGGATATAGTGAGATCAGGGGTGTCAAACATACGGCCCACAGGCCAAATCTGGCCCGCCAGAGAGTCCAAACCGGCCCACAGGATAAATTTGCAAAGTGTGAAAATTAAATAATAGAATACATGAACAGCACCTTTTCAATAAAAATAACTACTATTCATAGTTTGTCCATTTGGGGTTGCACAAGGGTAGCAGACATAAAAGTAATCCCCGGTTTCCACTGAGGGAGTCTGTTATGCAGTTTGGGAGGACAGGATTTCTTCCAGAAAGACTCTAAGGCAAACTTTTCCCACCTGCCTCTGTTATTATCCCTTCTCGCCCATTGCTAAAAATATGCAACATAAAATATGCAACAAGTCTTTTTTTATGAATGCTGGATCCAGCACACACTGAAATGTCACGGTATTTACTGTATTTAATAACTGTTCATGAAAAATACATTTACCCCTGTTTCTTGTAGCTTGGCGGGTGCTGGGGGAGGTGGGCATCAGTTCACTGCTGTTTGTATGATGTTTTTACGGTCGGAACCAGTTTCTCTTGTCTCAAAATTTTTTGAACATGTTCAAAATGAGAGAAGCTGTGGTGTCTTGCCAAAAAGTGATGGGCCCCCAGAAAATGATCGGCTCGCTATGCGAGCACACCTCTCTCAGCTAAGGCTGTTTCTCTTCTGATTCTGAGACCGATGACTGCTTTTGAGCAAAGCGGACTTAACTTTTTGTCCATGCAATTATCAAAAGTTTGTCTGTGAATATTTAATGCAGTGAGGGATTAGTCCTAATTTTAGACCCATGAGTTTTCTTCTTCTTCTTCTTCTTCTTCTTCTTCTTCTTCTTCTTCTTCTTCTTCTTCTTCTTCTTCTTCTTCTTCTTCTTCTTCTTCTTTTGCTGCTCCCTTTAGAGGTCGGCACAGTGGATCATCTGCCTCCATCTCAGCCTATCCTTTGCATCTTCCTCTGAAACACCAACCCTCTCTATGTCCTCCTTCACTACATCCATGAATTCTCTCTGTGGTCTTTCTCTTTTCCTCCTGCCTGGCAGCTCCAGCTTCAACATCCTTTGTCCACTATATCCACTATCCCTCCACAGCACATGTCCAAACCATCTCAGCCTTGCCTTTCTTACTTTGTCTTCAAACCGCTCAACGTGAGCTGTCCCTCTGATACACTCATTTCTAATCTTGTCCCTCCTAGTCACTCCCAATGAAAATCTTAGCATCTCCAACTCTACCACCTCCAGCGCCACCTCCTGTCTTTTTGTCAGTGCCACCGTCTCCAAGCCATACATCATAGCAGGTCTCACTACCATCTTAAAAATCTTCCCTTTCACTCTTGCTGCTACCTTTCTGTTACAAATCACCCCTGACACTGGTCTCCACCCACTCCACCATGCCTGCACACTCTTCTTCACCCCTCTTGTGCATTTTCCATTGCTTTGGATGATTGACCCCAGGTATTTGAACTCATCTACCTTCACTACCGCTACTCCTACTATCTTCATCGTTGCACCTTTCTCCCTCTCATTCACACTCATGTATTCTGTCTTGCTTCTACTAACTTTCATTCCTCTTCTCTCCAGAGCATTCCTCCACCTCTCCAAGTTCTCTTCCACCTGCTCCCTACTCTCACTGCAGATCACAATGTCATCTGCAAACATGGTCCACGGAGACTCCTGCCTGACCTTGTCTGTCAGCCTGTTCATCACCATGGCAAACAAGAAGGGGTCCAGACCAGAGCTGGTCCCTGATGTAATCCCACCCCCACCTTGAATCTATCACTCCTACAGCACACTTCACTACTGTCTCGCTGTCCTCATACATGTCCCGCACCACCCTCATATACTTCTCTACCACTCCTGACTTTCTCATACAGTACCACACTTCCTCTCTTGGCACCCTATCATATGCTTTCTCTAGATCCACAAAGACACAGTGCAACTCCTTTTGACCTTCTCTATACTTCTCCATCAACATTCTTAAAGCAAATATTGCATCTGTAGTACTCTTTCTTGGCATGGAACTGTACTGCTGCTCACTGATTGTCATCTCTCCTCTTAACCTGGCTTCAACAGCTCTTTCCCATATCTTCATAGTGTGGCTGATCAACTTTATGCCTCTGCCGTTAGTACAGCTCTGAGCATGACCTTTTTTCTTGAAAACTGATACCAAAACACTTCTTCTCCATTCCTCGGGCATCCTCTCACTCTCCAAGATTGTGTTAAATAATCTGGTTAAAATGTCCACTGCCAGCTCTTCAAAACATCTCCATACCTCCACAGGTAGTGTATGTCATCTGCACCAACCGTCTTTCCATTCTTCTTCCTCTTCAAAGCTGCCCTCACTTCTGCCTTGCTAATCCTTGGGACTTCCTTGTTCACTATCTTTCCTTCATCCATCCTTCTCTCTCTCTCATTTTCTTTATTCATCAGCTTTTCAAAGTACGCCTTCCACCTTCTCAACACACTCTCATCATTTCTGTCCTTAATCAACCTAACATGCTGTACATCCTTTCCAGCTCGATCTCTCTGTCTAGCCAGTCGATACAAGTCCTTTTCTTCTTCCTTAGTGTCCAGCCTCTCATACAACTCACTATATACCTTATCCTTTGCCTTTGCCACCGCTGTCTTTGCCATGCGCTGAGATTCCAAATACTCCTGTCTACTTTCTTCATCTCCCTGACTATATCACTTTTTCTTTGCTAACCTTTTCCTTTGGACACATTCTTTTACCTCCTAATTCCACCACCAAGCCTCCTTGTCTTCCTTCCTTTGTCCACTGGATACACCACATACCTTTATACCCGTTTCCCTCAATACTTTTGCTGTACTTTCCCAGTCATCTGGTCATTCTTCCCTACCACCCAGAGCCTGTATCAACTACTTCCTGAACTCTGTGAGACCTTTTTCCTTCTGTAACTTCCCCCACTTAATCTTTGGCTCTACCTGCACTGTTTTCCTCTTCTTGCTTTGTAAAGTCACCCTACAGACTACCATCCTATGCTGTCTAGCTATATTCTCCCCTGCCACCACCTTCCAATCTCCTATCTCTTTCATTTTTCTCCTTCTACATCACACCTTTGACTTCTAACTTCAAACTCATGATTCTGTCTGACTCCCTCTTTACCTCCTGAACACTCTTCACTTACTCTTCCTTCAAGATCACTCCTACTCCATTTCTCTTCCTATCTACACCATGGTAGAACAGTGTAAAATCCACCTTCAATGCTCCCAGCCTTGCTTCCCTTCCATCTGGTTTCTTGAACACACAGTACATCTACCTTTCTTCTCGCCATCATATCAGCCAAATCTCTGCT
Source organism: Pholidichthys leucotaenia (assembly GCA_020510985.1). Taxonomy (NCBI): domain Eukaryota; kingdom Metazoa; phylum Chordata; class Actinopteri; order Cichliformes; family Pholidichthyidae; genus Pholidichthys; species Pholidichthys leucotaenia. The sequence goes on along the minus strand of CM035844.1, from coordinate 328,149,466 downwards.
TTTACCAGTTATAGTCCCTACATTTAATGTCCCTACTGTCACCTCCACACTTCTACCTTTCCTTTTCTCTCTCTCCCTCCTAACACGCCTTCACCCTCTCCTCCTTTGACCAACAGTAGCCCGAATTCCACCGGCACCCTGTTGGTTAACAGCACCAGTAGCGGTCGTTGTTAACCCAGACCTGGACCAATCTGGTGTGAAAGTCTCATTTGTCATGAACCGCATGTTTGATTTGGCATGAGACCCATGAATTTTGTGTTAGAATAATCAGATGTGACATTTTATCCTGTGGCAGCTTTTAATGTTTTGCCTTATATGTTAAGAAAAGTGTGCTGAAATTAACAAAATCCACGTGTAATGATGTAAAAGTCAATAAAGCTTTTTTTTCCAATGAATACTAGTGTTTGCGCATTATTTACCTCCTATAATTGTATATTGTTACTTAAGAAGAATCCATAAAATGTATGCTTCATCTTCCAAAAATTCATTAAGGCTCCCAATTTGGGTTCAAACATTTTATCAGCCAAAAAATTACTTGATTTGGTTCTTCAAGGTTGAATTGTAAAGATTATAATATAACATGTTCTGTCCAACTTGTGAATAGACTCAAAGGGCTGTTATAGCTTATACAGTAGTGTGAAAAAGTGTGTGCCTCCTTCCTAATTTCTCATTTTTTTGTAAGTCACACTTAAATGTTTCAGATTATCAAACAAATTTAAATATTAGACAAAGATAACACAAGTAAACACAAAATGCAGTTTTTAAATGAAGGTGTTTATTATTAAGGGAGAAGAAAAATCCAAACCTACATGGCCCTTTGTGAAAAAGTGATTGCCCCCTAAACCTAATAACTGGTTGGGCCACCCTTAGCAGCAACAACTGCAATCAAGCATTTGCGATAACTGGCAATGAGTCTTTTGTGCGGAGTTTGCATGTTCTCCCTGTGTCTGCGTGGGTTTACATTGGGATTTCTCCGGTTTCCTCCCACATGCCAAAAACATGCAAGTTAGGTTAATTGGCATCAACTGGGGATTCTAAATTGTCCTAGGTATGGATGTGAGAGTGAATGGTTGTCTGTCTGGCTGTGTTGGCCCTGCGATGGACTGGCGATCTGTCCAGGGTGTACCCTGCCTCTCGCCCAAAGATGCTGGGATAGGCTCCAGCCGTCCCCCCCCCCCCCCCCCCGAACCAAATAGGATTAAGCAGAAGAAGATGGATGGATGGAGTCTTTTACAGCGTTGTGGAGGAATTTTGGCCCACTCATCTTTGCAGAATTGTTGTAATTTAGCCACACTGGAGTTTTCGAGCATGAACCGCCTTTTTAAGGTCATGCAACAGCATCGTAATTGGATTCAGGTCAGGGCTTTGACTACGCCACTCCAACTTTGTTTGTACTTGCTGATTGTTTCCACTCCAACTTTGTACTTTGTTTTTCTTAAGGCTTAAGAAAAACAAAATGAAGACTTTGGCTTAAGACTTAAGCCATTCAGAGGTGGACTTGCTGGTGTGCTTTGGATCATTGTCCTGCTGCAGAAACCAAGTGCGCTTCAGCTTGAGGTCACAAACAGATGGCTGGATATTCTCCTTCAGGATTTTTTGGTAGACAGCAGAATTCATGGTTCAGTTTACCACAGCAAGTCTTCCAGGTCCTGAAGCAGCAAAACAGCCCCAGACCATCACATTACCACCACCATATTTTACTGTTGGTATGATGTTCCTTTTCTGAAATGCTGTTACTTTTTCACCAGATGTAATGGGACACACACCTTCCAAAAAATTCAACTTTTGTCTCGTCAGCCAACAGAATATTTTCCCAAAAGTCTTGGGGGTCATCAAGATGTTTTCTGGCAAAACTGAAAGGATCCTTTATGTTCTTTTTGCTCAGCAGTGTTTTTCATCTTGGAAGTCTTGGAAATGGCCATGCAGGTCATTTTTGCCCAGTCTCTTTCTTTCGGTGGAGTCATGAACACTGACCTTAACTGAGGCAAGTGAGGCCTGCAGTTTTTTTGGATGTTGTTGTGGGGTCTTTTGTGACCTCTTGGATGAGCCGTCGCTGCGTTCTTGGGGTAATTTTGGTCAACCGGCCACTCCTGGGAAGGTTCACCACTGTTCCATGTTTTCGCCATTTGTGGATAATGGCTCTCACTGTGGTTCGCTGGAGTCCCAGAGCTTTAGAAATGGCTTTATAACCTTTTTCAGACTGATAGATCTCAGTTACTTTGTCATTTGTTCCTGAATTTCTTTGGATTGCAGCATGATGTCTCGCTTTTGAGGATCTTTTGGTCTGCTTCACTTTGTCAGGCAGGTCCTATTTAAGTGATTTCTTGATTGAGAACAGTTGTGGCAGTAATAAGGTCTGGACGTGGCTACAGAAATTGAACTCAGCTTTCCAAAGATGTGATAAACCACAGTTAATTTATGTTTTAATGGGGGGGATCACTTTTTCACACAGGGCCATGTAAGTTTGGATTTTTTTTTACCCTTAATAATAAACACCCTCATTTAAAACAGCGTTTTGTGTTTACTTGTATTATGTTTGTCTAATTAAATTTGTTTGATGATCTGAAATGTTTAAGTGTGACAAACATACTGTATGAATGAATGAATGAATTTATTCGATAATAATAATAATAAATCAGAATCAGAATCAGAATCAGCTTTATTGGCCAAGTATGCACAACACATACAAGGAATTTGACTTTGGCTAAAAACTTGCTCTCGTTGTTCAGGTGGAGGATTTAAATAAGGATTCAATGACAACAGAGTATGTACAGTAAATTACAGTCTGTCCACGTTTCTATAAAAGGATGCAAATATATACAGGAATCTATGCAGTTATTTACTCAGACTAACCACACTTTGCAGAAATATATGAAAAAATATACAATCACACAGTATTTCAATGTGGACTCAGATTCAGTGATATAATGTGAATGAAGTAAAAAGCAGTGTAAGAGTTATGTGCAATGTAATAATGGATGAAAAGTCATGAGTACAGCAAACAGGTAGGACTAGGTGAATGTTAGGAGTTCATCAGAGTGATGGCTTGAGGAAAGAAACTGTTCCTGTGACGGGTGGTTTTGACCTTCAGTGATCTGTAACGACGACCAGAAGATAGAAGTTCAAACAGTTTGTGGCCGGGGTGTGATGGGTCAGCACAGATGTTTCTCGCCCGTTTCCTGGTTATGGACCGATATAAGTTCTCAATGGAGGGTAGGTCGGTACCAATGATCCTCTCCGCAGACTTAATGATCCGCTGCAGTCTGGTCTTGTCCTGTTTAGTGGCAGATCCAAACCAGACAGTGATGGAAAAGCAGAGGACAGATTGGATGATGGCGGTGTAGAAGACAACCAGCAGCTCCTGAGACAAATCAAACTTCTTGAGCTGACGCAGAAAAAACAACCTCTGCTGGGGCCTTTTTCCGGACAGTGTCTATATGGGAGGACCACTTCAGGTTCCGGGAGATTGTGGTACCCAGAAACTTGAAGGAGTCCACAGTGGACACTGTGCTGTTGAGGAGGGTGAGTGGGGGGAATGAAGGGGGGTGTCGCCTGAAATCCACAGTCATCTCCACCGTTTTGGCTGGGTTAAGTTCAAGATGGTTCTGGCCGCACCAGAGGATCAGCTGCTCCACCTCCCGCCTGTATGCAGACTCATCATCATCCCGGATCAAACCGATGACTGTGGTGTCGTCCGCAAACTTCAGGAGCTTCACCGAAGGGTCCTCTGAGGTGCAGTCGTTGGAGTAGAGGGAGAAGAGCAGTGGGGAAAGGACACATCCTTGGGGGGCGCCAGTACTAATTTTTCGGGAGCTGGATGTAAATCTCCCTAGCTTCACCTGTTGCCACCTGTCAGTCAGAAAGCTGGAGATCCACTGGCAGGTGGAGGGGGGCACCTTGAGCTGGAGGAGTTTCTGATGAAGAATGCCTGGGATGATGGTGTTGAACGCTGAGCTGAAGTCGACAAACAGGATCCTGGCGTACATCCCTGGGGAGTCGAGGTGTTGCAGGATGTAATGTAGTCCCATATTCACTGCATCATCCACTGACCTGTTTGACCGGTAGGCAAACTGCAGTGGGTCCATCAGGGAGCCTGTGATGACCTTCAGGTGGTTCAGCACCAATCTCTCCAAGGATTTCATGACCACAGAGGTCAGGGCAACAGGTCTGTAGTCGTTTAATCCTGTAATAGAGGGTTTCTTGGGAACTGGAATGATGATGGAGCGTTTGAAGCAGGAAGGCACTTCACGCAGCTCCAGTGATCTGTTAAAGATCCGGGTGAAGATGGGGGCCAACTCGTTGGAGCAGACTCTCAGGCAGGACGGAGACACACCATCAGGTCCTGCAGCCTTCTTGATCTTTTGTCTTTGAAAGACCCGGCGCACCTCCTCTTCACAGATCATTAGTGCTGGTGGGAGGTCAGAGTGGAGGAGGGATGGAGTTCCTGGGGCTGCAGATAATCCTTTTGTGTGGGTGGGAGGTGAGAACTGTAGGTTCTTTTCAAACCTGCAGTAAAAGCTGTTTAGGTCATTAGCCAGCTGGAGGTTTTCCGCAGGGTGGGGGGATGGTCTCCTGTAGTTGGTGATATTCCGTAGGCCTCTCCAGACAGAAGCAGAGTTGTTAGCTGAGAAGTTTTTTTGTAACTTCACACTGTAGCTCCTCTTAGCAAGCCTGATCTCCTTCGTCAGCGTGTTTCTGGCCCGCTTGTACAGAGTCCAGTCACCAGTCCTGTAGGCCTCCTCCTTGGTCTGACGTAGCTGCTTCAGTTTAGGAATGAACCAGGGTTTATTGTTGTTGTATATGCAGAAGGTCTTGGTCTGCACACACATGTCCTCGCAGAAACAGATGTATGACGTCACAGTGTCAGTGAGTTCATTTAGGTTAATGGCTGCAGCTTCAAACACATACAATACAATAAGAACACACAAAAGAACAACCGAAAGGGTGTAAGCTGAAGCTAGTGTTTATATAGTGCCTACCCCATTACAATTTAAAAATCAATAACATAAAAATTTAAGTCTTACCCAAAATCAACAAAGAAAATCAAATAGAACAAGTAGGCAAAGAAAAAAAAAACACCTTTAAGTTATTACAAATTTATCCCCCAGCATTTACAGTGAGATACTGGGAGATTTTCTCATCTTTGTACAATTTTTTGAATTGCTTCAGAGTTGAACATGTTTTAATATTTTCAGAGCAACATTTCCACAGTTTAACTCCAGTGACAGACATGCAATGATACTTTGTATTTGTTCTAACCTTTGGCTTATTAAAAGCAGAGTTACCTCTTAGCTCATATTTGCGTTCCCTTTTTTTGAACAGTCTCTGAATATTTACAGGTAATTGGTTATTATTTGCTTTGTACATGATTTGAATGACATTATAATCTAGCAGATCTCTAAATTTAAGAGTATGTAATTGAATGAATATTGGATTTGTTAGTTCATGGTAAGGTTTCTTTGATACAATGCGTACGGCTTTTTTCTGTAGTAAAAAGATTAAGTTTGTGTTTGTTTTATATGTGTTTCCCCAGATCTCCACACAGTATGTCATAAAAGGAACTATCAGTGAATTATATAAAATGCAAAGAGATTTCTGACACAGGAGATCCTTAACTTTTTACAGTACGGCAATGGATTTAGACATTTTAGTTTTGATATAATTTATATGTGATTTCCAGTTTAGTTTGTTATCAGCAATGACCCCTAGGAACTTGGTTTCGAAAACTGTGTCAATTTCAGCGTTGTTTATTTTAATTTTTCTGTGATTATATAATTTGCGGTTTCCAAATATTATACATTTTGTTTTTCCAAGGTGAATAGATAATTTATTGGCAGTGAACCATTTACTGATTTGTTTAAGTTCATTTTCTACTGAATCCAGAAGCTGCTTAAGATTTTCTCCACTACAAAAAAAAGTTGTGTCATCTGCAAATAAAATACACTTGAGCAATTTAGACACAGAACATAAATCATTAATATACAAAATAAACAGCAATGGACCAAGCACAGAACCCTGTGGTACCCCACACGCCATCTTCAGCAACTCAGAGTCTGTATTATTCACATGAACATATTGATATCTGTCTTCTAAATAGCTGTGTAACCAGTCAAAAGCAATGTACAAAAAAATGAGAAATAAGGAAGGGGGCAAACACTTTTTCACACCTCTGTAAATATGGGCAACAATCATGTTTACATGCACACTAAACTGGTTATGATTGTATTTCTGCAGCTATCTGATTATTCAAGTTGCCATGTAAACAAAATAATCCGACAAAGGTAATGTAACTGGGGTCATTATGCCAGCTCATTCAGGTTGTTCATGTTTTGTAAAAGATCAATGGTTCAATAAATATAAACATTTCACAATATACTTGTACTTCTGTGTACTAAATTTGGAGTTGCCATTAGGTGATTTTGCTATTATTTTACTGGTCCGGTCCACTTGACATTAAATCCAGTGGTATGTGTCCCCTGAGCTAAAGTGAGTTTGACACCCCTTATTTAGATGCTACACCATGTTGATTTGTTTGTTTAGAGTTCTTTGGAGAGACACTGCTGCACATTATACAGGAGGAGCAGGGAGATATAATCAGGCAGGGTCGTGTGACAGTTTTGCCCTGTCATGTTTCAGATCAGGGTTAGACTCAAACGCAGAGCTTCCAGCACGATCACTCAGACTCCAATGAAAAGTTTCACAAATTTATTGAAAACTCACAGAAAATAAAAATGCAAAGTTCAAGAAAAATGAAACACAAAAGCGCCAATTTAAATTTTCACAAGACAGGTGCCCCCTGGAGCACACGTAGCCTATGGGAGAGAGCAGACAGAGGTTACATATAAGGGACAAATTCTCCAAAGGGAGAATAATGTGGGAAAACACATTTACAACTTGAGCAACGGAGTCCGGCAGGGAATTCCAGCAAGGACCAGGGGACAGGGGGAAAGAAGAAAACTGGGTGGACGTCCTGATCTTCCTGGTCAGGCGAACGTGATCAGCTCCAGAGACACACCTGTGGGTGGCAGCAACCTGAGAAATAGGACACACAAGGTAAGTATACAGATAACTTTAATAACAAGACAGAGCTTGACATAAATTGTGGCTGCAAACTCAGACGATCCAGCGATGAGCTCTCCACATGCTGGATCTTAAATACACTGGCTCATCAGATGCAGCAGGTGTGTAATCATGCAGGTATGCCCAATCTTTCAGAGCGGGAAACAGGAACAGGAGGGGAAGGGGAGCACGCTCGCCTGATCATCGCATGCCCTTATGCAGTGCAGCAAAGTAAAATACTTTTGGAGTGTGTTGAGATCGTGCAGAGATGATTGTGCACAGAATGAATGTTTAGTGTTGTTTGGTGATTGCTGAGAAGACCAGTGTTAACACCAGAGCTGCTCTATCCCCAACTGTACTTGTCCACTCTCTGGCTGTAGGAGCTGCCTGTCCGCTGTGCTCCATGCTGCTGCCCCGGTGCATGTGTGGTTGCATGTGATATACAGTCGATCTGGTTGTTCCTCTAAATAGTCATGGTGGTGTTAACTTTTGAAATTTTGGATATTATAGGTGCACGAACACCAGTGGGGACTCACAGTCTGCTTTTAGGCAGCAGTATGTAGCTCACATCTGGCAGAGCACAACGGTGGCTGCTGGTGTGTGCACCGTGCCGCTTTGCTGCAGTGCTAGTGTGCTCTGCAAGTGCCGAGTGGTTGTTTGGACCCTCCGCAGTCAAGCAGTATTGTATTGTAATTTTTTATTAAATATTAGCTCTTCAATACTATCGCTTTCTGGTCAAATTTGCCAGCTTGCAGACTTCTGAGCGCTTTGGTCCTCAAGGAGTGGCAACGCATCAGCATCCTCATGGACGGGATGTGGGTGGGCCTAATTAGATTTTGGCATTTGAAGGAGGAAAAGGGTAAAGATTTTCACAAACAAATGTAAGACCATGAAAGTTGAGGGGTTTTGTGGGGAAAAAGGGTATAAAATACCATTTTAGACAATGTAGATTGGTTTTTAAGGGGATTTATATTCACTGTCTTTAAGATTTGGCTATTTCAACATTTAAGATAGCATTTTTTTTGCTCCAAGTCTTTTTATTAGTATTTAGCATAAATGGTACATAAAAATACACACAGAAAAAAAGGCAGAACATAACCCCCCATCCCCCACCTGCGCTCAAACAGAGCCCCATCCCTCTAGCAGTACTGTACCATTCAGTCACTTAACATTGATCACGTTAACAGCCATACAGCTGGGAAAATAAGTATTGAACACATCAACATTTTTCCCATTAAAACATATTTCTGATGGAGTCATTGACCTGAGATTTGCACCAGATATCAGTAACAACCCAAGTAATCCATACAAAGAAATGAAGGCAACTGTGTTCACAAAACAAGTTATATTTAAAAAAAAAAAAAAAATGGAATGACACAGGGAATAAGCATTGAACACGCTTGATGAAATTCATTTAATATTTAGTAGAAAAGCCTTTGTTGGTAATAACAGCTCCCAGATACCTCCTATAGGGAGAAACTAGGTGCAGGCATTGCTCAAGAGTGATTTTAGCCCATTCTTCCACACAAACTGTCTTCAAATCTTGAAGGTTCTGTGGATGTCTTCTACGAACTCTGATCTTCAGTTCATTTCATAGATTTTCAGGTCAGGTGACTGACTGGGCCATTCTAGCAGCTTTATTTTCCTTCTCTAGAGCCGACTGAGAGTTTTCTTTGTTGTGTATTTGGGATCCTTGTCTTGTTGAAATGTCCACCCTTGTTTCATCTTCAGCATCTTGGCAGATAGCAACAGGTTCTTATCAAGGATGTCTCTGAACATTTGTCCATTCATCTTTCCTTTAATTATATAAAGTCTGCCTGTACCATGTGCAGAAAAACACCCCCACACCATGATGGGATGTGCAGTTCCATTTCTCCTCCAAACATGCTGTGTGTTGTGGCATCCAAAAAGATCAATCTTGGTCTCATCTGACCAGACTATATTCTTCCAGTATTTTACTGGCTTGCCAAAATGTTGTGCAGCAAACTTTAAATGAGCTTCAACATGCTTTTTCTTCAGCAATGGAGACTTGCGAGGTGAGTAGGCATAGAGCCCATGTCAGTTGACTGCATTACTAATTGTTTTCTTTGAAACAGCAGTACCTGCTAACTCCAGGTGTTTCTGGAGCTCTCCATAAGTGGTCTTTGGCACTTGAATAACTTCTGATAATTCTTTTGACTCCTCTGTCAGAAATCTTGCAAGGAGCTCCTGGTCATGGCCGGTTTATGATATCACTGGAATATTCAGCAGTTTAGAAGTGCGCCTGTAACCAATGCCATCATTATTTTTTAGAGAGCTCTTTGTTTCTACCCATCACGAGTTCTTTATGGTGTAACAATCTGATAATCACAGACCTTTTTAAAGACTATCAGTCAGGACTTAGCTGAAATTAATTTGCACTGATGGGGGATGAGGTGGCTTCCTAAATTCTTATGGATTTCAGCTGGTTTCTTGGCTTTCTATGCCTTTTTGCACCTCTTTTTCTTGTGTTCAATACTTATTCCCTGTGTCATTCCACTTTATTAAATGTAACTTGTTTGTGAACACAGTTGCCTTGATTTCTTTGAAACAGCAGGTTTTAGAGGTGGTCACAACTGAAATGAAAAAGTTAACACAGTGGTTCAACAAAAATAAATTATCTCTAAATCTAAAAAAAACAAAGATTATGTTGTTTGGAAATTATAAAATAAATCATGAAATAATGGTAACGATAGATGATACCAGAATAGAAACAGTACAGGAAAATAAGTTTCTGGGGATGACGCTAGACAATAAAATCTGCTGGAAACTTCACATCAGTCACATCCGGGCCAAGCTGGCAAAATGTATAGGGATACTGGGGAAGACAAGACACATCTTGGACTATAAATCATTGGTCTTACAGTACAACTCACTGTTTCTACCTTATCTTAACTACTGTGTAGAAGTCTGGGGAAACACCTACAAGACCAACCTACAGTCAATATGCACATTACAAAAAAGAGCTATAAGGATAATAAATAATGTAGGATATAGAGACCATACCAATTCGTTGCTTTTAAAGTCACATGTCATAAAGTTCATCGATTTAGTTAAATTTAAGACAACACAAGTCATGTACAGGGCAATTAATAATCAACTCCCAACTAATATACAAAAAAATATTTAAAAAAAAGAGACAATGATCATAATTTGAGAGGAGACTTAAACTTTACAAAACCCAAGATACGAACAATCAAGAAAAGTCTGTGCATATCTGTCTGTGGGGTGGATTTGTGGAACAGTCTGGAGCCGGAACTGAAACTATGTAGAAACAGAATTCAATTCAAAAAGAGGTACAAACATTATTTGCTGAAAGGATATATGTTAGAAGGGTAGTATTTATATGTACGATTCACTATGTTCACTCTGGGACACTATGGGACACTATGGAATGGTGGGTGGGACAGCACTGTGTATATCTTTGTTGTTTGAGGCTTGTTTTGATGTATGGACATCAATGTATGCTAGGATGGATGGGTGTTAATGTTGATATGTACAAAATACAGTTAATTGTTTACTTGAGGTCTTAAATGTGGTAATTTGTATATAATTCACATGGGTGTATTTATGGAAAAGAGGAGATGGAATTAATAAGTGTTCACTTCTTCCTTCTCCCTTTCAAACACTGTATACCGTTTCTTTATTGCATTTGTTTTGTTTTTGTTATACTCTTTTGTTCGAAATAAAGTATCTATCTATCTATCTTTGTATGTATGGATTACTTGGGGTGTTACTGATATCTGGTGAAAATCTCAGGTCAATAACTCTATCGGAAATATGTTTAATGAGAAAAATGTTGATGTGTTCAATACTTATTTTCCCCACTGTATATTACCATCCACATAGAAAGAAAATTATAAAATAATACAAGACAATTAATTATACCAATTGGACAATGGTGATGTGAGGAAGGAAAAATAAAAATAAAGATTGATACTGGGTTTTATGGGTCTCCAATACTAACATTCAACTTCTCCATATATTTTAAAAAGGTTCCCATGTAGTGCGGAAATTTTTGAACACAACCTCTCATAGAGTAACAGATTTTCTCCAATGTCAGATGATGCAGGAGGTCATTAATCCACATTTTAAAAGTTGGAGGGAGTTTCTCCTTCCACTTGAGGAGTATCAGTCATCTGGCTATGAGAGTACCAAAGGCTATTGCATTATTTGCCTGGTGGCTAAAATGAGCATCTTGTTGGGTAATTCCAAATACTGCAGTAATGACAAATGGTTGTAGAGTTATTTGTAAAACATCTGAAAATATTTTAAATATCAATTGCCTAAAGCTATCTAGTTTTGGGCAGAACCAAAACATATGAGGGTGGCTGATGATTGTCTGCACTGGTCGCACTTGAGATCGATACTAGGTGTAAACTTTGCAAGTCTCACTTTAGACCAGTGGAAGCGATGTACAGTATAACTTTAAATTGGATAACCATGTGACGCAGACAAATTTAAGAGGAATAAATTCCTTTAGTAGTTTTACCCCAAATCTCCTCAGGAATTTTCAACTCCAGGTTCCCCTCCCACTGATTCTTTAATGATATCAAGGGTTCCAGGTTTTATGTGTTTAGTAAGGAATAGACCCTCCCAGTAGTCCCTTTTGAGTTTAGCTTAATTTTCAAAATGGAGTCTAAGACAGAGTTGGGTGGCTGAGATGGGAAGTGAGTGAATGATGCTGATATAAAACTATGGAGCTGCAAAAATCTAAAGAAATGGGAATGAGTTGGTCAGCAAATTTCTTGAAGAATTCACTAGGGAACCCGTCAGGTCCAGGGGTTTTGCATAGATTGAATTGCATTTTTAAGCTCCATTATAGAAAGTGGTTTATCTAAATCAGATGAAGTCTCATTGCCAATTCTGGGGACATTTATTTCCCTGAAGAATGAGTCAAATAAAGCATGGTTGCCAAGTGATTCAGTATGGTACAATTTCAAATAGAATTTGTAAAAGCATGAATTAATTTTGGAATGATCTGTATGTTTAATACCAAATTCATCATTTACAGGGCTTGACATTAACACCCACCCACCTGCCCCTGGCGGGTATATTTCAGCTGTGGCGGGTAAGACAGCGACTCCATTTTGGTGGGTTGTGGTTTTTTCAGACGACATCTAAATAATAAACCTATCGCAAAGTGAGACTACAAAACTACAACTCCCATAAGCACTATCTGTGTACACACAGTGTATTCTCATTGGTCCACTGTCAGCCAGCTACAGCCCAGGGGTCTGGCTCTGCAGGTCGGTTCATTTTCTTTCCAGTCTGGAGAAATGGTGATGAACAGACAGCAGCCGCTCTCAGCGATCAGATCACGTGGACAACTGCCCCTGATCTCCTGTTGTCCCAGTGGTGAGAATGACCTGTGCTCTCCCCCCACATCAGCTCCTACTTCTGTGATTAAATATGATTATTTTTAGAGCTAAAGGTTCCCGTTTAGTGTCCGCAATTGTGCAAATTTAAGTATTCGTATGACAGAGAGAGAAAAAAGTAATTAAACTTTATGTTGCTGTAAAGAGCAAATGAAGCTTCTTCTGAGGTGAACTTTTGTTTATCTGTGATTACCTATGATATCTGTGATACACAGCTATTTCATGGAAGTAAAACCTCTCATTATGTATTTTTAATGTACTGGTCCAGAGGTGCCAAACATGTGGCCTGCGGGCCAAAAACAGCCTGCCAGGGGGTCCAAGTTTTTCTCTGAATTTACAGCTTTCTTTCTAGTAAATTTCTGACTTTTTCTACTGATTAGAATTGCTCATGTAAACTTGAGACATTTTTCTCCTTAAGATGAGACTTTTTTCTCATCAGTTTTCTTTTCCTTATTTTTTTTCTAATGAAAACAGGTAGTGTAGATTTAGATTAAATCCATCAGCAATTTCTAATGACATGGTGCAGCCCTGAAGGGGTGTCCCAATTCATAGGGGTCATTTTCAATCCCTACCCCTTGGCCTTTGATTTCAAGGACCAAGGGGTGGGGGTAGATAAAGGGGAAGAGGTACAAATGAGACTGGAGCAGACCCCAAATCTACCAGTACTTCACTCTCATATTGCAAATATCTTTCTCCACTGCTTTACAGTATTTACTCCTGTTAATAATTAAACAGTTTCTTTTGCTATTTGTATGTATGTATAAGGGTCATTTACATTTAAAAAGGTTATAAATTTAGTTCAAGTGAAATTTAGCATGCAGTAGTCAAATTTGATCCTTATGTTCAAGAACAAAAGATAATTCAGTTGAAATTAACTTAACAGTTTTCATCAGACAGTAATAAGGTATTAAAATGCCAGGATTGATAATTGCCATGGGAAATTGGTATGCGTAGAGTCATCAGTAAAGGGGCATGATCTGAAATAACTAGCATGATATTCACACTTACTCACCAGTGAGAGAAGTTGTTTATCCAGGAAGAAATAATCTATACGACAGTATGTTCCTTGGACTGGTGAAAAGAAGGAATAGCTTCTTGATGTAGGATTTCTAAAGCGCCACACATCAATTATTAAGAAACAGCTGCAGTTAAAGAGCCATATTGGATGTGGACACAGTTCTAGAGGAGCTACGGTCCAATAGGTGATAGTGTACAATTCATATCTCCTCCAAGGATTAAATGGTGTCTATTCATATTTGGGATTTGGGTAAAAAAAAAAATAAGAAAAAAGTATTGTCATCCTAATGTGGTGCATATACATTATCTAGAATAATGGGTGCGTTATACAGCCTGTCTATTACAATTAAGTAACACCCTGAGGGGTCTGTCTCGGCCTTTGATGTGACAAATTTTACTAATAAGGATGGTGACACCTCTAGAGTTGGAGTGGAAATTTGAGTGGAATGACTGTCCGATCCATCCTCCCCTGAGTTGAGAATGATCAGAAATTTGGAGGTGTGTCTCCTGAAGATACGCAATTCCCACATTTAATTTACCCAGATGATTAAAAATGTTCTTTTGTTTGATGTGACTGTTTAGGGATTTTACATTCTAGCTTATAAAGGTTACATCACATCCGACTGGTTTGTTTGAAAATTCCATGTTAACTGTGGTCATATTTAAGACAAAGTGATATCAGTGGTGTATAGATTTTGTATATATTTCTATTTTTTGTAGTATTGAGAGAACCCTTAAAAATACAGTATAATAATAGTAGATTAAAGTTTTGTTTTGTTTTTTTTTAAACGGCTGTTATTAAAGTCTGGTACAGTGAACCCCCAACCCTCACTTATCACAACAAGGTTATTCCCCAACCCCTCGCACAAACATCTACACATTCAACTGCTTGTTTTAGGGAACACTAACTAAGTCTGAGAGAACAGAACTGTGCTGTATATGGAACATGACTTTGTATGAGGCACTTTACATAATAACAGTATAATAAATGTATTTCTAAATCAAAAGTATGAAAACAAACATTTCTTCCAACATCTACGCATTGAACACACTCATAAGATGAAGTAATAATAATAACTGTGACAGTAGTATGCTGCAAAGTCTTGTCCAGTTGACTTGGGATGTCTCATCAGCTGTAAGTAGAACAAATGAGTGAGAGAAAAGAAAATGTATTTGAATTTGTTAGATGCCTTCGAATTAACTGTCAGGGTAAAATATTTTAAATAGCAGAATGGACAGCACCAACTGTATTCAGATGCAGAGTATGGTTATTCTCCCTCACTTCAGTAGTCAGTCTCTTGCTGGATCTGGCAGGATTTTAGTTTTCACATAAATCATGGCTTCATCCGGGCTGTGAAACCATTTTCACCTCCATTATGTGCGATCCAGAGTTGTGCTGGATACAGGAGTCCGTACTTGATACCATCCATTTCACAGAGTAATCGTCTCACCTCATTGAAGGCGGATCTGGCCTGCACAACACTCAGCGATAATCTGGGAATATGAAGAGCTCGGTCCAATTGAAACAGAGCAGTCCAGATTCCCTGGCACGGCAGAGGATGTCAGCGGAGTCCTGGTAGTAATGGACTTTTGCCACGATGACTCAGGGTTTGCCGTCTTGGTTTCGTGTCTGTAGACCCCTATGAGATCTGTCGATCAAGATGTCTTTATCCATTTCTAGTGCTTCTCTCAGTAGTTTGGAGAGTGCTGCTGGTGCACTTGAGCCTGGAGTCTCCAGGACGTTATCATCCTTCCTTCCATGTCCAGGCATTTCTCCTGTAAGTTTTAAACTTCTTTTTCGAGTTTTCCCACTTGAGTTTGCAGCAAGGTCACATCGTCTGAATATGATGAGAGCGTGTGTTCCATGTTTGACATTGTTGTTTGCATCGTTTACACTTCGTAGCGGATAGCCATGATGTTGCTAGCTAGCTCAGACTTGTCTGCCTTTAGCTCAGATTTGATGGCTTCAAACTCTTCTGGCAGGGCAGTTTTTAGTTCAGATCTGAACAGTGCTGCAATGTCCATTTTCAATGATCCAAGGATTTCAGCTTTCAAGTCCGTGGTGTCCACTTGGTCATTAGATGGAGTTGTGCTCCATCACGGTGGTGCGCTCAAGGCTTTGGGCCCAGATGTAGAGAACCACCGGGGTACTTGTATTTTTGCAGATTGTTCGCCATTGACACAAATAAATCACATTCCACGTAAGATGTAATGACAATGATAAACTCTTAACTTTGTTTCGTAAGTTTTTTTTGTTGTAAAGTGTCTGGAAAAGATTTTAAACTTAAATTTCAGCAGAGCACATTATCTATGCTGCCTACTCATCGCCTGCTTGCTAGCAACCCCCCCCACCCCCAAGCTAGTAATGTAGCAATGTCAACTTCAAACAATGCTTGTTTTTATGCTAACAGTTCTCATGATCAGGCTACATTTTTTTGTTTTTATTTGGCATTTTTAAGCAAACGTTCTACAACTTTAAGTTATTTCCGCTTTTGTGCTAACATTTTTCAAGATTAGGCTAATTCAGTCCTTCTCAAATAGTGGGGGCGCGATGCGATGCCGGGGGAGGCGCGTGTGACCCCGGGGAACAGGCTTTGCTTTTGCCGTGTAAAGTGTAACTGCACATCCACGGCAGCAGGTGGTGCAGTGGCGCTCTCATTGTCAAAGGTTGTGCGGGAGTTTAAAACTTTTTAAATTGCTGTCAACAAACCCCTCGAGAGACACCATGGAGAAATATTTAACAGTAACGAAAAGAAAGGCGGAGAGAGACACAGGTAAAGAGACAAATGAAAGTCTCCCAAAAGCTAAGACGAGGAAATATGACGACGCTTATCTAGCGCTTGGCTTCACTCTGACTACGGTGGGAGACGAGGAAAGACCGGTGTGTTCACTGTGTCTGAAAGTGTTGGCAGCGGACAGCATGAAGCCAAATAAATTAAGACGTCACCTACAGACATTACATCCTCAACACGTTGATAAGCCGCTTGATTTTTTTCAGCGAAAACGTGCGGAGTACGGCCAACAATCATCCCGCTTTGTGAACGCTACATCAGTAAACCAGCGAGCACTTTCAGCATCATTTAAAGTGGCGCACCAAATTGCGCAGTGCAAAAAACCCCACACAATTGCAGAGGAGTTGAAACTGCCTTTTTCTACCTTTTTCTTCAGACTAAAATGTTAAATATATTGGTACTCCTGTGTTAATGTTCCAGATCAATTTACATTTAATATTATTTATTGATTGAATTATTTTTCTCAGCATCAAATGGTTCAGTTGGTCAAAAATGTTTCTAGTTTAAATAAGGATTGACATATTTTTTATTTCAGGCACTTTGATGCACTTTAAGTTTTTTTTTCTGTTTTAGACTATAACAGGGTTTCTGTGTGGCAAAATAAAGTTAATATTTGTTGAAAGTTGATTTATATTGCTTTTTTCTTTTGTTAATGTTAAAAAGGATACAATTTTAGGTATACTTATACAATTTTTATAGATAATGATCTTATTTATAGTCACTGCGGCGAGTTGGGGGGGCGCGAAATATTTTCTCTTTCCTAGGGGGGGATTTGCAAAAAATAATTGAGAAGCACTGGGCTAATTTAATATTTAACAATTTTTCAGCATTGAGTATTTATTAGCACTTTTATCCTAGGGGTGACTGGGGCACAGATGTAGTGTGGCCGACTACTGATTAGAGGGTCAGGGGTTCGATTCCTGCTCTGTCTACAGTCTGCATGCCAAAGTGTCCTTGAGCAAGACACTTAACCCCCAGTTGCTCCTGGTGGGTCAGGCTAGCGCCTGTGTATGGCAGCTCCACCACCACCAGTGTGTGAATGGGTGGATAGCAGGATCTGTAAAGCGCTTTGGTCATCTAGAGACAAGAAAAAGTGTTATATAAGTGAATGCCATTTACCATCTTTCTCAAACTTCAGGCTATTTCCACTTTTATGTTAACACTTTTTTTAAGATTAGGCTACTTTAACATTTAAGCAAGCATTTGTTTAGGGCATAGGCGTAATTTATGGGGGGGATTAGAGGGGTTATAACCCCCCCAATAATCAAATCCAGCCAATATGACGGCAGTGGCTCAGAAGGTAGAGCAGGTCATCCAATAACCGGATGGTTGGCGGTTCCAATCCCGCTCTCCCCAGATATCCTGCCGTTGTGTCCCTGGGCAAGACGCTTTACCCCCAATTGCTCCTGGTGGGTCTGGACGGCGCCATGTTGGGCAGCTATGCCACCATCAGTGTGTGAATGTGTGTGAGTGGGTGGATAGCAGGATCTGTAAAGTGCTTTGGTCATCTAGAGATGAGAATAAAAGCGCTATATAAGTGAATGCCATTTACCAATATACCCCCCTGCAATAATCATATAATTAATAAAAAATATCTACAACTCAAGCAAGTATGAAGAAGTTGTCATTTTTTTCATTTGCAAGCAACAAAAAGTAACATTTCTAATATTCAGACAATGTATCCCCCCTTCTGCAGACTTGGTATTGCCCAACCGGTACTTGCGCCTTCTCTGAGTAGGCATCAGTTGTAGGGGTGGCAGGTGGGGCGGCAGGTATGGGATGCATTCAGCTCAGTGAGAGAACATGAAACAAGCGCCACAAGGGCAACAAACCATTTTAAATTGGTTGAACCTGTCAAACAAAAAGACCAAACCCTCTGTCCAAAACGAGGTAAATATCGTATTACTGATTTAGCTCGTGAATTGTTGTGTGAAGTTAGCTGGTTGCTAGTGTGCTAATAGGAGTTACACCACAGAATAACTGTGCTGCCTGGTAGGATTTAGCTGATCTGAGAAATGATTAGCTTTTCTCATGCAGATTTGGTCTTTACATTGTATTAATCATTCATGAAATGAGATCAGAATGGATTTGTTTGTAAACTGTTAGAGTGAAATTTATGTTTCAGCACTCATCAAAATGTTAACAGCTCCGAACATTTATCAAGTACAAACAAAATGTACTCAGACCACGGGTTCTTAAATATAAATGTGTGGTTTAAATGGTTTAAATATTGCTTGTTACTCCCACGAAATTCAAGTTAACCTTAAACTGTTCTGAATTTTTAAAATGTCATGGTTTTGATAATTATAAAATTCAATTAAAAAGCAAGTTTAACCACTTCTGATTACAGACTAAGTCACTCTGAAGGCTATTCTTAAATATCCACATTAAAATAAATTGATTATTTTCCCTACAGATCATTTCCAGATCTTCTATCCTCTGTTAAAATACCACAGCTGCACGACAGGGGATCTAAACAAATATATAAGAAATAAACACCAAATAGATGAATGAAAGAATAGATGCATTTCATAATCCTAAACTTTTAATAAATGAGTTCAAAAGCACTACAGTACAGCATCACTGATTTATTTATTTTATTTAATTATTGAGCTTAAAATCAGATTTCTAGTTTTCCATTCCCATTTTTTTAATCACCAGACAGCATTAAACAAATTAGGCAGTGACCAAACACTGAGATATTGTTTTGAGATATTATATTATCAATGTATAGTGATTTAACTCCTAGTATGATTCATCACCTTAACACTATATTTTTTGAGTTTGTTGGTGTTTCAGGGTCCATTTGCAATAAAGGGAGCGCTAAAAAATAAATAAATTGATAACTAAGAAGTTGCAATGCTTCGTTCAGCATTTTTTTTTTTTTTTTTTTTTGCAGCATTTGTCACCTCCTCCAGCCTGTTGCTTTTCCTGTCAAGTAGGGGTCTCTGCAGAACACTGTGCTGCACCTAGAGAAAGCATATAACTAATATTATAAACTCATTTAAAGTCAGAGCTGTCCTCACTGCCAGTTTGTGGGGCTCCAGATATTCGCTCCAATCTTTTTTCTCCCTTAGTAAACTTCAGCGTTTTATGCAGCACTGTGACGTTTCTAATGCCACTTTTTTGTGTGCAACTTTTTTGTCATAGTTTTACAGCTTTTCTTGTAAATCAGAGACATTTTTTTTTTTGTAAATTTGCCTACTTTTTGTATAAAAATGCAGTATTTCCCCTGTGTTGTTTTCCCCCTAAATTCAGTTTCTCATAAAAATGTAGCATTTTTCTGCAGATTTGTCATGGAAAATAAGCATTTTTCCTTACATATTTGCAAAATAATTTAAATTTCATATTTTTTTTAAATAATTTTTCAATGCTACTTTTTTTCTTGTGAATTTATACTATTTTCTCCTAAATTTGTACATTTTTTTTCTGGTAAATTTAGTAAAGGCAAATTTATTATTTACCTTTTACGAGGGGAGGGGGACGAATACCTGAATCCTAAATTTGAAAACTGAATGCCATTGTAAAAAATTAAATGTCTAGATAATGAATCCAGAGTAAGTTTTTAATACCAGGATGATTTTGTCACAAATTTCACAGATTTATTATCATTTAATGAGTGAAACATAACACGCCTAAGGTGTGGTCTCCACTGTTCATAATGCCTCTGCAGGCAGGATAGCTGTTACTTTTGTCGTAGTCTAGCTGACTAAATCACACATAGTGTCCTTAGTTCAAATACGTGGTAAAAAATAGCTACACAGTGGTAAACCTCATCCACACTCAGCAGCTGCATTAACCTCAGTTCTGTGGATAGAATGATAATCATGGCATTAAAATAAACCAGACGACCTAATGCACCTGCTGATAGCACTGCTAAGATGCTATTAAGAAGGAAGAAGAGGGGAAAACATTTTACATCTTTCCAAGTTTTTCACGTAATTCTTGCATGAATTACATCTTCCAAAACTGTCAGTGGAGTACCTCTCTTAAACCATTTGAGCATTAATTGAGCTTATTTTATGTCAGGAGCAAGAATGTGAAAGTGACAGCAGCAGGGACAACAAAGAGGGAGAGAGGGAGGAGAGAGGTTGCCCAGGTGACCAGAGGGAGAGAGGGAGGAGAGAGGTTGCCCAGGTGACCAGAGGGAGAGAGGGAGGAGAGAGGTTGCCCAGGTGACCAGAGGGAGAGAGGGAGGAGAGGGGTTGCCCAGGTGACCAGAGGGAGAGTGAGGCAGCACAGGAGGTGCAAGTGACCAGGTAACAACAAAAAAATGAACTTTGTGCCTTAGAGAACAGACTGCTGACTAGATCGTCAAAGTAATGTTCGGTTGGACAAACTAATGAATTTTAGACTTGTCCTGATAAGTGATTGACATTTTCTTTTTGTTCAGGTGTCTCACGGAGAGACACAGGGTGAGGACAGCAGTCAGGCAAATCCATTCTGTTATTATCACTGTGTAGTGATTTAGCTAAGAGTCAGGTTAAGATTAATCCTAGTGACTTGTCTGTCAGTGCAGGGGTCAATGCTGTGAGAAATCAGTGCTTTTCACATCACTAAAATCTGATCATGTTTAGTGATGTGGGATGCTGGGAGTTGTTGTCCGCCAGTCGTTTAAACAAAACCTAAATATTACTCTGTTTTTATATGATAGCCGACAACTTTAATTATATGGAAAGTTATCTTTGAAATTGACAAACATCATTTGTGTAACTTGTTCCAAAATTTGATCGGGATCAAAAGATAATGTTGCTCTTGCCATTCGTTTCAATAGAGAATTTTTTTTTTTTTTTTTCCAATTTAAGGTCCAATATGCAGAAGTAGAGGGGGCGTGACTGAGGCTTTCTATACGGGCAGAGATCTCAACCCCCCCAATGTTTGAAACAAAGTTACGCCCTTGGTGTAGGGTTTAGGTTAGTCTATATCCGGCATTTTCAGTTTACCCCTTTATTCAGTGGTTAGCTTATATTTAGTATTTTAAGCTAGCTTTCATCAGCTTTACTCTATTTCCACTTTGGTGCTAACATTTTTCAAAATTAGACTATTTTAGCATTTAAGGCTAGCATTTTTTTTTTTCTGGTGAAGCTTTTACATAGCTGTGTCAGTGTCAATATCAGCAAGCATTTGAATTATTTAATCCTTAATTTCAGAAAGTATAATCAGATAAATTTCAAAAATACAGTAAAAATGTTTTAGCTGTTGACAGAATTAATATAAGCATAAATATAACCACAGAATTTCACAGTTTTTGAAACATAAGTAAAACATTTCAGTAGAGATTGGCGTTAGTGCCTCTTTTCCAGCCTGTCCTGAATGTCTAAAATGGGATTTATTCTCCCATCAGGCCTCCGAGGAGCTCCTTGACCCTGTCTGACCATGAACCAGGTTTGTCCACATTTCCCAGAACCAGGAAGAGGAGCCGCCATGTCTAATTGGTCTCGGCAGCTTTAATTATCATATGCGTGCTGGCGTGGACATGCAGCAGAGGTGGACACATGTATATATGCCGTAAGAGCCTGCCTATGATAAACACTGAGAATATTTGTTTGGAAATGTAGAGTTGGGGGTAAGCACTCTGAAGAGGAGGGAAGCAGTGTCCATTGAAAAATCCACACGATGACACAAACAATTATGAGGAGAATTCATAACACGGCCAAGACGGATCTTTATGACCTATTTTGGATGGTTTTTTTCCTCACTGACTGGAGTCTATTGGAGTTGAAAGCAAAATATGAAGGGGCCATTACTGCTGCACGGCTCTGTCAGCACCTCCACCGATAACCAGGAGAGGAAAAGGGGGAAAGAGATCAAAAAGAGAGGAAGACTCTGCTTAAAAGAAGGATCTGCAACCTGTGGCTCCGGAGCAACATGCTGCTCTTTTGCCCGTTGCCTAGTGATCCCCTGGAGCTTAACAAAAACAATTACAAGAATTTAAAAAAAAAAAATCATAAATTCCCAGAAAAAAGTTGCAAATTCACTAGAAAAAAAGAGGAACACATTTAAGAGAACAAAAACCAAATTGGTGAGAGAATTTACAAGGAGGAAATGCATTTGTACAAAGAGAAAGTTGCAGATTTACACTGAAAGAAGTTGTAGATTTACAAGAAAAATATATCAGATTTATGAGGAAAAACCTCACAAATTTATGAGAATTAAGCATCAAATGTACAAAGGAAAACAAATTTAAGAGGAAAAAAATGCAAATTTATGAGAAGAATGTCCACATTTGTGAATACAACTTTCCAAATGTACATGAAAATACTTGAAATTTTGATTTTAATAAAAAAGGGTCTGCAACCTGTGGCTCCAGGTCATCATGCTTGTTCTGTGCTCACTGGATCTCAAGAAGTTTGAAAGAAAAAGTTATTAAAAAAAAAAAAAAATCAGGAAAAGGTACAAATTCACTAAAAAAAAAAAAAAAAAGGTTTTGAGTAGAAAAGATTTTATGAGTAAAAAATGAAAATTTATAAGGGGAAAAACTCATAAATTTATAGTAAAATGTATTTTTTGCTGTTACTGTCCTGTCAGCAATAACTAGCAGGCTAGTTTATTTATTTACCTCATTTTTTCCCGTTCACTTTAAGGCTAAAATATGTTTTGTGGCTGTGAAGAAAAGGTTAAATTTCAGAAAACAGTCATGAATTTGTGAGGAAAAACCCTCAAAATAACATGAAAAAGTTGCAAATTGATGTGAAGGACGGATGCAAGAATAAAATCTCAAATTTACTGGGAAAAGTTGCAAATATATAAGAAAAGCATCTCAAATTTACAAGAAAATCTTTGCAAATATATATGGATGAAGTAGCAAATTTACAAATTTTTTTTAGGAAAAAACTTGAAACGTTGGAGAAACAGAATCAAATTTACAAGAAAAAAAAAGCGACAAATTTATGAGAATTAAAGATGAAAATTTCCAAGGAAAAAGTTGCAAATTTACAAAAAATTTCTCATATTTACAAGAAAAAAATAGCACATTCTGAAGAAAATTGCTGCAGATTCATGAGGGGGGAAAAAATCAAACTTAAAAGCAAAAAGTAGCAAATTTACGTAAAAGAAAAACATTTCAAATTTAAAAGAATAAAGTCACGAAATTACAAGTTTATGAGAAAGAAGCTTAATTATTGAGAAAGTCATTACATGTTTGCAAAAAAGACACCTAAGGAAAAAGTATTGAATTTACAAGGTTGCAAAAGATGTAACAAAGAAAGAAAAGCAGACTTATGAGAATGAAACAACAAATTAGTAAAAAGTGCTAATTTACAATCACAAATGTACTTGAAAAAGTTGCAAATGTATGAGAAAGAAAAATCTAATTTACACACAAAAAAGTCACAAATTTACTTTGGCAAAAACATGGCAAATTAATGGGAAGGAAGTTGCAAATTTGTAAGCAAAAAGTTGCAAGGTTCTAACAAGAGTAATAAATTATCGAGAAAAATGTTGCACATTTACCAAAGAAAAAAAAGAAGCATAAATTACACACACACACACACGCAAAAATAGCTGTAAAGAAAAGTTTTTTGGGGGGAAACTCCTCTTATAATTCAGACAGGTTGGAATGAGTTTTGTGGCTCCATGCAGACTTTTGTTGACCAAAAATTGTTTCTTCTACAGCAGAAGAGGAGGAAGTGGAGGAGAAAGTGACAGAGGAGCAACGGAGGAGCGATGGAGGAGGTGCAGGAGCAGTGTTGAATTTCATCTCTGTGTAGTGGACGTCTTAATCAACAGTGTCAGGTTTTCTTTTTGGAGGCTGCATGGCGTTTTTCATTCTGACAGCAGAGGCAACGTGCGGCAGAGACGAGCACGCTCATGTGTCCTTATTGTGGCATGGAGTTATTCGGTAAACTCTGCAAAGGTTAATAAAGATAAAGTCAGTGTAAAGATAGTGACATCTATGGAAAATTGGAGATGGAATTATGGTAGTTTTTATTTAATGTTTAACTTTATTTACCTCTGCCAAAGACGTTATCTGTATGTTTGTCCGCAGGAGGCAATTTGTTATTTTTTAACAAGGAGGATATTCACCAATTTAACATGAGGTGCAAACTTATAAATGTAAATTAGGTACAAATGTGCAATAATAAAGGTGCAAATGTAAGACAAAAGATGCCAATTTAAAAATTTTAAAAGTTGCAAACTGCAATTTAATTGAACAGACCAAAAATTTAAACCAGCAAGTGCTGAAAATTTATGAGAAAAAAAGTTGAACATTTACAGGAAAAAAGTTGAGAATTTATGAGAAAAAAAAATCACAAATCTTTGAAAAAAAAGTTGCACATTTATGAGAAAAAATGTAAAAAAAATTTGTAGGAAAAAAAGTTGCAAATATACAAGAAAAAACTGCAAATTTATGTGAAAAAGTTGCAAATTTGAAAGAAAAAAAGCTGAAAATTAATGAGGAAAAAGTCACACATCTTTGTTAAAAAGTTGCAAATTTATCAATCAATCAAAACTTTATTTATATAGCACTTTACATACAAAAAAATTGTAGCACAAAGTGCTTTACAAATTTAAAAAAAAAAAACACAATTACGCCCCTTCCCACCCCACCGTTCCCCCACCCAACCTTGTACAAACGGACAGACACACGCACACACTCAGCAATGTGAGACATGGCCGAGCGCCGAGGATCCAGGTGTAGAAGCACCACCTTAGGAAGCCATCAACACAAGGGAAGCGCCAAGTCCGCAGCTACAGGGGCACCACCTCTGCCACCACCCAAGATCTCTAGGGCAAAGAATTTGAGACCAACGTGCCAACTGTGGTTTGGATAGTTTATTAACAAAAAGTAATTAACACAAAGTTCAACAGAACGTACCAAACACAAAGTATAACGAGGGAGAAAAGCTTACGTTCAGCAATACGCACCAGAATGAGACAGAGCTCTGGTGGAAACGAGGAGAAGATAGACAATCCAGCGGCAAGGGCAAAATGAAAATGAAGCCCTTAAATGTGGATCAAAACCCATAAACATGATAAACAACAGGTGTGGGTGCCTGAACGGGCAGGAGAAACCAATGACACATAATGGGAATCTGCTGTGGCAGTGAGAGGGAGGCAAATCCAACTGACAGCTGACAGGGCACGCCCACATGAGCTTCACACCCCTGACAGCTGTCAATAGAAAAAGGAAACACTAGAGAAATACAGAATAAAACAACATACTAAATAAATATAAATAAATACAGAATAGGCAAGTTAGGTTAATTGGCATCAAACTGGGGATTCTAAATTGTCCTTAGGTATGACTGTGAGAGTGAATGGTTGTCTGTCTCTCTGTGTTGGCCCTGTGATGGACTGGCGATCTGTCCAGGGTGTACCCTGCCTCTCGCCCAAAGATGCTGGGATAGGCTCCAGCCCCCTGCGACCCAAAAAGGATTAAATGGAAGAAGATGGATGGATGGATGGAAAAAAAGTTGCAAATTTTTGAGAAAAAAATTAAAATGTACAGAAAAAAGTTTAGAATTTATAAGAAAAGTCAAATTTTTGTTAAAAATTTGCAAATTTATGTGAATAAGTTGCAAATGTTTGAGGGAAAAAATCAGTTTTATGAGAAAAAAAAGTTGCAAATTAGTAAGAGAAAAGTTCAAAATTATTGGAAAAAATTTGAAAATTTACAGGAAAAGTATGAATGAATGAATCTTTATTTCGGATAGATAAAAGTACAGATTAAAAGAAACAGAATAATATAACAAAGGGGGAAGAAAATCCAACAAGGGCAAATTAGCCAATAACTCCTCTGATTATACAGTTCAACATAAGTTATCCGAAATGGGTGATGGCTGAAGCCGCAGCTTATATTGCCCACCCATATTCCATCCAAGAATTCAAAAGAAAAACAAAACAAGAGCGATTACAATTCAGAACAAAGCTAAGACAAAACGTGACAAAAAAACTAAGCTACAACACAACGCAGACTGGATATGACAATCCTTATGTGATTTTACATGTCATCTTGTATATACACTACCGTTCAAAAGTTTGGGGTCACCCAGACAATTATTTTGTGTTTTCCATGAAAAGTCACACTTATTTATCACCATGAGTTGTAAAATGAATAGAAAATATAGTCAAGACATTGACACGGTTAGAAATAATGATTTGTATTTGAAATAATAATTTTTTCCTTCAAACTTTGCTTTCGTCAAAGAATCCTCCATTTGCAGCAATTACAGCATTGCAGACCTAACATGATTGCACAAGGGTTTTCTAATCATCCATTAGCCTTCTGATGCAATGAGCAAACACATTGTACCATTAGAACACTGGAGTGATAGTTGCTGGAAATGGGCCTCTATACACCTATGTAGATATTGCACCAAAAACCAGACATTTGCAGCTAGAATAGTCATTTACCACATTAGCAATGTATAGAGTGTATTTCTGATTAGTTTAAAGTTATCTTCATTGAAAAAAAGTGCTTTTCTTTCAAAAAAAAGGACATTTCTAAGTGACCCCAAACTTTTGAACGGTAGTGTATGTTTGAAGTATTTCTTCCTTTAGTTTTTGTTTAAATTGTCCAAGCGTTGTACATGATTTTAATTCAGGTCCAAAATCGTTCCGTAATCTGACTCCTTGCACTGAAATACAGTGTTGCTTGGTGGTAGTTCTCACTGAAGGTTTTTGAAATATACACTACCGTTCAAAAGTTTGGGGTCACTTAGAAATTTCCTTTTTTTTGAAAGAAAAGCACTTTTTTCAATGAAGATAACTTTAAACTAATCAGAAATACACTCTATACATTGCTAATGTGGTAAATGACTATTCTAGCTGCAAATGTCTGGTTTTTGGTGCAATATCTACACAGGTGTATAGAGGCCCATTTCCAGCAACTATCACTCCAGTGTTCTAATGGTACAATGTGTTTGCTCATTGCATCAGAAGGCTAATGGATGATTAGAAAACCCTTGTGCAATCATGTTAGGTCTGCAATGCTGTAATTGCTGCAAATGGAGGATTCTTTGACGAAAGCAAAGTTTGAAGGAAAAAAGTATTATTTCAAATACAAATCATTATTTCTAACCTTGTCAATGTCTTGACTATATTTCTATTCATTTTACAACTCATGGTGGTAAATAAAAGTGTGACTTTTCATGGAAAACACAAAAATTGTCTGGGTGACCCCAAACTTTTGAACGGTAGTGTACATGTTCCTCTGAAATGATATTGTTTCTCCCTTATTTGGAACAACTTTTGGATATTTTCGGGCAGTGATGGATTCTTCACTTTAAACATTATTACTGCAGTTTTAAAGTCAACCAGATCTTTCAACTTGAGAGCTTTTAATTTAAGAAAAAGTGGGTTTGTTGGTTCCCTGTAAGCAGCTTTGTTTATTATTCTAATAGCTCTCTTCTGAAGCATAAAGACTGGATAAATGTTTGTTTTATATGTATTTCCCCATACTTATGTACAATATGTCATGTTTGGTAGTATTAACGAATGATACAAGGTATATAGTGGTAGTTGATTCAGCAAATATTTCACTCCATGTAGTATTGCAATTGATTTGGATATTTTACCTTTAATATAATTAATATGTGACTTCCAACACAGTTTATTATCAATTATTACTCCAAGAAATTTAGTTTCGGATACCATTTCAATCTCTACACCATTTACACTGAGTTTAGATACTAAGTTGTTGTGATGGTTGTTAAAAACTATAAATTTTGTCTTACTTAAATTGAGCGTTAATTTGTTTGAATCAAACCCCAGTTTGAGCTTTCCTAATTCCTTTCCGAGTGTATCCAAAAGTTGTTCCAAATTGCTTCCACTGCATAATAAATTAGTGTCGTCAGCAAACAATATTAAATCCATTTTTTCTGAAACTTTACATATATCATTTATATACATGTTGAATAACAATGGCCCCAAAACTGAACCCTGTGGGACTCCACAAGTAACCTTCAGTAACTGTGAGTTTTTGTTACCAACACATACATACTGATAACCAGGACAGTGCTGCCCCCCTAATACCACAATTTTGTAGTTTCTTTAATAATAAATTATGATCCACTGTATCAAATGCTTTTTTAAGATCCAGGAATACCCCACCTGAATACTCTTTATTTTCAACGGCAGTTGATATTTTTTCTATAAATTCCATTAGAGCAAATGCAGTTGTCCTCTTGTGTCTGAACCCATATTGCTGCTCACACAATAAATTATTCTTCAGTATGAAGTTGTCAGCTCTTTCATGGAATATTTTTTCAAGTATCTTGGAAAATTGTGGCAATAGTGAAATTGGTCTATAGTTTGAGAATTCCCCTCTGTCACCCGTCTTGTATATCGGAATTACTTTAGCTATTTTCATTGCATTGGGAACTATACCTGTTTGGAGAGACAGGTTACAGATATACGTCAGTGGTTTCACTAAGCATTCAATAATAGTTTTGACTAAGAGCATGTCAATACCATCACAGTCCGTAGATGTTTTACTTTTAAACGATTTAACAATTTCAATGACCTCTCTCTCGTCTGTGTTCTTTATGAAAATGGAGTCCTTTATAGCAGTGTTTTGCTTATTGTTTCGCCTGTAGGTGCCGTAATGGGTATTTCTCGAGCCAAATTAGGACCAATGTTAACAAAAAAGTTATTAAATTCATCTGCAGGTGAAACTGCATTCACACTCTGAGTCGTTTTATTTTTTGAAAAATTGGTTGGGTAGCTTGTATTTCTGTTTTTATTTCCAAGAATATTGTTAAGTATTGTCCATGTATTTTTAATATTGTCTCTGTTTTTCTCCACTTCTTTACTGTAATAGTCTCTTTTACTACATCTTATTATATATGTCAACTTATTTTTGTATGTTTTATACTGCTGCTCTGCTTCTTTTGTCCTTTTCTTTAGGAAAGTTTTATATAATAAATTTTTCTTTTTACACGCCTTTTGTAATCCTTTGGTTAACCATGGCTTATCGACAAATTTATGTTTAGGCTTTTTCTTTACTAATGGACAATTTTTTTTTCATAAAGAGTGGTTACAATGTTTATAAATGTGTCATAGGCTTCATTTACATCTGATACATAGACTTTTGTCCAGTCTTGCTTCAGCAAGTCCTCTTTAAAAGAACTGATTGCATTTTGTGATTTGTATCTGAACGATTTTAATTTTTTTTTTTTTGTATTGGCCCCAGTGTGGCCATGGATAAATGCAAAGGCTGGCAAATGGTCACTTATATCATTTATCAATAATCCACTTTCTATTTTCTTATCAATAATATTAACAAACAGGTTGTCAATAAGTGTAGCAGTGTGACCTGTGATTCTACTGGGATGTGTTATTGTGGGATATAGACTCATGCTGTACATAGAATTCATGAACTCTGTAATTACATTTTGTTGATATGGATTTAGTAGATCAATATTGAAATCTCCACAAATTACTACCATTTTCTTACTAGTAATATTATTGTACAGCTCGACTAATTTATCTCTGAATGTCTCAATGCAAGTTCCTGGCGTTCTATATATACAACTTATAATTAGATTTTTTGTTTTATCTTGGTCAATCTCAACAGTAACACATTCCAAAATCCCTGGTAGTGCAAAGGACATTCCATTTACAAGCTTACACCTATACAGGTCATCAATATACAGTGCAACACCACCACCCTTTTTTTGAGATCTGTTAATATGAAACATCTGATATCCCTCTATTGCCATCAGAGAAGCCTGCTCTTCATTAAGCCAAGTTTCAGAGACTGCGATAGCTGTAAATTTTCTGTCCAGAAATAGTCCTGAATAGTCCTTTTAAATAGTCCTTTTGAACAGTCCTGAATCTGTGGAAAGTTTTTGTTAAGACTTCTGCTGTTGAAGTGTATTACTGATAGTTTACCATCTAGTTGCACTTGACTTTTGAATTGCTTTTCAGTGTAATATTCACAATGATTATGAATATTATTGAAAAAGTGGTTATCGGGATCAATATCATTCTCCATCTCTTGTAGTTTATGTTCAGCATAATGGCATATTTTCAGAGTTTGAATTTCCTCACTCTGTGTCAAATGACTTCCTCCAACTGGGGATAATTGATGTCTACTCAAGTCAGTCATAAGTTTTGTTTGTTTTTAGTTTTTGTTTTTTTAAATACATTGACATGGTGTCACAGAAGAACTATTCTTGCTGTGTGTGTGGATATGGATTATCATAGTCTCTTAATTTTCTTAATCAGTGTTCATCTATATTTATTTAAGTCAGTGATCTCTCTGATTATTATACTCTTTGCTTCCTCAGGTGTTCCATTTAGTTTGATCCAAACTCTACAATTTCTTGTCCATGTTGCCTGTATCTTATTTTGTCTTTTCAGCATCCGTGCTTTTTTTTTTTTTTGTTACTTATTTGTACCCGTAGGTAGATTTGGTTTGCAGTCTGGTGACAAGCCACCGGCTGCTGGTCGCTGCGTGCGCGAGCGCCCTAAACCTACATGTTTTTGGTATGCGGGAGGAAACCGGAGAAATCCCGGAGTAAACCCACGCAACACGGGGAGAACATGCAAACTCCACACAGCTCACTGTTGGTCGGGGGCTGGGATCGAACCCACGATCTCATGATCCCCGCGGTCCCCCGGCCGAGGGTAAAACTGTGCTGTCACAGTGCTAAACCACTGCGCCACCGTGCAGCCATGCTTGCCGTGCTATTTCAGCATTAGTTTTTGTTAGATGTTCATTTAGGTAAACTTCTGTTCCCCGTAGCTTTCTGGCCTGCCTCAGTATGTCATTCTTTACCCTTCTGTTCACAAAGTGCATCACAATTGATTTCTTTGTTTTATTATCTTTTCTGGGTAAAGCATGACAGGCTGAAATTGCATTTGCTTCGACCTTTATATTTCTACTATCAAGGAACTGAAGCACCTGGTTTTCCAGGGAGACTGATTCACTTGCGGGAGCATCCTCACCTCTCATTCCTGCTGTAGCATGAGCATATGATTGGTATTTAATGTCTAGTCCACTAATAATTAGATCATCCATACGAGAACATTGTTCAAGATCTTCAACGCGTCACTCCAAGTCCGCAATTTTTTTGTCTTTTTCCTTAATTGTTAATTTTAATTCTCGGACTTCTTCCACTAGCCCTATTATTTTAGCCTGCTGACTAACCATTTTGGTCAGTTCTTCTGACAAGAAGTTCAGAGATTTTTTGATCTCTTCCATTTCCTCCTTCTTTGGTGGCATTTTTACTGACCTGTGGATAGTAAAAACAATCTCTGCTGGTGACACCGGTATCCGATCCAACCGACCTCAAATCCAGCTGGGCCTCAGCTAGTCCTCTCCGCTGCTAGTCCCGTTGCAATTGAGCTCCTGTCCAGCCGGGGTACCGGCCGCTCCTCCACCGAGTCCCGCCGCCACTGTAGTTGAGCTCCGATCCTGCTCCTGTCCAGCTGGGGTCCCGGTAGTTGCTCCGCTGAGCCCCGCCACCTACCGCCGTCTTCCTCAGTAGATCCTCCGCTGAGCCCTGCCGCTGTAACTGGGCTCCGACTCAGGCTCTTGTCTGGCTGGGGCCCCGGTGGTCCTCCACTGGTCCCCGTCTCCCACCACCGCTGCACCCAAACTCCGATCCGGCTCCCGTCCAACTGTTGCCTCGGTTAGTTCCTCCGGCGAACCCCAATCACCGGGGACAGAGTCGCTTCGTGTCGGTGTTAGGTGCTACGACTAGCGTTAGCTTAGCAAATGCTTCGGGTAAAGTGTAGCAGCGAACCATGAAAAGAAACGCTAATCAGTTTACTCACAGAGCACGGTGAAAGGCGAATAAAGGGGTATTTCAACCAAGGTGGAAATTCAGCCCGTGCGTGTGCGTCACAAATGCCGATCAGATATTTGCTGTTGGTTAGTTATTTTAGTGGCAAAATCAGCAACTTTGTCTCAGCACTGAAAAAGTGTCACCATCCCGGCCGCCATGTAGAAGTTGCAAATTCATGTGAAAAATTTAAAATTTACAGGAAAAATTGAAAATCTATGAGAAAGAAGTCACAAATTTATGAAAAGAAGTTGCACATTTTTGAAAAAAGTCACAAATTTATGGGAAAAAAAGTCAAATTTTTTGAAAAAGTCAAATTTTTGAGAAAAAAGTTGCAAATTTGAAAGAAAAAAGTTGCAAATTTATGAGAAAAAAGATGAAAATTTACAGGAAAAAGTTGAAAATTTATGTGAAAAAGTCACAAATTTATGAGAAAAAAGATTAACATTTACAAGAAAAAGTTTGCAAATTTATGAGAATTTTTTTAATGTACAGAAAAAAAAGTTGTAAATTTTTGAGGAAAAAAATCACAAATTTATGAGGAAAAAAGTCACAAATGTTTGGAGAAAAGTTGTAAATTTATGTGAAAAAGATTAAAATTTACAGGAGAAAAGTTATAAATTTATGAGAAAACTAGAAAAGCACTCGGAGAGCGCAGACCTCCGCCAAGTACCTCAGTTCCCCCTAATATTGGGATTTTCCCAAAATATAATAGTCCTACATTTATTTTATCTATATTTTCAGATTCCTTGACCATCAAAACATACCTTTCACAATTGGATTCACAATGATATCTTTATTAGTTCAGCAGTTATTGACAAAAATCATTCTTTCGGTAATGGCGGTTTTCTTCTGGATATAGCTCCATAGCTTTTGAAGATACAACAAATCCATTGGCACACTACAGATTCCTCAGTGTCTTGGCTATATTTTGGTGTTTGTTGTATGTTTATATCTTAATTTGTTACCTTACAGTGATGAAAATTCCAAAGATCCCCTATTATTTCCTGTTCTGGATCACAGTATCTGGATTTTTTGCAGGATCCTGATCAGTCTTTGATATTTCCTAGAACCTATTGGGATCTTATCCTGTATTTTTTTTTGCAAGCGTCCTGACCATTTATTGTGGAGTTATATATATATATATGCTAAAAATGGCCCTATCTCGCAATGATAAAGAATCCTTTAAAAAATTCCTGGATCCAGATGGTGATCCGGATCACTCCCAAAATCTAATCATTTCTTCCTTGTCCCATTTCAGACTTGTCCTGAAAATGTTGTCAAAATCCGTTCATAACTTTTTGAGTTACAGTATGTTGGTAACAGACAGACAGACCAAACAAACAGACAAACAAACCCCGGTAAAAACATAACCTCCTTGGTGGAGGTAAAAATGAAAATGTACAGGAAAAAAGTAAAAAAAAAAAAATTTATGGGGAAAAAAAAATTACAAATTTATGAAAAACTAGAAAAGCACTCATGGAGCGCATACCTCCACCAAGGCTCCTTCCGTTTCTCATGGATCACCTCCAAAATGTAATGGGTTTGTGTTTAGGCCTATAGCCACTTGTGGTGAAAATTGCATCAAAGTCTGTCCATCAGTTTTGGAATATTGTCGCTAACACACTGTGAGAAGATAAGAGCCTTGGCTGAGGTATACATTCTCAGATCATCAGGAAAATATAATGGGTTTCTCTCTCGGCCAAGAACCACCTGTAGTGAAAATTTCATCCAAATCCATCCAGTAGTTTTTGTGTAATCCTGCTGCACAAATACAAACAAAGCCCTTGGTGGAGGTATGCACTCTCAGATCATCACCAAAATCTATTATTACACACCTTTCCTGAAAATTTCGTCAAAATGCATTCATAACTTTTTGAGTTATGTTGGTAACAGACAGACAAACAGACAGACAGACAAACCATGGTAAAAACATTACCTCCTTGGCAGAGGTAAAAATGCAAATTATGTGAAAAAGTTACAAATTTTTGAGAAAAAAGTCACAAATTTATGAGGAAAAAGATGAAAATTTACAGGAAATAAGTGAAAATTTCCAACAAAAAAATCTGCACATTTATGAAACAAAAGTCATATTTTTTAAATTGCAAATTTATAAGGAAAAGGGCCAGATGCCCCCCCCCCCCACACACACACACAGAGTGGTGTGAAAAAGTGTTTGCCCCCTTCCTGATTTCTCATTTTTTTTGTATGCTTGTCATAATTAAATGTTTCAGATCATGAAAAAAATTTAGATATTAGGCAAAGATACCACAAGTAAACACAAAATGCAGTTTTTAAATGAAGGTGTTTATTATTAGGGGTAAAAAAAAATCCAAACCTACATGGCCCTGTGTGAAAAAGTGATTGCCCCCTCCTGTTAAAACATATAAATTAACTGTGGTTTATCACATCTTTGGAAAGCTGAGTTCAGTTTCTCTAGCCACACCCAGGCCTGATTACTGCCACAGCTGTTCTCAATCAAGAAATCACTTAAATAGGACCTGCCTGACAAAGTGAAGTAGACCAAAAGATCCTCAAAAGTGAGACATCATGCTGCGATCCAAAGAAATTCAGGAACAAATGAATAACAAAATAACTGAGATCTATCAGTCTGGAACAGGTTATAAAGCCATTTCTAAAGCTTTGGGACTCCAGCGAACCACAGTGAGAGCCATTATCCACAAATGGCGAAAACATGGAACAATGGTGAACCTTCTCAGGAGTGGCCGGCTGACCAAAATTACCCCAAGAACGCAACGACGACTCATCCAAGAGGTCACAAAATACCCCACAACAACATCCAAAGAACTGCAGGCCTCACTTGCCTCAGTTAAGGTCAGTGTTCATGATTCCACCATAAGAAAGAGACTGGGCAAAAATGGCCTGCATGGCAGAGTTCCAAGACAAAAACCACTGCTGAGCAAAAAGACAATAAAGGCTCGTCTCAGTTTTGCCAGAAAACATCTTGATAATCCCCAAGACTTTTGGGAAAATACTCTGTTGGCTGACTAGACAAAAATAGAGCTTTTTTTTGAAGATCTGTGTCCCATTACATATGGCATAAAAGTAACACAGCATTTCAGAAAAGAAACATCATACAGTAGTAAAATATGGTGGTGGTAGTGTGATGGTCTGGGGCTGTTTTGCTGCTTCAGGACCTGGAAGACTTGCTGTGGTAAATTGAACCATGAATTCTGCTGTCTACCAAAAAGCCCTGAAAGAGAATGTCTGGCTATCTGTTCGTGACCTCAAGCTTAAGCGCACTTGGGTTCTGCAGCAGGACAATGATCCAAAACACATAAGCAAGTCCACCTCTGAATGGCTTAAGAAAAACAAAATGAAGACTTTGGAGTGGCCTAGTCAAAGTCCTGACCTGAATCCAATTGAGATGCTGTGGCATGACCTTAAAAAGGCGGTTCATGCTCGAAAACCCTCCAATGTGGCTTAATTACAACAATTCTGCAAAGATGAGTGGGCCAAAATTCCTCACCAGCACTCTAAAAGACTCATTGCCAGTTAACACAAACGCTTGATTGCAGTTGTTGCAAAGGATGGCCCAACCACTTATTAGGTTTATGGGCCAATCACTTTTTCACACAGGTCCATGTAGGTTTGGATTTTTTCCCCCTTAATAATAAACACCTTCATGTAAAAACTGTATTTTGTGTTTACTTGTGTTATCTTTGTCTAATATTTAAATTTGTTTGATGATCTGAAACATTTAAGTGTGACAAACATACAAAAAAATGAGAAATCCAGAAGGGGTAAACACTTTTTCACACCACTCTTTGTGTGTGTGTGTGTGTGTGTGTGTGTGTGTGTGTGTGTGTGTGTGTGTGTGTGTGTGTGTGTGTGTGTGTGTGTACAGTCATATGAAAAAAATTAGGACACCCTGTGTAAGCCTGTGTGTTTTTTAACATATTTGGACATATGGATATTCAATATCAATTTTAAAAATACTGGAAGATTCATGTTATACAACTAAACAATTAAAATGAATTAAAGACTTTTTTCAAATTTTCTGTAAAATGTCATTCTAAACAAATAGTGAGGAATAAATTAGGACAGCCCCCATCTTTTTTAGGACACCCCCCACACTCATTCCCACATAAAATGGCTAAAATAAATGTTTATGCAAATAAAAACAAAAACAAGGTTAGACATAGATTTGTAAACATTTCTTAATAAAGAATTGAATATTTAATGGAGGTCCTAATTTTTTCACGTTACTGTATACAATTAAGCAATATTATACGTACATGATGGAGTTACAGTATCGTGATTATAGTAACTGCGGCTTTGATGCGGCTTAATGGAGGGCATTAAGAGTATCACAGCCGTAATTAGTATAATCATGATACCGTAATGACATCGAGTGAAGTATTGCTTTTATACAACAGTTCTGGCAAGCAAAATTTATTAAAAGACAGCAATACTGGACAAAATATTATGATTTGTTTGTTTAACCAGCTGAGGAAAAACAGTCCCTAAATCTGGCCAGTAACTTGCTAAACATCTCAATCAGCATGAAGATGTCTATTGTCATTTCACACACGTAAACAAATTAAATATTGTCAAGTGCAAACGTAATAAGTGTTTATAAAACATACCTGTTAAGTCGATACTTCAGAAAATCCCAGATCAAAACATATCCAATACCGGTCGCCAAAAGCTAGTAGTTAGCATGCTAGTGATTTAGCACATGCTAGTGATTTAGCACATTTTGCTCACTTTTCTTCGCATTTTCAGATGAAACAAAGAGTTCATTACCTCAAAGGTATTGTGGCTTGTTATTCGAGACAATATCAAACTCTAGCACTGCCTGTTTTTTAAACAGACGTGAAATCGCTTAATGTAAAATGACTGGGTAGACGGAAGTAGACCTTTGCAACAGGGTGGGACTTCTGGACCATGGATGTTTAATTTTTTTGTCAAACAGTGCTTCACTGTGGAAATTAAGGTATCCAAAACAGTACTGCAATTGCCAGAGTTGATTAAAAAATATTGTTAGTAATTAACGTTACTAGAACACCACTGAAGCAGAGTGATAAATATCCAGTGAAATTGGAGTGGAGTTTTCACAGACTATAGTAACTCCTGGAATCCCTATTGTCCAGTCAAATTGCTCGGTCGGAACTAACTGTTGTACATATATATTTATATATATACACACACACACACACACACACACACACACACATATATATATATATATATATATACATATATGCATGGTAGTTAAGTTAGCAGAAGCTGAGTGCAGAGGTCCCCGGTCCAAATCTAATGTGCGACAGCCACCCATCAGAGCCTTTATTAATGACCTCACAGTCACCATAACATCAGTTCCAGGAAGCCGGTGAATTCTCCAGGGCCTGGAAAAACTCATATCTTCGGCCAAAATGAGTTTTAAACCATCCAAATCCAGATCCATGGTGCTGAGAAAGGGAAAGGTGGTTGACAGGTTTTGATTTCAGCTGGATGGCATCACAATTCCATCCATTACTGAGAATCCAGTCAAGAGCCTTGGTAAGGTTTTTGACTGCAGCCTCAAGGATATAGCTGCTATCAGAGTGACCATGAAGGAGCTGGACTTTTGGCTCACCAGTGTTGATAAGTCAGGTCTACCAGGCTGATATAAGGCCTGGATTTACCAACATGGCATCTTACCTCAAATCCTATGGCCGCTTTTAGTGTATGAGGTAACCTTGTCAACAGTGGAGAACATGGAGAGGAAGATCAGCAGTTACCTCCATAGATGGCTGGGTCTGCCACGTTGCTTGAGCAGCACAACACTTTAAGGGAAAAGAAACAAGCTCCAGCTCCCTTTCAGCAGTCTTGAGGAAGAGTTCAAGGTGTCACGCACAAGGGAGGCCTTGTTATACCGGGACTCCGAGGACACATGAGTAGCATCAGCTGGCATTCTTGTCTGGACGGGTAGGAAGTGGAGTGCTCAGGAAGGTCTGGAAGTGGCTGAGTCACGACTGAGACATAGGGCTTTTGGTGGGCACTGTAGCTATGGGCCAAGCTGATATGGGAGCCATCACCCAGCCCCAGTATGACAATGTCCATGGCAAAGAGAGACGCCAGCTGGTATTAAATGAAGTTCAAGCTGGTGTTGAAGAGGAGAGAACCACCAAGATGGTGGCCATGCAGCAACAAGGTGCATGGAGAAGGTGGGAGGGCACAACTGAGAGAAAGATTTCCTGGACCGAGATCTGGCAAGCAGAACCAAATTTTTGATATGTGCAGTCTATGATGTTCTTCCCAGCCCTGCAGATCTTTACATCTGGGGGAAGAAGGACTCACCAACTTATCCTTTGTGCACAGGAAGGGGTTCCTTAGAGCATATTTTAAGTAGTCACCCAATAGTCTAAGTGATGACCGCTACTGCTGGCGGCATGACCAGGTCCTCAAGTCCATAGTAGAAACCATCTCAAACGCTGTGGCTAACAACAAGCCGGTCTGCCAGCAAGAAAACATTAGCTTTGTCAGAGCCAGAGAGCACCCACGTATTCAGCCCAAACCTGAACATACATTGCTGAACTTGGCATTGGACTGGGAGCTTTGAGTAGATCTGGGGAGACAGTTTAAGTTCCCAGACCATGTCA
Organism: Pholidichthys leucotaenia; assembly: GCA_020510985.1. Taxonomy (NCBI): domain Eukaryota; kingdom Metazoa; phylum Chordata; class Actinopteri; order Cichliformes; family Pholidichthyidae; genus Pholidichthys; species Pholidichthys leucotaenia. Next base: position 328,110,860 of record CM035844.1, on the reverse strand, counting down.
CAGCTTCCTTGAGACCAGACATGGTATTAACATCTATCGCCTCAAAGCAGGTTTTGCTGCTAGAGCTTACAATTCTGTGGGAGGACCAAATTGAAGAGGCAAATGAACGCAAGTGGGCCAAGTTCCAGGAGCTGGGGGGCGCAATGCAGGAGGGCAAGCTGAAAGACGCGTTGTGAGCCCACTGAAGTGGGTTGCAGAGGCTTTGCCAGTCGATCACTGCATAAGGTGTACACACTGCTTGGTATCACTGGGGTCACCCGAAGAAAAGCCATAAAATTGACCAGGGAGGCAGCAGAAAGAGCCTCCAGATGGCTGTGGCTCAAGAGGAGTGATTCGTGGGCCAGTACTGCTGCTGGGACACAAGCCAGAGCCTGATCAACCCCGACTGGGTCCCCTGAGTGAGGGTGTATGATGCTGAAAGACCCGAAACACCCAATGAGTTCAGGTACATCACTGATGATGGGTCCCAGTGCATCTATAGGTGTGTCTTAAACACACACACACACACACACACACACACACTAGATAGATAGATAGATAGATAGATAGATAGATAGATAGATAGATAGATAGATAGATAGATAGATAGATAGATAGATAGATAGATAGATAGATAGATATTGATATATTAATTTTGTTTCCAAATTGATGTTATTTTTAGCCTTTGCCAGTGTTAACAGACTCAAATTACCTGTACTGCAGCAAGGGGGGTGATTGCAATATTTTAGGCTTCATATTTGTGACGCTGTCAAGCTGTCCAACACTGGTACTTGCAGTGTTTTGTAGTTTGTAGAGAACACTGGCAGAAGACAAGCCTTCTGGATATAATTCAGTCAAGAAAAATGGCACTCTCAAAGAGCCTTAAGTGGGAAGTTGATGCAGAAAACTGTAGCTTTCATGAAGAATGGACTGATAAGTGTGTATTCATAGTGCCAACTTTTAGAAATGTGTGCAGTAGGTGATTTGAGGGGGGGGTGAGTGGGGTGCTATCCCCCTTGTTAGCAAATTGACCCCAAATCATCCTTCTTGTTAACTAGGCACCCCCCATCCCCATTTATAAGTCCATATGGGGGGGGGGGGGCATTGCCCTTCCAACCTGGAAAAAAATTGTCTCCCCAATATCATCATAAACCTTTTTCTAACATGTTACATAAATGAATAACAAAACCAATTCTAAGCAGACATGCAATAATAATAATAATAATAATAATAATAACGGGCAGCGCGGTGGCGGAGTGGTTAGCACTGCAGCAGCACAGCAACTCACCCTTGGCCAGGGGATCCTGGGTTCAATCCCAGCCCCCGACCAACAGTGATCTGTGTGGAGTTTGCATGTTCTCCCCGTGTCTGCGTGGGTTTACTCCGGGATTTCTCCGGTTTCCTCCCACATGCCAAAAACATGCAAGTTAGGTTAATTGGCATCAAAACTGGGGATTCTAAATTGTCCTTAGGTATGACTGTGAGAGTGAATGGTTGTCTGTCTCTCTGTGTTGGCTCTGCGATGGACTGGCGATCTGGCCAGGGTGTACCCTGCCTCTCGCCCAAAGATGCTGGGATAGGCTCCAGCCCCCCCGCGACCCGAAAAGGGTTAAGCGGAAGAAGATGAATGAATGAATAATAATAATAATAATAATAATAATAATTATTATTATTATTATTATTTTCTTTTGGCTGCTCCCTTTAGGTGTTGCCACAGCGGATCATCTGCTTCCATCTCACCTAATCCCTTGCATCTTCCTCTGTAACACCAACAATGTCCTCCTTCATCCATGAATCTTCTCTGTGGTCTTCCTCTTTTCTTCCTGCCTGGCAGCTCCAGCTTCAACATTCTTTGTCCAATATCTCTACTATCCCTCCTGTGCACATGTCCAAACCATCTCAGCCTTGCCTCTCTTACTTTGTCTCTAAACCACTCAACCTGAGCTGTCTCTCTGATATACTCATTGCTAATCTTGTCTGACCTAGTCACTCCTAATGAAAATCTTAGCATCTTCAACTCTGCCCCTCCAGCTTCACCGCTTGTCTTTTTGTCAGTGCCACTGTCTCCAAACCATACATCATAGCAGGTCTCACTACCGCCTTGAAAATCTTCCCTTTCACTCTTGCTGCTACCTTTCTGTCACAAATCACCCCGACACTCGCCTCCACCCACTGCACCCTTCCTGCCCTCTCTTTTTAATTTCTCTTGTACATTTTCCATTACTTCGGATGGTTGACCCCAGGTATTTAAACTCATCTACTTTCACTACTTCTACTCCTTTCATCTTCACCATTACACCTGCCTCCCTCTCATTCACACTCATGTATTCTGTCTTGTTTCTACTGACTTTCATTCCTCTTCTCTCCAGAGCATACCGCCACCTCTCCAGGTTCTCTTCCACCTGCTCCCTACTCTCACTGCAGATCACAATGTCCTCTGCAAACATCATGGTCCATGGAGACTCCTGCCTGACCTCATCTGTCAGCCTGTCCATCAACATGGCAAACAAGAAGGGGCTCAGAGCCGATCCCTGATGTAATCCCACCCCCACCTTGAATCCATCCGTCACTCCTACAGCGCACTTCACCACCATCTTGCTGTCCTCATACATGTCCTGCACAACCTTCACATACTTCTCTGGCACTCCTGAGTATAATAATAATAAATCTTATACATTTTCAACTTGATTTGCAACTTTTTCCTTCATAAATCTGCAACTTTTTCTTGGAATATTTTTCTCAAACATGTGCAACTTTTTCTCATAAATTTGCATTTTTTTTCTTTAAATTTGAGAATTTTTCCTATAAATTTTCAACTTTTTCCTCAAAAATATGTGACTTATTTTCTCTCAAAAATTTGTAACTTTTCCTAAAAAAAAAGTGATTTTTTTAAATCATAAATTTTCAGCTTTTCTCCTGTAAATTTTTATCTTTTTCTCATAAATTTGCAACTTTTTTCTTGCAACTTTGCAATGTTTTCTCATAAATTTGTAACTCTCTTCTCAAAAATGCTCTACTTTTTTTTCTTATAAATTTGCAATGCTTAGCTGGGTGCTGGTTAAATTCTTATTCTGTGTAGTTAAATTCTAATTTGCGGCTTTCTTAATTTTTAAATTGGCATCTTTATCATATGTTTGCTGCTTTATTCTTGGAAATTTGCTCCTAATTTACACTTATACATTTGTGCTTTATGCTAAATTAGTGAACACCCCCTCATCCCCCTTGTTTAAAAGTGACACATCGCCTATTGGCTGTGTGCCTCATTTGCAACAGAACTATTCCTGAAGTCAGAGATTTTCTGGGGCCGGATGGAAGCTCAGTTCCCTGCCAGCATGTCCATGTGGGCCCCACCAAAGGTTAAATCTGGGCTGTCTTATGAGTCCCATATGGGTTAGTCTGCGGGTTCCAGTTGGCCCCATCTGTGTTTGACCACATGGACTTTACCCATTTACCTGTTTTCAACTTTTTTCTCATAAACTTGCTTTTTTTCCCCATAAATTTGATACATTTTCTTGAAAAACTGAAACTTTCTCATAAATTTGCAACTTTTTTTTTTTTTTACTGTAAACTTGCAGTGTTTTCTCATAAATTTGTTAGGTTTTTTTATAAGACTGTAACTTTTTTCACAAATTTGCTAACTTGTTCTTGTAATTTTGGAACTTTATCATCTTTTTTTGCCACTTAAAAAAAACACACTAATCCTGCAATCTTTTCCTCATAAATTTCTTCTTCTCCCGCTTTCTTCAAAATTTTCGAACTTTTTTTACTGTAAAATTACAATTTTTTTTCTCGTATATTTGTAGCTTTTTTCTTGCAACTTTGCAATGTTTTCTCATAAATTTGTAACTCTCTTCTCAAAAATGCTCTACTTTTTTTTCTTATAAATTTGCAATGCTTAGCTGGGTGCTGGTTAAATTCTTATTCTGTGTAGTTAAATTCTAATTTGCGGCTTTCTTAATTTTTAAATTGGCATCTTTATCATATGTTTGCTGCTTTATTCTTGGAAATTTGCTCCTAATTTACACTTATACATTTGTGCTTTATGCTAAATTAGTGAACACCCCCTCATCCCCCTTGTTTAAAAGTGACACATCGCCTATTGGCTGTGTGCCTCATTTGCAACAGAACTATTCCTGAAGTCAGAGATTTTCTGGGGCCGGATGGAAGCTCAGTTCCCTGCCAGCATGTCCATGTGGGCCCCACCAAAGGTTAAATCTGGGCTGTCTTATGAGTCCCATATGGGTTAGTCTGCGGGTTCCAGTTGGCCCCATCTGTGTTTGACCACATGGACTTTACCCATTTACCTGTTTTCAACTTTTTTCTCATAAACTTGCTTTTTTCCCCATAAATTTGATACATTTTCTTGAAAAACTGAAACTTTCTCATAAATTTGCAACTTTTTTTTTTTTTACTGTAAACTTGCAGTGTTTTCTCATAAATTTGTTAGGTTTTTTTATAAGACTGTAACTTTTTTCACAAATTTGCTAACTTGTTCTTGTAATTTTGGAACTTTATCATCTTTTTTGCCACTTAAAAAAAACACACTAATCCTGCAATCTTTTCCTCATAAATTTCTTCTTCTCCCGCTTTCTTCAAAATTTTCGAACTTTTTTTACTGTAAAATTACAATTTTTTTTCTCGTATATTTGTAGCTTTTTTCTTGTAAATTTTCTATATATTTACTCATAAATTTGCTACTTTTTTGTTAATTTGCAACTTTTTAAAGTTTTTTCCTCATAAATTTGTGACTTTTTCTTTGAAATTTGTTAATTTTTTCTTGTGTTTTAACTTTTTTCAACTAATTTTACTTTTTTTGTTGTAAATTTGCAACTTTTTTCTGCTAAATTTTCACATTTTTTTCATAAATTTGCTACTATTGTGTCAAATTCATGGGAAAACAGCAAATTTATAAGCAAAAAGTTGAAAATAGGTAAATGGGTAAAGTCCATGTGGACAAACCCACACGAGCCCCTAAAGACATGAGCCCAGGTTTAACGTATAGCGGGGCCCACGTGGCCGCGCTGGCTGGGTGGGGGCACCAGTGTGGCCCGCGGGCCACCGGTTGACATTCACTTATCAATACACAATTTTTTTGTTGAAGTTTATCTTGAGAGAATTTTAAAGGGTTTGAGCCCCCCCCCCCAACCAAACAGTCTTACAGGGAAATGAAATATCCGCCCATGCTCATTTGCTGCACAGAACTCCGATAGGTGGGGAAGACTAAAATTCATAAAAGGGGAGAAAAACGGAGAGTGCGTGGTGCAGGCCTCTCGGTACCTCGGTGTGAAGCTTTTCATCGTCCTGCGGGTGAAATATGGGTGGAGGAGCGGCCTGTAAACAGAGTGTGGGCCAGCAGAGCTTTTATGGAGCGGGCGCAGCAGCAGCAGCAGCAGGGTGACACCTCCTGATTTATGGCGGAATTTAGATAAGATCCTTTCTAAATAGCGCCCAGGTCATGTAATGTAATGGGATAATGTTTTTTTAGGCGATCGAGATAAGATTAAAATTAATGCCGAGGCTGTGTCAGCCATAAAATAATAATAATGATTATAATAATAAAAGAATCATTAACGAAAAGGTTCGTTTACGCTTCTAACTCGCAAATGGTGGTTTTACAGTTAAAAGAGCAGAAAAAATCCAAGTTTTCTATACGATTTGGAAAAATATAAAATATTAATGCAATTACTTTTTATTTCGTAAACTGGGGGGGACGTCACGTGCAAAAGTCTCACCATACATAATTAACACAATTAAAAAATCACGATAACACGGCTGTCATTTGCCAAGCACGCACACCACTGATAATTCACTTTTATCTTTGCATATGAGTTTAAACATCTGACCATAAAATCCAAAATAATTTTATCCCATTTCATCAGATAATTGTAGAATTTGTGTTCAGCTAATATTCAAAACTTTTTAAAACGAATTTTATTAAATTATGTTTAATTATTAGTCTACATTTTGATATAATAAAACATACCAAAAACCAAAAGAGTATGTCAGATTTTAAGCCCAAAAGACCAAATATACACCTATGATTCATATCCTAATTCTGCCTTTCTTTACATCTTTTTTTTAAACGTTTTACCAAAATAAGAAGGTGTTCTTCAGCCTGGAGGAGCTTCTAGCAGAGGTCTGCACCATGTGGCTCTGACAAAACCAAAACACGCTGCACGAAACAGTCTGCCCCCCCCCCCCAAAAAAAAGATTAAAATCTATCTCAGACTTCCTTGAAAAGAGTTGGAAAAATATGTGAAAATATTCCCAACTTTACAAGAAAGAAGTAGTAAATTTATAAGGAAAAACTTATCAAGATCACCCAAACGCACGCACGCACGCGCACATACGCACACACGAAAAAAAGCACATTTACAATAAAAGTTGCTAATTTATTAAAGAAATCTGAATAGTTAATAGAAGAAAATCTTGCATATTGCAGATGTTGGCAGGCCTGATTATAGTTCCTGAATAAAAAAAATCCCCAAAATTTGTTGGAAACGGCTCTGAGCTGCACCACTCCGCTATAAGCCTTGTTATTAAAAAGAGAATTATTTTTTCGTTATTACAGCTTTTAATAACATGCTTCCCCATAAATTTATCATAAATGTTAGCGATCTCTTGCATTAAGCAAACAAAATAAATCAAAACATAATAAAGCTTTAAAAAATAACGGGGGGGGGGGGATTTATAAATATACTGCGCAAAGCGACAATACTTATGAATTTTGCATATTAAGAGTTTCTCAGCAAACCAGAACATTGAGGAAAAAGTTCAATTATTTTCTTCTTCATAACATAAAACATGTAGCTCCTAAAATACAAATTATATTAAAAATATGCCATGAAAAAAATAAAAACAATTTAACAATACTGTACCAAAAATACAATAAAGTATTCAAAGTGTTTTTCACTGCTAAAAGTGCCCCCCCCCCAAAAAAAAAACTTGTGCGCGCACCCTATTTTAATTCAATGATTACCATTTTTTCTGTAATCCATGTATTTGCATAACCTTCCTTAATTTATTAACGTCGGGAATTGCCCCGGCGTAGTTAATTAAGCGCGAAAGTGCGTCGTTTCGCTGCGTAAAAACCTCTCCAAATCCGTTTAAACGCGCGGCCGAAACCGAACCCCAGCACGCGCACTTCCCCTCCTGGCGCGCGGAGGTTGTGTCTCCGTGTCTCCGTACCTCCCTCCTCTCTCCCTGGGTCTCTCCTCCCACCTCCCGCCTCCTCCTCCTCCTCCTCCCATTCTCCTCCAGTCCGCACGCTCACGTCCCGCTCATATAAACCTGAGGGCCCCCACGCGCTCACCTTCATCAGGGTCAAATTTCTCCCAAACAGAAGCGGATTTTTTTTCTCCCCCCAACTTGTTTTTCTGTGGGATTATAAACTTTTCTTTCCTTTTCCTTTCCTTCAACATGTAAAATAATAGCAGAGAGAGAGAGAGCGAATATGGTGGCTGCTTTTGTTTTTATTAAACTCCGAGGCGCACGTGTTTGACTTGGGAAGGGAGCGGCAGAAGGGGGCCGAGGGCCGCGGAGAAGCCAGCGCGCTCGCCATGAACCTGATCGGGGGCTACCACCACCACCACCACCACCACCACCACCTCATGCACGAGCCCTTCCCCTTCGTGCAGCGGTGCCACCAGGACGCGCCCTACTTCCAGAGCTGGGTGGTGAACCACGGCGAGGTGCAGCCCGACTTCCCGATCCAGGCGCCCTACGCCGGCGCCGCGGAGCTGGGCGCGCCCGGGGCGACGCACGACGGCCGCGCGGAGGGGCTCCACCACGCCGCGGCGGGGAAGGGCCCGAGGAGGTCGTCGGGGCCGAAGAAGGAGCGCCGCCGCACGGAGAGCATCAACTCGGCGTTCGCGGAGCTGCGGGAGTGCATCCCCAACGTGCCCGCGGACACGAAGCTGTCCAAAATCAAAACGCTGCGCCTGGCGACCAGCTACATCGCCTACCTGATGGACGTCCTGGCCAAAGACTCCGGCGAGGCGGAGGGCTTCAAGGCCGAGATTAAGAAATTTGAAAACCGGGATTTGAAAAGGAAGCGAGAGCTGGTGAGTGAACGCGCACCCAGCAGCCGTGCTCGTCTGAAATGAAAAACCTAAAGAAGGAGTTAATGCGCAGCGCGATGACGGCGCACATGTAACCTGCTGCATCCTGCCGATCCAGCGCTGCGCAATTATCCCAGCCGCAGCGTCTCTGCAATTACAGCCAATTATGGCGCAAAACGCTGCAATTTCACTTTAATTAACACAAATGTTATTTTTATACTCAGTCTACTGTACAAATCGACCTTTCTGCTTTTTCTACTCAAGCGAATATTGGGGCTGAGAAATAAGCAGAAAGAGCCGCTTCGCTTAATAACGACGCATGAAACCATCTGGTTAAAACGCAATAATAAAAATAGTTAAAAAAATCGAAGTCGCATAGCAAATGGAAATATTTCTAGCCATTATGGCAACAGCTAATTTTTTGCATGCACGCTACCCCCAAACCTTAATTTTATGTTTCCAGCTGCTATTGGTGGGATTTAGCAGTTTTCTAAAAGTAATAGTCGTTTTCTTTCATTCAAATGCAAACATTTTAAGTGAAGACCCAACTGTACAGGCCTTAGACCTCAGATTATTATTATTATTAAAGATTTATCACGTGTGTATTAAAAGCCGCGTATTAGAGCAATTTATTTATTTATTGTATATTTAAGTGAAATATAGCATGTCATTTTATCAGTAATGTAACAGCAATGGTAAATGCTTTATATAAAATACAAAGAAAATATTGATTATGAAGAACTATGATGAAGCCAAGTCATATTCCTGTTACAGTTCTCCAGTTTGCTGTGGTATATATTTTTATTAAATTTATGATGTGATTTATTGTAGATTTTTCCCTTTTTTTCTAATTTAGCAATAAAAGTGTATTATTATTATTATTATTATTATTATTATTATTATTATTATTATTATTATTATTATTTTACCTATAGGGGAAGAAAATGAAATTGGTGTTTTTAAATACACTAAATTGAAATCAGTGTCAGTTGTGAAATGAAAGCTTTGTTAATGTCAGACTTTTGTCACCTACCAAGTTTTAGCCTCCAGTTTTGTCTCCTTCCTCTCTCTGATATTTTTCTGAACCTTTAGTCCAACGTAAGCCTGAATAAACATGAAATTGGTTCTTTTTCCTGACCTTAAAAAACTAAAAGCAAAAATATGGGAGTGAGTATATCTGAATGAAATCATACTTTTAACAGGGTTTTTCTGCTTTAATTTGTTTAATTTGCAATTTTATGTCTTAAACTCGAGCCTTTTCTTTGTATTTTGTCAAATTTATGTATTATTTGGAATAAGTTATATTGCAGTAATATTTGATACACATTATGAGGGTAAATGTTAGCGTATCATGCATAAAATTAAAACACTATTATTGTTATAACACATTTTATGTGATATGGACTATATATGCAGTGACACTTTGTAATACCTCATGATACCTACAATAATAACAACAACAATAATAATATTTTTTATTATTGTTGTTATTATTGTTATATAAATACGCAATATAATACTTTATTACAAAAAGTAATATAACATCTATATTACAGCATCAAAAACATAATATAAGTTACTATACTACCTAGTATGCAAGGTTATATTATGCTAGTAGTATACACTACTAGTCAAATGCTTGGACACACCTATACATTCATCTTCAATGGGTATATGTGTCCAAACTATTGTCTGGTACTGTATATTGTATACGGGGGGGGGGGGGGGGGGGGTGGCTGAAAAGTTCATGGTGGTCAAATTTTACCAAATGTGGTTTGTTTTTCAACTGCAGGGATCCAAGCGCTGCAACACCGATGGAAGAAGTGTGTGGACCGAAGGGGAGACTGTTGAAAAATAAACCACAGTTGGTCAGATTTGACCACTATGAACTTTTCAGCCCCCCATAGTAATATATAATCTAGTTATGAATGCAGAAATACAATGTAAAAGCAATTTTATAATATGTAAAACAACACATTTTTATATTTTCAAAAACACAATATATAGAATATTAAAATTTATAATAAAATACATATTTTACATATAATAATGCACATACAGTACATGTCTTACAGTATCTACTAGAACTGCGCAGCGGAACAACTCACAATCACAAAGTCAGTCTCTGCATTTATATGATCACAAAAAATGGTGCCATTTAGATTTAAATAATGCAAATGTTAATCTGTAAACAGTACTATACAAACTCACATGCATGTATTTTTATGCAACTTAATATTTGAGTTGACAAGTGTACATTTCAAAATAATCAATTTACTCTGCATTTTCCTTGATAACAGAGCAAGCAGATTCATGAAACCATCCATTTAGAAAAACAGAATATAGATGACGAAAATTGCGTCGCAAACTGCAATATTTGGGACCACAATCACAAATTTTTCTCAAATTATGCAGCTCTAATATCTATGGAGTGTGTGTGCGTATATATATATATATATATATATATATATATATATATATATATATGATAATATAAGAAAATGTATTAAACTTTACTCGTTATACTTGTTAATATGTATAATGGTACAATATTTAATATAAAATAACCCGTATTAAAATCAACATTACCAGTCAAAAGTTTGTACACTCCTACACATATATAACCTGCATAGTAATGCCTGTGTGCATAATAAAGTAATACTTAATAATGCCTATATTGTATATATTGTTTAATATAGTATAAAATAACAGTGTGTTACAATACAGCTCCTATATTACAGTTTAATAAACAACCATATACTGTAGTATAATTTGTGACTATAGAATTATATGACATCAGAGGCTGTGCTCACTGATTATTGTCCGTCATTTTTCAGCAGTGACAGAAAACTCTGACGGCTGCCTGACATTTTGATAGATCACACTGAGCATGATCTACTGTAACTTTTACTTGTAATTCCCACCCGTCCACTTTACAGTGCATGTTAAATTAGCTGGTATTGTCTCTATCAGCTTAATTATAACCGGCATGCTGCATCCTGTAGGTTCATGATTATAACTGAACCGGTGAACAAAAACAAAAGCTATTCTTTGTCTTATTATATGAAAATTAAATGATGGGTAATAATAGAATGTGACATAATTTTTACAACCATATTTTTCAAAATGACAGATGAAGATAGAGTCTAATGCAACCTCTGAACTATAATGTACATATTTTACCTAATATACATTCATGCCTTATAATGTCCTTGATGTCTGTATGAAAAATAATATAATAAAATTATTTAAATTTTACTAGTAATACCTGCTAATGTATATTGTGTATATTGTACAACAGTATATAGAGTTACATGTCCATAAGGGCCAATAATAGTGTAATACAATTTATTGTGATATTATAACCTATATTAAAATCTATATTGGTATAAATAACAATCTGCATTCTCATACCTATGTGTATATGCTACTTATGCTACTATAAAATTCCTATCCACCTTATGTGTTTTGCAGTAAAGTGGCAGCTAATTTCCACACTTGTCATTTTTTGTATTTTTGAATGTTTTTGCGTAGTTCTGGTACTTACTGCTGCTGCTCGTGGTGGTGCCATAGACTGGATAGACGGAGACAGACGAGCACCGCTAAATCTGTGGCTTCAACAGCGATGCGTAGATCATACACCGAAAATTAAAAAGGACTGTTCAGTTGTAGCGATCGGTGGTACAGACGCAGGACAGACACAAGAGCACCATGCACGTTTTCACTTGTGTGACTGTCACAGATTGTACAGGCATTTAAATAATAAATAAATAAATAAAAATAGTTATCAGTTTGCTTCCTAAGGCTTACTGAATAAGGAAAGCTATCAAATAGCTTTTTGTCACACTCATTGCACCGCTCAGTTTTGTAGTGCAACAATGTGGACTTGATATTAGCTGCTTCAGCAGCATTAATTATTAAATTATCACAAAATATAGATCAAGAACATTTTCAACAACTGGCCCGCACATGTTAAGTTGAGCATTTTAATGTTGAGGTAAAATGGACAGCAACCATGACATTCAAACACAGTGTCGGGGTTCTTTGCGGCTCTGACTAGATTCTCCGTCTGCTGTAAGGTAAATTAAGATTACTAGTGCCTACCTGTGCGTGCCCGTAGAAAGCAGGCGTAAGCAAGGGTGTAAGCAAGTGTGTCAGCACTCATTCAATGATGCCTGCCTTTGATCTTTGATGGTGCCATAGCGAGTCCTATGAGCGTGAGTGATGCAGTCCAAGGATGCATAATTTTTTTCACACATGAGGAGTCGTTATACATAGGAACATCATAGGACATCATGCAGACATCATAGGAACATCGTAAGCAGTCCTATGATCTTTGGCCGTGACACACACACAGACACACACACTGACAGACACACAGACAGAGATTTCTTGAATTTATAGAGTGATGTCCCACATCTTTTAATAAAATGTGACCAACTTTATTGCGGTGGAGACATTGCTATATCTCAGAGCTTTTATTCGTTTACAGTGTTAGCATCTTAGCAGCGGAGCTAACTAACGGAGCTACAGTCTGCCAGGCCACTTTCTAAGGTCATCTTCCCATCCCCTCGATAGTCGTGGGAAGTGCTATGATTATATTACTGTTTCTGAGGCGTAGAAGATCGTGTTCCCACATTTCTGATGCCGAAGTTATTGTTTTGTGTCCCATTTCAATTACAAATCCACGTTCTAAACTAGTACCGGAAGTTGCGCCCATAATTCACGCACAGCACCATGGGGGCTCAGAATAAGAGGGATAACATATATGATACACAGTATGTTGTAATGCACTTTATTACACTTTTTATGACTTCTATATTACAGTTTAAACAACATAATGTAGTTTAATTTACCCTTTAAATGCAGTTAATTCTATAGTAGTGTATAGTGTATGTATATTTTCTAATACTTATTTTAATCCCATGACATCATGGCCCAGATTATGGCCCTCTGCATTATCACCACATTACATAATGACATAAAACAGAGGCACTTTTGTTATCAGCCAGATAAACCTGATACCAGCGTGAAAAGAGCAAACTGTGATGTAAAGTTTCTCCTGCTGTTTCTGATGTGCTTCTCCTCCCCCTCCTCCTCCTTCTCCTCCTCCTCCTCCTGCACAGACCGAGGGCCTCCAGGAGTCTTTAGTGGCTGAGAAGAAGGTGAAGGGCCGGACCGGGTGGCCGCAGCAAGTCTGGGCTCTGGAGCTCAACCAGTGACCCCCCCCCCCCCCCACCCACCCACCCACCCACTCACCACCACCACCACCACCACCTACCAGTAAAACGGCGGCACCACCACCGAAGAAGAATAAGAAGGAACCGGGATCTCCCCCTCAGAAACTCCTAATGAAGGAAATAAAAACCACTGACTGAGGAGAGAATTGAAGGAGAACAAAGACGGAAGCATGGAGTCTGAGTCTGACTTGAGATGTTTGATATTTGTGGTATTTCTGGCCTTTTTTTTTTTTTTTTTTTGGATGATCCCACAGCTGCAGCCCTGCAGTCCAGATGTTGGGAAGCCGTCCGAAAACATGTGCCTCCTCTAAAAAATGTGTTTATCTGCCGTCATGTTTCCACAAATGAAATGCAAAATAAACAGTGTTTGAGGAAAAGTGGATAAAGTCTGGAGATGTGGTCATCACAGATGGAACAATCACCAATTATCGGTGATTCTCATTAAGTTTCACACTTATTTCAATTATTACGAGCATTGAAAGTCAGCAAAAGTCAGGACAGATGGTCAAATAAATAATAAATGTATGTAAACTTATTACAGTAATCAATAACACGGTTCTTTGCTGATAAAGCATATTTAAGTGATTAAAAAAGAAACCTGTTGAGTCAGTTTTGATGTAAATAAATTACACGTTCCACGTTGAGCATCAATTAAAAATTTTTGATTCATTGCACATTTTTCTATAATTAATTGCAGTTAATTGCTAAACTTGTGTCAAAGAATCAGTGAAAAAAGAAGTGTTGCGTTAGCAACTTTTAATTGCATTGATTTCAATGATTGGAACATACTTGTGACTCTCATGCTCAACAAAAATGCTGCTAGCGCAACATAGAACATCTGAAAATCATGAATGTATATTCAGTTAAACATCATACAGCTTATGATACCAATTTGTAATATTCTTTTTCGGTTAGTTATATCCTTGCAAAACTAAAAATTTTAATATTGTCACATTTCCTGTATTATTTTGAAACAACCAAAGAGGAAGTCAGTGTTTCTTCTTAAGGTAACTTCCCTAATTATCTTAAAAGTACAAACGGAGCAATTCTTAAATGACTGCCGCAGCTCCTGACCTTAAGACGCTTTTATTCACTTTCTATTGGAGTGTGTTTTTTTCTACTAACTGTGACTGAAACTCAACATTTTCATACTTTTGTGTGAGCAAACCCAGTCAATGACACTAGGTCAGGTGTGCACGCTTTAAGTGGGGTGTGTGTGCAGGATGAGGTTGCCCTGAGTACCGGAGCATCAGTGTAGTGTGACACTTAAACGATGAAAAGCAAGACCTACTCTTCTTTTAAGCCAAGCTAGTCGCTGAGACAACCCAGTCACCAACTCAGGGAATGACCTGACAGCATCAATTATTTTAATGCTTTAATTGGCCCACAACCAAAAAAGTTAATGCACCAACTATCCCAGCTCTAAAATTAATAATTATTTTATTGCACCACGTGTGAAAACACACCCTTCAGACCCTTCACAATTACCCAAAAGCTTCTTCCTTGTTAACCTTGCACCCCCGCCCCCCAGTCCCCATCCCTAAATAGAATGCAAGGCCGATTTATACAGTACAACTGAATATGTCAGTGTGCATAGAGTGGTAAATGTACAAGAAAAATTTTAAAAATGTATGAGGGAAAAAATGCATATTTACAAGTATATACTGTAGCTGTACATTTATATGGAAAAAAAGGTAAATTGATCACAAAAAGTGCCAAATTTACATTTTAAAGAAGTACATTAGAAAAGTCACAAATTTGCAGGGGAAAAATTTGCAAATTTATCAGAAAAATGTTACAATTTCACAAGAAAAATTGGATAAACAAAACAAAATTCATGAGGAAAAAAATGTATACAAATCTTGTACTTGTGTTCTTGTCAATTTGTGTTTTTTCCTCTTTCATGATTTTTTTTTCTGACAAACGTGAGTTTTTCTCACAAAATTATGACTTATAGTAACTTTTAAATCATAAATTAGCATCTTTTATGATATTTTTGCACCTTTGTTCTTGCAAATTTGTACTTAATTTACATTTATATGTTCGTACCCTTGTTAAAAAATAAATTGCCTACTGATTATTTGTATTGGGGTACATTTTCTGGTCAAAATGTTTCTAATTCCGATTTAATTAATACATAATCAGTAATGATTAAAATGTAATATTTCACATTTTTAATAATGAATCATGTTTTTAATTTGTTTTATTTGTTGCATCAATGCAGTAAAATACTGTAGGTTTACTTATTTAAACAGAAAAAGTGTAAAAATGCTTATTTACAATGATTTTCTCTACAGTAATGAAACATTCACAATCATAAGGAAAACTGAAAATAAGAGAATAAACCCACGGCCGCAGAAAACACATTTTTTGGAGGAAACGCTCTCTATGGTCTCTACTTTGTGTGTAAAGTCGAAGTTGTTGTTGATGGTTTTTTTGTGCAAAAGTGTTGATTTTTGTTTGTATTTTTTTAATTTTTAAATTGAATCTACCTCAGAACTGTAAATGCTGTCACTGATGGAGGGGAAAAAAAAATGTTCATTTAACGCAGCTTCACTTCGACAGAGGAAAAAAAAAATGTTGGTTTTTATTGTTGTTAATGTGCCGCAGCGTTAAATGTGTTTTAGATGTGAAATTATATTTAGTTCTGAAAATAAATGAATAAATGAGTTATTTTAAGACACTGAACACCTCATCGAAAGTTATTTTTTGCTTTTGTAGAGATGACATATAAAATGTATATATATATACAGTATATATATATATATTTTTTTTTTTTAAATTTTTTTTAAATGCTTTTTATGATCAGAGGCAGTTCTGCTGCATGAAGAAAATGTTCAAACTTTTATAATGATTCTATGAAGTCCTGTTACCCAGTTCTTTTTTTTATTTCATGGAATATTTTAACTTTTTAAAAAAAAATTTTGTGTACTTTATTAATCCCAGAGGGTAATTCAGGTCATCCACGTGGATGGATGAGGCAGCCACAGTGCGGTGCCAGTCCCTTCGCCATCCCCACACACATTCACACCTCGGGCCACTTTAGAGTCTCTAGTTAACCTAACCTGCATGTCTTTGGCCTGTGGGAGGAAACCGGAGGAAACCCACGCAGACATGGGAAGAAGATGCAAACTCCACCCAGAAGGGTCACCGATGGTCAGGCGTGAGATCGATCCCTTGACCTTCTTGCTGTGCTGCCACAGTGCTGGCCACTGCTCCATGGAGCTGCCATTTCCAAACTTTATTGGAGTCATTGACTAAAAAATTGCTTTTTCATAGGTTTTAACCTTCTGAAATGCATCTGTTGGTCACGTGATGATAAAAAAAAAAAACATCAAAGCACTCGCTTTGTTATATTTTTGCTGCCACGGTACATTGAACTGTTAGCATTAGCTTGGCTAGTAGGCAGTTGCTAACAGCTAACTATTGAAGCTGTCAACATGTGGGAAAAGTGCAGTGAACGACCCCTTTAACCTCTTGCACTCCGTTGTACCGTGGACGGGCAAGTCTCTGTGTCCTAGAGCGCATGAGGGCGCACGAGAGCGCCCTCGTGCGCTCTAGGACGCATGATGGAGATTGTGATGTAGGTGGTGTATGGCGTCCAAGCGCGCACTGAAAATAAAAGCTGCAGACACAGCCGCGAACAGATTAGTTCATCTGATTGACCTCTCATTCGACTAATAAGAGCCTTGAATTGGGTTTCTGAAACCTTGAAGAACCAATGACTGAAAACCTAGCAAGAAGGACCCGCCTCCCAACGCTGTGAATGCAGTGAGCCAATTGAAGCAGAGAAGTTTGCGAGCTGTTTTTTTTAAGGCTGGGTGAAGACTGGCTGCTGGAGCGGATCAAAAAAGGACACAGGAAGAGCCCCACAGACCCAGCAGCGTGGAGACCATCCACAAATGCAACCTGTGTGACAGGGAGTGCCATTCGCGCATCGGCATGTTCGGCCACAGGCGGTGCTTATTTTGTTTTTGTTCCAGCAGAGTAGACGTTATGATTTCTTCCATGGTCATTATAGACCGATGGAGGCTGACGACGAAGGCTGAGTGACACACACGCCTTCGCCAGTCTTTTTTTAATTACTACTGTTATTTGTTTTGAAAAATCGTTCACCAAAAACCGCAATCATGGAAGCACAAAATCACAATAATGGAATTATGTTTTGATCGGGTCACGAGACCAGAACCACGAGCGGACCAGCGTCACGTTCGTCTGACAGTGGGGAAGAGAAGTTCGCCAGGACGCTGCTGTGAAGAGGTAAGGTGTTATAAGCTAAATTATTCTTTATTCCTGAAAATTGTAATCCAAAATGACTTTTGACCGATCGGTAAATTACAACTGTGCGGCGCACGAAGTCTGAAGTTCGTGCGCCACGGTACAAGGGGTTGTTCGCCGCGTCCAGACCACAAACGCCACCCCCCACCCCCACTATTCTTCTGTAGCGAGGGGGGGGGGGAAGTCGCGGTGACTGCGCTGCTGTCCCACATCGCCACATGAGGCTAATCCGTTGTGTAGCGATGGCCGATGTCCATCCTCTGTAGCGAGGGGGGGGGACAAACCCCCCCCACACACACACACAGACACAGCCCTGAGTGTGACCTTTCATTAGAGCCCAAGATGAAGCTTCTATATTGAATCATTCAAAAGTTACAGACGTTTTTCCAAACTGTGCCATTTGGCACAATTTGGCACAGTTCCAAAACGCCTGGGAACTACCTGAGAACAAAGCTGTGTAATATATTCATTTTTTGTGGTATTGTTACAAAATTTGGACCGCAGCTGGATAACACTTGGTTCTACATTTCTGTTGCATTTTCCAGCCCGGATCTGAAGCTGTGTGTTATTTGCAAGCATTTGTATCCAAAAAAACACCCAGGCCAAATTTATTTTCTTCAAGTTCACTATGTTTAGATGACTGTAACTCAGTGGCCGGAGCACTTAGAGAGATTATGACTGTTTTGCCAAAAAATTCAAAGTGTTTTCTTTTAAATGAGACCAACCCCATGAAGATGCTGCAAAGGGTTGAAGAACAGCTTTTGATTTAATTTGGGCACGTTAATTTTTGGCGTTTTTAGGGAAATTGACCGGAGTGCAAGGGGTTAACGTGTAGTTAGGGACCCATTTGTGTCTTTTTAAATGTTAGACATACTATTGGCCTTGACAATTAAACCAGTAAGTTGAAAATATTTATTGATTTAGGTACATAATTTTTGATACATTAGTCCAGAGTTGCCAAGTTTTCAGAAAAGCTTGGAGTGAGATTTAAAGGAGATTACACACAGGAAACTGGAGGGTGGAGGTGGAATGAGCAAGCATATGCACAATACACATAGCTGTTGGGGTTTTTTTCCAACACATTCTTTACCTCAGATTAAGTTTTAGAAAATATTCAATCTGGTTTAAGCTGCCTTAAGATCTAGAGCTCTTATCGTGTAAAAATTTGAAGAAAGTCAACATGGAGTGAGAAATAAGGTTTGTGGCGTGAGAGAGGGCAAAAGAGTGAGACTCCCTCCAAAGGAGTGAGAGTTGGCAACACTGCATTAGTTCAATATTAAAATATTAAAAAAAAGAAAAAATATGATCATGGGAATTTCCCGATCACAAAACAATTTAGGTCATGTTTCCATTTTTTACAGATAATAGCTAATAATAATCTTGTCTTTTTAAAATACATTTAAGGACTCCACACACACACTGAAAATAAACTTATTTACAGAGCATTCATTCTCATGAGATGTCATTCAACTATATGAGAAAAAAATTAATAAAGCAAAAAAAAAAAAAATTGTGTAAAAAGCTAGAATTAAAAAATGGAGCATAAAATATGTACTGTCAACAACGCCTGTAAACGTTTCATTTAAGACACAATAGTGACCTCTAGAGCTGGATGGGTGTCATTACCTTAAACAGCAATAAAAACTTCATTTAACATCAAATTCTCCTGTTTCTGATACACACTGGAAAAACTGGGAGTCCTTTAGTGTCTTAATACATTTAAGACCCTTTATTATACAACTCAAAATCAAATCAAATGACAAAACTGAGAAAGAAGCATGGATAAATATTTTAAGAAGTTAGAAGAAAATAGATGTGTTGATTAATGTGAAAACAATACTGGTTTACTTAGCTCATAAACAATTTTATACATATGAAATGAGCTAGCCTTTATTAACAAGTGACAATGTTAATTAAGAATAAATAATTTGAAAAAAAAATGAATCATATTAATGCAAAATTAATACGATGACATCCCTACAATCATTAATATAGCACAACCTGTAATGTTGCTTTTATAAAATAGTTATACAAACACAGTGTATAAGTCGACAGTTATAAGGGGCAACAGATGTATATTTGGTTTATTTAATGACCTTTTGTTCAGCCAAAAGCAAGCAGTTCTAGCTGCTAGTCTTTCGTGTACAATGCTAACACAAACAAGCATATTATCTTCATTTTACCCATATGTTCAAGAAAATTTGCTACTGTCCACTGATTACTGTTTATGTTAACTATCAAGAACGCCTATTCCTGATAGCTTCTTCTCCAGACACCTGCAGTCCGGAGAGAATCAAACCACTGTTGACCCTTTCCAAGGGCTGGGTGGCCTGAACACACTTGACCCAGGAAGCCTGACTCCTGGACTGATGACCCCAGCGACAGGAGAATTAGCTAGGAGAACATTTCTGAACATTTCTTCAGTCCGGTCTTGTTAGTTGAACACAAGAGATATACACTGCTCACAAAAAGTTAGGGATATTTGGCTTTCATGTGAAATTTATGGAAAATGTAAAAAGTTCACTGTACAGTGATATAATATGAAAGTAGGGCATTTAAGTAGAAGCATGCAATGGTGGTTTACTCATCTCAAACAATTTATTGAACCAAAAGCCAACAACAGTGGTGGGTATACCACAACAAAAAATGTCAGTGTCTCAGTAGCTTGACATGTGCCCTTGAGCATCAATTACAGCTTGACAATGACGTCTCATGCTGTTCACAAGTCAACTTATTGTCTGCTGAGGCATGGCATTCCACTCTTTGAAGGGCAGCCCTTGGGTCATTGAGGATGTGGGGTGCAGGGTTACGAGCCTCTACACGGCGACTCAGCTGATCCCATGGGTTTTCTATGGTATTCAGGTCTGGAAAAAGTGCAGGCCACTCCATTTGAGATACCTCAGCCTCCAGCAGCTGTTCCCTAATGATGCAACCTTGATGAGCTGGAGCATTGTCGTCGAAGATGAAATTAGGCCTGTGTTGTTCATGCAAGGACACAATGACTGGATTAATGATGTTATTCAGCTAGTATTGGCTTGTCACTGTACCACTGACAAGGTGTTGGGCAGTGCTGTATTGACTAGACACACCTGCCCAGACTGTAACACCACCCCCACCAAAGGCTTGTCAGTGGCTGATGCATAGCACTCTCCTTGATGTCTCCATCGTTGGTGGCCATCATTTTTGCTCAGTGTGAATTGACTTTCATCAGAGAACACCACTGAGGCCCACTGGTCCCTTGGCCAGCGTAAATGCTCCCTGGCCCATGCAAGACGATGACGCCTGTGCCTGGTGGTTGTGGTCAGGTACCCTTGCAGGTCGTCTAGCACGCAGACCACGCTGATGTAAACAGTTTCAAATGGTCAGCGTGACACTTGGGTGCCTCTCACCTCCCTTAAATGTGCCTGGAGTTGAGAGGCGTTCATCATCCAGTTCCGCAGGGCACTGTTCACAATGAAAATTTGCAAATTTATGTGAAAAAGTTGTAAATGAGGAAAAAAAATGAAAGTTTACAGGAAAAAAATTGTAATGAGAAAAAAGTCAATTTTTTTTGAAAAACAAAGTTGTAAATTTATGAGAAAAATTTGAAAGTTTACAGGAAAAAAGTTGCAAACTTACAAGAAAAGAATTTTACAAATTTATGTGAAAAAGTTGCAAATATTTGAGAAAAATCACATATTGATGAAAAAGTGACAAATTTATGAGGAAAAAAGTTGCAAATGAGGAAAAAAAATGAAAATTTACAGGGAAAAAATCCACAAATTTTTGAGGGCAGCTTGGTGGCGCAGTGGTTAGCCTCATCCACCCAGGTGGATGTCCTGTAATTTCCCCAATGTGGGAGTAATAAAGGATTATAAAAAAAAAAGAAAATTTACAAGAAAAAAAGTCACAATGAGAAAAAAGTCAATATTTTTATTAAAAAGTTGCATATTTATAAGAAAAAATTACAGAAAAAAGCTGCAAATTTAGGAAGAAAAAAAGAAAATTTAAAGGAAAAAAACTGCTAATTTACAAGAAAAAACATTGAAAATTTATGAGAAAAAAATGAGTTTAAAAGAAAAAAAAAATCAATTTTTTAAGAAAAACATTTCAAAATTTACACATTTTTTTGAAAATTTACAGGAAAGAAATTGCAAAGAGAAAAAATGTAAAGAAAAAATTAGAAAACAAAGCTGCAAATTTATGAGAAAAAAAAATTGAAAATTTACAAAAACTGAAAATTTATGTGAAGAAGTTCCAAAGTTTTGAGAATAAAATCATGAATTTATTAGGAAAAAAGTTGTACATTTGCAAGAAGAAAGTTGCAAATTTATGAGGAAAAAAAATCACAAATTGAGAAAAAAATTGAAAATTTACAGGGAAAAGTTGCAAATTTCCATCCATCCATCCATCTTCTACCGCTTTTCCGGAGGTCCGGGTCACGGAGGCAGCAGTTCAAGCAGAGAAGCCCAGACTTCCCTCTCCCCAGCCACCTGCTCCAGCTCTTCAGAGGGGATACCAAGGCGTTCCCAGACCAGCTGGGAGACAGTCTCTCCACCGAGTCCTGGGTCTGCCCCGGGGTCTCCTCCCAGTGGGACGTGCCTGAAACACCTCAAGTGGGAGGCGTCCAGGAGGCATCCTAATCAGATGCCCATACCACCTCAACTGACTCCTTTCAATGTGGAGGAGCAGCGGTTCTACTCTGAGCCTCTCCCGGATGATTGAGCTCCTCACCCTATCTCTGAGGGTGAGTCCAGCAATCCTACAGAGAAAGCTCATTTCAGCCGCTTGTATCCGCGATCTCGTTCTTTCGGTCATTACCCAAAGCTCGTGACCATAGGTGAGAGAAGTTGCAAATTTATGAGAAAAAAAGTCACAAATCTTGAAAGTTTACAGGAAAAAAGTTGCAATGAGAAAAAAGTCAAAACTTTTTGAAAAAAGTTGCAAATTTATGAGAAAGAAATGAAATGTTACAGGGAAAAAAATTCAAATTTGAAAAAAAAAATGAACATTTACAGGGAAAAAGTTGCAAATTTATGAGGAATAAAAGTCACAATTTTTTTTAAAACAAGAAATCGCAAATTTATGAGAAAAATTATAGGAAAAAGTTGCAAATTTGCAAGAAAAAATTTGCAAATTTATGTGAAAAAGTGGGTCATCTTGGGGGTCATTTTGCCAACAAGGGCAATGACATCCTCCCCATCAAATCACATACTAACTGTATATACTGTATATCACTACATTGTCATTATATACACTACATTACTGAAGAGCAACAGGCGAGAGATTTAAAATAATATGCAAAAGACTTTAGACTGGTAGCATCCTGTAAAAAAAAAGGCAGAAAACAATGAGCAGGTAAAACAAAATATTGTAAATAATCAAAGAAGACACTACTGCCTGTACAATACATTTATTTATATTATCATCATCAGAGCAACAAGCAGCCATACTTAAATATCTTTTTTTTCTAGTACAGTTAGGTTAATGTGGCGTGACCTATACGTTAATAATAAAAATGTTTGTTTTTTTTTTACCTACAGGACACTAACAGACCTACAAGCAACATTTAAAAAAAATGTGAACTTTAAAAGAAAAAAAAATTAAACGGTGTAATACAGGCCAACTCGACACACAGACCCCAAAATGTGCGGACAATCCGTGTCAGCAGAAGGGAGGATGGCGCTTCTGAGGGCATTAAAAAAAAATCAGTTCATTAGGAGGTGGCAAGAACCAGAAAGGGCTGATTAAATATTTATTGAGCTGCAAAGTTGTGATGGGGAACAAAAAACGACAGAATCGGATGAAACGCAGGAGAGTTTTGGACTCACGTCACTGAGGTCAGCTCGGTTTCGTCATGACTGACCTCCACCAATATGTTTTAATGTAGAGAAACCAAAATCACATGAAAACAAATCATTTCATGACTCACTAAGAGAACAGAAGAGAATTTAGCTACAGTGTGCATCACAGACTTAATAAAAATGGACGTAGCTTCCGCTCTCAGACTTAAAGCCTTTAATAAAATTATTTCATCTTAAAGTCCTATTATAAATCCAGCACGTGCTGTTGCAAAATTCATCTCCCATGCACGCCACCCTACATCAATTTTGTTTAGTCACTCCTTTATGATTAACAGATTTTAAACAGTGCAGCTCGCTTACTCTGCAGCACTTCGTCACGGTCGAAACTGTCAAACGATTACCTCGAAACCATTGTGACGTACCCTACCCCCAAGATGGAGAGGACCACATACAGTAATGGGCCTGACCAAAGTTCCCGTCCCATGTATTTAGTTCCTAGTTCCTGCAGTGGAAACAGGGCTACTTACTTTCAACTCACTAGCAATTAGTGTTGTAGTCAAGACTTTGTAAAGAACAGAGTCTTCCAAAACCAAAACCCAATTTGTTGGTAACCTTCTATTAAAGAAGGAAAATCCCATAGTAGTCACTAAAATAACTTCAAACTGGCAAAAGTAATAATAAATAATAATTCTCTGAAAATTAACTAATGAAAATCAGACACCGTTTTTGAATTTTGGTTCAACAAAATCATTAAAACTAATGAAAATGGCCTGGACAAAAACGATGATATCCCTAGAAATGATAAGGTGTGTCCTGTAATTAGCATCACAGGTGTCTTCAAACTTGTAATCAGTCTGCCTGTTTAAAAGGTAAAAAGTAGTGACTGCGCTGTTTGGTATCTTGGCGTGTACCACACTGAACATGAACCACAGAAAGCTGAGGAGTTGTCTCAGGAGATTAAAAAGCAAATTATAGACAAGCATGTTAAAGGTGAAGGCTATAGGACCATCTCCAAGAAGCTTGATGTTCCTGTGACTGCAGCTGCCAATATTATTAAAAAGTATAAGGTTCATGGGACTGTAGCCAACCTCCCAGGATGTGGACGCAAGAGGAAACACAACACCAGGCTGACCTGAAAAATAGTGCGTATTGTAGAAAAAATCCTCGAAAACCATCAAAAATTGTTCAAGCTGAACTCCAAGGTCGAGGTAAGTCACTTTCTCATCACATCATGGGTCGCATTTTGAACAATAATGGACGCCATGGAAAAAGACCAGGAGGGCTCCACTGCTGAGAAAAACTACAGGTACATCTCAAAAAATTAAAATAGGAAAAATTTCAAAATTTTTTGTCACTCATTTCAGAAAGTGAAACTCATATATAGATTCATTACACAGAGAGTGATATATTTCAAGTGTTTATTTTAATTTTGATGATTTTGGCTTACAGCCCATGAAAACCCCAAACTCAGTTTCTCAAAAAATTAGAATATATCATAAAATTAATTTTAAAAAATAGTTTTTTAATAGAAATGTTGGCCAGCTGAAAAGTATGTCCATGTACACACTCAATACTTGGTCGGGGCTCCTTTTGGATTAAACACTGTATCAGTGTGGCGTGGCATGGAGGTGATCAGCCTGTGGCACTGCTGAGTTGCTATGACGGTCCAGGTTGCTTTGATAGTGACCTTCAGCTCGTCTGCATTGTTGGGTCTGGTGTCTCTCATCTTCCTCTTGACAATACTCCATAGATTCTATATGAGGTTTAGGTCAGGAGAGTTTGCTGGCCAATCAAACACAGTGATGCCATGGTCATTAAACCAGGTTTTGATACTTTTGGCAGTGTGTGTGTGTGTGTGTGGGGGGGGGGGGTAACAAGTCCTACTGGAAAATGAAATCAGCTTCTCCATAAAGCTTGTCAGCAGAGGGAAGCATGGAGTGCTCTAAAATTTCCTGGTAGACGACTGCACTGACTTTGGTCTTGATAAAACACAGTGGACAAACACCAGCAGATGACCTCTGTTCAGATAAAAGTAAATTTTGCATTTCATTTGGAAATCAAAGTCCCAGAGTCTGGAGAAAGAGTGGAGAGGCACAGAATCTAAGTTGCTTGAGGTTTAGTGTGAAGTTTCCACAGTCAGTGATGATTTGAGGAACCATGTCATCTGCTGGTCTTGGTCCACTGTGTTTTATCAAGACCAAAGTCAGCGCAGTCGTCTACCAGGAAATTTTTAGAGCACTTCATGCTTCCCTCTGCTGACAAGCTTTATGGAGAAGCTGATTTCATTTTCCAGCAGGACTTGGCACCCCCTCACACTGCCAAAAGTATCAAAACCTGGTTTAATGACCATGGCATCACTGTGTTTGATTGGCCAGCAAACTCTCCTGACTGAAACCCAACAGAGAATCCATGGAGTATTGTCAAGAGGAAGATAGACACCAGGCCCAACAATGCAGATGAGCTGAAGGTCACTATCAAAGCAACCATTTACCATTACACTCTCTGTGTAATGAATCTATATAATATATGGGTTTCACTTTCTGAAATGAGTGACCAAAAATATTGAACTTTTTCACGATATTCTAATTTTTTGAGATGTACCTGTATAAGAAGCCAGCCAAAATTAATGCTGACAGGCCCCAAAGTTTCCAGGAGGTTGTCCTTTGGACAGATGAGACAAAGCTGGAGCTTTTGGGCCAGTCACATCAGCTCTATGTTCACAGATGCAAAAATGAAGCTTTAAAAGAATAGACCACTGTACCTACTGTGAAACATGGAGGAAGCTCAGTTATATTCTGAGGCTGCTTTGCAGCTTCTGGCACAGGGTGTCTTGAATCTGTGTGGAGTACAATGAAAACTTAAGACTATCAAGGAATTGTGGAGCGAAATGTGCTTGCTGCCCGGTGTCAGAAGGCTCGGTCTCAGTCGCAGGTCCTCCAACAGGATAATGACCCAAAACACACAAGAATGGCTAAGACCAAAACATTAGACTATTCTGAAGTGGCTAGTAGCCCTGACCTAAATCCTACTGAACATCTGTGGAAGGAGCTGAAGCATGCAGTCTGGAGAAGGAACCCTTCAAACCTGAGACAGCTGGAGCACCTGCCCAAATACCTTTGGGCAGGCGCAGAAGTCTCATTGAGAGTTACAGAAAACACTGGATTTCATCAAAAAGTTGTGCAACAAAATATTAAGTTCAGGGTATCATCATTTTTGTCCAGGCCAGTTTCATTAGTTTTTTAAAAATTATTATCATTATTATCATTATTTTTAACAATTCCGTTGAACCAAAATTTGAAAGCAATGTCTGATTTTCACTTGCTAATTTTCAGAACTTTTTTCTCTATTACTACTTTTGTCAGTTTCAAGTTATTTCAGTGACAGCTGTGGGATTTTCTTTCTTTAACGGAAGGCTACCATTAAATTTGTCCATGTCTGTACATACACACGTGGACATAAATTGTTGGTACCCCTCTGTTAATGAAAGAAAAACCCACAATGGTCACAGAAATAATTTGAACCTGACAAAAGTGGTAATAAATAAAAATTCTATGAAAATTAACCAATGAAAATCAGACAATGCTTTTGAATTGTGGTTCAACAGAATTATTTTGAAAAACAAACTCATGAAACAGGCCTGGACAAAAATGATGGTACCCTTAACTTAATATACTGCTCAAAAAAATAAAGGGAACACTTTGAAAACACAGATTTTAATGGGGAAAAAATAAGCTGGATATCGAAATTGTGGCAGGCTAGTCTAGTTTACTCAGATTAAAGGAACACTTTTTAATCTGAGTAAGCTGGACTAGCCTGCCACAATTTCGATATCCAGCTTATTTTTTCCCATTAAAATCTGATGTGTTTTCAAAGTGTTCCCTTTATTTTTTTGAGCAGTATATTTTGTTGCACAATCTTTTGAGGCAACCACTGCAATCAAACCATTTCTGTAACTGTCAATGAGACTTCTGCACCTCTCAGCAAGTATTTTGGTCCACTCCTCATGAGCAAACTGCTCCAGTTGTCTCAGGTTTGAAGGGTGCCTGCTCCAGACGGCATGTTTCAGCTCCTTCCACAGATGTTTAATAGGATTTAGATCAGGGCTCATAGAAGGCCACTTTAGAATAGTCCAATGTTTCGCTCTTAGCCATTCTTGGCTGTTTTTAGCTGTGTGTTTTGGGTCATTATCCTGATGCAAGACCCATGACCTGTGACTGAGACCGAGCTGTCCGACACTGGGCAGCACATTTCTCTCTAGAATACCTTGATAGTCTTGAGATTTCATTGTACCCTGCACAGATTCAAGACACCCTGTGCCAGATGCAGCAAAGCAGCCCCAGAACATAACAGAACCTCCTCCATGTTTCACAGTAGGGACAGTGTTCTTTTCTTGGTATGCTTCATTTTTGCGTCTGAACACAGAGCTGATGTTCCTTGCCAAAAAGTTCCAGTTTTGTCTCATCTGTCCATAGGACATTCTCCCAGAAGCTTTGTGGCTTGTCAACATGCAGTTTGGCAAATTCCAGTCTGGCTTTTTTATGATTTGTTTTCAACAGTGGTGTCCTCCTTGGTCGTTTCCCATGAAGTCCACTTTGGCTCAAACAACGACGGATGGTGCAATCTGACACTGATGTACCTTGACCTTGGAGTTCACCATGAATGTGTTTAGAGGTTGTTCTGGGCTATTTTGTTACCATTCTTCATCAAGTTTCCTCCTGCGGCCACGTCCAGGGAGGTTGGCTACAGTCCCGTGGATCTTAAATTTCTGAATAATATGTGCAACTGTAGTCACAGGAACATCAAGCTGCTTGGAGATGGTCTTATAGCCTTTACCTTTAACATGCTCGTCTATAATTTTCTTTCTAATCTCCTGAGACAACTCTCTCCTTTGCTTCCTCTGGTCCATGTTTAGTGTGGTACACACCATGTCACCAAACAGCACAGTGACTACTTGTCACCCTTTAAATAAGCCGACTGACTGATTACAAGTTTGTAGACACCTGTGATGTTAATTAGAGGACACATCTTGGTTGAACATGTCCCTATGGTCACATTATTTTCAATCTTTTCTAGGGGTACCATCATTTTTGTCCAGGCCTGTTTCATGAGTTTGTTTTTTAAAATAATTCTGTTGAACCACAATTCAAAAGCATTGTCTGATTTTCATTGGTTAATTTTCATAGAACTTTTATTTGTTACCACTTTTGTCAGATTCAAGTTATTTCTGTGACCATTGTGGGTTTTTCTTTCATTAACAGAGGGGTACCAACAATTTTGTCCACGGCTGTACATACACACTGGTCTTGACCCCTTGAAAGTCTTGGCCTTTCAACACTCTGGCCTCGACTACAACACGACTAGCAATTCCTCAAATTTAAACGATATTTAACAAGATTCTATTTACCTTGGCCAATGAGGTTATTCTTTGGTGGACCTTGTCTGTTCGTGGGATTATGTAAAAAGTACACTTATGTATTGGAGGAGGTATGCGCCTTCTGAGCACTTTCTAGTTTCGATGCATCTCATGATTTCTGGTCTCTTTAAAGACAATAAGACGCGACGGCAGCTACGTCCATCTCACATATATTCTATGATGGTGTTCTCATGTGTGGGGGTGGAGTCACAGGAAAAAAAAAAACATCACAGTCTCTAAATGAGTCACATTCTTTAAAGATTTAAGGGACAATTCAGGTAAAAAAAAAAAAACAATCAGTGACATTGTTTTAGTGAGAGATGCCCAGTTAATTAGACAATAAACCCTCCAACGTACTGGAACTAAAAAGTGTCTGCTTTGTTTGGCTAAAACAAATTAAAAAAAAAATACTCTTGCCATCCACAAATTAACACCAAATGTCTCCACAGATTAAAGTCGACACCCCAAAATTGCCAAAGACGTGTTAGCTTAGCCAAGATCTGGCCTGAACTGGCCTGTCATCTTCAGTAGTTGTTTTTTCCCTCTTAATTATGCAACATTTTTCTCAATTTTTTTTTTTGCTCACAAAATTATGATTTTTCTTAGAAAGTCTCATTTTGCTCATTGATTTACAACTTTTAACCAATGTTTTTCCTCTTCAATTGGACTCTTTTCTCATAGATATGCAATTTTCAAATAATTTTATAAATATTCTTGTAAATTTGCAGCTTTTTTTTTTTGTTTTTACACAAATCAATAACATTTTTCCAAAACATTTTCAACTAATTTCTCACAACTGACAAGTAAATCTCTAAAACTTCCCCCTCTTAAATGTTCTCTCATTATCTTGTAATTTGTGTTATTTCTTATTACATTTTAAATATATTTTAGGAATTTTCCTCTGACTTGAAATTGTCCTCATATATTTGCAGCTTTAAAAAAAAAATGCTAAATTTCTCTCTAAAAAATCTGCAAAGCATTTCTCTTAAATTTGCAGTTTTATGCAAAATTGTGACTTTTTCTTTGAAATCAGTAAATTTTTCACCCCCGTCAATTTGCAACTTGCTTTTTCAGATAAATTTGTAAAACCATCCCACCTTCAAAACATATTTCTTGTAATCCATTACTAGTTTTAACTCACTTCAGAACATTTTCACATAATTTCCCACTAATAGATTCACCACTTTTTCCTCATTAATTTGCATCTAAATATGTGCAAAGGATCTGTATGCTGCAGACTTCCTCCTGTTGAGGGATTCCGAATCCACATGAGGCTCTTCTGCTCATACTGGAATTCCCAGTTTGGGATCAATAAAGTACATCCATCCATCCATCCATCCAATCAACCAGAGATGCGCAAAATTTTTTTTTTATGTATATTTGAGACTTTCCTTCAAGATTTCCACGTTTTTCTGCAGTTTTTCTCTCCCAGCGGCAGTGGCTTGGGAGGTAGAGCGGGTCGTCCAATAACCGCATAGTTGGTCGTTCGAATCCCGCTCTCCCCGGATATCCTGCCATTGTGTCCCTGGGCAAGATAGTTCACCCCCAGTTGCTCCTGGTGGGTCTGGAAGCGCCATGTTAGGCAGCATGCCGCCATCAGTGTGTGAATGGGTGGATGGCAGGATCTGTAAAGCGCTTTGGTCATCAAGAGATGAGAATAAAAGCGCTATAGAAGTGAATGCCATTTAGCATTTACCATGTTAATTTGTGACCGTTTTCCCTAATAGATTTGCTACTTTTTCTCAGAAAGTTCAGACTTTATTCTTTTAAATCTGCATTTTTGTATTTATTATTATTCATTTATTTATGTTTGATCATAAATTTGCAGCTTTTTGCAAAATTTGACACTTGGAAATTTCCCTCTTGTGACTTGGGAGAATTTTTCTTGTAAACCACTGAGCTGCTAAAATACAAATTGGACAAATCAGTGATTAAAAATTATAAAAACTGAGTAAAAGATTTCAACAAAGCAAGAAATAAAAGTCATTTTGTTTGTTAGGTCTGTAGTATTTTTTTAAGAGCTTGAAAGATGAGTCAATTGTCATTTCTAAGGATAATTGAGGCCTTAATTTTGGAGAAACAAATTTAAAGCTTTGAGACTTAAGAATATGCACATACTGCGCATAAGAACAAAGATGGGAATTTATGAGAAAAAGAAATGTTGCAAACTCATGAGAGAAAAAAAAAAACTGACCAAAAATTGCTTAAAATCTCTTTTGTTGCAGTTGTCCTTGTTTGGGCTCTGAATGCTTGCTGCAGAATTCAGTAAAAGCTGATTAATGTGTCACTGTCTGATGTCGCTGAGGCTGCAGAAATGTCACTGAGAGGCAGTAGATTATTGCTGTGTAATTTGGCTTTGATTACGCTTTACTTAATAGTATAAGATGTCAAATGTGCGGCCCTGTGGTTCCTATGCAAACACACAGTGTCGTCTGAGCTAAAATGTGAGTAGTTAAAGAGAGCGGTGAGACTTTCATTTGGCGAGGGAAGCGGGACGTTTTCAGATGTGGCGCTCTCTGTTTGAACAGTCATTTTACTGAAGATAAAATGACAATAAAATCACACTGGGCATCAGTCCACTCACTCACCTGTTTGGCACACGCATTCCTCGCCATGTTAACAGTCAACTTGGCAAATAAAAGAAATAAAAACTTCCCCAGAGTTTACCCAGTCATGGTCTGTCCGTTTTCTTTTTTAAGGCAGCTTTACTATACATTGCATTCATCCACTGGAGATGGGACGTGGTTCTTTTCTACACGTAGACAGTCATGTTACAGTAGGACGACGTTGAAGTGTGCAGGCCCAGTCCTGGTCCCAGTTGTTTTTCTTTTCCTTGTCTCTTGAGAAAGTCGAGTC
Organism: Pholidichthys leucotaenia; assembly: GCA_020510985.1. NCBI lineage: Eukaryota > Metazoa > Chordata > Actinopteri > Cichliformes > Pholidichthyidae > Pholidichthys > Pholidichthys leucotaenia. Next base: position 328,079,251 of record CM035844.1, on the reverse strand, counting down.
AGGGTGGGATTGACCAGTTTGGGAAAAGCAAACTCAGCCCACCTTTGAGTTCTTGTCCATTTTCTGTTTAAAGTCCTTGGAGGACAGCAGGAGTTCATGCTCTGGTAATATGTGAGAGGTTACAGGAGGAGGTGGTGGGTTTTGGTCATTGCTGCCACCGTTTTGTTACGCCATTGAGGGTCGTAGTTGCTTCCACTGGGTTGTGGTGGGGGGCAGTAGTCTAGTCCAGAGGTTTTCCTCCATCTCCTTTCTGGTCCAGGCGGCTCTTGCTGCTCTTCACCATGTAAATGAAGTAGGACAGAGTCTCCTTCTCGTTCACGGGAATATTGCGGAAGTGACGACTCACCGTCTGTGACGGACGAGAAAGAAAATGGGCAGAAGGTTAAACTCAGATGGATACTTAGGCAATACACTCATTTGTTTTGTCAAGCATTATATCAAGTCTAAAGTCAGCGCAGGACATTTTAGAGCACTTCATGCTTCCCTCTGCTGACAAGCTTTATGGAGACGTTGATTTCATTTTTCAGCAGGACTTGGTGCCTGCCCACACTGCCAAAAGTACAAAACCCTGGGTTAATGACCATGGCATCACTGTGCTTGACTGGCCAGCACATTCTCCTGACCTAAACCCCATAGAGAATCTATGGAGTATTGTCAAGAGGAAGATGAGAGACGCCAGACCCAACAATGCAGACGAGCTACCAAAGCCATCTGGGCCTTCACAACACCTCAGTAATGCCACAGGCTGATCATCTTCATTCCAAGCCGCATTGATGCAGTAATTCATGCAAAAGGAAAATTTCTCTTAAAAATCAGTTTTTTAAATTTAATTTTATGTAATATTCTAATGTTGTGAGAAACTGAATTTGGGGTTTTCATGAGCTAAAAGCCATAATCATCAAAATTAAAAGAAATAAACACTTGAAATTTATCACTGTGAGTAATGAATCTATAGGAGTTCCATTTTTTGAATTAAATTGCTGAAATAAAGCAACTTTTCAATGACATTCTAATTTACCGAGATGCACCTGTACAGTAACACTGCGGTGACAACTTAAGTGATCACAGCGTTACATTCATGATACAGCACAACCTAAAGCGCAATGTTGCTTTTGTGCAACTGTTCCACAAACAAAATTTATAAGCTGATAGAAATAAGCCACAACAGGTGGCCAAGGCTGCTATATTACTGTGCAACTGTTGCTTACACAAACAAACAAAACCTTTAATGTCATTGTACACACGTTTAATGAAATTCACTACTGTCCACCACTCACTGTTTATATACATAGCCTGCTAGCTAGTTAGCATCAGTATCTCCAGTTCCATGTCAAGTTCTCGCTGAACACAGAAATGCAAGCCTTCATCTGATGCAAATATAAACCTGGCACGTAGCCAAAGGAATCGCTGTCTTTTCAATAGAAACAAGAGCACTCTCAGGCGAGTGCAATATCCCCCGCCTCCGTTTTCTTTGAAGATCCCAATACTGACTGATGGAGAGCAGTTTTCAACTTTTCAATATAATTACTGTGGCAGAACCAAATTACAATAAGCCCATCATCCATGAATAAAAAAGTATACAACCTATAGTTGTAGGGCAGGAGCCCGAGGTGAACCTGTGTAGAAAGTATGGTGACCCAAGAAAGCGTCACACGTTCTATAGTAAGACAACATAGGGAGTGTCAACCTTGACCTTTTGACCCCAAACCTGTAGTCAGAGGTCATGGTCTTAAGAGTGAACTTGTGTACCAGGTTTCGAGACTCTAGCTTGCTTTGTTGTTGAGATATAGTATAAGCCTTACTGATGATGACCTTTGACCTTGTGATCCCAAAATCACAGTCACACTTCAGGGTAAATTTGGTGACCCCAGCTTTATTCGTTGTATAGTAATAAGGCATAGGGAATGTTAACCTTGACCTTTGGACCCCAAACCCATAGTCCGAGGTCATGGTCCCAAGGTGAATCTGTGTACCAAGTTTGGTGACCCTAGCTTTGTTTGTTGTTGAGATATAGTTTATAAGACATTTTGATGTTGACCTTTGACCCTGCCATCCAAAAATCATAGTCACTTCAGGGTCACAGGGTAAACCTGTGTACCAAGTTTGGTGATTCTAACTTTACTTGTCATACAGTAATAAGGCATGAGCAATGTTAACCTTGACCTTTGACCTTTTGACTCCAAACCTATAGTCAGGGGTTAGGATCCCAAGGTGAACCAGTATACCAGGTTTGATGGCCCTAACTTTACTCGTTTTATAGTAAATGTAGCATTTGCCATTGTGCAACCACAATGTTAACTTTGAACTTTGACCCCAAACCCATAGTTAGGTGAGGGTGTAAGTCGTCCAAGATGCGTATTAGATACAACTACTGTATTTGAAAAGCCTACATTGTTTCTTTCAGTAGCTACTGTGTTTAGAAGATTTAGGGGAAAATCTGACCTCAGGGTCATCCGATGAGAGTGAAACTGCAATATGCGCATCATCAGAGTATATCAAACCAAGCTTCAAAGCAATCGGACCAAAACTGTAGGAAGAGTTGATTTCACAAAAGTGAAACAGATGGACCAGACAGATGGACTGACCCATAACATAATCCCCCTTCAGTCTTCGCCCAAAGGGCTCGTCAACCCCTTTGGGCTTCAGCCGGCGGGGGATAATAAAATGAATCCTGAACTCTGTCAAAATGCAATTTATAGCTACAATATAAATTTACTGTCCACTGGTCTTGTGCCCACCAGAGCTGTTTGATGTCATAATTGTGCAAGGAAGAAGTGACCACTGGAAAACCACCCTAACAAGATGTAGGACAATGCTATCGCAGCTGTACATTCATGTTACACTTGTTTTTAAGTAACAGCGAACTTAAAAAGCAGACGCATATTTTCTGTCTGTGAGGTGAAATTTGACAAGCTAGAATCTCAGGGGTGTCAAACTCATTCCATGGAGGGCCAAGACCCTGCAGGTTTTACTTCCACCCAGTCTCTTCAGCAGGTGTTTTCACTGATCAGCAATCAGCAGGAAGAAATTCCGAGAAATCACCTGTTGAAGATACTGGGTGGAAGTAAAACCTGCAGGGTCAGAATCAGAATCAGAATCAGAATCAGGTTTATTGCCATTGTTCATGTAGTACACAAACTAGGAATTTGTCTCGGTACAATGCTGCAACATTAAACATGATAAGATAAGAGAAATAAACTATACATGTAATAAAGTGTAGGATAAGATTAAGTGATACTGGTCAACAGTTAAAATATATATTAGCCAGCAGCAGATACTGTGGAGAACTATATAGTGCAGTCGGTAATGCAGGAAGAAAACAGTGATGATTGACATGAGTCTGGTTGAGCTGCTGTACATGGTGCACGAGAGTCACTTAGTGTTCAGCAGTCTAATGGCAGAGGGGAAGAAGCTGTTCATGTGACGGGAGGTTTTAGTCTGGATGGACCGAAGTCTTCTACCAGAGGGGAGGGGGGCAAACAGTACGTGACCAGGTCTTGGCCCTCCATGGAATGAGTTTGACACCTGTGAGCTAGATGACAATACAGCAGCAGCCTGGGCTTGGAGAGAAGCAGAGGAACATAAATGGAGGGCATGGCAAATACTTTTTATTTTGCCTTCAGTGTTTGCCAACGTTTAGAACAGACTGGAGACTGCAGCTGAGAATCATCAATAATTTACAGAATCAATCTGATTCAGACTCTTGAGGTTTTGAATAGGTTCATTATCAAAGCTCCCAAAACAAGGCAAACATGACGGGTAAGCAAATATCACAATATGGCAGAGGCTATACAGTTAAAGTACTGTTAGTACTGCTACTTCTGGCAGGGGATATTCACCTTAACCCTGGACCTGCCACTATTAAACAGCAGACCACTGGGTTAGCACAAACATCTGAGCTGGCGAATTGGTTATTTCTATCTACGGCCCTTCATAGCGAGTCGGGTGAGTCGAATTGCACTGAACAGACTCACATATCTGATCCTGCTGTAAACAGCTGCGCTACGTCCAAACTTTTGGAAACAGGAGCGGTTAAACAAATTGCAAATGAGGCGAGATCCGAAAACCGTGCTGTACAAAAGCAAAAACAACATCTATTTTTCCAAACTGTTAATCATGCACGAGTTCTTTGGGACGCAAAGGCTAAACCAAAGGGGATCCTCGGCGGACATCTAAACATACGAAGCATAATCCCCAAAAGAGATGAGATTTCGGTGTTGCTGTCTGACTCAAATCTGGACTATCTTTGTCTCTCAGAAAGCTGGCTACACAGTAACATTGACACCAATATGATCGATATTGTGGGCTATCAGTGTTTTAGAAAAGAGGCAGCCAGGGAGGGGAGGGGGTGTTTTAATTTACATCAAAGAGAAATTTAAATGTCAATTGGTTGATTTGAATACTTCACTTGAATGTTTAGCTGTTAATGTATGCCTCTCACCGGTAATGAATTTCAACATCGCAGTATTGTACAACCCACCCTCACACAATTCTTCTTTTTATAATGAATTAAGTGATCTGGTTAAACAACTTGAGAGGAGCAGAGAAACCATATTTTATGGTGACTTCAATATCAACTGGTCTGATAATAAGGAAAAACAGAAACTGAAAAGCCTCATGACTAAATTTAATTACAAACAAATGATCAAAGGACCCACCAGGATAACCAAACAATCGAGAACACTTATTGACATGGTATTCGCTAATAAACCAGAACGAATAACCAGAACCTATAATCTTGTAACTGGTCTCTCAGATCATAACATGGTTCTTGCTGTCAGAAAACTCACTAAAAAGCGACTACAGTATTTTGGAGGAGTCGATATTGACAAATCAAATTTTATTATTCCCAAATCAAAAAATGAGGAGTTTGTACATTACTTAGAGAATCAAAATTGGGAGCAGCTCATGACTATATATGAAGTAGATGATTGTTGTAATTTTATAACTGCAACAATTACTAAGTCCATAGAAAAATTTACAAAGCAAATTAAAAGTAGACAACAGAAGATTAACCTACCATGGTTAAATAATGAAATAAGAAAACTTATGAAGAGGCGAGACTCTGCATTGAAAACATCATTAACCTCTAAACTGCAAAATGATCACCTTGTGTACAAAAGTTTAAGAAATAAAGTGGTACAAGAGCTGCGAAAATCAAAAGTATCTTATTACAATAAACTGATAGATCATGCAAAGGGTAACAACAGTTCCCTATGGAGGCATTTAAATAACAACTAATAAAAAAAATGTTCAGAAGGGGGTAAAGGAACTTAGAATCAATGGCAAGACCATCAGTGACAAGGCTACGTTGGCAAATGAATTTAATTCATATTTTGTGGGCTCTGTGGAAGACTAAACAAAAAACTTTGTGCCGCCAAATGTGCTCAACAACACAAATTCAATACTTCCAACAGATTCTTTTCACATCGACAAGGTAAATGAGGAGTTAATTGCTGGTATTGTCAAAACACTGTCAAACTCAAAAACTAATGATATCTACAACATGAGCACCTCCTTTCTCAAAACGCACAGCAAAATATTAATCAAACCACTGACTCATCTCATTAATCTCTCCATTAGGTCTAGTACATTTCCTTCTGGCTGGAAAAAAGCTGTCGTCATACCAGTTCATAAATCAGGCAGTAAAGACGATATATGCAATTACCGCCCAATCTCTATTTTACCAGTCCTATCTAAGGTTCTTGAAAAAGTTGTAGCTACACAGCTGATAGACTACTTACAAGACAGTCAACTTCTTCATCCACATCAATTTGGTTTTAGACCAGGATACTCAACAGAAACAGCAAATTGTTGCCTTATTGAAAATGTCAAACAGTCCTTGGACAGGGGTAATGTGGTAGGAGCTGTTTTTCTAGATCTCAAAAAGGCTTTCGATACTGTAAACCACAGTTTGCTTTTATCCAAAATGGTATCTTTTAACTTCTCTCCAGACACATTAGACTGGTTTGCATCTTATCTCCAGAATAGAGAACAGTGTGTAAAAGTTCACCAGGATAAATCCTCACTTTTAAACAACCGTATGGGTATCCCACAAGGGTCCATTCTTGGTCCTTTACTTTTCAGCATTTTTATTAATGACTTGCCGCTACACTGCTCTGCTGCAACATGCCAACTTTATGCAGATGATGCAGTTATTTACACAGCTACCAAGACTCCAGCACAGGCTGCAGATGTGCTGTCTACAAGTATGGTTGATGTCCAAGAGTGGCTCCTCCAGAACCATCTATTGCTGAACCTTCAGAAAACAGTTTCAATGTGCTTTTCAATCAAAAAATATAACCTGCAATGTTTTAAAGTTAATATACATGATCATGACATCAGTTTAGTTACAGAATTCAAATACCTTGGCGTTGTACTAGATCCTCAACTCAAATTTAATCTTCATATAAAGAAAATTTCAAAAACAGTAAAAAAAAATCTGAACTGCTTTAAATTAATTAGATATTACATACCTTACGAAGCAGCTGTACTGTATATGCATTCTATGGTTTTTTCTCATATATCATACTGTTTGACAGTCTGGGCTCAAGCAGCCCCTTCCACAATAAGACATATAGGTTCATTATATAATCAAACCCTAAAAATCTTGGGACAAAAAGCCCATTAGGTGGCATCACTGTAATATTTTAAAAAAATACAACCTATTGAGTTTTGAGAGTTTCATTGACCTCTGTTTACTGAAATTAACTTTCAAATGTTTCCATAAATCAGCACCTGAGCCACTTGCTGGTTTCATCCAAAGACAGGACAGCAGCAGAGCCACCAGGAGTTCTGTTAACAATAACTGTAAAATATTCCACCGCAGAACCACATTTGGACAAACAGCTTTCTCTATAAAGGGCAGTCACATCTGGAACACAATGCCAAATGAAATTAAAATAATAACGGACTTTAAAACATTCACTAAAAAGGTTAAAAACTGGCTGAAAAATAAACAAGAATGTACCCATGTATGAAATGATTGTCTGCAGGGTGAGAGTGAATGAAGGGAGGGAATGAATGTGTTTGTTTATAGTGAGTGACGAAGGGAGGGAGGCCTGAAATAGACAAATGTGTGTCAGGTTGTTATATTTGTGTATTTATAATATTTATAATTGTGTATTTATAATGTATTTATGTTTTTTGCATTGATGTATGTGGTTATTGTGTATTCCTTTTCTTTCTTTTTTTTTTTTTTTTCTTTTTACTTGTTTCTCCTTTCTAAAGCCCATCCAGGGACAAGAGTTGCAAATTAGCTAATAGCTATACACTCTGTGCAACACATCAGATTGATTGTCATTGATTAATTGTCTATGTTTATTGCACTGTCCCTGTCAAATAAACAAATCTATCTATCTATCAATTCGTTCAGGTAAATTCCCACAATTATAATAACTATTTTACTTGAATGGATGTGCAGGGGAAAAAAATTCTCAGAGACCTGATGCTGCAAATTATACCGAGGAGGTTAAAATATGACTGAGCTTATTTTAACCTCCTTGATGGTACCAGGAATACTCTAACTTGGTTAATTAAATAACATAAATTATCACATCAAGAACTGACCCAAAATCAGTTACAATGATGCAGTTTTTGTTGAACTTGTGAATTGGCGGGGTACTAGCGAGTGCTTTCTTTGGTGCCGGGGGGAAGGGGGGGGTCGGCCATTGCTTTGGATGGATGTCTGGCTGTCGTGCGCTAGGGCGGCTCTCTCCGCCGGCTTCGGTGGGGCTGTGGCCTGGTATTTTGCTTCTTCATGGATGTTCAAGATTGCCGTTTCGCCGGGGTGTCAGTGTGTCGGTGCGGTGTTGTGTGATTCTGGCATGTTTGTGGGAGGCCACTGTTTTTGGCCATGCTGCTACGTGGGCACGTGTCCTTGCATGTGTGGTTGTGGCGGCCTCCATTACTTTTTAGGTGTGCTGGAAGGTGGGTGCTGGCTTCGCCGCGGATGCGTTTTCCAGTGCAGTTTGCTTCTGGTTGAGCGTTGTTGCTGGCGTTGTGTCAGTTTAGGGGGTTTGTGGTGTTTCCATGGTGTTTAGCGGGTCTTGCCTGCAGCTTTGGTCCTGTTGAAATTTTCCCTGTTTTCGTGCTTCTTGGGTCTGGGGTGCTGTCTGCCTTCAGGTTTGGTGGCACTGCTGACTGCTGTAGTGGTCCGTGCCTGGTCACGACTGGGCTCTCATGTGCATAATGGGTCACGGGCAAGTTTCACACACATAAAAAGCATGATATTAAAAGATCAATCAGCAAATTTTGTGAATCGAGTTAAATCAGACAATCGATCTTCTGAACCCACCCCTAGCCAAAACACTCCAGGTTTTCTTTCCAGTCAGTCATTTAAGTAGGGGTTTTCACAGATCTGAAATTCTTCAGCCTTATAAGTGAAGGGATTCTTGAAAAGGGATTGTCAACGTGTTAAATATGGAGTTAAAACTCTAGGTAAGAATTCTTACAAAAAGTTGCAACTACCTCCACCCAATCCTCGATACTGAGCTTGTTTCTGTGGCAGAAACACGGCTTATTAACAACTGAACTAAAAGTCTGACTACTGAGGGGGGCAAAAGCCTCCTGTGAGCAGGGCAGGACCACAGGACAGCTGTAACAGGTTTGTGGGGCTGATGCTTGTTGACTGCTGCCATATTAATGAAGTGGGAGGCTCGTTATAGAAGGGTCTGAACCTGACTTAAAGCCTGAGGAAATATTCAACTAACAGCTCAGTTTTAATTCACTCATTCCCACCGTTAGCCCGACAGTGGTACCCCCTTCTCTCACACACAGAAGGTTTTTGTCAGCATGGGGGCTGAGTCAGCTGTCTCGGGTCCACCTGTTGATCTGGCAAATCAGTCCAGCAACCCATTAGTGTGGAACGAACCTGCAGCACTACGTTTATCATGGCAAACAAGGAACAGAAAGCAGGTTCAAAAACAGGGGTGAATGCAGCTAATGACCATCAGTTTTATAAAAGCAGCACTGCTGGGTAAAAGAAATCCTTAAAGAACAACTTACTACTAGGGTTGCACCGATCTAGGCAGGGATTTTTTTTTGACACCGATACTAATATTTGGCTTAGACAACATCGATCTGATCTGTGTTAAACTAAGAACTGTGTTCCTCTCCGGCAGTAAAAGGTGGGGAATCCTTTTACAAGCGGGGAAGGGGGGGGGGGGCATTCAGGCTCAATTTAAACACTGTTTCTTTAGAACACAAATATACAGAATTTTACTGTTTTCACAATGATTATCCAGCAGGGTTGAAGACAATCAGTTATAGCAATAATCAGCAGTTACACAGGTATTCTGTTTTCTATTTTGCTATTTAGACTTTCAGCTTTTTCCTCTTCACCTCAGTCATTTACTTGATACATTCCTTTCATGTTGGCACTAAAAAGAACTTTCAGCTGTAACTTTTTTCTTAATACTGCATCAGCAGCTTACAGCCCCTCAGTTTTCTGACTGCAGCACAAATACTACCGGGTATGTGCATTTTAAGGAAGTTAAAGACTTGTTCCAATCGAGCATTAGAGCCTTTACCTCTGCCAGCTGAGCCTTGTTGAGTCCAGGTCTGGTTTGCAGTTTGTAGTGTCGCTTGTAGCGTCTCAACGTGTTCACCTGCAGCTGGAAAAGGTCCACCTGAAACCACAGACACACCAGCACACACAGTTGAAACTAGAAGTTAACATACACTGTATAACAAGACACATACCCCCCCCCCCCTTCACTGTGACATCAAATCTTTTGTTTTAGGTCAGTTACGATTGCCCAAAATTCTTTTTATATTTGCTAAAGGCAGAAGTTTACATGCACTAATATCAGGAAGAGAACTGTGGACAAGTCTGGTTCATCCTTGGGTACAATTTCCAGATGCCTGAAGGTGCCACGTTCACCTGGTCAGACAATTATAGGCAAGTGTAAACACCATGGGAATGTCCAGCCATCATACCACCCAGGAAGGAGACGCGTTCTGTGTCCAAGAGATGAACATGTTTTGGTGTGAAATGTGCCTATCAACCCCAGAACAAAAGCAAAAGACCTTATGAAGACGCTGGCTGAAGCTGGTAAAGGACTGTCATTATCCACAGTGAAATGGATCCTGTGCCAACATAGCCTGAAAGGCCACTCAGCAAGAAGCCATTACTTCAAAAGCAACATCAAAAAGCCAGATTACAGATTACAGATTCACAAAGGGACAAAGATCTTAATTTCTGGAGACATGTTCTGTGGTCTGATGAAACTAAAATTGAACTGTTTGGCCATAATGACCATCCGTTACATTTGGAGGAAAAAGGGGGAAGCCTGAAAGCTTGAGAACACCATCCCAACTGTAAAGTACGGGGGTGGCAAGATCAGGCTGTGGGGGTGTTTTGCTATGGGAGGGACTGGTGCATTTCACAAAATAGGTGGCATCATGAGGAAAGATTGAAGCAACATCTTACGTAGCAGTAGACTACATCATCCTAGGTGCGCAACCGAGAGGTTTCGCAGGTCCTTCCTACCTACGGCTGTCAGACTGTATAACCTAAGCAGGGCTGCTCGCAGAGATAGCAAAAAAACGTGACGACCTAATGGTATTGAATTGAAAAGACGCAACAGATTTACACAAATGGTCCCCTCCAGTATACAACTAGGACAATATCAGTCACTACGGAGGGTGACAATATGTATGGGTACATATTCATAATATGTAGGATAACTAAGCAGACGGTTATGCTGTTTATTCCATCTTGCTACAATGCTCCGCACTGTGTATATACTGTATATTTATATATTTATGTGTACGTATGTACAGTGGGGCAAAAAAGTATTTAGTCAGCCACCAATTGTGCAAGTTCTCCCACTTAAAAGATGAGAGAGGTCTCCAATTTTCATCATAGGTATACCTCAACTATGAGAGACAAAATGAGAAAAAAAAAAATCCAGAAAATAACATTGTCTGATTTTTAAAGAATTTATTTGCATATTATGGTGGAAAATAAGTATTTGGTCAATAACAAAAGTTCATCTCAATACTTTGTTATATACCCTTTGTTGGCAAAGACAGAGGTCAAACGTTTTCTGTAAGTCTTCACAAGGTTTTCACACACTGTTGCTGGTATTTTGGCCCATTCCTCCATGCAGATCTCCTCTAGAGCAGTGATGTTTTGGGGCTGTCGCTGGGCAACACGGACTTTCAACTCCCTCCAAAGATTTGCTATGGGGTTGAGATCTGGAGACTGGCTAGGCCACTCCAGGACCTTGAAATGCTTCTCACGAAGCCACTCCTTCGTTGCCTGGGTGGTGTGTTTGGGATCATTGTCATGCTGAAAGACCCAGCCACGTTTCATCTTCAATGCCCTTGCTGATGGAAGGAGGTTTTCAATCAAAATCTCACGATACATGGCCCTATTCATTCTTTCCTTTGCACGGATCAGTCGTCCTGGTCCCTTTGCAGAAAAACAGCCCCAAAGCATAATGTTTCCACCCCCATGCTTCACAGTAGGTATGGTGTTCTTTCTCCTCCAAACACGACAAAGTTGAGTTTTTACCATAAAGTTCTATTTTGGTTTCATCTGACTATATGATATTCTCCCAATCCTCTTCTGGATCATCCAAATGCCCTCTAGCAAACTTCAGACGGGCCTGGACATGTACTGGCTTAAGCAGGGGGACACGTCTGGCACTGCAGGATTTGAGTCCCTGGCAGCGTAGTGTGTTACTGATGGTAGCCTTTGTTACTTTGGTCCCAGTTCTCTGCAGGTCATTCACTAGGTCCCCCCGTGTGGTTCTGGGATTTTTGCTCACCGTTCTCGTGATCATTTTGACCCCACGGGGTGAGAGCCTGCGTGGAGCCCCAGATCGAGGGAGATTATCAGTGGTCTTGTATGTCTTCCATTTTCTAATAATTGCTCCCACAGTTGATTTCTTCACACCAAGCTGCTTACCTATTGCAGATTCAGTCTTCCCAGCCTGGTGCAGGTCTACAATTTTGTTTCTGGTGTCCTTTGACAGCTCTTTGGTCTTGGCCATAGTGGAGTTTGGAGTCTGACTGTTTGAGGTTGTGGACAGGTGTCTTTTATACTGATAACAAGTTCAAACAGGTGCCATTAATACAGGTAACGAGTGGAGGACAGAGGGGCCTCTTAAAGAAGAAGTTACAGGTCTGTGAGAGCCAGAAATCTTGCTTGTTTGTAGGTGACCCAATACTTATTTTACTGAGGAATTTACCAATTAATTCATTAAAAATCCTTTAATGTGATTTTCTGGATTTTTTTTTCTCATTTTGTCTCTCATAGTTGAGGTACACTCACCGGCCACTTTATTAGGTACACCATGCTAGTAACGGGTTGGACCCCCTTTTGCCTTCAGAACTGCCTCAATTCTTCGTGGCATAGATTCAACAAGGTGCTGGAAGCATTCCTCAGAGAGTTTGGTCCATATTGACATGATGGCATCACACAGTTGCCGCAGATTTGTCGGCTGCACATCCATGATGCGAATCTCCCGTTCCACCACATCCCAAAGATGCTCTATTGGATTGAGATCTGGTGACTGTGGAGGCCATTTGAGTACAGTGAACTCATTGTCATGTTCAAGAAACCAGTCTGAGATGATTCCAGCTTTATGACATGGCGCATTATCCTGCTGAAAGTAGCCATCAGAAGTTGGGTACATTGTGGTCATAAAGGGATGGACATGGTCAGCAACAATACTCAGGTAGGCTGTAGCATTGCAACGATGCTCAATTGGTACCAAGGGGCCCAAAGAGTGCCAAGAAAATATTCCCCACACCATTACACCACCACCACCAGCCTGAACCATTGATACAAGGCAGGATGGATCCATGCTTTCATGTTGTTGACGCCAAATTCTGACCCTACCATCCGAATGTCGCAGCAGAAATCGAGACTCATCAGACCAGGCAACGTTTTTCCAATCTTCTATTGTCCAATTTCGATGAGCTTGTGCAAATTGTAGCCTCAGTTTCCTGTTCTTAGCTGAAAGGAGTGGCACCCGGCGTGGTCTTCTGCTGCTGTAGCCCATCTGCCTCAAAGTTCGATGTACTGTGCGTTCAGAGATGCTCTTCTGCCTACCTTGGTTGTAACGGGTGGTTATTTGAGTCACTGTTGCCTTTCTATCAGCTCGAACCAGTCTGGCCATTCTCCTCTGACCTCTGGCATCAACAAGGCATTTCCGCCCACAGAACTGCCGCTCACTGGATATTTTTTCTTTTTCGGACCATTCTCTGTAAACCCTAGAGATGGTTGTGCGTGAAAATCCCAGTAGATCAGCAGTTTCTGAAATACTCAGACCAGCCCTTCTGGCACCAACAACCATGCCACGTTCAAAGTCACTCAAATCACCTTTCTTCCCCATACTGATGCTCGGTTTGAACTGCAGGAGATTGTCTTGACCATGTCTACATGCCTAAATGCACTGAGTTGCCGCCATGTGATTGGCTGATTAGAAATTAAGTGTTAACGAGCAGTTGGACAGGTGTACCTAATAAAGTGGCCGGTGAGTGTATACCTATGATGAAAATTGGAGACCTCTCATCTTTTAAGTGGGAGAACCTGCACAATTGGTGGCTGACTAAATACTTTTTTGCCCCACTGTATATTCACTGCTCTTACTTTTATTTTTCTTATCTTCTTAATTATTGCTCTGAGTGTTGCTATCCCTGTGCTGTTGCAATCCTGCAATTTCCCCATTGTGGGACTAATAAAGGCTTATCTTATCTTATCTCAAGACATCAGCCACAAAGTTCAAGCTTGGGTGCAAATGGATCTTCCAGTTGGACAATGACGCTAAGCATACTGCCAAATTAGTTACAAAGTGACTTAAGAACAACAAAGTCAATGTTCTGGAGCAGCCATCACACAATTCTGATCGCAATTCCATAGGAAATTTGTGGGCAGAGCTGAAAAGATGTGTGCGAGCAAGACGGCCTACAAACCTGACTCAGTTCCACCAGTTCTGTCAGGAGGAATGGCTGAAATTCCAGTAAACCATTGGTAAGAAGCTTGTGGAGAGATACCCAAAACGTCTGACTCGAGTCATACAGTGCTACCAAATACTAAGGAAATGTACGTAAACTTCTGACTTTAAAGAAAGTAATAAAAAATAAAATCTCTAAAGAATTACGTGGTAAATATAAAAATTATTTACCAAATGCAAAAACAACAAAAAGGATCAACAGTCTAGACCAGTGATTTTCAACCACAGTTCCACGGCTAGGGGTGGGAATTGTGAGGGACCTCACGATACAATATGTATCACAATACTTAGGTCAATATGCAATACTATACTGTATAAGCAATAAAAGATTCAAATGTGTGGTTAGGGATCGGTGCATCATTGCGAGTGTAAAATACTGTGATATTACGTCCAATTGATTTTTTCCCCCACCCCTAGCACCATCTAAAGGACTGAAAAGTCAACTGGTATTCTGGTACCTAAATGGGTAAGTTTTCATTTATAACATTCAGCAATAATTTTCAATTCAGTATCACGATACTGTGTCTCTGAATCAATACAGTATCACCACCAAAAAGCATTGATTTTTTTCCCCCACCCCTAGCCGAAAGATCTTCAAGTGTGCGACGGAAAATTACCTTTTTCACTTAATTGGTCAAAAAAAATGTATTATTTATGCTTGATTTGCATCCACTATTCGACCAAGCGTTTGGTGCGTGCGCATAACCATCAGCCTGACAGGTACCACAACTGTGAGACGTTGGTTGAAGAAGAGACATGAGAACAGGAGCTGGGACTAAAACTAATGTGCAGATGTGTATTTTTTTTGTATTAACAACCCCATCCCCCACAAAAGAGGAGATGCCACTGACCGCTCTGGTGTTGTTAATATTTTTGTTATTCTGTTTAAATTACTTTTACATGTCATTCAATGAATATCGAGTTAAGCACTTTTGTGTATCATTTGTTACCAACTGGTGAAAATTGCATCAAAGTCTATCCAGTAGTTTTGGAAGATTCTTGCTAACACACTGTGAGAAGATAAGAGCCTTGGTGGAAATATGCGTTCTCTGATATGAAAATGTAATATGTTCCTCTCTAGGCCAAGAACCACCTCTGGTGAAAATTTCATCCAAATCCATCCAGTAGTTTTTGTGTAATCCTGCCCTGCTGCACAAATACAAACAAGGTCCTTGGTGGAGGTATACACTCTCAGATCATCACCAAAATTTAATGGGTTCATCCTTGACCCAAGGGCTACCTCTGGTGAAAATTTCATCAAAATCCATATCAAATATCGGCCATCGCCTGTCAAGATTGTTAAATATCAAATCAGCAATAGAAAAACCATCATCAGTTAACCTCCAATTTAAGGTATTCCTAAACTTGCGTGATTCCTCACAAGAACCACTTTTAAAGGCCCCATATAGAGCATTTTCTAGGGATTAATTTTAAGTTTTGCCATCCTCAGGGGTAGAAATATGTAATTTTAAAGACCTGCTAGACTGGCAATGACAGAATAGCTCGTGAACAGCCTTTGTGGCTCCAACTGACATTAAAAAAAAGGAAAATTTAAGAACAAAAGGTCACAGACGCTGCATCTCAGTTTTGTTACCTCAGGCACCTCCACGTCGTGATCTGGAGATTCCCCTCCGTCGTCACTGGCCTTCCTCTTCCTCTTGTTGCGGACGCTCTGAATAAAGTTCTTGTGGAAGTCGCAGATGTAGAGGTGTCGCACCTGTGGGAATGACAGTGTTAATGCTTCCCCATCTTTAGCTTCAGCTGTGTCATGGGATGATCTCGAGACAGCAAGCGACACCATGAACTCAACAACCTTTCTGTTCTGCTGCCAAAAATGAATCGAAACGCACAGCAATCACAAGGTTTTGCTTTCAGGCTGACTGAGTGAGCCTTTTATTTTCTAACATACGTTTACAAATGTTGCCTATGATCAGGCTCGTTTCTAGCTTTTTAGGGGTCCTATGCAAGATTGTGTCTGGGGGCACCACTATTTCCGTAATGAGGAAGAGTTCCACCACCTTAAAATTGAAAAAAAAAAAAAAAAAAAATTCAAATCTCTCCTTACCTGACAAAACCATTAAAATAAACTTGTGTCAACGTCTAGATGAACAGAAAAAAATTAAAACATTATACAAAATATAAATAAAAAGGGGTCATTCATTGAAAAATGGTGTGTATGTTGGTTTTAACTGTCTGAAATGTGTTAATTGGTCATGTAATTAGCCAAAAAAAAATTTCCAGTCAACGATCTGAAAAAAGCACACTGCCTTTATCTTGTTTTTCTCTCAAACTCCAGAAAACGTTTTTTGACTCTTCCGGGTAAGTTTCCTCTGTCAAGTCTTGAAAAAGCCCACCCACTGCGGTCCTTAGGACCCACCTACTGCTCTATTATTGGCGCACCTAGCTGTCCGTCATGTACATCAATGTGGTGGCTAAAGGTAGCCTATTAGCCCCTGAGCTATTATCAATTAATCAATCAACTTTATTTATAAAGCACTTTAAAAGCAACATTCGCTACACAAAGTGCTGTACAGCAAGAAAACACACATGAAAACAAAAGCAGGAAGCAGGGCACCAACAGAAAAACAATATAGCACCACAGTCAAAAGAAACAATAAAATAAAAGGTTAAATAAATAAATACATATCCATTTCATTCAATAAAATCAATGTCTCACACTGGGTCGATGGCCAGGGAGTAAAAGTGTGTTTTAAGACAGGTTTTAAAAATCGACAGGGAAGATGCTTGTTTAATGTGCAGGGGTAAATCATTCCATAACCTGGGTGCCATGATCAAAAAGGCTCTGTCCCCTCTGAGCTTCCGCCTCGCCTTTGGCACCCCCAGAAGCAGCTGTTCAGCTGACCTGAGGGACCGGGTGGTAGCGTAGGAATGAAGAAGCTCAGAGAGGTAAGACGGAGCAAGACCGTTCAAGGATTTAAAAACAAATAAAAGAATTTTAAAATGAATTCTAAAATACACGGGCAGCCAGTGGAGTGAAGCTAAGATGGGTGTGATGTGATCTCTTTTACGTGTACCTGTTAAAAGATGAGCAGCGGCATTTTGATCTAGCTGCAGACGCGAAAGAGATGACTGGCTGACACCGGCGTAAAGTGTGTTACAGTAATCTAGCCAAGATGAAATAAAAGCACTGATTACTGTTTCCAGGTGCGGTCTCGAGAGAATGGGTTTTACTTTTTGTTAAACACCTTAGATGAAAGAAGCTAGATTTTACCACAGAACGAATCTGAGTGTCTAATTTAAAATCACTGTCCATGATAAAACCAAGGTTCTTAACTGTAGATTTCATGTAAGGAGTGAGGGGGCCCAAGTTTACAGGAAGGGACTCACAGGGGCCACTAGGTCCAAACACCATCACTTCTGTCTTATCATTAAAATTTAGAAAGTTTAGGGCCATCCAACACTTGATGTCTTCAATGCACGCCAGGAGTGAGTTTACTGATGAGGCTGCTTTTTGTTTTAGAGGGACATACTGTATATCTGACAGTCATCAGCATACAGGTGGAAGGAGATACCATGCTTTTTAAAAATGGAACCCAGCAGAAGTATGTACAGAGAAAAAAGCTTGGGCCCTAGAATTGACCCCTGTGGGACCCCGTATGGCAGAGGAGCAGAAGAGGATTCAAACCCAGAGATGCTAACTTTAAAAGTCCTGTCTGCCAGATAGGACCTAAACCAGTTGAGAGCAGTGCCACAAATGCCCACTAGGTGCTGCAAACGGGAAATTAAAACATGATGGTCCACTGTACCAAAGGCAGCAGTTAAATCAAGCAACACAAGAACAGCATATTCACCTGAATCACATGCTAAGGGGATATCATTAAAAACTCTTAACAAGGCTGTCTCTGTGCTATGAAGAGCTTTGAAACCAGATTGAAAAACCTCCAAAATATCGTGTTCATCCAGAAAACATTTCAGCTGCATATAGACAATTTTCTCTAAAATTTTTGAGAGAAATGGCAGCTTGGAAATATGCCTAAAATTTGCCAACGTGGTATGATTGAGACCAGGGTTCTCAATCAAGGGCTGCACTACTGCATGTTTAAAATTTGCAGGAACCACACCAGATGGCTGCAGTTCAAGATGGTGAGAACTGACTGGCCTATACTGGGAAGCACCTCTTTAAAAAGTCTAGGAGGGACAGCATCACAGGGAGACCCTGAGGGCTTAATGTGACCAACCACGTCCTCTAAAGATGACAGAGTCACAGGGTCAAACTGATTAGAAACAGCAGAACAAGGAACAGAGACAGAGGGATCAGAGGCAGGAGCTGAGATGAGAGCCCTGGTGGCGGCCACCTTATCAATAAAAAAGTGCATAAAATCATTACATAACTCAGAGAAGGCCTCCAAACAGTCAGTCTGTGGGGTATTAAGAACAGACTCAAAAGTGTTAAATAAAACACGTTGACTATGACAATGAGATGAAACAATAGTAAGAAAATATTGGCTTTTTGCCTACTTCACAATATTTTGATACTAATGCCAGCAGTCTTTTAAAATCTGCAATGACACCTGCAGTTTGTCCTTTTTCCACCTGCATTTAGCTCATTGGCACTCCTGTCTGACTGCACAAGTTCTGTCATTGAGCCCACGAGTTAACACTGGTACCAGGATGCTAGCTGTAAGCGCGGCTTATATTATTTTCATCAGATCTTAAGTCACCCTAAAAGCCATCCCAGTTACCACCTGGTTCACTCCGGCCCATCTCAAAGTGGTTTCATCGTCGATTTCGCGGTGGATCGCTCGCCCTAACTCACTGATCGCTTTTATGGCCCAGGACCAGAGCTACTGGCCGCTTTTATGCCGAGAACTCCCCCGGATTGGCAGGGGAGTTCTTGGCATAATACCGGTAAGTGCAATCCGCCGCGGAATCAGGATGAAGCCTCCGGCTCCCTGCAATCAAAATGTTCCGAGACCAGATGCTGCTGGCTCTGACGCCTAGCAACCCCACCGTACTCCATGGATCTGCCCTGCTCTCATGGGCAGCGTAGTCCTTCCAGCTTTCAGCTGGCTGTGAGAGCAGAGCGGAGTCCCACAGAGCCACACTGCCCCGAGGGCAGACGCTGACTCCGCCTCCAGCACCATCTCTGATGTGGTGCAGCGGCTGCAGTCGATTTCTCCAGAGGCGCCAAACTTCATTCTTGGGGATTTTAACCATGTTTCTTTAAAGAAGACAATTAAAAACTTTCATCAGTATGTCTCCTGCCCAACCAGGCGAAAAAAGACATTGGACCTGTGCTATGGATCCATAGAGAGGGCCTATAAATCACTCCCCCTTCCTCCTTTAGGATCATCAGATCACAACTGTGTTCATTTGCTGCCCACATATAAAACTGCTCTCAGAAGAGGCAAGGTGGAGATGAGAGACATTGATGTGTGGACAGAAGATTCAGAGCACAGCCTCCAGGAATGCTTTGACTGTACAGACTGGAAGATGTTCATAATGGCCTGCGGGGATGACTTGGACTCTCTGGCTGAGCTCACATGCTCATACATGGCTTACTGTCAAAATAAGATTGTTCCACGTAAACGTGTCAAAATATACCCCAACAACAAACCATGGGTTACTAAATCAGTTAAATCCTGCTTACAGAGGAAAGCTCTTGCCTTTAAACAGGGGTCTGTTTCTGAGCTACAGGTTGCCACCAAGGAGCTGAAGACCGAAATTTTAAGAGCAAAACAGAATTATAAATCAGAATTGGAAAGCAAGATGGCAGCAAATAAACTGGGTTCGGCCTGGGCCTGTATGAAAACTATTGCAGGCCTTCAGAGCACAGAGCGCAGTAATCGTGTGTTTTTAGATGGTTTTAGTTCAGACACAGAGCTGGCTAATGCTCTTAATTGTTTTTATGGTCATTTTGACTCCTTTGATTTTAGCACAGAAATCCAAGATTTGAAACAGAAACTCAAAGACAATCAGCACTTTAATATTGAGATGCAGGATGTTGAAAGGGAGTTCCGCGCTGTAAAAGTGAACAAAAGTCAGGGCCCTGATAATATATGTGGGCGCTTGGTAAAGTCCTGTGCACATGAACCGAGTCCTATATTTCATTACATTTTCAATAAGTCCTTACAGACACAACATGTGCCTAAGATCTGGAAAGATGCCGTGGTTGTTCCCGTTCCAAAATCCAGCTGTCCTAAAATGGTGAACGACTTTAGACCAGTTGCTTTGACTTCAATTTTAATGAAAATTTTTGAAAAACTGGTCAGATGTGAGGTCCTAAGGCAGACTGAACATGCATTGGATCCTCTGCAGTTTGCCTATAGGCCTCACAGAGGAGTGGAGGATGCCACTGTCACTCTGTTTGACATGCTTTTTTAAACATCTGGATTTTAATGGGACACACGCCAGGCTTTTATTTGTGGACTTTTCTTCTGCCTTTAATACAATCCAACCTCATATTTTAGTTGAAAGGCTCCTGCAACAATTTGATTTAAGCAATAATCTGGTGGGTTGGATTCTGGATTTCTTAACCAACAGGATGCAGAGAGTAAGGGTCAATGGCACATTGTCTGACCTAAAGTGCTCTTCTACTGGCTCCCCTCAGGGGTGTGTGTTGTCACCACTACTCTTCATCCTGTACACAAACATGTGTCGGAGTAGACATGACAACAGACACATTATAAAGTATACTGATGACTCAGTCATTGTCAGTCTCCTCCAGGATGGTGAGAGTGGCCACGGCCCAGTAGTTGATGACTTTGTTCACTGGTGTGAGGATTCCTACCTGCAGCTGAATACAACAAAAACGAAAGATATGATTATTGACTTTAGGAGGAAAACTCCCAGGCACAAAGTCACCATACTAAAAGGCCAGACCACCGAAGGTGTACAATCGTACAAATATCTTGGGACGATTATTGATAGTGGATTGAACTTTGAGGTGAACTGTGAAAGGGTGTGCAAAAAGGGTCAGCAAAATTTGCATTGTTTGAGGAAACTTGCACGCTTCCAAATTGACCGAACCATAATGACCACGTTTTATCGGGCTTTTATTGAATCTGTTTTATCCTTTTCTTTAATGTCATGGTTTGGTCAGATAAAACTGAAACAGAGGAAATCCTTGGATCAGGTAGTCAGATGGTCCAGTCGTTTGCTTGGTGAGTCACAGCTGAGCCTGACATCCCTGTACACCAGACAAGTACAGAGGATGGCCGACTCGATTTTAAATGATGACTCCCACCCTTTGCACTGCAACTTTCAGCTTCTTCCCTCCAGACGGAGGTTTGCTGTCCCAAAAAGTAGAACCCAGCGCTACAAAAACAGCTTTGTCCCTGCTGCTGTCAAAGAGTTGAACAAGCTATAAAATTATATTGTACATATTCTATATTTACCTATTTTGTAAGATGTGTGCCTGTGCTTGTGTCTATGTTGAATGTAATTAGTGGCTTGTAAATATGGATGTCACCAACTGCAAAACAAATCTACCTACGGGTACAAATAAAGTAACCTGAACCTGAACCTGGCTCGGTACCTCGCCTCGGGTTGCGGTGATCGTCCAGTGCACGGTGCTAGCGATTTGTTGTGGAATCACGGCAAAATTATTGGGAGATAGACCGGACTGACGCGAGGTATACAATCGACTGTGGATCAGTGAACCAGAGCGCTGCTTAACCAAGCTGGGAGGCTAGAAGCTAGTCAGCTATAATGGCTAACTGATGTAAGAAGGAGGGTGGAGCTGAAATGGTGAAGGATGGTTCTTAAAGTGACAGGCCTTAAATCAGAGCATTTAAAGAAAGCCAGAAAAAAAAAAAAAAAAAAAAAAAAAAAAACGAATTTAAGATAAGCCTTTATTAGTCCCACAATGGGGAAATTCCAGGATTGCAACAGCACAGGGATAGCAACACTCAGAGCAATAATTAAGAAGATACGAAAAATATAAATAAGAGCAGTGGATATACATACGTACACATAAATATATAAATATATATACAAAGTGCGGAGCATTGTAGCAAGATGGAATAAACAGCACCACCGTCAACCTAGTTATCCTACATAGTATGAATATGTACCCATACATACCGTCACCCTCCGTAGCGACTGATATTGTCCTAGTTGTATACTGGAGGGGACCATTTGTGTAAGTCTGTTGCGTCTTTTGCATTCAATACTATTAGGTCGTCACATTTTTTTTGTTATTTCTGCGAGCAGCCCTGCTTAGGTTATACAGTCTGACAGCCGTAGGTAGGAAGGACCTGCGAAACCTCTCGGTTGCGCACCTAGGATGATGTAGTCTACTGCTAAATGAGCTCCTCAGTGCATTCAGTATGTCCTGCATAGGGTGGGACTTGGACTCCAGCAGAGATGACAGTTTAGCCACCATCCTCCTCTCTCCCATCTCCTCCACTGGGTCAAGGCGTTGCCCCAGGACAGAGCTAGCTTTCTTGATCAGTTTGTTCAGTCTCTTCCTATCGGCTGCTGTAATGCCGTTGCCCCAGCAGACCACACCAAAAGTGATGGCTGATGCCACCACCGTGTCGTAGAATGTATTCAGCAGTGCCCCTTGTACACCAAAAGACCTGAGCCTCCTCAGTAGGAACAGCCTGCGCTGTCCCTTCTTGTAGAGTGCGTCGGTATTGTGTGACCAGTTTAGTTTATTGTTCAGATGAACACCAAGGTACTTGTAGCATGTCACCATCTCAATGTCTGTTCCCTGTATGTTTACTGGTGCTGTGAGGGGTTGTCCTTGCCTGCGGCAGTCCACCACCAGCTCCTTAGTTTTCCTCACGTTGATCTGGAGACAGTTCCGATGGCACCAGTCCACGAAGTCCTGGATAAGTCCTCTGTACTCAGCTTCATCTCCGTTGGAGATGAGGCCGACGATCACAGAGTCGTCAGAGAACTTCTGTAGATGGCAGTGTGTTGTGTTGTGTGAGAAGTCTGCAGTATAAAGGGTGAACAGGAAGGGAGCCTAAACCGCTCCCTGGGGGGCCCCAGTGCTACCGATGATCGTGTCAGACACACAATCTCGGGTTCTCACAAACTGTGGCCGGTTAGTGAGGTAGTCCAGGATCCATGATGACAGGTGCTGGTCCACCCCTGCGCACAGCGGCTTGTCCTTCAGGATCATTGGTTGAATGGTGTTGAAAGCACTGGAGAAGTCAAAGAACACGATCCTCACCGCATTCCCGGGCTTCTCCAGGTGGGACAGAGAACGGTGGTGAAGGAGGAAGATCACTGCATCCTCCACCCCAATACCATGTTGGTAGGCGAACTGGAGTGGATCCATCGCTGGTCCCACCAGGGGGCGGAGGTGAGCAAGGAGCAGTCTCTCCAGGGTCTTCATCATGTGAGACGTCAGGGCCACTGGTCTGTCGCTGTTCAGATCTTTGGGGTGGGAAGTCTTTGGTACAGGTACCACACAAGATGTTTTCCACAACTGTGGTACCCTCCAGGCTGGGGAGGGCACTTCAGTAATTTAAAAAATTACAGAAAATGTGAACAAAGTGTCACAAACATTTCATTAAGATGTGTGAGCTATGAAAATGTGGAAAAAATGCAGTCAATGACCCCTTTAACTTGGCATCCATATGACACAAATTTTTAAGGAAAAAGTTACAAAATGTATGAGAAAAATGTTCTCTATGATTGCTAGAAAGCAAACTTGGAGGACATTAAAGGCTGAGCATAATTGGGACAATAAAGCAGAAAGTTAATAAATGCCATTATAGCTGCATGTTGACATAGCTTCTTGAACCTTTTTAAAGGATTTCTATGTTATCAATGGGTGTTTTGTACCGGTCCTCCACGAGATATGTGTTCTAGCTTGGGTGTAAATTCCTTTCTGTGGGAAGTTGTTGCAAACCGCGCCCTGGGAATAACTGCCAAGTGTAAACTGCTTTACATGTTTACTTTTCTTCCATGGGAATGAAAACCAAACTGTAACACCTTCTCTTATATTGAAAGTTAAGTTACTGTTCAAAGCTATTTCTGGTGCTTCTCATTTTCTTCAGTCAAATGGTCTGGTTACGATAGTTGTGGTTCTCTTTCGACTTCTATCATCCTGTGGTCAAACATACACTATGACGTTATACTACAAGCTAAACAAGAGCACTCTGAGGCGAGTGCAACATCCCCCACCTCTGTTTTCTTTGAGGAGCCCAATATGTTACTGAAGAAGAGCAGTTTTCAGCCTGTCCATATAATTATTGGGGCAGAACCAAATTATGATAAGCCTATCATCCATGAATATACAGCAAAAATAGTTGTATACAACCCATAGATGTAGGGCAGGATCCCAATGTGAACCTGTGTAGTAAGTTTGGTGACCTGAGAGAGCTTTACTCGTTCTATAGTAAGAAGGGATCAGGGAATGCTAACCATGACCTTTGACCCCAAACCCATAGTCAGAAGTCATGGTCAGAGTGAACCTGTGTACCAGGTTTGGTGACCCTAGCTTTACTCATTTTATAGTAATGGGCAAATGGAATGCTAACTTTGACTTTGACCCTGTGACACCAAACCCATAGTTAAGTCAGGGTGTAAGCCATCTAAGATTTGCCTTAGATACAACTGACTGACTTAAAAAGCCTATGTTCGGGCTGTGTAATATGACGATATACAGTAGATAAAAGTCTACACACCCCTGTTCAAATGCCAGGTTTTTGTGATGTAAAGAAATGAGACCAAGGTAAATCATTTCAAAACTTTTTCCATCATTAATGTGACCTATAACCTGTACAACCCAACTGAAAAACAAACTGAAATCTTTTAAGGGAAAAATAAAAAACTTACAATAACCTGTTTGCATAAATATGCACACCCTCTCACAATGGAGGATGTGGCTGTGTTCAGAATTAACCAATCACATTCAAACTCATGTTAAAATCGGAGTCAGCACACATCTGTCACCATTTAAAGTGTCTCTGATTAACCCCAAATAAAGTTCAGCTGTTCTAGTAGGCTTTTCCTGACATTTTTGTAGTTACATCTTACAGCACAAGCCATGGTCCGCAGAGAGCTTCCAAAGCATCAGATGGATCTCACTGTTCAAAGGTATCAGTCAGGAGAAAGGAACAAAAGAATTTCCAAGGCATTAAATATACCATGGAACACAGTGAAGACAGTCATCATCAAGTGGAGAAAATATGACACAACAGTGACATTACCAAGAACTAGACATTCCTCCAAAATTGATGAAAAGACAAGAAGAAAACTGGTCAGGGAGGCTGTCAAGAGGCCGACAGCAACATTGAAGGAGCTGCAGGAATTTCTGCCAAGTACTGGCTGTTTAGTACATGTGAAAACAATCTCCCATCTAGGGTGGCAAGATGGAAGCCTTATCTTACAAAGAAAAACATCCAAGCCGGGCTACATTTTGCAAAAATATATTTGAAATCTCCTAAACACATGTGGGAAAATGTGTTATGGTCTGATGAAACTAAGGTGGTGTGGAAAATATTGCCACATCAAGATGTGCCACACTGATAGACTCCTACCCAAAAAGACTGAGTGCTGTAATAAAAGACAAAGGTGCTGCAACAAAGTATTAGATTAAGGGTGTGCACATTTATGGACCACCTCCCACTTGAGTGTTTCGGGCACATCCCACGGGAGGGAGACCCCGGGCAGACCCAGGACTCGGTGGAGAGACTATGTCTCCCAGCTGGTCTGGGAACGCCTTGGTATCCTCTCTGAAGAGCTGGAGCAGGTGGCTGGGGAGAGAGAAGTCTGGGCTTCTCTGCTTGAACTGCTGCCTCTGCGACCCGGACCGCCGGAAAAGCAGTAGAAGATGGATGGATGGATATTTAATACAGTTCGTTCATACAGCTTTATAAACTATTTCTATTGTTGTTTATTTAATTTAAAACAGTCACCATACCACTGCAGTAATATCAGCAGCCCCAGCCAAGCACCAACTCCCCATAAAGAACATTGTCAGCTGTCAATCATCCCATCTCACCCGTCTCCTCCCTCATCTCCTGACATCAGCCATTTGAGTTCCATCCTGCATCCTCTCCTCCTCCCTTCTTGACTTTTGGGCCTTTTCCACGGGCCCCGCTTTCCCCAGCACCGCACCAGGGCCCCGGTGTTTGTGCATTTTCCATGAGCCCCAGCACCGGTTAGCAGGCGCGATTTTCGTACCTGATCGAGGGCAGGGTCCTGCACGGCCCCGGCTCAGCCAGCCCGGGGCTGTGATGTGACGTCAACAGACTGCTCGCCGCTGATTGGTCAGGTCGTAACGTCACGATAATAGCGACAGTCTTCCCCGTCTTCTGATAACGGCCATTGCAATATTGTCATGGACTAAGTCGGTCACGGAGTGAATATGATATTAATACAGACAGCGTTGTAGGTTTTGCGGCACTCTACACCGTGGTCCAATGAAGAGGTGCGGAGTTTTCTCTGCTTTGTGGCAGATCCACAGTGAGGAGTGACCCGGACCTATGGCTGTACAGAAACCGGAGAATGGACCAGCTGTAGATGAAAACCATCTATTAATATGGTGAGTGATTTTTAATAATGTGCATCTGCTTGCTTATTTATCCTATTGGTGGTACGGTCACTTTTTTTGAGCCATTACAGTGCTGTTCTGTGCTGGCTAACGTTTTAAAGCTAACGTTTTTAATTTGCTAGCTAGCAAGTACCAACTGGTGAATCGCGCATGTTTTCTCCTAATATTCGCTTGTCAGAGCAAAAAACGATGAAATATGTTAATCCTGGTTAAAGTCCTGGTTTGCGTTTTTTATTCCACTTTGGTCCTGGGCATTAAATTGTGTGCTGTTCTGTGATGGCTAACGTTTTCTAGCTAACGTTTTTTGCTAGTACCAACTGGTGAATCGCGCATGTTTTCTCCTAAATATTCGCTTGTCAGAGCAAAACGATGAAATATGTTAATCCTGGTTAAAGTCCTGGTTTGTGTTTTGGATAAAAACTTCAGATTTTGACTGAGTGAGTCGATACTCGGTGATTCACAGCATCAGTTAACGTTATTAATTCATTCTGATTGCTGAAGCCACAGTAAAAACAAATGATTTTTAATGTAACGCAGCCCCTGAAAAATCTACTGAAGCGCAGCTACATGAAAACTGTGGTTAAATACAACAACGAAGTACTTTATTGTCACATTCAAATAGTAATCGCTCCTGTTTTGTTTTTCTTTTGAATACTTGGATGAAATATGGTGGGCAATATAAGCTGCAGCTTCAGCCATCACCCATTTCAGATAACCTATGTTGAACTGTAGAATCAGAGGAGTTATTGTTTAATTTGACCTTGTTAAATTTTTTTCCCCCTTTGTTATATTATTCTATTTTCTTTTAATCTTTACCTTTAATCAACCCGAAATTAAGATTCATTCATTAATTCACATTCCACCACTGGCTTTTAGCAACAAGTGTATTTCCCAAATATGTGTTAAACTTGCTTTAACTAACCACCACCCATTTGTCTTTTGTGTAGGCAAGATGGAAAATGTCCACCCCAACTGGACCTTGCCTCACTATTTAAATATATATACAGAGATGCAGGCTGAAGATCTGCTGGACCAGGACCAGGGGCTGATCCGGTTGCTTCTCAGTGAGGGAGCGTGGCAGCCGTGTGTGACCCATTCAAATTTTATTCTTTTTTACAGTTTGAATTTTGCACATTCTGAATAATCTGGAATTTGCTGCTGATTGTAATAAAGAATTTAGTGACTTAAGTGTTTGCATCATGATTTTCCATTTTGTCTGTTAAGACACCGTTGGGAAAAGAGTCAACTGTACAAAGGATTTATCTGTGACCTTGAAAATAATGGCTCATTTTTAAGAAAAAAGTAACCAACACAATCATTTTATTAACTGAACACTGTATTGTTGGATGTATATGGAGGAATTCTGGGTCATATTAGCATCTGCTCTTCATCATAATGGGTTTTGGGCAGGGGTGGCAAAGACCCTGCAGGCTTTACCTCCAACCAGTGTCTTCAACAGCAGACTCCACTGAACTTCTTCCACTGACTGATCAGTGACAACACCTGCTGAAGAGACTGGGTAGAAGAGAGAACCTGCAGGGTCTTGACCCCCCATGACAACTGATTGGAAGCCCCCGGATTAGGTTTAATGGGATTTAAAATTTAACACAAACTGCTTTATGGTTCATAATATTATATAATACAATATGGCTCATAATTTTGATGAGACTTACACCCAACCAAAAGTGATTTCTCAAAATGCTGGATTGTTCTTAGCTTTGCCAATCTTTCAGTGTTTAATTTGTGCCACATGGTGGGAACCTTCAGATATATAAAAAAAGAGACATCTGCCAAAAATTCACAGGTTTATTGTCAGTGCAATTCCCAGTGCAATACTACATGAATGCATGTATAGTACATTGTTGATGCAGAAAATATACATTTCTACAGTACATGTATCGAGGAAATCAATTATTTTCCATGTGACCTTATGACTGCATTATTTAATTGCCTTTTTGTAATTAAAGTTTTTATTGACTTTATACAAGATGGTACTACACATACTGATCTTCCAAGTATCACATCAGTCTCCAAAAAGGATAATAGGGTGAAAAAAAAAATATATGTATACATATACTGGATTACAAAGCAAGGATATCATGAGGGAAGGCAATAACCCCCCCCCCCCCCGAAAAAAAAAATAAACAGAGAAAGACAGGCCTTCATTAACATTACCTATTTTTAACTATTTACATAATTGCCTTTAATCCTAGATCAAGTTTGTTTTGGCCTATAATACATCATAACTATAAAATATATCTTATACGTAACTCAGTACTGTTTACTTTTTGAATAGATATTTTGTGGCTAATATAGTTATTAAACTGGCGATCAAGTTGTGTCAGCTGATAGATCAATTTTTTCTATGACCACACCTCAGACTGCTGCAGAAGCAGGTACAGTCTCTCCATGATTTTCACACAGAGCAGAGTAATTTGTTGTACAGGAAATGAACGTTTCTACAGAAATTCTTAAGCTTGGTCAAGCTGTGCAGTCATTAGTGCCAGGCTGATGACAGTGAGAGGCGATGCTGAGCCAGAACGACCATTTGAAGAGGTAATTTCGCAACAACAGAGCCATCTGAAACACACACACACAGCATACATATTTTAGTACCTAACTTGCAGACATTACAGTGTAGCACGACGTACTTACAGCAAACTAGCATTAGCAACCATTAGCTTACCTAGTTTGTATCCTCATGTCTTCGGCTCTCCCAGAAGCTGCAGAACTATTCCAGAGTGTTTAGTCTCGCTGCCCGTACCCTTATCTGGCGGTGCTTTTTGGTATTTACGGCGAAAAAAGCCACAAACCGAGGAGTCGCCTTGTAGAGCAGCCATGTTATGTTTGTTTGGGTCGCGCGCTTCACGTCACGAGAGTGAGGCGCCGCCTTGCTGTTAAGAAATCCCACCCAGCCGCGGCCGGGCTGCAGTACTGTTGAAAAGCAATCGAGGGACCATGGAGCGGCGCCGACCCGAGTCGTGTTCTCGGGCCGAGGCTGACCGGGGCCCATGGAAAAGTGCCTTTTGATGCCTCTTTCCCCATCATCTCCTGCCACCTCTGAGCTGCCCATTTAAATTTAAAAGAGCTCAGAGGACTCTCAGCCTCTGGCCCCTTTTCCACCCCCCCCGCTTAGCCCAACACGGCACAGCTCAGCATGCATTGTAGCTCTTTCCACTAGCCCCAACACGGTTTAACAGGCGCTATTTTCGTGCCTGATCGAGGGCAGAGTACAACCGTGCTGAGTCGTGCCGAGATGTGACGTCAACAGACTGGTCGCCGCTGATTGGTCAGGTCGTAACGTCATGAAAGCGACCGCCATTTGCAATATTTTCACGGACTAACTCGGTCATGGAGTTAAATACGATATTAATACAGACAGCGTTGTAGGTTTTGCGGAACTCTACACTGTGGTCCAACGAAGAGGTGCGGAGTTTTCTCTGCTTGGTGGCAGATCCACAGTGAGAGGAGCGACCCGGACCGATACAGATGCAGCCCAGCATAGAACCGGACTATGGACAAGCTGAAGATGAACGTGAGAGAACCATCGATGGTGAGTGATTTGTAATAATGTGCATCTATTCGCTTATTTATCCTGTTGGGTGGTAAGCTCCTTTTTTTGAGCCACACAGCGCCGTTTTGTGCTGGCTAACGAATTTTAGCTAGTAGCTAGCTAGCTAGCTAGTAGCCAACTCTGCTGATTCGCGCTTGTTTTCTCCTAAGTATTCGCTTGTGAGAGCAAAACGATGAAATATGTTATTCCTGGTTGAAGTCCTGGTTTGTGTACGTATTGCACTTTGGTGCTGCGCATTAAATTGTGTGCAATTTAATGCTAGAATGTGTTTCCAGCATGCCAGGGGGTTAGCCTCCCTCAGTGTTTATATTGTGGATACAGGTCAATGGAGCCCAGGAGCCGAAATATCAACATATTAAAAGTGCTTTTTCAAACCAGTGATTTATAAAGTCATTCATATAATTTTCTAAAGCGTCAGAATAGACCCACACACCTATTCTGTGGATCCTGCAGTGCTTGTCAGGGAAAAGAAGCATTTTTGTCACATCCCACCACTGACTTCACAGGTGTATTTCCCTAATACAGGTACATCTCCAAAAATTAGAATGTCATGAAAAACTTCAATATTTTTTGTCACTCATTTCAGAAAGAGAAATCCATATATTATATAGATTCATTATACAGACAGTGATATATTTCAAGCGTTTATTTATTTAATTTTGATGATTACGGCTTACAGCCCCCTGAAAACCCCAAATTCAATTTGGCAAAAAAATAGAATATTACATAAAATTAACTTTAAAAAATAGTTTTTAAATATAAATGTTGGCCGCTGAGGTGTTGGTTAATATGGGCTGTAGCCGTAATCATCAATATTAAAATAAACACTTTCAATATATCACTGTCCGTGTAATGAATCTATATATGGGTTTCACTTTCTGAAATGAGTGACAAAAATATTGAATTTTTTCATGATATTCTAATTTTTGAGATGTGCCTGTATAAGTGTTTAACTTGCTTGAAACTAACCACCATTCAATTCAATTCAACTTTATTTATATAGCGCCATTTCACAACAACAGTCATCTCATAGCACTATCAACTGTAGGGAGGACCCCCACAGTTGCAGAAAGACCCCAGCAATCAGGCGATCCCCTGTGAGCAAGCACTTGGCGACGGTGGAGAGGAAAAACTCCCTTTAACAGGAAGAAACCTCCAGCAGAACCAGGCTCAGGGAGGGGCAGTCATCTGCTGCGACTGGCTGGGGGGTGAGGGGACAGAGAAGAAGAAAAGAACAGACATGTAGAGAGCAAACAGCACGATGGGGACTCAATCTATGGGAGAGAACAAACAAATGTTAATGACCAGCAAAAAAAAATATTTCATAGAGAGTGAGGAAAGGAGTGAGGCCCAGTGCATTACTGGAGGTCCCCCGGCTGACTAAACCTATTAGCAGCATAACTAAGGGAGGGTTCAGAAACACATGATCCCTCCCTAATTGTAGGCTATATCAAAAAGGTAGGTTTTAGCCCTATTCTTAAAAACAGAGATCGAGTCTGACTCCCGAATCCAGATTGGCAGCTGATTCCACAGGAGAGGAGCTTGATAACTGAAGGCTCTGCCTCCCATTGTACTTTTGGAGATTCTAGGTATTACAAGTAAACCTGCATTTTGGGAGCGTAGTGCTCTGTTAGGATGATACGGTAGTATCAGATCTTTTAAATAAAAAGGAGCCTGATTGTTTAGAGCTTTGTAAGTAAGAAGAAGGATTTTAAACTTAATTCTAAACTCTATGGGAAGCCAATGAAGGGAGGCCAGAACCGGAGAGATATGATCTCTCTTTCTAGTACCTGTTCTGTTAAAACTCTTGCTGCAGCATTTTGGATCAGCTGAAGACTTTTTAAAGATGTTTTAGGACAGCCTGATAATAAAGAATTACAATAATCTAATCTCGAGCTAACAAAAGCGTGGATCAGCTTCTCAGCATCACTCTGAGACAAGATGCTCCTAATCTTGGCAATATTACGCAAATGATAGAAGGCAGTCTTAGAAACAAATTTAATATGTGAATTGAAGGACAAATCCTGATCAAAAATAACTCCAAGGTTCCTCACAGAGCTATTAAGAGAAAGAGTAACTGCATCCAAACTGAAAGTTTGATTTGGAAAGGAATTTCTAAGGTTTTTTGGACCAACAAGAATGACTTCAGTCTTATCTGAATTTAATAGCAGGAAATTACAAGTCATCCAAACTTTGATTTCCTTAAGACAGGCTTCTAACTTGGCTAATTGATTACTATCATCTGGCTTCATTGACAGGTATAATTGTGTGTCATCTGCATAACAGTGAAAATGTATACAGTGCTTTCTAATAATGTTGCCTAACGGAAGCATATATAAACTAAAAAGAGTAGGGCCAAGCACAGATCCCTGTGGAACTCCATGACTAAGCTTTGAGCTGAGAGAAAACTCATCATTTACATGAACAAACTGGATCCTATCAGATAAATAAGATCTAAACCACTGCAACGAAGTTCCATTAAGTCCAACATAGTGTTCTAATCTATCAAGTAGAATATTATGATCAATAGTATCAAAAGCTGCACTAAGATCTAAAAGGACAAGTACAGAAACTAGTCCATTATCAGATGCAATGAGGAGGGTCGTTAGTGACCTTCGCTAAGGCTGTTTTCAGTGCTATGATGGATTCTAAACCCAGATTGAAACTCCTCAAATAAACCATTTCCCTGCAGGTGGTCAAATAATTGCGTAGCAACAACTCTTTCTAAGATTTTTGAAATGAAAGGGAGATTAGAGATTGGTCTATAGTTAGCTAAAGCTCCTGGATCAAGCGTTGGCTTTTTGAGTAAGGGTTTAATTACAGCCGTTTTAAAAGCCTGCGGTACATGGCCTAAAGTTAATGAAGAATTGATTATATGAAGAATAAAGCTACCAATAAGTGGGAAGACTTCTTTAAATAACCTGGTAGGAATAGGGTCTAAAAGACAAGTTGAAGGTTTGGATGAGGAAACTATTTTGTCTAACTCACAAAGGTCGATTGGAGTAAACTCATCAAGACAGACATCAATAGAAGGAGTTGTAGTAGTTACAGTATTTAAGTTAACTGTGGGAAGAATCTGATTGATTTTATCTCTGATGGATGAAATTTTATTATTGAAAAAGTTCATAAAGTCCTGACTAGTAAGCTCTAAGGGGATGCTAGGATTGACAGAGTCCTGACTCTTTGTCAACCTGGCTACAGTACTGAAAAGAAACCTAGGATTATTCTTGTTCTCTTCTATTAATGCAGAGTAATAACTCGTTCTAGCTTTTCTAAGAGATTTTTTATAAATTAAAAGATGATTTCTCCAAGCTAAATAGATTTCATCTAAATTAGTAGAGCGCCATTTTCTTTCTAATTGACGAGTCTTCTGTTTTAAGCTACGAGTTTCTGTGTTGAACCAAGGAGTTAGAAATCTCTGATTAGACTTTTTCTTTTTTAAGGGGGCCACCAAGTCTAGAGCCTGATGCAGAGAAGCTGAAACACTATCCACCATGTTATCAATTACAGAAGGAGCAAGCTGTCTATAGCTTATTTCCGTTGTGTTGACACATGGCATAGAGGAAACATCTGCATAAATTTGGAAACAGCATCATCTGAGAGGCATCTACTGTGATAATATTTTTCTTTAGGAGCCAAATAGTCAGAAATAGTAAAATCAAAGGTTAACAGACAATGGTCTGACAGTACAGGGTTATGAGGAGACACTACAATATTTTCTATTTCTATGCCATATGTCAGAACAAGGTCCAATGTATGGTGGAGGTAATGAGTAGAATTTCCTACTTTCTGAGAAAACCCAATCGAGTCTAATATTGAATTAAAAGCCACATTAAGGCAGTCACTATCTACATCCACATGTATATTAAAGTCCCCTACTATAATTATTCTATCAGATTTCAGCACTAAATCAGCTAAGAAATCAGGAAATTCGGATAAAAATTCTGAATAGGTTGATGGGGGACGATAAACTATGGCAAATAAAATTGGGTTTAACCTGGAATTGCTAAAGTGCCCAACACTGAGGACCAGGCCCTCAAAGGAATTATAACATGTTTTTTGCTTTACATTAACTAGTAATTTGGAATGGTAAATTGTTGCTACTCCTCCTCCACGACCAGAACTTCTGGGATTTTGACAGTTTAAATAACCAGAGGGAGTTGATTCATTTAAACCAACATAATCCTCTTGCCCTAACCAAGTCTCTGTAAGGGAAATTAAATCAATCTGATGATCAATTAACAGATCATGGACTAACAGAGACTTGGGAGTTAGAGACCTAATATTTAATAAACCACATTTAATTTTTAAATTATGAGGAGGAACAGAGGCCAAATCATTCAGTTTAGAGGCTTTATGTTTAATTTGAGTTTTACCAATATTTTGCTTTATCACTTTGGGATGCTTATACATTATATTTTTATTTACTTTGGAGGGAGCAGACAACGATTCTCTGATGGGGAAGACAGGGGCTAAGTTGAGGGGTGGCGGATGAAGAGGAGCTGCAGAGAGGCGTGTAAGACTGCGACTCTGCTTCCTGGTCCCAACTCTGAGTAGTCATGGTTTTGGAAATTTGGATAAAAAAGATGCCAGATTGTTAGATAAATGAGAAGCACCATCCAAAGTGGGATGAATGCTGTCTCGTCTCATAAGACCAGGTTCTCCCCAAAAAGAGCTCCAATTGTCAATGTAGCCCACGTCATTTTTAGGACACCACACAGACAGCCAGCGGTTCAAGGATGACGAGCGACTAAACATGTCATCACTGGTCAGATTGGGGAGGGGCCCAGAGAATACTACAGTGGCAGACATCGTTTTTGCAAAGTCACACACCGATTCTATATTAAGTTTCGTGACTTCCGACTGCCGGAGACGGATGTCATTAATGCCGGCGTGAATAACAATTGTGGAATATTTACAGTTACTTTTAGCCAGCATTAGCACCATCCATTTCTGTCGTTCGTCTATGCAAGAGGAAAGCAGCCGCCCCACAACGGACCTCGCCACTGTGGAACGTACTGAAATCCTTTGCTTTTATAGGTAAATTGTCAAAACCAAAGTAGCACAATATCCACTTAATATAAAAGGGACTGAACTGAGATTTATTCGATTGTGTGAATATTAATTACAGA
This sequence comes from Pholidichthys leucotaenia, assembly GCA_020510985.1. Classification (NCBI taxonomy): domain Eukaryota; kingdom Metazoa; phylum Chordata; class Actinopteri; order Cichliformes; family Pholidichthyidae; genus Pholidichthys; species Pholidichthys leucotaenia. Next base: position 328,044,097 of record CM035844.1, on the reverse strand, counting down.
ATAATTGAAAATGACTGGCACATCAACTGTAAAATAAACCGCTTGTTAATTTATTTTTTTTTGTCAGATCACTTGTGTGATCCTTTGTGAGTTATGTTCATAACTGTATGTTTTGGTGAATGTGAGATGTTCAGTCATCAATATAATTAACTTTATATGTGTAGTTTATAGTCTATCATGCCTAAAGGAAAACATAAGAAATCGACATTTACCAGGCCAGGACACGCATCAGCCGGAGAATCTGATCCGGAGGATTTCCATTCAGAAGACGAGGAGCTGAATGAAGCTAGCAAAAAGGTTAGCTAAAAAATGGTACTTAAAGAATTAAGACGATTTCGCTGGGAGTGTTGGGCCGAATTTCGTGAAATCAACGAAGAAATAAAAAGGACAAACAGCAGAGTGGACCAGGCCGAGGACCGAATCATGGAAGCAGAGGAAAGAATAAAAGGGCTGGAAGATACCGTGCTGGATCTACACAATAGACAGTCAAGACTGGAGGCTAAGCTAACCGACCAAGAAGGAAGACTAAGACGGGACAACATAAGAATTCATGGTCTGAAAGAAGGAGTCGAGGATAGTTTCACCACAATGGCGGCATGCGTGGAATCCTTACTGAGAGAGAAGTTGGATATTCCCCAAACCACCGACTTGAAGATAGAAAGTGCGCACCATACATTAGCCCCTAGGCCGGCGGCGGAAACACCTCCATGATCAGTGGTGGTGAAGTTTTCCAACTCCAAAATAAAAGAAGAGGTTGTAAGACTGGCTTGGCAGAAAAAAGGATTTATGCACCAAGAGAGAAAAGTTTTCGTGGAACACGATTACGCCCCGGAGGTCCTTAGAAAGCGTCGGGAATACAACGACGCTAAAAAGGTATTATGAGAGAAAAAACTGCGCTTCCAGACACCATTTCCGGCAAAGCTGCGGGTTTTCTACGGGGACGAGACGTGTCTCTACAATTCGGTGGAAGAAGCAACCACGGATATGGCGAGAAGAGGGCTCCCGGTAACGGTGTATAAACTCGCAGCAGACCCGATCGAAAGAATCAAGGTGCAAACGTGGTCCACACAGAGACCCTCAAAATCCACGGGCCAGCAGCGGGAAACCCAGCGCCAGAGCTACCAAGGAAAAACTGGCCGTTTACAGGAGGGAATAACGATATTTTTAGTCAATCTGCACATCCAACCGCCCTCCTACAAGGTAACAAACATTAAAGGAGATGCAGAATCTGCAAGTGGTAAAACATTTCTCGGAACAGACATAATATTAGAAACAAATAAGTCTTTAAAAAAAAAAAAAAAACTTGTTAAAATAGAAATGTGACAATGAACCACATGATCTCTCTACACTAACAAATACTGTATTAACGTGATTGTTTGCCGTGATGGTGGTGGGAGGGTGCACACAATTTCATAGGGTATAGGCATTAAAAAAAAAAAAAAAAAAATTCATTACAAGTTCGGATTGGGATCTGAAATTCACGTTAAAAACATGGGACGACTTACAGGGGTAAGAGAGGGCCCTCAGCACGTAACGGAATCTGAGGAATTTCCCTCAGAGCTGTCAACACACCATCATGGCTCTTCTAAGGTCACTAAAAAGACCTCAGCTCAGGAAGTTCTTTTGTCAGTTTTTTGTTTTAAAGTTTTATATACTATGTTCTTAATGTTTTTTATGTTCTTAATGTTCTTTCAGTTTCTGAGTAGCATAAAAGAGGGCCACCACACTGTTATACTAAATAACACAACATAATGGAGAAACAGGGTGTAACCAAAATAATCTCATAATGTAAAAGGGATCCTGAATCCAGTTAAAAGATCCAAGATTCTAGGCAAAATGAAAAAAGACAAAGCAGGAATAATATTTTTACAAGAAACCCACCTAACAGACGTGGAGCACACTAAACTCAATAGACAAGGGTTTAAAATGATCTCTTCATCTTCATATAAGTCAGGGAGGAGGAGGGGAGTAGCGACATTGATCTCAACCAAAATTATATTTGAAAAAAAATCAGAACACAAAGATAAAGAAGGGAGATACAGTTTGGTACTTGGGCGGCTAGAGGGAGACGATATCACCCTGCTGAATGTATATGCACCTCCAGGGGCTAACTGGAAATTTTATAAAAATGTATTTGACCTAATGATAACTAAAGCCCAAGGTTTAGTGATATGTGGTGGAGACTTCAATCTAAGACTGAATCCATACTGGGATGCATCAGGTAATTCTCCACATCAAAATAACACTCAAAGTAGGAAAACTCGGATGCTACTAAAAGAAATGGGAATCTGTGATGTGTGGAGGGAATTCAACCCCAGTGTAAAAGATTATACATTTTACTCAGTACCACATTCATCATACTCAAGGATTGACTATTTTTTTATGTTTAATAGAGACATTGGAAGAGTAAAAACATGTAAAATAGGACTGATGGATCTCTCTGACCACAGTCCGATCTATATGGACTTAAGTATCCAAAAATACACAAATAATACATTTTCTTGGAGGTTAAATTCAAATGTCCTGAAAGGACCACTGAAAGATGAATTGGAATCAGATATTCTCAGATATTTGGAAGAAAATGATAATGGAGAAGTATCCCCTTTAATACTGTGGGACGCATGCAAAGCTGTAATAAGGGGAAAGATTATTGCAAAACTGGCAATCCAAAAGAAACTGAGACAAGAAAAACTAACCACATTAGAGTCAGAACTTAAGAACCTAGAAAAAGAGCACAAAGACAACACTCATTCTAATGACTCGCTCAAAATTAAGGAAATTAAAAAACAAATAAATGAGATCTACACAATAGAAATCCAGAAGAAACTTACATTTCTGAAACAAAAATACTATGAAGCAGGCAGCAAATCGGCAAAATTACTAGCCTATAAATTGAGGAAACAACAAACGGAGAGAGCAATCTACAAAATCAGAGACCCAGTATCAAAGGAAATAAAATTTAAAATCCAGGATATTCTTAAAAGCTTCAAGAACTACTACAAGAACTTGTACTCCCTCAAAAAACATAAAAACGCATCTGAAGCATTCCTAAACACATTAAACCTTCCCCAACTTACTGAGTCACAAAATAAAACACTACTGTCAGAAATACAATCTAAAGAATTAGAAAAAGCAATTATGAAACTTAAAGCTAACAAATCCCCAGGAGCAGATGGCTATACAGCAGAGTGGTACAAAACCTTTAAACAGCAACTATCTCCTCTCCTCCTGAAACATTTAACTATGTCCTCCACACAGGGGAAATCCCCCCCTCCTGGAGAGAAGGGGTCATTACAGTCATACCTAAACCTGAAAAGGATAAACTAGACTGCTTCAACTACAGACCAATCAGTGTATTAAATCAGGACTATAAGCTTTTTACCACTATCCTTGCCAAAAGGTTAGAAAATATACTGACAGACTTAATTCATTTAGGCCAAACAGGTTTTATAAGACAAAGACAGACACAAGACAACATTAGACGCACTTTACACATAATTCATCATATAAAAAAATATAACTTAAATGCAGCCATATTGGGATTAGATGCTGAAAAAGCATTTGATTCGGTTGACTGGTCTTTCCTATATAGAATCTTATCCAGTTTCAATTTTCATAACAACTTCATTAGAACTATCCAGGCATTATATAAAAAACCAACAGCTAAAATAAGGATTAACGGTAAATTATCATCATCTTTTGAGCTGGAAAGAGGATGTCGTCAGGGTTGCCCCTTGTCTCCACTGCTCTTTGCAATCTTCATAGAACCTCTGAGCCAATGGATAAGACAGAATCAAAAAAATTCAAGGTATTACACTTGGTCAGAAGGAATATAAAATAGCACTCTTTGCTGATGACATTGTAATATACCTGGGGCAGCCGGACACCTCTTTTCCAGAACTAATCTGTTTTTTCAGAGTATGGAGATCTGTCGGGGTACGAATTAAACATGCATAAAACCCAAGTTTTAACATTCAACTATGACCCAAATCAATATTTACTAAGCAAACTCAAAACTAACTGGGAGATGGAATCTATGAAATATCTGGGGGTCAATATCCCGGAACAACTCAACAAAATTATAACACTAAACTATGATCCACTGGTGGCAAAAATAAAATCTGATCTAGCAAGATGGAATATGATACCATTCTTGGGTACTGCACAAAGAATTGAAGCAGTCAAAATGAATATACTTCCACGTCTTCTATACCTTTTCCAAACAATACCGGTAGAACCTCCCAAAAAAACATGGCAAGAACTGGACAGAAGGATCTCAAGATTCATATGACAGGACAAGAGACCTAGAATCAGATATAGAACCCTAAAGCTAAACAAAGACAAAGGTGGGCTCGCGCTGCCAAATATCAGGGACAATTTTAAAGCCGCACAAATTAAAACTTTAGTAGAGATATGTAACCAGGTCTACACTGCACAATGGAAGGAGATGGAATGCCAAATAACAAGTGACATCCCCCTACAGGCGATAATAGGGAACAATGCCTTACCTAAACTTTTGAATAACACTAACCCGTAGATAGAGACCCCACTAAAAATTTGGTTTAAGATAGACAGAATCAAACTAAAGAACCCTATCGATTTCTGCGATGGATTGCCTATGATCAAGACTTTACTCCTAATCAAACAGACACTAGATTTAAAAAGTGGAAAGAGAACGGACTGATAAAATATTACGATTTTTTTAAAGGGCAAATTTTAAGAAGTTTTGAAGATTTGAAAAAACAAGGTCTAATAAATCAAGACCTTTACAGGTTCTTTCAGCTTAGACACCACATAAACAATATACTTAAAGGGGACCTGTGGTGGTCGTGAAAAAAAAGATATTATATTGAGCCCCTGTCTCACGTTCTAGTTCAAGTTTAAGTTCAAGTTCAAGTTCAAAGCAATGCGATATAAATCCATTGCTGATGTGCTGGTTCAGCTATGTCAGCAAAACATGGGCACAGCCATACTAGCGGCTACATGGCCTGCCAGGATGCTTCCTGTGACGTAGTGTTGTGGATACCGCGATCTGGATCAATATTGGCTGAGCCCGGAGTGCCCGGATGAGCAGTGGCTTTCGGGATATTCAAATTCAAACGTTTATTTCAAACTCAGGGTTCATATTAAATGCAGAACTAAAACGAGTAGAAAATAAATAAATAAATGCTTAAATTCAGCGGGTCGTCTCGTCTGATCTGAGGTCGTAACGGCCGCCAGACGGCCGATGATTCGGCACTGGGCTCTTCCCTCGCCGCTAAAAGTATATACAGATCAGCAGACACTCAGCGCTCTTGTAACAACAAAAACATACAATGCGATATGGATATCGCAACATGGCGGAATGTAAAGCCTTTGGATGTCTCAATAACAAGCGAAAAAACAAAGATAAACACTTCTTTTGTGTACCCAAACCCAGCTCACCTTGTCGGAAGATCGTAGCGGAAAAGTGGTTGCGCAATCTCAGAACAGGGCACAGACGTTTCCTTTCAGACGAAATTGCGTTGTGTGTGAGGACCACTTCATCACTTTCACCCTCAGAAGACCTTTCTGGCTCAAACCTGTAGCCATGTTGGACGAATTCTTCCTCAGAGTCCGACAATTCAGCCATAATAGAATAAAAACACTCACAAAAACACCCTAGTCGCTCATACAGGCGGAGTATTGACTTTTCAGTAGCAACGTAGTGACGTCACATCCGCATGTGTCATGGCTGCGCGCATAGTTTTCATTGGCTGGCCATGCCTGCGGTCGTATTTGCATATTTCTCTGGTGGTATTTGGCTGGCAATAATTATTTAACCAAATAACGAATACTTTGCCTAATGTTTTCAAGTTGAATGCGTTTAGACGACCACCACAGGTCCCCTTTAAAAAGGAGGATTTGGAAAGGGCCCAGTCAGGTGTTCTGAAGGTCTTCTTAATGACATATAAAGGGATCCTAGGGATCAGATACATTTCTAAAATATACCAAGGTCTTCAAGACTTAAAAGGAGACAACACATCATATATAAAAGAGAGCTGGGAAAAAGAGGGGAATTTCACTTTACAACTGGAAATATGGGAAAAGCTAAATAAACAACAATGGAAAAGTACCTCATCCCTGCAGTGGAGAGAATTTGGATGGAAAAATTTGGTAAGATTTTTCAGAACACCTGCACAAAACAAATTTACTCGTAAGGGGTTGAATTGTTGGCGCTTGTGTGGTGAAGAGACTGCAAATCATTTTCATGTGTTTTGGTCATGCCCAGTTATCCACCAATATTGGACCAATGTACAGACAATATTGGGAAAAATATTCAAAATAACAGTCCCCTTTTCTTTTGTAACTTTATTTGGGTTTACTACCGGATTCACTGGAAAGACGAGGAGAAAAATACTTATTCACCGTTTTAATATTGGCAAGTAAAAAAGCTCTAACTAAAAAATGGATGTTGAAGGACTGTCCTACACCTGAAGATTGGACTAACGTGATCCAAGACATTTACTCGATGGAAAAGTTAACATTCGCACTGAGACAGGACATGGATGGGTTCTTGAACTATTGGCAACCCTGGATCGCATATGTGTCTTCCATTAGATCTAATCTTTGACGACACCTGAGAGACGCGGGCAGTGAAGATGGCTGCTTAGGTGAGGAGCACCGCAGTGCAGACAGCCTTTTTTTTTTCTTCTACAAGGGCGTTTTTCTCTCGTTTCCTCAGCTGAAATTATTATTATTACTACACTTTACATCGAGACTGGATTTGTGGAGAACAGGATTAGTATGCCAACGCAACAGCAGAAAATTAATCTTCGCCCCAAAGCCGGTGCTAGCAAGGAAAATCTGGCTAGAGCTGGTGATACCACATCGAGCCCTCCTCCCTCTCCGCCACCTTCAACAGGTGCAGGTGTTGCCAAAGACCAAATGGTGGAGGATATCTCTAGGATCTTTGCACTGTTGAAGGAAATATCGGAGAGGCAAGACGCCAAACTCAACTCTATTGAGGCATCAATGAGGGCGGTGGACACCAAGCTAACGGAGTTAGCTACCCAGCTGGGAGATGTGGAGTCTCGCATCGCTTTTCTTGAGGATGCTAATACAGTTCTGGATGCTAATCCCCCCGCAACCCAGACGCAGGTAGAAGATTTACTTTTGAAGCTGGACGATTTAGAAAATAGATCACGCCGAAACAATCTACGCTTTGTCGGCTTTCCAGAAAATTGTGAAAAATCAGATGCCCTTACCTTCATGCGCAAAGCTATCCCACATCTGCTGAAAATGGAGTTCCCTGGAGGGCTGGAAATTGACCGTGCGCATCGGAGCCTCGCCGGACGCAGACCTGATGGGCAGCCACCCAGGGCTATCCTGATTCGACTTCTGCGCTTCCAGGATAGGGAGCGTATTGTGGAGGCAGCGCGCAGGATGGGAAAGCTGGATTGGAATGGTCATCACATCATGATTTTCCCGGATTATTCCAGACGAGTATCAGAGATGAGAGCGGCGTTCAAGCAGTGTAAACATCTGCTGCACCAGAAGAAGATTGCATTCTCTCTCAGGTACCCTGCAGTTCTCGTTGTGAAGTTGGCAAGTGGTAAACAGGAGTTCACTGACCCTAAAAAAGCATTGAACCTGATTCTTTCACTACCGTGAGACATTGATGAGCAATGGTATGAATATATGCTATATGTTTATTTGTTATATATTTTTGACTGAGGATTTGATGTAGTATTAATGTAAGGTTCCTTTTTTTTGCCCACGCTATATTGTCTATAGGCATGAGGCTGCTGCGATGTTGCGGCTCTCCCTAAGTTTGTTGCACTGTTCACAGTCACGGTCCTAGAGTTTTTTATTTTCTTTTTTTTGGTTGGTGCGGTTTTTGTGCACCGATGGGTGACATTGGTTTCAGGTCACCGATTATGTTACTTTATGATTATGTGGTTTTCGTTTTTTTTTTTTTTTTGTATTTTTAATTTTTATTGTGTTTGTCTTTTGCCCAGTGAGGGGGTTTTTGGTGGAGAATTGCTGGATATTTTGGATGGTAATATGTACCGTTTATGATGTCGGCTAATTGTCAGAGCTTTCTTAACCTCATTACTTGGAATGTTAAAGGCCTTAACCACCCAATTAAGAGGAAAAAAATTTTGGCGTTTATTAAATCAAAAAAAGTGGATGTAGCGTTGCTTCAAGAGACCCACCTCACTAAAACAGAATCTAAAAAACTCTGTCGGGACTGGGTGGGCCATGGGTTTGCGTCTTGTGGTAATAGCCAGAGCAGGGGGGTAGCAATCCTTATTCATAAACATTTGCAGTTCAAGTGTCTAAAAGAGGTTAGTGATGATGATGGACGACTCCTTATAATTCTTATAGAAATTCAGGGCCATAGGATGATACTCGCTAATGTTTATGCACCAAATATAGTTGATTGTGCATTTTTTGCACAATTGGAACACGAATTAAGCGAAATGGGTAATTATCCCATTTTAGTAGGCGGGGATTTTAATCAGGTCATGGACAACATTTTAGATCGGAGCACCCCCTCACAGCGTTCATCTAAATCTGGCTCTATATTGAAAGACATGTGCAATGCAATTGGTTTGGTAGATGTTTGGCGGCTTTTTAATCCGTCCACAAGGGATTACACTTTTTATTCCGCTGTTCATAATGTGTTTTCCAGGATTGACTATTTTTTAATGTCAAAATTTTCTGTTTCTTCTGTAAATTCGAGCTTCATTGGTAGCATAATACTATCAGATCATGCCCCTGTTTTTCTACATATGATCCCGCCTTGTCAGTTGAAAAAAAATTCTAGATGGAGGCTTAATTCAAGCTTTCTTTTTAATCCAGATTTTGTGTCCTCTTTGAAAGCAGAGATCTCCTTATATCTTGAGACAAACTGGGATTCTGCTCCCTCTGCCAGGGTTGCTTGGGAGGCCTTTAAGGCATTTATTAGGGGACATATTATTCAATATGCATCTTTTAAAAAGAAAACTAACATTGCTAAACAGATTGATTTGGAGAGGAGAATAGCTATATTAGAGACTTCATTCAAACAAGACACAAATTTAGTAAATTTGTCACCCCTTCTGAAGCTTAAGTATGAGCTGAATTCAATTCTAACACAAAAAGTTGAATTTTCCCTATTTCGTCTTAGGCACAAACAATTTGAGGAGGGGGATAAAGCTGGCAAAATGCTGACTAGATATATTAAAATGAAAGAAGCTCAGTGTACTATATCTGCTATTAGGACACAGGATGGTACTCTGGTGTCAGACTTAAATGAAATTAATGGTGCTTTCAGAGAATTTTACACCTCGCTTTATTCTTCTGAAATGGAGGCTGGATCTCAAGAGATCTATGCATTTTTATCATCCCTATCTTTGCCCTCCCTAACGAAGGAACAAATAGACTTACTTGACGCCCCAATTACTAAAGAGGAAATTGTGAAAGTGATTAAGAGCTTCCCGACTGGAAAGGCACCGGGCCCTGACGGATTCACTGCAGAATTTTACAAGGCCTGTGTTGATGAGCTTTCTCCTTTACTTTTAGAAATGTTTGCGGAATCTTTTGAACAAGGCCGTTTGCCCCCTTCTTTAACAGAGGCTTTCATTTCGCTTATTTTAAAAAGCAATAAAGATCCGTTAGAATGTAAGAATTATAGACCAATTAGTCTTATAAACAGGGATGGCAACAGGAAATTCTGATTTCAGCTGAAATCTAATTTGGTCGATTGACTTACGGGGGGGCCGGGGGGGGGGGGCGCAGCCCCCCTGAAGCTGGGAGGTTTTCAGTAAAACAGAAGTAATTTAGGCTGAAAAAAATGATTAAAATAATGAAATACTAGACTTAGATAAATCATTAAATTTAATGAAAAGTTAACTTACTTTTTCTTCAATGTTGTCTCACTGTCTTTAGTCCAACATATTTAACAGTTCTATTAGAGGTTTTTACACTATTTACACTGGTCACCAAGTGACTTCTAATGTGAAACTTTCTTCCTTTTGGCAGCAAGCTGTGTCAGTCTCTGAACTTTGAACTTCATCTCCTTTTCTGGTTTCTTCAGAAACTGTCCGAGTGTTTCTGTTACCTCATTGAACTTTGAGCCAATTTTCACCTTTACTGTCACTTCGCTCCCCGAAGCTCCTGGGTTTTTATGATTTTTAAGTACCAGAACTGTGCTTACATGACATAAAACAAACAGCTGAATGCCACTTATTACTGTATAATATTGACTTATGTTCCAAGAAGATAGCATTCCTAAACTAGAAAAGCACTCAGAGCGCATCCCTCCGCCAAGGCTCCTTCCGTTTGTCATGGATCAACTCCAAAATGTAAAGGGTTTGTGTGTAGGCCTATAGCCACTTGTGGTGAAAATTGCATCAAAGTCTGTCCATCAGTTTTGGAGTATTGTTGCTAACACACTGTGAGAAGATAAGAGCCTTGGCTGAGGTATGCATTCTCAGATCATCACCAAAATATAATGGGTTCCTCTCTAGCCCAAGAACCACCTCTGGTGAAAATTTTATCCAAATCCATCCAGTAGTTTTTGTGTAATCCTGCTGCACAAATACAAAAAAGCCCTTGGTGGAGGTATGCACTCTCAGATCATCACCAAAATCTAATCATCTGTTCCCCGTGCCATTGCACACCTTTCCTGAAAATTTCATGACAATCCGTCCATAACTTTTCCTTGCTAACAAACAGACAGACAGACAAACCAACGCCGATGAAAACATAACCTCCTTGGCGGAGGTAAATCTTCCAACAAGCATTATCCATCACATGCTTTAACACTTGATCAAATCAAAATCAGTTAATTTTATCTATTCCATAATAGAAATAAAATTCCAACATACCATTACTTTTTATAATTTCAGCATTCATTTCAGATCACCAGTTTCAATCTCCATTGAGTCTTGAGCAGCTCATTTTCCTCCCCCGCGCAGCTCAGCTCAAACAGCCGCTGTACACTGCACTCAAACGGAAACCGGCGGACAGAGTCGACTGGACTCCTGAACGGGAGCAGGCGTTTTGAGGTTAAAACAGCGCTCATTATCGACGCCTCGGACATGGGCATAGCGGCCGTCGTGGAGCAATGCGTTGCCGGTTCTTGGCAGCCGCTCACCTTTTTTTTAAGCAGGTCTTTGCACGACAGTGAACGTAAATACAGCGTGTTCGACAGAGAGTTAATGGCTCTCTACCTGGCGTACGCCACTTCCGGTTCTGGCTGAAAGGGCACACTTTCACTGCGTCGTGGACCATAAGCCGCTAACGTACTTAACGTACATATAATATAAAAATAAAGCGGAATTCGGTGAATTACCAGAAAAATCACATCCCTGAGAACAAGCCGAAATGAATTTTTGACAAAGCATACGAGCCATTTGATTGGTCCAATCGTTTGCAACTATCCAATCGCAGGGCTGTTTACAATACAGCAGTAGCTTGAGTACATCCGGGTTATCGCGAGACTTCGGGGAAGCGCCAAGCGCGTATGTGTTTTTTTTTCCAAACTTTATTGAGAACAAGGTAAAGGTACAAAATTATGACATAGATGATAAAATCGGCGGAAATCCGCGGATCGGCGGAAAATTGCCATCCCTGTATAAACTGTGACTGTAAAATTCTCTCCAAAATTTTGGCATTAAGATTAGATAAAGCAATGATATCTCTTATAAATCCTGATCAGGTGGGTTTTATTCGTTCCAGGGGTGCGGCAGACAATATTAGGCGATTTATTGATATCATATGGTTAGTTCAAAATGATCCCTCACTTGCACACCTCTCTCCAGTGGCAGCCCTCTCCCTGGATGCTGAAAAAGCATTTGACAGGGTTGAGTGGCAGTATCTCTTTGCAACTCTAGAGACTTTTGGTTTTGGTTCAAAGTTTCTTTCTTGGATTAAATTACTATATAATGAACCTAGAGCTTCAGTGATATCAAATCGAGTTACATCACAGTCTTTTAGACTTTATAGGGGTACGCGCCAGGGCTCCCCTTTAAGTCCCTTGCTTTTTGCTTTGGCATTAGAACCATTAGCTGTTGCTATCCGCAAAGACGGCAATTTTCCAGGTATTCAGGTCCATGGCAGTACCCATAAGATAATGTTGTATGCTGATGATGCATTGGTACTGATTACACAACCTCAAAAATCAATTCCAGCTCTTCTTAAAATTATTAACCAATTTTCACGTTTGTCTGGTTATAGAGTTAACTGGATAAAATCAGAAATTCTCCCTCTAACATCTTATTGCCCTAAAACACTGTTTACATTTGGTCAAAATATAGGCTTCTCTTGGCCAAAATTAGGAATTAAATATCTTGGCATCCTGTTTCCTCACATTTTATCAGATCTGATTCAGATTAATTTTGAACCCTTGCTTGAAAAATTTAAAATAGACATAGAAAGGTGGTCACCTCTTTTTTTGTCTCTCTGGGGCAAGGTCAATGTTATTAAGATGATTTGTGCACCCCGATTTAATTACCTTCTGCAATCTCTTCCTCTTAGGATCCCAGATGGTTATTTTCGACAATTTGATAGGTTGTGCAATAAGTTTTTTATGGAATGGTAAGCGCCCTAGATTAAAGTTGAAAAGATTGCAGAAGTCTATAGATTCAGGAGGTTTGGGGGTCCCAAATTTGGTTTTATATCATTACGCTTTTAGTCTTAGACATTTGATTCATTGGGCTCTCCCCCCTGACAGAGCTCCCCCTTGGTTTTATTTGGAGAGTTATTTGAGCAGCCCTCTTCCCCTAGTACATCTAATCACAATTAAACTGTCTTCTGAATTTCAGTCGCATCCTATTATATCCTTGCTTCTATACTAGAGTTTAGCTCTCATCTTCATTCTATGGCTTCTATTTGGCTTAACCCAAGTCTCCATATTGGAAAATCCCCATTTATGTGGAAAATCTGGGTGAAAAAGGACATCTTGATGTTAAAAGATCTATATGAAGGGGGAGCTCTCAAATCATTTGATGTTCTACGGGCACAGTATGGACTACCACAGAATCAGTTTTGGAAATATTTACAACTTCGACATCTGCTGTGTCAAGTCTTTGGATCTACAACTACCCCTCCTCCTGATGTAGATTGGCTCAACCAGGCTTTGAGTTCCTGTGGCAAAAGATCTAAGGCCTCAAATTTCTATTTAATGCTCCTTAAGAGCTCAAATAAAGATTCTACATTCCTTAAACACGTATGGGAAAAAGATCTGAATTCACAATTTACTGATGTTGAATGGGCAAATATTTTAAAGAATGGGAAGAAAGTGTCTAGGGAATTGAAAACCAGACTTGCCCAATTTAAAATTTTGAATTGATTTTACTGGACACCTCGTAAAATGTTGAGAGCGAATCTCATTCACTCTTCAAGCTGCTGGAGATGTCTACAGGGGGAGGGGACATTAATCCATATGATCTGGAGTTGTCCGGTAATACAGGACTTTTGGTTGCAGATCCATAGACATATTATGACAATTGTTAAGCAAGAAGTGCCATTTACTCAGAGACTTTTTGTCCTTGGGGATCCATCAATGATTCAGGACCCAATCTCTGATGCCGAGTGGATTCAGACTGCTTTGATGCTGGGCCGAAAGTTGATCACTTTTTACTGGAAATCTTCCTCTGCCCCACCCGTAGCTCAATGGCTCAGGGAGTTGGGCAAGCTTGCTGCACTAGAACGCCTTTCATATAAGCTTCTGGACAGGATGGACAGCTTCTATAATAAGTGGGGATCCTATCTTACCTTTATAGGTGTAGTAGATTAAGCTAATCATTTTAAGAGTATTAGGGTGGAAATGGAATGTTTTATCCTCTCACTGGGTATACTTGTTTTTTTTTTGTGTGTTTGTTTCTGTTTTATTTTCTAAATTGAAAACCCAATAAAATTCAAATTACAAGATCTAATTTTTGACAAGTACCATTTCAATAATGGCACTGCTCTTTGTTCCAACACTACTCAGATGCCCTTTTATTTTGATTTATTTATTTTTATTTTTTATTATTTATTTTTGTTTTTGGCTCTTTTGTTTTGTTTTTCCTTTTGTTTTTTGGGTTTTTTTGTTCTTTCTTTAATTTCTCTTTTTCTTTCACTTAAAAAAAGGGGTGTTGTAATAGTTATTCTTCCAATGTTGTCAAAAAACAAAAAAAAAAGGGAACTTGATGAAAATGTAAACAATGCAATGCTGTAATGACGTGTATACCCTTTACAATAACTTAAATAAAAAAAAAAGCATCGTCTGATTTTCAATGATTAATTTTCATAGAATTTTGATTTATTACCACTTCCGTCAGATTCAAGTTATTTCTGTGAATATTGTGGGTTTTTCTTTCATTAACAGAGAGGTACCAACAATTTTGTCCACGTCTGTATATCTCTTGTAATATTCAACAGGGAAGCCGTCCAAACCTGGTGACTTCCCTGTTTTCATGGATTGGAGAGTGGCTCTAATGTCTTCCTGTTATATGTGTATCTAGCTTTTCTTTTTGTTCAGCATTTATGTTTGGCAGGTGGAGGTCAGAGAAAATATTCTCCATTTCCTTTACATTTGGCATACCATCAGATGTGTAAAGAGCCTTGTAAAATTTTTCAAAAATCATATTAATTCCTTTTGATGATGTTACAACATCTTTGCCTCTTTTAATCATTAGAATATTATTACAATTATCCTGTTGTTTTAATTGTCTAGCCAATAACTTACCACTTTTTTCACCCCTTCATAAAAATTAGTTTTAAGTCTAAATAGGGCATATTCTGCTTTTCTATTGTATATTTCATGCATCTGGTACTTCAGATTACAGATGTTTTGGTATAGGTCATCAGAATAGTGTTTCGCCTGCTCTTTTTCCATGTTACAGATATCTTTATCTAATCTTAACTTTTTCTGCATTCTCTTTCAATTTTGGAGGCATGGGCAATGATTTTTTCCTCTAATGTACTGTACACTTTGGATGCTTCCCATACAGTACCTATTAGGAGGTGGAGTCTATATTAATTTCAAAAAAGGATTTTAGATCACTAAATTTCTCATTTTGCAATAGCATGGCATTGAGCCTCCACCTGCCTTTTTTATAAACCCCATCAGTGTTCAACTCTACATGTAACTCCACTAGAGCGTGATCACTGAGGGCGATTGCTTCCATTTTCTTCTTCTTCTTTTAGATTTGATTGGAGGTTTACAGTCTACTACTGAGTCTGTTAAGAAATAGTCAATCCTGGAGTGTGACTTGTGGCAATGAGAATAAAAGGTATATTGTCTGTCACGTGGACTAACCATTCTCCATATATCTATGAAGTTCAGATCTTCTACCAGTAGCTGAATTGCAGCTCTGTCTTTAGGCATTAGACCTACCACTCGGGCAGCTCTTATCAATCATCCCATCCAAGACTTGATTAAAGTCACCTGCCGGTATTATTTGACCTTCCATATCACCCACCACTCTATTAATTTCATGAAAAAAAAAATCTGGTTCCTCCTTGTTAGGTGCATAAATGTTACAAAGCACTGTTCTGACTCCATTTATCAAGGCTTCAACACAAATGAGACAACCCTCTTTATCACTGTATCATTTCAGGAAATAAAGCTTAGATTTTTATTGATAAGGATCATCACTCCATTTCTTTTACTTGAAAAAGAGCTGTGGAAAACTCTTCCCACCCAATCTTTCTTAAATTTCACTGCCTCCTCATTTCCCTCTATATGAGACTCTTGAATGAATGCTATGTCTGTATTCCTGGATTTTAGATATGTCAAAACCTTTTGTCTTTTGGTTGGGTTCCCACAACCATTTATGTTCCATGATGTTATATTAATATATCTATTAGCCGTTGATTCCAAACCAGTACGTACCCTGTAGCAGTCAATCCCATAATCAGATTTAACAAAAAAAGTGAAAAAGCTATTCAGCACATATTTATGCCTAACGGGTACTGCCAGAGAGCTAAACCCAAATCTGAACAAACCAAGCACTTCCTTAAACAAAACAATACAGAACATAATGTTGCTAAGCAACCCCCTCCCTTCCTGCTGTAGATTTACTCTGTCCGTGGAACGCTGACATACCCGGTGATGATGTCCCACCTGCTCCCACCCCCAAACAAACCATCACAAAAAGTTACCTTACTTTGTAGTTTCACACACACTTTGTCACATTATCATTTTAGTGTCTTACCATCCTCTATTAATCTCTTGGATTAATCTCTCCGCCTCCTTACTGTCTCTGAACGTCTTCCTCTGTCCCTTCCAAGTTAAAATGAGCATTGCAGGGTCAGTCTGTACTTCACTTTCATCTCATGCAGACGTTTTTTCACCGGTATAAATGCCTTTCTTTACTCCGCCACTTCTCTCGTCAGATCCTCAAAGAAGGACAGCTAACAACCCTCCCATTTGACTCCTCTCTTCTCCTTCGCCGCCTGCAACCCCCGGGCTGATGAGCAGAGGAAGCGTATCATGATGGTCCTGGGTGGGTCGTTTTGGTTAGGTATGGGGGCGAGTGACCGATGTGCATGCTCGATTTCAAACTCACTGCCAGAGAGGCCAAGCCCTTGCAAGATGATGTTTTCCACACATTGAATCATTCGAGCCGCTTCTTCTTCACCCTCTTTCAATCCCACCATTCTGACATTATTCCTCCAGCTCCTATTTTCAAGATCTTCCACTCATGCCCACAACATCTCCAGCCTTTTGTCACACTTCTCCACACTCTTCTCCATCTGCACATTAGCGTCTTCAATGCCGGATATGCACTGCTGCACTCCTCCAAGTCTCACGTGAATCTTCTCCAGAGACGGCGTCCGCTGCCACCACCTGCAGAGTAACGCTCATTTTCTATATCTCTTGCAGCACATTACCGTTACCATCCCTTCTAGTGCAGCTTTTTGCTTTGTCCGTTTTAGTCTGCTGAGAGTTACTCTCACGTGTGTCTGTGGGTGAGGCACTCCAAGGTGGCGAGCTGTTCCGTGTTGCAAGCTTGCTTCTCGTTCCCGCACCTTTGAAGAAGTTTGCTTTGGTGTTAGACGACATTCTCCAGTGTATTTATAACTGTAATATTTTCACTTGAATAGGGATCCTTAATAGTGTCTCAAGATAAAGTGCATGCTTCTAATTCTATGCAATTACACGATGGCTGTTAGGAGCTCCGCTAGTGTGCCGCCATCTTGTTCAGCAATCCCCAGAAGTTTCCGATATGGACAATTCTTAACTGATGCACGAATGGCAAGAATTCTTCAATATTAATTAATAATGCAATTAATTTTGACCCAACAAAAAAACAGAACTCGGGATCACAGAACTGTAGCGTCCAGACAGTTTATGGGGCGACACAAAACAGAGATGAGTGTTGGCAGAGCTGGATATTTGGCTGGCACACTGTTCATTAAAGGCAAGTGTACAACAGAGAAAACAGACCTGAACAAGACTCACACTGTATGTTAGCTCTGTCAAACTAGACTAAAATATTTTGGAAATACAACAAACATGAAAAACCCCGTTGCACATTTTCACCCGAAGGACAAAAAACAAAACAAAAATAAATACAGTTGTGACTGCCACTGCCAATAGAGGACTATCGAGCCATATCAAAGCAAAGATGTCAAAGGGTGCCCATATTCCATCATCAGTAACCAAGGCTTTCACGCCATGTTGTACACTTTAGAGCGATGGTACGTCCCATCACAGAAACATTTTACGGACACAGCAACCTCCAAACTTTACAATGAGACCAAAACTGAACTCATGGAATCACTGAAGGCTGGACAGGTTTGCTTGCTTGTTTTTTTTTTTTTTAAATCAGAAGTTCAATATGTATAAGTTAGAAATTCTGTATATTTCTGACTGAACTATATTACTTGTTGCACATAACAGCAGAATGTTCATCAGAAGTCTATTATTTGTTAAAAGTTGGGGTACTCTGAAGTGGGTGTTGCAGCAAATATGCTGCTGCAGGTACACTTTTCATGTTTTTTTTAAGTGGAATATATGCGGGGAAATGTAACATTCCATGTGACTTGTCATATTTCTCTTCTATTTGTTTCATTAAAACATAGTGGAAGTAAATTCATCTGTCATTGCAAATACTTTGCTTTAAAAGTGCCGTTATCACACAATAGCCACGGTTACATGGGCAAAATTTCTTCAATTTGATTAGAATTCAGATCAGAACTTTACTGTTTACATCAGAGGTGTCCAATCATGTGCCATGGAGGACCAAGACCCTGCAGACTTTACCTCCAACCAGTGTTTTCAACAGCAGATTTCAGTGAATTTCTTCCTGCTGATTGCTGACAAGCGAAAACACCTGCTGAAGAGACTGGGTAGAAGAGAAAACCTGCAGGGTCTTGGCCCTCCATGGCACATGATTGGACACCCCTGGTTTACATGGATCCTGAAAAAGCTGATCCGATTAGGACGTGCATTTCCACGTGTCACACGTTTGAACGGACTAATTTACTTTGACATGCGCATGTCGACATTCCAAAAATAGTAGAAGAAGAAGAAACTTCAGGTGTAAACAAACCCCACTTCGTGTCTCTCTTTTTGAAATGGACCTGTATTGTGTTATTCAGACTGTACTTTTGCTTCTGCTGGTCTCCATAATGAAGCTACAAGTACATATTTCTGCATATGACGAACAGAGGGAGACAGCAGGACGATATAGACCAGTTTTGTTTTACTCCCACAATGTCTTCCGCTAGCTGCTGTAAAGGCGGAAATATGTCACATCGACGTGTGGCTGACGTACAGACATGCGCAGTAAAACATATTTTCGACCCAAGCTTCTGAATAAGTGTTTATATGCACACCAAATGGAATAACAATGACCATGTTTACATGGACACAAGTAAATGGAATAAAAGCCTGATCAGAATAAAAATGCTTCATGTAAACACACCAATCTGAATATTCTGACCTGATCACGCTTATTCGGATCAAAATTTAATTCCGATTGAGAGGGGTGGGTTATGTCGATTGTTAATCCGAATGGTGCGCATGAAAACACTTATTCCGAAGGTTGGGTCTAAAATATGTTTACTGCGCATGTCTGTACGTCAGCCACACGTCAATGTGATGTATTTCTGCCTTTACAGCAGCTAGCGGAAGACCTAGCGGGAGTAAAACAAAACTGGTCTGTATCGTCCTGCTGTCTCCCTCTGTTCGTCATATGCAGAAATATATACTTGTAGCTGCATTACAGAGACCAGCAGAAGCAAAAGTACAGTCTGAAAAACACAATACAGGTCAATTTCAAAAAGAGAAAGACATGAAGTGGGGCTTGCTAACACCGGAAGTTGCTTCTTCTTCTACTATTTTCGGAATGTCGAAATGTCGACGTGCGCATGTCAAAATGATTTATTCCGTTCAAATTGGAATTATTTTTGATCAAGATCTGTCCTTCAATTCACATATTAAATTTGTTTCTAAGACTGCCTTCTATCATTTGCGTAATATTGCCAAGATTAGGAGCATCTTGTCTCAGAGTGATGCTGAGAAACTGATCCACGCTTTTGTTAGCTCGAGATTAGATTATTGTAATTCTTTATTATCAGGCTGTCCTAAAACATCTTTAAAAAGTCTTCAGCTCATCCAAAATGCTGCAGCAAGAGTTTTAACAGGTACTAGAAAGAGAGATCATATCTCTCCGGTTCTGGCCTCCCTTCATTGGCTTCCCATAGAGTTTAGAATTAAGTTTAAAATCCTTCTTCTTACTTACAAAGCTCTAAACAATCAGGCTCCTTTTTATTTAAAAGATCTGATACTACCGTATTATCCTAACAGAGCACTACGCTCCCAAAATGCAGGATTACTTGTAATACCTAGAATCTCCAAAAGTACAATGGGAGGCAGAGCCTTCAGTTATCAAGCTCCTCTCCTGTGGAACCAGCTGCCAATCTGGATTCGGGAGTCAGACTTGATCTCTGTTTTTAAGAATAGGGCTAAAACCTACCTTTTTGATATAGCCTACAATTATGGAGGGATCATGTGTTTCTGAACCCTCCCTTAGTTATGCTGCTAATAGGTTTAGTCAGCCGGGGGACCTCCAATAATGCAGTGGGCCTCACTCCTTTCTTCACTCTCAATGAAATATTTTTTTTTTTTTTTGCTGGTCATTAACATCCGTTTGTTGTCTCCTGTAGATTGAGTCCCCATCGTGCTGTTTGCTCTCTACATGTCTGTTCTTTTCATCTTCTCTGTCCCCTCACCCCCCAGCCAGTCACAGCCCCTCCCTGAGCCTGGTTCTGCTGGAGGTTTCTTCCTGTTAAAAGGGAGTTTTTCCTCTCCACCGTCACCAAGTGCTTGCTCACAGGGGACCGCCTGATTGCTGGGGTCTTTCTGCAACTGTGGGGGTTCCCCCTACAGTTGATAGTGCTAAGAGATGACTGTTGTTGTGAAATGGCGCTATATAAATAAAGTTGAATTGAATTGAATTGAAATGTGTGACACATGGAAACGCACGCCCTAATCAGTTCAGCTTTTTCAGGATCCATGTAAATAGTAAAGTTCTGATCTGAATTGCGATCAGATTGAAAATTTTGCCCATGAAACAATGGGCTGCACGGTGCGCAGTGGTTTAGCACTGTGGCAGCACAGTTTTACCCTCGGCCGGGGGATCGCGGGGATCATGAGATCGTGGGTTCGATCCCAGCCCCCGACCAACAGTGAGCTGTGTGGAGTTTGCATGTTCTCCCCGTGTTGCGTGGGTTTACTCCGGGATTTCTCCGGTTTCCTCCCGCACACCAAAAACATGTAGGTTTAGGGCGCTCGCGCACGCAGCGACCAGCAGCTGGTGGCTTGTCACCAGACTGCAAACCAAGTCTACCTATGGGTACAAATAAGTAACAAAAAAAAAAAAAATGGCTAGTCGGCATAACCCACCCGTCTCATCCATGCATCTTCTTCCGCTTAATCCTTTTCAGGTCGTGGGGGGTCTGGAGCCTATCCCAGCATATTTGGGCGAGAGGCAGGGTACACCCTGGACAGATCACCAGTCCATCGCAGGGCCAACACAGAGAGACAGACAACCATTCACT
Organism: Pholidichthys leucotaenia; assembly: GCA_020510985.1. Classification (NCBI taxonomy): domain Eukaryota; kingdom Metazoa; phylum Chordata; class Actinopteri; order Cichliformes; family Pholidichthyidae; genus Pholidichthys; species Pholidichthys leucotaenia. The sequence goes on along the minus strand of CM035844.1, from coordinate 328,023,091 downwards.
CTCACAATCGGAATGAAATTTTTATCTGAATGAGTGTGATCGGGTCAGAATATTCAGATTGGCGTGATTACATGAAGCATTTTTATTCCGATCAGGCTTTTAATCCGGTTACTTGTGTCCATGTAAACATGGCTAGTGTGAGGGGGAAAAAATCCTGAAGAGAAGTAAACAGTGTGAGGTGCCTAAACATTCCCACCCCTACTTCCTAGTAGAAGTGTAACTTTCACTCTCCCAATTTTGACTTCTTTTCTGTATTCCATTTTTTTCTTCGTGTAAATTTCCATTTAAATTCGACACCTTTCTTGCAAACTTTACACTTTCATCGATTCTTTGCGATTTGTAAATTTTTCTGTCAAAGGGATTTTTTTTTTTTTTTTTTTTTCATTGCGAGTATCCGTCCCCTTTAACGTCAGTCCCACCGGGACCAGCCGGTTATTGTAAGCAGAGCGGCAGGCTGAACACCCTCCGGTCTGGCGCTCCCACCAACAATAACCGGCCGACCTCGGTGAAAGAGGGGCGGACACTGTCACCGGAATGAGCTTCCCTGGCAACGGCCATTTTATATGGAGAGCGGCGGGGGCGTGTTTGAGAGTGAAAGCTAAAAGTTAACGAAGCTACAGGCTAACCTTAGGAACTCGGTAAACAGTTACAGGAGTTAAACTAGGCTGTCCGCTGACTGACGGACGTTTTTTGACGGATGGTCAGATCTCCGAAAGAGAGTCAAAGAAGTTTGTCGGGTGGTTTGGCAAGGAGGTTGGGTGACGAGACTGGAGTCTGCGGGCTTGGGAAAATGGAAAGGAGGAGCAGAGTAAAGACAGGTGTGGCGGGTCGGCGCAACAACGTTGTGAATGGGCCAGACTGGGGAGATTCTGATTTGTGGGACAGTGAGGATAGTATGGATACTGGGCAGGGAAGCGGGAAAGGGAAAGAGAAAAGGGAGAACAACTTTCCTGGTAATAATGCAAAGAAGGTTAGAAGTAGTGGAAGTGGTGGTGGTGCGGAGGGAGGAGGGCAGGAAGGAACCGAGTTAAAAATTATTGTAAGGTTTGAGGACGAAAAGGGGATATCCACAATGAGCCCAATTAAATTAACAACGATATTGAAAAATCAGGTAGGAGACATATGCATGGCAAAGGTACTGAGGGACGGAAATTTACTGATTGTGTGCAGGAGTGAGGAGCAAAGGGAAAGAGCTGAAAAAATGAGGGGGGTTGGGCGATTTAAAGTAAAAAATACAAGCATTATTGACAATGGGTCAAAGTGGAACAAGGGTGTAATTTGGGGGGTGCCGATAGGAATAACAATGGAAGAAATTAAAGCTAATTTAAAAGGGGGGGAAGTAAAGGCAGCTCGTAGGCTACAGGCCACCCGGGAAGGACAGAGGAGAGACACTGAGGGCGTGGTGGTTGAGTTTGAAGGAGAAGTGCTTCCCAAAAGTGTAAGTTTGGGCTTTTTGAGGTATGGGGTAAGAGAATTTGTCCCTAATCCAATTCGGTGCTATAATTGTCAAAGGTTTGGGCACATAGCTAACGCTTGTAGGTGGAGGAAAAGGTGTGCAAGGTGTGGGGGCAACCACCAGTACGGAGAATGTAAACAAGAAACGCCAAAGTGTTGCAACTGTGGCGGGAATCATAGTGTGGCCTATGGAGGCTGTGAAAGTATGATGAGAGAGAGGGAAATTCAGCGAGTTAGAGTACAAAGTAAAGTTTCATATGCTGAAGCAGTAAAAAGGACGGACCAGGGAGGAGGGAATGGGCAAAGGACTGGGGGGAGGCTGCCTGCAGGGGAAAGAGAGCTGGTACGGAATGGGGAAATTCAGGTTGATTTGAAGAGACTGGTTATCTTTATAGCAGGAGTTGTGAATGCCACGATGGAAGTAAAGTCTAAAACTGAAAGAATTCAAATAATAGTGAAGGCAGCAGCTAATCATCTTGGTTTCAGTGGTTTAACTTGGGAGGAGGTGAGGAGTGGGCTCAGTAGCCAGATAAGTCAGGATCAAGCATTGACTGGAAAGGAATTGTGAAGATGGTTATAGTGATTCAATGGAATGCAAGAAGTTTGGTGGCAAATGGGCAGGAATTTAAACGATATATTGAGGAACTTTCAGACAAACCAGATGTCATTTGTGTTCAGGAGACGTGGTTGAAACCTAATCTGGATTTTAAAATAGTGGGATATGTGTCTATTCGGAATGATAGGAAAGAGGGAATGGGAGGTGGGTGTGCAACTTTTGTGAGGGAGGGAATTCAGTTTAGAGAGGTAGGTAAAGGGGATGAGCTGGAATACGTGGTAATTGAAATTTGGACTAAAGAGGGAGAATTAGTAGTCGTTAATTTGTACAATCCTTGTAGGAGACTGACATTGAGTCAGTTATCCCAGATGGAGGGGATAGATGGGAGCAGGGTGGTAGTTTGTGGGGACTTTAATGCCCATAATGTGTTATGGGGGGCAAATTATACGGACATAAATGGTGAGATTATTGAGGAACTCTTGGAAGAGAAGAAGCTAGTGTGTTTGAATAATGGTAGAGCAACCAGAATTGATGTACATACGGGGGGTGGTTCGGTTCTTGATTTGACATTGGTGACTAGTAATATTGCAAGTGTGTGTGAGTGGGAGGTTTTGGAGGAGTCTTCAGTGGGAAGTGATCATTTTCCGGTATATTGTAATCTTTTTGTTTCAGTGAATAGGGTAAGTGGTCACAGGGAAGGGAGGTGGGTTTTTAGCACTGCTAATTGGAAATTATTTAAGTTTATTTGTGAGAGAGACCTTCCCCTAGTAGAGGTTAGTGAAGACGTGGAAAGCATGGAGGAAAGTATTAAAACTATTTTTCTGGAAGCAGCTAATCAGTCAATTTCTAAAAGTAAAGGGAAAAGATTAAAGAAAGCAGTGCCTTGGTGGACAGAGGAATGCACTAGAGCTATTGAGGAGAGGAATAAGAGGCTTAAGGTCCTAAGGAGAACTCACAATTGGCAAAACCTGATTAATTATAAGAGAGCACTGGCAAAAGCCAGGAAAACTATCCGGAGGGCCAAGAGAGAAAGTTGGCAGAGATACTGTAGCACTGTAGGTAGATCAACAGCCGTGGGAGATGTATGGAACATGATCAAGGCTATGAGGGGAGTCAGGAGGGAATGGCAGTACCCAATATTAAAAAGTGGGGAAGAGATTGCAATAACTGATGGGGAGAAGGCAGCAATGATAGCAAAGAGCCTGACTCAAATTCATAGCTCAGGTAATTTGACTGAAGAGGGTAAAAGAGGAAGAAGTAAGACGAGTTTAGCACACCCTGGGGTTTTGGAGGAAAGGTGTAATTTTAGTAGCCCTTTGGATTCTCCTTTCACTTTAGATGAAATAGAAAGAGCAGTAAACAAATCAGGATTAACATCCCCTGGGAAAGATAGTATCTGTTACATCATGGTGAAACACTTAGGGACTTTGGCAAGGAGGAAACTATTGGAAGTTTACAACAAAGTGTGGGAAAAGGGAAAGCTCCCAACTGCATGGAAAGAAGCTGTGATTGTTCCTATTAGGAAACCTGGAAAGGATCCCTCAGACCCAGCGAGTTACAGGCCTATAGCCTTAACGTCGCATTTGGGGAAAATAATGGAGAGAATGATCACAGATAGGATTATTTTCTATCTTGAAAGTAGGGGAATTCTATCACCACATCAGAGTGGATTTAGAAAAGGAAGGGGAACTATGGATCCTGTTGTGTGTTTGGAGACTGAGGTACGGAAGGCTCAGGTAAACAAAGAGTCGGTAATTGCGGTATTCTTTGATGTGGAAAAAGCGTATGACATGTTGTGGAAGGAGGGGCTGATGATAAAGTTAAGTATGTTAGGAATATCTGGGAGAACATTTAACTGGATAAAGGATTTTTTGTTTAATAGGTACATCCAAGTTAGAGTGGGTAGAGCCATGTCAGATAGGTACTTGGTGGAAAATGGCACCCCCCAGGGTAGTGTTATAAGCCCAGTCCTTTTTTCTATTATGATAAATGATGTTTTTTCTGTTGTGAACAATGACATTGGCCGTTCTTTATTTGCTGATGATGGGGCATTATGGAAAAGAGGGAGTAATTTTAAGTATATAAGAGGGAAAATACAAGAAGCGATAAGCGCAGTGGAGGGATGGTCATATTCCTGGGGATTTAAATTCTCTGTTGAGAAAAACAAAGGTGGGTGGTGTTTACAAGGAAAAGGGTAGCGGATGCCCAGTTAACACTGTACGCTCAGGAATTGGAACAAGTCAAAGTTTTTTAGGTTTCTGGGCATCTGGTTTGATGTTACTCTAACTTGGAGGGAGCATATTCAGAAGATGTCAGCTAGGTGCAAAAAAGTACTGAATGTGATGAGGTGTTTGACAGGGGTTGAGTGGGGTGCTAGCAGAACGGCTATGAGAAACATTTATGTTGCTTTAATTAGGTCTATATTGGATTATGGGTGTATTGTATATGGATCGGCTGCTAAAACTACGTTGAGCAAGTTGGGACGTCATCCAGGCCCAGGCACTGAGGATCTGCTGTGGGGCTTTTAAAAACAACTCCTGTTGCGGCCCTCCAGGTGGAAATGGGGGAAATGCCATTAAACATCAGGCGTAAGCAGATGATGATGAGTTACTGGGTCAATTTGCAGGGGCACGCTCAAAAGAAACATCCTAACAGTCGGAGTGTTGTTGCCTTGTTGGGAGGGGGGAAAGAGGGAAAGGGGAGAATTTTGCATTTCACGCTGGGAGAGGTGGCGAGGGATATGAAGTTATGTGATAGAACGTATATCCCATCAGTTCCTTTGCCAGTCACTCCTCCTTGGTTTTTCTATCCAGTATCAGTTGATCTGTTTTTTTTGGAAAAGATGCGAGGGTGCAGAGAATTTGGAAACGCTGCAATTTTAGTAGAGGATCGGTTGGGTACGATATATCATTCCCTTACCCCAGTATTCACAGATGGATCAAAGGACCCTGACACGGGCTGCACTGGATTTGCTTTCCATATCCCTGCCTTAAAAATATCTGATAGTAGAAGAACATCTTCCCATCTGTCTGTATATACAGTCGAATTGTTGGCTTTGGTGGCTGCATTGCAGAGGAGTGAGGAGCTGATGGTCAAGGGTTTAGTCCTTTGTTCGGATTCCAGTGCAGCCTTGCTGTCAATAAAATCAGGGTCATCTGATGGCAGACAGGACTTGATTTATGAGTTATATGAGACTTTATATAGACTCGGAAGCAAAGGGGTGGCTGTGGTGTTTATGTGGGTTCCAGCTCACAGGGGGGGTTAAGGGAAATGAGGTCACAGATAAATTGGCTAAACAGGCTCTGGGACACTGGGAGGTGCGGGATATTTCACTGAGTAAATCTGAGGCAAAAACGCTGATTAAAGAGTGTATTAGGCAGGAGTGGCAGCATAGGTGGGATACAGGGGAAACAGGGCGACATTTGCATGCTATCCAGAGTGCGGTTGGAGTTAAGGGCAGGATGGGGACAAGAAACACAAAGGAAGAGAATATTTTGTCTAGGATAAGGATGGGACACACTAGGCTAAATAAAACTTTGCATCTGGTAGGTAAGCACCCGACAGGGATGTGCGATTATTGTGAGAGAGAGGAAGAAAGTGTGGAGCATGTCATTTTCCACTGCCAGAAGTATACCCAGGAGAGAGACAGATTAGTGGAGGGAATTAGAGGATTAGGGGTGGGTGATGTTAACCTAGGCATGGTGGTGGGAGATGGGGTGAGAGGGTTGTTGGTCTTCCTTAAAGATACGGGATTAATTAATAGAATATAGTGGGTGTTTGTTTTTTTTTTTTTTTCCTTTCCTCCCTTGGGGTATAATGTCTGGCCCACACTCCAACGTTGGATGGCGGTAATGCGCCTTTAAGTTGGGTGCCCCCGCCAAAAAAACAGAAGAAGAAGAAGAAGAAGGCTAACCTTAGCTTAGCCTGACGTTTATTCGAGCGAATCGAGAACACATCCGTTATGTGGACACGCAGCCTTGAAGGCTGACACGAACTGCTAGCTCGATGAGTCAAACGGTTACTGAAGCTAACCGGCTAACTAGCCGTAGCCATGACCGAGGCGAAGAAAACCAAAACTTCACACTCACGCTTTTGTCGATGTCCAGCTTGAGTTTCTTCTGCGATATGCTCTTTTGGATCCTCTTGCTGAAGGAGGCATTGCCGGCGGAGCGGCCGCAGCGCTCGCCGTCCTCAATAAGGCAGCAGCTCTGCCCGTAGAACGGCGGAGCAGGCGGTCCGTCGTGGCTGTCCTCCTCCGTGCTGAACCCGTTCATGGCGTACGGGTCGGCTAACGTTGATGTGCAATAATGGGGGGAGATGTGAGCGCCGCGGGGAGAGGGTTACCGAGTCTCAGGTTCAACCTCAAGTTGAAGGCATACTCCAGATTAACTCGCACCGGTAAACCAGCCGTAGCAGTCCTCGGTTAGCTCCGGTGCTAACGGGGCACAAACAGCGAAAGGTGGATGATGATGCCGCCGCTACTGCAGAAATTCTTTCGGTCTCACGCCGCTCCTGGCATCCACCGGTTACTTCTCCCTACACTTCACCGGGATCGGCGCGATCTTAAGTTGAACGGCGACCACCTTCTCGCCGCATCCGAAGCAACTTTAAACGGTAGACCCCACATTTGCATTACAACCGACCACGGCACTCTTTCGGAGCAGCCTGTACAATGGGACACGCTCTGTCTGTGTGCCGGAAGTTTCCATCGTAAGCAGCGATTGGTCGGTTTTTCCGAGGAGGCGGGCCGAGCTTGCAAATGCTCAAATTCTATTGGTAGGCGACTAACGTCAGTCCTGCATCCGGTTTGTTCTTGCAGCCATCGGTGTCAAACGCTTTCCTCAGGGAACGTGAGTTAAAGGTAGCGTTACCGAGAGTTAAATGGTACAACAATCCCGGTAAATCAGATTTACTAAGGTCACATAAAATATAACCCAAGTGCCCATGAATGAAGAAGGAATCGCCAGTTTATAGTCAGTTACATGTTTTATTACTTCAAATGCTCCTGACATACATACGTGCGACCTAGGACTGTAGCCCCCTGATGCCTGCTGTTATCCATCTGTACATTTAAAAAAAGGATATTTAAACAGGTGGTAAAGATACAAGTCAGGTCTCTTTTGGGCTTTTTGCATTTCAGATCATCAGCCAATGATGAATTCCTTATCATACAGGACTTGACAATAGGACCCGCCACCAGTAAATGCTGGTTGAATTTGGCCTTGACTTGCAAGTACAGTAAAGGGCTCATAAGGATTTTTCACCACCACTCGATGTCACACTAGAGCTGCTCCCTCAAACCCAAACAAAGCTGCCGCTGGCTCCCACGCCCGAAGGCTGTATTTGCAGTAGCCACACAAACAGAACGGATGCAGGCTACATTGCGGTCACGTGCACAACAAGCTGTTCGTAGTAGCTTTCTGGCGCTGAAGCTGTCTGCCTGGCAGCGGCCGTACACACACACACACACACACACACACTAAATGTGATCAACGGTCCATATGTTCACACAGTATGTCAGCGATTCTCCAGCAAACTGATTTGATCACCCAGAATTGGATAAAATGAGGAGTGTGGAGTGCGTAATTGACGAGGCAGTTTTTCATCCATCCTTCCATCCATCTTCTACCGCTTTTCGGAGGTCCGGGTCGCGGAGCAGCAGTTCAACGAGAGAAGCCCAGACTTCCCTCTCCCCAGCCACCTGCTCCAGCTCTTCAGAGGGGATACCAAGGCGTTCCCAGACCAGCTGGGAGACATAGTCTCTCCACCGAGTCCTGGGTCTGCCCCGGGTCTCCTCCCAGTGGGACGTGCCTGAAAACACTCAAGTGGGAGGGCGTCCAGGAGGCATCCTAATCAGATGCCCATACCACCTCAACTGACTCCTTTACAATGTGGAGGAGCAGCGGTTCTACTCTGAGCCTCTCCCGGATGACTGAGCTCCTCACCCTATCTCTGAGGGTGAGTCCAGCAATCCTACGGAGAAAGCTCATTTCACGCCGCTTGTATCCGCGATCTCGTTATCTTCGGTCATTACCCAAAGCCTCGTGACCATAGGTGAGAGTAGGAACGTAGATTGACTGGTAAATCGACAGCTTTGCCTTAGAACTAAGCTCCCTCTTCACCACAACAGACCGGTACAACGTCCGCATCACTGCAGATGCTGCTCCAATCCGTCTGTCGATCTCTCGCTCCATTCTCCCCTCACTCGTGAACAAGACCCCAAGATACTTAAACTCCTCCACTTGGGGCAGGAGCCTGTCTCCAACCCGGAGAGGACAATCCACCTTTTTCCGGCTGAGGACCATGGACTCGGACTTGGAGGTGCTGATTCTCAGGCAGGTTTTGTCTCAAGGCAGTTTATTACACGTCTCCAACATGAGCAAAGTAGAAAAGAGAACATCTCAGAAAAAACTCGTCCCTTATATACCCAGGACTCTCACAGCTCACAAGTCACATTGCATTTCCTCTTTAATCCCCTAGCATCCCCCACACAGTCTTCGGCCCACAAAGGGCCCTCCAAGCAGACTCTCGGTACACAAAGGATTACACTTTTCACAGCTTCCTGTTATCTCCAAGGGAAACTCTGCCCTTTGTTCTTATCTAAGATGTGAGGCTTATGTAGGCACATGTGTGGCGACACGAGAAGGAACAATGAAGGTGCTCTTTGCAGGTAAATAGAAGAGAATAGGCTTTATTGTCATTGCACATTTTCTTATGGATCCCCCTCCACAGGAATTAGTCGGTGGTGCAGTCCTTGACACTGAGCTGGTGAGGAATTCCTCTCTCGCTCAGTGGTAGAGGGGTGGTGTTCAGATCTCCGGTGTCATGGGTCCGATCTCAGCCTGGGATATTTGGAGGTGGATGTCTACCTTGCCTGAGGTGAAAGTGACTTGGTTACAAAGCTCTAAATAGTCAGGCCCCTTTTTATTTTAAAAGATCTGATACTACCCCTATTACACTGATACTGCTGGAGTGGATGAAATCAGAAGCAGATACATTCCAAATGATTTATAGCACACTCACATCTCACGAGCACAGAACAGACTGACTACTCACATTAAACATCCTTCTCTCTACCTCAAGTTACACTTCACAACATCGGGCTCATCTCCAACGGCGACGAGTCCGCCTACAGGAGAGAGGTGGCCTAGCTGGCGTCCTGGTGCAACAACAACAACCTGCAGCTGAACGCTCTGAAGACAGTGGAGATGATTGTGGACTTCAGGGAAAGTCACAACCCCCTCTGCCCCCCCTCACACCCTCACAGGCTCTCCCATCACCACTGCTGATTCCTTCCGCTTCCTAGGCACCACCATCACCAAGGGACCTCAAGTGGGAGCCGACCATCAGCTCCCTCATCAAAAAGGCCCAGCAGAGGATGTTCTTCCTGCGGCAGCTGAGAAGCTCAAGCTACCCACCAAGATGTTAGTGCAGTTCTACACAGCCATCATCGAGTCCATCCTCACCACCTCCATAACCGTGTGGTACGCAGGAGCCACTGCCAGGGACAGACTAAGGCTGCAGCGCGTCGTGCGCACTGCTGAGAAGGTGATCGGCTGCAAGCTCCCATCTCTCCAGGATCTGTACATCTCCAGGACCCGGAGGCGTGCTGGCCGGATCATAGCCGATCCCTCACACCCTGGTCACGTACTGTTTGCCCCCCTCCCCTCAGGTAGAAGACTTCGGTCCATCCAGACTAAAACCTCCCGTCACATGAACAGCTTCTTCCCCTCTGCCATCAGACTGCTGAACACTAATGCCACATTTCCACTATATAGTTCTGCGCTACTCTTTTCTTTTCTTTACTACTTGTTTCTCCCGCGGCTGCGCCTCTATCACAACCGCGGAAAGCCGAGTATTGCTGGGGTGGGCGGGATTGAGGTGGCGCTACACTGCTGACGTATAAAGGACGAGACTGACTCCTCAACAACACAGAAAAAAATAGCGGATTACGAGCGGAGGATTTCCACGGTTTTTAACACAGTGAATGTCTTTAACGAGACAAGAGAATTTTACAGGAGAAGACGACGTGGATTGAGACAACACACGTTGGAGCAGGAGAGGAGAATAGCGGTTGCCCAGGAAGAATCTGAAGCAGCTGCATATGAAGCAGAGATCATTTCATTTGTTCAGTGTTCATGTGCATACATATGTCAAACGTGTTTTTTAAATAAAATGTTGTGCACTTTTAAAAACTACGTCCGCCTCTGTTGTTCAAAACGGTTAAATGTTAACAGACGGGGGGGGTTAATTAAATGCTGAAATAACACAGGGGGTAATTTATAATTATGCTGAAGGCTTAATCTAAACCCCTTTAACTTACCAATAATTTATAATATTATAAAAAGCCAATCCAAATCTAGACCCATTTTGTATATTGTGTAATAATGATACACTGATGATAAACTGACTTCCCAAAAAAAGCAGCAGCTATACAATGCACTTTTGATTTGATGGAATTGCCAATTGACCTTGGAATTATATGTGGAAACTTGTTATACTTCCAGTTAACTTTAACTTACCAAATAATTGATATTATAAAAAAGCCAATCCAAATCTAGGCCCATTGTGTATCATTTTTCCCATCTATTGTTATTTATAAGGGTTATCTGTTCAGTGGTGGCTAATTACACACTAAAACAATGTAGAAATGACTCCAAAAAAAAAAAAATGCTGCAGCTAGACAACTCACTTTTGGTTTGATGGAATTGCCAATGAACCTAGAAATTTTATGATGAAACTTTTTTTAATCCTACTAAATACACTGACATTGTCACACTGCCCAACACCAAATTATAATTTTCTTTTTCAAACCAAAGATCACTATGGATCTATTGAATCACAATAGCATAGGTTTATCATATACATGTCAACGTTTACAACATCGAAAATGTTATATTTGGGTTTACATGTATGGGTATTTTCACTTTATATTATACTAGACTGCTTATAATTTATTGGAATTCTCAGAGTTTGGAATGCCGATAGAACATTCAATTCACATGTACTTACCTTTTACCCAATTCGACTTTCACCTTTATCAGTGTCTACTGCTGAATGTAAATTACACCTGTGCAACTGCTTACAATTTTACTTAAAAAAACTGTACCCAATGGAGAGCAATGGATACAGCAGGTGGTAATATTTATTAAATTTAACAATAACAATTACATTACCATTAAAAATCTTGACACCTTATGGCTGAACAGCAGGATTAGGGTCATATGAGGCAATGGAATGTGTATGTAATTATTCGCCTTTATCATCCAGTGTTATAATATACAAACCACACTTTTATCCAAAAGACTAACATTTTATTACATTACAAATATCCCAAAACATGTTAACAAATGGGGAGCTTTCAGTACTTCGACCAGACTGCCAAAATGGTTTAGGAAGGCTCCGTGGAAGGAAGCCGTCTCTGTCAGCTCATCCCTTCTTAATGCGGCTAACTGCAGGTGTCTTTCGCGCCGTTCGAGCATCCTTTCACGGATCCGCATCTCCTCAGCATGATTCTGGGCCATCAGTGATGCAAGGTCTGCAATGTTGCTGGACCTCTTCAGCTTGCCTATATGAAAGACAGAAGTCATTGTATTTAGATAACACCGGATCAAAACACGTCAGAAAAAATATTATGGAATTAAACTGTTGAAAGCCTGTGGTGGGATGCTTCGTTGCTGTGTTTAAGCTCAACTGTCATGTTGTTGCCCCGCAGTAGAGTGGACTATAAGCAACTTCTGTGGTGATGTGGTTAGGCCCCCCTTCATTTCAAAAAGGATTAATTGTAAAAAGTATTTTGATTTAATGGGTTATTTTTAAAAGAATTTCTTTGTGCTGTGGCCTCATAAATCAGAATGGGTTAATAGTGTTAGCTGACTTGAAGAATTTCAATCAAGCATTTTGATTTGAAGTCTGTACATGTGCTCCTTTTTTTTTGTGAAAATACAACAGTATTTCCACCACCAACACACCTATAACACTGGGCCACTGTGGCTATGAACACCCCTGAATCTAGTATTTTTATAAACGTAGAAAGACATTTTAAATTCCTTGTTATGCGTCTATAGAAAACAATCACATATAAAAACAACCGGGTGGTAATTTTCAGTTTGTTGTGCCTTACCAGCACTTGACTGGAGATGCCAGGGCAGTCCGTCCCAGACCCAAGGGATTTGAAAACTGTGTATAGAAGGAAAAAACACACCAATAAAGCTCACAAACAAAGTGCAACATGTACCGCAAACACAAAACTTTTTAACCAGAATACAATAAGCTTACGTCAGCGTTTTGTTCACGTGAATACTGAAATAAAAGGCGCGATTCAGCAGCTTGATGCCAGGTAGCAGCAAGGTACAGAGGTAGCTAGCTATTAGCGGGCTAGCCATCACCACAATTGCCCACAATCAAACAACTTTCTTTATTGCTAAAATAAGTGCGCCTTTTGACCGAAAGGCAAGAAGACGGACAATAACAAAACAACACTCACCGTCACCGTTTTCCAAACTGCGTGGCCGTGTCGAGTCCAAATTCTCTGCCAAAATAGCAGGCCGGACACTTCCCTGGTATATTTTTTCATTGCAAGTTGCCCCACCAACTCGCTCTGGATGTAGTCATCGGCTACGAGGACAGAAAAGTCCGCACCTCCTCGTTTGTTCATGGAATAAACTTGCGCGTGACTCGTTATATGAGAACACAAATTGTGAATCCAGTCACCGCAGTTACTCGCTGAAATTACAAAATGGCGGAACGTGTAGCTTCAACAGAAAACAAAACGGACGCGTTTGGTGACGTTACGCCCTGACCAAATCAGCGTTAGCAGTCGATTGACGTCAATTCACACCTCGCTTTTCGCTCGCCTGTACCCTGCCTCTGAACAGGCACGAAAATCGTAACGGTTAAACCGTGAGGACTTGGGTGGAAATGGCGAAAAACTGAAACAAGTAAAAAAAAGTAAAGCCAAGGTGATACTGGTGGAAATGGGGCTTAAGTGACTTATTGACTCTCGTGCACTATGTACAGCAGCTCAACCAGACTCATGTCAATCATCACTGTTTTCTTCCTGCATTACCGACTGCACTATATGGTTCTCCACATTATCTGCTGCTCGCTAATATATTTTAACTGCTGACTAGTATTACTCACTCTTATTCTACACTTTATTGCATGTATAGTTTATTTCTTTTATTTTATCACGTTTAATGTTGCAGCATTGCACCGAGACAAATTCCTAGTTTGTGTACTACATGAACAATGGCAATAAATCTGATTCCGATTCTGATTCTGATTCTGACAAGATTCAAGGCACTTCCTCATAACAGCAGGACACCTACACCACACTTCATTCAACCCCCACTCCCACTGTTCTCCCATGTGTATCCATTGTCTCTGTCTAAAGTGTGAAATAACCTGAGGCCCACACAGGCCCACATACTACCTATTGCACTACGTTCCCAAATGCACGATTAACTTGTAATACCTAGAATCTCCAAAAGTACAATGGGAGGCAGAGCCTTCAGTTATCAAGCTCCTCTCCTTTGGAACCAGCTGCCAATATGATTTGGGAGTCAAACTCAATCTCTGTTTTTAAGAATAGAGTTAAAGCCTTCCTTTTTGATATAGCCTTTAGTTAGGGTGGGATCAGGTGGCCCTGATCCCTCCCTTAGTTATGCTGCTAATAGGGTTTAGACAGCCGGGGGACCTCCAACAATGCACTGGACTTCACTCTTTCTTCACTCTCAATGAAATATTTTTGCTGGTCATTAACATCTGTTTGTTCTGTCCCCACAGATTGAGTCCCTGTCCGAGCTGTTTGCTCTCTACATGTCTGTTCTTCTCTTCTTTCTCTATCCCTCACCCCACAGCCAGTCGCAGCAGATTGACTGCCCCATCCCTGTGTTGGGTTCTGCTGGAGGTTTTCTTCCTGCTAAAAGGGAGTTTTTTCCTCTTCACACATCACCAAGTGCTTGCTCACAGGTGATTGCCTGATTGATAGATAGATAGATGTACTTTATTGATCCCAAACTGGGAAATTACAGTGTAACAGCAGCATGACAGTTGACAACCAAACACAGAAAACACACACATGACAGACAAAGGGATTACCCATGGAAAGTAAAAAACTAACACAACTATAAACCTATATACATCATAGCTTATATATGATGACCCGTATAAACACATGAATCATCCCATTGCACAAAGAAGGACTATCAGGAGCAGAGTGAAAAGTGATGTACCAGTTAGTCTGTAAGATGCAGTGTGGCAGCATAGCTATGCCAGAATACAACATCATAGTGAGTTATTGTACAGTGAAATTGCATGTGGCAAGAAAGATTTCCTGTACCTGGCTGTTCGACAGCGAAGCTGTAGTAGTCTACTGGAGAAAGTGCTTCGCTGTCTATCTAGTGTGTGGTGGAGGGGGTGATCAGGATTGTCCATGATGGATCGCAGTTTATTTAGTGTTCTCCTCTCCATCACTGTCTCAAAGGTCTCCGGTCTGAGACCAATTACAGAACCAGCCCTCTTGATAATCTTGTCAAGTCTGTTGGTATCTCTAGCCCTAATACTGCTACCCCAACAGACCGCAGCAAAGAAGATGGCGCTGGCAACAACAGTCTGGTAGAAAAGCTCCAGCATCCTGCTGCACACGTTGAAGGATCTCAGCTTTCTCAGTAAGTAGAGGCTGCTCATCCCCTTCTTGTGCGCGGTATCAGTGTTGGATCTCTAGTCCAACCCGCTGCTGATCCTGACACCCAGATATTTGTAGTCCTCAACCACTCCCACATCCTCCCCCCTAATCTGTAGGGGTTGCTGGGGTCTTTCTGCAATTGTTGGGGTTTCTCCTACAGTGGAAAGTGCTATGAGATGACTGTTATTGTGAAATGACACTACATATATAAAGGTTTTTAATCTCAACATTTTTTTTTTCCTGGTTAAATAAAGGTTAAAAAAAATGACACTGTGGAGATTGTGTGGAAAGGATGAGGCAGAGTTATTCTCAGGTTCCATTTTATTCACAACACACTCTCCAACATTCAAAAGCAGAAGAAGGAAAAAACCCAACATCTGCCAGTCTTATACCCCTGACATCAAAGTACAAAATCCCATTGTCTTTAAATCCCAAACACAATGCATCCCCCCTGCAGTTCCTCTCTCTTCCTACCCAAACCTGGGTGGTCAGGAAATCATTCATGTCCATCTCTTGCATATCAAAAGGCCAACTCTCTCAATCCTCCTCTTATCCCCAGGAGGTCCAGACCTTTTGTTCCTCTTCAGACATGAAGCCAAAAGTAAGCACACAGGAATATACATGAGAGAATATGAACAGTCATATACATGTGAGCCCGTGAAACTACATATGTGCACCACATATAACCCCCCCCCCCCCAAACGTCTAAGATGGAACAAACAAACACAGATTGCATGTCATAATAAAATCGCCACACATCAGTCCACATGCTGTCTTGGTCTCAACCGTCTGCCGTATCTGCTGCAGGCGGGCTTAACCTCTTCCACGGCGTCCTCCTGCTGTGGAGCTGCTGTCTGGGGATTAAAACTGTTAGTCAATCTCTGTGAGTGTACTGGGGAATGCTCCCTAGGGGTCTACCCCGTCGCGGAGCCCTCGCCAACTGCACAGTTTCGTCAGCCATCACAAAAGCAGGTTTGAGTCTGTCTATGCCAATCATCTCCTTTCTGCCCCCCAAATCTAGCAAAAAATGCTTATCACCTGTTTCTAGCACTCTAAATGGTCCATCGTAAGGCGGTCGCAGAGCTGTGCGGTGGGCATCATGTCTGACAAAAACAAACTTCGCATTTTTTAAAGCTTTAGGCACAAAAACACGCGGAAAACTGTGGTGAACGGGGCCTGGTAGGACACTCGGGCCATTGCTATTCTGCAACCGCTGAGCTGAGGAGAACTCTGGCGCTGGGTTGTCAGGGAGAAATTCTCCAGGCAGCCGAAGTGGCTGTGCGAACACTAGCTCTGCTGGGGAGGCGTCTAAATCCTCTTTAGGTGCAGAACGCAACCCCAATAGAACCCATGGTAGTTTGTCAACCCAATTTGCATCCGTAAGCGACGCTCTGAGAGCCCCCTTCAGCGACCTGTGAAAACGTTCGTATAACCCATTAGCCTGCGGGTGATACGCGGTCGTGTGGTGGATCGTTGCCCCCAGGCTGCGGGCCATCGCTGACCAAAGTTCGGAAACAAATTGTGGGCCTCTGTCAGATGTAATATCCGACGGAACTCCAAAACGCGCTACCCATGCAGTTAAAAAAGCGCGCGCCACCTCCTCGGCTGTGGTTGATGACAGGGGAACCACTTCTGGCCAGCGCGTGGTGCAGTCAACCATTGTCAGAAGATGTGTGCACCCTTGCGAGGGAGGTAGGGGGCCTACGAGGTCCACATGGACATGATCAAACCTATTAGCTGGAATATGAAACGGCTCCAAAGGAGCTCTCATGTGTCTATGCACTTTGGCCCGCTGACAGGCCATTCAGGCTGCCGCCCACTCTCTAACTTGCTTGCGCAGGCCCGGCCATACAAATTTCTCCCCTACCATTTTGACCGAAGCGCGTACCCCCGGGTGCGCCAGCGAATGGATCGAGTCAAAAACGCGGCGGCACCACAAGGCCGGAACCACCGGACGGGGTCGCCCAGTGGAAACATCGCAGATTAGGGGGGGCATACTGTCTTGCAGCACCCTGTCCTCCAGCCTTAACCCTGTTGGTCCAGACTGGAGCGCGCGCACGTCCGCGTCTCCGCCCTGCTCCGCGGCCATGGCTGCGTAATCTATCCCTACGCGGACTGGGGCCGCTCGCACTTCTGCGCTGCTACCCTGGTCCGCAGCAACAGCTGCGAAATCTACCTCTACGCGGGCTGGAGCAGCCACGGTACGCGAGAGGCAGTCTGCCACTACGTTAAGTTTACCCGCTACATGCTGGATATCGGTAGTGAACTCCGAAATTGTGGCCAGCTGTCAAGGTTACGAAATCTTGGCCATCGCAAAAGTCAGCGGCTTGTGGTTAACGAACGCGGTGAAACGGCGTCCCTCCAGCCAAAACTGGAAGTGACGAATAGCCAAATGGAGAGCTAACAACTCCCTGTCGAATGCGCTGTATTTTCGCTCACTATCGCACAAAGTCTTGCTGAAAAACGCGAGCGGCTGCCAGGCTCCAGCCACATACTGTTCCACAACCGCCCCTATGGCCACATCTGACGCGTCAGTAGTGAGCGCCATGCGGGCCGTTGGAACTGGATGCGCTAACAATGCAGCGTTTGCCAAGGCTGTTTTGACTTCAGAGAATGCGTGCTCCCGCTCGGGAGACCATTCGATTTTATTTGCGGGTTTTTGTTTTTTAAGCACAGCGTACAATGGTTGCATGAGCTGCGCCGCGCGGGGGAGGAAACGGTTATAAAAATTCACCATTCCCAAAAACTCCTGTAACGCTTTGACCGTTTGTGGCTGGGGAAAATTTGCCACCGCGCGCACCTTGTCAGGCAGAGGAACTGCTCCTTCGGGAGAGACACGATGCCCCAAAAAATCAATCTGCGCCACCCCGAACTGACACTTCGCTGGGTTGATTATTAGCCCGTGCTCCGCCAACCTCCGGAAAACCGCCGTGAGGTGGTTTTTGTGTTCGTCTTCGGATGCACTGGCTACCAAAATGTCATCCAGGTAGACGAACACGAAAGGGAGATCGCGCAACACCGCGTCCATCATGCGTTGGAAAGTCTGCGCTGCGCCTTTAAGCCCAAACGGCATGCGCAAAAACTCAAAAAGCCCGAAAAGAGTTGTTACCGCTGTTTTGGGTATGTCCTCAGCGCGGACTGGGACCTGATGATAACCGCGTACCAGGTCTATCTTAGAAAAAATGCGCGTCCCCGCCAAATGAACTGAAAAATCCTGGATATGTGGGATTGGGTAGCGGTCGTGTGCTGTAGCATTGTTCAGCCTGCGAAAATCACCGCATGGCCGCCACGAGCCATCAGTTTTAGGGACCATTTGAAGCGGTGAAGCCCAAGGGGCTCTTGAACGTCGGATGATGCCCAATTTTTCCAGGTTGGTGAACTCCTCGCGCGCTATGGCCAGTTTAGCTGAATCCAAGCGCCGAGCTTTTGCAAAAACGGGCGGTCCGGTGGTAGTAATAAAATGCTCCACCCCGTGTTTAGCCACGGACGCCGAAAACGCTGGCACCATGAGCGCTGGAAATTGAGTGAGGAGTGTGTGGAACTTACCACCTGCAGCTGTGACGTTGGCTTGTGCTGTTGGCGGGGCCACTCGCGCTGTACAGGGATAGAAGAAAAAGAGTGCATTAACCAGGCGTCTGTTAGCA
Source organism: Pholidichthys leucotaenia (assembly GCA_020510985.1). Classification (NCBI taxonomy): domain Eukaryota; kingdom Metazoa; phylum Chordata; class Actinopteri; order Cichliformes; family Pholidichthyidae; genus Pholidichthys; species Pholidichthys leucotaenia. Next base: position 328,004,748 of record CM035844.1, on the reverse strand, counting down.
AGATCGACCAACAAACCATGTGAGCACAAAAAATCAGCAGCTAACATGTTGAAATTGACTGCCACTATGACGAAAGTCCACTCGAATGTGCGGCCGTGTAATGACAGAGACAGGGTCTTCTCCCCGAAGGTCTTAATCCCCGAGCCGTTCGCTGCTGACACCACAGGGCCACTGTAAGACGCCAGCCAGTCAGCGCAGGAAGGTGTGATGAAACTCAGCTGGGAGCCTGTGTCCACGAGGAAGTGCCTCCCCGATCGCGCGTCCCTCAAGTAGAGCAGCTTCTTCTCCTCACCGAGAGCCGCAGCTGTTACCGACTCCCGGTCTTGGCGTTTCCCGAGCTCTTGAATTGGCACGGTGGAATGCACTTGCATGCCCTCTTGGCGAAACGGCGATGGTAAAAGCAAAGGACGTCGTCCGCTCCGCGCCTCCTGGCCCCCCTCGCTGCCGTCGTCGGTGAGTCTGGTGCTGCAGCCTCTGGCCCCCCGCCATCTCCGGATGTTGCGCCCAGCTCCGCTGCTGCAGTCGTGGCCGTGTGTCGTCTATGGGCGTCAACGAGTCGTTGCGCCTCCTGGCCCAGTTCATGGTAGTCTCGGTGGGCCAGCAGCTGTGAACTGGCCAGGGTAACTCTCACTGCTGGCGGTAGTGTCCTGAGGAAAAGGTGGGCAAAAATAAAGCCATCATCTTCGGCGTCTCTCAAACTCAGCATCTTCGCCATCAGGTCTGCAGGTCTGTCGACCTCACACTCAGTCAACGCCAGGAGCTTCTCTGCTCGCTCTCCCAGCGAGGGGGTGGAAAAACGGATGAGAGCAGCCTTCAAAGTGCCGTACTTGTCGTCGTCTGGGCGGGTGGTTGATCAGCTCTCTACACGCTGGGCTGTGTGGTTGTCCAGCTTTGCAACTACATGGTAGAACTTTCGTGGCGTCTGCCGAAACCTTCCGAAGATGGAACTGTGCCTCAAACTGCGTTAAACCAAGGCGCGGACTGTTCTGCCAGAAGTCCGGAAGCTGGACTGTGGTAGCTGCATTAGCTTGGCTGGCTCCTGATGAGTCCGGTGCAGGAGAATCTTCTCTGGCCATAATACGTCTCAATGGTCACCAGTGTGGAATTGTGTGGAAAGGATGAGGCAGAGTTATTTCTCAGGTTCCATTTTATTCACAACACACTCTCCAACATTCAAAAGCAAAGAAGGAAAAAACCCCAACATCTGCCGTCTTAATACCCCTGACATCAAAGTACAAAATCCATTGTCTTTAAATACCAAACACAATGCATCCCCCCTGCAGTTCCTCTCTCTTCCACCCAAACCTGGGTGGTCAGGAAATCATTCATGTCCATCTCTTTGCATATCAAAAGGCCATCTCTCTTGTCCTCCTCTTATCCCCAGGAGGTCCAGACCTTTTGTTCCTCTTCAGACGTGAAGCCAAATAAGCACACAGGAATATACATGAGAGAATATGAACAGTCATATACACGTGAGCCCGTGAAACTACATATGTGCACCACAACACTATATAAATAAAGTTGAATTGAATTGTTGATGATCCTCTGCACAGCCTTCCTGTTCTCAGCTGTGGAGCTGGCGTACCACACACCCAGACAGTAGGTGAGCACGCTGTCCGCTGAGCAGTGGTAAAAGGCCAGCAGCAACTTCTGGTCCAGGTTGTTCTTCCTCGGGAACACGGAGGAAGTGCAGCCACTGCTGGGCTTTCTTCACTAGGGCCTTGGTGTTGATAGACAAGTGGCCTCATGTACAAAGGGTACTTTACGCATAAAAACATGGCATACGTCCTTTTTCCATGGACAGTTTCAGATGTATCAAGAATGAAATGACTGTGAAAATATGCGCAGCTCCACGCCAACTTCATGGCTGGTGTACAGACGTGGACAGAATTGTTGGTACCCCTCTGTTAATGAAAAGAAAAACCCACAATGGTCACAGAAATAACTTGAATCTGACAAAAATGGTAATAAATAAAAATTCTGTGAAAATTAACCAATGAAAATCAGACAATGCTTTTGAATTTGGTTCAACAGAATTATTTTAAAAAACAAATTCATGAAACAGGCCTGGCAAAAATGATGGTACCCCTAGAAAAGATTGAAAATAATTGACCATAGGGACATGTTCAACCAAGATGTGTCCTCTAATTAACATCACAGGTGTCTACAAACTTGTAATCAGTCAGTCGGGCCTATTTAAGGTGACAAGTAGTCACTGTGCTGTTTGTTGACATGGTGTGTACCACACCAAACATGAACCAGAGGAAGCAAAGGAGAGAGTTGTCTCAGGAGATTAGAAAGAAAATTATAGACAAGCATGTTAAAGGTAAAGGTTATAAGACCATCTCCAAGCAGTCTGATGTTCCTGTGACTACAGTTGCACATATTATTCAGAAATTTATGATCCACAGGACTGTAGCCAACCTCCCTGGACGTGGCCGCAGGAGAGACGGATAATACGAATGGTAACAAAAGAGCCCAGAACAACCTTTAAACACATTCATGGTGAACTCCAAGATCAAGGTACATCAGTGTCAGATCGCACCATCCGTCGTTGTTTGAGCCAAAGTGGACTTCATGGGAGACGACCAAGGAGGACACCACTGTTGAAAACAAATCATAAAAACGCCAGACTGGAATTGCCAAACTGCATGTTGACAAGCCACAAAGCTTCTGGGAGAATGTCCTATGGATAGACGAGACAAAACTGGAACGTTTTGGCAAGGCACATCAGCTCTATGTTCACAGACACAAAAGTGAAGCATACCAAGAAAAGAACACTGTCCCTACTGTGAAACATGGAGGAGGTTCTGTTATGTTCTGGGGCTGCTTTGCTGCATCTGGCACAGGGTGTCTTGAATCTGTGCAGGGTACAATGAAGATCTCAAGACTATCAAGGGTATTCTAGAGAGAAATGTGCTGCCCAGTGTCAGACAGCTTGGTCTCAGTCGCAGTCATGGTCTTGCAACAGATAATGACCCAAAACACACAGCTAAAAACACCCAAGAATGGCTAAGAGCGAAACATTGGATTTTTCTAAAGTGGCCTTCTATGAGCCCTGATCTAAATCCTATTGAACATCTGTGGAAGGATCTGAAACATGCCATCTGGAGAAGGCACCCTTCAAACCTGAGACAACTGGAGCAGTTTGCTCATGAGGAGTGGGCCAAAATACCTGCTGAGAGGTGCAGAAGTCTCATTGACAGTTACAGAAATTGTTTGATTGCAGTGATCGCCTCAAAAGGTTGTGCAGCAAAATATTAAGTTAAGGGTACCATCATTTTTGTCCAGGCCTGTTTCAAGAGTTTGTTTTTAAATAATTCTGTTGAAGCACAATCAAAAGCATTGGTCTGATTTTGTTGGTTAATTTTCATAGAATTTTTATTTATTACCACTTTTGTCAGATTCAGTTATTTTCTGTGACCATTGTGGGTTTTTCTTTCATTAACAGAGGGGGTACCAACAATTTTGTCCACGTCTGTATGTACTGTACATTTCTACTGTTATTGGTCCATTGGCGACACTTAGAGGTGATGTTGGGAGACTGATAATGACGTGAAAATTATTGTACACACCAAGACACTGGATGAACAAGCATCCATGTGTGCACAATTATGGCCCTTTCCACTAGCCCCAGTCGGCCTTACTCTACACTACACACCACCTACTCGTTTCGGCCTCGGTTGTGTTTCCATTGCAGCTGGGTACACCTGGGGTGGGTGGGATTTTTTTACAGCAAGGCGGTGCCACACTCTCCCGTGACGAAAAACATGCGACCTAAGCAAAACATAACATTGCAGCTGTACAAGGCGACTCCTCGTCTGTGGCTTTTTTGTCACCCGTAGATGCCAAAAAGGACCACCAGACAAGGGTACAGGCAGCGAGACGAAACACTCTGGAATAGTACTGCAGCTTCTGGGAGAGCCAATGACGTGAGGATACAAACTAGATCATATATGATGGTAAGCTAATGGTTGCTAATGCTAGTTTGCTATAAGTATGTCATGCTACACTGTAATGTCTGCAAGTTATCGTTGTTGGGTACTAAAATATGTATGCTGTGTGTGTGTGTTTCAGATGGCTCTGTTGTGGGAAAATTACCGCTTCAAACGGTGAGTCAGGCGTTCAACACAGCCTTTCACTGATGTCAACACAGCCTGTCACTGATGTCACCCCAGCTTCACAAACGATCAGTGGTTATAGAGCCTAAGCATGGCTGTAGAAATGTTTAGCTTCCTGTACAACAAATTGTTCTGATCTGTGTGAAAATCATGAAGAGACTGTTGAGACATCATGTCATGTACTGCTCCAGCTGCGACTTAGTCGTGGTGTGTCATAGCATAAAATGATCAGCTGACACAACTGATCGCCAGGTTAATAACTATATTAGCCACAAAATATATATTCAAAAAGTAAACAGTACTGAGTTAGGTATAATAAGATATATTTGACATTATGATGCATTTTAGGCCAAACAAACTTGATCTAGATTAAAAGCAATTAAAATAATGCAGTCACATGTACGTGGAAAATACTTGATTTACTAGATACATGTACTGTAGAAATATATAGTCTCTGCATCAACAATGTACTATAATTGCATTCATGTAGTATTGCCACGGGAATTGCACTGACAATAACACCTCTGAAGTTTTTGAAGATGTGTCTCTTTTTTTTTTATAGGTGAAGGTTACCACCAAGTGACATAAATTAAATACTGAAAGACTGAAAAGCTAAGAACAATCCAGCAGTTTGAGAAATCACTTTGGTTGATGTAAAGTCTGTCAACAGAATTATGAACCATAAAGCAGTTTGTGTTAAAAATGATAAATCCCATTAAACCCGTAACCCAGGGGGTGTCCAATCATGTGCCACGGAGGGCCAAGACCCTGCAGGTTCTCTCTTCTACCCAGTCTCTTCAGCTGTGTTGTCACTTATCAGCATCAGTGGAAAGAAATTCAGTGGAATCTGCTGTTGAAGACACTGGTTGGAGGTAAAGCCTGCAGAGTCTTGGGCCCTCCATGGCACATGATTGGACACCCCTTCCCAAACCCATTACGATAAAGGACATATGTAATATGGCCCATAATTCCTCCATATACTGGTACGTGTCACTAAAGTGTGCAGGGTCTTCTGCGTGGCACATCCAACAATAACAGTCTTCAGTTAATAAAATAAGTGCTTTGGTTACTTTTTCAAAGAATGAGCTGTCATACACGCTCTAGGGAGCCGCGCAATAAGAGCCAAGGGTGAGCCAGTGAGTCGTGATGTTTTATGAAGGTAAGGGTGAGGGATGAGGGAAGCACAGATACTCAACACAATAACACTCATGAGCAGGTACAGCGACAGAGAACACCGTTGCACCGGCGTAGGGGTACACAACAAGAGGGCTCACAGCAGGTAACACTCACGGGTTAAGCAGCCAGAAGAATAGAGAGCTGGCACGGGGCAAAGGACTCCAATACACAGTATCACTCTTACAAGGTGGTACTCCAAGTTGATTCAGTAAGGCAAATATCCCGGGTTAGCATGCACCGGACATTGGGGTACCAAGGCACAAACGTCCTTACGGGAAACACTTACGAGTTGTGCTGAAGTGAGGCAGGGCTGGCACCTGACGAATGGGCTCCAGCCTAGCAGTGCTTATGTCGCAGCCCCGAGTCATCGAGGCTGCTCCTATTTATTCACATTGGCAGTGCCTCCCAGCTGCATTGAGGGACTAATTGGCCCCAGCCGTCCGTAATGCTGCCAGCTGGGAGCCTGCTGAGACGCTGCTCAATGGGAAGCAGGGATGAGGGAAAACATGGGCTGAGTGCTGAGACGGCATCTCAACCCATGGTGACATGAGCCATTATTTTCAAAGTCACTGATAAATGGTTTGTACTGTTGACTCTTTTCCCACCAGTGTCTGAACAGACAAAATAGAAAATTATGATGCAAACACATAAGTCACTAAATTGTTTATTACAATCAGCAGCAAATTCCAGATTATTCAGAATGTGCAAAATTCAAACTGTAAAAAAAAAATACTTAGATGGGTCACACACGCCGGCCACGCTGCCTCACTGAGAAGCAGCTGGGATGTGCCGCTCAAGCTGGTCCTGGTTCAGCAGATCTTAGGCCTGCATCTCTGTAAATAGTGAGGCAAGGTCCAGTTTGGGTGGATCATTTCCTTCTTGCCTAGACAAAAGACAGAAATGGGTGGTGGTTAATTAAAGCAAGTTTAAAACATATTTGGGAAATACACTTGTTGCTAAAAGGCAATGGTGGAATATGAATAAATGAATGAATCTTTATTTTGGACAGATTAAAAGTAAAGATTAAAAGAAAATAGAATAATATAACAAAGGGAAAAAAATCTAACAAAGTCAAATTAAACAATAACTCCTCTGATTATACAGTTCAACATAGGTTATCTGAAATGGGTGATGGCTGAAGCCGCAGCTTATATTGCCCACCCATATTCCATCCAAGAATTCAAAAGAAAAACAAAACAGGAGCGATTACAATTCCATTGTGACAATAAAGTACTTTGTTGTTGTATTTAACCACAATTTTCATGTAGCTGCGCGTCAGTAAAGTAGATTTTACAAGGGCTGGGTTACATTTAAAATCATCTGTTTTTACTGTGGCCTCAGCAATCAGAATGAATTAATACATTCACTTGAATGGAATATAGTACTTTAACTGAGGGTGTGCATCACCGAGTATGGAGTCGCTCAGTCAAAATATGGAATTTTTACCAATAAAAGTTTAGCCACCACTCTGTCACCGCTGTGTCTTTTCTTGCCCTGGCTTCAAGTGTGGGCGGTATTTTGTTCTTGTGTTGCTAAATTATAAAAGGAAGCACTACAATGGGTCTCATTCCCTTGAATGGAATATAGTACTTTAACTGAGAGTGTGCATCACCAAGTGTGGAGTCGCTCAGTCAAAATGTGGAATTTTTAAATCAGCAAAAGTTTAGCCACCGCTCTGTCACTGCTGTGTCGCCCTGGCTTCAAGTGTGGGCGGTGTTTTGTACTTTTATTGCTAAAATATAAAAGGAAGCACTACAGTGGGTCTCAAATATTTGTAATGTGTCCTGTTACTGCATTAGTTTATTGATGATAGACTATAAACTACACATATAAACTAAATTATATTGATGACTGACCAACTCCCATTCCCCAAAGTGCAACATACAGTTATGAATATAACTCACAAAGGATCACACAAGTGATCTGACAAAAAAATAAATACATTAACAAGCGGTTTACAGTTGATGTGCCAGTCATTTTCAATTATTCTGTAATTAATATTCACACAACCAAATAATTCTCAGTTCAGTCCCTTTTATATTAAGTGGAAATTGTGCTACTTTGGTTTTGGCACTTTACCTATAAAAGCAAAGGATTTCAGTACTTTCCACAGTGGCGAGGTCCGTTGTGGGGCGGCTGCTTTTCCTTTCCTCTTGCCTAGACCAAAGACAGAAATGGATGGTGGTTAGTTCAAGCAAGTTCAACACATATACAGGCACATCTCAAAAATCAGAATATCATGAAAAAGTTCAATATTTTTGTCACTCATTTCAGAAAGTGAAACCCATATATAGATTCATTACAGGGACAGTGATATATTGCAAGTGTTTATTTTAATTTTGATGATTATGGCTACGGCCCATATTAACCAACATTTCTATTTAAAAACTATTTTTTAAAATTAATTTTATGTAATATTCTAATTTTTTGCCAAACTGAATTTGGGGTTTTCAGGGGCTGTAAGCCATAATCATCCAAATTAAAATAAATAAACGCTTGAAATATATCACTGTCCGTGTAATGAATCTATATAATATATGGATTTCACCTTCTGAAATGAGTGACAAAAAATATTGAACTTTTTCATGACATTCTTATTTTTGGAGATGTACCTGTACTAGGGAAATACACTTGTGAAAGTCAGTGGTGGGATGTGACAAAACTGCTTCGTTTTCCTGACCAGTGAGAACCCCAGGATCCACTCTGTACATGTACAAGTACATTTTCAATCCAGGGATGTATGGTGGAGCAGAAACAGCACAACAACACTGTTCCAACACCTTTTATGGAAAATCCACAGAATAGGTGTGTGGGTCTATTCTGACGCTTTAGAAAATTATATGAATCACTTTATAAATCACTGGTTTGAAAATGCACTTGTATATGTTGAGATTTTGGATCCTGGGGTCCTCTTGACCTGTATCCACAATATAAACTAACTAACTAACTAACTAACCTGCACTTATATAGCGCTTTTCTAGTCACAAAGACCACTCAAAGCACTTTCACTAGTACTAACCCTCTATTCTAAGGGCCTATAGGAAACAGATATCTAGGGACAATTTAGAACAGCCAATTAACCTAACATGCATGTCTTTGGATTGTGGGAGGAAACTAGAGCCCCCGGAGTAAACCCACGCAGCACAGGGAGAACATGCACAACATGCTGAGGGCAGCTAACCCCTGGCATGTGGAAACAGATTCTAGGAAGAAATTACACACAACTTAATGCACAGCACCAAAGTGCAACACGTACACAAACCAGGACTTTAACCAGGATTAACATATTGCATCGTTTTGCTCTCACAAGTGAATACTTAGGACAAAACAAGCTCAAATCAGCAGTTGGTACTAGCTAGCTACTAGCTAACACTCGTTAGCCAGGACAGGACGGCGCTGTATCGCTCAAAAAAAGTGAGCTTACCACCAACAGGATAAATAAGCGAACAGATGCACAATATTACAAATCACTCACCATCGATGGTTCTCTCACGTTCGTCTTCAGCTTGTCCGTAGTCCAGTTCTATGCTGGGCTGCATCTGTATCAGAGCTGGTCGCTCCTCTCACTGTGGATCTTCCACCAAGCACAGAAAACTCCGCACCTCTTCGTTGGACCACGGTGTAGATTTCCGCAAAACCTACAATGCCATCTCTATTAATATCGTATTTACTCGGTGAGCGAGTTTAGTCCGTGAACTATTGCAAATGGCGGTCGTGTAGATTCCACAGAAGACGGACGCTTTCGTGACGTTACGCCCTGACCAATCAGTGGCTTGCAGTCTGTTGACGTCACATCTCGGCTCAACTCAGCACGGCTGTACCCTGGCCTCGAGTGGATACGAAAATAGGACCCGTTAACTGGTGCTGGGTATAATGGAAAAGGCTACAAAGCGAGCCGAGTAGAGTAGAGTAGAGTAGGGCTGAGTGGGTACTAGTGGAAAAGGGGCTTTAGATGAGTGGATATAAAAGCAAACGCAAAGAAGCACAGAAAATGCCCCTAACAACAATGCGTTAGCATTGTTAGAGGATATTGCAAATCCCGCTGTGAAAAGAGAAAGGGTATTTAGAGACAGAGATTTTCTGGCTCAGGATGATGACTGGCTTGTCAGCCGGTTTTGGTTTTCACGGGGCAGTCCTTGTAGACTGTGCTCGGAGCTACGGCCGCTCTTGGAGCGCAACACAGCAAGAAGCCGTGTGCTGCCCTCCCAGTGCAGGTTCTAACAACACTGGGTTCCTGGCAACGGGAGCATTCAGAGGGAGCTGGCAGGCCAATCAGGAATTTCCCAGTCGACCCTGAGCTGAAGCTATGCCAGCTGTGAGGGATGCATTATCCGGCTGTCACCAGGTACATCATATTCCCATACAATGCAGTTGAACAGGCCAACATCAAAGCACAATTTGCTGCGAGAGACGGTTTTTCCTTTTGATTCTAATGAACTGCGTTTTGTTGGGAAACAAACTACACAAGCTGGAACTGTGCAGAATGGGTGGCTTCTTGGTGAGTTAAATTATGGTAATGGTCTAATTAACCCCCCACATGCACAACACGCCCTGTTGCATTCCCAAATATCACCCTGGCTTCAAGGCTTCATTACAAGGGTCAGTGGTTGGAGTAGAGGTGGACAGTTCTTTTTTGCTGATTAAACTACAGTTTCACAGCATTCTATCAAGCCCTCACGTGCCTCTGTGTATACAGTAGTTTACTGGTCAATACACACATGCATACAAAAAGTTTGAAATGCAACAGTATCAACCCTTTCCCCCCCGGCACACTTCATTCCATTTACAATAGTAGTCGTGTGTAATCCATGTATGTTGTATATAACTATAAAGGTGGATTTGCATTTTGGACATAAAATATGTACTTGTCGTGGTCTAATATGATCAGCTTTCAACTGACAGGGAGCCATGGTCTCCACTAGGTTCATATTGTCTACTTTTTCATTAGTTTTCCTTTATTCAATGAGCTGATCCACCCGACTGGTCACAAATCACAGCAATCAGCTGATGCTTCTGAGGACAACTGCAGACATCAGTCCAAACATGTCAAGGTTAAAATAAACATCTCCTTCTCATCCCTGTCTCAATAAAGGAAAACAGTAATCTAATCTTATAGGGCTGTGAGCAAGCGTGGGTGGCTGTGGTGCAGGTGTAGTGTGGCCAACTACTGATCAGAGGGTCAGGGGGTTCAATTCCCGCTCTGTCTGCAGTCTGCATGTCGAAGTGTCCTTGAAAGACATTGAACCCCCAGTTGCTCCTCGTGGGTCAGGCTAGCGCCGGTGTATGGCAGCTCTGCTGCCATCAATGTGTGAATGTGTGTGTGAATTGGTGGAAAGCAGGATCTGTAAAGAGCTTTGGTCATCTAGAGATGAGAAAAAGTGCTATATAATGGCCCTTTTCCACTAGTACCTGTTTGGCCTTACTCACTTCGACTTGGCTTTACTCTACTCGGTTCACTTCTGTTTCCACTTCAGCTGAGTACCGAATGGGGTGGGTGGGATTTTTTTTACAACAAGGCTGTGCCACAGTCCCATGACGTAAAACACGCTACACAAGCAAAACATAACATGGCGGCTGTACAAGGCACCTCCTCGTTCTCTGGCTTTTTGTCACTGGAAAGGCCCAAAAGGACCGCCAGAGAGGGGGACAGGCAGCAAGACCAAACACTCTGGAAAAGTACTGGAGTGTTTAGGAAGCCGTAGAGCGGAAGACGTGAGGATACGAACTATTCAATTCAATTCAATTCAATTCAACTTTATTTATATAGCGCCATTTCACAACAACAGTCATCTCATAGCACTATCAACTGTAGGGGGGGGACCCCCACAGTTGCAGAAAGACCCCAGCAATCAGGCGATCCCCTGTGAGCAAGCACTTGGCGACGGTGGAGAGGAAAAACTCCCTTTTAACAGGAAGAAACCTCCAGCAGAACCAAGCTCAGGGAGGGGCAGTCATCTGCTGCGACTGGCTGGGGGGTGAGGGGAATAGAGAGAGAAGAAAAGAACAGACATGTAGAGAGCAAACAGCACGATGGGGACTCAATCTATGGGAGAGAACAACAGATGTTAATGACCAGCAAAAAAAAATATTTCATAGAGAGTGAGGAAAGGAGTGAGGCCCAGTGCATTACTGGAGGTCCCCCGGCTGACTAAACCTATTAGCAGCATAACTAAGGGAGGGTTCAGAAACACATGATCCCTCCCTAATTGTAGGCTATATCAAAAAGGTAGGTTTTAGCCCTATTCTTAAAAACAGAGATCGAGTCTGACTCCCGAATCCAGATTGGCAGCTGATTCCACAGGAGAGGAGCTTGATAACTGAAGGCTCTGCCTCCCATTGTACTTTTGGAGATTCTAGGTATTACAAGTAATCCTGCATTTTGGGAGCGTAGTGCTCTGTTAGGATAATACGGTAGTATCAGATCTTTTAAATAAAAGGAGCCTGATTGTTTAGAGCTTTGTAAGTAAGAAGAAGGATTTTAAACTTAATTCTAAACTCTATGGGAAGCCAATGAAGGAGGCCAGAACTGGAGAGATATGATCTCTCTTTCTAGTACCTGTTAAAACTCTTGCTGCAGCATTTTGGATCAGCTGAAGACTTTTAAAGATGTTTAGGACAGCCTGATAATAAAGAATTACAATAATCTAATCTCGAGCTAACAAAAGCGTGGATCAGTTTCTCAGCATCACTCTGAGACAATATGCTCCTAATCTTGGCAATATTACGCAAATGATAGAAGGCAGTCTTAGAAACAAATTTAATATGTGAATTGAAGGACAAATCCTGATCAAAAATAACTCCAAGGTTCCTCACAGAGCTATTAAGAGAAAGAGAAACCGCATCCAAACTGAAAGTTTGATTTGGAAAGGAATTTCTAAGGTTTTTTGGACCAACAAGAATGACTTCAGTCTTATCTGAATTTAATAGCAGGAAATTACAAGTCATCCAAGCTTTGATTTCCTTAAGACAGGCTTCTAACTTGGCTAATTGATTACTATCATCTGGCTTCATTGACAGATATAATTGTGTGTCATCTGCATAACAATGAAAATGTATACAGTGCTTTCTAATAATGTTGCCTAACGGAAGCATATATAAACTAAAAAGAGTAGGGCCTAGCACAGATCCCTGTGGAACTCCATGACTAAGCTTTGAGTTGAAAGAAAACTCATTATTTACATGAACAAACTGGAACCTATCAGATAAATAAGATCTAAACCATTGCAACGAAGTTCCATTAAGTCCAACATAGTGTTCTAATCTATCAAATAGAATATTATGATCGATAGTATCAAAAGCTGCACTAAGGTCTAAAAGGACAAGTACAGAAACTAGTCCATTATCAGATGCAATGAGGAGGTCGTTAGTGACCTTCGCTAAGGCTGTTTCAGTACTATGATGGATTCTAAACCCAGATTGAAACTCTTCAAGTAAACCATTTCCCTGCAGGTGGTCAAATAATTGCGAAGCAACAACTCTTTCTAAGATTTTTGAAATGAAAGGGAGACTTAGAGATTGGTCTATAGTTAGCTAAAGCTCCTGGATCTAGCGTTGGCTTTTTGAGTAAGGGTTTAATTACAGCCGTTTTAAAAGCCTGCGGTACATGGCCTAATGTTAATGAAGAATTGATTATATGAAGAATAAAGCTACCAATAAGTGGGAAGACTTCTTTAAATAACCTGGTAGGAATAGGGTCTAAAAGACAAGTTGAAGGTTTGGATGAGGAAACTATTTTGTCTAACTCACAAAGGTCGATTGGAGTAAACTCATCAAGACAGACATCAAAAGAAGGAGTTGTAGTAGTTGCAGTATTTAAGTTAACTGTGGGAAGAATCTGATTGATTTTATCTCTGATGGATGAAATTTTATTATTGAAAAAGTTCATAAAGTCCTGACTAGTAAGCTCTAAGGGAATGCTAGGATTGACAGAGTCCTGACTCTTTGTCAACCTGGCTACAGTACTGAAAAGAAACCTGGGATTATTCTTGTTCTCTTCTATTAATGCAGAGTAATAACTTGTTCTAGCTTTTCTAAGAGATTTTTTATAAATTAAAAGATGATTTCTCCAAGCTAAATAGATTTCATCTAAATTAGTAGAGCGCCATTTTCTTTCTAATTGACGAGTCTTCTGTTTTAAGCTACGAGTTTCTGTGTTGAACCAAGGAGTTAGAAATCTCTGATTAGACTTTTTCTTTTTTAAGGGGGCCACCAAGTCTAGAGTCTGATGCAGAGAAGCTGAAACACTATCCACCATGTTATCAATTACAGAAGGAGCAAGCTGTCTATAGCTTATTTCCGTTGTGTTGACACATGGCATAGAGGAAACAATCTGCATAAATTTGGAAACAGCATCATCTGAGAGGCATCTACTGTAATAATATTTTTCTTTAGGAGCCAAATAGTCAGAAATAGTAAAATCAAAGGTTAACAGACAATGGTCTGACAGTACAGGGTTATGAGGAGACACTACAAGATTTTCTATTTCTATGCCATATGTCAAAACAAGGTCCAATGTATGGTGGAGGTAATGAGTAGAATTTCCTACTTTCTGAGAAAACCCAATTGAATCTAATATTGAATTGAATGCCACATTAAGGCAGTCACTATCTATATCCACATGTATATTAAAGTCCCCTACTATAATTATTCTATCAGATTTCAGCACTAAATCAGCTAAGAAATCAGGAAATTCGGATAAAAATTCTGAGTAGGTTGATGGGGGACGATAAACTATGGCAAATAAAATTGGGTTTAACCTAAAATTGCTAAAGTGCCCAATACTGAGGACCAGGCCCTCAAAGGAATTATAACATGTTTTTTTGCTTTACATTAACTAGTAATTTGGAATGGTAAATTGTTGCTACTCCTCCTCCACGACCAGAACTTCTGGGATTTTGACAGTTTAAATAACCAGAGGGAGTTGATTCATTTAAACCAACATAATCCTCTTGTCCTAACCAAGTCTCTGTAAGGGAAATTAAATCAATCTGATGATCAATTAACAAATCATGGACTAACAGAGACTTGGGAGTTAGAGACCTAATATTTAATAAACCACATTTAATTTTTAAATTATGAGGAGGAACAGAGGCCAAATCATTCAATTTAGAGGCTTTATGTTTAATTTGAGTTTTACCAATATTTTGCTTTATCACTTTAGGATGCTTATACATTATATTTTTATTCACTTTGGAGGGAGCAGACAATGATTCTCTGATGGGGAAGACAGGGGCTAAATTGAGGGGTGGCGGATGAAGAGGAGCTGCAGAGAGGCGTCTAAGACTGCGACTCTGCTTCCTGGTCCCAACTCTGAGTAGTCATGGTTTTGGAAATTTGGATAAAAAAGATGCCAGATTGTTAGATAAATGAGAAGCACCATCCAAAGTGGGATGAATGCTGTCTCGTCTCATAAGACCAGGTTTTCCCCAAAAAGAGCTCCAATTGTCAATGTAGCCCACGATCACATATGACGATAAGCTAATGATTGCTAATGCTAGTTTGCTTTAAGTACGTCGTACTATATTGTAATGTCTGCAAGTTATTGCTATTAGGTACTAAGATATGTATGCTGTGTTTCAGATGGCTCTGTTGTGGGAAAATTACCGCTTCAAACCGTCGGTCTGGGTGTTCAACACAGGCTCCCAGTGATGTCACCCCAGATTCACAAACGATCAGTGGTTATAGAACTTAAGAATGTCTATAGAAATGTTTAGCTTCCTGTGCAACAAATTGCTCTGATCTGTGTGAAAATCATGGACAGACTGTTGAGACATCATGTCATGTACCTGCTCCAGCAGCACTGAGTCTGTGGTGGTGTCATGGCAAAAACTGTTCAGCTGACACAACTTGATCGCAAGGTTGTAGTTATGGGGTTATATTAGCCACAAAATATACAGTATATTCAAAAGATAAACAGTACTGAGTTAGGTATAATAATATATATATATATATATATATATATTTTTTTTTTGTTACTTATTTGTACCCGTAGGTAGACTTGGTTTGCAGTGTGGTGACAAGCCACCGGCTGCTGGTCGCTGCATGCGCGAGCGCCGTAAACCTACATGTTTTTGGTATGCAGGAGGAAACCGGAGAAATCCTGGAGTAAACCCGCGCAACACGGGGAGAACATGCAAACTCCACACAGCTCACTGTTGGTCGGGGGCTGGGATCGAACCCACGATCTCATGATCCCCGCGATCCCCCGGCCGAGGGTAAAACTGTGCTGCCACAGTGCTAAACCACTGCGCCACCGTGCATATTTGACAATTATGATGCATTTTAGGCCAAAACGAACTTGATCTAGGATTAAAAGCAATTAAAATAATGCAGTCACAAGGATACATGGAAAATACTTGATTTACTAGATACATGTAGATACTGTAGAAATATATATTCTCTGTATCAACAATATACTATACATGTATTCGTGTAATATTACACTGGGAATTTTGACAATAAACCTTTGGACTTTTTGCAGATGTGCCTCTTTTGTTTTATATGTGAAGGTTACCATAAGTGACATAAATAAAATACTAAAAGATTGGAAAAGCTGTCTAAGAACAATCCAGCAGTTTGAGAAATCACTTTTGGTTTGGTGTAAGTCTGTCAACAGAATTATGAATTCACTTCGGCTTCTGAGAGAGAGTAGACGCTTTTCTTCCCTCTCCCTCCTAATCCTCTCCCTTCTGATCCCAGCTTGCAATGTCGCTCTTCTCCTGGCTGAATCTTAATCCAAATGGAAATTATGGATCTGGAAAGGGGCTTATATGTGATTGTCACCACTTTAAAAGAAGATCGGGTCAGGGGGAACCCAAGGAAGACTCATGGCATTGGAATTCATGTGTCTGTGTGATTCGACTGAGATTGAACTGATCACAGGATCTTCTGTTTGGCCCCTGGAGTTTTCCTAGTGTATCGAAATTATCTGGGTGAGCTAATCAAATGCGGACCCCGGCGTAGCTCCCTCAACAAATTCAACAATTCGTCCAGCTGGGGGGAGCACTGACTGTCAGCGGCAGGATTAACATGGAATTTACCACCTGGCATGCATTGAAGAGAGAACTGACTCTCTTGGACATGTTTACCTATGTTTCGGTAGGTGGATAACATCTGTGGATCGCTGAGTGCTCTCCAGAGAATGATCTAAAGCATGATTCAAGCCTGTATGAAATTTGAAGCACAGAATCGAAGAGAGGGAAATTTTTTATTCTCTGAGTGCACTGTGCAGATTTGACCTTGTGTTTTGGTGCCCTTGTTTACATTCCTCCTTGATGAAGATAACGCTGGAGAAGTGGCTTAACCCAAACATCGACAAACAATGGCTGTTGTTCTGCAGATCGAGCTTCTCAAGGACAGTGCTATCATGTGTTTACAGAACTTGCCACCTGCATGAGAATGGACATGCCGAGTAGAACACATGACTATCCGTTGCCAGGGGGTGCCCTCTGCTGTTCACCAGCAATTGACACACCTCCACACTGCATCACACACTGATCATATGCTGACTACATACACTGGTCTCTCTCGCTTTGTCATTTGTCAATGTCTGCTAATTGTGCATAGAGGTTTTTTTTCTGTGTGATCAAAATTTGGCTCATTTGAGCTTTATATGAGCTTATACGAGCGTTATTCTGATAACTATGTTTTTTTCTCTCTGCCTATTGTGTTTTCCTCTCCCCCCCCCTTCCCCTCTTTACCCTCACTGTTCGACTGGCGCCTTCGGGCTGCCCCGGCTATGGGATGCGCTTACTGAGCGCGCCCAATGTCAAGTCAAATTTCAATTCTCCTGTATGTATTACGTATGGTAGTATTGACAATAAACCTTATTCATTCATTCATGAACCATAAAGCAGTTTGTGTTAAAATGTTAAATCCCATTAAACCCTAACTCAGGGGTGTCCAATCATGTGCCATGGAGGGCCAAGACCCTGTAGGTTCTCTCTTCTACCCAATCTCTTCAGCAGGTGTTTTCACTGATCAGCAGTCAGTGGAAGAAATTCAGTGGAATCTGCTGATGAAGACACTGGTTGGAGGTAAAGCCTGCAGAGTCTTGGCCCTCCATGGCACATGATTGGACACCCCTGCCCTAACCCATTATGATAAAGTACAGATGTTAATATGGCCCAGAATTTCTTCATATACTGGTACTATCACAAAAGTGTGCAGGGTCTTCTGTAGTGGCACGTCCAACAATACAGTCTTCAGTTAATAAAATAATTGTTTTGGTTACTTTTTCTTAAAAATGAGTCATTTTCAATGTCACTGATAAATGGTTTGTACTGTTGACTCTTTTCCCACCGGTGTCTTAACAGACAAAATAGAAAATCATGATGCTGTGGGGGAGCTACACACGTGGACAAAATTTTTGGTACCCCTCTGGTAATGAAAGGTAATGAAAGAAAAACCCACAATGGTCACAGAAATAACTTGAATCTGACAAAAGTGGTAATAAATAAAAATTCTATGAACATTAACCAGTGAAAATCAGACAATGCTTTTGAATTGTGGTTCAACAGAATTATTTTAAAAAACAAACTCATGAAACAGGTCTGGACAAAAATGATGGTACCTTTAACTTGATATTTTGTTGCACAACCTTTTGAGGCAATCACTGCAATCAAACAATTTCTGTAACTGTCAATGAGACTTCTGCACCTCTCAGCAGGTATTTTGGCCCACTCCTCATGAGCAAACTGCTCCAGTTGTCTCAGGTTTGAAGGGTGCCTTCTCCAGATGGCATGTTTCAGCTCCTTCCACATATGTTCAATAGGATTTAGATCTGGGCTCATAGAAGGCCACTTTAGAATAGTCCACTGTTTTGCTCTTAGCCATTCTTGGGTGTTTTCAGCTGTGTGTTTTGGGTCATTATCCTGTTGCAAGACCCATGACCTGCGACTGAGACCAAGCTGTCTGACACTGGGCAGCACATTTCTCTCTAGAATACCTTGATAGTCTTGAGATTTCATTGTACCCTGCACAGATTCAAGACACCCTGTGCCAGATGCAGCAAAGCAGCCCCAGAACATAACAGAACCTCCTCCATGTTTCACAGTAGGGACAGTGTTCTTTTTTTGGTATGCTTCATTTTTGCGTCTGTGAACACAGAGCTGATGTGCCTTGCCAGAAAGTTCCAGTTTTGTCTCGTCTGTCCATAGGACATTCTCCCAGAAGCTTTGTGGCTTGTCAACATGCAGTTTGGCAAATTCCAGTCTGGCTTTTTTATGATTTGTTTTCGACAGTGGTGTCCTCCTTGGTCGTCTCCCATGAAGTCCACTTTGGCTCAAACAACGACGGATGGTGCAATCTGACACTGATGTACCTTGACCTTGGAGTTCACCATGAATGTGTTCAGAGGTTGTTCTGGGCTCTTTTGTTACCATTCGTATTTGTTTCCCCCTGCGGCCACGTCCAGGGAGGTTGGCTACAGTCCCGTGGATCTTAAATTTCTGAATGATATGTGCAACTGTAGTCACAGGATCATCAAGCTGCTTGGAGATGGTCTGATAGCTTTACCTTTAACATGCTTGTCTATAATTTTCTTTCTAATCTCCTGAGACAACTCTCTCCTTTGCTTCCTCTGGTCCATGTTTAGTGTGGTACACACCATGTCACCAAACAGCACAGTGACTACTTGTCACCCTTTAAATAGGCCGACTGACTGATTACAAGTTTGTAGACACCTGTGATGTTAATTAGAGGACACATCTTGGTTGAACATGTCCCTAAGGTCACATTATTTTCAGTCTTTTCTAGGGGTACCATCATTTTTGTCCAGGCCTGTTTCATGAGTTTGTTTTTTAAAGTAATTCTGTTGAACCACAATTCAAAAGCACTGTCTGATTTTCATTGGTTAATTTTCATATAATTTTTATTTATTACTACTTTTGTCAGAATCAAGTTATTTCTGTGACCATTGTGGGTTTTTCTTTCATTGAATGAATGAATGAATGAATGAATGAATGAATCTTTATTTCGGATAGATTAAAAGTACAGATTAAAAGAAACAGAATAATATAACAAAGGGGGAAAGAAAATCCAACAAGGTCAAATTAGACAATAACTCCTCTGATTATACAGTTCAACATAAGTTATCCGAAATGGGTGATGGCTGAAGCCGCAGCTTATATTGCCCACCCATATTCCATCCAAGAATCCAAAAGAAAAACAAAACAAGAGCGATTACAATTCAGAACATAGCTAAGACAAAATGTGACAAAAAACTAAGCTACAACACAACACAGACTGGATATGACAATCCTTATGTGATTTTACATGTCATCTTGTATATACAGTGGGGTAAAAAAGTATTTAGTCAGCCACCAATTGTGCAAGTTCTCCCACTTAAAAGATGAGAGAGGTCTCCAATTTTCATCATAGGTATACCTCAGCTATGAGAGACAAAATAAGAAAAAAAAAATCCAGAAAATCACATTAAAGGATTTTTAATGAATTAATTGGTAAATTCCTCAGTAAAATAAGTATTTGGTCAATAACAAAACTTCATCTCAATACTTTGTTATATACCCTTTGTTGGCAATGACAGAGGTCAAACGTTTTCTGTAAGTTTTCACAAGGTTTTCACACACTGTTGCTGGTATTTTGGCCCATTCCTCCATGCAGATCTCCTGTAGAGCAGTGATGTTTTCGGGCTGTCGCTGGGCAACACGGACTTTCAACTCCCTCCAAAGATTTTCTATGGGGTTGAGATCTGGAGACTGGCTAGGCCACTCCAGGACCTTGAAATGCTTCTTACGAAGCCACTCCTTCGTTGCCCGGGTGGTGTGTTTGGGATCATTGTCATGCTGAAAGACCCAGCCATGTTTCATCTTCAATGCCCTTGCTGGTGGAAGGAGGTTTTCACTCAAAATCTTACGATACATGGCCCCATTCATTCTTTCCTTTACACGGATCAGTCGTCCTGGTCCCTTTGCAGAAAAACAGCCCCAAAGCATAATGTTTCCACCCCCATGCTTCACAGTAGGTATGGTGTTCTTTCTCCTCCAAACACGACAAGTTGAGTTTTTACCAAAAAGTCCTATTTTGGTTTCATCTGACCATATGACATTCTCCCAATCCTCTTCTGGATCATCCAAATGCTCTCTAGCAAACTTCAGATGGGCCTGGACATGTACTGGCTTAAGCAGCGGGACAAGTCTGGCACTGCAGGATTTGAGTCCCTGGTGGCATAGTGTGTTTCTGATGTAGCCTTTGTTACTTTGGTCCCAGCTCTCTGCAGGCCATTCACTAGGTCCCCCCATGTGGTTCTGGGATTTTTGCTCACCGTTCTCATGATAATTTTGACCCCACGGGGTGAGATCTTGCGTGGAGCCCCAGATCGAGGGAGATTATCAGTGGTCTTGTATGTCTTCCATTTTCTAATAATTGCTCCCACAGTTCATTTCTTCACACCAAGCTGCTTACCTATTGCAGATTCAGTCTTCCCAGCCTGGTGCAGGTCTACAATTTTGTTTCTGGTGTCCTTTGACAGCTCTTTGGTCTTGGCCATAGTGGAGTTTGGAGTCTGACTGTTTGAGGTTGTGGACAGGTGTCTTTTATACTGATAACGAGTTCAAACAGGTGCCATTAATACAGGTAATGAGTGGAGGACAGAGGAGCCTCTTAAAGAAGAAGTTATAGGTCTGTGAGAGCCAGAAATCTTGCTTGTTTGTAGGTGACCCAATACTTATTTTACTGAGGAATTTACCAATTAATTCATTAAAAATCCTTCAATGTGATTTTCTGGATTTTTTTTTTCTCATTTTGTCTCTCATAGTTGAGGTATACCTATGATGAAAATTGGAGACCTCTCTCATCTTTTAAGTGGGAGAACTTGCACAATTGGTGGCTAACTAAATACTTTTTTTCCCCACTGTATGTTTGGAGTATTTCTTCCTTTAGTTTTTGTTTAAATTGTCCAAGCGTTGTGCATGATTTTAATTCAGGCCCAAAATCGTTCCATAATTCAATTCAATTCAATTCAATTCAATTCAACTTTATTTATATAGCGCCATTTCCCAACAACAGTCATCTCCTAGCACTATCAACTGTAGGGGGAACACCCACAGTTGCAGAAAGACCACAGCAATCAGGCGATCCCCTGTGAGCAAGCACTTGGCGATGGTGGAGAGGAAAAACTCCCTTTTAACAGGAAGAAACCTAGCAGAACCAGGCTCAGGGAGGGGCAGTCATCTGCTGCGACTGGCTGGGGGGTGAGGGGATAGAGAAGAAGAAAAGAACAGACATGTAGAGAGCAAACAGCACGATGGGGACTCAATCTATGGGAGAGAACAAACAAATGTTAATGACCAGCAAAAAAAATATTTAATTGAGAGTGAAGAAAGGAGTGAGGCCCAGTGCATTACTGGAGGTCCCCCAGCTGACTAAACCTATTAGCAGCATAACTAAGGGAGGGTTCAGAAACACATGATCCCTCCCTAATTGTAGGCTATATCAAAAAGGTAGGTTTTAGCCCTATTCTTAAAAACAGAGATCGAGTCTGACTCCCGAATCCAGATTGGCAGCTGGTTCCACAGGAGAGGAGCTTGATAACTGAAGGCTCTGCCTCCCATTGTACTTTTGGAGATTCTAGGTATTACAAGTAATCCTGCATTTTGGGAGCGGAGTGCTCTGTTAGGATAATATGGTAGTATCAGATCTTTTAAATAAAAAGGAGCCTGATTGTTTAGAGCTTTGTAAGTAAGAAGAAGGATTTTAAACTTAATTCTAAACTCTATGGGAAGCCAATGATAATCTGACTCCTTGCACTGAAACACAGTGTTGCTTGGTGGTAGTTCTCACTGAAGGTTTTTGAAATATACATGTTTCTCTGAAATGATATTGTTTCTCCCTTATTTGGAACAACTTTCGGATATTTGCGGGCAGTGATAGATTCTTCACTTTAAACATTATTACTGCAGTTTTAAAGTCAACCAGATCTTTCAACCTGAGAGCTTTTAATTTAAGAAAAAGTGGGTTTGTTGGTTCCCTGTAAGCAGCTTTGTTTATTATTCTAATAGCTCTCTTCTGAAGCATAAAGACTGGATATATGTTTGTTTTATATGTATTTCCCCATACTTCAGTACAATATGTCATGTATGGGAGTATTAATGAATGATACAAGGTATATAGTGTGGGTTGATGCAGCAAATATTTCACTCCATGTAGTATTGCAATTGATTTGGATATTTTACCTTTAATATAATTAATATGTGACTTCCAACACAGTTTATTATCAATTATTACTCCAAGAAATTTAGTTTCGGATACCATTTCAATCTCTACACCATTTACACTGAGTTTAGATACTAAGTTGTTGTGATGGTTGTTAAAAACTATAAATTTTGTCTTACTTAAATTGAGCGTTAATTTGTTTGAATCAAACCACAGTTTAAGCTTTCCTAATTCCTTTCCGAGTGTATCCAAAAGTTGTTCCAAATTGCTTCCACTGCATAATAAATTAGTGTCATCGGCAAACAATATTAAATCCATTTTTTCTGAAACTTTACATATATCATTTATATATATATTGAATAACAATGGCCCCAAAACTGAACCCTGTGGGACTCCACAAGTAACCTTCAGTAACTGTGAGTTTTTGTTACCAACACATACATACTGATATCTATTCTTTAAGTAACTACATAACCAGGACAGTGCTACCCCCCTAATTCCACAATTTTGTAGTTTCTTTAATAATAAATTATGATCCACTGTATCAAATGCTTTTTTAAGATCCAGGAATACCCCAACTGAGTACTCTTTATTTTCAACGGCAGTTGATATTTTTTCTATAAATTCCATTAGAGCAAATGCAGTTGTCCTCTTGTGTCTGAACCCATATTGCTGCTCACACAATAAATTATTCTTCAGTATGAAGTTGTCAATTCTCTCATAGAATATTTTTTCAAGTATCTTGGAAAATTGCGGCAATAGTGAAATTGGTCTATAGTTTGAGAATTTCCCTCTGTCACCCGTCTTGTATATCGGAATTACTTTAGCTATTTTCATTGCATTGGGAAATATACCTGTTTGGAGAGACAGGTTACAGATATACGTCAGTGGTTTCACTAAGCATTCAATAATAGTTTTGACTAAGAGCATGTCAATACCATCACAGTCCATAGATGTTTTTCTTTTAAATGATTTAACAATTTCAATGACCTCTCTCTCATCTGTGTTCTTTATGAAAATGGAGTCTTTTATAGCAGTGTTTTTGCTTATTGTATCACCTGTAGGTGCCATAATGGGTATTTCTCGAGCCATATTAGGACCAATGTTAACAAAAAAGTTATTAAATTCATCTGCAGGTGAAGCTCCATTCACACTCTGAGTTGTTTTATTATTTTTTGAAAAATTGGTTGGGTGGCTTGTATTTCTGTTTTTATTTCCAAGAATATTGTTAAGTATTGTCCATGTATTTTTAATATTGTCTCTGTTTTTCTCCAGTTCTTTACTGTAATAGTCTCTTTTACTACATCTTATTATACGTATATGTTAACTTATTACCTCCACCAGGCCGCAGGCCAGGAGGTTATGTTTTTGCCAGCGTTTGTCTGTTTGTCTGTTTGTCTGTCTGTTTGTCTGTCTGTTGGTTAGCAAGATAACTCAAAAAGTTTTGGACGGATTTCCATGAAACTTTCAGGCGTTGTTGGAAATGGTACAAGGAAGAACTGATTAAATTTTGGGGATGATCTGGATCACCGTCTGGATACAGGAATTTTTTAAAGGATTCTTTAACATTGTGAGATACGGCCATTTTCAACATGTGTGCAGGGGAAATAGAGGGCGCTGGTCGTCATGTCTGACGAACACAAACTCCGCGTTCTTCAAAGTTTTAGGCACAAAACCACGCGGAAAACAGTGGTGGGCAGGGCCCGGCAGCGTGCCTGTGTTTGCGCTACACTGCAAAAGCTGAGACGGGCAGCTGTCCGGCGCCGGATTATTTGGCAGAAATTCCCCGGGCAGCCATAGTGGCTGCGCAAAAACAAGCTTTCTGCCGGGGAAGCTTCCAAATCCTCTTCTGCCGCGGAGCACAACCCCAATAAAAAACATAACCTCCTGGCCTGCGGCCTGGCGGAGGGAATAAAACCCACGGCAACCTGTCTACCCAATTTGCATCCGTCAGTGAAGCCCTCAGTGCTGCTTTCAGTGATCTATGAAAACGCTCGCAGCCTGGGACTTTGCAGATGGAGGAGATGGACACAACACCAACACTTCAGTTTATTACCTCCGCCAAGGAGGTAATGCTTTTACTACTGAACCACTAATCCTATCATTGTGAATCCAATTGCTAGTCATATGTTTTCATGGTCAAGGAATCTGAAAACGTACACACAAACACTGTATGGGGGGGAACTGTGGCGCTTGGCGGAGGTCTGTGCTCTCCGAGTGCTTTTCTAGTTTTTGTATGTTTTATACCGCTGCTCTGCTTCTTTTGTCCTTTTCTTTAGGAAAGCTTTATATAATAAATTTTTCTTTTTACACGCCTTTTGTAATCCTTTAGTTAACCATGGCTTATGGGCAAATTTATGTTTAAGCTTTTTCTTTACTAATGGACAATTTTTTTCATAAAGAGTGGTTACAATGTTTATAAATGTGTCATAGGCTTCATTTACATCTGATACATAGACTTCTGTCCAGTCTTGCTTCAGCATGTCCTCTTTAATAGAACTGATTGCATTTTGTGATTTGTATCTGAACGATTTTAAAATTTTTTCTGTATTGGCCCCCGTGTGGCCATGGATAAGTGCAAAGGTTGGCAAGTGGTCACTTATATCATTTATCAATAATCCACTTTCTATTTTCTTATCAATAATATTAACAAACAGGTTGTCAATAAGTGTAGCAGTATGAACTGTGATTCTACTGGGATGTGTTATTGTGGGATATAGACTCATGCTGTACATAGAATTCATGAACTCTGTAATTACATTTTGTTGATGTCAGAAGTCTGAAATATAAACCTCACAAATACAGAGTACAAAAAGGTATTAGACTGAATCAAAGATCAGACTTGGGACACGTAGAGCCTTTTAGAAATTAGAAGTTTTACTTGCAAGGAGCAATGCAAGGAGCAATCACACACACAGGCAGTGTGAAGATGAAATGCTGGGGCAGTCCCGCAGCTGCCTTCTTTATATACAATGATAGTACTCAGCAAAAGCAGAACAACGGAATTACCACATAAGCAAAAGTATGCTCTGTACGTCTTCAAGTATGTGTAGGAGATAAATCGCATGAACACTCTTATCACGGGGAGAACATCTGCTTCTCCACTCGGCAAAGACAGAGAGGGGGAAACAACTCCATATATGGGCCTGCAACAAACCAGTGCTTCCGGTCAAAAAGAACATAGTTAACAGATGAAATGGTTAAATGATAACATACAACAGTCTTTTGCAGAAAAAATAAGAAGCACAGGGTGTACAGGGGACAAGTCTTGATACAGCATAAAGACTTGCATATGTCAACACTCTTTTATCACACATCATATGAACAAACAGAAGGGTGGTGCAGCTTAGTCACTAACAGTGATTATAAGAAGAGGCACAAGTTGTATTTATGATTAATAAGAAAAAGCATCATACATATAAGAATATCAATCTTCATTTCATGAGTTATTAATAAAATGATAACCATTTACATACAATTTTCCAACATTTCCCTCCTGTTTATTATTTTATTAATCTTTTTAATCATATGCAATTATCAGTATAATGTAACTTCAAAAGATTTTCTCCATTGACATCATTAAGCATTTATGTGGCGTATAGCTAGAGCACTGCCATACATTGGAAAAAGAGTACCCATTGGTTTTCCAAGAATCCATACCCATCATCATTTGGCCAAAAAACAGTAGGATTATTGCTACAGTTAAAAGCACAATTTTTCCTCTTTAAGGTGAATTTTCCAGCAGCAATATAGGGAAAGTGAAATACATTTCTACAGACAGAATCATAATATGACACTTCACAGGTCACTTCCTTAGTATCATTGCATCTTTGTGAAATACCCAGGTTGAAACTGTTTTTACTACAATTTTTGTGAAAGCAGATTGGTGAAGTAAACAGTGTAGGATTTACTTTCATTAAATGCTTCTTAACTGCAAGCAAAGAAGTTCCAATCCCAATAATATTAAATATTCTAATCTTAGACCCAGTGTAATCAGTAATAGTGACATTCAATCTATTAAGATACCTTTCTGACAAATTTCCCATCAACCAATGTCCAACATTATTGCTTGTTTTAAACAGACTGAGATGAGAGTTCATCGCTATTGTCGCTCCGGACGTTTTCTCTTCACTCAGTGGAACAGGGATCATGGGTATTGTAGTCAATCATGGGTATTGCAGTCTTGTGTAAATGGGGTAGCAATGAACACACATAGCAAGAAGTATCGATTCCCAGTCCTCTCACCGAAACCACCATTGTCTGGTACCATAGGTTATGCGTATTGTTCATTGTCCGTGCTTCGTGGGTTCCATGTCCTTGAATCAGAAAGAGATTACCACCCCACTGCCAGGAGAAGTGCTGAACACAGAGTCATCAATAATTTTGGTGCCATGCTTCCAACTGAGAGAGTACCCCTCCGGGCCTCTTTCTTCACCAGGGTTGAGACGGCCTTGTCCTTAAAAGGACATGCCCCCTTTGTACTGGACTTACTCAGGGAAACAAGTTAGTTAGTTCACTTACAGGCACCCGTAGTCTTTTAGCGTGTGAAAGGTGAATCTGAGATGGTCATTCAGCAATACGTACTGCAGTGGGAGTGGGAGTGTCTAGTGTTGTCGGTGGTGGTTCTTTATGAAGACATAGTCTCCAGGTTATCCTTTTCTGTGGAGCAGAGAGAGCTTCTGACAGAATCAAAACATTCCCTGAGATGTTCACCAAGATCTGTGTATTTGTTAGGTGTGGTTAGTGGTGAGAGGTCAGGTAATACATAAGGATGGTGAAAAAACACATTCAAAAGGTGATAATCCTGTCTTTGGGTCTAGTATAGAGTTAACGGTTAGTCTGACTAATTTCAGAGCTTCTGGCCAAGTAATACCCTTTCCATGTGTGGTTTTTGCCAGCATTTGTTTGATTGTACTATGAAATTTGATCTTACTTCTTACAGCTTGGATTAAGTCTTGAACTGTTTGTGCTGTAAAATGAGTTCCATTATCTGCATAAATCAGTTCTGGAACCCCAAAAACGGAAAGAGCATCATTCAATAGAGTTTCACACACACAGATGCGGTATTTGCTGAGGATGTGTGATGAATTCCTGTCCACTTTGTGAAGGTGTCAAATAAAATTGCATGTATTAATAATTTTTATGCATTATCTATTTTTCTGAGGATTGCTAATTATTTGCTAATTAATTTCTTTGATACCCCCTGTTTTGATACATGGAGGCTCACATGCAGCAAAGTTACAGGGTATTTGTTTGATTCTTTTACTGAAAGGAAGTGTGTTACCATTTTTAGTTTTAAATAAAATTTGCAGGTAGCCCAGTTCCTTCAAAGATGAGATCTCAATAATTATAGCTTCTTTTTGTGACATCTCTTGAAATAGTTTACAAATTTCATTTAAGAAAAACAAAATAACTATCTGTGCATTTTTGATATGCTTCAGCATTGATAAATAAGATCAGTTTGTCCAATTGAACACAGATGGGTTGAATTTGAAATATTGTGTCACATTCTTTCAGTCAAAGGAAAGGCGGACGTTTTGCCTAATTTAGAATTTGATTTAATGTTTTACAAGGAATGTCCCTATTTCATACATTCCTTGGTAAATTATGGAGTGCAATGTAGTTCACCCTGACCCAGCTTGGCCACCGCTGAATCAGGAGAAGCACATCCCTCATTGCTGTCACATTTCTGAAATATATTGTTACCGCACCATTATGTGGTGAGTAATATCAGTATAAAATCATATAGACAATTTATCACGTACGCAACATTAATCAAGACCCCACAGAGTTAAATTGAAAAAAAAACAAAACTTTGTAAAAGTACCCATATTTAGACCACTTTCTTCACAGATCAACCACACACACACACACACACACACACACACACACACACACACACACACACACACACACACACACACACACACACAAAGAATAGATAATAGATAAAACAACGTTCTCATTGTCCATTTTAACGTTATCCAGTTTTGCTGCCATTTAATCCGTCCGTCTTTAAATATTATGGTCTAATTATTATGATTTTATTTGCTTCCTCCTTTTCCCAACCTCTTGGGCTTCTTGTGAAAGAGTGGAATACGGGCCCGCCTTAGGTCCCGGTTTGGGCTATGGGGGTGGATTTTCCAATAGTGGGGCCGTACTAACAGTACTAGTTTGAGTTTTCATTTGTTTCTGCTTTTCTCTGGCTTCATCAGCTTTCCGTTGGGAAGCCTCTGCCACTTGTGACCACAAGATGGCACATTGGAGCTCCGCACTGGGTTTGCCTGTTTTAACAGGTTTATTAGACGTCATTTCAATGGTTGTTAACAATGCCTGGCATTCATCCACGTTCAACGTGGGCTTGAATGAGAAATCCTTTTTTCCATTTATTTAAGTATTTTTCTGGATCCTTTATTTTTCCCTTTTCATTTTGTCTGTTATTGTAATTTTTTCAGTTGTGCGCGCTATGTCCTGTTTTTTCTTCTGTTTATTCGTCTGCCTATCTGGTCTTCTAACACAATTCCCCATTTTTAGATGGTCAGGAACGTTATCAGTACGCCCACCGTAACACTATTACCGCCCAATTTTTGGGGTGGATTCCGTGGTCAGGGACGTTATCAGTACGCCGACCGTAACACTATTACTGCCCAATTTGGGGTGAATTCCTTCACCCTACTTATTTTAAAACCTGACCACCAAACAGTCGTGAATCGCCGTCACACTGTCTCCTGCACCCCTCTTTATTTTAAAACCTGACCGGTCAGTAACCGTGAATCGCCGTCACGTTACTTCCTAAGACCACTGCATTCCTGCAGCGGTTTTTAACCACAAGGAAAAGTACAGGACGCCGCCTTATACTACCATTACTCGCTCGTCAGCTGACCCGTGGTTCTTTAAAAGTGGGAAATTGTGAATTGTGAGGCTCGGTTATTCTTCATATACGTCTACTACAGTCAATCTGAAAAGGGAAAAATTTGTAACTTACTTTTTAGGCTCTATCAGTAAGGACAGCCGTCACCAGATAGAGTCGGGAGAAGGAGAGTCTCTGGCAGCGTTCCCTCAAGTCGGGTTTCCAATACTGATGGATACCATCAGACCGTGCACGGTTTTCAACCTGCAGGACACACATCCCTTCCCGCTCCACCTGGATCTCAGCTGTCCCGGGTTTCGGCACCACCTATGTCAGAAGTCTGAAATATAAACCTCACAAATACAGAGTACAAAAAGGTATTAGACTGAATCAAAGATCAGACTTGGGACACGTAGAGCCTTTTAGAAATTAGAAGTTTTACTTGCAAGGAGCAATGCAAGGAGCAATCACACACACAGGCAGTGTGAAGATGAAATGCTGGGGCAGTCCCGCAGCTGCCTTCTTTATATACAATGATAGTACTCAGCAAAAGCAGAACAACGGAATTACCACATAAGCAAAAGTATGCTCTGTACGTCTTCAAGTGTGTGTAGGAGATAAATCGCATGAACACTCTTATCGCGGGGAGAACATCTGCTTCTCCACTCGGCAAAGACAGAGAGGGGGAAACAACTCCATATATGGGCCTGCAACAAACCAGTGCTTCCGGTCAAAAAGAACATAGTTAACAGATGAAATGGTTAAATGATAACATACAACAGTCTTTTGCAGAAAAAATAAGAAGCACAGGGTGTACAGGGGACAAGTCTTGATACAGCATAAAGACTTGCATATGTCAACACTCTTTTATCACACATCATATGAACAAACAGAAGGGTGGTGCAGCTTAGTCACTAACAGTGATTATAAGAAGAGGCACAAGTTGTATTTACAACTACATATAAGAATATCATACATATAAGAATATCAATCTTCATTTCATGAGTTATTAATAAAATGATAACCATTTACATACAATTTTCCAACAGTTGATATGGATTTAGTAGATCAATATTGAAATCTCCACAAATTACTACCATTTTCTTACTAGTAATATTATTGTACAGCTCGACTAATTTATCTCTGAATGTCTCAATGCAAGTTCCCGGCGTTCTATATATACAACTTATAATTAGATTTTTTGTTTTATCTTGGTCAATCTCAACAGTAACACATTCCAAAATCCCTGGTAGTGCAAAGGACATTCCATTTACAAGCTTACACCTATACAGGTCATCAATATACAGTGCAACACCACCACCCTTTTTTTGAGATCTGTTAATATGAAACATCTGATATCCCTCTATTGCCATCAGGGGAGCCTGCTCTTCATTAAGCCAAGTTTCAGAGACTGCGATAGCTGTAAATTTTCTGTCTAGCTGTTTTAAATAGTCCTGAATCTGTGGAAAGTTTTTGTTAAGACTTATGCTGTTGAAGTGTATTATTGATAGTTTACCATCTAGTTGCACTTGACTTTTGAATTGCTTTTCAGTGTAATATTCATAATGGTTATGAATATTATTGAAAAAGTGGTTATCAGGATCAACATCATTCTCCATCTCTTGTAGTTTATGTTCAGCATAATGGCATATTTTCAGAGTGTGAATTTCATCACTCTGTGTCAAATGACTTCCTCCAACTAGGGATAATTGATGTCTACTCAAGTCAGTCATAAGTTTTTTTGTTTGTTTTGTTTAGTTTTTTGTTTGTTTGTTTTTTGTTTTTTATTAAAGTACATTGACATGGTATGTCAAAAGAACTATTCTTGCTGTGTGTGTGGATATGGATTATCATTGTCTCTTAATTTTCTTAATCAGTGTTCGTGGGCCTCCGTTGGTCTATGATGACCATGGAAGAGAATCCTAAACGTCTACTCTGCTGGAACAGCACCACCTGTGGCTGAACAGGCCGATGCGTGAATGGCAGTCCCTGTCACACAGGTCGCACTTGTGGGTGGTCTCCGTGCTGCTGGGTCTGTGGCGGTTCTTCCTGCTGGTCCTTTTTTCATCTGCTGCAGCAGTCAGTCTCTCTTCACCCGCCTTGAGCTGTCTGGTCAGGGTGCCTCTCCATTTGGAGCGGTCCGTTGCAAGGTCCTCCCAGCGCTCTGTGTTGATCTCCAGGGCCTTCATGTCTTTCTTGCAGATGTCTCTAAAGCGCAGCTGTGGGCGGCCAACGTCTCTCCTGCCAGTCGCCAGTTCTCCGTAGAGGACGTCTTTGGGGATTCTGCCATCCTCCATACGGTGAATGCGGCCTAGCCAGCGGAGCCTGCGCTGCCTGAGTAGAGTGAACATGGAGGGGAGGCCGGCGCGGGACAGAACTTCTGTGTTGGGCACTTTGTCCTGCCAGGATATGTCCAGGATGTGGCGAATGCAGCGCAAGTGGAAGGAGTTCAGTCTCTTTTCCTGCCGGGCATATGTTGTCCACGTCTCACTCCCATAGAGCAGTGTGCTGATGACGCAGGCGTTGTCCACTGCCATCTTCGTCTTGACAGAGAGTTTGGGATTCTCCCACACTCGTGTGGTGAAGCGAGCGAGTGTGAAGGCTGATTTTCCAATCCTCTTGTTGATCTCTGTATCAAGGGAGAGGTTGTTGCTGATCGTGGACCCCAGGTACGTGAACTGATTCACGACCTCCAGCTCATAGTCGTCGATGGTGATGGTTGGTGGTGCTTCCGTGCCTTGCGCCAAGACGTTAGTCTTCTTCAGGCTGATGGTAAGCCCGAAGTCCTTGCATGCCTGGGAGAAGCGGTCCATCAGGGTCTGAAGCTCCTGTTGTGTGTGGGTTGCGACTGCAGCGTCGTCTGCGAACAGCATGTCTCTGATTAGAGCCTCGCGTACTTTGGTTCTGGCTTTCAGGCGGGCGAGGTTGAAAAGCCTGCCGTCAGATCTTGTGTGCAGGTAGATTCCCTCTGTTGCTGTGCTGAAGGCATGCCTCAGGAGAATAGCAAAGAAAATCCCAAAGAGGGTTGGCGCAAGTACACAGCCCTGTTTCACTCCGCTGCGTATGTTG
The DNA here is from genome assembly GCA_020510985.1 of Pholidichthys leucotaenia. Classification (NCBI taxonomy): domain Eukaryota; kingdom Metazoa; phylum Chordata; class Actinopteri; order Cichliformes; family Pholidichthyidae; genus Pholidichthys; species Pholidichthys leucotaenia. The sequence goes on along the minus strand of CM035844.1, from coordinate 327,972,360 downwards.
AATGGCTCTGAGACGTTGCCATCGTGCTGCACTATCCCCTGCATGTTGGTGTGAAACGATTCGATGAGGCTTTGCAACTTTGGTGGGCATCCTATCTTTGGCAGGATCTTGAAAAGGCCCTCTCTACTGACCAGATCGAACGCTTTGGTGAGGTCGATGAAGGCGACGTACAGGGGCATGTTCTGTTCTCTGCATTTCTCCTGGAGTTGGCGGATGGAGAATATCATGTCTACCGTCGATCGCTCAGCGCAGAAGCCACACTGAGACTCGGGGTAGACACGTTCGGCAAGCTTCTGTAGACGAACGAGAACAACTCGTGCGTAGACTTTGCCAACAACGCTGAGGAGGGAGATGCCCTTGTAGTTGTTGCAGTCGCTTCTCTCCCCTTTGTTTTTGTAGAGGGTGATGATCTTGGCGTCCCTCATGTCCTGTGGTACGGCACCTTCCTTCCAACACTGGCAGAGGATGTCATGCAATGGCAGCAGTAGGGCGTTCTTGCAGTGCTTGATCAGGTCAGGGGGTATGCCGTCGTTGCCGGGTGCCTTGCCAGCGGCCAAGCTATCAATGGCCTTGCTGAGTTCGTCGATGGTTGGCTCGGCGTCAAGTTCATCCATGGATGGCAGGCAGTCGATGGCATCAAGGGCTGACGGTGTCACGGTGTTCTGTCTGGAGTAGAGGTCGGAGTAGTGTTCCACCCATCTCTCCATCTGCTTGTTCTTTTCTGTGATCATCTCCCCAGTGGAGGATTTGAGGGGGGCCGTCTTGCTCTGAGCCGGACCAAGTGCTTTCTTGATGCCATCGTACATACCACGGATGTTCCCTGTTATGGCAGTGGTTTGAATGTCTTGGCTGAGCTGAGCCCAGTACTCGTTGGCACAGCGCCGAGCAGTCTGCTGAACTTTACTTCTCGCAGCCCTAAGAATCTGGAGATTCTTCTCGTTTGGGTACTTCTTGTATTCAGCAAGTGCTGAGCGCTTGGCTTCAATGACGGGGGTCATCTCGGTCAACTTGGCATCAAACCAGTCCTGTGACTTCGAGGTCTTCCTCCCAAAGGTAGCCAAGGCTGTGCGGTGGATGGTGTTTTGCAGCGCTTCCCACTTCTGCTTTGCAGATTCTCCTTCTTGTGGTACACCAAGTTCCTTCTCAAAGGTGGAGGCAAACTGCTCAACAAGTTCTGGTTGAGCCATCTTGCTGGTGTCAATCTGTGCCTTTCCAGGGTGTCTAGCACGATGGAATTTCTTCAGCTGCAGCTTGACCTTGCAACACACCAATGAATGGTCTGTGTCGCAATCTGCACTCTGGAACGAACGGGTGATTAGCACGTTCTTCAGTGAGATGCGCCTGGTCAGGATCAAGTCCAGCTGGTGCCAGTGCTTTGAGCGCGGATGTTGCCAGGAAACCTTGTGTTGGAGCTTGGTCTTGAAGAACGAGTTTGTGATGCACAGATCGTGATATGTGCAGAACTCGAGCAGCCGCTGCCCATTGTCGTTCATTCTGCCCACGCCAAAAGGTCCGAGACAGGAGGGCCAGGAGTCGTGGTCAGCACCCACTCTGGCATTGAAGTCTCCAAGGAGAATGAGTTGTTCAGAGATGGGGATGATCCTGACAGTTGTTGCGAGATTCTCGTAGAACTCGTCTTTTGCCTCTGGTGTGGTTGTCAGTGTTGGGGCATACACACTGACGAGGGTGACTGGGCCTTGAGTGGTGTTCAGGCGGAGGGTGAGGAGTCGTGCAGAGCCAGTGCTGCCCGGTTCCACCATCTTCAGCAAGGTGTTCTTCACTGCGAAGCCCACTCCGTGTTCCCTGTGTTCGTCACTGCCCTTTCCCTGCCAGTAGAACGTGTAGTCCTTCTCTCTCAGTGTGCCTGCGTCAGCCAACCGTGTTTCCTGGAGAGTGGCAATATCCACTCCCAGTCTCTTCAGCTCATTATTGATGATGGCAGTCTTCCTGGTGTCGTTGATGTCCTTGAGGTTAGCAACGAGTCCTGTCATCATAGTGCGGACGTTCCAAGTTCCCAGTTTTAGAGTTGGTCTCTTTTGTTTTATTGTCTTGCCTGGTGCGAAGGTTCTCAGCCTGCTGTTCGGACTTCTCCTCATCCCCATGCACCCAATGAGGAAAGCAAGCTGTGGCGGGACAACACCTTATTGGCTGGGGGCTGCCCAGCTTGAGGCTGGTGGTAGCTGTCCAGTGAGATCTGATGATCCCTCCCACCATCGGGAACAACCCCTGGCGCCGCGCTCTACGCCAATTGAGCGGTGGCTTATAACCGGTAACTGTCATTCCCCGTGTTTTGTCTACGCCAAAGGCGAAGCTGGAGTGTCCTCTCCAGCGATCCGGTGTTCTACCTTCCAGCGTTGGGCGTTGGTAGGATTCAAGCCTGGGCAGGAAGATATGGAGGACAAGATGTTGCCCATGCAGCATGTCCCCCCTCTCCACGTCACTGATGAATCCAAAGGAACAGCAGGGCTGCTACAGTTTGGCACCAGCGCTGTTGCAGGAGCTGCCAGAACGATGTTGAGCACAACATAGAATTGCCTTAGGGGCTCCGACTCCGGATTTTTCCTCAGGGTTGACTCCCGAAGCCTTTCCCGTGACCGGGTATGCCGCAAGGCAGCGGAGGTTTGAAATCAGGGTTTACCTTCCCCTAGATGGGCTATCTTCCCAGGTTGACGAGCCACCATCTGTATTTATTTAAGTCAGTAACATCTCTGATCATTATACTCTTTGCTTCCTCAGGTGTTCCTTTTAGTTTGATCCAAACTCTACAATTTCTTGTCCATGTTGCCTGTATCTTATTTTGTCTTTTCAGCATCCGTGCTTGCCGTGCTATTTCAGCATTAATTTTTGTTAGGTGTTCATTTAGGTAAACTTCTGTTCCCCGGAGCTTTCTGGCCTGCCTCAGTATGTCATTCTTTACCCTTCTGTTCACAAAGTGCATCACAATTGATTTCTTTGTTTTATTATCCTTTCTGGGTAAAACATAACAGGCTGAAATTGCATTTGCTTCGACCTTTATATCTCTACTATCAAGGAACTGAAGCACCTGATTTTCCAGGGAGACTGAGTCACTTGTGGGAGCCTCCTCACCTCTCAATCCTGTTGTAGCATGAGCATATGATTGATATTTGATGTCTAGTCCACTTATAATTAGATCATCCATACGAGAACATTGTTCAAGATCCTCGACGCGTCGCTCCAAGTCCGTAATTTTTTTGTCTTTTTCTTGAATTGTTAATTTTAATTCTCGGACTTCTTCCATTAGCCCTAATATTTTGGCCTGCTGGCTAACCATTTTGGTCACTTCTTCTGACAAGAAGTTCAGAGATTTTTTGATCTCTTCCATTTCCTCCTTCTTTGGTGGCATTTTTACTGACCTGTGGATAGTAAAACAATCTCTGCTGGTGTCGCCGGTATCCGATCCGACCGACCTCGAATCCAGCTGGGCCTCAGCTAGCCCCCTCCACAGCTAGTCCTGCTGCTTACCGCTGCCCTAACCAAGCTCCTGTCCAGTACCGGCAGCTCCTCCACCGAGTCCCGCCGCCCACCGGCGCTGTAGCTGAGCTCCGATTCTGCTTCTGTCCAGCCGGGGTCCCAGTAGATCCTCCGCTGAGCCCCGCCACTGCAACCGGGCTCCGACTCTGGCTGGGGCCCCGGTGGTCCTCCACTGGTCCCCATCTCCCACCACCGCTGCACTTGAGCTCCGATCTGGCTCCCGTCCAACTGCTGCCTCGGCTTGTTCCTCCAGCGAGCCTCAATCACTGGGGACAGAGTCGCTTCTCCATGTCGGTGTTAGGTGCTACGACTAGCTATGGCGTTAGCTATAGCGTTAGCCTAGCAAATGCCTCAGGTAATGCATAGCAGCGAACCACGAAAAGAAACGCCAATCAGTTCACTAGATCAGATGACTCATCAGATGACTAGATGGTGACCCGAAAAGGTACATGAAACATACCCACTGTACAATTTAAAAAAAAATAAAAATTTTTTTTACTTATTTTGTACCCGTAGTTGGATTTGTTTTGCAGTCTGGTGACAAGCCACCAGCTGCCGGTTGCTGCGTGCGCAAGCGCCCCATATCCCTAACCTTGTGGTGATGTGTAATTGACGAGGCAGATTTTGTCTCAAGGCAGTTTTATTACACATTCACCATCATCTGGTCATACTGGGCTGCACGGTGGCGCAGTGGTTTAGCACTGTGGCAGCACAGTTTTACCCTTGGCCGGGGGATCGCGGGGATCATGAGGTCGTGGGTTCGATCCCAGCCCCCGACCAACAGTGAGCTGTGTGGAGTTTGCATGTTCTCCCCGTGTTGCGCGGGTTTACTCCGGGATTTCTCCGGTTTCCTCCCGCACACCAAAAACATGTAGGTTTAGGGCGCTCGCGCACGCAGCGACCAGCGGCCGGTGGCTTGTCACCAGACTGCAAACCAAGTCTACCTACGGGTACAAATAAGTAACAAAAAAAAAAAAAAAAAAAAAAAAAAAAAAAAAAAAAAAAATCAACAAAAGTTGGAAAAAAGAGGAACTCTCAGAAAAACTCGTCCCTTATATATCCAGGACTCTCACAGCCCACATTGCATTACAATCACAAGTCACAATGCATTTCCCCCTTAGTCCTTCAGCCTCCTCCCCTCCATCCTTGGTTCACAAAGGGTCCTCGACACAGTTTCTAGGCACACAAAGGATCCTCCCAAGGCCGTCTCCTGCATAACAAGGATTACACTTCACAGCTTCCTGTTATCTCCAAGGAGACTCAGTTCTTTGTTCATATCTGAGATGTGAAGCATACAGTAATACACATAACTGAGATGTGAGGCATACAGTAATACACATGTGTGGCCACACGACCCCCCCCCCCCAAACATCTAAGATCGAACAACAGAATAACTGTCTGCATGTCATGATAGAATCATTACACATCAGCCCACATGCTGTTTGGGCCTCAGTCTTCTCTCGTATCTGCTGTAACCAGGATTCATCACCTCCGCGGCGCCGTCATGCTGGGGAGTTGCTGTCTGGGGGTGTAAACCTTTTGTCAGTCCCTGTGGGTGTTCTGGGGAATCTCCCCGAGGGGGTCTACCGCGCCGAGGAGCCCTGGCCAACAGCACTTGCTTGTCCGCCACCACAAAAGCAGGTATGAGTCTGTTTATGCCAACCTTTTCCCTCCTGCCCCCCAAATCTAGCAAAAAATGCTTGTCCCCTGTTTCCAGCACTCTGAATGGTCCATCATAAGGGGGTCGCAGTGGGGAGCGATGAGCATCGTGTCTAACGAAAACGAACTCCACGTTTTTCAAAGTTTTAGGCACAAAAACGCGTGGAAAACTGTGGTGAACGGGGCCGGGCAGCGTGCTCGATTCTATGCTACGCTGCAACAGCTGAGACGGGGAGCTGTCCGGCGCAGGATTATCTGGGAGAAACTCCCCGGGCAGCCGAAGTGGCTGCGCGAAAACGAGCTCAGCCAGGGAGGCTTCTAAGTCCTCTTTAGGTGCAGAACGCAACCCCAATAAAACCCATGGTAGCTTGTCTACCCAATTTGCATCCGTCAGTGACGCCCTGAGAGCCGCTTTCAATGACCTACGAAAACGCTCGCATAACCCATTAGCCTGCAGATTGTACACGGTTGTGCGGTGAATCGTTACCCCCAGGCTGCGGGCCATTGCTGACCAAAGTTCGGAAAAAAATTGAGGGCCTCTGTCGGACGTAATGTCCGACGGGACTCCAAAGCGCGCCACCCATGCCGTTAAAAAAGCGCGCGCCACCTCCTCGGCTGTGGTTGACGCCAGTGGAACAACTTCCGGCCAGCTCGTAGTGCGGTCCACCATTGTCAGAAGATGTGTGCACCCCTGTGACGGCGGAAGGGGGCCCACGAGGTCCACGTGATCATGATCGAACCTCTTAGCCGGGATGTGAAACGGCTCCAAAGGAGCCCTCGTGTGTCTGTGTACCTTGGCACGTTGACACGCCATGCAGGCTGCTACCCACTCCTTAACTTGTTTGCGAAGGTTCGGCCACACAAATTTCTCTCCTACCATTTTGACTGACGCGCGCACTCCCGGGTGCGCCAAAGAATGAGTCGAGTCAAAAACGCGGCGGCGCCACGCGGCCGGTACCACGGGACGCAGTCGCCCCGTGGAGACATCGCAGATTGGGGGGGCATACAGTCTTGCAGCACCCTGTTCTCCAGCCTTAACCCTGTTGGTCCAGACTGGAGCGCGCACACATCCGCGTCACTAACCTGCTCCGCGGCCATGGCTGCGTAATCTATCCCCACACTGACTGGGGCCGCCACGGCGCGCGAGAGGCAGTCTGCCACTACATTCAGCTTACCCGCCACATGCTGAATATCGGTAGTAAACTCTGAGATGGCGGCCAGCTGTCTCTGCTGCCGGCCTGACCACGGTTCAGAAACCTTGGCCATCGCGAATGTTAGTGGCTTGTGGTCAATGAACGCGGTGAAACAGTGTCCTTCCAGCCAGAACTGGAAGTGGCGAATGGCTAAGTGGAGAGCTAACAACTCCCTGTCGAACGCGCTGTATTTACGTTCATTATCGCGCAAAGTCCTGCTGAAAAAGGTGAGCGGTTGCCAAGCCCCGCCTACATGCTGCTCCACGACCGCCCCTATGGCCACATCTGACGCGTCAGTAGTGAGCGCTATGCGGGCCGTTGGGTCTGGATGCGCCAATAACGCAACGTTTGCTAGGGCTGCTTTGACCTCCGAGAATGCTCGCTCTCGCTCCGGGCACCATTCGATCTTATTCACGGGTTTTTGTTTTTTGAGCGCGGCGTACAATGGTTGCATGAGCTGCGCTGCGCGGGGGAGGAAACGGTTATAAAAATTGACCATTCCCAAAAACTCCTGCAACACCCTGACCGTTTGTGGTCGGGGAAAATCTGCTACCGCACACACCTTGTCAGGTAGTGGAACCGCTCCATCGGGAGAGACGCGATGCCCCAAAAAATCAATCTGCGTCACCCCGAACTGACACTTCGCTGGGTTGATTATTAAACCGTGCTCTCCCAACCTCCGGAAAACTGCCGCGAGGTGGTTTTCGTGTTCGTCTTCGGACGCGCTGGCTACCAAAATATCGTCCAAGTAGACAAACACGAAAGGGAGATCGCGCAGCACCGCGTCCATCATGCGTTGGAACGTTTGTGCAGATCATCACAGATTAGCGAGATCAACCAACAAACTATGTGAGCTCAAAAAAATCAGCACCCAACATATTGAAATTCACTGCTGCTATGACAAATGTCCACTCAAATGTATGACCGTGTAGAGACAGGAATAGAGTCCTCTCACCAAAGGTCTTAATCTCCGAGCCGTTCACTGCTGCCACCCTGGGACCTCTGGAACCTGCCAGCCGGTCAGCGTAGGAAGGTGTGATGAAACTCAACTGGGAGCCTGTGTCCATGAGGAAATGCCTCCCCAAGCGTGCATCCTTCAAGTAGAGTAGCTTGTTCTCCTCTCTGAGGGCCACAGCTGCTACCGACCCCCGGTCTTGGCGTTTCCCGAGCGCTTGAACTGGCACGGCGGTATACACTTGCGTGCCTTCTCTGCAAAACAGAGAGTGTCTCCTCCGCAATCCTTGGCCCCCGCCGCTGCTGTCGTTGGTGGATCTGCTACAGCCGTCCCTGGCTCCCTGCCATCTCCGGCCGTTGCGCCGAACTCCATCGCTGCCGCGATGGCTGCGCGCTGTTTGCTGGTGTTGAGAATCCGATGCGCCTCCCAGGCCAGCGCGCGGAAATCCCGCTGGGCCAACAACGGCGAACTGGCTAGGGCCACTCTCATTTCTGACGGTAGGGTCCTGAGGAAAATGTGGGTAAAGATGAAGTTGTCATCGTCTGAGCCCTTCAACCTCAGCATCTTCTCCATCAGGTCAATGGGTGTGCAGTCTCCCAAGTCGGTCAGCGCTAGGAGTCTCTTTGCTTTCTCCTCGACCGAGAGAGTGAAGTGTTGGATGAGTGCAGCCTTCAACGCGCCGTATTTGTTGCTGGCTGGCGGCTGCTCCAGGAGGCTTTCCACATGCTGAGCCGTGTGGTTATCGAGCTTTGCAACCACATGGTAGAATTTCGTGTCATCTACCGTTATCCTCCGGATGACGAACTGTGCCTCAACCGAGTGGAACCAGGAACGCGGGTTGTTCTGCCAAAAGTCCGGTAGCTGGACGGTAATGGCAGAAGCTTGGCTGGGGGCTCCTGATGAGTCTGGCCCCGGGGAAATCTCTTCTCGCTGCATGCTACGTCTTGGGTCACCAGTGTGGTGATGTGTAATTGACAAGGCAGATTTTGTCTCATGGCAGTTTTATTACACATTCACCATCATCAACAAAAGTTGGAAAAAAGAGGAACTCTCAGAAAAACTCGTCCCTTATATATCCAGGACTCTCACAGCCCACATTGCATTACAATCACAAGTCACAATGCATTTCCCCCTTAGTCCTTCGGCCTCCCCCCCTCCGTCCTTGGTTCACAAAGGGTCCTCGACACAGTCTCTAGGCACACAAAGGATCCTCCCAAGGCCGTCTCCTGCATAACAAGGATTACACTTCACAGCTTCCTGTTATCTCCAGAATCAGAATCAGAATCAGAATGAGCTTTATTGCCAAGCACATTTACAAGTAAACATACAAGTAAACATACGAGGAATTTGACTTGACATTGGGCGCGCACGATAGGCGCATCCCAATGACGCGGCAGCCATGCAAAGGCACCTGTCATACAGTGGAGGGTAAAGAGGGGAAGGGGGGAGGGGGGAACACATTGAGCGGAGAGAAAAAAACATAGTTATCAAAATAAAGCTCGTATAAAGCTTGTAAAAAGCTTGTATGAGCAAAATTGTGATTACATAGAAAAAAAACCTCTTATGCACAAATAGCAGACAATAGATCACACATTAACAAAGCAGCGCAAGTTGAGAGAGACAGTGTGAGTGTATGTGTGTCAGTGTATGTGTATCAGTCATGTGATGTTGTGTGCAGTGTGTGTCAGTTACTGGTGTACAGCAAAAATCCTCTCTCAGCAACTGGATGTTATGTCTTTAGTGTCTGAGACTTAGATAACATGTCCACAAGAGATCAACTCTCAGTGCATGTCCGATGGTAATTCCTAAGCCAGTCACATGGCGCTGTCCTTGAGAGTTCAGATTACTGTACGCCAGATTGTTTGTGTTGGGGAGAAGTCAAGAAGCCAGCCACCTCTTCTGCCTTATCTTCATCGAGGAGGAATGTAAACAGGGCACCAAGGCATCTCTCATGCGATTCTGTGCTTCATAATTTCCATACAGGCTTAAAAACATTCCCTGGAGAGCACTAGTGACTCGAGATGTATTCCACCATCTGAATCAGTTACCATTCAGTTCACCATGCCGCTATTCGTGCACTCCCCAACTGGTCGAATTTGATGAAGGAGCTTTGCCTGGGTCCGCATTTTGAACAGCTCTCCCACCTTCCACAATTTCTGATGCATCAGGAAACTCCAAAGCCAAAGTAGAAGTCCTGTGATCATAGCCAATAGATGTCTTCCGCATCTCCAGTCGAATCACACAGACACATGAGTTCCCAATGTCCATGAGTCTCCCCCCTTGGGTTCCCCCGAACCCGATCTTCATTTAAAGTGGTGTCAATCGCATTTAAGCCGCTTTCCAGATCCATAATTTCCGTTTGGATTAAGATTCAGCCAGAAGAAGAGCGACAAACACACAGACAAAAACGCAACATTGCAAGCTGGGATCAGAAGGGAGTAGGATTAGGAGGGAGAGGAGGGAGAAAAGCGTCTGCTCTCTCTGAATGCCGAAAGAAAGTCTCCAAGGAGACTCAGTTCTCTGTTCATATCTGAGATGTGAGGCATACAGTAATACACATGTGTGGCCACAACCTGCATGTTTTTGGCATGTGGGAGGAAACCGGAGAAATCCCGGAGTAAACCCACGCAACACGGGGAGAACATGCAAACTCCACACAGATCACTGTTGGTCGGGGGCAGGGATCGAACCCACGATCTTACGATCCCCGCGATCCCCCGGCCGAGGGTAAACTGTGCTGCCACAGTGCTAACCACTGTGCCACCGTGCAGCCCAATGCAGGACTAGAACAGTCTTTCCAAAGATGGGGGACTCTATGAAGTTGAAGTGACTGTAGAAAAGCTGCAACACATCATTAACAGAGGGGTACCAACAATTTTGTCCATGGCTGTAGGTGTTAGATTCTCCACCCAGGGAATGATGGCCCAGGAGAAGAGAGGCTGACGGGGGGGGGGGGGGGTTCCAGACAGAGCAGCAGAGTTGGAGTACCCCCCGGGGAGAAGTGGAGAAGCTGGCTGCCAGGAGAAGGAAGAAGCAAGGCACCAGTGTACTGTTATGCTAATGCACCGTGTGGGCTTTGTCTTTTTTGTATTGATGTGTGAGCCCCAGGTTGCTAGGCAAGGCATTAAAGGTATAAAAGGGAGATGCCCTGCAGCCTGGGAGCTCTTCTTGTGAATGCACCTGTTAGAGAGAATAAAGTCTGTGCTGATTCAGCACGTCATCTTGCCTGTTCTATTCTCTCTACAATGCAAACACAGAAGTCACTAAATTGTTTATTACAATCAGCAGCAAATTCCAGATTAAATCAAATCAAACTTTATTGTCATATTGCTGTACAGTGATCCCTCACTTATCGCGGTTAATGGGTTCCAGAACCGACCGCGAAAAGTGAAAAACCGCGAAGTAGCGTCACCCCTAATGACGTCACCCATAAATAATACGTACGTTCATCCTCTCACTCGCTCTCTCATATGATACGTGTGTGTGTGTGTGTGTAAGTGTACATACATACGTAGATGTAAATCAAGTGTACATAAATATGTTTTTAGAACTCTTTTATTCTTATAACAAGATACGTAACTCAAGATGAAGATGATTTACTGCACAGGTTAATGAGAGCTTTACTGCTCCTCAGGTGACGCCTCATCATCAGGTGCTAGAGGCGCAGCATCGTTGAGGGCAGCTTCCAATAGAGCTGGAGAAGCTGCAGGAGGCGGCGTAGTGGCTCGATGGGAAGACTATTTCGCACAAAAAGGCACAAGAGAACAGCGAAAAGTTCCACGCGGCGAGACTAAGCAACACGAGCGATAAAGAACAATGAATGCGGTCTTCCTTCGCTGGGTATGGGCGCTCGGCAGGGAGAGAAGCTGGGTAAAACATCTCAGCCAATCAGCTTGCGAGATTCCCGAGCCGAAACAACACGAGAACAGCGAACAGAGAGGTGGATTTTGAGTTGTGCGGGCTCTCCGTGTTGATACCCGATGTTCTAATGTAGTCTCCCTGCCTTCTGCTAGCGCCCGCCCATTTTTCTCAATTTTGAATTTTTGATGAATATTTTTGAAAAATCCGCGATGCACTGAGGGCGCAAAAGGTGAGGCGCGAAGTAGCGAGGGATCACTGTACATACAACTGTAGTGCAGGCAAGATGAAATTGCGTTTCTCTCGGCATCCATATAAATAGAAGCAGCATGATTTAAGACACACTCATACATAGCTTCACCCCCCACCCCCCACCCCCCCATCCATTCACACATCCCTGAGACATACTTGGGAAAAAACTAACTAACTATAATATACAAATAATATACAAAATGTCCGTAGGTGCAGTAGTGTGTATGAGAGATTCCAGGTCAACTGTTCAGCATCCTGACAGCTTGTGAAAGGAAGCTGTTGATCAGTCTGGTGGTTCTGCCTCTGATGCTCCGGAATCGTTTACCAGATGGAAGAAGTTCAAAGTGTTTATGCAGAGGGTGAGAACGGTTCTTGACAATGTTCAGTGCCCTGCTCCTATAACGGTTCTGAAAAAGTTCTTGGACAGAGGGGAGGGAGACTCCAATTACCCTCTCAGCTCCCTTGACTATCCTCTGCAGGGCTTTTTTGTCTGACATACTGCAGCTGGAGTACCATGTAGCAATGCAGTATGTCAGAACACTCTCCACCACACCTCTGTAGAAGGTCCTGAGGATGCAGATGGGGAGAGAGGCCTGTTTGAGTTTCCTTAAGAAGTGCAGTCTCTGCTGAGCCCGCTTCCTGATCCCCAAGGAATTCTTGCTCCAGGTCAGGTCCTGCGAGATCTGCACTCCGAGGAACTTGATGTTCTCCACTCTCTCCACTAAACGGCCGTCGATGCTGAGGGGGACGTGCTCAGGCTGTGACCGCAGGAAGTCGATAATCATCTCCTTCATTTTGTCCACGTTGAGCACCAGATTGTTCTCCCTGCACCAGCCCTCCAGGTCTCTCACTTATTCCCTGTACATTGATTCCTCATCCCTCTGAATAAGTCCCACCACCGTGGTGTCGTCTGCAAACTTAATAATCTGGTTCCCCTCGTGTCTGGATACACAGTCATGTGTTAGAAGTGTAAACAACAGTGGACTGAGTACGCAGCCTTGAGGGGATCCAGTGCTCAGCGTGACAGAGTTGGAGATGTTGTTTCCAACCTGGACAGACTGAGGTCTCTCAGTCAGGAAATCCAGGATCCAGAGACATGTGGCGGTGTTCAGACTGAGAAGGAGTAATTTCTTCATCAGTCTCTGGGGAATAATGGTGTTGAATGCTGAACTGAAATCAATGTACAGGAGTCTGGCGTAGGTGTCTTTCTGGTCCAGGTGGGTGATGACAGAGTGTAGGGTGGTGACTATAGCATCCTCTGTGGAGCGGTTTGAACGATATGCAAACTGGAGCGGGTCGTGCGATGCAGGGAGGCAGGCTGTAATGTGTGGTTTGACAAGCCGTTCAAAACACTTCATCACAATTGGTGTCAGTGCAACAGGACGATAGTCATTCAAACAGGACACAACTGGTTTTTTTGCCACCGGTACAATGATAGAGGTCTTGAAGCATCTGGGAATGATGGCCTGATTCAGGGAGATGTTATAAATGTCAGTCAAGACATCCGCCAACTCGCTCGCGCAGTCTCGGAGCACACGTCCCGGGATGTTGTCCGGACCTGCAGCTTTACGTGGGTTGACTCTGGTTAGGGTCCTCCGTGTGTCCGCTGTGTTGATGGTAAAAGCTGGTCTGACCGATGGTGGGGGTGGGCCAGCCCTCCCTCTGATTGTCGAGTTTGATGCTTCAAAACGTGCAAAGAAGTCGTTAAGCCTGTCTGGAAGCGAAGCGTCGTCATCATCGACCCCCTGCCTAGACTTATAGCCCGTCAGTGTCCGAACTCCCTGCCACATCTGCTTGGTGTTCCTAGTGTCACAGAGGTGTCCCTGGATTTTCTCTGCATAGGCGCGCTTCGCCGCCTTAATTCCCTTTGAGAGCGCAGACCTGGCTGAGCAGAGGGCGATCCTGTCCTTCGCTCTGAAGGCTGCATCCCTGGCTGTAAGCAGTGAGCGCACCTCTGCAGTCATCCAGGGCTTATGGTTACCCCGCAATATAAGCCCTGCAGATTATTCAGAATGTGCAAAATTTAAACTGTAAAAAAAAAAAAAAATTTGAATGGGTCACACACGCCGGCCATGCTGCCTCACTGAGAAGCAACTGGGATGTGCCACTTACACTGGTCCCGGTTCACCAGATCTTCAGCCTGCATCTCTGTACATAGTGAGACAAGGTCTGGTTTGGGTGGATCGTTTTCCTCTTGCCTAGACGAAAGACAGAAATGGATGGTGGTTAATTACTGCAAGTTTAAAACATATTTGGGAAATACACTTGTTGCTAAAAGTCAGTGGTGGTATATGACAAAAAAAACTTTGTTGTTGTATTTAATCACAATTTTCATGTAGCTGGGCTTCAGTAAAGTAGATTTTTATAAGGGCTGGGTTACGTTTAAAATGATTTGTTTTTACTGTGGCCTCAGCAATCGGAATGAATTAATACATTCACTTGAATGGAATATAGTACTTTAACTGAGGGTGTGCATCACCGAGTATGGAGTCGCTCAGTCAAAATATGGAATTTTTACCAATAAAAGTTTAGCCACCACTCTGTCACCGCTGTGTCTTTTCTTGCCCTGGCTTCAAGTGTGGGCGGTATTTTGTTCTTGTGTTGCTAAAATATAAAAGGAAGCACTACAATGGGTCTCATATTTGTGGTGTGTCCTGTTATTATAATACTGCATGCATTTATTTACGATAGATTATAAACTACACATATAAACTAAATTATATTGATGACTGAACAACTCCCATTCCCCAAAGTGCAACATGCAGTTATGAATACAACTCACAAAGGATCACACAAGTGATCTGACAAAAAAATAAGTACATAAACAAGCGATTTATTTTACAGTTGATGTGGCATTCATTTTCAATTATTCTGTAATTAATATTCACACAGTCAAATAAATCTCAGTTCAGTCCCTTTCATATTCAGTGGAAATTGTGCTACTTTAGTTTTGGCACTTTATCTATACTTTAACTAAAAAAGCAAAGGATTTCAGTACTTTCCACAGTGGCAAGGTCCGTTGTGGTTGCTGCTTTTCCTTTTTTCTTGCCTAGATGAAAGACAGAAATGGATGGTGGTTAGTTATGGTGGTTAGACCAGTCTAGTTAGTTACTAGACTGGTCACACAATACTGACGCACTCTACAAGAAGGGACAGCGCAGGCTGTTCCTGCTGAGGAGACTCAGGTCTTTTGGTGTACAAGGGGCGCTGCTGAAGTCATTCTATGACACGGTGGTGGCATCAGCCATCACTTTTGGAGTGGTCTGCTGGGGCAGTGGCATTACTGCAGCCGATAGGAAGAGACTGAACAAACTGATTAAGAAAGCTAGCTCTGTCCTGGGGCAACGCCTTGATCCGATGGAGGAGATAGGAGAGAGAAGGACGGTGGCTAAACTGTCATCTCTGCTGGAGTCCGAGTTCCACCCTATGCAGGACATACTGGATGAACTGAGGAGCTCATTTAGCAGCAGACTACATCATCCCAGGTGCACAACCGAGAGGTTTCGTAGGTCCTTCCTACCAACGGCTGTCAGACTGTACAACCTAAGCAGGGCTGCTCGCAGAGATAGCAAAAAGACGTAACAAACTAATAGTTTTTTTTTGAATGCAAAAGATGCAATAGACTTACACAATGGTCCTCTCCGGCATACAACTAGGAACATACCGGTCGCTATGGAGGGTGAGAATATGTATGGGCACATAATCATACCATGTAGGATAACTAAATAGACGGTTATGCTGTTTCATCCCACCTAGCAACAATGCTCTGCACTGTGTGTGTTTATACAGTATATTTACATATTTATTCCATCTAGCTACAATGCTCAGCACTGGGTGTGTTTATATTTATATATCTATATATTTATTCCATCTAGCTACAATGCTCCGCACTGTGTTTTTATATATCTACATATTATTCCACCTAGCTACATTGCTCCGCACTGTGTGTGTTTATATACTTGCATATTTATTCCACCTAGCTGCAATGCTCCGTACTGTGGGTGTTTATATATTTACATATTTATTCCATCTAGCTACAATGCTCTGCACTGTGTGTTCATATATTCATATATTTATTCCATCCAGCTACAATGCTCTGCACTGTGTGTCTGTGTGTGTGTGTGTGTGTATATATATATTTTATAGTAATATGTACATATGTATATTAGCTGCTCTTGCTTGCTTGTTTTTTTTCTTGCCTTCTGATTGTTGCTCTGAGTGTTGCTATCCCTGTGCTGTTGCAATCCTGGAATTTCCCCGTTGTGGGACTAATAAAGGCTTATCTTACCTTATCTTATCTTAAAGCAAGTTCAAAACATATACAGGCACATCTCAAAAAATTAGAATATCATGAAAAAGTTCAATTTTTTTGTCACTCATTTCAAAAAGTGAAACCCATGTATTATATAGATTCATTACACGGACAGTGTATGTGACAGTGATATATTGCAAGTGTTTATTTATTTTAATTTTGATGATTATGGCTTACAGCCCATGAATACCCCGAATTCAGTTTCTCAGAAAATTAGAATATTACATAAAATTAATTTTAAAAAATAGTTTTAAAATATCCCAGCCTCCGACCAACAGTGATCTGTGTGGAGTTTGCATGTTCTCCCCGTGTCTGCGTGGGTTTACTCCGGGATTTCTCCGGTTTCCTCCCACATGCCAAAAACATGCAAGTTAGGTTAATTGGCATCAAAACTGGGGATTCTAAATTGTCCTTAGGTATGACTGTGAGAGTGAATGGTTGTCTGTCTCTCTGTGTTGGCCCTGCAATGGACTGGCGATCTGTCCAGGGTGTACCCTGCCTCTCGCCCAAAGATGCTGGGATAGGCTCCAGCCCCCCCGTGACCTGAAAAGGATTAAGCGGAAGAAGATGGATGGAATATATCACTGTCAGTGTAATGAATCTATATAATATATGGATTTCACTTTCTGAAATGAGTGACAAAAAATATTGAACTTTTTCATGATATTGTAATTTTTTTAAATGTACCTGAATTAGGGAAATACACTTGTGAAAGTCAGTGGTTGGATGTGACAAAAATGCTTCGTTTCCCTGACGAGTGAGCACCCCAGGATCCACTCTGTACATGTACAAGTACATTTTCAATCCAGGGACTTATGGTGGAACAGAAACAGCACGAAAACACTGTTCCAACACTGTTTTTGGAAAATACACAAAATAGGTATGTGGGTCTATTATGAGGCTTTAGGAAATTATATGAATCACTTTATAAATCACTGGTTTGAAAATGCTCTTGAATATGTTGAGATTTCGGATCCTGGGGTCCTCTTGACCTGTATCCAAAATATAAACACAACATGCTGAGGGAGGCGAACCCCTGGCATGTGGAAATCAATTCTAGAAAGAAAATACACACAAATTAATGAACAGCACCAAAGTGCAACACGTATACAAACCAGGACTTTAACCAGGATTAACATATTTCATTGTTTTGTTCCCACAAGCGAATACTTCGGACAAAGCAAGCGCAAATCAGCAGTTGGCTACTACCTAGCTAGCTACTAGCTCTCGTTAGCCAGCACAGGACGGCGTTGCTCAAAAAAAGTGAGCTTACCACCAACAGGATAAATAAGTGAAAAGATGCACAATATCACAAATCACCCACCATTGATGTTTCTCTCACTTTCATCTTCAGCTTCTCCCTAGTTATCCTGGGCTGCCATCTGCTTTGTTGTGGGTCGCTCCATGTCGCTCTGGATACTATCTGCCACCAAGCACAGAAAACTCTGCACCTCTTCGTTGGACCACGGTGTAGATTTCCGCGAAACCTGCGAAGCCATCTGTATTAATATAGTGTTTACTTGGTGACCACATTTACTCTGTGAACTTTTGCAAATGGCGTTTTGTTTATTCTGCAGAAGACGGACGCTTTCATGACGTTACGCCCTGACCAATCAGTGGCCTGCAGTCTGTTGACGTCACATTTTTGGCCCCACTCAGCACGGTTCTACCCTACCCTCGAATAGGTATGAAATAAGTACCTGGTACCAGGTACTAGGTACTAATGGAAAAGCCTACAAAGCGGCTTAACCCTTTGAGTGTGTGAACTTGCATGCCCCTAGTGGCAGAGCGCGGCACTGCGCCTGTCGTCTTACTCTCACGTGATCGCTTGCATTGGGTCCTGCATTGGGGATTTGTACTGATTTGTACTGATTTGCCAGTTTCAAAAGGTGACAGACATCATTTGGAGGACTCAGTGGATGACACGTAATACACCAAAGAAGAAGAACTCCTTTTCTTTTCCTGTTTTTAGCATTTTAGCCCAGAAAGCTAATATGCCTGCAATTGGTCACCGTCACTTTTATCGGCTTTGTATACGGAAAATAGCCGCGGTATACAAGCAAAATTTATGTGGGATAATCATAAGACTTTGTAGATGTGGTAGAGACTTTAACATGACCGACAGGACGCAAGACAACAACCATGATTGGTGAAAACGCAGCGGCCACGTCAGCCAGCCAGCCAGCCAGCCAGCCAGCCCCCCTTTGTCAAAAGTAAGTGAGAATTTGCTGTTGTTTTTTTTTTTTTATATTGTACTGATTTCTTGTTCATATACTTTGAAGATAAGATGATGAGGTACCGCAGTACAAAAAACGGAGTCAAAAGACTGACCCATTCATTGTGTAAATACGTCCAAAGTCCAGTTTTGACTGAATTATGGAATTTAAAGAGGTGCCGTGACATTATGCAAATTAGATGCGTAAATTTATTCCTATCTGAAACTTTGGATCATATTTTACATCTTTCTAATTGACAGTAAGCCAGTATCTCTTACCACTTTCAAGTTATACCCTTGGAAATGTGAACTATTTTATTGACAAAAAATATTTACCACTCTTGACCACTAGGGGTTATGTCACAATTCGGCGACAAACACACTCAAAGAGTTAAGTGAGCACCATTTACCTGTATCCGGCACTAATGCCGGAGAACAGCATGGCAAACAAAATGTTTTTACGTGCCTCTACCTCATTCAGGAGCGCCTCCAACTCACAGTCTGTGAAATTCCATTAAATCCATTATTTCTGATCGTGGATACAGGAGAATCAAGTGTGCAGGGCTTGTATATATCTATGTGCATATCTATTTGCATGTAATTGAATATTCAAATGCCACCACAGCAGAAGATTCTCTACCTCCACACTGTATGTCTTATCATCATCATCAGTGATGAGCCCAACCAAGGTGGGGTCATCCGTGTATTTCATGATGACAGTGGTTGGGTGGGTTGGAATACAAAGGTATACAGAGAGTACAGTAGAGGGCTTCGCACGCAACTCTGGGGGGAGCCATTGCTTACTGACAGTGAGGAGGAGTAGTGGGGCCAAGTCTGACTGTTTGTGGGCGGTTGGTGAGAAATTTTTTATCCAGGAGCAGGTGGGGGAGGTGGGATCTGGAGGAGGTGCAGTTTATTGATCAGGGATGATGGTGTTGAAAGCTGAGCTGTAGTCCCCAAAGAGCATCCTCACGTAGCTTCTTGGATTCAGTGGCTAAGCGCTCTGTGGAGTGTGGTGGCGATGGCATCTTCTGTGGCATCTTCCAGTTCTCCCTGTATGCAAACTGGTGGGGGTCAAAGGAGGGGGGGGGGGACAGTCCCTGATGTGCTGGGACACCAGTCGCTCAAAACACTTCATGACTACAGACGTGAGTGCTATGGGTCTGTAGTTGTTCAGGCTGTTATTTGAGGACTTTTTGGGATGGGGATGATGGTGGAGGCCTTGAGGCAAGAGGGAACAATGGCGTGTGTTAGGGAGAGGTTGAACAGCTTGGTGAGGATCTCTGCCAGCTGGTCAGCACATGCTTTGACCACCACTCCTAGGATGTCGTCAGGACCACCAGCTCTGCGGGGGGTTCACTGCTTTCACGTTCCTCCTCACCTTGCGCACCTGTAGAGAGAGGGGATGGTGAGAGGAGAGAGGGGAGGAGGAGAGTGGATGATACAGTATAATAATAATAATAATAATAATAATAATAATAATAATAATAGTAATAATAGAAGTTCAATGTGGGCATGCGCTGAGTGTGCACTCACCCTCTGCGGCATGGAAGATGACGAAATTTGCGTCACGTGCACCAATGCATTTGTGCCACCATAAATTAGGCTTAAAACCTGGATTATAATCTTGGTATAGCCTTTTATAGTTATACTTGAGGAGCTTTGGACTCGCTGCAGCTTTTCACCATAAGCGGTAATGATTGTATCTATTATATTTTTGAGTGACCAAACTAAAATCAAATGTATTAATCTTAATTTATTGTTTTCAGAGATTTCCATTTTTGCTGTGTACAACACCAGAATATTTAAGCAGAAATACAATTTATTGCTTTTGAATGTATAAAAAAACATCTGGGCAAAAATAAATCTGCATATATCAGATAGTAATTGTATAAGAATGAATCTGTACACATACAAATGCTAGTAGTTAGAAAAAGTGGAAAAAGACAAAAAAAAATTCTAAATATTGTTTAATAAACCAGCTGTCAGGCTACAAAAATCGAGAGGTGCACAACCAGTTGAAATGGCATAAAAGCATGTCACACACCAGTGGATATGCCACACTATTTTGTTCGTGTGAATGAGAACAGCAACCATAAAACAGGCATAACATCTGTTGTCAACACCCATCTCCTTCTGTGTAATTCTCAGCCTATTACTATAGTCCTTGTGATAGAAACTATGAGTAATGTAGTCCCCGGGATCAACTGAGCCAGTCAAGGAGTAGGAAGAGTCTATAGCACATCAGCAGTGCTAAGCAAACTACTTTAACGACAATAAATGCTGGACACTGCACACATAAGTTAATAAAAAAATAAACCAGATAACATCTGGGAATAAGATATGTTATTATGAAACGCTGTCAACCGGATATACTTGTCTGAAATCAACAACCTACAGCCGACAGTTTTCCTTCACAATCTGTAAATAAAAAAGAGGAGAGAAGATTCTCTTACAGTGATGTAGAGGTGAGCCTTTTATTTTAAGGATGTTTTCAGCTTTTTGTCTGTATAGGCTAACTGCTAGTTTGTTACTTGTGGGGTTTTGGACAGTGAATTACTGCATAAATAGAGACTGTCTATCAATGCCACACATTTTTTAAAAATTATAACCAACATTTAGCTCAGCGGAGGAAGGTATTTTTTAAACATTTTTTTTTCCACTCTGCTGTAATTATTTCTAATTGGCATAATTTGCACCAAATGATTTTTAAAGTTATACTATTTATATTATTTAGAAAGTTGTTTATAATTCGTTTTGTTTTAATTCAAAATAAATAAAGAAAAATATCAGATTGTGGCGGTTTGGTGTAACCCCCACAACAGACTGGACAGACACAGCGCTCGGCTAGAGCAATTAACAAAACAGTGAAATGTGTATTAATGTCTACACGCAGCCCCGCTTCTTCTGGCTCACTTCTGTGATGTTAATGTTGCCTTTCATGCATTGTGTTCATGCGTCCTGTCCTTACTGTGACCTAGAGACCGAGATCAATATGTCTCTCAAATGCAAATGTCTCATGCCTGTTCTGTTATCTCTTTGATCATACCAACTGCTGGGGGAATGCTCTTTTATGTATTGTTGTAGTTGGGTATATATACTGCACTGTAACCCATGCTCACCCTCTCATTCACTCACACTTCTACTGCTGCTGCTGGACTCACACACCGTGTCTCCTCTCTGAGAGCCTGAGGAATTCGGCTTCAGCCTGCTCACACTATGGGCTGGAGCCGAGTTCCCGTGAAGGCGGTATGATTCAATAAACCAACTAAAAACTCCATCGCTGCCTTTATTTTATCTTGCCGCTTCACTGGTGACCCCAAGAATGCACACGCTTTGTGCAACGCAACCTTCTGGTCTGGACGGCCACGCTGGCGACCCGACGCTGAAAAAAACACGCTGCCAGCGAACACAGCAGCCTGACGCAAACGAGCTGCCCTCCCTTCTGCTTCAGGGAGACCTCGACGCGGAGCCAACACAGGCGAGCTACTCTCCGGACATCACCCACGACCGGGAAAACTGCAGAAAACGTCATGGCGCGACCCTCGCCTGAAATCGGGACGTCCACGCTGGACCAGCCGAGGGACACAGAACGTTTTCTCCCTCTCACCGCTACTCCTCCCTCTCAGCGATCCTACTCATCTACCCGAGCCTGAGGAACAAAGATCGTCTATCTCCCCTCAACGCTCCAACGCACCATGACTAATCTGCAGCCACAGCTCATCATAGATGTTTTTCGGCGCCGACTGCGCCGATCTCCACCAAGTTTCCTGACCCTGGTTCTCCTCTCCAGCTGGCCCACCCATCACGGAACCCCGGCGCACGCACCGGGGAGTTACGAGGACGGTGCACCACGCACGGGACACATACGGCTACACTGACCGCCTTCCTTCTGCTGCACACTGGCCCTTCAGGCTTGCTCGTACACCTGAGGCCCGCAGCTTGCTCCCTGGATTTTATGGTCTTAGCCATGGCACACAAGGGGAATTCAGCTGTCTGCGGTTCCCAAGGCTTTAGGGTTATGCCTGAACCTAAAGTCAACATGCCAGTCCCTCTGCTTTTGTCTTTTTTTTTTCTTACAGCCGCTCCTGCTTTTCTTCATGGCCACGAGAGGAGTCAGAGACTAATTTTTCTTCTTGCGGACCTCCGCACGTTCAACGGGACAGCCCCTCGACGTTGCGGACCAGCAAGCAATTTTTGCGCAGCTCGGACGATTTCACCGTCCCCGTCCGGCACGAACTACCCCCCTCCTCCCTCCCCATCCTCCTGCAGAGACCTTCTCCTTCTCGCTGCCCAAGCTGAATGATCGAGACCTCGGCCTCCTGCCGAGCCCTCTGGGAGGTGTAACCCCCACAACAGACTGGACAGACACAGCGCTCGGCTAGAGCAATTAACATAACAGTGAAATGTGTATTAATGTCTACAGGCAGCCCCACTTCTTCTGGCTCACTTCTGTGCTGTTAATGTTGCCTTTCATGCATTGTGTTCATGCGTCCTGTCCTTACTGTGACCTAGAGACCGAGATCAATATGTCTCTCAAATGCAAATGTCTCATGCCTGTTCTGTTATCTCTTTGATCATACCAACTGCTGGGGGAATGCTCTTTTATGTATTGTTGTAGTTGGGTATATATACTGCACTGTAACCCATGCTCACCCTCTCATTCACTCACACTTCTACTGCTGCTGCTGGACACACACACCGTGTCTCCTCTCTGAGAGCCTGAGGAATTTGGCTTCAGCCTGCTCACACTATGGGCTGGAGCCGAGTTCCCGTGAAGGCAGTATGATTCAATAAACCTACTTAAAACCTATCAACGCTGCTTTATTTCATGCCGCTTCAAGATAACCAATCCACTAGCTGTCAAATTGGGAGTCTGGACAACAGGTGAAGGATGCAGATTTATACTGTATTAATAGATCTGCACATTCAATTTATGCTCCGAGCAGTATATGATGTGCTACCCAGTCCAGCAAACCTGCATACAGTACCTGGGGCAAGAACGAGCTGCCAACATGTCCTCTCTGCTCAGGAAAGGGCACACTTGAACACATCCTCAGCAGCTGCCCAATAGCTCTTGGTGAGGGCCAATATTGCTGGTGCCATGACCAAGTGCTAAAGTGTGTAGCGGAGACCATCTCCAGTGCCGTGGCAAACAATAAGCATGTTGGTAGTCAAAGGAAAATCACATTTGTTAAAGCTGGAGAGAGGCCCCAACCACAGCTTAGACCATCAGCCAGCCTCCTCTCTTCAGCTTCAGACTGGAACCTGCAAACTGACTTGGGAAAACAGCTTAAGTTCCCCGACTATGTAACACCAACATCTCTTAGGCCAGATGTGGTACTTACATCTTCCTCTTCAAGGCAGGTCCTGTTAGTGGAGCTCACAGTTCCCTGGGAGGAGCACATGGAAGAGGCCAATGAATGCAAACGGCTCAAATACCAAGAACTGGTAGAACAGTGCCAGAGCAATGGTTGGAGAGCATACTGTGAGCCCATAGAGGTGGGATGTTGAGGCTTTGCTGCCCGCTCCCTGTGCAAAATTTACACTCTCCTTGGCATCAAAGGAGCTGCTAAAAGGAAGGCCATCAAATCTACCACCGAGGCTGCAGAAAGAGCCTCTCGGTGGCTATGGATTAAGAGGTCTGAATCGTGGGCCAATGCTGCTGGGACACAAGTCAGGGTCTGATCAACCCTGGCTGGATCTCCTGATTGAGGGTGTCAGATGTTGTGAGACCCGAAACACCCGATGACATCAGGAAACATCACTGATGATGTGTCCCAGCGCATTCATGGATATATCTATTCATCTTTGCATCTGGCTTAGTCAGTCACTCCCAAGAACAGGTTGGGTGACAACCAAGTATAGATTGGTGACAACTGGAGAGACAGTGGACAGCACAGCAAGATAGCAACTGGGGCAAGGAGGGCTGGCAGCCCAACCTGCATCTTCTGTGAATAAGAACCCATCCAAGCTACAGATCAACCCACAGAGACATACCCCCAGGGGTGCCCAAGAGGGGGGGAGGATGAGCACTCCACTAGGACGGACCTTAGGATGATGATCTCGGAAAACGGACTATCAATAACGGCAAGTAGATGCATCTGCGGCAAAGTCTGTAAAAACGAACGAGGCCTTAAAATCCATCAGGCCCGGATGAAATGCTTGGTTCAGGGGGCTGTGGCACAACGCACAGGAATTACACCTGGTGAGATGCGGGAGGAGCTCGGCCCGGAGTCACCCCACAGTACCCAGAACCTCCAAGCGTCCAGTGCCCCAGTTCCAAGCACAGTAGTCAAGCAACACCGGATCAAGTGGCCTGCAGCAAAGCAGCACCAATTGTGGCAACAGTTTGATGAAGATACAGCAGACATCATCAGAACAATAGCAAAAGGAGATGTGGATGGTCAACTTCGAAGCATGACGACCATCATTATGAGTTTTGGGGTCGAGAGGTTTGGCATTATGGAGCACAGAACTGGCAGGTCTACCTATACTAAGAACCGTAGGGCTGGCAGGATTCATCAGCTGTGGAAAGAGCTGCGGATACTGACAAGACAGTTTCAAGCAGCTGCAGAAGAGGAGAAGCCACCACTTGCTGAGCTTCGACATGCCATCACGAAGAAGCTTATGACCCTGTGTAGAGCTGAATGGCACCGAAGGAGAAGAATTGAGAGAGCCAGGAAACGAACTACTTTCTTGGCAGATCCATTTGGCTTTACGAGGAAGATGCTAGGGCAGAAGCGCAGTGGGAGACTGGAGTGCTCTAAGGAGGAAGTTGACCATTTCTTGCACAACACCTTAAGTGATCCCTTTAAAGAGCAGGATCTGGGACCTCAGAGAGCTCTTTTGGACATTCCAGCCCCTCTGGTGGAGCTCAACACCTCAGAACCCACCTGGAAGGAAGATCAGGAAGTAGTGGCAGCGGCGAGAGCCACCTCTGCTCCAGGTCCCAGTGGAGTACTTTATATAGTATACAAGCACTGCCCAGAGCTCCTGAGAATCCTATGGAAGATACTGAGAGTGATCTGGCGAAGAGGAACTGTAGCAGAGCAGTGGAGATGGGCAGAGGGAGAGTGGATTCCCAAGGAAGAGAGGTCATCTAAACTGGAGCAGTTCAGGTCTATCTCACTCCTCAGCGTGGAAGGCAAGATCTTTTTCAGTGTCCTGTCTAGGAGAATGACCCACTCCCTTCTGAAGAACAATTACATCAATACATCAGTACAGAAGGGTGGAATCCCAGGTGTACCAGGGTGTTTGGAACACACTGGTGTGGTCACTCAGCTGATCAGAGAGGCACGGGAGGGAAATGGAGATCTAGTGGTGCTTTGGCTGGACCTCGCCAATGCTTATGGGTCAGTCCTTCATAAGCTGGTCGATATCACACTGGACCAACACCACATACCCAGTAAGATCAAGGCTCTCATTCTGAACTATTATGGTCAATTCAGACTCACGGTCACCTCTGGCAGCTTGACCTCAGATTGGCACCAGTTGGAGAAAGGGATAACAGGTTGCACCATTTCTGTTATCCTTTTTACCCTGTCAATGAACATGCTGGTTAAGGCAGCGGAGGTACAGTGTAGAGGACCCCTCTCAAGGTTAGGAATCCGGCAGCCCCCCATTAGAGCTTTCATGGATGACCTGACAGTCACTACTACACTACTACATCAGTGCCTGGCAGTGGGTGGATTCTCCAAGGCCTGGAAAAACTTATTTCCTGGGCAAGAATGAACTTTAAGCCTTCAAAGTGTAGATCCATGGTCCTGAAAAGAGGGAAAGTGGTGGATTAGTTTGTTAGACGTAACAAACTAATAGTTTTTTGAATGCAAAAGATGCAATAGACTTACACAATGGTCCCCTCCGGCATACAACTAGGAACATACCGGTCGCTATGGAGGTTGAGAATATGTATGGGCACATAATCATACCATGTAGGATAACTAAGTAGACGGTTATGCTGTTTCATTCCATCTAGCAACAATGCTCTGCACTGTGTGTGTTTATATATTTACATATTTATTCCATCTAGCTACAATGCTCAGCACTGAGTGTGTTTATATATTTATATATCTACATATTATTCCATCTAGCTACATTGCTCCGCACTGTGTGTGTTTATATACTTGCATATTTATTCCACCTAGCTGCAATGCTCCGTACTGTGGGTGTTTATATATTTACATATTTATTCCATCTAGCTACAATGCTCTGCACTGTGTGTTCATATATTCATATATTTATTCCATCCAGCTACAATGCTCTGCACTGTGTGTCTGTGTGTGTGTGTATATATATATATTTTATAGTAATACGTACATATGTATATTAGCTGCTCTTGCTTGCTTGTTTTTTTCTTGCCTTCTGATTGTTGCTCTGAGTGTTGCTATCCCTGTGCTGTTGCAATCCTGGAATTTCCCCGTTGTGGGACTAATAAAGGCTTATCTTATCTTATCTTATCTTATAAGTTCAGTTTCCGCCTGGATGGCGTTGTGATGCCATCTATCAAAGAGAAACCAGTCACAAGCCTAGGGAAGGTCTTTGACTGTAGTCTCAGGGACACAGCATCTATCCAAACTACCATCAGGAAACTGGAAACATGGCTGTCGACTGTGGATAAGTCTGGCCTTCCCGGCAGGTTCAAGACTTGGGTGTACCACCATGGCATTTTGCCTCATATCCTCTGGCCTCTGCTGGTGTACAAGATGCCTCTGTCTACAGCGGAGACCCTGGAAAGGAAGATCAGCTCCTACCTTCGAAGATGGTTGGGTTTACTACATAGCTTCAGTAGTGCGGTGCTTTATGGCAGGAGCAACAAACTCCAGCTTCCTATTAGCAGTTTGATTTTTTTGATTTTTTGATTTTGTGGAAGAGGAGTTCAAGGTCTCCCGCACAAGAGAGGCACTAGCCTATCATGACTCTAGAGACTCAAGAGTGGCAGCAGCAGGCATTGTGGTGAGGACAGGTTGGAAGTGGAGAGCTCAAGAGGGGTTGGAGCTTGCAGAATCTCGGTTGAGACGCAAAGTTCTGGTGGGCACAGTGGTAATAGGATGTGCAGGGCTGGGCTCCATCCCACAGCTGCGCTATGATAAAGTCCAGGGAAAGGACAAACGCCAGTTAATCCTGCAGGAGATGAGAGCAGGTGTTGAAGAAGTAAGGACTAGCAGGATGGTAGGCATGCAGCAGCAGGGGGCATGGACAAAATGGAAGGGAGCAGTGGATAAGAAGCTGACCTGGAATGACATCTGGCATGCAGAACCTCAGTGCATCCAATTTATGCTCTGAGCAGTATATGATGTGCTACCCAGTCCGGCAAACCTACATACCTGGGGCAAGAATGAGCTGTCAACATGTCCTCTCTGCTCAGGAAAGGGCACGCTTGAACACATCCTCAGCAGCTGCCCAACAGCTCTTGGCAAGGGCCGATATCGCTGGCACCATGACCAAGGGCTAAAGTGTGTAGCGGAGACCATCTCCAGCGCTGTGGCAAATAAGCAGGTTGGTAGTCAAAGGAAAATCACATTTGTTAAAGCTGGAGAGAGGCCCCAACCACAGCTTAGACCATCAGCCAGCCTCCTCTCTTCAGCTTCAGACTGGAACCTGCGAACTGACTTGGGAAAGCAGCTTAAGTTCCCCGACTATGTAACACCAACATCTCTTAGGCCAGATGTGGTACTTACATCTTCCTCTTCAAGGCAGGTCCTGTTAGTGGAGCTCACAGTTCCCTGGGAGGAGCGCATGGAAGAGGCCAATGAATGCAAACGGCTCAGATACCAAGAACTGGTAGAACAGTGCCAGAGCAATGGTTGGAGAGCATACTGTGAGCCCTTAGAGGTGGGATGTCGAGGCTTTGCTGCCCGCTCCCTGTGCAAAATTTACACTCTCCTTGGCATCAAAGGAGCTGCTAAAAGGAAGGCCATCAAATCTGCCACCGAGGCTGCAGAAAGAGCCTCTCGGTGGCTATGAATTAAGAGGTCTGAATCGTGGGCCAATGCTGCTGGGACACAAGTCAGGGTCTGATCAACTCTGGCTGGGTCGCCTGATTGAGGGTGTCTGATGTTGTGAGACCCGAAACACCCGATGACATCAGGAAACATCACTGATGATGTGTGCATCCATGGATGTATCTATTCATCTTGATCATGAATAAGGAGCATTATGATGAAACATAGAGGATGAAAAGTAGCATCTTCTACATAAAGCTTTCATCTCTAATTTATTAAAATATCAGGAACTAAAGCTGTGTAATTGTTACACTCGTCAGGTGAAGAAGAGGCAATTTGCCAACTTTTCAGTGGTTTATTGTCTTTTACAACACCCGGCACGGCACTTCGACACGGGACATCACTCAACAACAGCCACAACTTCTTCTTCTCGCACGTTCTAACAACTTAACAGTGTCTCATCCCAACCGAGCGCCACTTGTGGCACAAAAGCGCTACTGCTTTTACTGATAAAGTTTAAATTAAAACAGTCCTAATGACAGTCTTTTAGACACATTTATTATAAATGCTTATATTAGCCATCAGCATCTAATCACATCTAATTACCTCCACCAAGGAGGTTATGTTTTCATTGGCGTTGCTTTGTCTGTCTGTCTGTCTGTTTGTTTGTTAGCAAGATAACTCAAAAAGTTATGAACGGATTTTCATGAAATTTTCACAGATTGTCAGAAAGGGGGTATCCTACAGATAAATACATTTTGGTGGTGATCCGGATCACCGTCTGGATCCAGGAATTTTTTAAAGGATTCTTTAACATTGAGAGATAGGGCCATTTTCAATATTTGTGCATGTAAGTCTGCCAAAAATCGTCAGAACACTTGCAAAACAAAAAAAATACAGGACAACATGCCCACAGGTTCTATAATATATCGAAGACTGATCCGGATAATGCAATAATTCCGGATACTATGATCCACAATATCAAAAAAAAAATAGGGGACCTTTGGAATTTTCCTCATAGGAAGAGAACAAATGAAGCTAAAATCACTCAACAAACACCATTATGTAGCCAAGACACTGTGGAATCTGTAGTGTGTCAAAGGATTTGTTGTATCTTTAAAAGCTATGGAGCTACATCCAGAAGAAAACCGCCATTATGCAAAATGCGATTTTCCTGAATAACTACTGAACCACTAATCCTATCCATGTGAATCCAATTGATACTCATATGTTTTCATGGTCAAGGAATCTGAAAACGTACACACAATAAATGTAGGATTAATATTTATGATGTAAAACACTGTATGGGGGGAACTGTGGCGCTTGGCAGAGGTCTGCGCTCTCCGAGTGCTTTTCTAGTTAAAAATGTTTTCTGGGGATTTTCTAAGGGGGGTGTCCAACATTTAATTTTTCCTACACTCACCCCTTGAAAATTTAATGTCGACCCGACATTACAAAACAACTTTTCAAAGCTACTTTTTTTTTTTCACAGTCCACATTTGGTAACCATGTATCTCATGTAAGTAGGATATTACTAAGTAGGAGTCAGAGTTCATTAGAGTCCATAAAGATGCAAACTGGTAATAGTCCATAGTACAGCATGTATCTCCTGTTCCATGCAATACAGCCGCAGAAGAGGTCTTTGTGCACGATAACCATCAACCGCTCCATCCACCATGGTGACTATCTGCATCTTTCCTGAGAGTAAGGGTACTCAGTCTAGTCATAGCCTACCAAATAAACCATTATGTGATGCCTGTACCTTAATAACACACTGAATTTTTTTTTTTTTTTAAATCAACAATAAAAGTAACTTGGTGATGAGTTTAGTAACTACTCATTTACTTTCCAACACATCTATGTCTGAACAATAGCTATTTCTAGCTTCTACACATCTTATATGTGTTTTAAACAGATGAAGTGCAAGGCTGGCCCAACTTATCATAAGTAAATATCAACTTCTGCTTTCTCACTCTTGAAGGATACGTTTTAGCAGGGTTGTAGACAAGTCCCTCCTGGTCACTGGAACCGGACTCCGACAACACATCACCCTGGTGCTGGCCTGCCTCAGCTGGATCTGGGACCACCGGATTGTTGACCTCTGGTGCCAGCTGCACCTGTGTGGCGTCATCTGTGTCCTGGTCTGCCTCAGCTGGATCTGGGACCACCGGATTGTTGACCTCTGGTGCCAGCTGCACATGTGTGGCGTCATCTGTGTCCTGGTCCTCACCCTCTGGAGAAGTGTCTCTGTGCGGGTAGAACTCCGGTGCATCAGCTCTCAGTGGATGGTGACTTTGATCCTTTCCAGCTCGTAGTCCGATTATGGCGCTCCAGCCCTCTTCATCTTCATCGACTGTGCTGTTTTGACTGTCCACATATCTTTGCCTTTTAGACTTTCTTTCTCTTGTTTTATTAGAGGGAGGCTCCACTGTTTCCATGGAAAGAAAGTCACAGGGTAACAAAAGGTTTCTGTGCATGATCCGAGTGCGCCCCTTGCCATTTTCAGGTTTGATTTCATACACTGGACTGTCTGGGTACTTCTTTTGGGTCACTACATACACTTTGTCTTCCCAGAATGATCTTAATTTTCCTGGCCCACCTTTCTCGGTCAAGTTTCGGACCAGTACTCTGGATCCAGGGAGCAACTCAGCACTGTGAACCTTTCTATCATAAAGGGCTTTAATTCTCATCCCTTCTTTGTTTGCTGTTTTAGAGGCGAGTTTGTAAGCTTCAGTCATTTTGGCCCTCCGCTTTTCAGCATAGTCCTGGTGAGAAGCGCTCTGCTCTTTTGTTGTGAGGCCAAACATGAGATCAATGGGCAGCTTGGGACTACGGCCAAATAGCAGAAAATATGGCGCATACCCCGTAGCCTCGCTGCGCATGCAGTTGTAGGCATGAACCACTTTTGCCAGAGAGGACATCCAGTCTTCCTTGGCTGCTTCGGGCAAGTTTCTGAGCATTGCCAACAGTGTACGATTGAATCGTTCCACCTGCCCATTCCCTTGGGGGTGGTAGGGCGTTGTCCGGGACCCCTGCACCCCACTGTACTCCAGTAGTTTTGCAAAGAGTTTATTTTGGAACTCTCTGCCCTGATCGTGGTGGAGACGTGTGGGGAAGCCAAATTTGAGGGCAAAATCCCCAAATATCTTCTCAGCAGCGGTGTAGGCAGCTTTGTTGCCACAAGGATAAGCCTGGGCAAAGCGAGTGAAGTGGTCCATTAGAACCAGGATATAATCATATCCTCCTTTGCACCTCTCCAAGTGCAGGAAATCAACGGACACGAGTTCGAATGGATACGTGGTGACAGTGTTAGTCAGTGGTGCCCTGGTTGGCTTATTGGGACGTTTATTCTTTTAACAACTGCAAACTTTAGTGATGTAGTGCTCAACATCCCTTTGTATATGAGCCCAGTAAAAGTGCTCCCTTATCAGGTTCATCACCCTCTCCACCCCTAAATGGCCCATGTTTTCGTGGAGCTCTTTAAACACGAGCTTATGGAAATTATGGGGTAAAAGTAGCTGGTCATGCGATGCCGTTTTCCTGTAAAGCAGTCCATCTTCTTCTAGGTACAGTTTGTGTTTTTGCCTGACTAGAGCTGCAATTTTACTGTTCAGCTGTTTTCCACTTTTTGGCCATTGCTTTGACACCACATAATGCAACACCTCTCCAATCACAGAGTCTTCTTCCTGAGCTCCTTTTAGGGCAGTCTTTGGTATTTCAGCTACAGTGCTGGCTTCTAGATCTGCTTCACTAATGAGAGTGGAAATAGTGACTGGGCAGAACCATGGTTCATTTTCTTGTGACTTTACCTTGACTGCCTGCGCCACACAGTGCATTACATCAGGATCATTATTTTGTGTGCATTTGTTCATGTACTGCTCCATATCTAGGGGCATACGTGAGAGGCTGTCTGCATCTCTATTGGCTTTCCCAGGGCGGTACTTAATCACAAACTGGAAATCAGCTAGTTCTGCTACCCACCTCTGTGTGGTTGCATTTAGCTTTGCGGTGGTGAGCACATAAGTGAGGGGATTATTGTCCGTATAGACAGTGAATGGTGGGGAATAGTAAAGGTAATCCCGAAACCTCTCACATATGGCCCACTTCAGGGCAAGAAACTCCAGCTTTCCTGAATGAAGGTGGTAATTTTTCTCTGGATTTGACAGTGTCTTGGAGCCATACGCTATCACCACCAGTTTGCCTTGTTGTCGCTGGTATAACACCACCCCAAGCCCCTCCTGTGAAGCATCACAGTGCAAAATGAAGGGTTCCTCAAAGTTCAGGTAACCTAGCACTGGGGGCTGGGAGAGAAAGTCAATAAGCTGACAGAGCACTGCATGATGCTCAGGGCACCACCTGATTGCATGGGATGAGGGCAACTGGCCACTTTCTTTCTTTTTGACATGTTTTTTTGAGTTTTGTTTTGCTTTGTCTGTGTGGTCGTTAGCAAGAAGGTCGTAAAGAGGCTTTGCTATTTGGGAGAAGTTTGGAATATAGCTGCGGTAGTATGAAATAAAGCCTAGCAATTTCCTTAGCTCTCCAACAGTGGAAGGTTGCTGCTGTTTTAGGACCTGCACCGGGACAAGGTCCGCAGGGTCCATAGTGTAGCCCTGTTTTGTTACCATTTTGCCAAGGAAACGTACCTGCTGCTTGAATAACTCACATTTCCGGGGAGTCAGCTTCACCCCATGGCTTTGGTAGCGGTGCAGGACGTTTCTCAGGTCTTGCAAGTGGTCTTCAAAAGTCTGTGAATGAACAAGGTTATCATCGAGGTAAGGCAGACAAATATCATCCCTCAACCCCCACAAACACTCCTCCATAGATCTTTGGAATGCTGCTGGTGCTGAGGACAAGCCAAATGGAATTCTTACCCATTCAAACAAACCCCACGGGGTGATAAAGGCAGTGAGGGGCCTACTCGACTCTTCCAGGAAACCCTGGTGATATGCCTTCCCTTGGTCGAGGACTGAAAACCAGGCACTCCCATTCAGACTGTTCAGCATATCTTGTATACGGGGGATTGGGTGTCTGTCAGGTATAGACTTCTTGTTCAGCTCTCTAAAATCGCAGCACAAACGCAGACCTCCATCTTTCTTTCGCACACAGAAGATTGGACTAGAGTACAATGACTTAGATTTGGTGATCCAGCCCCTGTTAAGTAGGTCTTCTAAATATTCTTTTACTTCTTTATGAAGTGGCCTGGGGACGGAGATATAAGTCTTTTTGACAGGAGTGGGATCCTTGAGTCTTATTTTCAGCTGTAAAGAGGGAATTGTCCCTACATCATACTCATCACAGGAAAACGCTTGCCGTTCCTCCCGTAGTAGCTGTATCACTTGCTCTTGTTGTGTGGGAGAGAGATGATCAAGAGGGACTGGGGGGTCCCACATGTCCATAGTCTCTTTGACGGCACAGTCCATCTCTGTCTCTTCATTTCTTCCTGTTTCACTCGTCATCGAGTCTGCTGCCACTTGGCTTACAGTCGTTGTTCTAATGTCTGCCGGGTAAGTAGTTTTAACTCTCTGTGTCTGTCCCAAAATGGTCTTAGCTGGCAGTTGGATATCATGAGAAGTACTGTTTGTTATAGGTATTTTGAACACAGACCGACTTCCTTTCCGTAACTGCACCACCCCACTCTGCATCTGCAAACCCTCCGGTAGTTGCGTGTACTGACTCGGCTCAAACAGGACGTCTTGGGTGTCTGTAAGTGGGCCTGCTCTGACAAAACCTTTAACTGCTTTGGTTTGGCCAGCTGGGATGGTGACTAACTCGCTGCCAACTTTTACCATTCCTTCCCCCAGCCTATCCTCCTCACTTTGCATCACCTTCAAAAATACCTCTGTTTTCTTACAGTCAAATGAGAAGGCTGCACTAACAGCTTCACTGATGGCACAAGAGGGGTCCAATGCCCATGCTCAATCACGTTGAACCCAATGATAGGCTGTTCTGCCACTCCACCCTCCTTCACCACTAACACAGGAACAAAGAGTTCCACCTGTTGGCCACTATCTGTTGGCAGCTTGAAAGTGACCTCGACCCACCCTGAGAATGGAATCGGTGTCTGGTTCACTGCCCTTCCCTCCAGAATACTTGGACCCACCAACTCGGCTAAGTCCCTTACTGTGGTGTGTGGCATGTGCTCCTGTCTCCAGGTGTCATTCATCAAGCAGACCTGTGACCCTGTGTCCCACAACGCTTCTGTCTCCTTATCATTGAGAAAGCAGGTTATGACATATTTTTTTCCAACCAAATTGAGCAACTGTGATCTGCGATTAGGGGACAGTAGATTAACACGGACCATTTCTTCAGGAGGTGCCTCTGCTTTAGCTACCAGCCTTGCTTCCAACTCCTGAATACTGTCAGTGACTAGCTTGTACAGATCTTGTGTGTTAGCTTGTGTTGATGTGGTTGGGACAGTACTGGCAGCCATGTCTACTTGCCCTGTCTTTTTACCAGGTCTCTTCCCTGTCCGACATTCCCTTGACATGTGGCCGCTGATTCCACATCTGAAGCAGTGGTCGCACTGATCGCCATTGCTGGTGGACTGACAGCTTTTGCAACCACGTGTCCTGCTCACTCTTTGAGCATGGGGTGCTCTGGAAGACTCACGTATGGCCTTCTTTATCTCCTCCATTTCACCCTTCAGTTGCGTGACTATGTCCAGGAGCTCAGATTCTGTGCGGGTTACTGTGCTTTGGGGTTTAGGGGTTTTACCTTTTGTCGATGGTGGAGGGCGTTCTTGGCCATCCACTCTTCCCACGGTTGCATCCTGACCTGACAGGCTGTCCACTCGGCATTCTCGGACTTCGGGTTCTTTTGTGTTCCTCTTGAACTTTTAGTGTCGTTCCCACTCAAGACTGGCTGCTGCACTTGTCTTAGAAATCAGAATCTCATCTGTGACGGTAGGATCCTCCAGATAGCGCTTCAGTTGGTACTTCACATCAGCACTATTCAGTCCCGTTTCCACCGCCCTCAGAAACTTTCTCTGGATAAGGTCAGAGCTATACTGTTCTTCCATGCCCGGCTCTCTGGATGCTACCAAAAGTCTTTCTTTTAACTCAATGGCACAGAACAGGAAGTTCTGAGGTGACTCATTACTG
Organism: Pholidichthys leucotaenia; assembly: GCA_020510985.1. Taxonomy (NCBI): domain Eukaryota; kingdom Metazoa; phylum Chordata; class Actinopteri; order Cichliformes; family Pholidichthyidae; genus Pholidichthys; species Pholidichthys leucotaenia. The sequence continues at coordinate 327,937,380 of CM035844.1, read as the reverse complement.
TCTTGTGTGAGGTTTATCAGGCGATTGTACAAGTCAGTGGAACTATCCTCTTTATAATGTCCTTGCAGGATGGTGCACAGCTGTGGCAGGGTGAGATCTGACTTGATCTCCAGCATATCTCGCAAACTCAGTCCGGGACTCACTGCTCTGACAACAGCCTCGATTATTTCAGCCTCACTGTGATTTTTCTTTAGGCCCATATCAATCTGGTGAATGAGATTGGAATAAGACATCTTGTCTCTTTGGCCCCTCTCTCCTATCTGACCATTTATCCTAAACTCTTGTTTAATGGTCACCTCTGGTATTAGGGGCGCTGAGGGGGCCGCGGGCTGTGCCAGAAAAGGGCGACTTTGTGGCTGAGTGGTCACGTTAGTGGTAAGCCTTGCTGTTTCCTCTTCAATCTTTTTAGTTGAATCAAGAAAACTTTCGTGTAGAGCGGCATATTGTTTTCGTAACCTTGGGAGTGCCTCCGCATCCCGACCCGCACCGGCCGCTGCCACCGCCTGCGATGGCTGTTCGCTTTGCTTAGCTTCGGTAGCACATGTGATTAGCTTTAGCAGAAACACGCAGGCTACATCCTCTTCTTCGTTTTCAACGGTCTTTTCCACCTCCTCGTTTAACAGTCGTACCAGCGTGTACTTTTTAAATGGCTTGACTGGGTTTATCTTTGCAAACAAACAGACCTCGTGTAGCTGTTCGGGCTGTAGTTGCACCAAGGCCTCGTTTAGCTTATCCTGCAGCTGCTCCAATTCCATCGTTTCTGCTTGTTTTTGTTTTTTTTTCCTTATAATTGCACACTCACCGTCTTGGGCACGACTGAACCATCCTCTGCTACCAAATTTTGTTACACTCGTCAGGTGAAGAAGAGGCAATTTGACGACTTTTCAGTGGTTTATTGTCTTTTACAACACCAGGCACGGCACTTTGACACGGGACATCACTCAACAACAGCCACAACTTCTTCTTCTCGTGCATTCTAACAACTTAACAGTGTCTCATCACAACCGAGCGCCACTTGTGGCGCAAAAGCACTACTGCTTTTACTGACAAACGGTTTAAATTAAAACAGTCCTAATGACAGTCTTTTAGACACATTTATTATAATTGCTTATATTAGCCATCAGCATCTAATCACATCTAATTAAAAATGTTTTCTGGGGATTTTCTAGGGGGGGTGTCCAACATTTAATTTTTCCTACATAATCACTATTGAAAGTAGGGGATGGATGATATTTTTCAGATTTAAACAATTTATGAATGTGCTGATAATTAAAAACTATACAAAAATTATGGTCAGATTTTCAGAAATTTATTTTTCATCACAAAACAATTTGTAATATATTTCTAATACTTTTTTCATGAATGAAGCTATACGTATATAAAACTTGACAGTTTTTTCCCGCTGTTGTAGAAGGAATTCATCAATGCCACATAATATTCAGAGCTATCTAGCTAACTGTCCCAGGCAACGTTTGGTGACATAACCCCTAGTGGTCAAGAGTGGTAAAGATTTTTTGTCAATAAAATAGTTCACATTTCCAAGGCTATAACTTGAAAGTTGCAAGAAATAATGGCTTACTGTCAGTTAGAAAGATGTAGAATATGATCCAAAGTTTCAGATAGGAATAAATTTGCGCATCTAATTTGCATAATGTCATGGCAGCTATATAAATTGCATAACTCAGTCAAAAGTGGACTTTGGACATATTTACACAATGAATGGTTAGTTTTTTGACACCATTGTTTCTACAGGGGCATTTTGTTATCTTTAAAGTATATGAACCACAAAATCAGTACGATGTAAAGAAACAAAGAAATTCATCACTTACTGTTGGTGGACGGGGGCTCGCTGGCCGACGTGGTCGCTGCGTTTTCGTCCATCGTGGTCGTTATTTTGCATTCTGTTGGTCATTTACGCTCTCTACCACATCTACAAAGTCTTATGATTATCCCACGTAAATTTCGCTTGTATCCCGCAGCTATTTTCCGTGTACGGAGTCGTTTATGTGACGGTGCATTAAGGAATGGTAAATGGTGTTCACTTATATAGCACTTTTATTCTCATCTCTTCATGACCAAAGCACTTTACAGATCCTGCCATCCACCCATTCACGCACACATTCACACACTGATGGCGGCATGCTGCCTAACATGGCGCTTACAGACCCACCAGGAGCAATTGGGGGTGAAGTGTCTTGCCCAGGGACACAACAGCAGGATACTGGGGACAGCGGGATTCGAACCGCCAACCATGTGGTTATTGGATGATTGCTCTACCTCCTGAGCCACTGCCATCCAAGAATAATAATAATAAGGAAGAATAATAATGAGGATTTCTTCTTTTCTGGTGTATTCCGTGTCAGCCATGATTCCTCCAACGCGTGCCTGCCACTTTCTGAACTGGCAGATCAGTACATCCATCCATCCATCCATCCATCCATCTTCTACCGCTTTTCCGGAGGTCCGGGTCGCGGAGGCAGCAGCCCAAGCAGAGAAGCCCAGACCTCCCTCTCCCCAGCCACCTGCTCCAGCTCTTCAGAGGGGACACCAAGGCGTTCCCAGACTAGCTGGGAGACATAGTCTCTCCACCGAGTCCTGGGTCTGCCCCGGGGTCTCCTCCCAGTGGGACGTGCCTGAAACACCTCAAGTGGGAGACGTCCAGGAGGCATCCTAATCAGATGCCCATACCACCTCAACTGACTCCTTTCAATGTGGAGGAGCAGCGGTTCCACTCTGAGCCTCTCCCGGATGACTGAGCTCCTCACCCTATCTCTGAGGGTGAGTCCAGCAATCCTACGGAGAAAGCTCATTTCAGCCGCTTGTATCCGCGATCTCGTTCTTTCGGTCATTACCCAAAGCTCGTGACCATAGGTGAGAGTAGGAACGTAGATTGACTGGTAAATCGACAGCTTTGCCTTAGAACTAAGCTCCCTCTTCACCACAACAGACCGGTACAATGTCCGCATCACTGCAGATGCTGCTCCAATCCGTCTGTCGATCTCTCGCTCCATTTTCCCCTCACTCGTGAACAAGACCCCAAGATACTTAAACTCCTCCACTTGGGGCAGGAGCCTGTCCCCAACCCGGAGAGGACAATCCACCTTTTTCCGGCTGAGGACCATGGACTCGGACTTGGAGGTGCTGATTCTCATCCCAGCCGCTTCACACTCAGCGGCAAACCGTCCCAGCAAGAGCTGTAGGTCATTGCTGGATGAAGCCAACAGGACAACATCATCTGCAAACAACAGAGATGAGATCCTGTGGTTACCAAGCATGACACCCTCCATTCCCTGGCTGCGCCTAGAAATCCTGTCCATAAAAATTATGAACAGGACCGGTGACAAAGGGCAGCCCTGGCGGAGTCCAACTCTCACTGGGAATGACTCCGACCGAGTGTTGGCAATACGAACTAAACTCTCACAACGGTCGTACAGAGACCGAATAGCTCGTAACAACAAGCCCGATACCCCATACTCCCGAAGCACCCCCCACAAAAATCCACGAGGGACGCGGTCAAATGCCTTCTCCAAGTCCACAAAACACATGTAAACTGGTTGGGCAAACTCCCACGAACCCTCAAGAATTCTCGAGAGGGTAAAGAGCTGGTCCGATGTGCCACGGCCAGGACGAAAACCACATTGCTCCTCCTGAATCCGAGGTTCGACCAACGGCCGGACTCTCCTCTCCTTGGTACGTGGAATGTCAGATCAGTACAAATCAGTGCAAATCCTCAGTACAGCCGGGGACGTCAGAGTCAGTTGACAGACACAGTTGCTGCGCTGTGCCACTGGGGGCGTGCGACCTGTCCATGAAATGTGGCCAGTTAAAAGGTTAAAAACTTAATAAGAAGCATAATCTTTATTTTAAAGGTCAAATTGCTGTTCCAGCCCTCAGCTACTTCTATTTTAGTTGGAGATGGGCAAAATGGCTCTTCAGTTGGCAAAGGTTGCAGACCCCTGCACTAAACAATAAAACAACTCAAAAAAACCCCAAAAAACAAAAAAACAAAACAGTCTCATAAGACTGATGAAATAGTCCTGCACACATATATATCTATCTATAAATGAAACAAATCTCTGTCTGTGTGTCTGTCTGTGTGTGTGTCTGTTCCTCACATATCTCTCAAATCATTCATCAGACTGGCCTCATATTTTATAAGTGCTTTGCTGAGGTTACAAAGGTGTGCATCCCCAAGTATGGAGTTGCTCAATCAAAATATGTAATTTTTATCAATAAAAGTTTAGCCACCGCTCTATTTCCTCATGCTCTGGCTTCTAGAAGTGTGGGTGGGGTTTTGGACTGACTCCATACTGATTGGATAATACGTGGCATCACGACCAGTCACCAGAACGCTCCATAAACAAAACAAGGAAGTGAAAAGCGACAAATTTGACTAGAAAAAGAGACTACTGAAGATTTAATGCTTAAAAAATTATACTATAATGTTGCTCTGATTGCGTAGCTCTAACAGATAATTCAGCATATGTGGAGAACATGAGGTGCGTGGGTGCGCTGGGGGGTGGGGGGGGCAGCAGCCGGACTGTCTTACTGCAGTCCTTCGCAGGGAGCCAAGCCCAGTCTGCTCGGTTAATGGGCGTCTCGGCTGCTGCTTCACCCGTGTGCCACCGCTGTCCTTTGCGGCACCGTGGGTTCAACATGGCATTCTTCCCGGTGCTGGTGTGCTCGCACGGCTATCTAAAAATTAAAAGTTAATAATAATATCACCATAATTTTGGAGCGGAATGGCCAGATCAATTGCATATCATATGCAGACACATACGCACGCTTGACTAAACCACGACTGTGACCAAACACACAAAAAAGCCCAAATAATGAAATAAATCATTTTTTATTTACAGACAAATGGGCAACACTGATGCAACAGTTGCAGCCAAATGGGTCATTCTGCTGTGCATAATAATGTTGGGTGTTTTGTACTTATAATATTGCTAAAATACAAAAGGATGCACTACAATGGGTCTCAAATATTTGTAAACGTGTCCTGTTATAGTACTGCATAAGTTTATTGATGATAGACGATAAACTACATATATAAACTAAAACAATTATAATGGTGACTGAACAACTCCCATTCCCCAAAGTGCAAGATACACTATTATGATTATAAATCATAAAAGATCACACAAATAAGTCTGACAAACAAATAAACAAGGTGTGGTCTATATTAATCATATATTCCATAACCAACATATGTTTAAGCATGTGAGAATGTTTGGTGATTACATATGTAAGGCGACTTCACACCTCAGAACAGGACAAAGAGTCTCAACCACCAGTGAAGATCAAAGAGCATCCGAGGCACTGCGGTGGAGACCGGATGGGTTGCCCTGACCCCCCAGGGCCAGGCAGAGGAGTACGAAGACAATGGGGGGATTAAGATAATGAGGGATGTCAGCTTTTGATATGCATGTCTTTTGTTATGTGCGAGTATAAGTTTGTAGAGCCGAAGGTGTTCGCTCTCTTTCCTTCTTCTGCTGCAGCACCTAGATGAGACTTGTTAGAGGAGCTGATAATAAACTTTGGTTTATATATCACATCGCCTCGTTCTTTCAAGCTCTTCTACACTGGTGACCCTGACGCAAGTATGGACCAGAGGCGTTCCCCCGCAATCGACTCATCTGTGGCGACCCAGGCAGACGCCGGCGCCCACGCAGACAGGGGAACAGATGGACGACGTTCCCCCTCGGCAGAAGTGATAGAGAGGGCTCAACCGAGCACCAGCGCCGCTGAGAGAGCCGAAGCAAGGCACTCTCACCCTGCGGACACATCAATGACGGTCCACGCAAACGCCGTCACTGTCAAGCTGCCGGACTTCTGGCAGGAAGACCCCGCCTCGTGGTTTCAGCAAGCTGAAGCCCAGTTTACACTGGCGGGCATCACGGCTGACGATACGAAGTTCTATCACATCGTCGCCAAACTCGACGCCGCCACTTCGAGGTGTGTGCGGAGCATTATCCAGCGGCCACCGGCCCAAGACAAATATAAAGTACTGAAAGCAACCACTGTGGCAAATTACGTCCCCTCAGCCGAAGAGAGAGCCGAGAGGATCCTGGCAGTCTACGGCCACAGAGGATGCAGACCCAAGGCCCTCATGGAGGACTTGCTGCAGCTTAAAGAAGAGGACAATGACAACTTCCTCTTCCAATTCATATTCCTCAGTACGCTGCCGCCACACATGAGAGGGACGCTTGCCAACATGCGATGCAGCACCCAGCAAGACTTCCGCGTGCTGGCTCACGAAGCTCAACGGCTCGTCAACGCCTGCAAGGAGCAGACACCCACAGCAGCATCCGCAGACTTCAACGCTGATGCCCGGAGCCACGAGGAGCCACAAACCACCGAGCAGAACCAGCCCGCGGTGACAGCGACACGGCCAAAACGTAACAGATGGAGCGACGTTTGTTATTACCACCACCGCTTTGCCGAGAAGGCTCACAAATGCGTTCCCCCCTGCAAATTCACGATTTCGGGAAACGCCAAAGCCGAGAGCCGTTAACAGCAGCGGTTCTCGGCGAAAAAAGCAAGCTGTTATATGTGACGGACGGACACACCGGCAAGCAGTTCCTTATTGACACGGGAGCTCAACTAAGTTTTGTCATGCCCTCCCAAGCAGATCGGGCCATGGGCACCCGGGGCAATGGAGCGGTGGCAGCCAACGGCTCCAGCATCGACACTTTTGGTGAAAAGAGCCTGCACCTCCGCATCCACGGCCGCAACTACAGATGGACATTTGTTGTAGCGGCGGTGAGTTTTAACTTGTTGGGCGCAGATTTTTTGTGTGCACATGGGTTATTAGTTGATCTAGCGAACAGACGCTTGGTTAATGCACTGTCCTTTGCTTCTATTCCCTGCGCAGCTCGAGTTTCTCCACCACCCGTGCAGGCCAGCGTCACCACAGCAGGAGGTAAGTTTGATCAACTCCTCACCCAATTTCCAGCACTCACAATTCCCAAATTCTCAGCCACAGTGGCTAAACACAGGGTCGACCACTTTATTCCCACAACGGGCCCACCCGTATTCGCCAAAGCTCGGCGCTTAGACGCGACCAAGCTCGCCATAGCTAGGGACGAGTTTACTACCCTTGAAAAATTAGGCATTATCAGGCGCTCGAAAAGCCCCTGGGCGTCATCACTTCACATGGTCCCGAAATCCGACGGTTCTTGGAGACCGTGCGGCGATTACCGCAGATTAAACAATGCAACAGCGCATGACCGCTACCCAATTCCTCACATTCAAGATTTTTCACTACATCTCGCGGGTGCGCGCATTTTTACAAAAATAGACCTGGTCCGCGGTTATCATCAAGTCCCAGTTTGTGCAGAGGACATTCCTAAAACAGCTGTAATAACCCCCTTCGGCCTTTTTGAATTTTTGCGGATGCCTTTCGGCCTCAAAGGCGCTGCTCAAACCTTTCAGCGGATGATGGACGCAGTATTACGCGACCTCCCTTTTGTTTTCGTCTACCTCGACGATATGCTGGTAGCCAGCCCATCTGAGGAAGAACACGAGCGGCATCTCACTATGGTTTTTCAGAGGCTAGAAGAGCACGGGTTAATAATCAATCCAGCCAAATGCAAATTCGGCGTGTCACAAATTGATTTTTTAGGACACAGAGTTTCTCCGAAGGGGGCAGTCCCACTGCCAGACAAAGTTCACGCGATAAAAAGTTTCCCACGGCCACAAACGGTCAAATCGCTGCAAGAATTTTTGGGAATGGTTCATTTTTACAACCGTTTCCTCCCCCACGCAGCTCAGCTCATGCAGCCCCTATATGACGCGCTCAGAAAACAAAAACCTTCCAACGCGGTCGAATGGACCCCGGAGCGCGAACGCGCCTTCGCGGAAGTAAAAAGTGCCCTAGCTAATGCCACATTGTTGGTTCACCCCGATCCTGTGGCCCGCATTGCGCTAACCACAGACGCTTCGGACCTGGCCATCGGGGCAGTTGTAGAACAACACGTCAGCGGAATCTGGCAACCTTTGGCATTCTTCAGCAAATCGCTAAACCAAACTGAGCGTAAATACAGCACTTTTGACAGGGAGCTGCTAGCGCTTCATTTATCCATCCGCCACTTCCAGTTCTGGTTAGAAGGGCGGCGTTTCACGGCTTTTGTAGACCACAAACCGCTCACCTTTGCGATGGCTAAAATTTCCGAACCGTGGTCAGGCAGGCAACAAAGACAGCTAGCTGCGATTTCAGAGTTCACCACAGACATTCGACATGTGGCAGGCAAACTTAACATGGTAGCAGACTGCCTCTCTCGCGCTGTGACATCGCCAGAGCGCGAGGAGACAGATTATACTACCGCAGCCGCAGAGCTTTTCACCAACGCGGACACATACGCGGCGCCAATCCACGCAGAGATAGATTGTGCAGCCATGGCAGAGGAGCAAAGTAGTGACGCGGACGTGCGCGCACTCCTGTCTGGACCAACAGGGTTAAGGCTGAAGGAAAGGGGTTTACGAGACGGTGTGCCCCCCCTAATATGCGATATCTCAACCGGCCGACCTCGCCTGTTAGTCCCAGCTGCATGGCGCCGCCGTATTTTCGACTCGATTCACTCCCTCGCGCACCCAGGTGTGCGCGCTTCGGTTAAAATGGTCGCTGAAAAGTTTGTGTGGCCTGGCCTGTGCAAAAACGTAAAAGAATGGGCAAAAACTTGCATGTCTTGTCAGCGCGCCAAAATACACAAACACACAAAAGCCCCTCTGGAGCCTTTTCCAATCCCTGCTAGAAGGTTCGACCACGTTCATGTCGACCTCGTGGGGCCGCTACCTTCCTCCCAAGGTTTCACACATCTGTTAACAATGATAGACCGCACCACGCGCTGGCCAGAGGCAGTCCCTCTGGCATCAACCACAGCGGAGGAAGTCGCTCGCGTTTTTTTTGACAAACTGGGTGGCACGTTTCGGCGTCCCATCGGACATCACGTCCGATAGGGGGCCTCAATTTGTCTCGGAGCTTTGGTCAGCCATGGCCAGCAGCTTAGGGGCGACAATTCACCGCACCACCGCTTATCACCCTCAGGCTAATGGGTTATGCGAGCGTTTTCACAGATCTTTAAAGGCCGCCCTCAGAGCCTCACTAACGGATACAAATTGGGTAAATAAACTTCCGTGGGTTTTATTGGGGTTGCGTGCTGCGCCCAAAGAGGATCTAGACGCCTCTCCAGCAGAATTAGTTTTTGCACAACCTCTCAGGCTCCCGGGTGAATTTTTACCAGAGAACCCAGAACTAGGGCATCTCCCTGCCCCGAGGTTTTTAGGCAGCAACGGACCGGACTCTCTCCCCGGACCGGCACATCACTCTTTTCCACGGGTTTTTGTCCCACAAGCTTTAAAGAACGCTGAATTCCTTTTTGTTAGGCATGAAGCTTTAAAACCAACTTTCCGCCCACCATACGATGGGCCATTCAGAGTGCTGGAACCTGGTGATAAACACTTTGTGCTTGATTTTGGGGATAGAAAAGAAACAGTCAGCATTGACAGACTTAAACCTGCCTTCTTGTTGAGAGACGAGCCTGCACGGTTGGCGAGAGCACCTCGGCGGGGTAGACCCCCCAAGAGAAAAGACTCAGCCCCCCTGCAGGGAACAAATAATCACTCTCCTTCCCAAGCTGCAGATTCCTTACAGGAAGGTCCCAGCAGGACGCCCAAGCGGACCCACAGCAGATTCGGGAGAAGATTAAAACCCAGACGGCACAGAGACTGATGCAAACTACTCAACAGTTGTTCACTAATTGTGCTGTAACAGTTTAGGACTGACTTGTGATTTTACTATGCTGTTATGATTACCACTGAACTCTCTTAGGAGCATGGCTGCTGGAAAGTTTCTTCTGTGGCAAGAGGTGTAGCAGTTAGTATGTCATAATAATTATCTTAAACTGTGAATTTTTCTATTGTCCTTTTCTTAGTCGTTTGGGGGGGGGCTGTGGTCTATATTAATCATATATTCCATAACCAACATATGTTTAAGCATGTGAGAATGTTTGGTGATTACATATGTAAGGCGACTTCACACCTCAGAACAGGACAAAGAGTCTCAACCGCCAGTGAAGATCAAAGAGCATCCGAGGCACTGCGGTGGAGACCGGATGGGTGGCCCTGACCCCCCAGGGCCAGGCGGAGGAGTACGAAGACAATGGGGGGATTAAGATAATGAGGGATGTCAGCTTTTGATATGCATGTCTTTTGTTATGTGCGAGTATAAGTTTGTAGAGCCGAAGGTGTTCGCTCTCTTTCCTTCTTCTGCTGCTGCACCTAGATGAGACTTGTTAGAGGAGCTGATAATAAACTTTGGTTTATATATCACATCGCCTCGTTCTTTCAAGCTCTTCTACACAAGGGTTCTTAAACAGTCGCTAATATTGGATGTCCCATTCATTTTCAGTAATTCTGTAATTGATATTCACACAATCAAATAAATCTTAGTGTTCAGTCCCTTTTATATTTGTCAAAGTCCAACATGTGAGATTGCCTACATATAGGCTACACCTCTTTGTATTCCACTTTCAAACACAGCCTGCGTTTGGGCCTGTAAAGCCTAATTGGGATACCTGTTTCAAACAAGAATACTTGCTTTCTACGGGTATGCACTAGTGCATGTTAATTACAGAAGAATATATTTTTTGAAAAAAAAAAAAACCCAGATGATCCAAATTGGGTAGTGTTGTTTGCCCATACGCATGACCAAACATTGCGTTCCAAAATAGCAGAGTGTCTTGTGCATGCGTGCTCCAAACTGTATGTATGTATGTATGTATGTATACTTTATTGATCCCCAGAGGGGAAATTGAGGGCATCCACCTGGATGGATGAAGCAGCCACTGTACGGCGCTATCCCTTAACCATTCACACACACATTCACACCTAGGACCACTTTAGAGTCTCTAATTAACCTAACCTGCATGTTTTTGGCCGGTGGGAGGAAACTGGAGAAATCCCGGAGTAAACCCACGCAGATACGGGGAGAACATGCAAACTCCACACAGATCACTGTTGGTCAGGGTCTGGGATCGAACCAGGGATCCCATGGCCAAGGGTGAGTTGCTGTGCTGCTGCAGTGCTAACCACTGTGCCACCGCACCGCCCGAACTAACTTGGTGTTACTACCCAAACTAGGTAGTAACACCAAGTTTGCCCTCAGTAAGAAAGAATCAATGGATGATTGTTGGTGGGTATATCCCTGTTTAGAAAACAGTAATGCTGTAGAGGGTAAAAGGGAAGGATGTGGAGGCGAGGTGCGAGCGTAGGATGACACAGAATCTTTATTAACCCTCTAACAATATGTACTGCCATTGGCCCCAGCATGGGCCGCTGGGGCTGAGTCTGTAGAAGCCTCCTCCAGTCTCTCTGCACTCTCTTTTATACTTTTATTGCCCATGCATTGAGACTGGAGCTGCTGACATTATGCATTGGTGCATGAACAATAGATTTGTGTGAAACATTACCATAACAGCTTGAATACCAGTTACAATACATTCACCACCTGCGTTTTCACGCACCAGCCCATTGCTGCAGGTGGTGAAAGGCACTTCATTGTCTAGTTGACTCCATGTTAATTTTCCTCTCCCGGGGAGGTGTCTAAACTCTGCCCAGTCTGAACCTCCCGGTGAGCTTCCTCATGTGGTCCATTGTCCCTGTGTTTCTTTCTGCCTCTCCAGGTGTGAGAGGATGCTAAACCTGTGTATTGTGTTCCCCACACAGCCCCCTCCCCCAGCACACCCAAAAGGGGCTGTAATCCCCCCGGTCCTTTGGGCTCAAGTTGGCACCCATGGCAGTTGCAGCGGGGGATCGCCGCTCCGGTCAAACTGTCCTGCTGGTGAAGTGTGTCGGAGGGCCCGACAGTCTGTGGGAGGAAAGGGGGAGGGGTGAAAAGCACTTTCTGCTCTGCTCCAAGTTCCAACACATTGACGGCCATGGTGCATGGGCGCACAGAATCCGGTGCGCATCGTGCTTGACAGAACAAAGTCGGCAATCGGCAGGCTTTTTGGGACAGAGGTATGGGAAAACCATGGAGTGCCGGCCCGGGATGTTAAAAGCCTCTGGGCCACGCAAACATTGTGTGTAGATCAGCCTCGGGTGTGGGACTTTTCCGGTAAACCCTCCAGCGAGTCGCAGCGGTTGTGGAAAAAAAATATAAGTCTCTGTCAACTCCTCCTCGTGTGGAGCTCTGTTGTGAAAGGATCTGGGGAAGGCGATCAGCCCAGTTCCTGAGAATGCGTAGCGGCTGAAAAAAATCTTAAGCTGCGTCAGGGACTAGCAAATCTGCTTTAGGTGCGGGGGCAGTCCTAAAGGCTCTGAGGAAAGCAATTGGCCTAATTCTTTGTGGGTGCACAGCGGCTAAGAAACAAATACAAGTCCTGTGGGCAAGGCTGCCTGACTCCTTTAGGTGCCATGCGCAAGCCTAAAGGATCCGATCGGCCCTGTTCCTCGGTGATGTGCAGCGGCTGAGGACAATGTATAAGTTCTTGGAGCCGGTTTGTCCCTGGTGTGTGGCGTGCGTGTCCGTGGCCACGTAGCTTTAAGTTGCGCTATCCTCGTAATCCTGCGGCGTGTGCATGGGGCTTCTGTGCGCCGAAACCCCACTGTTGGGAGGTGAAGTCAGGGTCGGGGAGCTTGATTGGAACCAATGCAGACGGCGCTGATCGTCTCCTTTCAGGCTGTTTCTGTGGTGTGCTCGTCTCGCCTATCCTGGTGCGTCTCAGTCCCAGTGCAGCTCGCTCCCACCGGCCCTTGAGGTCACCAGCATGGAGACAGAAACCGGCCAGCGCGCTCCAGTGTTGATGAAAAGGGAGTCCACAGGGCGGTGAAAGGGAGTAGACGGTCCATCTCACGTCAGGTCACCAGTGTAGAGGGTAAAAGAGAAAGATGTGGAGGTGAGGCACAAGCGTAGGACGACACAGAATCTTTATTAACCCTCTAACAATCTGTACAGCCATTTGCCCCAGCGTAGGCCGCTGGGGCTGAGTCTGTAGAAGCCTCCTCCAGTCTCTCTGCACTCTCTTTTATACCTTTACTTCTCATGCATTGAGACTGGAGCTGCTGGCTGTTACGGCCCACGGCCTTCTGTTGTTTTATTTTGACAATGTTGCTCATCTTTGTCTGTTTCCCTCCCTTATGTCACTCACTTGTGCAGCTCTTCTGGTTTAAAGTCTGTGTTTTGGCTGTCTCCTGCCCCATCCAGCCCCTGACAAAATCCTGTGTTTGACTGGATTGGTGCTGCAACATTCCACCAATCAAGCCTCACCTTTAATCAGCCACCTGCTATAAATTCCAGCTAAACAATTAGTCAGGTGCGGCTGTGATTTAATGTGAGCAGTCTGCCACTTTTGTTTCCACTGGTAAATTAATTGTTTGTCCTGCGCAGGAGTACTCTGTGTCTTTCTTGTTTTTTTTCCTTTACAAGGCACATTGTGGGAATTGGGAACTTGTTATATTTTGTTAACCATCATTCTGTCGTTATCTTACTGCCCAAGTTATCTTTCTTTCAGGTTGAGAGACCGGATCAAGACTTTAGTTTGCAATTCTATATACATCACTGCAGGTAACTTTTGTTCACACACATTTAGGTTTAGAGGTACTATTCCCTTTTGTATTCTAGTCTGGTTATATTTCTTTCTTTGGTTTGAGTAGTACTTTTCTAGGCCTTTGTTCTCCAACCATGTTATGTATTTATTATTTTGGCAGAAAGCCTCTTTTAACTCATTATAATGTAACTTTGCTTTTACAACCAATTCCATCTGGTTATTTGTTACACTCCTCTCACCCCTAGACTGAGAAGTTGTAACACTGACATTATACATTGTTGCATGAACATTAGATTTGTGTGAAACATTACCATAACAGCTTGAACATAATAGATATTGTTAGCAAATGTAAAAATAAAACATCTAAGGATTGGGATGATATTGATATGACTCTCGTGAAAAAAGTAATTGATTGTATTGTTGAACCATTAGAGTATCTCTTCAATTTGTCATTCAATACGGGTATATTTTCATGCATAATGAAAACTGCAAAAGTTATCCCATTGTATAAAGCAGGAGATAAACATCAGTTTACAAATTACAGGCCTGTATCCTTACTTTCCCAGTTCTCTAAAATACTGGAAAAAATCTTTTTTGCAATATTGGACAGTTTCATTGAAAAACACAATTTACAGTGGGGCAAAAAAGTATTTAGTCAGCCACCAATTGTGCAAGTTCTCCCACTTAAAAGATGAGAGAGGTCTCCAATTTTCATCATAGGTATACCTCAACTATGAGAGACAAAATGAGAAAAAAAATCCAGAAAATCACATTGAAGGATTTTTAATGAATTAATTGGTAAATTCCTCGGTAAGATAAGTATTTGGTCACCTACAGTATTTGGTTCCAAGGTTGTCATAGCCAGGAGCGGCACTGGGGTTAAGCTCCCAGTGCTCATAAAATGCTCCTTATGGCGTGCGTCTCGAAAAGCCTCTGACAACTAAGTCCAACTCCTAGCCTGCCCGTGTGGTTTAGTCTCTAAGCCCGGCGGAACTGCTTTTACTAATAGGAGAAGGGGCGAGGGCGGATCTCTGGCGCCTTAAAACCAGATGCTTCGGGTAGATGGTGGCTCGTCAACCTGGGAAGGTAGCCCATCTAGGGGAAGGTAAACCCTGATTTCAAACCTCCGCTGCCTTGCGGCATACCCGGTCACAGGAAAGGCTTCGGGAGTCAACCCTGAGGAAAAATCCGGAGTCGGAGCTCCTAAGGCAGTTCTATGTTGTGCTCAACATTGTTCTGGCAGCTCCTGCAACGGCGCTGGTGCCAAACTGTAGCAGCCCTGCTGTTCCTTTGGATTCATCAGTGACGTGGAGAGGGGGGACATGCTGCATGGGCAACATCTTATCCTCCATATCTTCCTGCCCAGGCTTGAACCCTACCAACGCCCAACGCTGGAAGGTAGAACACCGGATCACTGGAGAGGACACTCCAGCTTCCCCTTTGGCGTAGACAAAACACGGGGAATGACAGTTACCGGTTATAAGCCACCGCTCAATTGCCGTAGAGCTCGGCGCCAGGGGTTATTCCCGACGGTGGGAGGGATCATCGGATCTCACTGGACAGCTACCGCCCGCCTCAAGCTGGGCAGCCCCCCAGCCAATAAGGTGATGTCCCGCCACAGCTTGCTTTCCTCATTGGGTGCATGGGGATGAGGAGAAGTCCGAACAGCAGGCTGAGAACTTTCGCACCAGGCAAGACAATAAAACAAAAGAGACCAACTCTAAAACTGGGAACTTGGAACATCCGCACTATGATGACAGGACTCGCTACTAACCTCAAGGACATCAACGACACCAGGAAGACTGCCATCATCAATAATGAGCTGAAGAGACTGGGAGTGGATATCGCCACTCTCCAGGAAACACGGTTGGCTGACGCAGGCACACTGAGAGAGAAGGACTACACGTTCTACTGGCAGGGAAAGGGCAGTGACGAACACAGGGAACACGGAGTGGGCTTTGCAGTGAAGAACACCTTGCTGAAGATGGTGGAACCGAGCAGCCACTGGCTCTGCACGACTCCTCACCCTCCGCCTGAACACCACTCAAGGCCCAGTCACCCTCGTCAGTGTGTATGCCCCAACACTGACAGCCACACCAGAGGCAAAAGACAAGTTCTACGAGAATCTCGCAACAACTGTCAGAATCGTCCCCAACTCTGAACAACTCATTCTCCTTGGAGACTTCAATGCCAGAGTGGGTGCTGACCACGACTCCTGGCCCCTCCTGTCTTGACCTTTTGGCGTGGGCAGAATGAATGACAACGGACAAGCGGCTGCTCGAGTTCTGCACATATCACGATCTGTGCATCACAAACTCGTTCTTCAAGACCAAGCCCCAACACAAGGTTTCCTGGCAACATCCACGCTCAAAGCACTGGCACCAGCTGGACTTGATCCTGACCAGGCGCACCTCACTGAAGAATGTGCTAATCACCTGTTCGTTCCAGAGTGCAGATTGCGACACAGACCATTCATTGGTGTGTTGCAAGGTCAAGCTGCAGCTGAAGAAATTCCATCGTGCTAGACAACCTGGAAAGGCACGGATTGACACCAGCAAGATGGCTCAACCAGAACTTGTTGAGCAGTTTGCCTCCACCTTTGAAAAGGAACTTGGTGTACCACAAGAAGGAGAATCTGCAAAGCAGAAGTGGGAAGAGCTGCGAAACACCATCCACCGCACAGCCTTGGCTACCTTTGGGAGGAAGACCTCGAAGTCACAGGACTGGTTTGATGCCAAGTTGACCGAGATGACCCCCGTCATTGAAGCCAAGCGCTCAGCACTCGCTGAGTACAAGAAGTACCCAAACGAGAAGACTCTCCAGATTCTCAGGGCTGCAAGAAGCAAAGTTCAGCAGACTGCTTGGCGCTGTGCCAACGAGTACTGGACTCAGCTCAGCCAAGACATTCAAACCGCTGCCATAACAGGGAACATCCGTGGTATGTACAATGGCATCAAGAAAGCACTTGGTCCGGCTCAGAGCAAGACGGCCCCCCCTCAAATCCTCCACTGGGGAGATGATCACAGAAAAGAACAAGCAGATGGAGAGATGGGTGGAACACTACTCCGACCTCTACTCCAGACAGAACACCGTGACACCGTCAGCCCTTGATGCCATCGACTGCCTGCCATCCATGGACAAACTTGACGCCGAGCCAACCATTGACGAACTCAGCAAGGCCATTGATAGCTTGGCCGCCGGCAAGGCACCCGGCAACGACGGCATACCCCCCGACCTGATCAAGCACTGCAAGACCGCCCTACTGCTGCCATTGCATGACGTCCTCTGCCAGTGTTGGAAGGAAGGTGCCGTACCACAGGACATGAGGGACGCCAAGATCATCACCCTCTACAAAAACAAAGGAGAGAGAAGCGACTGCAACAACTACAGGAGCATCTCCCTCCTCAGCGTTGTTGGCAAAGTCTACGCATGAGTTGTTCTCGTTCGTCTACAGAAGCTTGCCGAACGTGTCTACCCCGAGTCTCAGTGTGGCTTCCGCGCTGAGCGATCGACGGTAGACATGATATTCTCCATCCACCAACTCCAGGAGAAATGCAGAGAACAGAACATGCCCCTGTACGTCGCCTTCATCGACCTCACCAAAGCGTTCGATCTGGTCAGCAGAGAGGGCCTTATCAAGATCCTGCCAAAGATAGGATGCCCACCAAAGTTGCAAAGCCTCATTGAATTGTTTCACACCAACATGCAGGGGATAGTGCAGCACGATGGCAACGTCTCAGAGCCTTTCAACATACGCAGTGGAGTGAAACAGGGCTGTGTACTTGCGCCAACCCTCTTTGGGATTTTCTTTGCTATGCTCCTGAGGCATGCCTTCAGCACAGCAACAGAGGGAATCTACCTGCACACAAGATCTGACGGCAGACTTTTCAACCTCGCCCGCCTGAAAGCCAGAACCAAAGTACACGAGGCTCTAATCAGAGACATGCTGTTCGCAGACGACGCTGCAGTCGCAACCCACACACAGCAGGAGCTTCAGACCCTTATGGACCGCTTCTCCCAGGCATGCAAGGACTTCGGGCTTACCATCAGCCTGAAGAAGACTAACGTCTTGGGCTGCACGGTGGTGCAGTGGTTTAGCACTGTGACAGCACAGTTTTACCCTCGGCCGGGGGATCGCGGGGATCATGAGATCGTGGGTTAGATCCCAGCCCCCGACCAACAGTGAGCTGTGTGGAGTTTGCATGTTCTCCCCGTGTTGCGTGGGTTTACTCCGGGATTTCTCCGGTTTCCTCCCGCATATCAAAAAACATGTAGGTTTAGGGTGCTCGCGCACGCAGCGACCAGCAGCCGGTGGCTTGTCACCAGACTGCAAACCAAATCTACCTACAGGTACAAATAAGTAACAAAAAAAAAAAAAAAGTCTTGGCGCAAGGCACGGAAGCACCACCAACCATCACCATTGACGACTATGAGCTGGAGGTCGTGAATCAGTTCACGTACCTGGGGTCCACGATCAGCAACAACCTCTCCCTTGATACAGAGATCAACAAGAGGATTGGAAAATCAGCCTTCACACTCGCTCGCCTCACCACACGAGTGTGGGAGAATCCCAAACTCTCTGTCAAGATGAAGATGGCAGTGTACAACGCCTGCGTCATCAGCACACTGCTCTATGGGAGTGAGACGTGGACAACATACGCCCGGCAGGAAAAGAGACTGAACTCCTTCCACTTGCGCTGCATTCGCCACATCCTGGACATATCCTGGCAGGACAAAGTGCCCAACACAGAAGTTCTGTCCCGCGCCGGCCTTCCCTCCATGTTCACTCTACTCAGACAGCGCAGGCTCCGCTGGCTAGGCCACGTTCACCGTATGGAGGATGGCAGAATCCCCAAAGACGTCCTCTATGGAGAACTGGCAACTGGCAAGAGAGACGTTGGCCGCCCACAGCTGCGTTTTAGAGACGTCTGCAAGAGAGACATGAAGGCCCTGGAGATCGACACAGAGCGCTGGGAGGACCTTGCAACGGACCGCTCCAAATGGAGAGGCACCCTGACCAGACAGCTCAAGGCGGGTGAAGAGAGACTGACTGCTGCTGCAGATGAAAAAAGGACCCGCAGGAAGAACCGCCACAGACCCAGCAGCACGGAGACCACCCACAAGTGCGACCTGTGTGACAGGGACTGCCATTCGCGCATCGGCCTGTTCAGCCACAGGCGGTGCTGTTCCAGCAGAGTAGACGTTTAGGATTCTCTTCCATGGTCATCATAGACCGACGGAGGCCGACGACGGGACCTACAAACAAGCAAAATTTCTGGCTCTCACAGACCTGTAACTTCTTCTTTAAAAGGCTCCTATGTCCTCCACTCGTTACCTGTATTAATGGCACCTGTTTGAACTCGTTATCAGTATAAAAGACATCTGTCCACAACCTCAAACAGACTCCAAACTCCACTATGGCCAAGACCAAAGAGCTGTCAAAGGACACCAGAAACAAAACTGTAGACCTGCACCAGGCTGGGAAGACTGAATCTGCAATAGGTAAGCAGCTTGGTGTGAAAAAATCAACTGTGGGAGCAATTATTAGAAAATGGAAGACATACAAGACCACTGATAATCTCCCTCGATCTGGGGCTCCACGCAAGATCTCACCCCGTGGGGTCAAAATGATCACGAGAATGGTGAGCAAAAATCCCAGAACCACACGGGGGGACCTAGTGAATGACCTGCAGAGAGCTGGGACCAAAGTAACAAAGGCTACATCAGAAACACACTACGCCACCAGGGACTCAAATCCTGCAGTGCCAGACGTGTCCCCCTGCTTAAGCCAGTACATGTCCAGGCCTGTCTGAAGTTTGCTAGAGAACTTTGGATGATCCAGAAGAGGGTTGGGAGAATGTCATATGGTCAGATGAAACCAAAATACAACTTTTTGGTAAAAACTCAACTTGTCGTGTTTGGAAGAGAAAGAACACCATACCTACTGTGAAGCATGGGAGTGGAAACATCGTACTTTGGGGCTGTTTATCTGCAAAGGGACCAGGACGACTGATCCGTGTAAAGGAAAGAATGAATGGGGCCATGTATCGTGAGATTTTGAGTGAAAACCTCCTTCCACCAGCAAGGGCACTGAAGATGAAACGTGGCTGGGTCTTTCAGCATGACAATGATCCCAAACACACCGCCCGGGCAACGAAGGAGTGGCTTCGCAAGAAGCATTTCAAGGTCCTGGAGTGGCCTAGCCAGTCTCCAGATCTCAACCCCATAGAAAGTCTTTGGAGGGAGTTGAAAGTCTGTGTTGCCCAGCGACAGCCCCAAAACATCACTGCTCTAGAGGAGATCTGCATGGAGGAATGGGCCAAAATACCAGCAACAGTGTGTGGAAACCTTGTGAAAACTTACAGAAAACGTTTGACCTCTGTCATTGCCGACAAAGGGTATATAACAAAGTATTGAGATGAACTTTTGTTATTGACCAAATACTTATTTTACCGAGAAATTTACCAATTAATTCATTAAAAATCCTTCAATGTGATTTTCTGGATTTTTTTTTTCTTATTTTGTCTCTCATAGTTGAGGTATACCTATGATGAAAATTGGAGGCCTCTCTCATCTTTTAAGTGGGAGAACTTGCACAATTGGTGGCTGACTAAATACTTTTTTACCCCACTGTATTAATGGACAGTCAGTATGGGTTCTGGGCAGATAATCAACATCAATGGCATTGATAGAGATGATTGAGGAAATTACCAGTTCTATTGACAATAAGAAGCGTGCTGTAGGTGTGTGTTTGGTTCCAAGGTTGTCATAGCCAGAAGCGGTACTGGGGTTAAGCTCCCAGTGCTCATAAAATGCTCCTTACGGCGTGCGTCTTGAAAAGCCTCTGACAACTAAGTCCAACTCCTAGCCTGCCCGTGTGGTTTAGTCTCTAAGCCCGGCGGAACTGCTTTTACTAATAGGAGAAGGGGCGAGGGCGGATCTCTGGCGCCTTAAAACCAGATGCTTCGGGTAGATGGTGGCTCGTCAACCTGGGAAGGTAGCCCATCTAGGGGAAGGTAAACCCTGATTTCAAACCTCCGCTACCTTGCGGCACACCTGGTCACAGGAAAGGCTTCAGGAGTCAACCCTGAGGAAAAATCCGGAGTCGGAGCCCCAAAAGCAGTTCTCTGTTGTGCTCAACATCGTTCTGGCAGCTCCTGCGACGGCGCTGGTGCCAAACTATAGCAGCCCTGCTGTTCCTTTGGATTCATCAGTGACGTGGAGAGAGGGGACATACTGCATGGGTAACATCTTGTCCTCCATATCTTCCTGTCCAGGCTTGAATCCTACCAGCACCCAACGCTGGAAGGTAGAACACCGGTGCGCATCGGCCTGTTCAGCCACAGGCAGTGCTGTTCCAGCAGAGTAGACATTTAGGATTCTCTTCCATGGTCATCATAGACCGACGGAGGCCGACGACGATGTAGGTGTGTTTATAGACTTAAAAAAAGCATTTGACACAATAGATCATGACATTTTACTTAAAAAATTGGAGGACTATGGTGTAAGAGGGATGGTCTTAAATTGACTTAGAAGTTATATTAAAAACAGACAACAGTTTGTGCAGTTGGGTGAATTTAGATCAGGGGTGTCAAACTCATTCCATGGAGGGCCACAACCCTGCATGTTTTACTTCCACCCAGTGTCTTCAGCAGGTGTTTTCACTGATCAGCAATCAGTTGGAAAAAAAAAATTGGTGAATGACTTGTTGAAGACACTGGGTGGAGGTAAAACCTTCAGGGTTGTGGCCCTCCATGGAATGAGTTTGACACCCCTGATTTAGATAAGTCAGTTAGAAATTACTTGTGGAGTTCCCCGAGGGTCAGTATTAGGCCCCAAACTGTTTATTTTATATATTAATGACATTTGCAAGGTATCAGATATTTTGAAAGTAGTAGATTTTGCGGATGACACTAATGTCTTTTGTGCTAAAAAAGACAGTGTATTGTTGTTTTAAAGCAAAAAATCGGAATTGAGCATCAAAACCTACAGTGTGACCGTAGCCATAGTGGCCTGGGTCTGGTGTGAAAAAAATTGGATCTGTGTTGTTCAGACAGTCATTAAAAAATCAGATATGATAAGATTAGATAAGCCTTTATTAGTCCCACAATGGGGAAATTCCAGGATTGCAACAGCACAGGGATAGCAACACTCAGAGCAATAATTTAGAAGATAAGAAAATAAGACCAGTGAATATACATATGTACACATAAATATATAAATATATATACACAATGCGGAGCATTGTAGCTAGATGGGATAAACAGCATAAGTCTATTTAGTTACCCCACATAGTATGAATATGTACCCATACATATTGTCACCCTCCGTAGCGACTGATATTGTCCTAGTTGTATAGTGGAGGGGACCATTTTGTGTAAGTTTGTTGCATCTTTTGCATTCAATACTATTAGGTCATAACGTTTTTTTACAATCTCTGTGAGCATCCCTGCTTAGGTTATAAAGTCTGACAGCTATAGGTAGGAAGGACCTGCGAAACCTCTCGGTAGCGCACCTAGGATGATGTAGCCTACTGCTAAATGAGCTCCTCAGTGCATTCACCATGTCCTGCATAGGGTGGGACTCGGACTCCAGCAGAGATGACAGCTTAGCCACCATCCTTCTCTTTCCTATCTCCTCCACTGGGTCAAGGCGCTGCCCCAGGATAGAGTTAGCTTTCTCGATCAGTTTGTTCAGTCTCTTCCTGTCGGCTGCTGTGATGCCGCTGCACCAGCAGACCACTCCAAACGTGATGGCTGATGCCACCACCAAATCGTAGAAGGTCTTCAGGAGCACCCCTTGTACACCAAAAGACCTGAGCCTCCTCAGTAGGAACAACCTGTGCTGTCCCTTCTTGTAGAGTGCGTCGGTATTGTGTGACCAGTCTAGTTTATTGTTCAAATGAACACCCAGGTACTTGTAGGATGTCACCATCTCAGTGTTTGTTCCCTGGATGTTTGCTGGTGCTGTGAGGGGTTGTCCTTGCCTGCGGCAGTCCACCACCAGTTCCTTAGTTTTTTTCGCGTTGATCTGGAGGCAGTTCCGATGGCACCAGTCCACGATGTCCTGGATAAGTCCTCTGTACTCAGTTTCATCTCCGTTGGAGATGAGGCCGACGATCGCAGAGTCGTCAGAGAACTTCTGTAGATGGCAGTGTGTTGTGTTGTGTGAGAAGTCCGCAGTCTAAAGGGTGAACAGGAAGGGAGCCAAAACTGTTCCCTGGGGGGCCCCTGTACTGCCGATGAGTGTGTCAGACACACAATCCTGGGTTCTCACAAACTGTGGCCGATTTGTGAGGTAGTCCAGGATCCACGATGACAGGTGCTGGTCCATCCCTGTGCACAGCAGTTCGTCCCTCAGGATCACCGGTTGGATGGTGTTGAAAGCACTGGAGAAGTCAAAGAACACGATCCTCACTGTGTTCCCAGGCTTGTCCAGGTGGAACAGGGAACGGTGTAGGAGGAAGATCACTGCATCCTCCACCCCGATGCCATGCTGGTAGGCAAACTGGAGTGGATCCATCGCTGGTCCCACTAGGGGGCGGAGGTGAGCAAGGAGCAGTCTCTCCAGGGTCTTCATCAAGTGCGAGTCAGGGCCACTGGTCTGTAGCTGTTCAGGTCTCTGGGGTGGGAAGTCTTTGGTACGGGTACCACACAAGATGTTTTCCACAACTGTGGTACCCTCCCCAGCTTCAGGCTCAGGTTGAAAATGTGCTCCACAATTCCACACAGCTGGTCTGCGCAGGACTTGAGGAGCTTCGCGCTGATGCAGTTCGGACCCGAGGCCTTCCTTGCCTTGATCTTCCTTAGCTCCGCCCTCACCTAGTGAGGGTCAGGTTGAGGCTGGGGGGCTCTGTGCTGGGAGTGGGGGGGGGGTTGGTGTTGGCGGGGTGGTGGTGGACAGCAGCTCTTGATGATGGTAGAGGCAGCAGTGGTTGTTATGCAGGCGGAGGGGAGGGTGGTTGGTCAAACCTATTAAAAAACAGGTTCAGATTGTTCACCCACTCCCTGCCCCCCGTGGCCTGAGAGGAGGTATTCTGGAGTCCAGAGATGGTTTTGAGGCTTCTCCAGACCCTGCCGATGTCGCTGTGTTGCAGCTTGTCCTCCATCTTCTTCCTGAAGCTGTCCTTGCCTTCTCTGATCTTCCTCCTCAGCTCCCTCTGTACGGACTTCAGCATCTCCCTGTTCCCTGACCTGAAGATCCTCTTCTTCTCTCTCAGTAGTGATTTTATCTCAGGGTTGATCCAGGGTTTGTTGTTTGAGCAACACCGTATGATCTTGGTGGGTACGGTGTTGTCCATATATAAGTTGATGTAGTCCGTGATGGTGTGAGTGAGGCTGTTGATGGGCTCACCATGTGGATCGCAGGCAGTGATTTCAAAACAGTCCTTTAGAGCAACCATTGCCTCCTCAGACCATACTTTCACCATGCGCGTAACTGGAGGTTGTCTGTGTACTAGGGTTTTGTACACCGGCAGGAGATGAACCAAGTTGTGATCTGATCTACTGAGTGGGGGGAGTGGCAATGAGGTGTACGCCTCCTTAGTTTTTGCATAGAATAAATCCAGTGTTTTATTGTCTCTGGTGTGGCATGTGACATACTGGGTGAACATGGGCAGAATAGGGGACAGTGAGATATGGTTAAAATCACCCGAGATGAGGAGGAGAGTATCTGGGTGTTCTGTCAGAAGCCTGCAAGTGACTGAGTAGATGATGTCACGCGCTTCCCCAGCGTTCGCCGTCGGATTTGCATAAATAACAATGCAGATCAAGTGTGAGTATTCCCATGGGAGATAAACAGGCTGCATGCTAACAGCTAGCAACTCATTGTCTTTGCTGCAGTGTTGCTCTTTAACTGTGATGTGTCCCGGTCTACACCAGCTATTATTGACATACATTATCACTCCTCCGCCCCTTGCCTTCCCACTGTCTGGTGTCCGGTCTGCCCGTATTGCATGGAAACCCTCCAGTTCGATGTTAGCATCTGTTGCTAGTTCTGTTAGCCACGTCTCAGTAAACAACATCATGCTAATCTCTCTGAAGACGCTCTCGTAGCGGGACATGGCCCCTAGCTCGTCTGTCTTATTGAGTAGCGATCGTACTTTCCCCATGATAACGGATGGGAGGGTGGGTCACATTTGTGACCCACACATATGGGTTATTTTTGTGCAAAAAAATCGGAACTGAGCATTAAGACCTGCAGTGTGACTGTAGCCTAAGTTATGCTATCGTTGACACATTACTTGTAAGTTACTTATAAGTCAAAATATGTCAGGATAATGTCTAGTGTACCCAAAACTTATTTCTAACCTATGAGTAACATGCTTTGAACCTATGTGTAACTTACTGAACGTGTTTCTAACTTACAGCTACCGTATAATGGCGTATTGGCAGTGTTGGTTCACAGGAGGAAACAGTCAAGACTCCATGATGAGCAGATGTCCATGTCAAACTGGTCTTGTTCTTCTATTCAGACAAAGAGATGTTTCATACCTTGACATTTTTTTTGGAAGTTGGAAGCGTGGTGTGTGGTGTCTTGTGCTGGGTGCCCACACGTGTGCTGGTACTCAATCTCTGTTTTTAAGAATTATTTTGCGCTCGCTGTGAGAATTGGACTTTTGGGACTGCTCTCATTTGTGAGTAAACTGATTAGCGTTTCTTTTCGTGGTTCGCTGCTACGCTTTACCTGAAGCGTTTGATAAGCTAATGCTATCACTATAGCTAACGCCATAGCTAGTCGTAGCACTTAACACCGATACAAAGAAGCGACTCCGTCCCCGGTGATTGGGGCTCGCCGGAGGAACCAACCGAGGCAACAATTGGACGGGAGCCGAATCGGAGTTCAACTACAGCGGTGGTAGGAGACAGGGACCAGTGGAGGAGCAGCCGGGGTCCCAGCTGGATAAGAGCCGGAATCGGAGCCCAGCTACAGTGGCGGGACTCGGCGGAGGAACTACTGAGGAAGACAGCGGTAGGTGGCGGGGCTCAGCGGAGGATCTACCGGGATCCCAGCTGGACAGGAGCAGGATCGGAGCTCAACTACAGCGGCGGTGGGCGGCGGGACTCTGGGGAGGAGCTGCCGGTGCCCCGGCTGGACAGGAGCTCAATTGCAGCAGCGGTAAGCAGCGGGACTAGCAGTGGAGGGGGCTAGCTGAGGCCCAGCTGGATTCGAGGTCGGTCGGATCGGATATCGGCGTCACCAGCAGAGACTGTTTTACTATGAACAGGTCAGTAAAAATGCCACCAAAGAAGGAGGAAATGGAAGAGATCAAAAAATCTCTGAACTTCTTGTCAGAAGAACTGACCAAAGTGGCTAGTCAACAGGTTAAAATATTAGGGCTAATGGAAGAAGTCCGAGAATTAAAATTAACAATTAAGGAAAAAGACAAAAAAATTGCAGACTTGGAGCGACGCGTCGAGGATCTTGAACAATGTTCTCGTATGGATGATCTAATTATTAGTGGACTAGACATTAAATATCAATCATATGCTCATGCTACAGCAGGAATGAGAGGTGAGGAGGCTCCCCTGAGTGAATCAGTCTCCCTGGAAAACCAGGTGCTTCAGTTCCTAGAAAGTAGAAATATAAAGGTTGAAGCAAATGCAATTTCAGCCTGTCATGCTTTACCCAGAAAGGATAATAAAACAAAGAAATCAATTGTGATGCGCTTTGTGAACAGAAGGGTAAAGAATGACATACTGAGGCAGGCCAGAAAGCTACGGGGAACAGAAGTTTACCTAAATGAACATTTAACAAAGACTAATGCTGAAATAGCATGGCAAGCACGGATGCTGAAAAGACAAAATAAGATACAGGCAACATGGACAAGAAATTGTAGAGTTTGGATCAAACTAAATGGAACACCTGAGGAAGCAAAGACCATAATAATCAGAGATCAATCAATCAATCAATCAATCAATCAATCAATCTTTATTTCGGATAGATTAAAAGTACAGATTAAAAGAAACAGAATAATATAACAAAGGGGGAAAGAAAATCCAACAAGGTCAAATTAGACAATAACTCCTCTGATTATACAGTTCAACACAAGTTATCCGAAATGGGTGATGGCTGAAGCCGCAGCTTATATTGCCCACCCATATTCCATCCAAGAATTCAAAGGAAAAACAAACAAGAGCGATTACAATTCAGAACAAAGCTAAAACAAGATCTTACTGACTTAAATAAATATAGATGAACACTGTTTAAGAAAATTAAGAGACTATGATAATCCATATCCACACACATGGCAAGAATAGTTCTTCCGTGACATACCATGTCAATGTACTTAAAAAAAAAAACCAAAAAAAAACCCCTAAACAAAACAAACAAAAAACTTATGACTGACTTGAGTAGACATCAATTATCCCCAGTTGGAGGAAGTCATTTGACACAGAGTGAGGAAATTCAAACTCTGAAAATATGCCATTATGCTGAATATAAACTACGAGAGATGGAGGATGATATTGATCCTGATAACCACTTTTTCAATAATATTTTCCACTTTTATAATAACTTTTATAATATAACCACTTTTTCATTGTGAATATTACACTGAAAAGCAATTCAAAAGTCAAGTGCAACTAGATGGTAAACTATCAACAATACACTCCAACAGCAGAAGTCTTAACAAAAACTTTCCACAGATTCAGGACTATTTAAAACAGCTAGACATGTCATGACTCGCCGCTCATCAGCGGTGCCAGCTGCGCGCACACCTACACCTCGTCAGCGGCGTGGGATTTAAGCCACTCTGCTCTGGGCTTCGGCCTGAAGCTGTCTGATCCCGTCGGCCTGCTTGCTGCAAGAAACCCCCTTCTACCAGCAAGACCTTCACGTAAGAATCTCTTACCTTCCTTTCCAGCCTTCTCCCCTGTGCACAGGTGGATTTCCCGGCGGCGGACTTCTCCTCTGCTTCGCCGTTTCCTCGCTGCTGCCACAGGCGCTCCAGGTCGCTGTCTCCCGGGCCTCGCCCTTGTCAACGCCAGCCACCTGCCCAACCAAGTAAGCCAGCATATCCCATTATCCTTCTGTATTGGTTTGGTGCCCGTTACCCTTCTCCCTGTGCTCTCTCCCATAGGGTTGCCCGGCTGCACGGCTTCCTGCCCCCGTGCCTGAAGCAGACGTCCACCACCAATACATTCACATCTCACAGACACGCAATCACACACCCTTGTTGTTGAATAAAGCTGTTGAATCTACTCTGAGCCTGCGTGTGTGTCTCCTGAGTCGTGCGTTATGTCAAGACAGAAAATTTACAGCTATTGCAATCTCTGAAACTTGGCTTAATGAAGAGCAGGCTCCCCTGATGGCAATAGAGGGATATCAGATGTTTCATATTAACAGATCTCAAAAAAAGGGTGGTGGTGTTGCACTGTAGTATATTGATGACCTGTATAGGTGTAAGCTTGTAAATGGAATGTCCTTTGCACTACCAGGGATTTTGGAATGTGCTACTGTTGAGATCAACCAAGATAAAACAAAAAATCTAATTATAAGTTCTATATATAGAATGCCGGCAACTTGCATTGAGACATTCAGAGATAAGTTAGTCGAGCTGTACAATAATATTACTAGTAAGAAAATGGTTGTAATTTGTGGAGATTTCAATATTGATTTACTAAATCCATTTCAACAAAATGTAATTACAGAGTTCATGAATTCTATGTACAGTATGAGTCTATATCCCACAATAACACATCCCAGTAGAATCACAGTTCACACTGCTACACTTATTGACAACCTGTTTGTTAATATTATTGATAAGAAAATAGAAAGTCGATTATTGATAAATGATATAAGTGACCATTTGCCAATCTTTGCTCTTATCCATGGCCACACGGGGGCCAATACAGAAAAATTTTTAAAATCGTTCAGATACAAATCACAAAATGCAATCAGTTCTTTTAAAGAAGACTTGCTGAAGCAAGACTGGACAAAAGTCTATGTATCAGATGTAAACGAAGACTATGACACATTTATAAACATTGTAACCACTCTTTATGAAAAAAATTGTCCATTAGTAAAGAAAAAGCTTAAACATAAATTTGTCGATAAGCCATGGTTAACCAAAGGATTACAAAAGGCATGTAAAAAGAAAAATTCATTATATAAAGCTTTTCTAAAGAAATGGACAAAAGAAGCAGAGCAGCGATATAAAACATACAAAAACAAGTTAACATATATAATGAGATGTAGTAAAAGAGACTATTACAGTAAAGAACTGGAGAAAAACAGAGACAATATTAAAAATACATGGACAATACTTAACAATATTCTTGGAAATAAAAACAGAAATACAAGCTACCCAACCAATTTTTCAAAAAATAATAAAACGACTAAGAGTGTGAATGCAGTTTCACCTGCAGATGAATTTAATAATTGTTTTGTTAACATTGGTCCTAATTTGGCTTGAGAAATACCCATTACGGCACCTACGGGTGATACAATAAGCAAAAACACTGCTATAAAAGACTCCATTTTCATAAAGAACACAGGCGAGAGAGAGGTTATTGAAATTGTTAAATCGTTTAAAAGTAAAACATCTACGGACTGTGATGGTATTGACATGCTCTTAGTCAAAACTATTATTGAATGCTTCGTGAAACCACTGACATACAGTATATTTGTAACCTGTCTCTCCAAACAGGTATATTTCCCAATGCAATGAAAATAGCTAAAGTAATTCCGATATACAAGACGGGTGACAGAGGGGAATTTTCAAACTATAGACCAATTTCACTATTGCCGCAATTTTCCAAGATACTTGAAAAAATATTCTGTGAGAGAATTGACAACTTCATAATGAAGAATAATTTATTGTGTGAGCAGCAATATGGGTTCAGACACAAGAGGACAACTGCATTTGCTCTAATGGAATTTATAGAAAAAACATCAACTGCCGTTGAAAATAAAGAGTACTCAGTTGGGGTATTCCTGGATCTTAAAAAGCATTTGATACAGTGGATCATAATTTATTATTAAAGAAACTACAAAATTGTGGTATTAGGGGGGTAGCACTGTCCTGGTTATGTAGTTACTTAAAGAATAGATATCAGTATGTATGTGTTGGTAACAAAAACTCACAGTTACTGAAGGTTACTTGTGGAGTCCCACAGGGTTCAGTTTTGGGGCCATTATTATTCAATATGTATATAAATGATATATGTAAAGTTTCGGAAAATATGGATTTAATATTGTTTGCCGATGACACTAATTTATTATGCAGTGGAAGCAATTTGGAACAACTTTTGGAAACACTCGGAAAGGAATTAGGAAAGCTTAAACTGTGGTTTGATTCAAACAAATTAACGCTCAATTTAAGTAAGACAAAATTTATAGTTTTTAACAACCATCACAACAACTTAGTATCTAAACTCAGTGTAAATGGTGTAGAGATTGAAATGGTATCCAAAACTAAATTTCTTGGAGTAATAATTGATAATAAACTGTGTTGGAAGTCACATATTAATTATATTAAAGGTAAAATATCCAGATCAATTGCAATACTACACAGAGTGAAATATTTGCTGAATCAACCCACACTATATACTCTGTATCATTCATTAATACTCCCATACATGACATATTGTACTGAAGTATGGGGAAATACATATAAAACAAACATATATCCAGTCTTTATGCTTCAGAAGAGAGCTATTAGAATAATAAACAAAGCTGCTTACAGGGAACCAACAAACCCACTTTTTCTTAAATTAAAAGCTCTCATGTTGAAAGATCTGGTTGACTTTAAAACTGCAGTAATAATGTTCAAAGTGAAGAATCTATCACTGCCCGCAAATATCCAAAAGTTGTTCCAAATAAGGGAGAAACAATATCATTTCAGAGGAACATGTATATTTCAAAAACCTTCAGTGAGAACTACCACCAAGCAACGCTGTGTTTCAGTGCAAGGAGTCAGATTATGGAACGATTTTGGACCTGAATTAAAATC